>CM067086.1:69435585-70635585 GCA_034008185.1 Gorsachius magnificus
CAAACCTGAAAATTACAGAAACACAAACCAGAGTTGAAGGCATGTGGACTCTGAAAGCCACTGCCTTGCCGGTTTCCAGAGATAAAGTTAAAAAGTGCGCTTCCTCTCTGCTGGCTCTCCAAACTTTGCCCGGGGTTTGCAAGTCAAGTTAGGTTCTTGTTAGCTCATGTATCTCCAGGGAACCAAGACTGCAAGTCAAATTCTGCTCTGTTTCACCAGCAGATTCTCAGTAGCCTTTGGAGACACCAGAGGAAGCTGACACACCACCTATTCTCCATAGTTTGCTCCAGAAACGTTATTGCCATCTGCCTTCTGCCCAACCGTGTCTTAGAAGATGCCGACCACCAACTCCTCCTGCTGTTGCTGCAATGGGAATGTTGCACCTCAGCAGGGAAACGGCACTCTGTGGACACCCAGAAAGATAAAGCTGCTTTCCCCCGAAGCCTACTGCTGGCTGCAGCGCTGCCTGCAGGCTCTCCAAATTAGTCACAGCCACAACTCCGGCTTCTGCAAGATCTGGTAATCTCCTGCTCTCTCAGGGCACTGTCTAATTTTGGAATGTCAGTTCCCATCCAACAACTGCCCCTCAAAACCAGCGAGGCAAATGTTAACCCTTGGTTAACAAATGTCAACCCATTTGCAAGACAAATGTTAAGCTTTTGCTGAGTCTTATCCCTTTAATTTAGGGTGACACTGGAATGCTCAAAGTACTTCGCAATAGCCAGGAAAAGAAGCATTTTAACGCTTTCAGATGTAAACTTAAGTTTCCTAAACAGACGGAAAACAAAGGTGTCCCCAAATACCGAATGCCAACATGGTCAGTGTGGCAGGCACGCTGGGACGGGCAGTGCTGCCGCTGGTTTAGTAGGTGACTTTGGGAGGGTGACTCTTGCACCCCTGGCTAGGCTCCTCTTCTAAAAGATACGGAAAAAAAAAGGATTTAGTGACAGCGGACTGACTTGCAGCGAGCTGTGTGAATTGCAGATGGCAAGTTCTGTACAGATTCAGGTATCTGTGTTACAGGGCTCTTCCAGCAATAAACTGGTCATTACACTGGGCCATTGCCAAAATTGTTCTTTCCCCAGGCAACAGGGATCTTACCGAGGCAGAAATGACGGTCTGTGCACAGTTCAGAGTCATCACAGGCTTTTTAGGATCATTGCGCTTCTTTCTGATACCTGCACTGTGATGAGCTTCAGTGCCAGTCCAGATTAAATACATTTGCCAATATGTATTTATTTTCCCACTTCTTAATAGAGCAGTTTGGAAACCTTGAACAACAACAGCATTTTTTCTTTATGGCAACAACATGGGTTCTTTGCCTTTCTTTTCTCAGGGAGAACAGTCAGCAAGGGCAGCACCTCAGCTTGCAAAAGAATGTATTTTTTTACCTGCTGCACACAACACTATTCAGCAGTTTAGTATTTCCAAGCTGGCATTTGGTCACACGACTGCCCTTTATTACATTTGTAATCCCTTACATATAGGGGTGTAGGGTCTGTGTGTGTGTGTAGAAATTGAATATCAAGTGAAATTCACTTTGTCACCCATGGAGCGAGCAAATAAAGCTTTGCTTATCTCATTGCAATTTCATGACTCTGCTCTGGGGAGACCTCCCCTGGAGCCCTGCGTCCAGCTCGGGAGCCCTCAGCACCAGGAGGACATGGAGCTGTTGGAGCGGGGCCAGGGGAGGGCTACTAAAATGCTCCGAGGGCTGGAGCCCCTCTGCTCTGAGGCCAGGCTGGGAGAGTTGGGGGTGTTCAGCCTGGAGCAGAGGAGGCTGCGGGCAGAGCTGAGTGCGGCCGCTCAGGGCTTCAAGGGGGCCCAGAGGAAAGGGGGGGACAAGCTTTTTAGTAGGGCCAGCGGGACAGGCAAGGGGGGATGGCTTTAAACTGAAGCAGGGTAGGGTTAGACTGGATCTAAGGCAGAAATTCTTTCCAGTGAGGGTGGTGAAACCCTGGCAGGGGTTGCCCAGAGAGGGGGTGGAGGCCCCATCCCTGGGACCATTCCAGGCCAGGTTGGAGGGGGCTGTGAGCAACCTGATGTGGTTCAAGGTGTCCCTGCTCCTGCAGGGGAGTTGGGCTGGGTGACCTCTGGGGGTCCCTTCCCACCCAAACCATTCCGTGATTCTATGATTCTATGAAAAAATCCTCACTAATGTTACCTACCATGAGCACGGAGTGCTGGACTCTTCCTTTAATCTTTGTTATGACCAAGCCTGCAGAAAGGCAGAATGCATGGCTGGGCACGGAGTCTCTGTGCCTGGAAGAGCACCAGTGCCGCTTCCAGACCGAACACTTTCCGCATTGCTCTCCCTTCACTCTTCTCCCTCCCCACCTTAAGTATATCCATGTCTTTTCTTTCATAATAACTGTTTTTACAGCTGTTTCCCAGTCTGAAGTGATAAACATAGTTGTGATACTCTGACGATTTCCTACAGGTATCCCAAATGGTTTGGGGGGAGAGAATCCACGGAGATGAGGAGAACTTTGGGAGGAAACAATCTCCTTATCACGCCAGATGTCACTATGAATAAAGACCTTGGAAGAGAAAGCATCATTAACGCAGCTTAGGCAATGCTGGTTTTGCAGGTGTGCCAGCATCAGGGGAATACACTACAATGAAGGTTGGGTTTCTCTGCTGAGGAAAGAATAGGAAGAGTTGACAAGAGAGCTTGTGGAAATTCTAATCAGTCCCTTCCCATTTCGTTTAAAAACAGCTCCGTGTCCTCAGGAGTGGTGCACAGCCTGGTATGGTTCAAACACACCGTTCAAATGAGGCATAACTCTGGCAGCCGAAGTGGATAAACAAAAAGGAAAGAACTTGTCCCATCATCATTATTTCACTCCAAAGCATGTTTACTGTCACCACAGCGGTGATTCAGCTCCGAGTTCTGCGGCACTGAAGGCTGTAACCGCACCAACAAAGGCCGTCTCGATGAACAAGAGCAAGGGAAGTGATTCTTGCATTTATTTTACAGAGAGGACTAACGCAGAAAGCGAGGAATCATCCAAAAGCGACTTGCTTTAATGCATTAGGGTACTGCCTCTGCCTTACGGGGTTGCTGGCGTGCACAGAGCGGGTACCAAGCTGTCCGTCCGCTCTCACATACAGTCCTGCCCGTGCAGGAAAGCGAGCCCGGGAGTCAGACGTCCCACAACCGCACTGACGGCAGCGCCAGCGCCGTCCTCCCCCTGCTCCCAGGCTGCTCCGCTCCTGGGCATGCAGAGCCATTCCTAAAAAAAAAAGTGAAGGGGCTGATTTGACATTCCTATCTAATCTCTTGCAAAAAAAAAAAAAACAAGTCAGAAAACATTCCCTAAAGGCCCAGAAATTCTGGTGGGGCAGAGAAGTGTCCCTCAAAAAGCCACTCTGTGTGATTACCCAGGGAAGGGGTCGAGTCCCCAGCCCTGGGGGGATTTAAAAGCCGGGCAGACGCAGAGCTTAGGGCCAGGGTTTAGTGGTGGGATGGCAGGGGTAGGGCTTGATGATCTTAAAGTTCTTTTCCAACCTAAATGATTCTATGATTCTACGGCCCCAAGGACAGAAGAGCTGCTGCAGCCGATGAACTGGGACCTGCCCTGGAAGTGCTGGGGGGCCCGGCAGCAGCAGTTTCCCTCTCAGGCAGACGTATGCCCGAGGACAGGGAGGACATCGGCCCCAAGCAGCCACCAGCCACTGGCACAAAACAGGGTTTGCCACCTCACCAGCCACCAGGGCTCAGGAGAACGTTGCTGGCAGAGAACAGTCCCCAGCAGCTCCCTTTCTACGTCATGTAGCAAAGCAAACTTTAGCTTATAGCCTAATGAATGTCAGGCAGCCCTGAAGATACCCTGAGGAGGCTCAGCAACGTTCACTGCAGTGTTAAATCCTGCTGTCGTGCACTGTGAGGGAAGATAAAAATAGACTGAACCTGGTGGCAGCCAGGTGCCTGCGTGAAGCAGTCCTGCCCGCATCCTACCTTTTGGGGCTGGTAAGAGAACAAGATGGCATATTTCTGCCTCTTCAGCTCTGTTTCTACTGCTCTTTGTGTTTAAAAGAAATACTGCGAGTGAAAGCGGAGGTAAATTGAGATTTCAGGGGTTTGCAAAGCAGTAATTCCAGAGAGAAGCATGTACCATGAAGTTGCCATGTTCTGAAATCCTTCACAGCTGCGAGGGAAGGTAGCTGTTTGCCCAATTTAACTCATAAACCCTGAGGAAAGAGATCTTACAAGGGATGCTCTCCTCTCCAGAGGAAAACATAGATTTGATCTGTCAGCATCTGTACCAATCAAATGATAGTCCATGCCTTAATTTCGCCAGAAGGGATGACTCTGAGGAACCTAGCAAGTTTGAAGCGCTTGTGAAAATGAAGCCCGCCTCTTTATTGCAAAAGGCATCTCTAAAGAACAAAACTACTTCCAAAAAATGACCATTCATCACTTCCTAAAATAGAAACCTTCAGTTCTGCAGCATCGAAGAGACTAAAATTTCAGAATCTCTTTTTATATCTTTTGCTCATTCTTTAAAAAGAAGCCAGAGAGTAATTCAATAACTTTCTATAGTTAGTCTAATATTCAAATTCTGCTCCTTTCTTTTTTTTGATTACCTACTCATAGGCAGAGCTGATTTGGGCTAGTAAGAGGGCAAGAGTCAGGGAATACTCCAAAAAAACCAACCCAACCCCACCATGGAGCAGTCTGTGGGAGGGAAAGGTCCCGAACACCATTCCAGGCTACTCAGCGAGGGACCTACCCCGGACCAAAGCGTATCGTTTGCAGGTTCACCCAAACCAAAGCGTATCGTTTGCAGGTTCACCCAAACCAAAGCGTATCCTTTGCAGGTTCACCCAAACCAAAGCGTATCCTTTGCAGGTTCACCCAAACCAAAGCGTATCCTTTGCAGGTTCACCCAAACCAAAGCGTATCCTTTGCAGGTTCACCCAAACCAAAGCGTATCCTTCGCACGTTCACCCGGACCTGCACTTGGGAAGAGCACCATGCCACAGCCCTTACCTTATCTATCACATTTTGCCTGCTTCAGAGTGCACACCACCTCAGCCTAAGACGGAGGTCGGATAATTGCTCCTTTGTTCCATCTATCTCACGGAATAAACCCCAAATTAAACTGATAACCAGTACTATGTCGTTCTGAAAAGTACAAGAAAGCCCAAAGATCCGTAATGTGCCTGGCTCTAGCAATGTTTTCATAATTAAACAGTTCTTCAGAATTTATCTTTTCTGCATTGACACAGAAAGCCCCAAACGTTACAACCCCCTAATTTCTGCAGAGTAGCTCCATAGTATACAATGCAACAACAAAAATCTTATTTGGTATTAATCCCATTCACTATAGAATTAAAACCGCCATACAAACAAAGGTTTTCTTGTCCCAAACGTCTTTCAGCTGTGCCCATTTTGCAAACCTCTTGGGCTTCAGTTCAGTAAACAATAAAACAAGACTAAAGCGCAGAGATACGCTGCCAAGCCGTTACCTGTGTCGTTATTAAGGTAGGAAGTTGACCCCCTTAGCTAACTTGGAGCACCAAACCCCATGACCAGTCAACTGTGCCCCATGAATAATTCATGTGTCCTTTCCAGGGTTTTGGCCAGTTCTCTTGAAACCAACCAAAATAATGCAGGACGTGTAACATGCTCTAGGTGAACCTGCTTTAGCAGGAGGGTTGGACTAGATGATCTCCGGAGGTCCCTTCCAACCCTTGCCATTCTGGGATTCTGTGTGATTCTGTGATGACAAAGACCCATCATCTCTGCCGTTAAGATGTGAGCCGCATCTGCCTGGCCAGCTCGTTTGGCTGACAGTAATCACTGTCTCATGGAGGGTTTGCATCCCCGCTGTCTGCTCGAGGAGCGCTGTCTTATTTAGATCCACGCTCTGTTTGAAGTTTGAAAATAAGCTACTACTGAGCTTCACAGGTACAGGGTGCCCAAGCAAGCTGAGGCAGAACTGGCAGTCCTGCTCAATAGCTTCTCACTGGGTATTTCAGGAGCACAAATAGATGAAAACACCATCAAAAATAGAGAAGACTTCGGAACAAATGAGGCAAGAAACAGAGAACACAAGAGACCCAAACAGGAGAGAAGATTGCTGTAGACTTCCAGCCAGAAACCCTGGCTCCAGTGACATCAACAGGGGGGGTGTTACTGGACTAGCCAGAGCGACCACCGCTAGCCCACTCACTGATCAGTGTCCCCAGAATCAGGCCTAAAGCCTGACTCTGCCCTATGGCTGTCCTAGAGCACCTCCAGAGCAGAGCCAAGCGCCCATGCTCTCAGGACTCTCACCTCAGGGAGCCATTTTCTGGACAAAATTGAGACCCTCTCGGAAGCAGTTTCTGTGTGACCTCTCTGTCCCAAGCTGTCTTCCCAAGGACAGACAGGAGAGATACAAACCTTACACACCGTCCTTTTTGCATGGCTCAGTCTTGCACAAGTGCTTCCTCCTCCTCCCAGTGACACGGAAAGGGAGACAGTGTCATTAAATATAATTAATATCTGAATTGTAATAAACTGTTACACTGGAACTCACTGGACAATCCAGCCCTGAACAGAACATATGACATTGGCACTACGATACCATCCCAAAAACCTATGTAAGCTGGGCTCTGTGAGTAGGGGTCTGTCAATGACATCTTCTCGACAGTGCATTTTCTGTCTAACAACTCCAGTTTTAATACAGCACTGATCCTTATCTAGTTAGCGGTGTCCCTGCTCCCTGCAGGGGGGTTGGACTAGATGACCTCTAGGGGTCCCTTCCAACCCAAAACACTCTATGATTCTATGATTACCAAAGCCTTTCTTAGCATTTGGGGGATGTGGGGCTTGTCGAGAGGGTGTAAAAATACTACTAAGGTATTTAGAAAAATCCAGACTAGCTGTGAAGAAACTTCTCAGCAGAGCAAATTAGCCCCAAAAGGCCGGAGTGCTAACACAGATACCTTGTAATGGCACCCGAGTTCTCCCACGCACAGCAAGCAGGTATCAGCCTGACACTGAACCGCGTTCCTATGCCAATGCTTTCTGCTTCCTACCTGCTCTGCAAATGCATTTCATCCGAGCTCCTCCTGGCTGGGAGTAGGAACAAAGAGGAGGGGGGTTTTTGCGGTGCTACAGCTTCCTTTGGAAATTCAATAACAATTTCAGAAAAAGATTAAAGAGTGTTTTAATCAACTTCAAACAGACAACAGATGTTGGCTTTAATAAAAATGAGTTATGAAAGAGAAGGGAATAACAAGAATTAATTACAGGATGCTGAGCAAAGGAAGTAAGTCCAGAAATCTGACATTTCCTCACAATTAGTTTATAGATTAGCATCCCCTCAGGATAGGTGGATACTCTTTCTTTACTTGTTTTTAATAAAGACAGTATCACATCGGTTTCACCACTACCGAAAGCACAGATCGTTAGCTCTGTATTTTAGCAGTGTAAACACAGCCCACAGCGTCGTCGCTCCAGCCCCTAGGAGCATAGAATCATAGAATCATAGAATGTTTTGGGTTGGAAGGGACCCCTAGAGGTCATCTAGTCCAACCCCCCTGCAGTGAGCAGGAACACCACTAACACCACTAACCAGATCAGGTTGCTCAGAGCCCCATCCAACCTGGCCTTGAATGTTCCCAGGGACGGGGCCTCTACCACCTCTCTGGTCAACCCCTGCCAGGGTTTCACCAACCCGTTCCAGTGTTTCACCAAAGCACTCCGAAGCATCTCTTTGTAAAGCCAAGCGCGGCGCCGGCAGCACGCACATCGTCTGAACCCAAGGGCAGCGCTTGCAGCGCCCGGGTGCAAACTTCACCGCGGTGACAACAAAGGCAGAAGAAGCTGCTCACGCCAGGTTAACAGGTGAAGGGGAACGTTGGTCCTGGTACTTCGGGGAGCAAAGTGATGGGTAGACAGCAGAGAAAAGAAATATTGCCAAATGAATGATGGAACATGGAATCATAGAATCGCTTTGGTTGGAAAAGACCTTTAAGATCATCGAGTCCAACCTTTAACCTAACCCTCCCATCCCACCACTAAACAATGTCCCTAAAACATGGAGCGACCGCCTTTTTTCTTTAGGAAAAGCAACAGACCCTATTGTAGGGCTCGGAATGAGCCCCTCTAGCCCAGCGACTCCATGAGTGATTGTCCTGGTTTCGGCTGGGATCGAGTTAATTTTTTTCCTAGTAGCCAGCATAGTGCTGTGGTTTGGATTTAGTGCCAGAAGAATGTTGATAACACGCTGATGTTTTTAGTTGTTGCCAAGTAGTGCTCAGACTGCTCAAGGACTTTTTGAGCTTCTCCTGCTCGGCCAGGGGCAGAACAAGCTGGGAGGGAGCACAGACAGGACAGCTGACCCCAACTGACCAAAGAGATGTTCCAGACCATGGGATGTCATGCTGGGGGGGGTCAGTCGGTCGGTCGGTCGGGGGCAGAGTGGTCGCAGCTCGGGCTGTCTGATCCCACTCGGGGACTGCTCGGGGCTCGGGGACTGCTCACGGGTCGGGACGGGCTGGGCATCGGTCGGCGGGTGGTGAGCAATTGCATTGTGCATCATTCATTTTGTATATTCTGTATATTTTGTTATCATTCCCATTATTACTATTATTACTATTTTCTCTTATTAAACTGTCTTTAACTCAGCCCTCGGCTCTAACCTTTTATTTTCTTCCCGATTCTCTCCCCCATCCCACTGAGGGAGGGGGGGGAGTGAGCGAGCGGCTGCGTGGTGCTGAGTTGCCAGCCGGGTTCAACCACGACAGTGATGGTGAAGAAGGATCAGTGACGGGCGTCACTGAAAGCACAGGCTGCGCACGAGGCGATCTCTGCATGAGCCGCAGTCGCCGCAGTAGCGCGGAGCTCTCTCCCCTAACACGGGGAAGCAGCTGATCACAAAATACTGCAGTGGGAAAATGTTCACGATAAAAGTGAAATGACATCCAGAAGCATCGGATATAAAACCAGTACAGAAAGCTAAATTTACCGTTTGCTCTTCTAAAACACACGGACTGGGAACAGAAGACAGGATAAGTGTAAAATATTACATATAAAATCATGGAAGGGGAGGTGCCAAGAGGCAATTCAGAAGCACCGGACCTCCCAGATGACAGGTGGCTTTTCCTGAAGCCAGGCGGGCCAGTGTGGGATGCCAAAGCTTGCATCGAAGAACCCTTTTGCTTTGTTAAGCCCATTACTTGAGCAGGGTGCCCTGGCACAGCAGCTTATAGTACCCATGAACGACAGGCTGAAGGTACAGAGGGGCTCATCCACCACTCCGAAGGCATAACCTAAGGAAATGTCTCACAAGTGAGCACCAGTGTCCTTCTGTGTCCCACTCCAGCAAAGACACCCAGGCTCTGACACTGCATGGCTTACGTGCCAGTAACATCAGTGTGGAGCACCGGGGTAGTCAGGGCCAAGAGCCTGCTGAAGGTGCTTTGCTAAATGAAGGCTACGAACTGAGGTGGGGGGAGGCAGGGGAAAGCACAGGCTTACGTAGGGCTCCAGGAATGAAAATAAGGCCCCACATGGGAGAAATCTCACCTGGGGAGGTCCCAGTTTGGCCGTAAGCACGGCACTCACCCTGTGCAAAATGTTTACCTCTAACCGAAGAGAGATGCTTTCCATCATCAGGAGCAAGCTCCAGCGGCTGGCTACAACAGCGGTCATTGACACCCATGCTTAAGTGGAACTTTGCTCCCTGAAACACGAGGGTTATAAAGACCTGACCAGTTTCACCCCTCCTGCCCTGAGGAACAACGTCGCTGATCAGCAGAAGCCTGGACTGAGAAATCCTCCACGCACCCTGCTGAGCCCCCCCGCCCACCGGCGAGCTGCTCTCTTCCTCCCCAGGAGAAACCCCCGTGCAAACCAGTGCCCTGGTGGGCAACACCAGCAGCTCCAGCTGACCTGCTAGACCCTTGCAGCCTGCTACGGGTGTTACTGGTGGCATCAAGCTGTACCTGGAACAGGTCCTCTCACGGTCACAACGCTGCTACCAGTGACCACAGCTCTGCAGCAACACAACCCAACGCTGGAATGAAGACATCCAAAGGGACACCAGAGCACAGAGGTACCGGGTAGCCATAGCAACCCACGGTGGCTATCTATTTTCCTTCTTACTGTATTAGTGCTTTTCTCTTACGCTACTGATTTTCAATCATATTGTATAAGCTGCAGGCACAACTATCTCCAGCTGAGAGGCTAACATTCTTTGAAAATAATTTTATTAAGAGGTTTTCTTCTCGTCATCTCAAAAGCGCTGCAGTGAACTTGGATTTTATCTAAAAAGGGGAGAGAAAGGAAGGCGATGCCACCAGTGCTTAGTCTCCGTGGGCAGCAAGCTGCTATAACCACTTTTGTATGCTACTCTCATTTACTAGTCATCTGTTAAAATGACCGGCAGTTTCGTTTTGCCAGGACTCCTGTGACTAGGAGAGCCGGGCAGCCGGCAGGCAACTCCCGCTTTGGCATTTGTGCTCAGCCCCCCGACCGCAGGCAGCTACGGGCTCCTCGTCTGCCCTGGGACCAGCTAGTCATCCGCAGGGACAGCAGAAATGACGGCAGAAAGATCGCAGCTGGTCGTGGCACAGGAGGGCACGGCAGCTCCGTTGGGCAAGTCAAGGAGGGAGGGCAGGACTCGGCCCCTCCGTCCCAGAGAAGCCGCGGGGGCAGACGGCTCTTTCTGAGCTGCAGCCGTCGGCTTGCCGGCGCTCCCGTCCTGCTTCACTTCTGCAGTATGAAGGGCTGACCCTGTAAAGGTCAGCCTTGATCTGTGGTCCAAACAGATTAACTTAGGGCAAAACGGGGACAAGAGAAAAAGCATGCAACTGGCACTACACTGCATCGTAAATGGGCTGATGAGCCTCACCTTCCCAAAAGAAGAGGCAGGACGTTCTGTCAGAGATGGCTGCCTCCTGCAGAATCTTAACGATTTATTTATTTATTATTTATTTACTATTCTTGTTAGTATGTGAGAAAGAGGGGAGAGAGTGAAGAAAAGCAAGGAACATATCTGAAAATTATAATAATGTGCTCTCCCTGTCATGCAGCACTGAAGTTCTGCCAGGCAAGTGCTAAATTGGGATGTTCTAAAACTTTCTATTTGAGGGCTGGAGCCCCTCTGCTCTGAGGCCAGGCTGGGAGAGTTGGGGGTGTTCAGCCTGGAGCAGAGGAGGCTGCGGGCAGAGCTGAGTGCGGCCGCTCAGGGCTTCAAGGGGGCCCAGAGGAAAGGGGGGGCGCTTTTTGGGGCCAGCTGGGCGGACAAGGGGGGATGGCTTTAATCTGAAGCAGGGTGGGTTTAGACTGGATCTAAGGAAGAAATTCTTTATGCTGAGGGTGGTGAAACCCTGGCAGGGGTTGCCCAGAGAGGGGGTGGAGGCCCCATCCCTGGGACCATTCCAGGCCAGGTTGGCCGGGGCTGTGAGCAACCTGATGTGGTTCAAGGTGTCCCTGCTCCCTGCAGGGGGGTTGGGCTGGGTGACCTCTAGGGGTCCCTTCCCACCCAAACCATTCCGTGATTCTATGATTCTAGAAGAGTTAACTAAATACAAGGAAACCAACGTGTCCTTTTTTTATACTTGCACCTAAGCAGCAGGAACGCTTACCCCAGCAAAGGGTCTGCTGTCAGCACATGTGTTTAACACCAGCCATGCACCGGTATTGCGGTGAGTCCACGTCTGACACTGCAGCAGCAATAGTGTCCCCAAAACGCATCGCACTGCAGAGAGACTTACTTCATGTTATCGTCATAAACATGAAAACAACCCAGCTTTTTCCAGACAACCAATTGTAAGTAGAAAAGGAAACCTTCCTGCTTCATAGTAGATCTGGGCTGCTTAGGTTTTGGCAAAGAAATTATCACCTCTCTACTACAGGAAGGAAAATTTCGCTGGAAGAAAACCAACGGTGCCAGTTAACAAACAGGACATGCAAGCGTGATGATCCCATGAAACCTGTGAGAAGGTGTCCAACTCGAACATCACCACGTGAGGCCATGGCCGGTGCATGTCCAAGAGACAAAGCGTCCCAAGACCTTTGTCAAGCAAAACGTCAAAGCAAGATACATGAGGACAAGACCATTTCACCCCACTCTGCCTCGAATGGCGCTGGGTGACATCTTCTAGAGGAGAAAGTCAGCTAGCATCATCTCCTGAAAGGGGCTGTGAATTAGGTTCAGAGGGTCGTAACCACCTTCCAACTCTTTACGACTTCAGGGGAGTAGAAGCCTGAAACGTTCTTAAATTGTATCACGGAGCCACAGGAGGGAAAAGGTTAATATCTACCACTACAGAATGACAATGTTGGTGTCACTGTAAGGATGCACGACTGCTCTCTACAGAATTTTAATTCCCTCAGATACTTTATTACTGATAGTTCTTCCATGCGGTACCAATGGCAAGCCATCCGTATGACTCTGAGACCCCCCAAAAACCAAAATGCAAACATATTTACATTTCCTCCACATAGCTGCTTCATGCAAAGTAAATTGCCAAAGAGCATATTAATGTATTCATTTTTAAAAAAGCTTGTTTGCACTGTTTCCTTCAAGGAATTTGAAAATGTTCTTTCTCCCTTCCTTTCAAATGGCTCTTTGGAATTAGTATGCCATTGTGAGGATCAAGGCCATTTGCACGAATATAAAATATTCAATTAATAAGACTCTGGAATATTTAATCATGACATTGAAATGCTAAGGACTGCATTAACATTTATTATTCTCTATAAAGGAAGGATCTCCAGCACTCTGTCTGCAACTGTTCTATAATAGCTCTTTGGAGTTTTTGTGGGGTTTTGGTCTCTTTCCTAAACCAATGCTAAAAGGCAGTATTAATGCAGACTAAGCTAAATTTCATATCCACTAGAGTAACACTCCAAGAGAGAGTGAAATTACTAGCTCTTGATTTAAAAAACTGGGAGAAACATTTTTTTTTCCATTTCCAATTAGCAGAGCTTAGGTGGCAGAGAACTATGCGGCCGAGTCTTTCCATTACTGGCTTGGGCCATGGTAAAGAGCTGCGAGATGCCAAGCAGCGCACGTCTCAGAGCAGGCAGGTACCAGAGAGGTGGATAACTCCAGAGGGGGACAGCCATTTGGATACCATTAAATGAGTCCTTCTTCAGGGTTTCAAACACTGACATCACCTTCAGCCACTTGGCACATCAGTTTGCTGCATTTCATCATGTACTTCAGGGGAAGAACAAAAGTAGTGGCACATACAGATTCTTCATAGATAGACAAGTGCTTAATTATCTCACATGCCTGTTCCAAGTAGCCAAATAAATTAGATGAATCCTACTAGGGCAGATACCCGACAGAGGTGCATCTGCCCCACACTCCCAATTTAAGCTCCCAAACAGACAACAGCAACATAGCAAGTATTTTCATTTGTATAGTGCAGAGCTGTCTGCCAAAAATCAAGTGATGCAGCCCTACCTAGCACAGGTAATTCCCCTGCATGGGTAACATAAAGGGAGCTTATCCACCTCCTCCTGATCCCTGACCCATTCTCCCATGGCGTGATGCTTTTCCCACAAAAGCCCCTGCTTCTGCCTTGGAGGCTGGCTGGGCCACACGAGGCCGCGGGCTAGCCAAGGGCTCTCTTTCAAAGAACAGAATCATCAAAGGGATTTGCATTACCTAAGATAAGGGTTACGCGTGGAAATCTAACATTATCCCCAAACATTATCATCATCCAAAGTCTTCATTTTGTTGCTTCTGGAGAGTCCCAACTTCTGCTGGGGCTGTGTAAGGTTCTTGTAAGGATGCTCACTGCCTCAGAGGAAAGGTCCCACCACTTCCTGGGATTGGGCCCAAGCGTGGTAGCAAAGCCCAAGGTCAAGCCACCTTGTCTGGACTCTGCATTGGCATCGTATCTGACACATGCATGGAAACAGCAAAGAACAAAATGCACATGTGAAAAAATTACAGAGGTCCTCCGGACTGCGAAAGCAGCCTCAGAGCCCAACTCCCTTCCTTCATTTGGGAAAGAAGATTCTCCTGGATAATGGGCCTGGAAACCAGGTTTCCCTCTTTATAGGCAAATATTAATGTATTATTATTTAGGTGCTATTAAATGTCTTTCCCAAAGAACTTCAACTCTGGACAGTCCCTGTTAAGACATACAACTGAATGGAAGGCTGGAAGATCAAAGGAGCAAAGTAACACACACACGCATCACGCCTGGGGGACTCTATTTAAATAAAGCCACGCCGAACCCCTGACAGCAGCTACCTGAAGGGGTGAGCAAAGGCCTTCCCTGCCTGACCACAGCAGTGCTCTGTCCTCCAAAAGACCGAGGATTGATTCCTTCATCTACCTTTATAAATCCATCTGTGCAGCATTTAGGAGTTCTCTCTTTGATGGTAAAGCTGACTCTGCTCCCATCCAACTGGACTGCACAGGGCTTCTCCTAAGTTGCAAGGGAGTGAAATTCAATTGGAAGTGAAAGATATTACAGATGACTTTAAATTACCTTTTTTAGAACAAAACGCACATCTTGCTAGTAACGGTAGGACCCAGATAGAGCACTTGATATGTATTCTCACCGAAGAATCACCAAAATAAAAATAGGCAATAATATTTTGACCTTGGTCTTGATAAAAATAAGAGCATGTCAAAGAAAAGCTTGAGACAAGTGAAGAATCATGGGCTTCAGTCTAATGAAAAGGTCTGTAATATGGCTCTTGATTTCACAAGTTTCTTATTAAAGGAGCAAACTGGACTGAAGAGTTCATACCCACTGGTGGGATGAAAGTTTTAAGATGCTAGAATTTCTAATCCAGCAAGCTGAAAAAAAACCAAGTAGGGCTATTTATATGAACTGGCCTCTTCAGAAAAGGTACTGGGAGCACAGCTACCACAATTGCTGCTTTGAAAATTGGTGGAAAATATACAGACCATCTGAATCTTCAGCCTGGAGCAGAGAAGGCTGTGGGCAGAGCTGAGTGCGGCCGCTCAGGGCTTCAAGGGGGGCCAGAGGAAAGGGGGGGACAAGCTTTTTAGCAGGGCCAGCTGGGACAGGACAAGGGGGGATGGCTTTAAACTGAAGCAGGGGAGGGTTAGACTGGATCTAAGGCAGAAATTCTTTCCAGTGAGGGTGGTGAAACCCTGGCAGGGGTTGCCCAGAGAGGGGGTGGAGGCCCCATCCCTGGGACCATTCCAGGCCAGGTTGGAGGGGGCTGTGAGCAACCTGATGTGGTTCAAGGTGTCCCTGCTCCTGCAGGGGAGTTGGGCTGGGTGACCTCTGGGGGTCCCTTCCCACCCAAAGCATTCTGTGATTCTATGATAATCTTAGAGGGCATATAGGGAAATACACGGGAATGTCAGAACCGTCAAAACCAAAGTTGGTTAAGACCTTCCAAATGACAGGAAAAACAGTGGCAAACACATCAGATGAAGCATGGAACTGACTCGAGATGGGGAAATGCTCACGACCAGCCCTGGCCATGCTAACATTGATGCCAAGCTCTATTTCTTAAACTGAATGCTGTAGCGGGATTTATTAGCTTTGGGAGCAGCGCGACTCTGCATCTGTCAGGAGGCCAGCAAGAGCCCTGCTGGATGAGCATTGCTGCACCACGCTCACAGCACGACCCAAGCAGACCCTCAAAGAGCTTGGCTTATTTCAGTCAGGAAAAAACCAAAACGAAGCTGCAAGATGGCATTTTTCCTCAGTGTATTCAGGGACACAAACATCAGGGAGGGAGAAGAGTTGTTAAAACTAAAAGGCAAAAATGCTTGCACAGTAGTAAATGGTATAAAATAGTCATAAATCCAGGCTGGAAATCTGAAGATTTATAATCCTGATGGCAGTGAAATCCTAAGACAGCCTCTCAGCAGTAGTGGTAGAGGCAAAAACCCCTCTGCCTTGCTTTCAGATGCAGTTTGCTCAGGCTGCAAGGATAATTACATGAGAGGGGCTGTTAAAACAGTTGGCCAGGACATGCAAACCACAGCGATGTTGCAGCAGTGCTCGTACCAGAGAGGTCCCCACCCAGACATCAGACCAGCATGTGGTTACCTGTATGTTTACAGGCAGTCCCAGTGTAGCAAAATTGCTCATACGGTTAAAGTCAAGCACCTGCTGAAGCCAGATTTATGCCACCAAGCATAACTCAACTGGTAATTCAAGCTTACTGTCAGGAGTTTGGGGCCAGGAGGTTGGCTGCTTTTTGGATCACTAAACAGCTCTCCGCACTTCTACTTCAGTTTTATGGTCTGAATGGAGTTATTGATTGGAAAGGTTTCTCCGCTGCCTCCCACTTTCACACCAAGCAACCCCAAACATTTATCACCAATTTTATTCTGGAAAAGGCATGAAAGAACCAAAATTCAGTAGAAAAGCAGTTACATGGGGAAAAGGGAGTCAGGAGAGACACCATGTAACCCTGGCCCTGCTCTTAGCCTGCCAGCTGACTCCAGGCATGTGCTTCTGCTGCTCCTCCGTGCCTGCTCAGACCGAGCTCCTCGGGAAGGGTCCGTACCCCGGGGGCCAATACTGCTTACCATCTTCATTAATGACCTGGATGACGGCACAGAGCACAGCCTCAGCAAGCCTGCGGATGATGCACCATGGGGAAGGGTAGCTGATAGAGCAGATGGGTCTGCTGCCATTCAGAAGGACCTGGACAGGCAGGAGAAATGGGCTGAGAAGAACCAGTCCATGGGTGGACAGTTCGGTGGATAAGGAACTGGCTGGATGGCCGCATCCAGAGGGTAGTGGTCAATGGCTCAATGTCCGGATGGAGACCGGTGACGAGTGGTGTCCCTCAGGGGTCCGTACTGGGACTGGTGCTGTTTAATGTTTTCATCAATGACTTAGACAGCGAGATCGAATGCACCCTCAGCAAGTTTGCGGACGACACCAAACTGAGTGGTGCGGTTGACACACCAGAAGGACGGGATGTCATCCAGAGAGACCTGGACAGGCTGGAGAGGTGGGGGCATGGGAACCTCATGAGGTTCAACAAGGCCAAGTGCAAGGTCCTGCACCGGGGGCGGGGTAACCCCCAGTATCAGTACAGGCTGGGGGAAGAAAGGGTGGAGAGCAGCCCTGCCCGGAGGGACTTGGGGGGGCTGATGGATGAAAAGCTGGCCATGAGCGGCCGGGTCTGGCAGCCCAGAAGCCAACCCTACCCTGGGCTGCATCAGGAGAAGCGTGGCCAGCGTCGAGGGAGGGGATTGTGCCCCTCTGCTCTGCTCTGGGGAGACCTCCCCTGGAGCCCTGCGTCCAGCTCGGGAGCCCTCAGCACCAGGAGGACCCGGAGAGAGTGGGGTAGCCTGGAGCAGAGGAGGCTGCGGGCAGAGCTGAGTGCGGCCGCTCAGGGCTTCAAGGGGGCCCAGAGGAAAGGGGGGGACAAGCTTTTTAGCAGGGCCAGCTGGGACAGGACAAGGGGGGATGGCTTTAAACTGAAGCAGGGGAGGGTTAGACTGGATCTAAGGAGGAAATTCTTTCCAGTGAGGGTGGTGAAACCCTGGCAGGGGTTGCCCAGAGAGGGGGTGGAGGCCCCGTCCCTGGGAACATTCCAGGCCAGGTTGGAGGGGGCTGTGAGCAACCTGATGTGGTTCAAGGTGTCCCTGCTCCTGCAGGGGGGTTGGGCTGGGTGACCTCTGGGGGTCCCTTCCAAGGCAAAACATTCTGTGATTCTATGATTCTAACCTCATGGAGTTCAACAAAGGGAAAAGCAAAGTCCTGCAGCTGGGGAGGAATAACCCCATGCACCAGTATATGCTGAGGGCCAACGGGCTGGAGAGCACTTGGCTGAGAAGGACCTGGCGTCCTGGTGTACAAGCACTTGAACGTGACTCAGCAGTGTGGCCAATGGCCACCGGTCTCCTGGGCTGCATCAGGCAGAGGCTGCAAGCAGGCTGAGGGAGGGGGCTTAGGTGGAAAGAGCCCAGCGAAGGCCCACAAAGATGATGAGGGCCTGGAGCATCTCTCACATGAGGAGAGGCTGAGAGAGCTGGGACTGCTCAGCCTGGAGAGGAGAAGGCTCAGGGGGATCTCATCAATGTATATGGATACCTGAAAGGAGGGTGTAAAGGAGACAGAGCCAGCGCTCTCAGTGGCACCCAGGGAAAGGACAAGAGACAACAGGAACAAACTGAAACACACCAAATGTCATCCAAACATAAGAAAAAAACATTATTAGTGCAAGGGTGAGTGAAAATTGGAACAGGGTGCCCAAGTAGGTTTTGGAACATCCACCCACAGAAGCAGTGAAAACCCACCTGGGAACAACCCAGAGCAACCTGCTCTAACTGACCCTGCTTGGAGCGGCTGCAGACACCCTTCCAGCCTCAGCCACCCTGAGATTTATCCAGGGCACGGCTCTAACATGCACTAGGAACTGCTCCAGGCTGGACTGCCCGAGCGGGACATCCCAGAAACGCACTGTAGGCGCTTGGAAAAGTTCATCTTCCTGCACGGAGATGCCACACAGCTCTTTGCAGGAAACTGAAAAATTGGGAAATCTGGAAACCTCCAGCGTCATTTGGACCTAAATTGCATCGAGTGAGCTCTCAGACCTGAAAGATATCTTTTCCCAGGCAGAAGCCTGAGCAAGGCAGTGCATTTGGCAAACATCCAAGGGACTTGTGAAATGAAGTAGTAAAAAAATGGCAACACCAATTTTAAATTGTTTTAAGTACTCACCAATGAATAATCTGCAGGTAGACAACATCTACTTTGCTAATGGCTTTATAATTTGTGTTGTGTTAAGAATAAGCATTAGCATGGCTGAAGATTCCTGCATTTTGCTAGATCAAAATATCTCCTAAGTGACAAAAATAGAAAGCAGCACTGAAGAATTTATCCCTCAGACAGAACAAACATTGCTTTCACTTTTCTAATACACAATGCATAGGCATGTTAACATTGACGGTTAGCATCCATGAATATCAACGCTATTACAATTTGCTATTATTTAAAAGCAGTTGCATATACTTTACAGGCACTAGACTGCCCAAGCACTTTGCCTTTAGTTTTAAATTTGTTCAAATTGTTTAGCACATGCCTTTGGCAGATGTCCCTGTGGGTCAGCCTGGAACAGTATCTGAAGGAGAGAACTCTTCCATCCTTCCCCTACGGCAAGGCCACCAAGGCCCGTGGCTGTGGGAGCTCCTGTGAGCACCAGGCACAGGCAGAGGACAGCACAGGAGGTGGACAGGCTGAGCTTACCCACTGCAGCCATGCTAGGGTCACTGGTGTGAAGCTGTTACTGCTCCTCAGCCAAGAGGGATTCAGTTGCTGCTTACAGGGGAGGGGACACACACTCCAACTTGTCCAGTGCTGAGGTGACACCAGCCTCATGGGGTGCAGGAGTCATAGAATCATGGAATGTTTTGGGTGGGAAGGGACCCCCAGAGGTCACCCAGCCCAACCCCCCTGCAGGAGCAGGGACACCTTGAACCACATCAGGTTGCTCACAGCCCCCTCCAACCTGGCCTGGAATGGTCCCAGGGATGGGGCCTCCACCACCTCTCTGGGCAACCCCTGCCAGGGTTTCACCACCCTCACTGGAAAGAATTTCTGCCTTAGATCCAGTCTAACCCTCCCCTGCTTCAGTTTAAAGCCATCCCCCCTTGTCCTGTCCCAGCTGGCCCTACTAAAAAGATTTTCCCCATCTTTCCTATAGGCCCCCTTTAGATACTGAAAGGCCGTAATCAGGTCTCGCCGCAGCCTTCTCTGCTCCAGGCTGAACACCCCCAACTCTCAGCCTGGCCTCATAAGAGAGGTGCTCCAGCCCTCGGAGCATTTTAGTAGCCCTCGTCACGGAGTCACGGAGGTCTGTTCTGTATCTTCTTTCCATGCCAATGTAAAGAAGCTTTTTCTGTGCCCAGCACTTCTACTCCACAGCCCGTGCTCACTGCCCCACCACAGCAACACCGAGCCCGTTTATTCCAGCACTCAGCACTACATGCTGGTAATTCCCCAGACCTCACTAGTTTACCCACAATCATGCAAACACGCTTTTGGATTTCTCTTTTTTTCAGCAGTGCCTGTCAGGGCCACCTTGCCCTCTGGCTCCAGAGGGCTGTGCTGCTCCACACCTCCCAGACTGGGACACGTCCCCTGCTCCTACCTTGGTCTCACCTATTTCCCCCCGGGTTCACTCCCAGCCCTTTTCCTAACCCTCGCTGCTTCGCCTGGACATCTCACTGCCCACAGGCAGACGCAGGTACAGAGAGGAGGTGCAGCAGCAGATGCAATGCCAAGTCCCACAGGGCTTTCATAGTTGTAGGAAAAGGCTGATCAATCAGAGAGGGTCCATCAAAGAGCCAGGAGAACCATTAAAGAATCTGGAATCATAGAATCAGAGAATCACCTCGGTTGGAAAAGACCTTTAAGATCATCGAGTCCAACCGTTAACCTAGCACTGCCATCCCACCACTAAAACATGTCCCTAAGCACCTCATCCATCCTTCTTTTAAATACCTCCAGGGGTGGGGACTCCACCACCTCCCTGGGCAGCCCATTCCAGAGCCTGAGAACCCTCTCGGTGAAGAAGTTTTTCCTAATGTCCAGCCTAAACCTGCCCTGGCGCAGCTTCAAACCATTCCCCCTCGTCCTATCGTCCGTTACCAGGGAGATGCAGGTATCAAGCATCTGAGGACACACAGAGATGCTCCCAGTAAGGACATGAAATTCTTACTGCTCCTGTACAAGCTAAGCGCTGATCTCATCGCAGAAGAGATTATCTGCTTCAAAAGCACAAACTTGGACACAAACTGGTCTAGAAGCAGCAGCAAAGTGACACGGGTTCGTGCTTCCAGCTGAGACAAAGGCCGAGACAGACTGTGACTGCTCTCTAGAGACGCACCAGGGAGAAAATAACAGTGAAGGGAGAGAATTCGGTAAGCTGAAGGCCAGGGCCAGCCGGAGAACCGAGAGTTATAAATGAGCTATGAGTACATTTACACTGGAAACAAGAAGGCAGCATCTAATCACTAGGAAAGAAATACTGAGGAATACGCTCCAGTACGGCAACAGGAAAAATAAGCAATTAGTTAAAAATGAGCTCAGCTTGTGACAACAGCAGGGTAAGACTGAAAGCAAGAATTCAGGAGTCTTTCATGGAACATGTTCCTAAGGTTATGGCTGATCCAGCAAGGGAAGATGGTGAAGGGTTAGCTCAGGGGTCTGCGAGGTGAACCTCGGATGCACAGGCAGGAGAACTGAGACCTGGGGGAGGGCCTGGCGCTGCCGGCGTACACACTGCTGGAGACCATCTGTTATGAAGGGGCTGGAGACCCAGGATTCAATCTCCAAGTGGTCTCTGTAAAAGCAACAGGAGGATCTAAGATTTGGAAAACCTGCCTTGCATGGGGAGATGAGAGAAGCTTTTCACATTTCATTTAACGGAGTGAAAGGATGAGACCTCTTCACCAGCTGCTCGGGCTGAAAGTTTTTGGCATTAGGCTGCTCTTCATTCCAGCTGAGAAAAGAAGCATCTGGAAACTAAAGCAAAACCATTTCAGGTAGGAGGTAAAGTACACAGTTCTAACACTGAGGTGACAGTCATCGGAACTAAGTAAGGATTGTGGTTGGTTTCTCAGTGGGATCTGAAGTCATTCCACAGAAGGCACTGGGCTCTCCTACAAGCCAATGGGTCCAACTGAAACTAACTGGGACAGTAATTTCTACAGCCTGCATGATGGCAAAATTCAGACTGCATAGGTAAAACACTTTTCTCTTGGGATCTGTGAGCGGGGGTAACCAGCAGCAGAGCGTGGGGGAGGCGGCACAGCTTTCAAAACTCAAGACAAGCTTTAGCTAAGCTGTGCACCACACAAGGCATTTTCCTGAACCCTTGCCCATGCCTATGTTTCTCAGAATCACAGATGGGGGGCATATTTAAATGCCACGCACTGTAAGCATTATGAATAACGATGTTTTTAGCAGAAGTACCTTCCAGGCAGAGCTGTGTGCTGGCCAGAGACCCCTGCTGCAGAGCCAGGCGGAGCACTGAAGGCAGCTCCTGCCATCTCGTGGACACGGGCCCGCCGCCGCGCCGCTCCGGCATCGCACATCAAACCCGCTTTGGCAAAACGCAGCACTTTTCCTTCTTCAGTACCTCCTCCCTGGAAATGCTTGTCAGTCAAGCCTTTCCACCTGGATGCAGAAGAAAATCCCCTCTCACGTGAGGACCCCCCCCACACCCAGTGCACGTACCACGAACGGCATCAGGGAGCAACGCACCATCTGTTTACGGATTTTGTGAGACTCCGCACAGCCCAGCGAGGCTTGAAAGGAAATACTTGGCATTTAGGGGCTGATCCCCAGAGCTTCACTGGTTTTGCCTCTACACCTAAGGCAGCAGGACCATTTACGAAAAAATCCAATTTCAAAAGGTTTTATGAATAATCTCTAAGCAACAAAATATTTTAAAGACTTTTCTTATACCATACTTATGCAAAATGTTACAAAGATCAAACTCATTTTTTTATAAATTATCCAAATGTATCTTTGTAAAACAAATTATGAAGTAGCTCATTTTAGAGTTTAAAACGAGTATATTGATAACGTTTGAATAATGGCACTAATTTGGTTTTAAGCTTTTTAAAAATATGCTTAGCCAAATTAGCATGTTAGCAGTTTAATACTGCAGCTGAAGACATTTGGATCATTTATAGGATCTCAACACACCAAACAAAACTGGATCAGAGTCCATACTGCACACTTTTCTACCATTGCAATAAATAGGCCTTGGACATTTTAATTAGCATACTTAAGAAAAGCAATTTTAGGCTTTAAGCATTTTTGCTTCTTCTGTAATAAGTTACAAATTGCTGCACTACCAAGTTTCCCCCTCTCTGAGTTTGCTCCTCACCCACTAAAACCTGGAGCGCTCACAGTTCAGCAGGTGTCGAATGCAGCACACGCATCAACATTCATAGAATCACAGAATCACGGAATGGTTTGAGTGGGAAGGGACCCCCAGAGGTCACCCAGCCCAACCCCCCTGCAGGAGCAGGGACACCTTGAACCACATCAGGTTGCTCACAGCCCCCTCCAACCTGGCCTGGAATGGTCCCAGGGATGGGGCCTCCACCCCCTCTCTGGGCAACCCCTGCCAGGGTTTCACCACCCTCACTGGAAAGAATTTCTGCCTTAGATCCAGTCTAACCCTCCCCTGCTTCAGTTTAAAGCCATCCCCCCTTGTCCTGTCCCAGCTGGCCCTGCTAAAAAGCTTGTCCCCCCCTTTCCTCTGGGCCCCCTTGAAGCCCTGAGCGGCCGCACTCAGCTCTGCCCGCAGCCTCCTCTGCTCCAGGCTGAACACCCCCAACATGCCTCCCTCCTACCTCCTTCTCCTTTCTGTCTTCGCTGTCTGGTTTCCAATGCCACCTGAGCCAAAATCCACGTGCCCTCCAGGACCTCCCTGCTGGCACCCCACCGGCTCTGCTTTTGGTCCTCATTTACCTCTGTGCAACATGGGTCTCATTCAGAACCCCAAATTCAGCTGCCACTTCTGTGCCGCTGGCTTGCAGATCAGGCAGTAGCTGGGCATCCACCCAACACCAGGACAAGCGGATCAGAGGTGGGCCTGTTCCCCCTAACCGGCCACTATTCTTGTCCCTCCAAACCTGGGTTTTCTATCCTGCTGCAGCTCTGACTGAAAAGAGCCGAGGAAATCAAAAGTCTCTGGCCAGGAGCACAGGGTGAGCAAGGGAAGGAACAGTTACTCTGCTGCAGACACACAGCACACCAGCACATCTTGTTTCTTTATGAAACCAGCCAAAAACCTTTCTGTCTAGACCGTGGTGAAGCCAAAAGCACCGCTCACCACCCTGACCAATGTTGCCTCTTGCTTTCCTCAGTTCCATCCCATCCGCCTACTGCCTTCTGTCTTACTCATGGCTTACACGCCTCTAGAAGACTTCGTATAGCACCTGGCATAAGCAGTGCTGACCTATAACTGCACGTTATAGCTGGCGTATAAAAAGAATTATAAAAATAAAACAAGTATGCTCTAGCATTTCTGAGGCGGCATTCTCGCCTAACCCCGGTTTGCCGAGCTGATGTCCTGAAGCAAGAGTATTTCCAGTTTATCTGCCGTGCAATCACAGCTATCCCGAGTCCTCCTCTAGAGGTCACATTTGTCCCTCCAGCAGTATTCCTGTGACGATTCCCCAGAGGAAACTTAGCGAGTGATATACGCCCCGCAAGTAACACCAAGAAGCACAACCACCTGGTAAAAGCAACTTCAGGGCTAAGGCAGAAACATGTTTCTTATCTCAGTGTGACCCTGCCATCAAACCAGTCTGTGCTATTGCTTGGCTCTGAGATTCATGAACCGCTGCTGCTGCTGGAGCACGCCGAGGCCACGGCTGCAAACGCCCCAGCCAAGGCGGGCTCCCTGTTGGGCACATGTAGGGAGGAATTCATTTCATCTGACTTCAGCCATCTGCAGCACACACTTCTGCACCTGCATTGATAACTCTACACATCCAGTGGAAAGAAAGAGGCACTCAGAGGAACAAGGAATAATTTGGTATATCTGAAGGCCGACGGCTTTTCTGTTCCACTCTGTTTGCAAGCTACTGTCCGGGCCAGTCCTTTCTCTTTTCCGTATCTCAGTTGTCTTCTCCACTTTTTCAGGCCTTCGCTTTAGTGACAAAGAAGGACACCACCTCATAACCCTGAGCCTGTGAGTCTGACGCACAGCCTGTGGGTGTACGAGGCAGTCAAAGTGCTCAGTGTGCCACTTGGCCACTCCGCAGTGCCTGCGCTTTGCCTCTTTTCTTTCTGCTCAGCATTGTGGGGATTGTTCCTGGTCAGCCCACTGACCTTCTACCAGTCCTGGCTCCTTGTCTTGGCATTTTCCTTACATCAGAGGTTCTTCAGTCTCCTGGCATTCAACCCAGGGCCCTGATCATGCTCTTCTGCCTTTGATGCAACATGCCTTTGGCTCCTCCAGCTTCTTCTTGCTCAGACCTCAGGTCCTAATTTTGCTCTTGGCTAGCTTTGGCCTCTGGGTTCAAACCTTTTCCTGTTCAGCCCCTAATCTTTGATCCCAACTGCCCACAGCTCAGCCAGGATTCCCTATCAGGCCTCACATTCCTCCACAGGGATGCAGGGCATCTCACTGGCTTTGTGGAACCAGTAAGCCAACCCCAGCCTGTCCTCCATGACATCTTCCAGGAAAGCATGACTCTGTTCTCTTTCTCATTTTCTTTTGAGCTTCCTGAAAAGTATTACAAATACGCTGCCAAATGCCAGGGGAACAGTAGAGGAACTTTTAAAAAAAAAAAAAAAAAATGAACAGGGGCTATTAAGAGACTCTCATTAAAGAGCAGAATGCTCAGTGAAATAACAATGAAAAGGATGTGAATAGTTACTAAGGGAGATGGACCTGGCACTGCAATAGGTAATATTGATATGCCAGGCAGAAGAATAAACAGGAACAAAAGCAAAAGCCCTAGAGAAAAGCACAAGGCACATGGCTCTGAGCACCATTGCTAAATCAGCAGGAGAAGACTTCACAGAAATCCAATTAGCAAGGCCAGAAGCAGGAAGAGCTGGCCAGAATGCCAATCAGCACATGAAACAGCCAGCATGAAGACGGAAGGTAATAAACACGTCCAGCCACAATGTGAAATACAGGCAAGCAAAAGGAAAGCATGCACAGTAAGGACAGAAATGGTTGGCTACTCCTCAAGAGGAAGAAATGCTCTGAAAGGCTTCAAACAAGCAATCAGCAGAACGGCGGCAGGGGCACAGGAGCGAGCGAGCTGTACAAGGCATGTATCACACCAACCCATAGACTAACCCGTTACAATTGCACAGACTTAAACAAAGGTCTTGGCATGACTTTAGCAGCAGACTAATCCCTGTGCAGTCCAAGCGCATTCCTCAGAGCTCCTGACAATTTCCCCTTGTCTGAAGGAGCCTGACCTGCTCCAGATCTTTCATCAACCCTGGCCTCTCCTCGAGCTCCCCATGGTAGACAGTCTTATGCCATCCTCACTCTCCCACGGGCTTCTCTCACGTGCGCCAGAAGACCTAGATTTGTTTCATGTATTACTTCGCTAACCAGTGGTGTTGCCTCCACACATCCTTCCTCCAGAAGCCAGTTCTGGCAGTCAGACAGGGATGCCAAATGACACCCACACCTCCTAGGCCAGACCCTCTCTTACAGGAGTGGTGCAATCGTCAAAACAACAAATGTCCCCAGAAGGCGGAGTGACAGATCTTTGCTAATAGCACAGTGAGACAGCTTCTCAGTGGGCACTAATTAATATCCCCTTCTCGGCTCCTGTTGGCACTTTTTTCCTAGCAGCTCCAGAAACGGCCCAGTAGCTTTAAATCTGATTGTTGATTTTGAAAAAAAGAGCAAAGCACCACTTCAATCAGCTAGTGCAACAGCTCCATCCATCTTTCCTGAAGGGTTCAGAACAGAAGCACATTTCTGGAAGTCTTTTTTTTTTAAATGTAAATCCAAATGGTCTGACGGTATGGTCAAAAGATCACAAACATTGCAGCATTCCATCTAGAGAATTTTCTGAGAAGGTGATATAAAACCAGACCCACTTCTTTCTTCTTTTTTTTCATTTAATCACGTGCACCTACTGCAGAATATTCTAAACAACAACATGTTAGCACGTTGGTTGACGCAGTCCATGTCACTCAAGCTTTCAGTCCGTTATTTGCCCGAGTATCTCTTCAGTCATGAATAAAGCTTGAATAAAGGGCAAATCCTTCACAGCAAAACAAATTAGTTTCACTGACACATTTGCATTCCAACCAAAATTACTAAATAAGCATGAAGAAGATGAATGCAAATGAATTACCTGTTAATAGAATGAGAGCAAAATTTATGGGCCAAATAATAAATTCCATACATCCACTGCTGAGCAGTACTGCCGGCAAAGTCCTCGTACAGTGTCTGCTGTCAAACCTCACATCGGGTTTCACCCATCGTAAGGTGACACATGGCTCTTAGATGACTCCAACTGCTCTATTAAAACGGTGTTCACAGAGCAATCCCGCTTGCTGTTTTGTATGAAACAGAAGAGCTAAAATAGACAGACATGCTGCAGCAAGACAACGTACCATAGCGAGCACAAGGTTGGCTTCCAGTGGGGTCTCTACTGTCAAAAGTTTTTGCTTGGCAAGAAGCCTGCACCCTCAGCAAGTTTGCGGACGACACCAAGCTGAGTGGTGCGGTTGACACACCAGAAGGACGGGATGTCATCCAGAGAGACCTGGACAGGCTGGAGAGGTGGGCCTGGGTGAACCTCATGAGGTTTAACAAGGCCAAGGGCAAGGTCCTGCCCCTGGGTCGGGGTAACCCCCAGTATCAGTACAGGCTGGGGGAAGAAAGGATGGAGAGCAGCCCTGCCCAGAGGGACTTGGGGGTGCTGGGGGATGAAAAGCTGGACATGAGCTGGCCATGGGCGCTGGCAGCCCAGAAGCCAACCCTACCCTGGGCTGCATCAGGAGAAGCGTGGCCAGCGTGGAGGGAGGGGATTGTGCCCCTCTGCTCTGCTCTGGGGAGACCTCCCCTGGAGCCCTGCGTCCAGCTCGGGAGCCCTCAGCACAAGGAGGACATGGAGCTGTTGGAGCGGGGCCAGGGGAGGGCTCTAAAATGATCCGAGGGCTGGAGCCCCTCTGCTCTGAGGCCAGGCTGGGAGAGTGGGGGTGTTCAGCCTGGAGAGAGGAGGCTGGGAGACTGATCGCCTTTCAGACCTAAAGGGGGCCTATAGGAAAGATGGGGAAAATCTTTTTAGTAGGGCCAGCTGGGACAGGACAAGGGGTAATGGTTTTAAACTAAACCAGGGTAGGTTTAGACTGGATCTAAGGCAGAAATTCTTTCCAGTGAGGGTGGTGAAACCCTGGCAGGGGTTGCCCCGAGAGGGGGTGGAGGCCCCATCCCTGGGACCATTCCAGGCCAGGTTGGAGGGGGCTGTGAGCAACCTGATGTGGTTCAAGGTGTCCCTGCTCCTGCAGGGGGGTTGGGCTGGGGGACCTCTGGGGGTCCCTTCCCACCCAAAACATTCTGTGATTCTATGATTCTATGTTCTATGATTCCAGCCGCAGAGGGGAGGCCTGAAGGACGCGTGAAGAGTGCTGGCAGAGGGTATTCGGAGTCTAATGGGAAACTTAACGGCGTCAAACCCTCACGGTGTTATCGATCCTGAGGCAAAGCCATTCCCTTTTACGGCACTTGTCTGCCCCAGATCTGACTTGGGAGAACAACATCCAAGTCTTATTTCAAAGTAAACCCGTCAATTAGAATGACATTTTCCAAATAAATCTATGGGCCAAAGAAAGCCCTTCCAAAAGATTCTCTTCACATCGGCTCCTCTTCTCACTGTTTTAATTTTAGAGTTAGGCACAATTCGACGTGGCCACACACACCCTGTTTAACTGCAATCATGAGTAATTACATTTAGGAGGAACACTGTCACACAGCCTTGGCTCAGTACTCGTTACGGAGAGCGGGACATGATCAGTGCGGGATCACAGCTCTAGAGGCCTTTGCTTAGGAGCTCTTTTCGGCATGGAGCAGAACCACTATACATGTAAATCTCATTTACTACCCATAAAGACCATTAGAAGAATGAAACAATGAGAAAGAAACAGTAAGAATTAAGGGGTTACTGGAAACTCTGAATTTTAATGGTAAGATATTTTTTAAGTGAGAAAAGTAGTAGAAAAGCAGTAGAGAGCAGAAGAGCAGGGCTGCAAAGGAAGATACGTTAAGTTTTATTATGACAAAATCACAGGGAGGACTTAGAGCAAATATTAAGAAATGGTTCCAGAAAGATGAGGAACTCCTGGAGAGAGTCCAGAGGAGGGCAACAAGGATGATGAGGAAAGGCTGAAGGAGCTGGGCTTGTTCAGCCTGGAGAAGAGAAGGCTGAGAGGGGATCTCATCACCACCTACAAATATCTCAAGGGTGGGGGTCACGAGGACAGAGCCAGACTCTTCCCAGTGGTGCCCAGCGCCAGGACAAGGGGCAATGGGCACAAACTGGAGCAGAAGAGGTTCCAGTTGAACGGGAGGAAGAACTTGTTGACTGTGAGGGTGATGGAGCCCTGGCCCAGGCTGCCCAGGGGGGCTGTGGAGTCTCCTTCTCTGGAGATCTTCAACCCCCACCTGGCCGCTGCCCTGTGCCCCCTGCTCTGGGTGAGCCTGCTTGGGCAGGGGGGTGGCACTGGGGGAGCTCCCGAGGGCCCTGCCAGCCCCGGCCAGGCTGGGATTCTGTATGTATAGCTGAATTTTGGCGGTGGGGAAGGGAGAGAGAGAGAGACTGGAGAACTTCCAGGTAAGAAAAGGTTCCTGCACAGAACACGAAGCTTAAGCCAAGAACTTTCCTGCGTGCACAGCTTTACAGAGGGTTACTACACCGAGTACGCAGGTGCACGCACGAGTTCCGCCAGGGTAAGCACAACTGAATTTACAGGCTCCACAGAACTGCCTGGCCCCGCTCCCTCGACGCAAAAGGAACTCTAATTTTTCCACTGGATATGAACATGGTTTTGGGAAGTAAATTGCTTACAGTGATTTGATGTGCCAGGTTTTAAAAAAAAAAAAAAAAAAAAATGTTAGCACCTGCTCATAAATCCAGTGCTTTTGCAAACAAACAATATCCAGATCTCTGAAACGTAACAAGTGTTGTACTCCTGGCTCAGGAAAATCTCAAAAGGTACATTGGGAACCGCAGATCAACAAACCTCATTCATGCACAGACTATTTCCGATTTGAAAAATCACCCAGCTTATTTTGATAAGAAATATGCATTATGACATTGGCAAACAAAATCATCACTCAGTCATGTATCAGAATAAATAAGAGACCAGAGACAAAACTGGTTGAAAAGTTTTATTCTGAACCCCTAGAGGCTTCCAAAAAACTCTATGAAAAGCAATTAAAGAACCACAGTTATCAAAGACAGTAATTGGTCTTGTATTAAAAGGTAGGTCCAGATTCAAATCACAGTAGTCAGTTTTCGTGATGTCAGATGCTCGAAGAGTGACATTTCATTTCATTTATTCATTAGTTTCATTTAGTTATTTTTCTGATATCCCTAAACCACAGCCTCCTTTTCCACTCCCTCTTCCTTCCCCCTGAGCTGCTGGCTGAGAAAATAAGTAATAGTACAGCATTCAGCAGAGTCAAAAGAATACAATAAGGTCTGATGGCAGCAACCCATTGTCACCTGAAGAAGAGCATGGTGGTATTTGTCAGTGACAAGCAGTGCTTTCACTCAGAAGTGTTTGTACAGAAAATCAGTATTTGTTTACTGCTTAAGCTGGCAGACAAACAGACTCACAAAAGACACTTCAGCTTTTTTTGTTTATAAACCACCTGCTGCTGCGAACTGCAACTCAGTTATCATTTGTTTCTACAGCACCTTCGTCGGGATAGAATATCAGACCTTTCCAGAAAAATCAATACACATATTTGAAAACAGGATAATTCCAAACTGTGCTAGATTAGACTTAAAAACATAAAAAATAAACTTAGTAGACACTTTACAAGCAGTTGCACTTAGAAAACAAATCAGATTGTTCTGGTATCAAAATCTGGAGTGGCTCCTTCAATCTGGCTCGTTTCTAGTAACGACAAGCATGCCCTTGCAGAAGCCCCATTTTAGCCAAGCTGAACGTGATCCTGTCAAAGGAATGGTGCTGGAAACCACAGCGGTACGAAGCAGCAGCGTGCCAGTGGAGGCTGCTTTTTCTTTCTTATTTTCCTTCAAGGGAACAGCAGTGTTACGCCCATCCATACAAATAAATTCACTGTGTTGAAGAGCATTTATGAGATCACAAACTCGTACGACAGAGTGTCCTCAACAGCGCAGAGCCTACTCACGTATAAGATTTAATTCTCACAGTTTTGGAAGGTTCTTCAGAGCTTGTCATAAGCCATCCTCCCAGTCTGACAGGCAGACAGCAATGACATGCTGATGAAGAAACAGTAGAGGAAACACTCTGTCAAACAGCTATAACCTCACCACTTCGAGACCAGTATACAAAAGAGAAGTGCTGGGACAGTGCCTGCACGGAAAGATGGGGAGAAAAAAAAAAAAAAAAAAAAAAAAATGACAACAAGGTGCCCATAGGCAAGCGTACCTCAATTAATCAATTCCATTTAAGTGCAACTTCAAACCTGATCTAATTTAGCCAATTTATTGCAAGACCTTTATCTAGGAAGTCTGACCAATATTCAAACTGACTGTTAGCACATGACAGAGAGGACGCTCTAAGACTATTTCCATTAATATATTAATTCTGGCCAGTGTTGAGAAGAGCAGCTGGTAAATGAGTGTTGTAGCAAGTCAGCTCAGAACACAAAGCTCTTTTTATTTGGGAAAGAAGGAAGAGCAGGTTCCCTATCTTTGGAAAATGGAGTACAAAATACTGCAGAGATTTCTCCCAGCAGACAGCACACACAGATGTGAGCAGGACCGATCAATCCAAAGGCATTCAAGAACCACAACAGCAAGTGGGGGGAAATGCAGAACTCCCTCTATGCCTCTGTCAGACAGAATATGCATGTTTTCAGGTGTTGCTCCTGGGGGTCTCCGAGCATTTGAAATGCTTCAGGCAAACCCTCAGGCTGGGGACAATCCTCACAGTTAGCAGGCTGGGAAAAGAAAACCATCACCATCTGCCTCCACTGGGGAAGGCAGACTCCTGCGCTTACCGAGGCGACGATGGCCTTTCTGAGCTGGGCACTGGTGGTGCTTAGACACTGCAGGACCTGGTGCTCTTTTGCCACAAAAGCGGAAGGTCAGCCATGTGTTTTCCAAGACAGCGGGTGGCAAGGCACAAGCTTCTTCTACAGGAGGATGGAATCCAATCATCAGCACCAAAATTCCTTCTGGTAACTGCAGCAAGTGATTGGCATAGGCTATTGCTTCTCTAATGTAATTAAAACCAAACAACATGTCTCAAAAATTTACTTTAAGGTCATCAAAAAAGCTGTAAGAAACCTCCCCATCCCCACTTTGAGAAGGCCACGCTGCTGTGGCCCAGACCAGAGAGGCACAGGAGCAGAGGCAGAAGGAGCCACCAGCATGAATGAAGACTTAAGCCACGTTCCCCAGACCCTGCTGCCCCTGCAGCTCAGCCATCGCTATCGGCTCCATCACGAGAAAAACTGAATATTCTCCGTAAGAGTCCGCCCACGAAAATGTTGCTTTAGGACACTTGCTGAGCTCTGTCAGAAGCAGACAGGAGACAGCATGAAGCTCTCACAGGGAACACTTGCCCACCTAGCCACAGATCATTTTTGTCTTGAGGACTCTGATAATTCACTGAATACCTTCCAGCTCTCGGGAACTGAAGCAAGCTGAGGCAAAGATTCCACAGCTAATAGCTTTACTGCACCTGCTTCGTTCAACTGCCCTAACATCATCCTACAAAGGGAAGAGGAAAGTAAAACACAGGCTAGAGAGCGGAGATGCAATAAAGTCTGTCAGTAATTTGTAGCAGGAAAAGGTTTAATTAGATTTAATGAAGATTGTTCTGTATTTCTGCATTTTAAAACAAGTAATAAACCAACCTGTATATACCTGTTATATATGCATATATGAAGTTCAGCCATACAATTAATTGATTTAAAAATCTCAAAATTCTGAATGAAGGATAAAGTGAATGATAAAAAAAGTATGGAAAATTAAGAAAACAATGCGTTTTCTCCCAGAAATGGAACTATGCCTTTCATAAAAAGAAATGGGTAAAGCACAGTAAGGGTATTGCCAGGAAGTCACACGACAGTTGGCTAGGAAGATGTGTAGATACGACCGACATAATTACCAAGTGTCATGGTTTAACCCAGCAGGCACCTGAACGCCACCCAGCCACTTGCTCACCTCCCCTCCCTCCCCAGTGGGATGGGGGAGAGAATCGGGGGGGGGGGGGGGGAAGAAACAGTAAAATTCGTGGATTGAGATAAAGACAGTTTAATAGGACAGAAAAGGAAGGGAAAATAGTAACAACAATAATGATAATAGAATATACAAAACAAGTGCTGCCCAATGCAATTGCTCACCACCCGCTGACCGATACCCAGCCCATCCACGAGCAATGATCGCTGCCCCCTGACCAGTTGCCCCCAGTTTCTATCCTGGGCATGAGGCCCCATGGTCTGGAATAGCCCTGGGGCCAGTTGGGGTCGGCTGTCCTGGCCGTGCCCCCTCCCACCTCCTTGTGCCCCTGGCAGAGCAGGGGAAGCTGAAAAGTCCTTGCCTGGTGTAAGCCCTGCTCAGCACCACCGGAGCCATCAGGGAGTGACCAACATTCTGCTCACCCAAAACCCAAACCCCAGCGCTGGGCCCGCTGCTAGGAAGGAAATTAACTCTGTCCCAGCGGGAACCAGGACACTAAGCTACCAGAAAAATAGCTCCAGAAAGAAAAGGAGCAATAAAAGACTAAGCTCATTCACAGAACATCACAGTAACTACAAGGAGTACAGAATGGAAACCCTGAAGGCAAGGAGACATTTGTTTAATTATCAACAGTAATCTACCTTGGCTAAATAGGATACAGTAAAAGACACTGAACTTTAAACAAACTCCCTCTCTTTGCTCTATTTCTCCCATTGGAACCTTGCTTTGGGAACACAAAACATTTGGCATTCTCTCGAGGGTGCCGCAGGTGACAAAGGACTACCAGAATCTTTGTCCCCTTGGTCTTTCATTTGTGAGGGATCTCTCCAGGACAAAAACATTACACAGAAGAGTGACTGCCAGACTGCAACAAGGTAAAACCACCCAGAGGACTCCAGACATTTATTCTTTTGCCTCTATACTTATTATATGTATATATAACTTACAGGATTGCTTCATTGCCAGTACCTGTTAAAAGGACCCCTTAAAAATAAGAAAACCTTAAGTATATCCATGAAAAAAACATGAAAAGGCATGCACCCCTCAGCCAAACAGCATGCAAGTTGGGGTTTGGTTGGTTGGTTGTTTTTTTTTTTTTTTTTGGGGGGGGGGGGGGAGCACATGGTGGGGTGGTGTTCATTTTAACCACACGTTACAAATCTGGCTCTGAGGTTACTGGACTTTACACGCGATATACAACACAGACTTTCTGTCCTGTATTTTTGCAGCTGCAGCCACAATAACTTATGCAAGATCAGTCAGGAGAGTGACATTTTAGATTGGCACACGTTGCGTTTCTTTCCCTACGAGTATCTATGGTCATGGCTGTTGGTGAATCAGCTCTCAGGGGTCTGCAGCGAGCAACTAACAGAGGCAGGTCTATGGGTTCTACACCCTACCTAAGTTCACGTGGCTCTAAGCAGTGCCTTAAGTTCAGCAGCGTGGGTCGCACCTCCACTGGAAACAAAACAGAAGCAGAAAGTCTGAAAAAAAAATCTTTGAAATCCCTTCATAATGTGATCACAATCTGTCCTGTGATGAATCCGTTTTTTTTTTCCTGGGAGACTTTCACTGGCATCAGCAGCCTGCCTAAAGAGAACTGACTGTTGAGTCAGGATGCCAGTTTTCAGGTCCTTTCTTGTAATTGCCAGGATTGAAGTAGATGCATTCTAATTGGCAAAATATATATGATTCCTTTTAAGCCCACAGCACAGAGAACTGACAAAGCTGTCGAGTAGCTGTCACTTGGAGGTGCGGCCTTCAGCTAAAGAACTTGCACTTTTTGTCTCCAGATGTACCTGCTTTCCCGCAGAATAATCTCTCCTACATACACTGCTGCTGTTCCAGCTACACGCAGTACCTGAACTCACACTACCCAACAAGAAATCAGACTATTCCACTCATTCTTTTTACCTTAGCACCTTTCTGTACTTAGTACGGATTATTCTTTCTATACAACCAACCCATTCTCTCCATCATGGAACAATGAATCAGCAAACAGGCTTAACAATTATACAAGAAATGCTATGTAGGAAGCTCCACTGGTGTCTGGTAGCATCTATGAGAGAGGACTTGCTTTGCCCTGTTAACAAAGTTTATAACAAGTATGGGCACCTACAGCTATCTAAACTACAGCCCCAAACCTCACAATCCTGTCTTTTACGAGAAAGAAGGAACTACTGCTCATTCAACTTTCTGTGGATTCTAGTGCTTTTTTTCTTGAAAGGAAGAAAAAGTATTGATGGCTCTGCATATAACTGGACCAGAACAAATTTTATTTGCTTTTGATTACTTCGGCAAAAGCTGATCTGGTAAGCATTTAAGAAAGTATGGTAGCACTAAGATATCATTAGAGATAAGGAATAACTTGTGGGTTGAACGCTTTCTTTTGCTTTTTAAGAGGAGATGAACCATTGCAGAGCAATACACGCCGTTAGAAACTGATAGCATTACAGTGTATTAATCAGATTGCTCTGCTACTCTTGCCTTACCAGTGCTGTGCTAGCCAGGCTGAGACCATGCCAGCTGTACAGACGGTCAGTTATACACAAACCACGATCAGACATGTAATAACTAATGTAAAAATAGCCTTTTCTTGCCATTCCTGTTTTGATTTTTTCATGCTTTCATTCTCCCCATTGCCCTCCCCACCAACGGGGTTACCAGCTGCATTACTTCCCTCAGAGAGCCCGGCTCCACAAACTGCTGCAGAAGGCACGGTGCAGGGGGCCAAGGCCAGCGGCAAACAGAACAGCTAGCCCAGCTTGCCGAGATCCTTCCCGTGACTGAACACCTTCTGAAACACTTGTGGCCTCGGAGTGTCCGTGCACCACTGTGTAACAGGCCGTACTTGCCCAGCTTACTCACTCATAAAGCAGATTTTAATCTCTGAAGCAGATACCCTTTCCCTTCTTTAACTGGGGGAGCAGCTCAGCAGCACGTGAAACCCTCACCAAGAGGCTTCAAGGCCACATAACCTACTCTCCCAAGCCATGCTCCTCACTGAACTCTTTTCTTTAAAGCTCATGACCCCGCTCCCCAGAGACACACCTACCTTTGATTCTCAACACTGACAACCGTGTACCTGGGTTTTTCTCCTCTGCATATGAATTCTTAGACATTTTGGGTAGCAGCAAGCACAGGATCACTGTCTGCTATATACTCAGGGCCGCTAATTAGCGCATGCATTTCCTGTAAGAAGCCCGAAGACTTTAATTACCAAAAAAAAAAAGAGTTGCAAAATACCAAATAGAACCCCAAAACATCCAGCATAACCACTTTTTTTTTTTTAATGTATCTGTTCTTTATTAATAGGCATTTGGTCAGTTACTGTAAACACTGAGATAATTTCTTACCTGAAACTGAATTTCTAAGCCTACCTACTCAGACTAATTTACATGTCAGGCACTCCTGATTCCAGCAGCTGTGCCTGGTTAGCCAGGAGAGCCAGGTTGCTGGGTACAGCTGTTGCTGGTATCTGTATTAAGCAAGTGCCTTCCCTCCTTTCCCACTCCAAATATGAAACTCTACCACTTCATCTCTCGGCCAAGCCAGAGACAATAGCTTGCCTATGTTTTCAGAGCTCTAATTAGGGCTACTAAAATGCTCCGAGGGCTGGAGCCCCTCTGCTCTGAGGCCAGGCTGGGAGAGTTGGGGGTGTTCAGCCTGGAGCAGAGGAGGCTGCGGGCAGAGCTGAGTGCGGCCGCTCAGGGCTTCAAGGGGGCCCAGAGGAAAGGGGGGGACAAGCTTTTTAGTAGGGCCAGCTGGGACAGGACAAGGGGGGATGGCTTGAAACTGAAGCAGGGGAGGGTTAGGCTGGATCTAAGGAAGAAATTCTTTCCAGTGAGGGTGGTGAAACCCTGGCAGGGGTTGCCCAGAGAGGGGATGGAGGCCCCATCCCTGGGACCATTCCAGGCCAGGTTGGCCGGGGCTGTGAGCAACCTGATGTGGTTCAAGGTGTCCCTGCTCCTGCAGGGGGGTTGGGCTGGGTGACCTCTGGGGGTCCCTTCCCACCCAAACCAGTCTGTGATTCTATGATAATTACAACCCCTGTTTAAGCAATCGCTTATAGACTGGCTTTATTGGTGTCTTTTAAAAAACCTGCAGGTGGTTACAGCCCGGGGTCCCACTTTACAGGCCAGGTCCTACAAGGAAGCCTCGATGCTGCCAGCGGGCACCGTGCGCTCCCTTGCTCTGCCTTCCCTTTACCTCAGCAGGCGCCAGGAGCACGGGGGCCTCCCCGGCCGCGCTCCGGGCCTGCCTCCTCTCCCCGGCGGGCTCGCCCTCCTCACGCCGCCGCGCTGCTCCGGGCAGCCGGGCTGAGGTGATCGGGGTGGGGAGGGAAGCGGACTGAACCACCCCTCCAAGGGGGGTGCTGCGTTCGCCCAGGCTGCCACTCCCTAAACGCCGCCCCGCGGCTTCCGCCACTTTCCCCCCCCCCCCCCGCCGATTCCCGCCGCCCAGGCGGGCAGTGACGCCACGCACCCCCGCCGCCAATCCGGGCGCGGCGGCTCCGCTCAAATCCTCTAACAGCTGCGGCGCGCGCGGGGCCTGGCGCTGAGGGGGCGGCGGGAGCGGCGCGGGCCGCGCTGAGGGAGCGGGCGGGCAGCGCGGGGGGCCCGGGGCCGCGGCGGGGATGATCGTGACGCCCACCCGGCGGGGGCAGCTGCCGCTCCGGGCGGTGCCCCTCAGCAGCGTCCCCGCGGGCACGCTCACCCCCCTGAAGGAGCTCCGAGGTGGCGGGCACCCTCCGGCCGCTCCGGCCGCCGCGCAGCCGGCGGGCCGCGGGGAGAGCCGTGCCGGGAGGCCGGCGGCCGGCGGCGTCTTCCAGTCCACGCTGTTGGCGGGCGGCGAGGAGCTGCTGGATGTCAGCGAGATGCGGGCCGGCCCCGGCCCCGAGCGGCGGCTGAAGGGGGCGTGGGCCCCCGCCCGCGAGTCCCCGGCCAAAGTCTTCCAGCGGATGAAGGCCCAGGGCCGGCGGGATGGCGGGCTGCCCGCGGGGACGGCGCCGCCGGGGAGCTTCGGCAGCGACCTCATTCTGACGCCTGCCCTGAACCCCGCGGGGCAGGGCCGCCGGCACAGGGAGCCTGCCGCCACCGAAGGGCGGCAGGGACCCGCCAAGGCGCCCGCTGCCTGCGTCCAGCCGAAAGGAGGTTTGTTCCGCCGCTTCTCCCAGAAAGCGGCCTCGTATTTAGCGTTTAGCTCGGTATGACTTGCTCTGTGTTCCTCCTACGGCTCTTCCAGGGTCTGGAAAAAGCAGCCGGTGTGTGTCCGTAGGTGTACTTCTTGCCTGGGAGGGTGCCCGAGCCCTGGCCCAGGCGGGCTGTGGAGTCTCCTTCTCTGGAGATCTTCAACCCCCACCTGGCCGCTGTCCTGTGCCCCCTGCTCTGGGTGAGCCTGCTTGGGCAGGGGGGTGGCACTGGGGGAGCTCCCGAGGGCCCCTCCAACCCCGGCCATTCTGTGATTCTGTGTAAAAAATTATTGCTACCAGTACTGGTTCTCCCCCAGGTGTCTGGGGATTTAAAAAAAAAAAAAAGTTTGGATGGAGGGTTTTTTTAAATGCTAAAATGTGTCTGTACCATAGTTGATTTCTCTTACCCTTTCTTTGCCTTAGAGGAATCCCTCCCATGGTATTTTCTTGGTCAGTATGGCTTTAACTACTCCCTCTGTTCTGTTTGTGAATGGGATTGGGCCTCTGCAACATCTTGAAAAACAGAATTACACTTTGTAAATTAAAAAAATCAAACCAACCGATTACTTTAACTACTCCCTATAGTCAATACAGAAAGGAGAAAGGTTGGTGGAAAAATTATTTGGTTTGAAATGCCAGGGTGTCTCCTTGGGCAGCCTGGTCTGGTGGCTTTTCCACTGCATCTTCTCTTTCTGACTGGTTGGCAAAATGTGAACCCGTAAGCACTGTGCTCCCTCCTGTAAAGTTGCTGCAGCCACAATAGGCAAGTAGGAATGGCGCAGGGCTGTGGATCTGTAAAGGTAACAGGTATTTTGAAGAGGAAGGTGTCCTGTGGTGGTGCCCCATTCTCCTGTTACGATCACCTGCAGAGGGAGACCCGCTGAAATACTGGCTGGTTTGTCAGAAGGGTGATGCTTCATTGCTACGTGTGTTGTTCTTTGAAGTACAGTGCTTACCAGTCTCCTGTACTAAACTTTTCTCTAGTTTTGGGTGGGGGTTAAGACCTACCTGGTTTGTCTGTGTTCGTTTTAAGACATCATTGCAGAAAACTAGGCTAAGTGCTCAGCCTGTCTTATCTGGCCACTGGCATGGGCAGCTGTATGCTGGTTTTGCTGGGGGGTTATCGAGTTGTTCTCAAAAGAACTTGCAGTTATGGAGGTGGCAGGGCCCTCATTTTGTGGTTAGATACGAAAAAGTCTTCTCAAATCTCCTTGTGCAACACAAACCCACTTGTTACTCTTAGTGTTTCTGTTGGATACAGTAAAAATGAGATTGAACCATTATTGTGGTGACTGGAAAAAGGGAGACATTGCACCCATTTTTAAAAAAGGGTAGAAGGGAGGACCCTGGGAACTGCCAACCTGTCAGCCTCACCTCTGTGCCTGGGAAGATCATGGAACAGATCCTCCCAGGAGCTATGCTAAAGCACATGGAGGCCAGGGAGGTGATTTGAGACAGCCAGCGTGGCTTCACCGAGGGCCTGACCAACCTAGTGGCCTTCTATGAAGGAGTGTTCCCAGTGGACAAGGGAAAAGCAACGCATGTCATCTCCCTGGGCTTCTGTAAGGCCTTTGATGTGGTCCCCTGCAACATCCTATTCTTTAAATTGGAGAAATACGGATTTGATGGGTGGACTGTTCAGTGGATGAGGAATTGGTTGGATGGTTGCATCTGGGGGGTAGTGGTCAATGGCTCGATGTTCAGATGGAGATCGGTGATGAGTGGTGTCCCTCAGGGACAGCCACAGCTTGGTGTCCACGTGGAGACCAGCGATGAGTGGTGATCCTCAGAGATCGGTATTGGGACTGGTGCTACTTAATATCTTTATCGATGACCTGTTGGAGTGGGGCAAGGGGAGGCCACAGAAATGCTCCGAGGGCTGGAGCCCCTCTGCTCTGAGGCCAGGCTGGGAGAGTTGGGGGTGTTCAGCCTGGAGCAGAGGAGGCTGCGGGCAGAGCTGAGTGCGGCCGCTCAGGGCTTCAAGGGGGCCCAGAGGAAAGGGGGGGACAAGCTTTTTAGCAGGGCCAGCTGGGACAGGACAAGGGGTAATGGCTTTAAACTAAACCAGGGCAGGTTTAGACTGGATCTAAGGAAGAAATTCTTTCTAATGAGGGTGGTGAAACCCTGGCAGGGGTTGCCCAGAGAGGGGGTGGAGGCCCCATCCCTGGGACCATTCCAGGCCAGGTTGGAGGGGGCTGTGAGCAACCTGATGTGGTTCAAGGTGTCCCTGCTCCTGCAGGGGGGTTGGGCTGGGTGACCTCTGGGGGTCCCTTCCTACCCAAAACATTCTGATTCTATGATTCTATGATAATCGAGTCCAACCGTTAACCTCACCCTGCCATCCCACCACTAAACCCTGGCCCTAAGCACCTCATCTCTCCTTCTTTTAAATACCTCCAGGGATGGGGACTCGACCACCTCCCTGGGCAGCCCATTCCAGAGCCTGACAACCCTCTCGGTTTTTTCCAACCAACCAAACCTGCCCTGGTTAAGCCATTCCCCCTCCCTCTTGTTACCAGGGAGGGCCCCCCCCCCCCCCCGGTGGGTAGGGCTCCCCTCAGCCTCCTCTGCTCCAGACTAAACACCCCCAGTTCCCTCAGCCGCTCCTCGTAAGCCTTGTGCTCCAGACCCCTCCCCAGCTTGGTTGCTCTCCTCTGGACCTGTTCCAGCAAGGCAACATCTTTCTTGTAGTGAGGGGCCCAAAACTGAACACAGGATTCGAGGTGAGGCCTCACCAGCACCGAGTACAGGGGCACGGTCACTGCCCTGCTCCTGCTGGCCACGCTATTCCTGATACAAGGCCAGGATGCCATTGGCCTTCTTGGCCACCTGGGCACCCTGCTGGCTCATATTCAGCCGGCTGTCAATCAGTACCCCCAGGTCTTTTTCCACCAGGCAGCTTTCCAGCCACTCTTCCCCAAGCCTGTAGCGCTGCGTGGGGTTGTTGTGACCAAAGTGCAGGACCTGGCACTTGGCCTTGTTGAACCTCATACAATTGGCCTCGGCCCATGGATCCAGCCTGGCCAGGTCCCTCTGCAGAGCCCTCCTCCCCTCCAGCAGATCAACACTCCCACCCAGTTTGGTGTCATCTGCAAATTTACTGAGGGCACACTCAATCCCCTCATCCAGGTCATTGATAAAGATATTAAACAAGACTGGCCCTAGAACTGAGCCCTGGGGGACACCGCTTGTGACCGGCCGCCAACTGGATTTAGCTCCATTCACCACGACTCTCTGAGCTCGGCCATCCAGCCAGTTTTTAACCCAGCGAAGAGTACACCCATCTAGGCCATGAAATGCCAGCTTCTCCAGGAGAATGCTGTGGGAGACTGTGTCGAAGGCTTTGCTGAAGTCCAGGTAGACAACATCCACAGCCTTTCCCTCATCTACCAGGCGGGTCACCTGGTCGTAGAAGGAAATCAGGTTGGTGCTGCTTGTTAGACCTTAATACTGTGAAACACTCCCCATTTGTAGGCACCTCCAAAATCCGGTTGATTCCTGTGGGCTGGGTGACCCCCAGACATGCAGACAGACACAGACACACACCTGAGCATGTTTCTCACATGCAGCTGAGGCAACAAAACAGCTAAGCTCTTGATGAGAAGGGAAAGGTCGTATTGCCCATCCATCTTGGGAATGAAAAGAAAACATATTGTTGCATAGGGGAGTTTAGGATCTTACAAAGTACGTACCTTGCTTCCCCTGCCCCCCCACATGAAAATGTTTTTCTTTCCCAAATTCAAACATTTTTTTTTTTTGTATTATTATTTTCCAGAATTATTTTGCACTCGGATTCCTGAGAACCGAACCACAAAAGCACTAGCCTTTGACCCTCTTGTATTGGAATCCCCTCAGAAGTTCTTCTTGCGTGTAAAGCGGAAATTGCAGCAGCAGCAGCAGCAAAAAGGTACTTGTTATTTCTCTTAAAAACACTTCAAAAACCTCCTTGACTTTAGGGTTTCTGTTCTTGCTTATAATCTCTCGCGTGCTTTGGCAGAGTATCATCCTTTTTGCTTTGTAGTCTGTGCGCCGTGGAAAATGGAGGAATAAACCTGCAAATCTGCCTTTTCAAACCTGGAGATGGCATTAGACTCGGTTTAACTACGGTTTAGGGCTGTGACCTTGAAGCTTGACATTGTTAGTCTGTTTGAGCGCACTATCTCCCCTGACAACGAAAGGCATCTACCTTCAGGCTCCTGATGTGTGATTAACAGTTCCTGAGAGACTAGGTATAACCTTGCCATTCAGATGTGAAACTTGGTGGAAAAATTTTAAACCTCTTATTTGATGGCTCTTTTTTTTTTTTTTTACCCATAGTTTTTCATACATAAAGTGAAAAGGTTTAGTTCTGTGAGAAGTTCTCTTGTATTTGCTTTTTTTCCATGTTGTTACTTGACAGCAACTCTGTATATGCTTCTGTCCTGTAAGTCAGTTTTGAAAATGCAGATGAAGAAAATGATGCATGCCAAAGTGTTCAAGTGTTAGTAGTGTTCAACTTCAAAATGAAACTTAATTTATCTGAAAACTCAAATCCTAGTGCTTGTAGCTCTCGGCAGAGCAGCGGCATGGCTAGAAGTCCACACCTTGAAATCTAGAAAGATGGGAATATTTGAGGTGTTGGTTTTGGGGGAAAGTGGGGTATCTGTAAGTCTTTTAACAGCAGGAGTATTGATCTGGTGGTGAGGAAAAGCTAGTCCAAACAAACTCAAAGACCGGCTTGCTGTTAATGTTAACAATCAAAATAGGCAGTGCTTTCACAATTGTGGTAATGCTAATCAGTACAACCTCCTCTTAGTAAAAATGGAGGAAACTTTATGAATGTATCTTTATTAGTTCTCAAATTTCACTGATTTCTTTGTTGTTCCTTTTCTCTTTTTTTTAATGGGCAGATCCAACACCTTCAAACCCAGTCAAACAAAACGTTCCTCCTTCCACACATACAGAAAAGCCACTAGTCAAACCTGCTTTTGCTGAGCAGCTCAGGAATGGTCCTACAGAGTATGTGGCCGCTGATAAGGATGATCAGGATAATTTTCTTATGGAATCCATGGATGCTGATGATGAAATGTCTCAAAATACAGTGATCAGTTCTGTGAATTTACAATCCGCCCCTTTTGGAAATGGGGATCAGTTAGAAGAAAGGTGGGGAAATGGAAAAGCAAAATGTACTGAACTTCACCAAGACAGAAGAGAGTTGCAGCCAAGTAATAAGCAAGCTGCTCATGGAGTAGAAAAGATACTGGAGACTAATCCTCAAAAGCCCTCACAGTGCATCTGTAGCATAATGCTCTCTTCTCCCAAAGTCCACATTCCAAGGAAGCAAAAGCCAAAAGAAGGCTCTAATGTCCCTTTGGATAAACCTCATACGGATCAAGTTGCTGGCAACACAGACAAAGAGGTGAGAAAACTTAATACTTCAGGGCAACTGGTACATTCCTGTGGGCTGCTTGTAGTTCATAGTTGCTATTTATCTGGTTTTTTCCTCTCCAAAAGTCATGAGCAGTCAGAAGAGAAGAAACTATTGTTTTATTAGACTGTACTAGTAAATGCTTTCCCACCGAAAGGCTTTCTGTTTTCCTGTACTCCAGGATGACGGTGTTCAGGGTATTATTTTTTTTTTTTGTGCAAAAGAAGGCCTGTTGGTTTAGTATTCACAAGGCACAGTATGGGCTGAAGGAGCCTCCTACGTCATCTCTCTAATACATTAATTGCCATGCGATGATACGATGGACGTGGAACGCATCACTGGCCAGTCCAGCTCTTGGCTGTCTACACAAAGCCGAGGGGGAGAGATCTTTCCTAGCTGTAGGTTGGGGATGGCTCTAAAGTTAACTGAACCTGTATAGCTGATAGCGAGGTAAAAGTCTTGGCTTTCCTACAGAATACCCAAACTTCTGTTGAATTAAGTGGGACAAGAATCTCTTCCTAGGAGACTTGTCCGCAGATCTTATTTTCAGTTCAATACGTGCTTGGCAGTGTTTACAACTTTCTGAATAAATCTCAAGGAAAAGCAGTGTATTGTGAAGCGTACCGCATTCCCCAGCGATGAGCCCAGGAAGCTGGTGGAAGCAAACCCTCCCAAGGGCTGAGTTCCCTCTGCTCCCTGGAGAAACCTGCGGGGTCACAGTCCTCTTCAAGTTAAGCAAGTTAGTTGTGTCGTTCTCCCTTACTGGTGTCAAGCATGTTTGATATGTTTTCCTGTCTTAAAACAAAAAAAGTTACCTTCATGATGAGCTTTGATTTAGTTAAGGAACAGATATCCATTAATATTAAAGATTTGTAGCTGAGTAGAAGATGCTGAAAGAGATGATGTTGTCGGACGCTGCGGATCTGATCATCAAGTAGGTGCTGGCCATACATGTCGGGTCCCTTTCCTCAGGGTTAAATCATTGGGAAGATCTTTAGTGAAGTTGAGGCTGATGGTCAAAAGGCAAACATCATTAAGGAAAAGATCTGGGGTTTATTAACTGCAGTTGTGAGGAGAAATAGTGATGGGTTCAGATGTTAAACATTTTCCAATAACCTTTTTTTAAAACAAAGCGGTATGTTAGCAGTGTGTTTCACACAGTTTTCCAAACAGCAACTCAAGTGCAACTGGCTTGCTGGCTATTTAATGCAAAATGAAGGTGCTGCAGCTGTGTGTGTGTCAGTAGTTTGCAATATCAGATATAGCCGTTTCGATACTGTCTAAATTTTAGCAGTAACATAGCTAATAAATACAACTTTATTATTTCATGGATAATTTTTTTTCTGAACAGTAACGGAGGACAGATGACAAAGTGTAAGAGGTATGGCATAGTGTTAGTATTTTTTTTGTGGAGCTTTTTGGATTTGTTAGTGGTCTTGGCCGATGACTCTGTCTTCTGAAAGTCAACATTAAATCACTCAAAAGTTTCTATAACTTAAATCCCTGTCTTCACTTGTGCATTAGACTCCAGCTTGATTATGCATCAATATTTATGTGTATAACTTGTTTTGAGTTTTTCTGGTCTGGAGGGTGGTACCTAAATATCTTCTCAAGTTATGCAGGAGTTAATTTCTACTTTGCTAATGCCTTGGTGATGTTGTGTAGCTTAGTCTCATTTAACAATGATTTTTTTTTTTTTTTTTTGGTAACAGAAAAATGTCTGCCTAACGAATTGGAGAATTAAAGTGATGGACGGTAACACTGCAATATATGTTGAAGGAAAACGGAAGTAAGAAAAAGTTTTCTGATTTAAATGCGATGTAAAACATGTTGGCAGGCTTTCAGCACCTGGGCTGGAAAGGCTATACCGTCTTCACCCGGCTGAACAGCTATAGCTTTGAGACTTGTGTTCTTGGAATACCTTGGTAACTCTTGGAAGCAATTCCACACTTCCACACACTTCTGCTGCTTTCCTCCCCAGCCAGAGGGAACACGGCCCTTTGCTTGCCTCCTAACCCTCGTGATGCTGCTTACAACTCTTCCCATTCTTTTATTTTTTTTTTTTGAATGCAGTTACCTATCTTCTGACTAAGCACGCTGAGCACATTTGCTTCAGAGCCTGCAGAAGGGCAGAGCTGGTGCACGGGGGGGTGAGGGACTGCACGGCGGGGGGCTGCGGTACGGCGGGGCGGAAGGAACCATGGTTGGCCTGGCTTGGGTTGGCTTAGGTGGCCATGGGAGCTGCACCTTCACGGAACTTGCTCGTAGCCTTTGTAAATAAAAAGTGATGTTATAGTTTAAACTTCTTCATCAAGGAAGAGGTGAATTCCTTTATGTGTGCAAGCGGTAGAGAGCCTCCCTACAGGAACCTACTGGTTCAATAATCTTATCAAAGCCCTGCCCTGAGCCCATGAAAGAGGTTAAGAGGAATAAAGACAAATGCGTTTGTCTAGTAGATCCCCCAAACTGGTGCTGACCAGGGGTCTTGGGAGCTTCTACCTCCTTTCACAAAAATTCTGTCTTGTGGCTGCTCTAAGTCAAGCATGGTGCAGACTGCCATCAGCCCTATGTTCCTGCCACATCATTTGTGGTGGCACTGTTACTCTATAGCTCTATGAACCATGGCAGCAGCTGGCCCACCTGAAAACTGACTCTGCAGGGGTTTTTTGGTTATGTTTTTGGTCAGATTGTATTCAAACAGCTATGAGGTCAAGAAAACGAGTGTCAGAACGAAGGAGAGATTTAGCTTGCAATAAAGTTGTTTGAAGACATTGTGAGAATCTACCCTCAGGGAAGATTATTCTGCTCTCTCGGTAGTTAGTGACTACCTAACACATAGTTACTCATCTTCTGAAAACTCGGAACCTCGCTCAACAGCAGTGGCACTGTGAAAGGAAGTAATTCGGTACGCTTGCCGAGAGATGTCCGGAGGATGTCCTGTGGTAGGATTCGTAGTAGGAACTGAATTGTTTCATGGCTGTATGAAAACAACTGATCCTCTCACTTTGCACCCTTCACTACGAGCAACGTGTTCTCTTTTCATTTGTGTTGGTGTCTGTCTGATATCTGGTGCTGACACACGATATATTTCATTTGCTTTATAGCCCCTCTGAATTGACTGCCATTAATATTTTGTGGCAAGTTATACAGTTGAATGTTTTCATGTCATCTTGGGTTTCAGTCCTTAATATTGTTCTGTAGGTTGATCTGTTGGTTACTGCTGTAAAAGTATATTAAAAAAACAAACCAAACAAACCAAAACAAAAACCACCATCCCCCAAGAAAACCCCAAAATGTAGATTTTCTACTTTAATGCTTGGATCTGTTTTTTTATTTCTCATGGAGAAGCCCCTAATTTCTTAACAATGCTAATTCAACACACATATGGGGCTCCTTCTTCAGCTGTTCTTGTCTTTAAATAGGAAGGTCAGAAATGTATAATTTTCCCCAGGATTATTACATTTATTTGACCTGTACAGCAGTACTTTTGTAACTTGCACAACGGTGTCACTGCAGTGATGTGCTGGATGGACTCCTGTGTCCGTTTTCCTTCTGCAGCCTAATGCCAAGCTCATGTTCTGTGACTAACGCCCGCAGCAGCTGACGTGGTCATTTTGTCTCCTGTCCAAGTGTCAGACAAAGCCAGGACTGTTTCTCTTCCAAGCTAAGAAAAGAAAACCTAGCTCATCCTGCCAGTGTCGTATCTGTCTATATTGCTCATAAAATAGGTGACACTGATAGGCTCACAGGGCATAGCAATACTGTAATTTTAAAAAACCTTCTTCTGTAAAAACAATGTTTTATTTCTGTTCTTCATGTTATCTGTCTTAGAGATATGAAAGGTCTGCCTTGGCACAGTAATGCGGTTACGGAACGCATAGCGTACAACCAGGTTAAAACATCCTCTGGCAGTATCTACTTGCTACAGGGAAATATAGATTCAGCTTCGATGAGAAAAGAAGGTAAGAAGATGATTCGTAATGTAACATTACAAACGGAGAAGGGCTTTAGGTTTATGATTGCCCTCAGCACAAGGAGGACATGGAGCTGTTGGAGCGGGGCCAGGGGAGGGCTACTAAAATGCTCCGAGGGCTGGAGCCCCTCTGCTCTGGGGCCAGGCTGGGAGAGTTGGGGGTGTTCAGCCTGGAGCAGAGGAGGCTGCGGGCAGAGCTGAGTGCGGCCGCTCAGGGCTTCAAGGGGGCCCAGAGGAAAGGGGGGGACAAGCTTTTTAGCAGGGCCAGCTGGGACAGGACAAGGGGGGATGGCTTTGAACTGAAGCAGGGGAGGGTTAGGCTGGATCTAAGGCAGAAATTCTTTCCAGTGAGGGTGGTGAAACCCTGGCAGGGGTTGCCCAGAGAGGGGGTGGAGGCCCCATCCCTGGGACCATTCCAGGCCAGGTTGGAGGGGGCTGTGAGCAACCTGATGTGGTTCAAGGTGTCCCTGCTCCTGCAGGGGGGTTGGGCTGGGTGACCTCTGGGGGTCCCTTCCCACCCAAACCATTCTATGATTCTATGATTCTATAACATACTGCCGAGGCAAACGTTTTGTCTTACCCTGCTAACTGGGCTCGGTGGGTATTCAGCACGTGCTGGACAGTGACTCCAGCATCAGATTTCTCAATGCTGTCTAACATCGATTGTAGCTGGCGTTGTCAGGGTGCTGCAGATACAGAGATGGCTTTCAGATAATGAAGTTGGCAAATGAGTGCATTCTTTTAAAGAAACTTCTTTGCTGAGATTGCCTTTACGTAATTTTGGTCATTGTTTTGGCAATTAAATAGCGCTAAGACATTCAAACGGGATTGCTTATACACTACTGAAATTACTCTGGTGTTGGCATTCTGTCTGTGACTTACTATTCACTGGTTAACCACTAGTTCTGCAACACTGCATGGTGTTTCTGGAGACAGACTAGTTACGGTGTCTGTGCTTTATAATTTGGTAAACTGAGTGTCTAAGTGCTGCGTTGTACCATATCCAGCAAAACTTCCTGATTCAGATTGTTTTGAAGCATGTGGAATTTTAAGGGAGATTTAATTTACACACAAAGCTAAAGCTAGGCTAGGCTTCATTCTGGTTTTCTTGCTTCGCACGCATTTGCTCTCATGTTCACTAGCAAACAAGCTGCCATGTTAGTGCTTACAGGCAGCTCTAGGAACGTAAGGATCGTCTGTGGCACAGATGGAGTGAATCCTTGCCTCAACGCAGACGTGCCTCGTGCGCGTGATCACGCGCTTTTCAAAGGAGCATTCGTGCACTCTCTGCTCTCTCAGGCCCCGTGCAAGGCATCCAAAGATGTGTCTGTGGCTTTCATTTTTTTTTTCTTGCTGCTTGCAGTACTGGGATGCATTCTGATAAATACCGGACTTGGCTGCTCTCTGAATTGAATTTTTTTTTATTAGTTCCTCTGCTAAATACTTTTTTTTTTATTTTATTTTAATATTCTGAGAAGGAAAAGTGACAGCATGAGACTGCTGAGCAGGGTGGCTCAAGCACTGCAGAGGTTTCCTAAGCCTAAGAGTTAACGGTCTGTGCTGAGAAAATTCTTCAGATCTTCTGATTTAGCACTTATGGCAAAACATCCCTCCTTCTCAGCTTCCCCTTTGCCTCCCAGCATCCCCCAACACACAAAAAAAATATCACAGGGTTGGTGTGGAAAATCTTTTGGAAATACCTTGAACAGATTCAGTATCGATCATTGAATCAGAAGTTAAAGCCAAGCTAGTGTAGGTAGAGGGGAGAAGACATGCCCCATGGCAAGCCTAACCCCAAAGCGGGGGTACTGGCAGCCAGGAGCAGCTGGGGCTGTCGCTGTGGCACTGTTGGTTTGTGAGCAACGCTGTGCCAGCACAGGACTGCTTGCCTGTGGAAAATATTTGGCTGACGTGTACAGATGCTCCAAGTGACTCTTCAAAGCGCTGAAATGATTAACGAAATGTGTTGCAGTAAGAGCGCTGGCTAGGCACTTACCTACTTCTGCCTCGTTATCCAAAGTGGTTATTAATTAGCAATCTGGGACTCCAGGTGTGCCACCAAACCTGGCCAGTGGCCACTGTTGATGAAACTGTGCAAAGGACAGTACAGGCTCCTGAACTGCAGAGGCTCTGTTCCTGGAAAGGTGTTTTCTGTGGCTGACGTCCCAACAGCCCCGCAGCAGGAATGTTGTACACAACCCCCCGTGGCACACGCTCCGTTCCAGCCTGCGTCCGTGCAACAGTGTGCTTTGGCTAGAGCCCTTCCCCATGGCCGGGAAATATTTTATCCAGTCCTTATAAAGAATGAACCTATGTGCTAGAATGAAATGCTGCTCCTAAAGCGCTTTAAAGGAGCTGAAGGATGAGACAGCTAGCACCTAACATAGAATCATAGAATCACCTCGGTTGGAAAAGACCTTTAAGATCATCGAGTCCAACCGTTAACCTAGCACTGCCATCCCACCACTAAACCCTGTCCCTAAGCACCTCATCTATCCTTCTTTTAAATACCTCCAGGGATGGGGACTCGACCACCTCCCTGGGCAGCCCATTCCAGAGCCTGACAGCCCTCTCGGTGAAGTTTTTCCTAAAGTCCAGCCTAAACCTGCCCTGGCACAGCTTCAAGCCATTCCCCCTCATCCTATCGTCTGTTACCAGGGAGCAGAGGCCGACCCCCACCTCACTCCCCCCTCCTCTCAGGCAGTTGTAGAGGGCGATGAGGGCTCCCCTCAGCCTCCTCTGCTCCAGACTAAACACCCCCAGCTCCCTCAGCCGCTCCTCGTAAGCCTCGTGCTCCAGACCCCTCCCCAGCTTGGTTGCTCTCCTCTGGACCTGTTCCAGCAAGGCAACATCTTTCTTGTAGTGAGGGGCCCAAAACTGAACACAGGATTCGAGGTGCGGCCTCACCAGCACCGAGTACAGGGGCACCATCGCTTCCCTGCTCCTGCTGAAACATCTCGCAAAAAACCCGCTTCCATACCTATGGGCCTGAAAGGTGCTGCAGAGCTTTCTCAGAAAGTCGTTTCCCAAGTCCCTTGAAATTAGGGAATGTGGAATTTGGCATTTGTAGGAGGTAAGCCAATAGAAACTAATAATGAGTGGGGTTGGTGGATGTATAGATAGTGAGGTATGGGGGAAGGCATCTACAGTGCCGCTATGGATGGAGTAGTGCCTCACTAGGGTGTAAGGCTTCTTCGATGGGGCCCCTGGCCTTTGAGAAGGACTCTTAGGAAGATTTGTAGGGACGCAAAGTAGTTATGTGATGATGAGGAGGAGGAGCTTCTGTGGGTTTAAATAACAACAGAAAATGAAGGGAATAAAAATAATCCCATAATGGCGTGGGCTGTTGAGCAGATTCATAAACTTTGTAGAAAAGCACATGAGCCGGGAAGCAGCCGCTGTAGTCTGGTGTTGCCAAGGTGCAGCAGGATGGTGAGTGCTGGCCACAAGGTAGGTCATGAGAGCTTAGGAATGGGCATTAAAATGATGCAAGTCAGTCCTGTTAAATGTAAAGTGATGCATGTGCTGGTAGGGGAAAGCATATTGTTGCGTCTGTCGCAGATGGTTTCATAGTGTGTTTTGGGAGGGACCTTTAAAGATGATCTTGTTCAGCCCCTGCATGGCAGTACGTGATGATGTAAGACTCTCGGTTCACAGTAAGAACTGAGGAGCAAGGTCTGGGGGTTTTGCTAGGTGGTTCCATTCAGAAGCCAGCTTAATGCTCACTAGCAGGTGAACAACTTGAACATTGAGCGGAACCAAAAGACTGCTATCGGCTGTAAAACCCCTATGATACACGGACATCTTGGAGACTGAGTACAACCCCACGTCCTTCCTTCCCCCTCCCTGCAGGAGCCCCAACGACCTGCTCTCACAAAGAATGCAGAAATAGGAAATGCATGGAGAAGAACGACGTGTTTAAAGTTACGAAAAGGCTTTTGCAGGGCAAGGGACAAACTAAGCTATGACTTCTTGGCCTGCTAAATGGGAAATGGGGAGGAGCTGTGGGCGAGGTTAATGAAATAACAAAGGGAATGGAGATGGTAAATAAAGATCAATTGTGTGCAGCCTCTTGCAATAACAGAATAAAGGAAATTAAAAAAAAAGTTATAGAAGGGAAATAAAAGGTTTTTCATGCTATGTGCATCTCGGTTGTGGAAATCCTTGCACAGGATCTTGTAGATGCTGAAGTTTTACATGAGTTCTATAGGAGATGGAGCAATTCCCTGGAAGGCAAATTCCTTTAGGGTTTTTAAATACATAGCAATTGGTGTTGGTTTCTCAGTTGGAGGTCAGTAGATGGCTTGGAGGGATTCCTGTACACTCACCTGGCTTCCATACTCTTCTTTGGCCTCTGCTGTTAGTATCCTTTGCTGGTTGGGGCTAGGTGGAGCTGTGCTTGTACACTAAATAACCCAAGGAAAGAGCGCCTTTCTCATTGCCTGTCCTCCTGGAGGAGCTCAGTTGGTGCGGGCAGTCATTAATGGCCCTTCAGCTCCCAGGATTAACAGATTGTGGATGCAATGTCTTTTTTTTTTTTTTTTTTTTTTTTTTCTTTTTGACTCCTGTGCCTGTTGAATGCTTTCCAGTGAAGATGCAGCTTCCCAGAATTTCAGATAAATACATGACCGCTTAAGCTTTCTACCCAGACCCTTCTTGTAGTAGTCCATGACCAGAGGTCTCGGAGTCAGAGGCTGCTGGTGTTTTAGGCAGACAAGCAGTGGCTCGATGTTGTGCTCTGGCACCGCACGGGTTATATCCCGTCAGTGAGAAGGCTACGTGCTAAGTGTTAAATGTCCCGTTTTGCTCAGAAAGCCTGGAGCTCAAGTGCTGCTTTTTTCCTTCTCTGTTGCAACAAAGGATTACATTATACCTTTGCATCAATATCTGGTTTTAGGGTTGTTTTCCAGTTTCAGAGACAAAACAATAGAGTCATTCTGTTGTATCTGCACTACCTGACGAACCTCCCAGGCTTTATAATCTTGTTGCTAGATACTTTGACTGCACCTGGTCCTGATGCAGTTGGTCTTTGGCTGAGCCTCATGAACAGTCTCTGTGCTCTTGACTGACCAGCTTCTGTATCAAAGCAAAACAAACTTTTCTTTCACATGGAGTTTCCTTGATATGGGAAGTCCCACATAGCTTAGGCCTAACCGGAGCCCCAAAACTCCGGGCTTTCTGAGGGACTTCTGGCCCTCGGCAGAGAAGCCATGTGCCAGTCCAGCCAGGTGAACAAGCTCATGCTCCTGCTTCCCAGGGAACTAGAATGCTGCCTCCAGATACTGATGTCTGTAGTTAATGACCCCTTCATCGACTTTTCTATGAACTGTGCTGTTCTCTTAAACTGGGGAAACCTGTCTCTCTCTGGTGTTCAGAGATGCAGCGAGCTTTGAGGGACTTACAAAACTATGACTGTACAGGTATCATTTCTGCCCTTTCTGATTCAAAGTGTATCTCAGCTGTTGTTAATGTGACTTTTGTTTCAAACAGGATTTCCCTACCGTTTCATCAAAAGATTTACATACGGGTTTTCCAAAAAGTGGAAGGAATACGTTGAGGAGTTTCTTGAAGAGAGGAGGAGGTAATTTCTCTGGAGGTTCTGTTTCACTGCAATGTTCTTTAAAGTATTTACTGAGATTTTGCTTTTTAAGAATACTATGCTAGAGGAGTATAAAAGATTGTAGATGCGTGCATGAAGACTGTTCCAGGCAAACACCGGTCACGGCTTTGGAAGGATACCCTTTGCCCTTTCTTCATTATACTGGTTTGGTTTTGTTCTGCTTGTTTACGTAGCCATAAGGACGAGCTAAGGGCTTTGCTGACGTAGTGGCCCACAGGGTGTCTGTATGAGTACAGCTGCACTGAGAAGACTTTGAATTCACATAAATTCATGTCTTGTTAAAGGACAACTTTTGCAGATGTCTATCATTTCTTTTCTTAAACTCCAAATCATTAGGAAAGAACGAAAGCAAAATACTGGTGAGGATGCAAATGAAGAGAGTGACTCAGCGGCGAGTACGGATATGTTGAAAAATGCAGAAGACTCAGCAAGAAAGGTAAAGAAACCTGAAGTCAGAAACACCACCTATGAGGTATTACCGAAGAACGATGAAAACAATTGTGAGTATGAAATAATCCTTTCTCATGGTAAGAAGTTGGGGTTTTTTTGAGAGCTGTTTTCCCCAGCAAAAGATATCTAATCTGTCTGGTTTGTATCTTGTTAATTGGTTGTGTGGAAGAGGTAACAAACCAGCTGGGTGAAGTTTCTTGTTTGCGTTCGCTCAGACCGCAGTGGCCAAGAGCGTTGACTTGTTTCTTTACTTCTGGTTCGCTGATGTACGTACAGCAGCTACGTCGAGGGGCTGTCCTGAGGGTTAACCCCGGGGAAGAAGCAGGGGTCTGGTTTGGTCTGCAGCGGCTCCAGAGCTGTTTGTTCTGACAGCAAATTTGGCTGATTTATTATTTTTTTTTTTTTTCCAGTTGCTATTTTCATAGAATCATAGAATGTTTTGGGTTGGAAGGGACCCCCAGAGGTCCCCCAGCCCAACCCCCCTGCAGGAGCAGGGACACCTTGAACCACATCAGGTTGCTCACAGCCCCCTCCAACCTGGCCTGGAATGGTCCCAGGGATGGGGCCTCCACCCCCTCTCTGGGCAACTTTTTTTGTTTGGTACTGTACTCTCTCCTTAGTCCTTCTGGGAGGCCTGCGGGAGGCAAGACCTCTGTCAAGGCTCCATCCGTGGGGCTCCTCCCCTGCAGTGCCCACCCCCTTTGTTAGCTGCCTTAGGTTTAACTCGTGCCAAGTCCTTGAGCAGGTCTGGCTGAGGCATCTTCGTGGTTTTGCCACAGCTGAGGCGTAGCGAGTGATAACGACTGGGGATGGATGGAATGGATTGTGGAAAAATTCGTTACATTGCTTGTTTCTTAAAGGAAATGGTTGTAAAGCCACAATCTATTGATCCACCTGTTTCTTCTTTGCCTTGTAATGCAATCCTAGCTTCATTACGGACACCATCAGCTTTTGCTTTTAACTGGACTTCTTTTTAATATCTTGTCATAGCTTCCAATAAGGCTTTGGCCAAACTTCATTGTACTGTTAACGCTGTCATTGGATTTTCTTGCCAACACTGTAAAAGCTGGTTTATTTTTTACTCTCATTACAGTTAGAATTTGTTCAGTGCGACAACTTGGTTTTATTGCTCTACTTCCCTATAAGACTTTTCCAGTATTTATAACCTTCTAAACAAAGTAAAAATAGAAAGTTCACAACAGTATATTTTACAATTTGTGAAGATTATTACTTCAGTCATGTTAAGGTATGCTTACTTCCAACCTGAACGCTTTTAAAAGAACAAGAAAACACTGTAGTAACTTTTATGTTCTCCACGTAGTCAGTGCCAGTGAGCTGGTTTAAATGCAGTGTTGCTCCTAAGCACGTGAAGCCTGAAAAGCTGAATTTTCCCTACAGTATTTGGGATAAAACTGTATTTCTTGTTTGTTTTTTTTTCTTGTAGATACACCACCAAAGTGCAATTCCATATCGAATGACTTCAGCAGAGTTTACACGCGTAGTGGCCGTCTTGTTAAACCGCCCTTAAGTTTCTGGTGTGGGCAACGTGAGATTGTTGATCAGAAACTGAATGTTACTGTGGAAGAAGGTGGAATAGATTATCTGAGCATGGTAGGATTCTTTTGCATATTGTTACTTAAATGTACCTTAAATATAATGAATAAGCTTGGCTCGGTTTCTAACAGAAAGGGTCCAGGTCTTAAGAGGTACCTGAAGAGGCAGGAAATCTTGAAAACATTACAAAAACATTTTAAAGCAAACAAAAAAATAGTCTTAATCTCTGTATTATCAGGTAACTGTTGTTGTCTGTAAAATGGGGATAATAGGGAATTCCTTCTGGAAAAATGAGTGGGTTTTTGGAAGATAAATCCATCAGACAGGAAGTTGCACGCAGGTACCGGTTTGGGTCACAGAGGCTCCTAAGTAAAACACTTCTGTAATGTTGCAATGCCGAGTCCTGGCCACGGTGCTGACTCACGCGGGGGGTGCCAGGTAAGCTGACGTGTCCGTCTGTCCTGTCCTTGGTTCTCCCCTCCCCGCGTAGGGTCACGCGTTCGTTAGGACCAGGTATTTCCTCATTTCTTGCATCCTGATCTGTCCGGGTCACCCGTTTTGATGCAGGTGTGCTGTTCTTACTGATTATCACACGTAAGCAACTCTGATGATATTCTGATGACGAGTGAAGGAAAGCAGGGTTCTTTGTGGGTAGTTGTGAGCTTTTTTTTTTTTTTTTCCCCTCTTGAAGATGGGTTGGTGTTATGGAATGGGGGGTGTACTAACGCTTGTCATCAGCTGCGGCAGTGAAGATGTGTGTCCCATTTACCACCAACTCAAGTGGTTCCAGGTCTTAGGAGTTTAACTTGTGGTTTAGAATATTTAAATTTAAAGAAGCCCGGCTAAGTTGCCTGGGTTCCATGCGTTTATATAAACACCTGTGTTCATCCAATGGTCGGTGGTAGATACTGGTAAATGCAGGGGACTTCTCAATCTACCCAGCCTGTAGACATTTGGCTTTTTCAGAGCTTGGTATGTAATCTCTTGCAGAAGTTTAGCTTAAATTGTTTTATTTTCAAGATGTTTAGTAGTGAAAAATCCCAAAGAAAGACCAGTTCCACCTCTGAGAAGAATAAAAGAAAGGAAGTAATGAAGACAACAGGAGAAGCACCAAAAAGCCAAAGTAAAGGTAAAAAAAATTTTTTTCTTTTTTTTTAAAGTTATTGACTAGAATCAGTGGGATCATGAGCTGGGTGCTGGAAAGCAATGTGGTGGTGTCCCGTTAATGCAAAGAAATTATTTAAGTCTTTTAATGGTCGATTGCATCTCCTATGAAGAATCGACAGAGTAGCATTAATCCTGGTTTCTGAGTTCTGCAGCTCCGGATATAAATTACGTTTGTAAATCACTTCTTTATTTACATCACAGGAATGTGCAGATTTCTTTCTGGAAACTGAAGTAAAAGGATGATGGGTGTTGTTTTTTTTTTTTTTAAGTTTCTGCTCCTGTACTTTGGATCTCTCAACACAGCTCTTCCGTGTGACTTGGGAGAGCCTGGAGAGTTCACCAGGCCAGGGAGCAGGTGGCCTGGCTTTACTTTTTAAGCTGGATGAATTAAAATAAACAAAATGCCTACATAGGGGGGAAAAAAAAAATGTTTTAATAGAGTTCTAAACCCGTTATTTTTGATAACATTTGGGACACAATAGAACCCTGAAAACAATATAAAATAGAAAGCAGAACTTTCTCTTCTAAAGCAACTGTAATGCTTCCTGCAAAAAGCTCTCCGTAGCACGAGTAAAGCTTTTGGGATGTTGGTGTTTGCTCAGTCTCAGTCACAGCATTTTAGCAACGCTTTCTGTTTACTGTTTTACCCTCTATCTGCTCAATGCTTTCACGGAGCCTCGCTAATCCTAATTCTTGTAGTTGTCTGGAGGCGGCCTGTCACGGGAGCACGCTGGGCAGGAATGGGGCATCTCCTGCAGGCGGGGAACCCTCCCCGCGCTGGCTGCCCTCCCTCTGGGCAGAGGGACGCTTACCCGGCGCTTACAACTGGCTTTGAGCTGCGTCCTCTCTGTCAGAGTCATGTGCAAAGGGATTTTCTCCGCTTCTCGACTGCCACGCGCAGGGGCGGCCTGCCTGCGGGGACACGCTGCGTGTTAACCCCCAGGATGACGTGCGGGGGCGGATAGGCCTTTACCTAATCCTTCTGAGATACACGGATGGGAAGGGAGGCGTAGCGGTCTCGGGAAGCTTTGCTAGGGCTGGTTTTAGTCAGTCATGTTTGGTGACGTTTATTGGACATCCCTGAACAGCAGAAACGAGTTTGTCGTTATCGGCCGGGTGCACCTTTGCAAGCGGGCTGCAGATGACCTGTGCTACCTGTCTCTTAAATGGGGAAGGGGCGAGCAGTACAGAGCGTGAGGAAATGTTTCCAAGCATCACCAATGTCTCTAAGTGACATTTTGCTGTGTTTCGGAGGGAAGCAGCGTTTGATTTATTTTTGTATCCCAAGATGACGGTTCAAGGAATGTCTCCTTGTCCTGAAGAACTCTAGCGTTCTGGAAACTGGGGAGAGGCTTCTGTAGAACACGGGGCGCTGCGTGCCGGAGGCGTGCTGCGTGCCTCTTCCCACAGACTGCGCTCTCTGTAGCAGGAAGGAGTTGACAGATCCTGATGAGCACGGGGTGCGTTGCATCCCCCAGCAGGCCAGTCTTCACTTGTCTGAGAACACGGTAACAGTTTACAGTACAATGTGTGACATTATACTGACGTCCTCTCTTTCAGGGAAAAACAATGAAAAAGGAGTAAGTTCCAAAAGAGAAACCAAGCCTGCTGGAAGCAAGGAGGCCAGGCACTTCCTTTCAGATGATGATGAAAGAGATCATGCAATCAATAGTACAAAAGTTAACACACAACTTTGTCTTAGGCTGACTCCCTTAAATACTGAAGTACTAAAAAGACATGACTCTAATAGCAGAATCCCAGGCATGACAAAGGAAAAGAAAGAAACAGAACATGGAAAACTGACTACACACCAGCGGGCGTACAAGTACTCGTTACGGTCAGCCAAACAAATTACTCGAGACGAGCATTTAATAGAAGAATCGTCAAGCAAAGATGAAGAAGAGGAATCCAGTGAAGATATCCCCCTGTCTGTCAAAAGGCAAAATAAACCTTTATTTAAAAAAGACACTCAAAACTCTAATTCTTCCTCGAACTGTAGAAGTTCACAGGGCGATGCAAACGAGGCGTTGTGTGAACAAAGGACAGCAAAACACTTTTCTGCCTCCCATGGTGTGCCGCTGGGGCAAAGCGTGCCCGGATCCACTGATGGAAAAACACCCTCTAGTCCTTCCCACCTGCCCGCTAAGGCAATGAGGACAAGAAGCAGAGTCAACCCTCCAAGGTATTTCCTTGAATCTGACACGGAAAGCAGTGAAGAGGAATTTCAAGCGAAAGGAAAGAATTCAAAAGTACCTGATAAAAAACCAAACTGTAAAGTTTCTAATACTGCCAAGTCTTCAGCAGCAAAAGCAAGAGAACCTGAGAGGGCAAAGGTGCAGAAAGCTCTAGAGCTTTTCCCAAGGACAACTGATGGTTGGTCTGAAAAGGAACTGCAGAAGCTCTACAGGCAAGTGGTTGCCCTGTCTTCACTGGGCAAAGATTCCCTCGGACCTCGGGAGGCATAATGTACCGAAGGGTTTGGATGTTCTGGATTTGGATTTTTCAGATTCAGTCTCTTTCACCTTATTTTAAAGGTTTCCGTTATGTTTTAACTCCCTCTTACAAAATAAATTGTGTTAACGATTTAAAAATCAATTAAATAAAGGAGACAACCGAGTGTTTTCTAAAATAACTGTAGATGCGTGAGCCTACAGCAGCCCCTACCACTGTCACCAGTGTAAAGTGAGAGGAACTGGGCAAAATTTTGTGACTCTACTCCTCCACCTCTTTTTCAAAAACACGTGCTTAATCTTGTTACAAGTGATGAACGTTCCTAGGAGTAAAAATGAAAAACACAAGTAGGTGAATACTACGGTGGAAGTATTCATCTGTATGGTTTAGACAGTAAATCAGAGGCAGCATATTGTCTCCCCTAATGGAATAAATGTTAAACATGACCTGCTTATGTATTTAAGCCTTGTAAAGGGGAGATTTAACTGCAAGAATGTTTAATTAATGCATTGCCCAGTTATTTAAACAAGCTACTGAGCAGTAGTCAATATATACAGTAAGTAATAAAACAACCACGTTTAGTTTGGTTTCTTTTAGATCAGAAACCTGAAAAGGCGTGAGGGGGGGAGAACTTGCTGCAAATAAAGAAGAAATTTATCTTGTAACGGAGCTGTTAGCCTGAATTGTTCAAATAAATTTTTGCGTGTTTTAAAGCATCTGGACAAGCCACCAGAGACACGATTCTCTGCGTCCAGAGTGTCCTTTCTAGGAAGTAAAACACCCCTGGCTGTTTCACTTGGCAGCGTCGCGCGGGTTCTCCCGCCTGATGAAGGCTGTGGCTTTGTTCTCTTGGCAGGGCCATCGCCTCCTTTCCAAAGCACAGGAACGGCTTCTGGGTGGAGGTGGCCATGGCAGTGGGGTCTCGCTCTGCAGAAGAGTGCCAGCAGAAGTACATAGAAGAACAACAGGCAAAAGGTTCCAAAACGCACACCAAGCCGACCACCACTTTGGGAAAACCGCAACAGAAAGGTACCGACATCTTGGGTATACTGTTGTCTTTACATAATTTTAAATTCTGTATTTACTATGTAATGGGAGATACAGACATAAACACACATCAGAGCCCGACTGCGAAGAGGGTTATCTTCTGTAGTATAAAGGTTTGCTGCAGAGCTTGGAGGGTGTCATAAATGACTGAAGTAACAAGAAGAGAAAGGTTATTTTTAGAGTTTTCTAGTTTTTGACATAATGGGAAGACTTAAACTGGCTTTGCCACCTAAGGGAAAGTAGCTATTTATACCTTAAGAGGCCTTTGGAGCCCAGCAGGTAACAAGTCCTTGTAGAGCTATCGATCCAAGCAGGATAACGGGGCGCTCGTAGGCACCAGGGGCAGTGTGGAGCAAGCACAGCGAGGTTACCTTCTCTGGTGCCTGGCATGGACCTGCCTGTTGCTGGTTTCTGTCCAGTTCTGGAGTCAGTAATTCCTGTTCACCAATAGCAAGTACGCCCTGAAGTGAGAGGCAGAAGATGCTCAATCCAGTTATTGAAGACGGAGAAGGTTAGGATGACTTAGTAAGCGCTTAGGTAAGGAAAGCTATGTCATAGCAACTCCAGCTGCCAAAGACATGCCATCGCTCCGTCGCGGGAACCCGAAGCTTTCAGGGTTACTTGGCTGCGGGTAAAGACAACTCTGGTGATGTTTCTCGGTGGTTAAAGCTGTGCATCAGTCTCCATTTATTGAGAACGTTTTTTCTGTCCAAACAAGGGGAGCCAGGTTACTCATGGTTACTGGACTTCACGCAGGAACGCTTGGCTCCAGCTCTGTGGCCTCCATTAACATAGAAGAGCCCAGAAGATCTCGGCGGGTTTCCCTGCCCCTGCGATTTTGTGCAGACTTGGAAAAGAGCCAGATTGAGGGTTCAAGCACGGGACCATGCGCTTTATTTTTACTTGAATGTTTCTCTTAAATTTTTGTTACAGTTATAGAATTTGTTTGAGAACCTGCTGGCCATCAGTTTTGCAACAAATTGTGTTCAGCTCCGATAGTGCTGGCGTTACTCTTGAGCGTTTGGGAGCATAGATAAAAACCCTCTTGACTGTTAGCATGGTACCAAGATTCCCTGCACTTCTGTGATTATGAAAGCTTTTCCTAATGTTATCATAGAATCATAGAATGTTTTGGATTGGATGGGGGACCCCCAGAGGTCACCCAGCCCAACCCCCCTGCAGGAGCAGGGACACCTTGAACCACATCAGGTTGCTCACAGCCCCCTCCAACCTGGCCTGGAATGGTCCCAGGGATGGGGCCTCCACCCCCTCTCTGGGCAACCCCTGCCAGGGTTTCACCACCCTCACTGGAAAGAATTTCTGCCTTAGATCCAGTCTAACCCTCCCCTGCTTCAGTTTAAAGCCATCCCCCCTTGTCCTGTCCCAGCTGGCCCTGCTAAAAAGCTTGTCCCCCCCTTTCCTCTGGGCCCCCTTGAAGCCCTGAGCGGCCGCACTCAGCTCTGCCCGCAGCCTCCTCTGCTCCAGGCTGAACACCCCCAACTCTCCCAGCCTGGCCTCAGAGCACCCCGGAGCATTTTAGTAGCCCTCCCCTGGCCCCGCTCCAACAGCTCCATGTCCTCCGGTGCTGAGGGCTCCCGAGCTGGACGCAGGGCTCCAGAGGGCCCCTCGCAGCAGGCCCTCATGTCCAGCTTTTCATCCCCCAGCACCCCCAAGTCCCTCTGGGCAGGGCTGTTCTCCATCCCTTCTTCCCCAGCCTGTACTGATACTGGGGGTTACCCCGACCCAGGGGCAGGACCTTGCACTTGGCCTTGTTGAACCTCATGAGGTTCACACAGGCCCACCTCTCCAGCCTGTCCAGGTCTCTCTGGATGACATCCCGTCCTTCTGGTGTGTCAACCGCACCACTCAGTTTGGTGTCGTCCGCAAACTTGCTGAGGGTGCATTCGATCTCGCTGTCTAAGTCATTGATGAAAACATTAAACAGCACCGGTCCCAGTACGGACCCCTGAGGGACACCACTCATCACCGGTCTCCATCCGGACATCGAGCCATTGACCACTACCCTCTGGATGCGGCCATCCAGCCGGTTCCTTATCCACCCAACAGTCCACCCGTCAAATCCACAGCTCTCCAATTTAGAGAGAAGGATGTTGTGGGGGACCGTGTCAAAGGCTTTGCAGAAGTCCAGATAGATGACATCCATTGGTTTTCCCTTTGTCCACTGATGCCGTCACACCATCATAGAAAGTCACTAGGTTCGTCAGGCAGGACTTGCCCTTGGTGAAGCCATGCTGGCTATCTCGAATTATCTCCCTGGCCTCCATGTGCCTTAGCATAGCTTCTAGGAGGATCTGTTCCATGATCTTCCCAGGCACAGAGGTGAGGCTGACAGGTCGGTAGTTCCCAGGGTCTTCCTTTCTACCCTTTTTGAAAATGGGCACAATGTTTCCCTTCTTCCAGTCACCAGGGACTTCCCCTGACTGCCATGGCTTTTCAAATATCATGGAGAGTGGCTGGTGACTACATCGGCCAATTCCCTCAGGACTCTGGGATGCATCTCATCAGGTCCCATGGACTTATGTGCATTCAGGTTCCTCAGGTGGTCACGAACCTGATCTTCTCCTACAGCAGGAAGGGTTTTGCCCTCCTGGCCCCCCTCATGCCATCCATCAACTAGGGTGGGGTGGGGAGAGAGGTTCCCAGTGAAGACTGAGGCAAAAAAGTTGTTGAGTACCTCAGCCTTCTCCTCCTCTGCTGTTACCAGCTTGCCAGTCTCGCTCATCAGCGGGGGTACGCTTTCTTTAACCATCCTTTTCCGGCTGATATACCTGTAGAAACCCTTCTTGTTATTCTTTGCATCCCTAGCCAAGTTTAGCTCCAGCTGAGCCTTGGCCTTCCTGACCCCATTCCTACACAACCGGGCCGCGTCCCTATACTCTTCCCAGGATGCCTGTCCCTGCTTCCACTGCCTGTGCAGCTCCCTCTTCCTCCTTAGTTTGTCCAGCATGTCTCGTCTCAGCCATGCTGGTCTCTTCCCTTCTTTGCCCGATTTCTTACACCTGGGGATCGAGAGCTCTTGCGCTCTGTGGATCACTTCCTTAAAGAGCTGCCAGCTCTGTTCTGTTCCCCTGTTTCTGAGAACCGTTTCCCAGGGAGTCCTTCCGACTATCTCCTTGAGGAGCTGGAAGTTTGCTTTTCTAAAATTCAGGGTCCTGACTGTACTCTTTGTTCTTCCCATTTTCCTCTGGAGCATGAGCTCTACCAGCGCAGTTGCTGTTCACTTCTCCACTGCTCATCTCCTACAGAGAATTTTTTCCTGTTTCACCTGGCATTTGCCATTATCAGACTGCAGCCTCTCCCTTAAGATGACACAGTTGTTTTGGTTAGTGAGCGTTCGCGAGGGGTCAGTCTGCCACAGCGGTTTTAAGGTTTTTTGCTTTGAGGAAGACAATGTTTGGGGCCTCTTGGACTCACTTGGGCCTTTTGAATACTAAGCCACTCCAAAGTGACTGTAGCAAAGCAAAGGACTAAGTTCAGTCCTGCACGATACGTGGCAAGGATCTTTCTTGGCAGCGAGGAGCTGTTCCTTGGCTTTCTTTTAGAAGGCAAGTGCATCCTGTTACCGATGAACCTTAGCACAGGCACAAAGCTACTTTGTTCTTCTGAAAATCTGTGAACTGCGAGTTCATTTTCTTCTTTACTTGACTGTCCGTGTAAGCAGCTAGTTTAGGTTTTGTCTGAAGATGAGGATAGTGGGAAGGTGTTCTTCTAAATTTGCCCCGAAAGTCGAGCATCAGGGAAAGCAGAGGACAGGAATGCATCCACCAGTGGCAGTGCCAAAGTCCTTTGTAGGTTTAGTTGCTCATCGCTTGGGTGCAGTAATTGGATCGAGGTTTGCACAGGACACAACTGCACGTGCTGGAGCCTCAGATGAGCGTTCGTAAGCCTCCTGTCGAGGATGCAAAATCTGTCTGTGCAGCGGAGCCTTTGCTGGAGCACCGTATGCCTCATGGCACGGGTGATAAATCTTAGCGTCTTTTGTCTTTGACACGCAGATGCATGGATAATTCTGTTAAAATAGCGACAGAACTGCTGAGGTACGTGTGACACTTGCAACAGCGATGCGAGGCTCTAGAGTAAGCTTCTGATTAAGATGTAGGAGAGGAATTCTTTTTGAAAGCGTAAATTGTAGGAACTCAAAGGATCACAAAGAAGCTGTAAGATGCTTCCACAAAGGAACTCTATCACCAGCACTGACTGCAGTTAGCAAATTCAAAAACCGTGTTACACAACCGATGTCTTGGAACAATTATTTTGATTCATGTAGGTAAGAAAGAGCCGGTTACGATAACTGCCAAAGTGGGAACCCTCAAAAGAAAGCAGCAGATGAGAGATTTCCTGGACCATTTGCCAAAGGACAACCATGACGATGTTTTCACTGCGACGCCCTTTCAGAACAGAAGAGTAAAGGTAAATCTGGGAAAGCGCTGTACCTATGGTAAGCTTTTCTGGCTGGCGTTTGAAGGGCGTTACAAGTCTGCTGGTTCAGTTCCATCGATAAAACCCTGTGGGTTTGGGGGAAGAGGCTTATTTCCTGGATTTGTTATTGTGATACTTCGATTGCTGGCAGTGAGACCGTGTGCCACGTGGCTTCTGCAGCCAAGGATTACTGCTGAATGGACGTGTAAAACCCATCTGTGGCAGGGCCATCCGCTCCGCCTCTGCGCGGGAGGAGCTGCTGAGGCTGGGAAGCATGGGCTGTGCAGTGACAGCGCTGTCCCGGGGACGACCACTGGATCCTCATGCTGTGGAACCGGGTGCTTCCTGAAGTCGCGCAGATACTTCACAGGATTTTTTTTTTTTTTTTTTCATTTTTTTTTTTTTTTTTTTTTTCTTCTTCTTTCTCTCCTCTCGGCACATCTCGCGTGTAAAACCACGTGCCTCTCGGTGCTGCCTGGGGGTGGGTTTCTCTTTGGGAGTCCCGATATCCTCATGCCCTGGCCCCCATGCCTGTTGTTTACTCGCCCTCTGCTATTTGTTGCCTGTTTGGGCTGAGGAGCTGCCCCATTTCCCTGGTTAGGCTTGCTTTTGGGGACCAAAGGAGGTGGTGTGCCCTCCCCTCCCGCCCCACCTGCAGCCCCGGGCACAGCCAGCAGATGCAGCACCAGAGCTGGAGAGCATTCCCTGGTCTCTGTGCTAAACCTCCCCTTTGCTGTGGTGACGTGGGATCGTGCACTCCCAGCGTTAGTTAAGACTCTGTTTTCATTTGTAAAGAAAAGCCACTCATTTATCAAGATAATTTTTTTCCCCCCCCGTAGAGAATTTTTGAACTATATTTCATGATGCGTCTTTCTTTTTGCTGTTACCTGACCAAAGTAGCTCTGCCTGTTAAAACTGGTGCCGCCGTTCCAGCGGGGACTCCAACCCCCACCTGGACATCTCGTCACACGTTTGTTCTTTCGTGGGTTTTCCTCGTAGCAAGAGCGTGTTTCTTACTCTGGCACGCACCCAGAGGTAGAGTAACGCCATGGCTCATTGGAAAGCCAGAATTTAGGCAGTGGTAACTTCACTGCTTTCTATAAACCGCAGTGCGCTATGGAGAAGTCCCCATGACTGTGAAAGAACCCGTGCATCCCTGTCCATGACACCCTGTTGTTGCAGAGGGGTTCTCCAGGAGACTCCGCTTTTTTGCAGCCAGTGATTCAAAAAGGTTCTCCCTTTCCTTTTTTTTTTTTCTTTTTTTTTTTTTCCTCCAAATCCATTCTGCCTAGCCGGTGCTGTGCAAAGGCAGCTGGCCTCCTTGTCATGCACGGCCAGAGGTGTAGCTCCAGGGAGAACTCTGGATTCCCCTTCCGTGAACTAGTCCAGCCCCTCCTTGAACCCATGCAGACTCCTCACAGCTGCTGTTTCTTGTGCTAAGCTCCAGAGCTGAATTACTTGCTGTGCAAAGCAGCAGAGGCTTTTATTTGTTCTGACCTTGCATCTGCTGGCTTTGTCCTCCTCTTCTCACGGGGAAGAGGCAGCAAACAACTGTCCTGGTCCCTGCTCACCCCTGATGCCAGTTACAGTTCTCCTCTCTCTCCAAAATGGAAGGACCAGCAGTTCACTTGAGTAATCCTGAAATCCTCCTCCCGAGTAGTAGTGGTCAGCTTTGAGCTTGTAATTTTAATTAGAAATTATTTTTTTGAATGTGTGGTAGCAGCCAAAAAAGGCCAGCAAAATGCTGAGCATCAGTGGGAGGAGTATTAGGAGCAAGACCGAGGCACCGTTTGGCTGCCGTGTCGAGTCCTTGCACACCTGCGTGCTGCATACGGTGCACGCTGCTGGTTTCTGCGTCTCAGGAGGGACAGAGTGGAGTCAGAACCACAACTGAGGAGAGCGAGGGCATGGAGCCTGTTAAGGAGAGGATAGAGAGCCTGGGACTCCTCCCCTTGGGGGAGAGGGACACAGCCAAGGTTCACAGGGTTGCCAAGAGGCTGTGTCCCATCGCCGCTCTGAGACAGACCCAGGAGATGCCTTTTCAGCAGACTTTTGTTCAAAAGGGCAGGTCACTGATTGCTCTGATGTGGCTTTGTAGTTGCCAGCGTTCCGGGGAAGCTTATGATGATGATGATGATGATGACGACTTTGCACTTACGGACAACCCGATCACCCCCTCCTCAGCTGTTTTCCCTATGGTGAAAACCCCTCAGTGTGAGCATATCAGCCCCGGTATGCTGGTACCCATCAACAGGTAGGAGCTCGTCCTGCTGGCCCTCTGCTAACCTCCTCCTTTCTCATTTTCCCCAAGATTGGTTTTTGTCATCTGAGAAAGGTCGCTCTTGGAACTGGGATGCCAGTTCACTCCCAGACTTAGAGCAGGCATAGTAAATCCTGCAGTCCCAGAGGGAGTCGTTGAGAGAAAGCCCCGTGTGCTGTCTGAGCTACTCAGCTAAGTGTGGGCGACGAAAACAAAGCCGATCACCCCTCCTTGTCCTCTTGGAGAAGGTTGTGATTTGGGCTTCAGCCTCAGCAGAGGTTCCTCCGCTCATTTTGACTCTTAAACCTGTTAACCCAATTGCTTCAGGCTTTGCTGAAACTGGAATCATCTCGAAACTTGCAGAGTAACTGGCATTTTATCTAACGGACAAGAAACAAACATCATCTGGGAGGATGATGAAGCTTTGTCCGACACCTGCATTAGGAGTTCCAGCATGCGATCTAACGAAACACTTCCCTCCCAGAGCTGCTGTTCTATTTCATTGGCCAACAACTGGTTTTAGTGGCCGTGCTAATTTTCTTTCTGAATTAAGAGCTGTATGTATGGTGCCTTTAACGGTACCCAGTGGGTTCCGTGGGTGGCGCACCAGTGATGCTAACGTGCTTAATTACCTCTGCAGGCCTGATTACGACAGGCACGTGTTCCGAATGCAGAAGAACACGCGGGGCAGCAGAGGCACCTGGGACAACGTCAAGAAGCAGCTGGTAATGCTGATTCCCTTGAACCTTGCCTAGTTCCACCTTAAGGATGCAAAGCTTGGCTAAGCAGCAGGCAGAAGCAGCCCGGGGTGACAGACTGGTGGTGCATATTCGAGACGGAAAACAGGAACTGCCCCCTGGTTCCTTCCAAATTTCTGGCTTTTCTGTCTGCTGCTCTTGGAGCCAAGTTCTGTTTGATAAAAAACAGCTATTTGGGGTCAGGATTAAATACACTGCTGCGTTTTCAGGATTTGTAACTGCTCTTGAACTCTGTGACCCCTAGGTACATTGCGTTCCTGTTACATTCTTCGGTACAGTGGGAGAGAAAACAGTAATTCTCACCTTGTACCAGAAAGCCCCCCGATTTATGTATTTATTCCTCCAGTATCCTGGGTTTTATAATTCTGGCTTTTCCACGAAAGGCTGAGGCCCCAGAAGCAGTTTAGGGAAAGCAAAGTGGTAGTTGAGCAGTTTAAATTTTTAGCTAGAAAATGCAGCATAGCGACGGGGCAGCCTAACTCCGGAGCGGTACCGCGTCTGGGCCAGTTCCCGCGCGGGTGCTGGAGCGGCTGTTTGAGCAGAGCCTCTCTCTCCCTTCTCCAGGCTGGAGGTGTGCTCGGTACGCCAGCGTCGCACAGACCCAAGTGCAGTTTTGACAGAAGTAAGTGCTCGCCGCTCCCCCTCCCTCACTCAGGGCACTCGTCGGGCGCCCGCACGCTTTGCGTTCAGTGATTTTTCCGCAGTCTGTTTCTCGTGTTTAAGCGTCTTTGCTGTCTGGCCCCACGCACACCCTGCCCTGCCCCCCCCCCCCTTCCTCTTCTCGTTGCAGAAGTGAAGCAGGACTCTGTTGTAGGGAAGCTCTTTGTGGCTGAGACAGCAGACTCATCCGACGAAGAACAGGACGATTCCTATTTTTCTGTTTAATGAACTTTGTGGATTTTATTCGTTTCGGTGCCTCTCGTATGAAGCAAAGGGGTTTGGCCGCCCCTCGGAGCTGGGATTCCCGTGATGTTAGCGGTTCCGTTTGGAAGCCTTGACCTCCAGCCAGCTCACGTGTTTTACCTCCCTTCTCATCTCGCTGCCTGTCTGGCAACATTTGTCCTTTTCCATGGGTACAAAGCAGCACTTCCCTGCCCAGCCTCCTCCTTTCCGTTACCCTGTTTCTCCTGGGGAGGGAGAAATGTACTCGGATTCCAGTGACTGGCAAGTTTGGGCTCATTTTAAGATAAAATATCTTTCTGAACTATGTCTGTACAATAAATTTGATACAGTCTGTAACTATTTGGAATTGCTTTTTAACTTCCTCTCCTGACTCTGAATTTTTACATGTCCTTAATGTAATAAAAAAGAACAAGGCTTATTCTACTCACCTACAAATCTGCCTCTTTGGGGGGAAGAAGCGGTGTTCGCGGGCGATTATCCTGTTATCTGGGCTGGCTGCTGGGCTGCGAGACCCCCACGCTCCTCTGTCAGCAAGGTTGTTGGTCGCCTCCCTCACTTCTGTACCGGCCTTTTCACAAACACGTTCCAGAAAGAGATAGATTAAGGAAGGAATAAAAATAAGCAGTTCCTCTGCCAGGTAGCCACAGCGTGGCAGCAGCAGGCTGGAGCCCGTGGCCCTGCGGGCAGGAAGGCTCCATGGGGGGAGAACCCGGCCCCTGCAGCCGGAGCGGTGAGGCCTGGGTCACAGGGGAGGAGATGGCGGCTGCGAGGCCACCGCTGGACAAGGGAGCTTACCTGCTGCCCTGGGCCCGTCCATCCCTGCTTCAAACCTAGTAAAGCTTCCAGTGCTCTGGGCAAGAAGAATGAGGAACACTTGGAATCCCACTTTTTTCCTAGGAAACACAGTGCAAGGGGACGCGGTGGTGGCAAGGATCTGCAGGTAGGCTCCCTCCCTTCTGGCCTAAGCCAGAAAGCTTTGCTTTGCCAAAACAAGTCAGCCATTGGTCTCCTTTTTAAAGAGGTTTTGGGACGATCACACCCAGCAGACAAAAACCAGCCCTGCCCGCAGCCTCGACAGCCAGCTGCCCTGGGGGCACTGACCTGCCTGACGGCCTCCGCTTCGGTGACAAACAAGAGCCCCTGGTGTTTCTGCAAGGATTTATTTACATATTTTACAGTGAATCAAAACTCAGTAAAGTGCAAGTTCAAAGAAAGCAGCCTGGGGGTCCGGAAACCCAAGTTTCACTCCCCTCAGCTCTTGGCAGCTGCGTTGCTTCTCCCCTTCGCGCAGAGGCTCTCGGGCAGCATCTGCGCCTCAAAACCGTAGCGGAGGTAGCGCCAGATCTCCTCCGCCTTCTGCGGGCTGACCTGGGCGCCGGCAGCGATGTCCAGAGGGGAGCTGTGGGAGACAGAGGGGAAACGGCCAGTGGGCCCCCGCGCGGAGAGGGCAACGGGGACGCTGTGCACTGAGGGGGGTGAAACCCTGGCAGGGGTTGCCCAGAGAGGGGGTGGAGGCCCCATCCCTGGGACCATTCCAGGCCAGGTTGGAGGGGGCTGTGAGCAACCTGATGTGGTTCAAGGTGTCCCTGCTCCTGCAGGGGGGTTGGGCTGGGTGACCTCTGGGGGTCCCTTCCCACCCAAACCATTCTGGGATTGATTCTGTGACACCACCAGGCTGCCGGCCGGTGCCTCTGCGGGTGTGCGAGGGCTGCGAGCGCTAAGCAAGCCGAGGAGCTGCGGAGGGAACAGAGCGTGGGGAGAGGGGAAGGGAAAGGTGGGGCAGTAGGAGGGGTAGCAGAGCCCATTGCCCTGGTCTGCTCAGCTTGAAGAAATGCATAAAGAACGGGGCAGGTGGGAGGCGGGAAAGCTCCCGGGGAGCTCCGGCAGTACCAGAAAGGCTCCCCCTGAGCAGCTCCCCCAGCAGGGGGTCCCGGGTGAGGCGGCGGAGCCAAGGGGAAGTCAGGCCTCCGAGCGCTTGCCGCACATCCTTGCTGTTACCTGTTGGCCATCTTCTTCACAGAGCTGAAGTAATGGCACATATTGAGCGCAGCCAGGTAGCTGAGGTTGGGGACGCTCAAGTAGAAGTTGAGCATTTCCCGCCTGTGACCCTCCACCTCCGTTGGCACGCGAATGGCGGCGTTTTTCCTTTGCTCCACCAAAGCCAGGTCTTTCAGCAAACCAGCAGTTTCCTCTTGGGAAGTGCTGAAGAGAACTCGGACCCCAGCCTGGACCAAGGCTGAGAGCACGCTGTCGTAGTACTGCGTCCTCTGGAAAAATCGTGACGTTTCTCCTGCAGAGTTAAAATACAGAAAACTCGGTGAGATTTAAGTGCTAAATTACCATGAGAAATCTAATATGAATCACAAAGCAAAACGGCTCAAAGATCCCCTGCTCTGAGAGCTCACAACCAAAAACAAGATGAGGGAAAGCATCTCAGGGAAAGGAGGCAGGAGAGGTGATAGGAGCAGGATTTCCTCAGCTATTTGAGAGGTAGAGTTTAGGAATTAACACTGAAGTTACAAATTAAAGGTCATTAGGAGAGAGGACTGGGAGGAACACGTGATACGCGATGAACAACAGCACAGCCCAAATCAGAAGTAGTTTGGTAAAGCTCCGAAAGTAAGAACGCACTTGAACACGGTCACACAAGAAACCAGCAGCGCTCCAGAAACAGCGTAATGAGAAAAACAGGACAAAACCGATGACAACGACCCCTTCAGCAGCGGGGTAAAAAGGCAGCTCAAACACAATCCACTTATCTCCAGCCCCCGCTGAGAAGCTACATCTTCAGCAAGCAATTCTGTCATCATTTCCACACCTGAACCATCAATAAATTAGATTTATGTCACAAAAACAAAGCTGCAGCCACAACAATTTGATTTCAATAGTGGAGTTTTATATCCCAGAACATCTGTAATTTCATTGGAGCTGTGAGCTCCAGTTTCCTCTTCTGCAAAGCAGGTGCGAGCAAAACCTCTCAATTATTTTCTAGATGGCACTGAGAACAGAGAGCCTCAGTGGAATCATTTGATTGCGTAATTTGGATCTTGGGATTACAACGAATGGCTTGTCCAAACTAAAGAAGTTAAAGAAATAGTCTTGAATTTTCCACAAATATTTAATCAAGTCAGGAGGCAACTTTGAGACTCCTCTGCTCTGTGCTTTGTGACACGAGGCAATAGCTCAAACGCAGCCTTCCCAAACTAACTCTTTGTAGGAGTGCTCTTTTGTTTTTTTCCTAAAACCTCATCTCGTTCAGCTGGTTATCTTCACAGAATCCCAGAATCCCAGAGTGGCAGGGCCCTCGGGAGCTCCCCCAGTGCCACCCCCCTGCCCAAGCAGGCTCACCCAGAGCAGGGGGCACAGGACAGCGGCCAGGCGGGGGTTGAAGATCTCCAGAGAAGGAGACTCCACAGCCCCCCTGGGCAGCCTGGGCCAGGGCTCGGGCACCCTCACAGTCAACAAGTTCTTCCTCCCGTTCCACTGGAACCTCTTCTGCTTCAGGTTGTGCCCATGGCCCCTTGTCCTGGTGCTGGGCACCACTGGGAAGAGTCTGGCTCCATCCTCGTGACCCCCACCCTTGAGATATTTGTAGGTGTTGATGAGATCCCCTCTCAGCCTTCTCTTCTCCAGGCTGAACAAGCCCAGCTCCCTCAGCCTTTCCTCCTAGGGGAGATGCTCCAGTCCCCCCATCACCCTTGTTGCCCTCCTCTGGACTCTCTCCAGGAGCTCCTCATCTTTCTTGAACCAGAGAGCCCAGAACTGGACCCAGTGCTCCATCAGTACTTCGCTTGCTCAGCAGCCTTCACATGGTTTGGTCTCTACAATCTGGAGGTAGACTCAATATGTGGGATGGCGTGCTCAGGCTGGCTATCACTCACTGGTTCTAAACTGTGAGAATTTTCCCCTGCGGTTTGACAGGTACCACTCGTTGGGTTACTGCTAGGAAAAAATATTTTTCTCGAGTCCGCTATTATTTTAGTGCCGAGCATAGAAGAGATTGTGCTTATTCCTTTATTCTACTGTTCTCACCTTCCTTGTTGAAATCTGTCTTGAACTTGGGGTTTTCTTGCACAGGTTAATATGGTCAGTTAAAAACGTTTGAGTTAACTTGCTTTTCTCTGCCTCACTAATTAGTAAGCAATGCATCCCTCTGGATCCAGTTGTGTCTCTGCCTGTATTAAATAGCCCTCAAGAGCTAAACAAGTTTCAGTGTTCAGCTGCTGGCCTCATTAATGTCATACTCCTACAGAGACTAAAGCGCAGGTTTTCAGTCTGCTTTCTGTCCTGCACCGCACACAAAGCCAGCGTGGCCAGTGCAAGCCCTGAGCAGAGACCAGCGCGGCCCCGTGGTGCCCCCGCCCAGGAACACCTACCTGGTTTAATCCTGTCCTTTTCCACAATCACACATATTCTCTCAAACGTGCTCTGCAGGCGCTGGATCCGCTGGGTGAGTTTATTCCTGTTCACAGAGTTCAGTAATTCTGACAGAAATTTCCTCTCCACTGCCATGCAGTTGCTCACGATGTAATCGCTGCTGCTCAGCGAGCAAACCTATCATAGAATCACAGACTGGTTTGGGTGGGAAGGGACCCCCAGAGGTCCCCCAGCCCAACCCCCCTGCAGGAGCAGGGACACCTTGAACCACATCAGGTTGCTCACAGCCCCCTCCAACCTGGCCTGGAATGGTCCCAGGGATGGGGCCTCCACCCCCTCTCTGGGCAACCCCTGCCAGGGTTTCACCACCCTCACTGGAAAGAATTTCCTCCTTAGATCCAGTCTAACCCTCCCCTGCTTCAGTTCAAAGCCATCCCCCCTTGTCCTGTCCCAGCTGGCCCTGCTAAAAAGCTTGTCCCCCCCTTTCCTCTGGGCCCCCTTGAAGCCCTGAGCGGCCGCACTCAGCTCTGCCCGCAGCCTCCTCTGCTCCAGGCTGAACACCCCCAACTCTCCCAGCCTGGCCTCAGAGCAGAGGGGCTCCAGCCCTCGGAGCATTTTAGTAGCCCTCCCCTGGCCCCGCTCCAACAGCTCCATGTCCTCCTGGTGCTGAGGGCTCCCGAGCTGGACGCAGGGCTCCAGGGGAGGTCTCCCCAGAGCAGAGCAGAGGGGCACCTTTACGCACCTGCACCTTTACGCCATGAACTGCCTTCAGGGAAGAAATCACCTCTGCTCCAGAGGAGATCTCACGGCTGTCTACCAGAATACAGAGCGAAGGCGCTTTCTCCAGAGGGTCCCGTGAAAACGGAGCTGTAGCTGAAGAGGGGTTTGTGGAAGCAGAACGAGGTGGGACTGAAGTGCTCCTGCGGGTGTTCTTCAAAGAACTTCCCACCTGTAAATGTTGAAAATTGCATGGTATTTCCAAGAGATCACAGAAGCATAAGGCCAAAGAACAACACACCAATAATAAAAATATGATTTTCAAATAATGATGTTTAACAGATACTTTGTTCCACAGCTTTCTTTGAATCCAATTAAAAAAATCTTTTTTGAAAAACAAAATGTATTTTTCATATTGCAAAACATTAACACTGTCAGATTAACAAATGAATCCCCTGTAAACAATCTCCCAAATTAGTTGATCTAATTATTTAGCAGCTTGAATGACAAAAGCATGAAGCCTTCCCTAACGAGTTCAACAAAAACTGAATATTGAAAATGATACAGGTCAGGCAGAAAAGCGTAAGAGATCAGGAATCCAACCCCAGACTACGAAGGGTCTGAATTTAGGACAGCAAGCAAGTACTTTATAGCTACAAGGCCCAAAGAATTAGCGGACACCCTCAGCTATTTGAAATAGATCCATATTCCTCCACGACTGTCAGACTCAAGCCAGTACCTAATCCCCAATTTTTATTTATTGACTACTAAGATGCTCTCCGAGTTACCCTGTGAGTACAACAAAGAAAAGGGAGATGATGTAGGGCAGTGCAAGCAGCACGGACCTGCTCCTTCATCACCAGGAGCACACTCACTCTTGCTGCTGTACGGCTGGGAGCCCTCAAACCAACCGTGCGACAGGACAGCTTCCCGCCGCGTGGGATTCCTTAGCAAAAGGTGAGGTGAGAGGAAAGCCCTTGTTTTGAATTAACACCAACCTCGCTGGGAGCCTGCAGATCCTCTTTCCCCGAATCGGAACTAGCGACAGCTGGTGGAAAGCACGAGCTCCTGGCTTGGTGGTCTGGCTGAAAATCCAGCATTTCAGATACTGAAGCTTTCAAGCTGAGAAGCATCTCGCTCTTGCTCTCCACAGGCTGATGAACGCTGATTTCCCCAGCAACTTTTCTGTGCTGCGCAGAAGAGACTGAAGGCACTGACTTGGGTAATTCAGCATTTCCCTGTTCTGCCCAGAAATGGTCTGTTCTCTTGGGCTTCTCATTGCTGACGCTTGTTTCTTCCCCGCTGGAATCACTAAGGACAATAATTCGGGACGGTTTCTTCCTTTGCATTGGGACAGAGTAGTTCTCTTCCATCCTGGCCTGGTTTAATTTTTTCCTGCGGCGAGTGAGGTATTGTTTTCCTCCACTGGTAAAACTCTCATTGTTTAGGAGATCAAAATTAACGCACGCTTCCTCCTCACTAGATTCAGTTTTTTTGCAAGTTTCCTCTTCCTCCTCTCCAACACAGAAGCTGTCTTCTGCATAACTCTGGTCTTGCTCAGGAATCTGAGGGGGGAAAAAACAAACCCAGGAAGTTTCGAAACACTGTAAATCATAGAATCATAGAATCACTTTGGTTGGAAAAGCCCTTTAAGATCATCGAGTCCAACCTTTAACCTAACCCTGCCATCCCACCACTATACCACTAAAATGATCTTGCTCCTCTCCACAAACACACTTTGCTTATCCAATCCATCCTACGGACAAACACTGCGGGGCCCAGGGGCTTCTCGCCCCTCTCAAAACCTCCCCTGCTGAATATGCCCTGCAGTTCCTGAGCCACTTCCCTGGAGGGCCCGAAGCACCCGTAGCTGTGTCTGGAACAAGCGTACACTCAGATTTCGGTCAGGCCCATGATTCGTCACCAGAAAGCTTTTAATGGGAATATTAATTGTAGAATCACAATAGAAGCGAGAGTCGCTCGCTAATACACATCAAAAAGGTTGGAATGACAGACAGGAATGTCTCCTTTGCACGTCTTGCACAGGGGGAAGGACCCTGAGCCGCCACGCTTGCACACGTGGGATAAGTGGCGGTTTTGCGTGAAGAAAGGCGGATTCCACGCCTCGTACCACGCGCACACCGAACTGCACAGCACACGACAGGGCTCGCTGGTACGAGTACTTTATGCCGCCTTTCAATGTGTAAAATGAAACGGGAGTTCAAGCTCTGCATTTGCAGCAACAACAAAACCAACATCATAAGCTGAGGCTGCTTGGAAACCGAGTCCCATGCATTCTTCTTATCTGCTTGCAAATAATCAGTGAGCACAACCTGAATTTTTGTGTGATATCAAAAAAACCCCGTGATTTATCCTTTTCATCAACTATGGGTGAGGGGAGATAAGGAAGCATCCTGACCATCTGTTTTTCCTATTCTGTTTGGAATACTGCACGAGTGATTTATGTCGCGTGCTGTTTGAAGAGTTCAGAGTAAAGCAGAACCCAGAAGACAGATGATGTAGGAAAGGTCTCAGCTGAGCACCGTGCAGCGTTCACATGGAGGGGGAACACAGCCAAGTGTGAGAGAAACCAAACAAAGCCAGGAGCGGCCAGGATGAGAAGTGGACATTTTAGAAGCAGCTCCAGCAACGTTTCACTGGCACTTTTATGAGTACACAGAGTTAGTGCATAACGATACTGCCTGTAACGGGGCAAGAGCTCGGCTAAGGATCGGCTTTGGAGAGACACTGGTGCTCAGCAGTCACCCCACATGGCAGGGGCACAGCTGGCACCTGGGGAGCACGTAAAGGGTTGGTCTCCAGTAACACGGGGGACACTGGACAGTCAGAGGCACCCTGCCAGAGACTGCTGAGGAGCAGCAACAGGCACTGTTAAATATGCCACTTTATTTGCTCATTTCCCACCTTACATTTCGGGAGCGAACTCTGTAATTGCTAGAGAAAGTGGCACTGCTGTTTGTCTGGCAAGAAGAGCGCAGCAGGGCAATCTGACATAGAGCTGGGTAACAGGAATGCACCCTGTCCTGGTTTCGGCTGGGATAGAGTTAATTTTCTTCACAGAAGCTAGCATAGTGCTGTGCTTTGGATTCAGTGCTAGAAGAATGTTGATAACACGCTGATGTTTTTAGTTGTTGCCAAGCAGTGCTCAGACTGCTCAAGGACTTTTTGAGCTTCTCCTGCTCGGCCAGGTGCATAACAAGCTGGGAGTACAGCACAGCTAGGACCCAAACTGTCCAAAGAGCTATTCCAGACCATAGAACGTCATGCTCGGGGGGGTTGGTGGGTCGGTCGGTCGCTCGGGTACTGATCGCTGCTCGGGACGGGCTGGGCATCGGTCGGCGGGTGGTGAGCAATTGCATTGTGCATCATTCGTTTTGTATATTCTGTATATTTTGTTATCATTCTCATTATTACTATTATTATTATTTTCTCTTATTAAACTGTCTTTATCTCAGCCCTCGGCTCTAACCTTTTTTCCCCTTCCCGATTCTCTCCCCCATCCCACTGAGGGAGGGGGGGCAGTGAGCGAGCGGCTGCGTGGTGCTGAGTTGCCAGCCGGGTTCAACCACGACACACCCAAACTGCGACGCCTCTGTTTGGGGTTGCTTGTTTCACCAGACTGGGGAGTGGGTTAAGAGACTGGAAACATCACATGCTGGGTGAGAGGACTCTTCCTCAGATGATGTCAGTCAGCATCCTCTGTGACAGCGGAAGACAGCGGAGAGGGGGAGAGAAGCTTCCCAGCCTGGAAGCACCGCGCCGTCCTACATCGATCAACAACGATCGCCACCCTTCAGTGAAAAGACTGGGGGTTGGGATGCTTCCCCTTCAGACTGGTTGACAGCCGCTCTCTGGCTGAGGAACGGGGTGTGTATACTTCTATCAAAGCATACGTGTCTGCACACTTCAACGTAAAAATCAAAATGAAGTCAAAAGTCCTTGTTAGAACTGATTATTTAGCAACAATAGGCTGCAAACCACACTTCGAGGTAGGATTAGAACCTAAACACGGTCCCAGGCAATCAGAATTTCACAAGGACAGTAGTCATTTCATTTCATACCTGTGAGAAAATTGCCGTGTCGTTGAATTCGCGATGAACCATTTTGTATCTATTGCCAAGAGCAGGACTACGCACAGATTTCAGGTAAACTCCTTTCATCTCACAGTCTGAATTAAAACGAGAAGATAAAAGAGAATACAGTATTATTAAGGACATAATTTTTATTTGTTACATCATTTTTTCATATCAAGCAATCCCTTTACAGTCTCCCAAAAACTTGTATTTCACAAAACAAAAGTTCTCCAGACACCTCTGAAAATCCCAAAGCCAAGGATCAAGTCTACCCAGCTTGCATCATGAAAGCCGCCCTGTCGAAGGTTTTCTCAGCAGGCAGAGCTCAGGATGCCCGGAAAAGGGAGAAGGGCAATGTTAACCACAGGAAACCCAAATTACTCAGTTTTTCTTGTTGCAGGTCTCTCCCAAAACAGACACAACAACTGATTTCAGAGACTGTATGAGAAAGGGATGGGTTTGCTGAAGCCCACCACAGGATCTTAAAGGGAACAACTCAATTTCAGTGGAGAAGGAAAATCCTCAGCAACGTCTGGGAATCTTAACTGGTAAAAGGATGATTCCATCATGGAAATATCCCAGGGAAAGACAAGGTTCATAAGCACAGGGATAAGTAAACCATCTTGGCCGAAAAACAGCATTAGCTTCTCAGCTCTCTCAGCGTCAACAGCGCAATTTTATCTTTAACGTTCATATTTTAGGTCTTTCTGTAACAGAAGACCTGAAAGATTCAGAAATTTCTAAGTGAAATGGAAAACTGTGTTTCTGGTCAGCCATAATGGTGTGTGAGGGGGCGGTTGGCTTAGCAAGAGGCAATCTCCTGCCCCTGCAATCCTTGAAGATCTGACTCCGGCCTGCCCAAAGCTATTGGAGGAGGCTGAGGGGAGCCCTTATCGCCCTCTACGGCTGCCTGACAGGAGGCTGTAGCGAGGTGGGGGTCGGCCTCTTCTCCCCGGTAAAGGGCGATAGGATGAGGGGGAATGGTCTGAAGTTGCACCAGGGCAGGGTGAGGTTGGCCCTGGGGAACAATCCCTTCCCCAAAGGGCTGTCAGGGGCTGGAAGGGGCTGCCCAGGGAAGGGGTCGAGTCCCCAGCCCTGGGGGGATTGAACAGCCGGGCAGAGGCGGTGCTGAGGGCCAGGGTTTGGGGGTGGGATGGCAGGGGTAGGGGGGCGGTTGGGCTGGGGGAGCTGAAAGGGCTTTTCCAACCCAAATGATTCTACAATTCTATTGCACGGTAAGGGCTCCAGTGAGGAACTTTCTACATGAGAAACCCATGTGAATACAAACAGAAAAGGTACGAACAGATAATGGAAAGCAGTGGATTTACCACAGCTGAGGAGGTTACTGCTTTTTAGCTGACACATATTGACATATTAGGGCATGGCCATTCGGTCAGCTATCATACACTATTTGCTAAGCAACACCCCTTATCTTAAAAGCATAAACAACTCTCCTCATTCACCATTTAACGCTTGTGTGACCTCCTCCTCATCATTCAGGAATTGAGCAAGGGAAGAGTTCAGCTTGTCCTCTGCATCATCACTCTCATCAGATGAAACACAATCTGCATCTTGCTGGGACAGCTCAGCTTCTTCATCTAAGAACTGTCTTGCTGCATTCTAAACAGGAAAAAAAACCCCAAAAAACATTTCAGTTAGAAGGTGGCTCCCAATTAACTAATATTACACGTGAGACCTCTGATAAATCAGTTCATGACCTCAGAACATCAGCTGCTTAGATGATCACAGATATGGGGCTTCTGCCTTTGAAAAGAGAATCCACCACGGGGAACAGTGACATAAAGAACACAAAGTTCAGTGAAGTACTTGACAGTGTGCAAATGACTGTCCCACCAGCGGGGCAGGGTGAAGCTGGAGTCCGTTTCAAAGCACTGGCCAAAGGGAACTGCAGTGTGTAGCACTGCTTGCACCTAGGCTACTTAACAGCACAGGCAGAGTTTGCTAGCACATCGTAGCTAAGCTACCCAGCAATATTAGGTTGTTTTGTAACTTATAAATCTAGCTTTCCTCATTTTATTTGCTTTCAAAAATCTGTTTTGATTCTGAAGTGCTGGATTACTCTTGAACTCACGTCCACTAGAAACTTCAGATACAGACTTCACACTGGTTTGCCTTTTCCTGTTTAAGACTTAGGAGTAATTGTTTCATGAATTCATCACACAATGCAACTCATTATTGAGAAAATGCTTGTCTTCCGGGGAAGATGAGGCACGGCACGTGTGAACTGCAGTCCAGGAGACATGACACAAACCTTAATACCAAGGTCCATCAAAAACACTCACAAGAACGTACATGGAAACAAAACATTAATTCAGAAAGATGTTTTGTCAGAGATACTTTATATTAAGCTAACTTTTTCTCTTATAATTTCACCTACAAAGTACTAAATTAAAATGTGGAAAAGCCTCAAAAAACATTATGTATCCCAATTACTCCAAAAGAATGATTTGTGTGCCTTCAAAATCCTTTGAATAAAAAGCACAAAGCTAATAAATTTCAGTTTAGTACACAGAAGACTAAGGCACCTTGCGCTATAATAAGTGACATCTCTGATTTTCAAATTTTCCTAAGTCTTTTAATTATTTGCTTACACCCATTAGTAAGCCTGAATGACAGGCATTATTAATAGTTCCTTTTCTAGAACAGTTTTGATTATTGTGAAACACACTGCACGTCAACCTGTTTACAGGAAAGAACTCTCAATGCTATTGCCAATTAGTCTTAATCCTTCTTATTTGTGAAGGACTCTGGAGAGGACAAACCCTGCAGTGTGAAAAGCACCGTGACACCAGAAACTAACAGTCAAGAGTCTGGTCACACTTGGGAAACAATAAGTTACCAGGTTTTTAAATTATTTATTGAATCTTCAAATTCAGTGCCAGTGGCTGTTTTGGTCACCTTGGACTTCTCACAATCCGTTAATTTAATTGCAGATCTCTGCTGTACTTACAACTCCATTACCTGCACTTCTGACAGAACACTGTAATGGGTGGTGGGCTGATCAGAATGAGTTTGATGTCTTGGATCTGGAACTCTGACATGTTCACCACTATGAATGCTCGGGTAAGATGACATGTGAAGGCAGAGTAGAATTTCCCAAGTATACTGGTAACACGCTCTCTTTCTATGAGCATTTGGTCTCACATAAGAAAAAAATGCTTAAGTAAAATTGAAAACTGGATTTTTCATCTACCTATTTCTTTGTATTCCAGAATATGAAATACTGATACTATAGAGAAGTCTTCATAATGAAGATTATCTTTAAAACATTGAAAGTGTCCAACATTATGTGCCCCGGAGTCCTGATTACAGTTATTTCTGCTTAGTGGAACTACATTCATGCGTATTTAAGAGCTTTTCAACTTACAGTGGTTACCCACATCCTCTCCGGCATCCATGCCTGATGCAGTGACAGATTAAAGTGTAAAATACTAAATTAAGATTTAAGCTTTGGGGTTGAGGGACCATTGCTGTTTTAAGATGTTCAAAGTTGAAACCATTAGAGTAGGTGGTAAATTCATATGACTAAAAATCCTAATAGTGTAAGTTCTGGACAAGTACCTGAGCCTCCTGAGTCTGACTTATCTTTGAGTATCTTCTACTTGACATGTACATTGTTATTTCACTTCAGAACATTATTACCCAGGGCCCTGCCTCTGAAAGTCAGGCAATGGATGCGAGGGTGAAGATCACTACCCAGTGTTTCAGGTTTTCATCTCAAATGTTTGCAGCAAACTTGTGTGAGCCTCAACCCTCCTAAAAAATGTCTTAAAAACAAACAACTGCCCAGCTGCATGCCTACTATAATACAGTTGTACAGTTGAGATCCTACAAAGGCCATAAAATAGACAGAAGCTCAATTTTTTAGGCCATAAAATACACAAAAGCTCCAGGAAGAGTGACTCAATGACACAGTAAATTTTTGTCTTAAGTATGTGAAACCTGTGCTCAACATTTCTGCCATTTTCATAGTTGCTTTTTTTTTTTTTAATTAAAAATATTTCATTTTTAAATAATCCCTTCGCCTTTTTTTGGTGGTTTTTTTTTTTTTTTTGTAACATGCTGCTTTTGTTCAAAGAAGCATTCTTCTCAACTAGGTTTTGCAACGTTGCAAATGTGCACTTACATACACACACACACGAGAAAGCACAGCCATTATCTACGCTGCAACTTCAATGCAAACTGCTCCACGTATGACCTTCAGCGTATTAAGAAAGACATGTAACCTCACACACCTTGTACGTAAAGTTGCTCTTGACCTTTTGCCGTTTCGCACTTCTCAGCTGGTTTTTGTTATAGGCTGCTGAGCTGCTCGTGGCCGTCCTGCATGAGTTCTTCTGAAAATCCATGCTGTCATCACTGGACACGTCTGACTAGAGGAACATTTCACAAAGGCTTCAATAAATCAGACTAAAGCAAGCAATACCTTAATAACAGAGTCATCCTTCAACATCTGGGTTTTTTAAGCAACACCTGACTTCTTCTGATTGATTTGCTATGGCAGAATAATGCCATAATGCTAATCATCTTATTAAATACAAAAGGAACAGAAAAAACTGTTATTTGGAAGAAAAATTAGGTCGAATGTGACATGAACTTTTTTTTTTTCCGGATTCAAAGCTTTATGGAAGAAAGGTTGTTTTACTGCCTTTCACAAAGGGAGAGGCTCAGCTCTCCTGCCTACAACAATAATTCACTGCCAAACAAAGTCATCTTTGGACACCAAGGGAAAGAACTGAAGGAAGGAAAGCAATTACATTCTAATATGCCTTAGGTCAGATGGCATAAAATATTTTTAATAAGAACACTTGCCTACTGAGTAAATGTTTAAATATACTCTCCATGAAAGAGTTTGCATTATTTTGTTTCCGTCTCACCAAAGCACTTACTAACCATGTTAAGTGGCTGTCGGCGTTTTCTGATGGCACGAATCGGCGATTCAAAATCACTGTCATTCATAACCTACGTAGACAGAAATGAGCATAATTGCAAAGAGGATTTTTGTTTTGGTGTTTGACTTCCTTGTCATTTTGCATTTCTTTTTTTTTCTTTTTCTACGACTCACATCAGGAGACTTCAAAACATTCTTTTTTTTCCTGTTTTTTCTCTGGAAAACGATCTCTTCTTCACTCCCACTGCTGGTTCCTACAGAAAAGCCAGTAAACAACATTCACAGGAAAATGCATTGTTCACAGTACAATGTTGCTATAACTGAGCAATCAAAATCTGTCTCTCTCATAAAAGTACCTACATTATTGATCTATGTGGCAAATACTGTTTCTTTAGCCTTGTTAATCAAAATAAATAATCTCCAGCTGAGATGTACGATAAATCCTACTTCCCTGGAGAGTCTCTGCGTGGAATTCATTACCCCAGGCAGTACAGATACAGAAAAAGTGAGGTGAAAAATAAAACCAAAAGAAGCAGCCCTTAAAAGTTGAATAAGAGTTACACTTCTGGAAGCATTCTGTAATACATAACCCTTTGGGTGCACCGAAACAAAACCAGAACTCACTAAAAACTCCTCTTTCCCATTCCTTTTCAAACAACTGTGGCCTTTTTGGTTTTTACAAAGGACTGCCATTATGAAATACAAGATGTTCCTTCAAGTTCTGCGTGATGAAGCTCCAATTCTGCCAGAGAGACCCTGGACTAGGCGCAATCGGTACGCTGCCTATGGCAACACCCTTCCTACCCCAGAACAGGCTCGACATTAACTGCAGCTACGACATTCTGCCTTCTTTTTTCCTCTGTTTCTTTGGGACTATGGTAGGATAGGGTGGAATGGAAGGTTGATTCTGACTAAATCACTCAAAGGTTTGTATGTCTTTAAGGAAAACCACAAAATTCCCAAGCATGCCGCTTCTAAAATAACATATTTCAATACCAACAACTATCATTTCAATAACACACACTGTCCAGGGAGCTTTTCAGGACCAGACTGGACAAAGCCCTTAACAATCTGCTCCAGGTCCAGCGCTAACCCTGCAATTCTAAACCAGCAGTTTGTTTCCTTTTGTGGTTGTGGTTTTGGGGTGGTTTTTGGTTGGTTGGGGTTTTTTATTAAATAGGTTACAATTTTTGAATTCAGCAAACTAACATATCAGTTTGAAGGTATGATGATTCAAGAAGAAAGGTGGCATTCAGCAGTCAATCACCTTCAGAAAATATGACGACTATCAGACAAATTCAGAGGGAAGGAAAAAAAGATGCTTTAACCACCAAAGGGACTGTTTATGCTTTGTTTTAATGTTTACGGACAGTAACAAAACCATTCAGAAAAACTCAATGTGCCCTATGAATCGGACCAAGCACTATTAAACCTGAATTATTTTGACAGTAATTCAAGGTTATTCAGAGACAAACACGACAAAGGGCGTGAACATGACCTGTAAGTGACCTACGAGTGAAGAATGACAGTCTGGCAATACTTGAATAGGAAGCACTTTTATGGTATATTGGTCCTAAACCAGAAAGAGACAGAAAGGGAAAGAGAGGGGAGGAAATAAAAAAAGTAGAACAGAGCCTACAAAGAGTTGATATTTTTAAGACAATCCAGGTTTGTGCTTAAGTTATAATCAGAAAATTTTAAATACAAGTCAGTCGTCATGCAACTAAACTGAAAGCAATCCATCAGCAGTTTCTACTCCTCAGGAACAACGATAGGAAAACACAAAGGCACGGATTCAGGGATTGAAGTGCAACAGATCCAGATGACTACGAATCAGATACCGAGAGCATTAAGAAAGGGCTTTATAGGCAGCTATAGCTCACACAATTACGTCTCGCATGGTTGTGCTGTTAGCACTTGTGAAGAGATACGAGAGGTTTAATTCCAGATACTTCCTTCAATATGCACACGGGCATTTCAGCCTCAAACGGCTGAGCTCGTATGCAGGGTTAAGATTCTGGAAAGTTTCCTCACTGAGCCAACTTCTAGTATTACAACCATTATTCCCTTTCTTCCTTTCCACCTAAGTCATAAAACCAAATTGAGGATCCAAAAGATACTGCATTCTATGTTATTTATTTAAACATGAAGGTATTAACTAAATGTACCTCTGAAATCCCTACCTTCGGCAGGAAACACACGTGAACTGTGAAGGTTGGCGTCCTCCAGGTTTTCAGTTCTTCCTAAAGGGGAATCAAGCATATCCATGGCTGAACTCCCAAAGTTCTGCCTATGTGGGCTTGCATTTAATTTATCTGTAAGAGGCACCTCTGGAATTTCCTCCTTGGCGCTAGGGAAGATGTTAATAGGAATTCTTCTGATAGCTTTAATATTCGTAACCTTCCTACTTGTTGGGGTAGAAAGCGCAGAAGCCAAAGCTTCAGGTGCGCCGCCTCCCCTTCTTCTGCCTCCTGACTTCAAGAAAGGCACTGCAGTGGTAGCATCCTCAGTCCCTTCTCCATCATTCGTGCTCCTACTCTGCAATGGCAGCGGTGTGGAAATGTCTCTTCTCTCAAGACTTTTGCAATCCCATTTTGGCGATGTCTCAAGCCTGGAGCTATTCAGTAATTTTTTTTTCTCTTCAGTGGGCTTAACATCTCCATGACTCCCCGAAGCACCATTTAATTTTCTGGTATTATTAATATTTATAGCTTCTTCAAAGATTTCATTCTCACACTCTTCAATGGAAAATCCCAGATCGAAGTTAACAGAAAACAGTTCTTGAGAACAATCATAAAGATCATCATTATCCAGAAACTGCTCGGTCACGCTAACGTCACCTGACACTTCCCGGGTTGGGGTTTTGCTGCTGATGGGCTGCTCCTCGCAGGTTTTGCAGCACCCCTCTGAAGGGAACCACTCGGAGCCTCGCTCTGCAACTGGCCTCACACCACTCGCACCTGAAGCCGACTTGCCCAAACACTTCTTGTTCGTAGAAAAACTTCCATTATTTGTGTCATAAATGTGGTCATCTTCAAATAAATGTATGGTCTTCTCTTCATCAACACTCACGCTTTTCTTGTTTGTTTCAAGATCTTTATCTTTTTGAACAAAATACTTATTTGAAGGCTTATTTGTCAGAGTGTGATTTATTGCTGGAGTTTTCTTTTGAATTTCAGTCAATTTTTCATTGTCAAACAGACCATCAGAGCTGTCATTCCAGTGAAGTTCCTCTCTGGCTTTAACAACAGCAGTCTCAGAAGATGATACAGTTTTTGAAACACGGGTACTCACAGAAGCACACAATTCACTGGTGGCTTTCAGTTCAGGGTTTTCAAAGAGCAGCAGTGAACGATCAACTTCTGAGGACGCAGGAAAGACTGTGTCCCGCAGTCTCTCTGAATAACTGTCAGAAATAGTGTTTTGAAAAGAATATATTGTTTCTTCGTTTCTTGTCACGTTTTCAAACTCATAAGTGTTATTTGAAGAAGGAGGAGATTGTGATAAAAGCCTTTTCACGTGGGAAAAGATTTGTTTTAACCAAGAAGGCTCCTCAGATGGTCTCACAAGTGCAAATGAATCCACATGTGATTCAGGAAGATAAAATAAGTCAGAGGACACAGGTGATTTCTCGGCTGTGAAGCTACTATAACCTGAATCTGCATGGCTCGTCCCCGGTGACCTACAAGCTTTATCTACAGTTTTGTATTCCTTTATTGCTGCACTTTCACGCGTTACAGTACTTTCACTGTTGTCACATAGATCAATAAATTCATTTAAGTCAAATGTCACCTCTAGTTGCTCATCCTCTTGGCTGCCCTGGTCAGTATTTTCAACCAGGGCAAGACTTCTTGCTGAGTAAGAAGGTGAAGTATTAATATCTGTAGGCAACACAGGCACTTCCAAATTTAATCCAGAAGTTCTTTTAGGAGTCTTTGTCTTTGTTATTTTAAACGTGGAAAACAATTCACTCCCATTATCATTTGTATCAGGTAAAAGTGGTTTTACTTTTGATCTGTGTGCCACGTCTTTTCTAGACGACAGTGCTTTCTGATCAAATGTGGAGCTGGTCATGGAAAGATGACTTTTATTCCTTTGAACATTAACATCTTCAATATGTAAATGAGGCTGCATCTCCAGTTCATAGCTGCAATCCCCCTGGTGATGAAGACAGCGTAATATTTACTATAAATACATACAGGCTTACAAGGACCTGTCATAAGGATATGCAAAACAAGTGACAAAGGTTTTCATACCCCTAAAGGCTATTAGAAAGAGGGGAAAAAAAAAAAAAAAAAAAAAAGGGAAGTGCTTTATGTTTAAGGTCAGAACTGTCAAACAAAAAGTTTGCTGACAGCTTAACTGCAAATCCATGCTTGGGTAGTCAAACCTGAATGTTTTAGAAAGACCAAAAGATACCATGCATAAACAAAGATGGCATTTAACAGACCACCAATGCACAGTACTCCGCACTGAGCGGCGGTGTCGTGCAGTTAAAACGCAGTTCTCAGAACATTAACAGCAAGCAAGTTCACTTTGCTAATAAAATGTGCAAGGCATCATGTCCTCAGACAGGCTAAAGCTTACAGGCTGCGGTTCTGGGAGGACTAGCAAATTGGGAAAGGTGCTGTGAGCAGAAGAAACCCTTATTCAAACACAAGCGAGCCTGGAGTCCTTTGTTCTCTTTGTACTTTCTTTTGTAATTTGGCTATTGCCATTTATGACACATTAAGAACTTCTCACTTACATACTCTGAACCTCCCCCCCCCCCCCCCCCAAGATGCTTATTAATCTTCTGTTCTAAAAGGCACTGACCTAGGCAACCAACTCTTTTAAAAATACACTTGAAAAAAGCACAATAGACTTTGACATCACTCCCAGGTAGGTATCCATACAAGGTCTGCCTGGGTTGAAAAGCCACTTATTTATTGTCCTTCTCACTCTCTCTGTGAAATTAAGATTTCAAAATTAAGGCATGCAATTTCCAAAAGGAACAGTAAGGGCCAAAGGAGGCTCTGAAAGCAATGGTTTGAAACACTCCTTCAAAGTTCAAACCTGTTTCACTAATAAAAAATTAAAAAGAGGATAGAAGATCTAAACAGAAGGTACAATTATTTTTTGGCAGTTCAGTCAGATGAATCCCTAGACTCATGAATCCCTGAAATTAAACAAGGTATCTTTATAGAATAGTGGGTGATAAAACTGACTTTTACAGTAAGAGGTTACCTGCTTCCTATACAAGTAAAATTCTCCCAAAGTCTTACCATATATAAGTAGGGCAAAAATAAGCTCCTTACAATCATAACCTCCTGAACCCTCCTCACTGTCCCACGAGAATATTTAGAGCAGTTCTACTTCAGCTTGTGATAGCCATGCTGATATTCATTATTCAAACTCCACCAACATCTGTATCTTCCAGCAGCATCCCACCCTTCTCTGGCTCTTTGCAAGCCAGACCCTTCACTGCCTATCACAGGGACCCAAGCAACGCACAGACTCTTCTCCCATGGGAAGAATCCCTGGTCTTCATTCACTGAGAATATTTCTCATTTCTTCAACACCCGATCTCTGTGTAATTGAGTTGCTTAGAAAGTTTCCAAAACTGTTCTAACCAATGGCGCTGTGACACCAACATCTTGATGGATAAAACTGGGACCCCTGGGACCACTGAGGCATCTCTTCCAAAGAAACAGTGAAGAAATTAAACAGTGAGAGTTTCAACAGACGGTAACCCTGGAGCTGCTCTTAAACAACCTTTTACTGCTAGACTCCTTATGGGAGCCAGAAGAGTCAATCATGGAAAACAAGGTTTGAAAAATACTCTGGAAAGTCATTCTACCCCATTACACAAGGCAGAAATAACCATACCTAAAATTACTGCTGCCTGGCTTGTCTAAATGCATTCCTGAAAATGGGATTTGAAGCCATCTTCCATGCATTTGAAGACTGATCACATCCTAACAGTGGTTGCAGTAATAATAATAATAATGTAATAATACTTTACCGCTACCTTCATACACATGCCACAGAAAGGATGATATGCAGAATAAATAAGGAAGAATCTGTGTGCAGGCTGTTTTGGGGTCAGGGGCACAGTTGGTTACAAATCCTGTTTACAGCAACACCACCTGTGTCCCAGCAACAACGTAGGCAGTTTCTATACGGTCAGCACAGCAGAGAGGTAGAGCAGGCGGAGGAAATTCAACTGCTCAAGATTCATCTCTAAAGGGCTGTGAAACACCCACTCCATTTGTCACTATGGGAGATGTTACTCAGCTGCTACACACTTACTGCCTAGGCTTAGGCTATCCATTTATGAACATCTCCAAAGAAACGAGAAGTTAGGATTTTTTAAGAAGATATCTCCAAGGAGATCCCCAGACTATGCAGGCTGACTTGCAAGAAGTCTTAATACCAAAATAGTGAAGAAAACAATTGCTATGAAAGGGTTAAAGGGTGGTTTTGATATGTGGAGGTTCTAAATAATTAGTTTCCTTCAAGCCGAGCCAAAGCACGGAAGTCTTTGTACGAAACCAAAGAGCAGTAACAAACAACAACCAATACAATCTGGTCCAATTAATTTCACAAACATCATCTGAGGAGATTACATATTTGGTTGACAAGGTAATGGTGTTGATAACGAGATGTTTAGATTTATGTGAGTAACGACTGAATGTTGCATAATATTTCAATTAAATTATCCAAGCATTATGAGAACACGACGTATATGAAAAGGATCAAAGATTGATTAGCTGCCAAACCACTAAACCTTACTGAAACAGGAGGCGGCGATGGCCTTGCCCACCCAATACACTTTTAAGAGGAACCACTGCAGACCATTCTTGGACCTACATTGTTCTGCGTTTTATAAGTAAACCAAAGTAAAGCAACCCAAAACTAATGGAACCTGCAGGAAAAAGGTGAGGGTTGTGAGTAGGTAAAAGGACAGTTCAAATCACAACTGCACCAGAGGTAGAGCAGATAAGAGCAAATCATTTATGTTTTCATATGGCCAAACACGAAGTTTTACGTTTAGGACAGTAAGAGGTAACAGAATCGTATCATGTCATCCAAAGGACCTAAATAAACTCAAGAATGAAGCTCCTGAATTGGTAGTGGTGGTATGTAATCTCTTGCTTACACACCTCAGGAGCTAGGAGGTGGCAAATGTGATGCCATTTTTTAATGGTCAGGGGGAAGCTAATAGGTTGCTAACCTTATATCCATACTGAATAAAATTAGTAGAAGCTGTAACAGATAACATAATTACCGGATGAGTCTTCTTCAGACATGTCAATATTGCTTTTCAAAACAAAAAAATCAGACCTTACAAACCCTTTGATTTCTTTGAAGAGACCAACAGGCAAAAACATTGAGGTGTTCGCATTCATACCATCTTCCCAGCTTTCTGAAAGGCTTTCAAAAAGTCCCTGGCAAAATCTTGCAAAAGAATCAGGGAATCGTTTAGATTGGAGAAGCCCTTTCAGCTCCCCCAGCCCAACCGTTCCCCTACCCCTGCCATCCCCCCCCAAACCCTGGCCCTCAGCACCGCCTCTGCCCGGCTGTTCAATCCCCCCAGGGCTGGGGACTCGACCCCTTCCCTGGGCAGCCCCTTCCAGCCCCTGACAGCCCTTGGGGGCAATGGCCAACCTCACCCTGCCCTGGCACAACTTGAGGCCGGTGCCCCTCGTCCCATCGCCCCTTCCCTGGGAGCAGAGCCCGACCCCCCCGGCTCCCCCCTCCTCTCAGGCAGTTGTAGGGAGGAGTTGTTACACTGAAGAACTTTGTTAGGCCACTGCATATACCCATAGTTATGTTCTAACTTGGGGGGGAAGAAAAAAAAAAGTCTAGCAGAACTGCTGTGTGTCAGGACAACAGTCCAGAAGACAAATTTAGCATCTAGGACAAGCTTTAGTAACCTAATTTCAGGCTTACAGAGAGTTACATAACTGTTACAGTTCAACTTAGTAATCCAAAACTGTTGTTCTTCAAACAAAATACTTTTGCCCTGTGAGTCTAGTTAATACTGATGGAGTGAAAGGACATCATCACATTTTAGCCTGAATGTGTACAACTTGTAAAATCTTAAATTACCTGATCAGCTCTTCTATAACCTAGTAAGCTCCAGCGTGTACCAGCTACTCAGTAAATAGGTCACGCAGGAGCAGAAAAACAGGCATCGCTCTTATATTATTGTACTAAATCAATGACCTTGCTTAGAATTACTGATTCAGTTTCAAAAGCAGTAGGTTTTTTTAATGTAGAAAATAAAAAGGAAAAGTAAACGTAAGATATTAACATTTTCATTTCAAAGATATAAATATATGCATATATACAGAACTCTTTTCTAGCATTGAAATTTAAGGCATCGAATATAAAAAGTAAAATTAACCTCTCTCTCCTCATAAGCTGCTTTGGATGTACATTTTCTAATGAGATTCAGACGTCTGCCAAAACCCTGGTGATTTTGCTATTTAAAAATGAAAAGATAAGTCTGTAAACAGATACAATGCAGATTTTAACAATTATAACTCCTTTAATTGAAAGCTTGATTAAAATGGACGTTAAAGCAGCATGAACAACTGGCATTTAAGTATTTTCTGCCACAAACCAGAACATATTTTCAGAACGGGTTTTTGGTTAGATCTAGGCAAGAAAGGCTTTTGGATTTTCAGCTGTCATGCTGAGCGGTAAATCCTGTGGAGCCACGACTGCCAATGTAGTCACGTGGGTATATTTTCTGGTTAACTTCTGTTTTAGCATGAATATTAACAAAAATTAAACGGTAGGGCTGGTGGTTTCCCCACAGTATTTTGCATGAGTGGGTAGAGCAGATATCAAAAGGAGCATCTTCCAATCTATTCGAATGACAAGTGGTCACAATTTTTTTCCATGTAGGTGATCGGTTGATCCCTTAATACTGAAGGGAAAACCCTCGTGTTTGCCCTCACGCATGATTCTCAACACATGGAAAACACCCTTTCATGTATTCAGGACACCAAAAAGCTGTGCCTCAAAAGCTCTCAGCCACGACTGCTCCCCCCCACTCTCCACAAACACTTTTTTTAAGGTTTACAGATATCTCCCAGGCTATGATTATTGCTTTCACTATATCAGATATGTTAACACACACTCCCTGAGGAAGCTAAACTGCACTGCAATTCCAATGGAAGGCTTCTGGAGGATAGAGAAATCCAAGCGTGCAGTCCTCCTCCAGCTCCTCTCAGTCCCACTGAATTCCTGCATCTCAGGAATCCTGCTCACCAGCTAGACAAACTGGGCTGGAGGCAGTAAACTACAACGTTCCTCCCTGAAATGGTTTAACCCAGAAGTACGTACTACACAGTATTTATTAGTGCCCAGTAATGAGACCGAAGCACGAGAACGCAAGAGGGCAAACACACACAGCGGTCAGACAAAGGCTGCTTTAACCCAGCGTGTTGTATCTGACCAAGAAATGAGAAAAGTATAGAAATAAATAAATTATAGAATGCTTCTTCCCCAAAACATGTCCACCTGCCTGCCTAGGCTACTTAAAGTCAGCTGACACTGGCTAAAAATTACATCCACACCAGTGACCTTAATGGCAGTGGGTGAACTTTTGCTATAAACAAGATATGGGCGCATGACATATTTTGACTACCACATAATTTTTTCTGCTTTATTTTATATTCCTTTCCTACTGATTTCTGAATTTTTTTGAGTAACAGTGATTATTCAACTGATGTTTACCCAGAAGTTTCCAAAACAGCTCTTTCCTGGCTAAGGCAGCTTTCTCCTTCATTCAACTTTGAACTTACTTGGTATGGAATTTAATGCACCAACTTTTTAGATCTTGCTCACAGGCTAATTCTTTAGGAAATTCTGTAATTCCTTATGACCATCTTTTACTTCTATCACCAAAACTGATTTTTTTACTGCTGCAAAAATTATCATTTTTCCAAACCATTTACAAATAGGTTAAACGATTTTGAGGCTTATGTGATTTCACTGCTACCCTCCCTGCTGTCGGAGTACAGGCCAGGAACTGGTTAATGAACAGAATAACCAGTCACTCATTCCATGATTGCTTAGTTCCCAGAAGAGACTCTAGGGAAAAGAAAACCATCAAAAACTTCTTTTGGAAGTTCAAGCGTATTATATCAGATGACCCTTAATAAAAATATACTTAGTTGATTCATGAAAGAAGCCTAAAGGACACAGAAGCCACAATTTCCCTCTACAAAAGCTGTGATATTTCTCTTCCTAACGATATCACTTTATTGACGTATCTATTAATTCTATTGCTTTTTTTCCTTCCAGGCAGCTTGCCTGGGATGAATCACAAACTCTCTCTCACGCAGCCACCCGACGGCCTCCTTCAAAACCCAAGTCAGTGTCTGACACCTCCTACTCCTCTGACACCCAGGCTGATCTCAGCGGCTGGGAATTCTCAATGAGTTACCATCTGCTCCTGCTTAGTAGCGATTGTCTGCTATTCATTTATCTGCTTATACTTACTTTGCTGATACTCTAATTTGAGAGAGTATCTGGCTATACAGCAGACAGAGCAGCAAAATAAAAACACTCGAAAGATCCAGGGTGCTGGGCCATCTTGCCTTGCTGTTACCTAGAAAGGTTGGCCCAGATGATCCTGGAGGTCCCTTCCAACCTGGGATTCTAGGATTCCTAAAAAGGAATATTTATTAGGAAAATGCTGGGTATGTACCCTAGCAATTATGAGAACAGGTATCATTAAAGAGGCTACAGAGGCAAGAGAGAATATTCAAGAATATCTGTAGTGTCGGCAAACAAATTAATCTGCAGTTTATTAACTGCTTGTTTTGTAAAACTCTGTGGACAGAAGTGATAGCTAGTTAGTGCTGGAGGCGTCTGACTGGGTAACTGCAGGTGGTTCTGCTATCTGGCATCACAGCTAGGTTAAAGCTGACATACACTATTTGACTTCCTTAGCCTGGGATGTCCCCATGAGAAGTATTGTAGAAATACACCGGGGGAAGGGAGAAACCCACCACACTACAGGGAGATACACAGCAATGATCTGGATACCGATATGTAACTTCCATGAAAATATGGATAGCAAAACACTCCTGAATCCCAGTGGTCATAGTAGTTTCCTAAGCTTACTGCACTTCTGTGCCAATATTGAAAATACAAGCAGCAAGGTATATCCAAGCAGACAGCAGGACTGTTGCATCTAAAAGCAGCTTTTCAACTACACTAGCAGTTCAGTGTTCGAAATAAATGTGATTATATTGCACTAAACTTTGTCATCAGTGCCTTATTATAATAAATGTTACTAAACAATGTTAAAATATTATCCCCTCTCAAAACATAAATAGTATCTTCAAAGACATTTGGTGTATAGTACCTCCTGCAAGAGTTCCACGACTATACGAATGGATTGCCAGCTTACACTTGGCACCCTTACCGTAAAAGTTTTGCCAAATCAGCCTTCTGTAAGAGCTTAAGGAACAACCAACCAATTATTCACGTACATAAATATTTTGATGGTTTGTGGAAACAACAGCATACAACTATTTTAAATCCAGAAACCTAAATGTAAAATTACTGCACACACCTCTAAACAAAGAAAATAACAATGGAACAAACCCAACAAAAGTCAACAGTAGCCAGAATTGATATGTGCTCTACGTACTCTTGAACACTACTTGTGTTCAGTTTGGGCCCCTCACTACAAGACAGACGTTGCGTTGCTGGAGCGTGTCCAGAGGAGAGCCACAAAGCTGGGGAGGGGTCTGGAGCCCCAGGCTGCTGGGGAGCGGCTGGGGGAGCTGGGGGGGTTCAGCCTGGAGCAGAGGAGGCTGAGGGGAGCCCTCATCGCTCCCTACAACTGCCTGAGAGCAGGGGGGAGCCGGGGGGGTCGGGCTCTGCTCCCAGGGAAGGGGCGATGGGACGAGGGGCACCGGCCTCAAGTTGTGCCAGGGCAGGGTGAGGTTGGCCCTGGGGGGGATGGCAGGGGTGGGGGAACGGTTGGGCTGGGGGAGCTTAAAGGGCTTTGCCCACCCAAACGATTCCGTGATTCTACTGACAGCAGGGAGGGAGATCGGGAGCACATACATTAGCAATAAAAAGCCACAAAAGGCAGGCAGCCGTACACGATGGTGTTATATGTACACCATACCAACAACACACGTGAAGTTTCTCTTGTCTATAGATTTAAGTTGGCAACCCTATATCACATATTTGATATTTCATTTGGTTTCCATAAGATGTAGGACCATGGTACATTTTCCAGAAAACTGAGATCATTTAACTTTGGTGGAAAGAACATTTTTGGCTGGTATGCCTGAACCTGCAGCACAAGGGCTGCGGGAGGCTTTCGTGCAGCGCTGTACAGGAACACCAAGTCACCCCTAAACACAGTAGATAACGCCATCTCAAAGGAGCACAGCTAAGCCCTTCCAGGTGCCCCACAATCTGCTCAATCCCCTTGTCCCTTTCACAGGGCTGACACCCCCAAATCCTTTGCCTAATCACTCTTACTTCTCCGTTCTCACCATGAGCACAAAACCCCACAGGATCATTAAAACAGAAAGCACCTGCAGTTAAACGCCTGAACAAATCTAAACCAGGTCTCAATTAGCGTTCAGACTCAAATCATTTGGCAAAAAGATCAGACAAATCAATATGGCACAAAGAAACTATTTTAATTGGAGAGCTGAGATTTTTGGTCTTGCAGGGTCTCTCCCTGGCAGCCTTACCATCCAAGAATAAATCCCTCCACCTTCACGCGAGGAAGCGTGTTCCCGTTGGGTTTTTTCTGGAATAAACAACAAGCCGGGCCACCTCTGCACAGCTTTCTTTTGAGAATCCCAAGACAGAGTATTTGCTTTGATTATCTCTTCTCTGCCATTTAAGCCAGATTTGGTGCCCAGACAATAAATAGTGTCCCACAGGTCAAACCAGCAGTCCCCACAGATGCATTAGTTTGCCTGTCAAAAACACCGTAACTAAATGTCATCTGCTGCCTTAAATTATTTGTTGCTGGCTGAGGAAGAAGTCTTGCCACATCTCAGATCAGGATTTTAACCTGAGACACGCTACTGGCAATGAGAGTCTAAAAAAAAAAAATATTTCATTGTCCTTATTTGAACAATTTTTCAACTTTGCGTTCAGTATCTCCTGGAAAAAAGTCACCCTGTGTTTTCCCTCCAAACCATGTCTGATTTAAAACTTAAAAATCTTGGAAAGCCTTTTCAGGTTCTTTGGAATTTTAGGGTACACTGGAAACATTTTCCCTGCATGGCATTTCATCCCATAAATCCAGCAAGGCAACCTAAAACAGATGATAAACAACAGATGATTTCAGTGGCAGTGGTTCTGGGTTCATCTTCTAAACCCTGTCCCCAAAGGTGTTTGGTATCGGAGATTACTTGAGTGAAAAAGAGAGAGACAATCCTTCTAATGGGAGTCTTGGGGTTTTCTTTTGCCTCTCTCAGGAGAATAACTGCCCTTACTATAACTTCACATTGCCAGCTTTGAAGTGGGAAATAGGCACTCCCACCTTTGACAATGTTATGACTTTTTAAAAGTCATTAAGAATTGCCTACCCTCCAGAAAAAAAAAAAAAAAAAAAAGCACTTGCACTTCAATATTTCCTCTTACTTATCCCCAGAAAATTGGAAAATATAATTTCAATAAAAATCATTACTTTGCCCTGACCTTGTTTCCAAACAGTACAGTTTAATTTTCAAAAATGCTTAAAAGCTATTGAATTACTTTGCATAAGGACAAGTTGATTTGTTACCATGTCACATAAAAAATCCCTGCTTGTGGCTCGTAGAAAATCCAATCCCATCTGCCTGGTTCTCGTTGCTGTAGCAATAAAGCCACACAGGCATTAAAGGCTTTTCTGCAGCGGATGTGCCTGTCGCAGGGTTCATATTTAGGATTTCGTTTTCTTTATTTTCTTTTGATTGTGCCAACTTAACTTTTAAGTTTCTAAGAGCTTATAAATACAATATAAACTTTTTTTTTCCCCCCCAAACACTTTCACTTCATGTATTTAAAAATATCTAAGCCTTTTAATTCACTTTTTTAATCTATTATGCAAAACACAACTGCATAGGAGGCTTCTTGGGATCCTTGAAGGAAAGGAAAAGCTACACATCAGGGAATTCCTGAGCTTTCTTCCGTAAGAGAAAACACCCATAAAGAACACACAAATACCTCCTGAGCTGGCTCCTATTAAGTTATTACTAATCTCCGAGTGAGGTTCTGCCCAAGAAATAATTAGTTTCATCAGAAACCCCCAGATCACCTGGTTATTCACAGTAAAATAATGGATTTGCCTGATTTTATATTTTATCCCTCAGTAATAATCAATAGAACTGTAGTTTGAAGTTGAATATCTTAGTTATTTAAGGAAATAGCTTCAACTTGTATTTGTCTTAAATCCCTCCGCTATTAAGAACTGTAAATTAACCTCAGGCAGATTAGCAGTGATATATTTGGCTACAGAATATTTTTAGCAGGAACCTGGATGTGCAGTACCTACACACAGAACCTGTGAATCGCTGCTGAAACAAATTATTTTTTCCATCCACTCATTTTCATATGAAACTAAAATTTTAGGTAATTTTTACAGGCTTAATTTCTGCTAACGGGGAATTTCCCAGAGGCTGGAGTAATATCCCTTTATCCTCTCCTACTGTTCACTAGCAGCGCTTCTTACAACTTCAAAACACATTTAACACCATGGTAAAGCAAAACTTCTCAAAGTTTAAACTTGCTATAGAAACAATCTTCCCCAAGAATGCCCAGGCCAAAGGAGTCTGTAAAACACCAAACTGGAATTAAGGCTCTCCCAATGCATGTGCTGTACGGTGAGAACACGCAACATGGTCCCCCACAACATCCTTCTCTCTAAATTGGAGAGCTGTGGATTTGATGGGTGGACTGTTGGGTGGATAAGGAACTGGCTGGATGGCCGCATCCAGAGGGTAGTGGTCAATGGCTCGATGTCCAGATGGAGACCGGTGACGAGTGGTGTCCCTCAGGGGTCTGTACTGGGACCGGTGCTGTTTAATGTTTTCATCAATGACTTAGACAGCGAGATCGAGTGCACCCTCAGCAAGTTTGCGGATGACACCAAGCTGAGTGGTGCGGTTGACACACCAGAAGGACGGGATGTCATCCAGAGAGACCTGGACAGGCTGGAGAGGTGGGCCTGTGTGAACCTCATGAGGTTCAACAAGGCCAAGTGCAAGGTCCTGCCCCTGGGTCGGGGTAACCCCCAGTATCAGTACAGGCTGGGGGATGAAGGGATGGAGAGCAGCCCTGCCCAGAGGGACTTGGGGGTGCTGGGGGATGAAAAGCTGGACATGAGCTGGCAATGTGTGCTGGCAGCCCAGAAGCCAACCCTACCCTGGGCTGCATCAGGAGAAGCGTGGCCAGCGTCGAGGGAGGGGATTGTGCCCCTCTGCTCTGCTCTGGGGAGACCTCCCCTGGAGCCCTGCGTCCAGCTCGGGAGCCCTCAGCACCAGGAGGACATGGAGCTGTTGGAGCGGGGCCAGGGGAGGGCTACTAAAATGCTCCGAGGGCTGGAGCCCCTCTGCTCTGAGGCCAGGCTGGGAGAGTTGGGGGTGTTCAGCCTGGAGCAGAGGAGGCTGCGGGCAGAGCTGAGTGCGGCCGCTCAGGGCTTCAAGGGGGCCCAGAGGAAAGATGGGGAAAATCTTTAGTAGGGCCAGCTGTGTCAGGACAAGGGGTAATGGTTTTAAACTAAAACAGGGGAGGTTTAGACTGGATATAAGGAGAAAATTCTTTCCAGTGAGGGTGGTGAAACCCTGGCAGGGGTTGCCCAGAGAGGGGGTGGAGGCCCCATCCCTGGGACCATTCCAGGCCAGGTTGGAGGGGGCTGTGAGCAACCTGATGTGGTTCAAGGTGTCCCTGCTCCTGCAGGGGGGTTGGGCTGGGTGACCTCTGGGGGTCCCTTCCAACCCAAACTATTCTGTGATTCTATGATTCTATGAACACGTCTGGGGAAACGCGAATGCAGCCCCAGCACAAGCGCGCTGAGCTAAGGTGGGAAGCGGCAGCCGTCCCGCTCCTGAGCCGCCTGGGCCGCCTGGAGCAAGCGCAGTGCACCCGGGGGGGTCTCACTGGGAAACAGAGCAGGACACCGAACAGCGTTAAATTCAAATTTGGCACAAAAGCACAATTTTAAGCCTCATGGTTTTCTCAATCTTACGCTGAACTCAAGCGCTTGTGAAAATACAATGGCAGAAAAAGACACGGGGCCGGTGTTGTTCAGCCCTGCACTTGCAAACACGGGCGGTTCTTTCAGTCGGTGGAATTTTGCCTGCACAGCTACTCATACCTACACAGCATCAGAGTCAGGAATACGGCCAAGACGTACCCACCTATATAAACATCCCTTAGCAGCTGCGCAGAAATTCAAAGCATTGCCTACAAATCTCTACGTTTCCTTAATTTTGCTGTATTTTTGCATTTTTAAATTAATATTTTCGTCTAAGAACAAGCACTCTACAATACAGAAAAAAAAAAATAAAAAAAATCAGTGTAGTAGCTCCCATTGAAGTAAACCATCCATGCCTCCCCATAGGTCTGGCTATGGGCAACGTGGCATAATCATAATAAAGCTTGCTTTATTTTTGAAAGATCCTGATGTGAGCAATTTTATATGCAATAGCGTTGGGAATACTGTATCATAAGGAAAATCTAAATGTGTGAAATCAGAATGCTACATGACTGTTACATTTATTCCAATTTTATATTTAAAGTACAAATTTCAAATCAAACTAATAAGAAAACATTCAAGCTTTCAAGAGAACACCCCAACAAGCATACAGAGCACATAGGGATGAAGGATTCAAGACTGCCTTTATGAAGACGTAAGCAGCTTTCTGGGCAAGGGAAGCGCAGTGGATGTTGCTTACCTTGACTTTAGCAAGGCTTCTGACACAATCTCTTAGCTAAACTCATGAGATACTGTTTGTTTGAGTAAGTGGACAATAAGGGTGGGTGGAAAACTGGCTGGACCACCAAGATTGAAGTGTTTTGAGGACTGGTATGAAGTCCCGCCAGCGGTTACCTGCTAGGAGTGCTTCTCAAAGGTCTTCAGTATTTAACATTTTTATTACTGACCTTGACTACAGTACAGAGTGCACGTTCGGTAAGTTTGCAGATGGCAGCAGGTAAGGGGAAGCAGGTGACATGCTTGAGGGCAGGGCTGCTCTCCAAAGGGTCCTCAACACGATGACAGAAACCTCACAACAGAAAAATGAGACAGCAGTGTGCCCTTGTGGCAACTGAGATGATCACACCCAGGCTCCATTAGCAAGACAGTAGCCAGCAGGGCAAGAGAAGTGATTATTCTCCTCTGCTCATCCTCTGTGAGACCACATCTGGAGCACTTAGTCTGGTTTTGGGGCCCCAGTACAAGAAATATCTTGGACTGGATCAAGTCCAGCAGAGGTGGCCAAAACCGTCACAGGTCTGGAGCACAAGGATGTACAAGGGAAGGCCAAGGGAACTCTCTTCCATCTTAGGAAGAGGGGGATCTTATTATCATCTTTACCTAATGTGAGAGCAGAGGGAAGACTGGAGGTACGCTGAGGCCAGAGTTAATGGGCACATCACGTTAAAAGGAAAGTTTCGATTAGACATTAGGAGAAATTTTTTCACCATAAGGGCGATCAAACGCTGAACCAGGGGCCCAGAACAGCTGTGGGATTCCAACCCTGGAGATCCTGAAGGCTTGACTTGTCAAAGCCCAGAGCCGCCTGGTCTACACAGGCCCTGGATTGGACCAGAGACTGAAGAAAATATTAATAAGACTCACATACAAGAAATCACTGTCAGTGCTGACAGAACAGATGAAGACACCTTGCATCTTTGCTTTTTGTGAAACAACCATGGTGAAGCTCTGATGTCCTTCAACCTTGACAATTTGGTTTAGATATAAGAAAGAGGCCAACAACCACTGAAGTTTAAAAACTGGGTGTAGGTGCCAACTGCAGCTTCTGCCTTGTCAACCTCATCAGACATGGGTCAGTTATTGCTAGTGCTTAGTTTTTCCCTAGAAGAATTCAACAAGCAGAGGGATGTGTCATGTTGTAACCTCTCACGTTCAGTGAGTCATTAGAAGGTGTTCTCAGCATGCCAGTGACATCCAGTTATAATTTTTCCTCTAACTGATTAGAAAGTTCAGCGTCTCCACCTATGACTAGTTAAGAGAGACCAGAGAAAGCTGGCTGGAAATCAATCCAGATAACGCCCAAAACTTTGAGCTGGGAGGCAGCTGAATGAGATAACAAGCAATGCCAGTCTTCTGAGTGTGAGAGCATTACCTACAATGTATCATGATTAAGCTGTCATTTAGCTGTTAAATTAGAAATAGCCAACTGTTTATCACTTGTTATCAATCAACAGCTGTATCCTGGCCTCTCTGGTGCAGATCTTCCAGCATTTTCCAAGACTCTGTTTGCAGACTCTCTGCAGCACTGCAACGTGCTGTACGCAGGACTGCTCTGAAGTACTTGGGGAGCAAGCTCGTGGGCTACGATGGCACATGGCAGCAAGATTTCTGAGCAGAGAACGCAGCACCACACACCCTGCCTGCCCTGGATGGCCACCATCAGAGCTAAGCAAAATGTACCACAATGACCGCGATGTAAGAAGCCATAGTTTGGGGTCCTGCCTGTTGAAGGGACATCCTCTCTGTTCACTACACCGCAGAGAGCAGAGGTGGGTGAGCTGGGCCATCTCATTCCCTTGAGGGACACTAAGCAGACCTATCTCTGTAGAAGTTGTGTAAGAGCTTGCTTGTGAAAGCGAGCATTTGGTACTCAGCTTCGCTTGTAATTTTTGGCACCTACTTTGGCAGAGTTTGGGGGAGAAGATTGAAGACTTGCTCGGGGACTCACAAATTTGCTCTGTAAATTCTTTTCAGGGTGCCAGATGTTGGTTTAGCATCTACAACTTCGAAGGCGCTTGGGAACCTGAACAGACTTCTGCTGTCAATACACTTTCACAAAAGGAACTTAAGTCACAAAATACTTCAAGTGCCTGATTTGGTGGTGGGGAGGGAAGTCCTCAATTAGAAGATTAATTCTAAATTTTTTAATTTTTTTAATTTAATTTTTTAGGGACATGGTTTAGTGGTGGGATGGCAGGGTTAGGTTAAAGGTTGGACTTGATGATCTTAAAGGTCTTTTCCAACCAAAGCGATTCTATGATTCCATGATTTCTTTGCCTCTTGACTTCCTTCAGCTCTCTATACTTGAACTCTCCCCAAAGTTCTCTCTCTCTGGCAGTAGGTACTTGACCCTAGCTGGGGAACATAGACTCCCAAAGAAGTCAAGAACACCATTGTTCTGTGATGAAGTGGAGAAGCTTATTTTAGCTCTGAAAGTCTATTTACAACTTTCCATTAATACACTTCCCTAGCAAGGACTACAACTACAATGTCTCTATTCTCTTCCTTGATTAGTCTAGTTATTCAGAAAACTCTGGCAGCTTAGCAACAGATTCTGATGACCTAGAAAACTTCAACACGCTAAAAAGCGGTATGTGTGGAACACAGAAGAGCCAAACTGGAGGAAAAAATTGCGTGGTGAACAACTGAAGTCTTTAGGCACTGTCAACAGATCTACCTGTACATGCATTTTCCTGTGTGTTCCTTTCACCATAAAGGCATATCTGCTATCTGTAACCATTAGCAAACAAAATTCTCATCTGCAAAATGGTTTTCATCCATGTTTGTTTGACTGCCCTCCTCTTATCCTTTAATTCTTAGGAGATTTTTAATTAAAGCTTTCACAGAAAACAAACCAAAAAGCCTCAGAATACAACCTCCTTAAAACACGCAGTACATTCCTGCATCATTTTTATGGGGTGCATTTAATGTGCATACATGATACAAAATTACTTCCAATTCCTATTACACTCTGGAATAGTTCTAATATCACTCCTGGTGACTTTGCTCCTTGACAAATACAGTTCTTGTATTTAATGTCTTCTAGTAAAAAATTGACACTTGGATCCATTAAAACAAGAATGATTTGTGGGTGGGGTTTTTTTTGGTGTTTAGGGAAACACTAACGGATTGTAAACAATTGACGTAGAAAAGATCAAGAATCACAGAATACCAATGGGAAGCATTTTGAAACGAAATTAAATACACATTATCCATTTCACAATGACTAACTTAGCCCTACAGAAACATTTCCCCATTTTTTTGTTTCAACTGACCAGACAGAACGAGAACACTTTTTATTTTTTACATATTCGAGCTGTGCATTAAATACTTGTGCATGTTTACAGCCAGCCAAACGTAAACACCTTACCTGTTCATGCCTCATCAGTTCTATCATTTCCATAACACTGATAAAATGGTAGCAACGATCTGAGTGATCAACCATGGATGTAGGAAAAGGACGATTCTGCCAAATTCTCCATTCCGACAAGGAAAGTTCACGAGTTGCCTTCTCCTCGTGCTTCTGCAGTTTGAAATTAAGATTGGCAAGGAGATTTTAATCAAGAAGTTGTTTAGCAAAACTAATGTCTACTTTTCTGTCAGGGACAATAAAGACTCTGAAGGTAGAAAAGTATCTAAACATTATCACAAAGGTTTAAGTCTGGTGAAAAATAAAAGCAATTCCGTGCTTTGTCTTGTCATGACATTTCATGGAAGACAGGTTGTTTTAAGTGGTGCAATGACACAAAAGCTCCTAATTTTTTTCTCCAAATCAAAAGAGAGCTTGTAAAACTTGAGGTTTTCTTTCAATAACACTTTTATAGTTATATAAACAAGGGAATGAAAAAGTATAGATACAATACCTACACGAACACAGCAGTCTGCATGGAATTCTTAGAAACAAGAACAGAACTTACCGGATGCTGAAAGGCTTTTAAATGTATTTTTAATTTACAGACCTAACCTCAAAGGCTCATTTCAAGCATCCAATTCCTAAATTCTTAACCTCAAAAACCTACATATAAGTCTCAAAATTGCATTGCTAATACAGCCCTCCTTCAAATTCATAGCTGACTGTTACTGCGGGTATCCTTTAGGTCTCACGTCAAAGGAAACATTACACTTAGGTTAAACTCACTGGTATTTCATCCAGGTTTTCTAAGGTTTCAAAATGGATTTGAGGCAATATCGGTTCCTTTACTCCATCATTTTCCTTAATCCTATAAAGTCTGTCCCATATTTCAAATTCCTCAGGAGACAGAGACCAATTCTCATGATAGTGTGTTTGCTTTTGGCCTATGGGGGGAAAAAACAATAACAGGAAAATGTTACCTACTTTAAGAAAGAGGATACACAGAATAAAAAGAACTTTGTGTGATACCAGTCAAAAGAAAAAATACCTTTTCTGTGCCACAAGCAAAACCAGACATAGAGAATCTGATGTCAGAAACAAGTATCAAAACAGTGTTGTATGTGTTATAATTACGGATAAACCTATCAATTAAATTATTGTTTTGGGGGAAGGCATCATATAAACAAAGATATAGATAGAAAGGCAGATATAAATAGAGATACACGTGTATCAAATACCTAGAGGCCCTGAAGACAGTATAGCAAACAGGGAAAGCACATGGCTTGAATTTCTAAATGTGTGTCTCAGAGACCTTGGGGAACAAACTGCAAATAAGTAAAAGCTTCCGCCCCCCCCCCCTTTTTTTATTTTAAAGTTACTCTTTAAATACTAGAAAGCAACATTAATTTGTTATGACAAAAATACTTCGTTAATAATTTTTTGAATCAATCTCCTCTATTAAGGGCATGCAGATGAACAAGAGCACAGAAACAAAAGTGCTATGAAAATTACCCAGAGGAGCAGGGAAAGAAAAGAGTGGCTCGTGAGTTTTATTTAGACTCAGACTCAGAACTGCAAGTGGGAAGTATAGGGCACCTGTGAGCACCACTGCTAGATAAAAACAAAATAAGCCCTTGTATGGGAACTTAGTGAAGATAGGGCCCTGGGTGCTGCTTGGCTCTGAGCATGCACGCTCCAGTGACGCAGAGGAAATGGAGTCATTTTTGGCAGTCTGACAGCAAGTCGCGATACCACCGCTATCCAAAAAAAATGCCAAATCCCTCAAAACAGGCATCAGTGAGACTAGCAACGAAGCATCCAAAGAATTAGCATTAAGAGCGTGTTAAGGATGTGATTGCATTCAGCCCAGATGTATGTGGCTTGGAGAAAAATATTTAAGTTAATTTGACAATCACTCTGCAGACAGGATTTGGGATGAATCTGCAGCCAACACCCTATTCTGAATTAATGCCATGTAACAGGAATCAGCCTGTACCTCTCAATCCTCTCAGATTACAATTGTCAGAGACTGCGTCTCCACAGGATGGTGTGACAATGTTTATTAGAGACTCAAAACCAGATCCCTGAGAGTTCAGAGCACTAGGTTCAAGTCGTGTTCAGAAAAAGTCTTTCACAGCTGGAATAAACTAACCAACACTGAATTTTTTTTAACGCCGTTGTTTAAAAAAATCCAGAACAACAACGTTGCTATTAAAATATTTTTGACTCGAGTCTAGGAGATGTTACACTCCTTTATAGCAAACACACAGTTCAAGGACCCAATAGAGGAGGAAAAAAGAGAGACTTGAAGGAAAATAAAATTAAGAACACTTATAAGAAAGCACATCCCACAGCCTTTCCTGTTGTTTATAAGAACAGTTAAGTACCAGGTCTGCTCTAGCAGTTAATATCCAGCTCCCACACACCAAGACAGAATATGTCAATCTTGGATTAATGTGGAGTTCTGGACAGTGTTGCCTGGACAAGGTAGAAAAGAAAGGCCAAAAAGAGTCCTCAGTTGCAACCAAAACCTAATGCCCTTATCAGTCCAAAGTGACTTCTACTGCCTCACTTAAAACTTATCTTCATAACCGAGATGCAAAAAGATGGCCTACCGAGGAACCAAGAACGCACTTTCGAACAGCCAGTTGTTAGATAGCAAAAAGCGGACACCAGCAAAAACCTTTGTAGCCAAACAGATCTAGCCTGGCTTCCCTCTGCTCTTGAAGATGACTGATTGTCCTGACAGCGTACCGGAACTTTCCCTACACCTCCGCTGGTGAACCGTTGCCATCCAAACATGTCTGGGGAAACAGCGAGAACAACAGATGACTTCAGTTCTCCGTGTTACAGCTCCAGAGGACAACGCCTTTGACAAAGACAGGAGGATCCTGCAAGACCATCTGCCTAAGTAATGCATGGTCCAACATTCTACGGGCCTGAAGGCCTCCAGAAGCTGGCAAAATTCGGTAACAGATACTTCCTGAAGTTCTGGGCTCAATAAGGGAGTATTAAGCTTCTGTTTCTGAGCAGAATAAATATTTTGGGCTGTCAAGACAATGGACTCTCTAAATGAGAAAGCACAACAGATCTCCCTGCGAGAGGGGAATGGAAGGGAATGCCCTTGGCCAGTAAAGCAGAAGAGCAATATGGTCCAGCAGGCAGCAGCTTAATGCCTAAATCACAGGTTGCTCAGCTGCTCCCTTCACCAGAAACAATAACTTCATACAATGTGGGGAAAGGTCTGACCACCTGGATCTACCTGGATATCTCTGGCTAAGGGGGGAAAGCAGGAGCTGAAGCCTGCTTTCAAACTCTTTTGCAGCCATGCAATCTAGTTGGTGTTACGCAGGGAGGGAAGCTGAAGCAGATCTCACACTGAAGGAAAATTACAATAAAGTAAACTATTCTGCAAGTTCTCACTTCTTCACATTGTAACCCTCTCCACTGTTGTTCTACCCAGCTTAGATGGGGAAACATGCCATAAGCTCTGCCAGGACTGACCTAAAACCTAACTAAAATGGAAAGAAACAGGGACAGACAAATATGACTGCTGTCAGCATCCAAGTAAAATACAATTTCAGACTTAAGGGCTAGCAAAAACAAACAAACAAAAAAAAAAGAAGTCCACCTTACATTTTCAGTGTTCGCAAACTACAAATTCAAGGAAAAAGAGCTGTCATGGAGAGTTCTGCAGAACACTCCAAAATAGAAATACTTTGCTAAAATCCAGGCAAGCTGCCCAGGGAAACAGGCATGGTTTTGTACTGGTCAGGAATTGTTACAGCTGAATAGGAGACCATCAATTCAGCAAATTATGAAGTGCTTCATTTTTACACAAAGCCACAATTCCGAGATTACTAAAACTCGCTGTGTAGATGAAGAGGAGTTCTCAAAAATAAAAGCAAACTTAAGAAAAGGATCCAAAGAAGTTTCAAAAATAACATTGACTAGATTAACAGAAATATATAACAAACAATAATATACACACTAGTATAGTTCAATTTATAGCTTAGACCATAGGTAGTATTAGAGCAAAGGTAGGAAGTTTACATTCTGGTGGACAGGCTCACTGAGGGAATGTAAAATATCACCAGACACACACATCTCCTTAATATCCTACAGATAAGCTCCAGCTTTTTACAGTATTTTGTAGAAAGCCAAGCTGTATCCTATTGAGTAATTCCAAAGTACCAGGAGCTCTTCTTTAGCTCTTACAGAAGAAAATTCCCATCCTAACTGAAAATGATCAGGCTGTTGACATACATAGTTGAGAATTTTGTAGGGCCTGTTGCGATAGGGTAATGGTTTTAAATTAAAAGAAGAGAAATTCAGACTAGCTATAAGGAAGAAATTCTTTACACTGAGGGTGGTGAAGCACTGGCACAGGTTGCTCAGAGAGGCTGTAGATGCCCCATCCCTGGGAACATTCAAGGTCAGGTTAGACAGGGCTCCGAGCAACCTGGTCTGGTTGAAGGTGTCCCTGCTCATGTCAGGGGGTTGGACTGGATGGGCTTTAAAGGGCCCTTCCCACCCAAACCATTCTGTGATTCTATGATTACCATGTCCTGTTGAATTTGGCAACAGTGTCTCCCCTTTGTGTGAAGTAGCACATGCTCATTTTAAGGGTAATGATCTTTAAAAACATTTTATGAGTTGCGAATACAATGTACTACCAAAGACAAACATATCACTAAAATCATGAATGTTATTTTCCATGTTTTTCTCCAAAACCAAAATATTTTCCTTTCCCTTGAACTGGAAGGAGAACAAGAAATAGCCTGGAGGGGGGGAAGGTGGATTTAGCCTGTAGCTAGTAGGGAATCTGTCAGTTCTCAGAGGAATAACCTCTGTTTAAGGGCAAGAAGGAAGAAACTGGAAGCACCCTATTGACTGGGACAGTATAGCCAGCCGTGATTCCTTAAACCTATTGTCATAAACTGTCTCTCTTCTCACTACGAAGAAAGCTGCTGGTGCAAAAGAAACTTTCAACTGTCCAAAGGTTCTGCCGGTTTACTTAAGAAATGATGCACGAGTGACACAGAATAACACTTCCTTATCTAGAAGCATGTGAACGTGGGAGAGGGAAGTGGGCAGGGAAGAAGAACAGGTAAAGCAACGAGCACAATACTGCTGCTGGGTTCACTTTTGGCCAGATTAAAACTGATATCCATACTCCCATACAGAGCACAAGCGGCTTGCTTCACACAGAAATGAAGGGGACTTCAACACAAAGCCGGTGCTCAATCATTTGCACTTGCGTAACACTCGATTGTGAAGCGCTCGCAAGACCGGCAGTCAACCACGTTCATCTTTAGCAACCCATAGACCTGCACGCACACCATGTGCTTCTATTGTGGCAGCTGCTAACCCATTTCACACAAAAGCAACCTGGTAATTACAGCCTTTGAAGTGCTATTCCCTCAGCAGGCAGTACGGTCAGCATATTATCTTCTTTATGCTCTTACTGCCTCTCGTTTCTGTTTTCTAGGGCAGACTTAGAAACATTCTAAAATGATTATTTTAATTCCATGTTTTGCTCTGCTTATTTTCTTGCAAGTTGTGTCTGTCTTGTTCCTTCCTCGGCTTTCCTCACTGGCCACCACGGGGCTGAGCACAGAACCTGGATGAGCATGCCTTACAGAAGGCTCCAGAGGCAGAGCAGGAAATGTCATGACCAGGAGCGTCACCGCAACCGTGCCACAGCTGTGTCTGCAGCACAGGCGTACTTGCAAAGCCTCTGCACCGAGGATGGCACGTACAGACTGATGTATTGGTACTAATTCTTCTCCATTACATTTCTACCCTGCAAAATAGCATGAACTGCTTTGGAGGCCAAAGGGGAAGCTGATTTTTTTTTTTCCTGCATGATTTTGTAGCTTTCTTCCCCTTTCCTTCCCTTCCCCGTTCAGCCTTTTGCTTGCCCCGGAATGTGTTTGGAAAGAGATCAGATGTAGATTTTGATAATAAGAATTTTTTGTGACCAGAAGCATTTAAAAACCGCCAACTCTAAAGTCTAACTACCCAGATACTGAAATACGAAGTTTCCCAAGGCTTTACAGAAAGCATTGAACTAAAGAGATAGAGCACAACAATTTCCAAGTATTTATAAAACTTAGCTCTTTCTTACTATCTTATAATTTTGTTCAGTTTACTGCACATTTCAGTGCCATGTAACTACATCAGCTAAAGTGCCATTTCTCTTTTTGCGTTAATTTTCCCCCAAGGGTGCGTGCAATTCACAAATATCCCACCCTTGATTTCTCCTTTTCCTCCCCTCAGAATGCTTTCGTTTTCAAGCACTTCTGTTTTATAGTCATTTACAAAGGTATAAGACATACTTTTCTTGTATTAATAAAAGCACTAAGCCTAACTGTTACAGCTCAAAACCAGATTTGGTATAGAATTATCACTAAACATTAAAGTGACAATTATGCCACCTGACATGGGTATATCAGAAGCCTTCAGAAGACATCATTAACCTTTTCCTCTTCTGTTTGTAGCTGGAGTTTCTGACCTTTGGTCATTGACTCCATGAGAAGCTCTATGGAGAAAGATGAAACAAACGTCTGATTTGAAGTACGGTCATTCAAGGACAGAGCTGCAATTTGAGGATGTTAAAGGAGAAGGATTGGGAACCAAAGCAGCAGTCAGCAGACTATCACAGTCGAAAGGCTACAGCTGACAGAAATCGCACTTTTGCTAGACCCCAAACTCATGTGAGCATGCAGTTTTGATAGGCTGCAATATAACGACATGAGATAGCAGCTTACGCAGTGCTTAGAAAAACACCATAATCCTCTTACCGGTGACACAGGAAAAGAGAGCAGATTTATGCTGGAGGGAACTAGACCTTCTCTCTTTGGAAAGCGTTCTTGAATTGCTTGGTTCGTATTTTTCAGCAGTAATAAACATTTTATGCAACTGTGGATTTATGCCTTGTGGAATCATACGTGGGCTATGCTGATAAAAATGAAGTAGTTTGTTGCCTGAAATAGCTTTGTGGATGCTCCTTTTGTTAGATTGGCTTTGATTGTAAGTCTGTAAAAGAGAGGATAAATTATATGCTGTTAGATTGTTTTTTCACATAACTTGATCAAAAGCAAAAGAACAACTGAGTGTCTGAGGGGTTTCTCATTATTTTGTGTTCCACCATCAAGATGCTTTTTGGGGGTTTTTGGGTTTGTTTTGTGGTTTGGTGTTTTTTTGTTTTTTGTTTTTTTTTCTTTTCTTGCCCAAACAAAACAAAAATACGATGCAAGGCCCTGAGAGCCAACCCTCCTCTGTGAATATTGTCTGATAGGTCACCATAACTGCTTGTGCATTTCTCAAACTGCAAGTTCAAGACTTCCAGTGCGCCCCCACATTATGATAACCAACGCAGAGAGAGCAAAGGAACAGAAGGGCATAGATGAAAAAAACAAAGCAGTAAGATTGTCTTGAAAATCTGAAAATGAATACATGAAAACGTAGATAAATTCTGGGGGGGAATGTCTTTTTTTAAAGAGCTTCCATACTAAAATATCTAAGTCAAATTCAATTTGAATTATCATTGGTTTGTGCCTAAGTAAAACATTCAGAGCAAATGTAACAAAAGCAAGGAAGTACCAAAGAACACTGGTTGTTCTTTAAGTTGCAAACGATACAAAATATTAAAAAAAGTGCAGCTTCTTACACTCTGTAAATAGATCAGAAGTAGGCACAGCACTTGAGAGGAAAAGAAACACAGCCCTTACTGGGGGGAATTTACAATTTGCAATAGATACAGGGATGATGTAAATTAGATTGCATCAGAAACAAAGAAAGGAGGTCAAGCAAAAAAAAGGCATAAGATTATTTGTTCATGTCATACATGCTCCAAGTCCTTATAATTGCACTCCATTTTTATTGTGCAACATAGACACCAAGACACAGATGGAGAAATTAAGGAAAGAAACCGGTCCCCCCTCTGAACATTTCCTGTCCAAATACTTTTCTCCAAGTCTCTGTTACAGGTCACATATGGAGACGGCGTGCCCAGTTAGCAGACCAAGTGCTCCGAGTATGGCAGCTATGTTCTTTGGGGAGAGATGATCTTTGGAAGCCAGGATTAAAGGAGATGGACGCAAAAAGATGCTCTCTGAATAAAACTGGAAGAGGTTAATGGCTAGCTCTATCATACCATCCCGCTGGCATTCCAATAAATACCTTTTAACCCTACAACAGGCAAAAAAGTCTTTTTGTGGAAAAAGAAATTGTAGTAGCAAAATCATTGCTTAACAGAATTGTTCCTTTGCTGTTACTGAGACAGCATTTTCCTTTTCTTTTGTTTCGCAGAGAGCGTCAGCTTGGCCTACAGGAGCCTGAGAGGCTGTCAGCCCCCCTGTGCCCTCCTCTCGGTTTCAGCCTGCAGCTAGCAGCCCCCTTCCGAGCCGACGCACATGCAGCCGAGCTGTCACAAAGCGTTTAAAAACCCCAACCCAAACACAGCACATCTCGGAATACAGCCGACCTAGAGAGGCAGAAGATCAGTAAGCCGAACGCTCAGGGAACGCAGGGCATTAGCAGCAGGGTGCAAACACGTGACGTGCGCCGAGACGCAGCGCGCTTCCACGCGGGACGGCCGAACCGGGCGGGAAACACGGGGGGAAGGAGAGGACCCGAGCAGAGTGAGACAAGCTTCTGTAACCAAAATTCCTGTCAAACGTCAAACTTCCAGACCTGCACCTTCCAATTTTTCCCAATAACATTTCTTCAAAAGCTTTAAAATTGACTTGAAGTGGTTTGATTTTTTTAAAGAAAGAAAACCAAATTCCCACAAATTAATATCAGACCATTAATGACTTAGCTGCAAGTTACGTGATGGGGAAAAATCTCCATGTTAACACATCTGGCAGGAGAGTCAATCAAAAAAATCCCAAGCAAAACCAACCAAAGACAATATTGTTCAGCAGTTAAATTTATTTCATGATCTCAAAACTAAAAAGTTCTATAAAATTACTAACCTACCTGGGGGAAGGATCTGCTTCAAAGATTTCTGAGAACATCTGAAGCAGCTGGATTACTGGGTTCGTAAGTGAAACTCCAAGGAATTTAAGGGACCATTTTAATATTCCATTACAGAGCAGAGCTTTCAGTAGTAATCAGTTTTCATAAGCAGCATGAGAAAAATATCTATTTACAAACACCATTCACTTTTATAATTTTTAACTCTCATTCCTTCAAAGCAGATTTTTTTCCCCTCAGGCAGGATTCTTTGGACCCTCATGTAGAATTAAATCCCTGCCACCCACAAATTTAAACCGGAGGCACAACATCCACTGGAATAAGTGAAATGATAGCAAGACTCTGAAATTTGGGGGTTACAATTGGCTTACACAGATCTCAGACTTCTGTCATGAAACCTGATCCACCTCAGAACCAACCTTGCAAGTGAACAAAACCAGCGAAGAACAAAGTGAATTTTCAGCCAGAACAGTGAGGTGCACCCTAAAACCAGCTTGTATTCCAGCAGGGGCTGCACGGTGAAACTGTGAAGATGCAGGTTCGTGTTCCTCTGCAACCAATCTCACCAACAAGTGATGTCAACGGGGACTGCCCTGCTTCCTCCTACCCAAACCCTGCCCCGCTGGCTTCCTTGGATCAGACCCAGCAATCGTGCGGCTGCGGGATGAAGCTGGGCAGCGTGCTGGTACAGCTGAAGATCAGTTCTCCCGGCTTAGATTTCCACTGCTACGTTAGTTTCCCAAGGGGCAGCCTGCACTCAGAGACGATTAATTATACTCTGAGTCAAGTGCTGAGGTTCAGGAATTTAGCAAAAGTAGATTTCCACTTAAGCTGATCTCTTCAGACCTCACACGCAAGTCTGCTACCACTAAGTACTTGTCGGAAAGCGCCGCGTCGTCAGCAGTTCAGAGCGGGAGTTTCCAGCCCTCCCGCTCGCAGACCTCCAGCCCTATCTCTTCCACACGTCGTTCTGTACCCTTGGCAAACCTTCTCTATTTTCTGTGTTTCAGTTTATCATTTACAAAATAGGTGTTATTCCTGAAGCCCTTCACACTGAGAAAGTGCACATATTTTAGAATACTGTGGCCTGTTATACTTTCCTGTAGGGACAGTTAAAATGTCGCTAGGAGCGCTCAGGATTGCTGTGATTTTTAATGCACAGTATGTAGCTTCTTGGAACAGACTAAACAAGTCACTTTGTTTTCCCAGCGACAAGAAAGCTCCACACTCACCCGTTCCTCCCGCCCTTCGGTGAGGATGACAACGATCCTGCCTTGCCGCCTGCGCCCCGTTCGCCCCATCCTCTGCACAAGGCGAATTGGACTTTTCTGAGCATCAAAGCAGATGATGAGATCAACCTCTCCAATGTCTAAGCCTTCTTCTCCAACACAGGTAGAGACCAGAGTGTTATACCCACCCTCACGAAAGCGTCTTACCACCTGAATAAATGATTAAAATTAGATTTAGCAGGTTAGCCAGGAAGCCCCTAACACATGCTTTGCAGCTCTTCTAGGCTCAGACAGAAGTGGAGAAAAAAGAATTTATATTTTAAAACTACAAAACTGAGTCTTTCTGAATTTGCCAACTGCTACCCCATCAAATACCATGCGCTAATGTTACCAACATCAACATATCAACTCTTCAATTCTAAAATAAAGGAAAAAAAGCACACCTTATTCTGACTCCAACCATGGTATTCTTCTAAAATTGATTTTCCCAACTTTGCAATTAAATATTTGATTTTTTTTTAACTTTGCTAGATCAAAATTTAAGGATATATCTTATTTTTTTCTATCTACAAGAAAAAAAAAAAATATCCCCAAGCAGGTATTTGAATATTTGCCCAGATTTTCAAGTATATAAAAGTTAGGATTTGTTAATATAGTGTAAATATAGAAGATATTTCTACTTATACATTCTGTTCAGCGAGTATGATTCTGGATACTCTGAAAGCAATTGAACGCATAGGCACGTACTAATGACAATTTAAAGTTCAGTCACTGCCATAGAATCTATATCGATACTCATGTAGTTATTTACACAATTAATACTTTTTATCACTATTTCCCAATACAAACCTCATCTTTTCTTTACCTCAAGTTGTTCCCTTTGCGTGAAGCCCTTTGTGCTCTTTCCTGTGGAGTGGCCAACAAACGTCATGACCCTGACAACTGGACTGAGCCGGGAAAGCATTTCTGCAATTTCTTGCACGCTATCTCGAAATGATGAGAAGATCATCACTCTGGTATCCACAGTGTCCAAAGATGTGCTTTCAGTTGTGACTTGATCTGTTTAATTTTAAGAAGCCAGAAAAGCATTTTTATGTTTGACTTAAAAATAATTACATTCAAAAAAAAAAGTAAGGACAGGTCATCCCTTAAGCTACACGTTCACAGCTCTCATCTCACTTAATGGGAAGATTCCATCAAGTAGATTGCATTTTGATTTTTTTCACAGACATTTTCTTTAAAATAAATGTCATTAAAAAATATTTAAGTAAATAAATTTTAAAAAAAGCAGTAGAGAAAACTGATAATTAGGAGCCTCTCAGCCTATTTAAGATCAACCTCCCAGAAAATGCTGAGATATAGGTGCTCAAACAATTCCTCTTTGGAATCAAAGCAGGATTCTAATTTTGGAGAATTTACACCTACTATGGTAAGAATGTCTTATATTTGAGGTACCGTTACTAATGTTACTTTGAAAAGCTCGGGTTTGATGGCAATAAAGTTTAAGGCGCCTTCTTCCAAAGAGCCTACAACGTGACTCTTAAATCTGAACTTCAATGCCCAGAGCTAGGTGAGGTTAGCAACATACAGCGATAAAACCCCCTGTTGCCATTAGTCTGGCGTGCAGCATGGTGGAGTGAAGGAGATGTACATCAGCTTTCTGTGATTTACTACAGAGAGTTGTCTCTAGTTCCACAGCTTAGGGTCCTCATGACAACAGAAACGTGCAAAAAACTTCCCTTAATATTGTAATCTGTTGTTTCTGAATGGTCTCTCATCACAACTGGTTATATCTCTCATTTCGATTGCAAAGGTAACTTTTCCCTTTTCAAAGAAAGGGGAAAAATAATTGCATTGATACACAGATTCTTAGCAAGGTGCCTTTGGTCAAACCCATGTTTCTCATGTTATACCATCACGGATATTGTCTTCTGGGTACTCCACTTCTTTTGCCGTTTCTTTTTTTTTTTTAAACATCTAAGGGTATCTGCTTTTATGAGCACAAGCAAAAGCTATCTAAGCAACATGCACGTCTTGAACAGTCAGCTTCTGTTTATCCTATCCAAACACTAAACCAACATGCTCATTACTGCATGCTACAAAGTAAAAGCTTAGTATATGTTAAAAAAGAATCTCTCAAAGGATGTAATGAATTACTGGAAGTGGCACAGCTTGCATGTATCACCTAGACACAGCTCCCAGGCGAAATCAAATAGATGTCCAGGGATAAAGATCTCCTCTTTTACACAGTTCTCCACAAAACGCCTTTATATCTCATTAAAAGAAAGGTTAGACAACGAATTCAAATTCTCAAGCCTGAACGCATAAAAAGATGTTTCCCTGAACGTACGAAGAACAGTTAACTTGGTGCTTGACAACAGTTTCATGCTATGCCTGTAATTCCAGCATCAAGCTGTTGCTTGAAGTTAAAGCATTAAGTGTAATGGGTAAGTGTGTGTGTGTGTGTGTGTATATATATATGTGTATATATATAAAAAAAATCTCCTTCTGACCCACTATCAGAAATTCCATTGCAGCTTTTAGGTGTGCATATCTACATGCAGAAACGCTTTCAGCAGTAAGTCAAAAAGGAGAAGCTGAAGCTAACCATTTTCTCCATTTCTTTTAAAGATGAGCCTTGAATTCACAGGTGGATTATGAAGGTGGCTGCCTCTGGTCAAAACCAATTTCACTGCTGATGCTGACAGCCAAGGAGGTTAGACAAGAGGATCTCCAGAGGTCCCTTCCAACCAGTCTGAATTACTCTATGATATTCTACTGCACTGTTTCAGTAAATTGCAGGTGATATGGAGGTCATCTGTCAAGTACAGAAACCAGACCCCAGTGAAAGCCGAGAAGTGAAATGGTGAATATAATTCAATATTTTTAGGTAGAAACCAGACAATTGCAACACTGATATAATGTGTTCTGCATAATCTGCCGCCCTGAGCAGACTGACAAGCTATCCATTTCAGAATAAGCGCAGGTTGGATATATCCTTCTTGCATGAGTTCATATTATTCTCCCCCACTAACTTTATTCTGAACATGGTTATTCTATATCTATTTTTAGCATATTCTCATGACTGGAATAGCAGTAATGCTCAGTAGCATCTGTCGCTGTACATTACAAAACATTACACTGCTGCCATTACCTCCTTGACCTTATCCAAAACCAGACTTTGAAAATTCAAGACATTCGCAGCCCATAGTCAATCTGACAAGTAAAGCAGGTACGGAAGATGAGCTGGGAGAAGCTCATTATGCTGAGCCAACATTTCTCAAGGGCTGGCCAGCATGTGAGCTTGCCCTTACCTGAACTGCTGGACTGCAAAGCAGGGGCAATAGCTACGCGGTCAGGAAGCTCAAACTTAACCTGGTTGATCACTAGTGAGAAACGGTTCAGAGTTTGCACAGGTAACTTGGCGCTACTCCCACAAGTTCTCACACAAGAGGTTGCATTTCAAATGGAGGAGAAGAGTGAGTGTTGTTCCTGACGTAGCTGATGACTGAGGTTATTAATACTCTCCTGCCTCAAATGTGGGGCTTTTGAAGGAAGATGCTTTGCACAAGTAGTTATTCATTTGAAAAATTACCCAGGCATGAACATGGTAAATTATGTTTCAGAGTTCAGTAATGCATAATTGCAACAAATCAGAGTCAAGTTCAGGAGTTTTGTTTGCTCCCCTTTTTGTTTCCCTAGAGTTACTAGACACTCGCATGAATTCCTTAAGCAAATGCTGAATGTATTTTCCACAGCTCACATAATGCCTTAGGCTTTTATTTTATTACATATATTAGACCCTTCTGATGGAGCAAAGATGCAAGCCATTATGTTTGGAATGTTAGTAAGAATCTGAGTTTTTATTGACAGAACTCATGAGAAATTCTTGTCTGGAGGAGGGACAAATCAGGACACGGCTCTGTACGCTATTCAGGCAGAGTCCAAAACCAGAATTTAGGGTGTAGCTACTTGTGTATGTGTGAATTTAGACTTTACTTGCAAAAAACAGGGAGTAAGAGTAGACATACAGGTTTGGGGTGATTGCTCAAAAGGTATCATCAGAGACGATATGACACAGTGAATAGTAAGACAAATAGATAAATTCACAGTGTCTCACTACTGCTGTCACCTGCCCAGTGCATTTGGGCTAGAGATGCATAAGCTTAGGAGACACAAGCTGGAGTTTACTACGGGCCCTAGGTTACTAGAATGCCTCCAACTTTGTGATCAGACTGCAAACTGTACAGTGCTTTCTAGCCTTGCCTTATACACAAAGATTTCGGGACTGGTCTTTTGTACTTGCTTTAAATTGAGAGAACTGTGTTCAGGACACTGCATATTCCCCGTGGCCTTGCTTTGCACGTTAGTTATGAGGATAAAGGAGGTTATGGGGATCAGGAGCAAGGAAAGACAGCAAGAAAACCTACCTACCTCAAGATATGACTAGCTATGCTACCATGCCTTGCCAATTATGCTATAGAAGATCATGTATTTCTTCCTGCACTTTTACTGTAGTTTTGTATTTGTAACAGTAAAAACTTACGGTTCATGCCCACTCACTTCTGAGGTTCATGCACACAGACACAAACCACAAAACTAAAACGTGTGTATATTAATTACCTGTTAGTAATAATAAGAGACATGCCTCACCAACATTGCAAGGAAAAACATATCTGATGGGATTCATATAACAGCAAAATCCATGCTATCAAAAGAAGATGGAAGAGTATTAAATGTGAAACTTTGTTAAAGTAACTCCAGTACAGAACACAGAATTTGAAAACAAAAGGCAATAGCTTAGAAAGATGTTACAGAAAACAAGACAGAGGCATGGACGGAGGCAGGGAGGACAGAGAGAAGTATAGATGGAAAGGGGAAAAAAAAAAACCAACGACCTAATTTGACTAAATGCATTTGGACATATTAGAAACTAACAAAAACTGAAATGAGGAAACTTCAAGTTGCCTAGACTGCTACTAGAAAGTAGCAGTCATTTAAAGTCTATTCTGAGAATCAAGCATCCAAGACAGGAAAAAAGAAAAGAAAAAAAAAAAAAAAAAAAAGAAAACCCCAACCAAAAAACCCCACACCACCAAAATGGAAGGGCAGGTCAGAAATTATCACAACTTCACAGAGCACAGGATCCAAACAGACAAGGGAAAAAAGTGAAGAAACTGCAAAAAAAATTGTTACTGATGTCATCACTCCAAAAGCAACAACTAGGTCAAGAAGCTGAAACTTCCTAAACCCAGAGATATCTGAATGATTCGGAATATTTTACTTTATAATCTCATGGTGCTGAGAGACGTGGGTTTGTTCTCCCTTTCGGTCAAGAGAGAAAAAAATGAAAAAAAGATGAATGCAATTGAAGGTTTTAGGCTTCAGATCCATGTCTCAGAGTTTGTCATGCTTAGCAGCAGGCTGGATATCAGAGCTTTTATCCTTAAGCTCCATAAGTACATTTCATCCAACTTTGCATGAGGTAATGGTAGCACTGCACTGAGAGATGGTTTCCAAAACAAATTCTGTGACTGTGACAATCATGAGACATAGTAGTACTAGGAATGAATTTACTATAACTGTTTTACTAAGCTGGTTTATATCAAATTATTAATGATAGCTTATAGAATGTTTTCTCTTAAAGACATGTTACGGTATAGTTCTTCTAAAGAGGACTTTGCCACACAGAAGATATACAACCATACAAGACAATAAAGAAGCACTTGAACAAATTAGGAAATAAATCATTAAGATATTACTTGTTTTCATCCACAGGTTCAACTGTTCAGATACATTTTCTTTGAGTTGTTAATACTTACCAGAACATCCCTTTTTCCAAGATTTGAAGTGTTCTATTACAATTTCCTCCAATTTCCTTAATTTTGGATGACTGTAGATAAATTCCTTTTTATTTTCAAACACTGAAAAGGAAATAAAGCAATTAAAGATGTAATTAAACCTGCAGTAAGTATGAAGGTTAAGTGAACTTCATTTCCTCCCATTATAATTCTCGAAGTCAGACATACAAATTCCTAAATCTAGCTTTAATTGCATTCACCTAAACAAACAAATCAGTAAACTACTTATGGAAGCACATTTGTTAAACTCAGTTTTTGAGAAAGTGTTGTTACTTTTGTTACAGTCACACTGTGAAAGACATATAGACAAACAGTAATATTTTAACCTTTCACTTTAGATCAAATTAAAAACTTCAAACATAGAAAACTCGTTTGAAGGTGGGGAAAACCACCAAGAGAAGATAAGTAGGCAGGTAGGTAGGTGGATAAGTAAGAGTCTGGGGAAAACCACCTGGAATACAGAACACTACCAAGTGTATCACAACAAATGGCTTCCTGCATCTACAAACTACGTAGAGGTATCTACTGTCTCATTTAAACAGAAAGTAAATATTCTGTCCCTAAATGGGAAATACTGACCTGTTTTACTCTTGTAAACATTTCCATTCACTGAAGCCAGAGATGTGTCTGAAAACATGTCTCTAAGCTGCTGATAGAGCTTCATGAAGTCCTCATTACGACCAAGTTCATTTTTCGTACGAGTTAACCCTTTGTAAAAAGTTGAAATACCTTAGTATTTAATCTCTGGAGTGAATATAACTTTTGCTACCCAAAAGACAAGCTTTCTCCGAAGTAGCTAGCTCCTTTCAAGAGCTAAAAGATACATGTTAGCTTTAGAAAGTGTAATAAACATTGTTTGGCATCAGTATATTTTCAGGGAAGATGCCATTATAGCATTTAAACATTAAAAACATACATATAAACAAAAGCCTGGTCCTGTGAGTAAACTGTAAAGTTTTACATCAACCATTTAGCAGTAGAAAAGTCATCCAATCCAGAAGCAAAGAGGGTGGTGAGGCACCGGCACAGGTTGCCCAGAGAAGCTGTGGATGCCCCATTCCTGGAAGTGTTCAAGGCCAGGTTGGATGTGGCTTTGAGCAAGCTGGTCTGGTGGAAAGTGTCCCTGCCATGGCAGGGGGATGAAACTAGATGATCTTTAAGGTCCCTTCCAACCCAAACCATTCTGTGATTCTATGATTCTGTGAAGTGCTGCCAGATACTCAAAGAGAGGGGAACCTAGACAAAAAGCTAGAGTTCACAAGTTCCTTGAATGATCTTCTGTCAATGTTGAAAAGAATTTTGTTCTACTCAAACCAGAAATCAAACTTACCAGAACCAGTACAGATGACCTATTTATTAGAACTATTTTCCAACAGTCATCTTTCAGGCAGTTGGACTAGATGATCGTTGTAGGATCCTTCCAACTGAAATATTCCATTCTATTCAAATATTCCACTCTATTCAATAGCAGACAGGGATTTAAGGAATCTGAGAAACTACGAAATACCTGGAATGCTTTCTGGTGCCTAGGTCTAACAACAGCACTATACCATCAGAAATGTAAAAATCTGCATGTGCGAAAGTAATAAATTGTAAAAGTGTCAAAAGCATGAAATTAATGAGAAATTATTAACACATGCATATTATAAAAATATATCCTATAGATATTCTATAATATGAAGCAAGCACTGTATGCTTTTGGTTCAGACACAGGACAAAGCAGTGCCATTTTCATAGAATCATAGAAGCGTTTAGGTTGGCAAAGCCCTTTCAGCTCCCCCAGCCCAACCGTTCCCCTACCCCTGCCATCCCACCCCCAAAACCTGGCCCTCAGCACCGCCTCTGCCCGGCTCTTAAATCCCCCCAGGGCTGGGGACTCGACCCCTTCCCTGGGCAGCCCCTGACAGCCCTTTGGGGAAGGAATTGTTCCCCAGGGCCAACCTCACCCTGCCCTGGCACAACTTGAGGCCGGTGCCCCTCGTCCCATCGCCCATCACCAGGGAGAAGAGGCAGACCCCCACCTCACTACACCTTCCTTTCAGGTAGTTGTAGAGGGTGATAAGGTTTTAATTAAAGCAGTGCTGTAGTAGCTTTTCTAAGTTACCACACAGTCACACAGCTAGGCGTAAACCAAAATGAAGTAAGAAACCGGAGTGCTGCACCATGGGGTAATCTGAACAGCCAGAACCTTCCCCTCACATCCGCTGTTTAGAAGACACTGGCTTTTGGACTGACATTGCCAAGTGGAAATTTTCCCCTCTCAAAAAAGATGTCAGTACCAAACCAGGTCTTCCAGGTGGCAATGACAGCCCAGCAGGTCTAAAAATGACTGTGGAGAGTTGCAAAAGACTCACAGGAGCCAGTGATAGAATTAGGAATATAAATTGAGGCCAGTAGAGAAAACAAGTTTCTTTTTTGCTTAGTGAGCATAGAAGTTGTCGCACAGCTGGGATAGAAATTCTAGTGTGATGTGTCCAAACCTGTAATCTTCTGGCAAAGGCACTTACAACTCATGCATACGTGAGGTAGGAATTGCTTTACAAGACCAAGCAATTTCTCAGTTTAATTTTTTAATGGTTATTCTGTCTCTCCAAAGATTTTACTGCCACTTACTCTGAGTTGTGTTTGTGCTTTATTTTTTTTTTTTTAGAATTGCTGCCATATAAATGCATGTGCTTTCCTAAACAGAGTATCTTCAACATCTTGCTAACATATTTCCAGTAGGGATGAAGTGGAACAAAATGCCAATTACATTTGTGACCCATTCATTATATCAGCTGTTTTGTGCAAAACTAGCCATAGAAATGTGGTAAATTAAATGAAATTGAGGGAAGACAAAGGGAAGGATGTTTCTGAAGACATTTCACCTTTTGATCCATCCATAATTCCACAAAGGTAGATAAATAATGACCGTACTCCCATTTGCAGCAGCAGCTCATAACCATGATATAAGCTGATACAAAGTGCAAAATCTCCTTCAATTATACCTTGATGAATCCCCTGTGAAAACAAAAGAGATGCATCATTAAATAAGGAAGTCGATAAGCAGCAGGAATCATACTGCAATTCTTAGGACAAAAATAAGATTGACATCTGAGAAATAGAGCCAAATCACAAACTAATGCACAGCGAGTGGTCTATCAAAACCTCCAGGAAACAGGTTACGCGATTCTTAATGATCAATGAAGGCAACCTTTTTCCACCTTCAGAACGATCTCCAGAACACCTGTGTTATCCTCCCAGATTAGCTCATTACTTCCCGATGCAGCAACGCTCAAAACGTGACAGCTGAATCATCCATCTATTTGGCAAAACAAGAGTTTCTGGCACATCAACCCAGGCTACAAAATTTAAGTCAGGAAAGTTGTCTTGCCTACTGTGAAGTGTATTTCCCAATGTTCTTTTTAAGGTACACAGCCTTTTTTGGGTTTTAGGTAATGTTCTTTTTTAAGTTTGCAAAATTCGAACACTCCATGACAATTTACAGAAAAATAGGGGCAGTAATGTAGTTTTGAGGGGAAAATGTAAACTTGGCAGTCAGGAATTACAATCTAGGTTCTCAAAACAATGCCAGTTTGGAAACTAAATTCTTCATCTTTTCCTTAACTTTACTATATGAGCATCAAGAAACGTGGGACACGTAGGCATATTTTATTCCAGGGCTAAATATAGAATGTTACAAGGGAAATCTAACTTTAAATGTATCAGGAAACTTTGTACACTACGGAGTATCACTATTTATTCACTACTTTAATAACATGAAATAGAGGCATTTACCGCATTTTGTGAAGATGGGTTTTTTCTATGTTGATCTCTTGCTAGAATTATCTGGTACTTTGTAAGGCTGGGAATGTCCCGTCTTGCCAAAACTCCTATTTTAATCAGGCGTCCAGCAAATGTTTCTAGCACCTGCAAACAAAACACAGAAGCATACAGGAGATGTGAAGGTATGCATATTTAGCCCTTTAAAGTGGTTTTATTTTTTACGGATCTTACACAATGGAACACAAGCAGCTCAATTATTTTATTCGAAACACAAAATTTTTCAAAACAGACTGTACCGATTTCTGAATAATTTGTTACTAGATGACAACCTGGTGCTCTGCCTCGCTGTAAAGTTCTCCACATTCAGGATGTTTCTAAGCTAATTTTCAACATTTTTTTCTAAGACCATCAAAATTTTTACACCTTGGTTCCCTAAGGATTTGTGCCCTCCATCCTATAGACAAACACCCTTCTGTCCTCAGGATAACCCTGTATCCATCAAATAACTGAGACGTGGAAACACACACTGTGCTTTTGCACTCACACAAGTGCTGACCGAGCAGAGAGGAAACGAAGCGGGCCAGGTAGCCAGCTACTGGACTCACGCTGCACCTCCCTTTCCTACTGGTAACCCCGACTCCAATGGCATCTCAGTCTCGGGAAAACTTGCAGTCATCTTTGAGAAGTCTGAATTCCCGCAGGCAGAGGACTAGCCAAGAGGTGAGGAAGTTGTGTGTGGAAGGGATGGGAGTCAGGAGACATGAGCAGAGAGGAATGAGCTCCCGGCAGATGGGCCCAGCACAGCAGCACGCCCCATTTCCTTCGAAGGCATGCCAAAAGACAATTTGTTTTTAATACATCACATGTACCTGCTTTCCACATCAGTGAAACAAGGGAACTGACCTGCACTAATTCATCTTAATCCTGTTTTCCCTCTTTGTTTCTCAGCCTTAGGTGGTCAGGATTTTTTTCATAGCCTTCGTTTTGCATGAGCACTAACTCCGTAATAATTGCAGTAATCAGATTTGTTCTACAAAAATCACTTAAAATCTGTTGGCCCACTTGGCTAGTAGCACCAAAACCATCTTAGTGCACAATAACAAGCTTCTCCAAAGGCAGCCTTCACTTCGTTTGACAGCAGATAGTTCCTGATAGCTGCCTACATGCATACAGTGTTTCCCAAGTTTTCCGGGTGTTTTCACACCCGTTCAGCTGCTCTGCGCCAAGACGGCTATAGCATAACAGAAGCCTAATCCCTTTACTGCTGTTCTTTCAGCCCACTGAAAAATCAAGTCCAGCTGAACCAATAAAACCAGGTCTAAGTTTCAGGCTTCAAACGATACTGATCCAAGTATGTCTTCAGCTTGCGAAGTCAAAATGCCCGAACGGGAAAAGAAAGTCAACTGTAAAAGCGCAGTGCATGTTTATACCCTAAGTAACAACTCTCCATCTGTCATCTTCACACATTTAGTGTATGCTGGGTTTCTGGAGCCCGTTTGGATGCACAAATATCAACAACCACTCTCTTCTGATACCCTGTCAATGCAGTGGCAGCTTAGTTTAACTTCTCTCTGCTTGCTTTGATTATTTTTAGAGTTTGGTACTCCTTTAGCTTCTTACTCCGTGTACGGTGCCTACGTGACACTAAGTGGCAAATCCTGAGAAAAGGGGTGGGAATAAATGCCATCGTCAGCTACAGCAGCATTAATCCCCCAAAGAATCAAAAATGCAAAGAGAACTTTGGAAGGGTGAACGGACACTTGTGAAAACACCAGTCAAACTGAGGAAACAATGTGCTGGGGAATTTCCATACTGTCCGCTCCGTGCCCGCAGGTCCTTCAGAAACAGCTAGCGAGAGTCAGCAGGCTAAGCAGATTATAGCAGATAAAGGCTGCTGAGAAATAATAGGAACAAAGCCTAAATTCTGAATGCTCTGGTGCATCTTAGGTTGCTCCTCTTCCCTACTCTGGGCTTCAGACTTGGGATACCAGGTCTCGGGGAACTTGCTGCTTTTGGTCTGACGAACCCAGCTCGGCTCATCTGCTCCCGGCTGGAGGGGCGATGCCCGCGGGAGCAGCTGGGAGGCCGCCGGGAGCAGCTCTGAAGGCAGGAGGGTGCTGAGGAGCACCGACCGCTCCGTGTCTCGTGTCTGGGGGGGAGCTGATGCCAGACCAGCTGCGCAGACTGAACGGCCAAAGAGCCCCAGGCACCTCCGAGCCCCATCCTCAGGTTTACCTTTACCCACAGGGAGCCTGGGTCACGGCCTCACACGGCTCCACGGGCAAAGCAAAGCGCAGTCAAGAGACTCCATCCCGAAGCATTCCTGCTAATTAAGACTAACGGATTAATTAGACCAAATAAACCACTAACAACATGCAAGCACCAGTTGGAAGCTGCAATATTACTAGGAATTTCCGGGGGGGGGGGGGGAACCAAAAAGGAAATCAAATGATCTTTACTTTCTTTTCTTAAAATACAGTCAAAAACATTCACTAATTAATTTCCCATAATTGGTTTAATTTTAAGGGAGTAAAATTCAAAACTTTGCCTTTTACCAAGTACTTCGTTATTGTTGTCTTGTTTTTAAATCTGGCCTCTATCTGACAAGTCACTTTAACAGGACAGAGACAGAAATGTCTGTGCCAGCTTATAAAAAATGGTATTAAAAAAAAGTTGACCATGCAAGGGAAAACTCAGTGCTTTTTATGTTAATGGGATACCACTGAAAAAGCACTTTACCTTCCCATCAAACCCTTAACAGCTGGACACAAAGACACTTGAAATGCTGAAGATCGAGCTTAAACTATGTCTCAAGTACTGGAAATGGAGTCAGTCTCTGAACACAAATACGTTTCTCTAGAAAAGAAATTAATGTTTTTATTAAAAAGTAAAACCCACATAAGTATAATATTTCTTCACTGGTTTATTATTCCCTATACTTGTTGCATAGCTTTTTTTAAAAAAGAAATTTCCATTACATGTACTTTTATGCTTCATCCCTTGACCTAGTTTATAACATGTAAGAAAATTATATTGTCACTGTTTGCTCAATGTACACCCCTGTCTGATTTAATCATCTTCTGCAAAACAAACCGAGGAAGACTATTATGAAAGACAGCAGGATCCAGTCACCTGGAGCTTGAAAACTAATAAGGAACAGTAAACATAACCTACTTAGACGAGATACAGAAACAAGCACTACTCAGAGCGATTACATTTATCTTGCCTCTGTACCTTTATTTTTAATTAAAAGGATAATACCTCTCGAAAGTCTCCTCAATCTTTCCAAAACATTTAAGCATTACGTTACCCATTTAAAAACAGGACTGTAGAATTAATTTAAATTAATTGCTTACTAGGACTCCTGGCTTTTTCTAGTTCACTAAATTGAGTTCAAAAAGCTGACAGATTTGCTACCAATATATAAGCGTCAACTGGCAAAGTTATCCCATACTGCACTAAACATTCCAAGAACATAAAGGTTTTTGCTGAACAAGGTACCTTCCCCAGCAAGTCACACTGATTTTTTGAGGCTTGTACCTGGGATTAGTTTAGGACCTGCCGTTCGGAGCTACACCGTCAGCCGAGGACTACCATGTGTAGTACAAGCAGAACTGGCACGGCAAAGAACTGTTACTAGAAACTGCTATGAATCTGTTTTCTCCTGGCACAATGAAACACAAAGGCTCTAAACAAACAACCCAGCCTAATTATTTTACTGCAGATTTCCAAGCATTCCTTACGAAAGAAAACCAAGACATCTCCAACACATGAATAACTGTTTGCATCGCATTATCTTTCAGAGTAGAGAAGGGGGGGGGTGAGAGAAACCAGCCACTAAGCAGACTGTATCTTCACAAAACGAAGACTGAGAAGGTCCACTTCAATCCATTGGAAAGCCAAAGTGCCGGGAAGCTCTCCACAGCGCTCCCAGCCTCGACGGACAGACCCGACCGGGTTTATACGGTCACACTAAACTTAAACAGAGCTGCCATTTCCCTTCATCTCCTTCCCTTGCTCTCCCAACTCACCTGGCTCCAGCATTTTCAATGCCCAATATGCCACAGCCCCCTTCCAAACATGCTGGGGCAGACACAGAATTAGTGTGCAAGAAAACGAGCCTAGGCTGTGTGCTGGTGAGGCAAGATCACACCTACGGCTGTGCGGGAGCGCTAACGTGCCCCACTGACACAGCGCTCTGCCTTAGCAAGGGACCACTCAAACCAGGAGTGGGGAATTGGCACCAGCAGCTCCAGAAAACAAATACAGATTTCTGTTGTGGCCGTGCACCACATGGACATCACGCTGCTCCCGCTTGCTGCTCCAGATTTTCAAATTTTCAACAAAGGGAGCAAAAGAAGACAAGAAAAGGAAAGAGGAGACTTCTTCCAGGGTCTGGCCGCACCACCCACAGCTGGAAAGGCAGCTCAGAAGGTGTATTTATGACAAATCTTCACAACGGAGCTGTGATCATACTGTCCTAGGGGACAGTAAATAGATTTTTCAGAAAGGCATGAAAGCAACCAAGTCCGCCTACAGCTCCAGGGAGAGCAGCCCCAGTGAAGGTAAGATGAAGATCTAGAGCGTTCATTGCTTTGTTTTAGGACTGAAACTAAAAAGGTTTGGGTTTCGCAAAGTGTGCTACCTTGAGAAGTGTAAGTGCAAGAACTTAATATTCCTGAAAGTAACTTCCAGGAGAAAGTCCCAGGAACAAACCATGTTTAGCCTCTGCCAACCCTGACTCCCGGTTGAGTGAGAGAGTCTTGAGACTCCATCAAAAAAGAAAGTACCTGGCGATCCCAGAAGCGGTCAGGGCACATCTCACGGGCAAGCCAGGGCAGTGTACAGATACCCTTGCACTGACCGTAAAGAAACTCTTCAGGCACGCGGGGTACATAAAGTTTATGTACAGAGTGAGAACAGTTTATTGTAACATTTGGTAAAGCCTCTCAAATCATAGTATAGTACATCAAAGAAGGGAAGGGGGACAATTATGAACAGAAAAAAGGTGGGTTCATGATAGAGAATGCAACTGAGAAAGGCATTTGGAGCCACGGCCAGTGCTCAGTACAACTTCAGAGTCATGCCAAAGACAAACAAACTCTAAACACGAGGGAGTAAAGTGCTGGTTTGTGTAAGCTTTCTACTGACATTTTCTTACCTTTCCACTAATGAAAAAGCAACAGGGACAGAGCAGGGTACAGTGTTTTTAAGCTGATCTTCTAATTCTCCAAACCCAATACTGATCAACCTGGTAATGACTTTGGCACCTCTGAAGTTTTGCTGTCAAGTTTATATTAACTCATTCAGACACTTCACGGTCTTCCCGCTCCCCGGGGATTTGTTACACATTGAACATACACTGTTCTTCCCTGGAAACTGGAATTCATCAAAGATACAACAGTTTGTCCTCTTAACATCTTGGGTTTTCAACCATTACAACATTTTTCGCTTCTTAAAAGTTACAAAAAAGACCTACAGTTTTTACTTCTCAATTGATTTCACTAGGAATATATTTAGTCTTTTACTTGAGGAGTTATAAGAAAGAAGCAGCTTTTCTGTATCAATCTGCCATTCAGTAAGAGTAAATGTCATCACTGTCACAGGACGGGAAGAAGCACCCTACTGAGGATGTTTCATATCCTCAATTTGCAAGGCTGAATATTTGTTCTTCTTTACATTCAGAGATACAATCTGCTGGGAAAGCACCAAGAATACAGCACTAACAAAACCCTGTTCTCTCAAGAATGACTATTTATTATCCAGCAGTCACACACAAAATTAACAAATTGAGGGGAAAGAAACCCCAAACACAACAATCATCAGCTTTGTTCAACTCCAGTAACAATCGGGTACTCTATTAGTCTGAGCTGATAGCAGCTTCTAGACACAGACCACGACACTTCGTCAGTACTCTAGCAAATGTAGCCCTTCAATTACATCACAAACCAAACCCAAATCAAATACACACGCAGTAATCTGTGCAGGTGGATCCTTAAAATAGGATCTTAAACTCCTACCAGGCTCTTTCTCACAGGTGAATACTCTGTGGCATTTCTCACCAACAGAGAAGTTTGGTTGGGATTTTACACAATTTTTCTGGTTGTTGGTTTTTGGGTGGGGTTTTTTCCATCTCCATCAACAATGCTTAGCAATCCTCTAAACGGAAATCATTTCATTTAAGCAACTATTTAGTCTCATAGCTAAGGCTTGAACAAAAGAGTTGGGATTGTTTTCTGTGAGAAAGTGTTAGAATTATTTACGCAAGATAGTCAGAGCCTTTACACATGGCCTCGAAGAGTCAACTCTTCTCAAGAGTAATGGTTTCCTGGAAGAAATCTTCAAGAGCCGGGGTGCCCTCACTTGGTAGTAATAATCTAACTTCCAAAATTACATGGAAAATTCCTTACCCACAAATCTACAGTCAGGGTTTGCACCGCACTAAAACGTAATTTAAGGCAGTACCTGCGATGTGGATCGATTCGCATTGTGCCTTACTTCAAGGTACCTACCCACAGCAATGTAGCTGCCCCAGAAAGAAAGTTCAACAGTACCTTTGCGAGGAAAATCTGAGAACTGCCAAAAAAATACAGTCCAGTTCAGCACATTTACAATGACTCTTGTGATTCTGCACACTAGGAAGTTGACCATGAAATCAAATTATCAGACAACTGAACACTTAAGCAAGCATGATCTCCAACATTCGTCAAGGATTTGCCTTCTCGGTGAATTTCAGCTCAGAGGAGCCTGTGATGCTGACGCACTGCCCACAACCAAGAGGCCAAACATCCTCACAGTGGAGCTATCTGCCTCACTGCACCCAGCGCGTTCCCCTTTTCTGCAAAAAACCCCACATGCTAAATTCACTAGGAAAGTACCGTTCTCTCAGCACATTCCCTCTGGCAGTTGTTCCTCCATTTGCAAATTCTCCAAGGAGCTGGTCAGCTCCTGGGCTGGTCAGCTTTGGCTGCCAGAAGAAACACTTTATAGAAACTGCAGGATTTCAGTCTGTAGGGTCAGAAGTACACAGTCTGGACTTGCCCATCTCTGGCTTCTAAGGCAATTAACACTTCGTTATCACAGCAAGATCAGCCCCTGGGGTCAGGTAACCAAAGCTGAGCCTGGGAGAAAGACACTGACCAGAAAAAAAAAAAAAAAAAAAAAAAAAAAAAAAAAGGCAGGGGGAGACTAAGCATCACATCAGAGAGTCAACAGTTGCATCCCTAACCTTTGGTCTCCTCCTGCAAGCATCTCAACAGTGTACGGGAGGACCATCGTCCTATTACTCTAAAATTCTAAAAGCCAAAAAGTTCCCCTTTCCTGCCTGCCCCAAAAAGACCACAACACTTATTTCACATCAGATTGGAAGTTGGAATGAAAGGCAACTACAAATAGAACCACATGTTCCACACAGACCCCTGATTCAAATTCAGATCCTGCTTTAACTGTCATAGCCATCCCCGTAACAGGTCTGCTCGTCTACCCCTTTCTCATAAAGGCTTGCCTCAGCAATGGGAAAATTATGCAGCCAGACTTTTGATACCAAAATACCCGTGGCTTTTGCGCTCCTAAGTGGAGCCAGTTTGGAATGACCTAACAGACTCTCCTGAATAAAATGAAAGATCTGTCTTTCAAGCACGGTTTGAAAATATTAAAAGGAAGTCCCAGTAAAGAAGGACTAACAGGACATGCCGAGCTGTGGGGGAAAAAAAAAAAAAAAAAATCAAAACAAAACGATGAAGAGAACGGCAAGGGAAGAGAGCATGAGTTCAAAGGGAAAAAAGCTACAAAACCCGAACATCTTTAAGATCTAGTTGGCAGTGTCCCTGCTCCTGCAGGGGGGTTGGACTAGATGACCTCTAGGGGTCCCTTCCAACCCAAAACATTCCATGATTCTATCTGTAGTGCTCGGGTCCCGCAGCACCGGGTGAAGCATCAGCTCCCTGCCTGCGGGAGCTCCCCGGCGGGGCGGGCAGAGGCGGGGGCCGTCCCTGCGTGTGCCGGAAAGGCCCGGCGGCCCCCCCCCCCCTCCCCGCCCGGCGCGTGGAGGCGGGGGGGGCCGCATGGGCGGCGCGGAGCCGGGCGCCCCGGCCGCGATCACGCTGGAGGAGCTGGACGGGATGGCGGAGGAGAGCCCCGACTCGGCGTACCACAGGCAGCAGCCGGGGGGCTACTGGCAGAGCGGGGCCCCGGGGAAGAGCCGGCCGCAGGCGGGCAGCGCTCGGGCCGGGCAAGCCGCTCACGCCCGCGGGGCTTTAGGGGGCCGGCAGCTGCCAGCCTGCCGCCGGTGCCGCCACCGTCCCGGCTGCGCTGCCGTCCGGTTGCAGGGCTTGCCCCCCGGGCGGCCCGCCGGCTTTCGCGCTGCCGGTGACACCATCCCCGGCGGGAGCCCCCGCCCGCCGCGCCGGGAGCGGGGCGGGGGGCCCCGGAACCCGGCCCGGGGGGGGCCCGGCTGCCCCCCCCCCCAGGGCGGAGCGCTGGCCCTTCGGCTCCCCGGGTCAGGCGCGCCGGGCGCCAGCGGCGCGGCCGCCGGGGCTGTAGGAGAAGCGCGGCGATAGACCCGGCGATAGACCCGGCGATAGACCCGGCGATAGACCCGGCGTGCGGGTCTGCACGCTTCCGAGCCGCAGAAAGTCTGAGCCAGAGCTGCGCACAGCGCGACTCCAAAGACTTCTCTGACTTGGAGAAGCGGCTGCAGCACTCGTGGATTGACCCCTTGATGCTAAAAAGGGCAGATGTGCGTTTTCAGTCTCGGCTAAAAATCAGATTTGGCTACCTGCGAAAGCATTTGTGTTCAGAATCTCCCCTCACTAACCGAGAGGTTAGTTCTTTAAAGAAAGATGTTTACTCTGTGCTGCCTTTCAATTGAACCAAGTAAAGGGATCGACTTTGCTTTTTGACAGCAAGCCTCCCAGGCTTATCTTCTGTTTTCAATTTTAAGAATCTGGAAGCCTGTAACAAGTCGGGTAACTCCGAACAGGCGGCAGAGAGTAACTTTGCCCATTCAGGAACTTGAACCCATCTGCGCTGCCCCGCAGAGATATCTTTAGCACCTCTACCGTTCAGATAAATCACCTTCTGAGAGGATGGAAAGCAGCAAAACCTCAAACAGCAGGCTGCACTAGGCACTACCAACATCAAACTACTTAAAAAACTTTTTTCTATATTCCAACACAGCAAAGAGAGTACAACCTCCTTTTCAAGTCATGCCTAGAAGCCTCATCGTAGCTTTCCAATCTTTGAACAGTGAAAATTAACGCCCCGTACCTTTCCAATGTTTGAACAGTGAAACTTAACGCCCCGTCAGGCCCAAAAGAAGGGCAAGACCAGTCCGAGCAGAGTTCTCCGGCTTGCCTGGCTCTGGCTGCCCCCTCATGAGGGGTCTTTGGGGGCTCCACGCCAGCCACGCCGCCCCAGAGCAGCAGCTCGCTCCAGCAGCCATGCACTGACATCTGATCAGCACATCAAATCTGTGCTTCCCATTCTGCAGGGGCACAGGGGGCCCCTCGCCTCTCCCCCTCCCCCGGTGTCAGGCACCAGCGAGGTGCGAACGCACGGGTGCCAGGTTGCTCCTTGAGAGTAGCAGAAAACAAGATTCCTTCCCACAAAATTACCCACTGTTCTGATACCTAGTGCAGCAAGGCGTTGACACTCCTAAGATGTGTTAGGCAGGCTATCGAGTCTAGGAAATACATCGAAAGTAGTGATTTAGCACATTTTTGTAACTGCGTTATAAAAGGCTCACTTTGTAACACTAAGTGAATGTTACAAAAATCCGAATGGATGATGTTTTCTTCAGATCTTGTCCAGGACTATATGCCAAGAGCAGACTGCACCTCAACTAGAACAGCCTAAGAGTTTGCCAGATGATTTTACATGGTCTGTTCAGGGTTCAAGCTAACTGTTAATATCCATGTTTAGTATCCAGTCAGCTAAAGCGTACTCAATCCTCAGGGAACACACAGAGGAAAGACAGGATGACTCCCAGGCAAAGTCCTCCCTGCCCATGGGGAGCAGAGCCTCTCCTGACCAGTGTGCCCCATCTCCAAGCAGCTGCTGCTCTGAAGCCACCATGTAGGAACGTACAAGAGCTCTACCCGGCTGACCGCTGCCTGCCAGCCCGGTGACCCTGCGGGCAGAGCGTTCCAGACCTCAAGAGAGCATCTATTCCTGTAGTCTAGAGGTCAAGGCTGCAAAGCAAGAACATTACCACCCCTCTCATCAGTAGTTCTGGACTGTCACAAGCTCTGACACCCGTTTTGTTCTACGGGGACCATCTACCTTTCAAAAAGACAAGTTGCTTTGTAGCTTTTGTTAGTGCCGTGGTTTAAACCCAACAGGCAGCTGAACACAACACAGCCGTTTGCTCACTCCCCCCCCCCCCCCAGGGGGATGGGGGAGAGAATCAGAAAAGAACAGTAAAACCTGTGGGTTGAGATAAAGACAGTTTAATACAACAGCAGAGGAAAAAAGTAGTAGTAGTAATAATAATAGAATATGCAGAGTATATAAAACAAGTGCTGCCCAATGCAATTGCTCCCCCCTGCTGACCGATGCCCAGCCCATCCACGAGCAATGATCGCTGCCCCCTGACCAGTTGCCCCCAGTTTCTATCCTGGGCATGAGGCCCCATGGTCTGGAATAGCCCTGGGGCCAGTTGGGGTCGGCTGTCCTGGCCGTGCCCCCTCCCAGCTCCTTGTGCCCCTGGCAGAGCAGGGGAAGCTGAAAAGTCCTTGCCTGGTGTAAGCCCTGCTCAGCACCACCGGAGCCATCAGGGAGTGACCAACATTCTGCTCATCCGACACCCAAACCCCCGCGCTGGGCCTGCTGCTGGCGGGAAAATTAACTCTGTCCCAGCCGGAACCAGGACAATTAGCCACTTTTAAGGTTAACAGGAACACTGTAAGCCTTCTTAAAAAAAAAAAATATCTAGGATTTTGTGAGGTGTGAACAACAGATACTTATGGCTGGCATATCAATCTATTGCTGTTAACAAATTCTTAATCCTACAGACCGACTGGCTGTCCTATGCCAAACCTTGCAAGCAAAATGTAAAAGAAAATTTAGAGGCGCAGGAAGGTATAATCTAACTTTCTCAGCTTGAAAAAACCCACCAATTTACCCTCAGTAGAAGCAGAAACCATGCTATAGCAGTTACTTTAAATCTTTCAATCCTAATTTCAATACAAGAACATTCATTAACAAGCAAGCTCGGGAAAGTTGCTACCCATCAAAACCATCTATTTGCTCATGGATGAAATCGTATAAAGATACTCGGCGTACAAAGCAGCATGCTCTGAGGCCGAGTACCCAGGCTCCAGATCAGACTTTAGATCTGGAATTGCAGGTGGGTTTCCATCAATTCCAGTCTACCTCCCCCGCTGAGGTTACCTCACCTAAGCAAGGCTCTGCTGAACAGCGGCTGCTGGACAGCCCTAACATCCGTGCAGGGAAGGACTACAGAGCCCCCAGCGCTGGCTCATCCCCATGACACAGCCTCACCCAGCCCAGCACCGAGCCTGCTCCCAAGAGGGTGCTCACAGACCCCTCCCAGGGCTGCTGGGGACCCTCTCCAGTGCGTGCCTAGTGGCTCGCTTCAGGGTGAAGGTTGTGGTTCCCAGAATTACCAAGGCCGTCCCCTCTACTCGAGAATGACAAAGTTACGTGTGCGGGTACATTATTCAAGGGCATAGCTGACAAGTACGTCCCACTTCAGTGATGCTCCCAGCAGGTCTGATCAGACACAAATTAAGACACGCAACAACTTGAAATACTGTGCAGTCTTGCTGCTGCGCACAAGTTTCTCAAATGTGCCTTATCTCTATAAATCCCTTTGTAAAGATTTGCCTCTTTCGCAATACCTACCTATAGCAGCAACTGTAATCACAATTTTGAAATTTAATTAAACCAAGCCTTTACCTCGCTACACTGCTACAGCCCATCTTGCCTTGCTCTGTCAGACCACTATTCAAGTTTGCAAGCTTGGACTGACAGACTGTCAAGCAACTCACTTGCTTTTGGGCAGTATAATCTAAGTATTGTCCCGGTTAAGAGATTTATAATCCAAATGCTACATCGTCGTGCCTGACAGGCACAGATTTATGAACTGAAAAATAAAACTCCTGAAAGGACTTTAATTAGTTGTAATCCCTACCCTATGCATTAATATGGAAGAAAACACCCACACAGTTATCAATAAAGGAATTGAAAAATAGAGTTAAACATTTTGAGAGTCCTAAAATGTTTCCTAATTCTTGAGTACTCTGGAAAATTCAGTGCTGAAATCGCATCTACTTTTATTTTTCCCTCAGCCTCCAAAGAGATCAATTTTACGTGTCAGTTATTACTTACATTTTAAATGTTTCCCAATGACATATTTTTAAAAAAATGTTTAAAATTAACTAAAGTGTAGCTTTCTCCCCTTTACTAACAGGATTGTTACTATTCCAGTCTTAAAGCTAAAGCCCCTGCACTGGATGCCAGGAGACGTAGGTTTGATTCCCAGCGCTGCTGCAGATTTACTAAGCGACCTAGGCCAAGTTAATTCTCCTGGACCTTAATTCTCTTCTCCGAAAAATGGATAATACTTTCTTCCCCCATCATCCTGCCTTTTCCACTTAAGATACTCAGCCCTTAAAACACCCAAGAGAAGGGCTCTTGTTCCAGCTGAAACTCTAGTCCTTTTCATGCACAGCTGATATATACCATGAGGTAGTATGGCAGAAATTCACATCCAGACTGTCAAACACTGTACATAAAAATTAAGTTTCTAATCCTCTATCAAAGTACACAAATGCCTATATTACTTCAACTTTGAAAGGCAAGGGGCTAACTCTTTTGGAAGAGAGGCTTTCTACTCCCAAGACTAACCTTATATGCAGAGCTTCCAAGTCTGTCTGCTAGGGATCAACTTCTCAGCAGAATTTATGAACTGCAGCTAGAATTGACGTCAAGGCAGCCATAGTTGCAAATACACCTAATCCGACCATATTTAAATGACAAAACTGTAGGAGAACAGAAGGACTAGAATACACTAGTGTTATATATGCACGTACAACAGATTTGCTCCTCCTACCCAACTGAGCGTGGCTGGGAGGTGTAACGGTTAATACAGACTGGATGATTGTTGGTGTCACTACACCTAGAAACAGAGGATAGGTTCACTATTTAATTTCCTACAAAATGTGAGAATCATTCACAAAGTCACAGCGCATTTCGGTTTCATCTTGGTATTGGTAAGCGAGCATGCAGGTGCTTAGAATTCTTCAACAACAGTCAAGTATTAACACTCTCCTTCACATAATGATCCGCCGCCAAAACAGGAGAGCTCAGACACGTGTTGGACTGTACTCTGAGCCCTTCTTGTTCCATCGGGCACGACAACAGACAACGGCAAACATAAGCAGCATGCAACACACATGGTGTCCCTATTAGTCAAATCGAGTCTGTATGTTCCGTTTAATCTTTACTAGTGCTTTATGGTAACCGTGACTATTTGAGAACATTGAACCACTGGATTTCTTTCTGCCAGGGGTAATGAATGGGACAAACAGAACACAAATTACGAGGCTTGCTTTGCTCTACTCCCACCCTTATATAAGTGATGTTTCAATTTTGCTAGAATGTTAATATCCACTCTAAGTCAACAGTCCTCTGCCCCTTCTAAACTGAAATAAAACCTTTCATCTAACGCATGTGGTGTCTAATCAGACATCTATAAAACTACTACGCAGTGCAGTTTTGTGTTAAATTGACACAAATCTATGTTCCAGTTTCTTTGTTAAACACTCACGTCATCTTAAGATACAGTTCTTCACTGAAGTATACATTAAGGAATTTTAAGTTTCCTCATCTTGCATTTCTTTAACTTAACAGGACACTTTTCCCTCATCTATAGTTTTAGCACTTTTCTTTTAAAGAAAGTATAAACACCTATTTACACTAAATAGGTATAATATGTAGAATTAACTAATATACAAGTGTATAATAATTTAGTGTGTAAGGAGCCCCTGGATAACTAATCTAACCCCTTGTTAAAAGCAGGCCTAGGTTCAAAGTTAGGTGGCTAACTTTCAGGTCTCAGGTTGTTCAGGGCCTCATCCAGCTGACCAAGTTCTCCAAGGACAGAGGCCGCATAACACTTCTGGGCCCCTGTCCCAGTGGTTGATCATTTGCATTGGGAATTTAAAAAAGTTTGTGGTTTTTTTTTTAATACCCAGTCAGAATTTTCTTTGTAGCAACTTACGTCTGCTGCCCCTCACCCTACCACTGTGTACCTCTAAAAAGTCTCAGTCTTCTCCACATCCTCCCATTCTGTGGTGGAGACTGCCCTTCAATCCCACCTCCATGCCCCACCTTCCCTTCCTCCCCTCCAGCCCCGAGCACATCAGGTTCTCCCAGCACCTTCTGCGCTTCATCCTGCCCTAACCAGCCGGTGGCCCTCCACTGAAGTACCTCGAGCTCCTCAATGCCATTGCTGTACCACGCAGCCCCAGGCCAGGCACAGCACGCGAAACCCAGCTCTACAAGTACCCAACAGAAGAGCCACCTCCCTTGACCAGCTGGCCACAGTCTTGCCGATACAGCCCTGCGCCTGTCCCCTTCTAAGTCTCCTTCTGAAGCTACAACAAAAAGCTCATGCTCTCTCCTACTTCTTAATGAAAACATTTGTTTGCCTTTCATGTTGAAGTCCTCCCCCCTGTGAAGCCTTACTAGAAGGGCTTGCATTAAAAAAAAAATAAATTAAAAAAATATTGTGCAATTAGCTTAAGACCCAGAACTCCACTTGAGGTATACAGAGGTGGGTTCACCCCAGCATCACAGCTGGGACACGCTCTCCATCAGCATCGGCTGTAACGCTCCCAGAGATCACAACTAGCAGCCAGTCACGGAGACTGGTTTAGTGGTGGGATGGCAGGGTTAGGTTAACGGTTGGACTCGATGATCTTAAAGGGCTTTTCCAACCGAGGTGATTCTATGATAAAAGCAGCAACCACAGAGCTAGCCAGGACACTCAGCTAACATCCCAGCCTGCCGGCACTGCCCCAGCGGCTCGGGCACTGGGGTGTCCGAGTGACAACACAGGCCTCGCACCCGACACCTCTCCTGACTAATGAGTAGCATGGAAATGTGTGTAACAGCAAACACTAAAGTAAAATATTAGACATAAAACACCTTTTGGAAATGACAGTTTCCACAGTAGTATTCCCTTGAACCCGTGAACATGAGCAGCCAACCCAATTTACTTCTTCGCCTGGATACAGATTAACCCAACACTGACAGAGTTGCTAGAATCAGCAACATCTGCAGGGAGCCAGAAAACCGGGCACCGTCAAAAACTTTCCATAGGTGCCTGTATAACTGCAATACATGAGGAGTGGGAGAGTGAGATCTGCTCCTAACGGTGCAGAGACAGAAGTCAGTCAGCCTTTCCTATTCATGTAGAAGAGCAAACTGAACTTGTTACAAAAACAAGGTCCCCAGACTGATTTCTACAGCGTGGTGTCTAAAATTGGAATGTGTTATTCTGTTGCAGAGATGGCAGAGCCAATTCAGCAGCTGACTAGAAATAACAATCCCCAGGAGAGACAGACCATCCCCTTTACTCTGATCCAGCGGAAAGAAAAGGTGCCGTCTCCCTTCCCAGCTGAGGTTTTAACAGTGGTCTCAGTATTCATACCTAGCTTCCAAAATTATGTTTCTTTATGAAATTATTTCAACCATTTAGGATCTGTAACATCATAAGTGCAAAGCATTAACACTGGATAACCAAATCTCATTTTGAACATCTCACCACTTCTGCATGTGTGAATTTTTCTTTTTTGCAAGGCAGAAACTAGCAGGAATGTCAGAAGATGAATTACAGTCTTTGTGACATTTTATAATTAATTTAACAAAAACCCCTCATATTTTGACATTTGAAATAAAAATGCCTAATTTCTCCATTTAAATCAATGCATTTGCTTCTTTTCACAATCATGTTAATAAAAACTTAGCAAACAGTACTTGAAAGAGATTAATATCCAAATTTAAAACCAAACATGTACCTTTGTATCATGGGTCATTATCAAACAAAGCAGCGATTTGCAAATCCATCTTACCAAAACCATCTTATCCTCTAACGAAAAATGGAAATTAATTTCCAGCAAATTGTTTACAGCTCAGGAAATGTGCAAATGAGCGTCTAACCTTAAATACGTGGCAAATCAAGGAAGTCTTTAACAACCATGTACGAAGAATTCTTGTCGCATTTCTTATAAATGGATCTATACAGTTCAAATTTATAAATGTCACAATGTGACTGAGTGTATTTCATCTAAACAGTTTGGGTCTCCTGACTATCTGTGTTGTACTTAAGCGCTCGAAAGCAATTTCTCAGTCCTACTGTAATAATTGCAGATTAAAAATAAGGTTATTCAGTGTTGATTGCAACTGAATGCTTAATACTGCAAGTGCAAAAGATGACAGTTCCTTATTTTAAAGGAGAACTACCTAGGAGTCTGCTGAAATAAACTTCGGTCCAAGATCAGCAGCACATCCCTTCTTGATTTATAGGAGGAAGGACTGAGAGTCACATTTTCCTTTCAAGAGCATTTCACTAACAGTTGAAAAAAGATGCAGTTATTCTTGTACTCAAATAAGGTGCATGCACTGCATTGGGTTTGGATACCTACTTACCATATGCCAGCTTGGGCCTTGAAATGAAGTGCGTGTGAACCAAGTATTAAACAGAACGCGCTTAAGGTATAGCTGACAGTTAAAATCATTCCTCGTGCTTGCTGTTCTCCTGGTCATACACCTAGAGAAGCCGATTTCCTGATGCTATAAGTAAAGCACTGAAATACCGTTTGACTGTTATGTGTTTGCTCGGGTTTTTTAGATGATTAACTTAAATAAAAAACTATTATCTCACTCCGTTTGCAGCTTGGAGATCTGCTTTATGAAAAACGTCAGTATGGAAAAGCCAAATGGGCCTGCATAAAAATGAAAGAAAAACAGTATGAACAGAGCATATGCCTTGGATTCATGAAGCTGATGAGGTACATTTGTGAGCAGAATTCCTCAGGTAATTGGTACCACAATTCCACGTTAAAGTTAAACCATTTTATTTGTGCACTAGCTCCTCCTAATCGGGGGGTAATTCCATTAGCTTTTGCCAAATAAGCCACCCTGTCTATAGGGACGCTTGCCTGTAATTCAGCCTTTCCAGCAGGGTCTAAACCAAAGTGCTGCTCCCTCGGCACGCGTGCTAGAAGAGAACATCTGTGGGAAGCCATCGCTGTTTCCAGGGGCACTGTGACCATCACAACTGCCTGGGAAATGACACCAGCCATGTTTGTAGGCTGTCAGCTATAAATTAGGCTCCTGCCACAGAATTTTAGAGGTTTACTTTTCACAGCAGTGCTGGCATCATCTATTCTGAAAACCTATTCAGAGCGTAATGCCAAGTGAGACCATGTTTTGCCTTCTTCATTTTAGTTTACGATACTTGTATTGTGCATGTCTGAATGGACACCAAAATTTGTCGGGTTGAAGCATATTTTCCAAAAAGATAATCCAGTTTTAACTCAGGTGCTTTAAAATAATGGCAAGTCCACCACGTCCTTGATAGCTTGTGCCTGCATGAAAAATGTGCACCTAGTTTCCAATCCAGTTTAATCTGGTTTCAGTTTCCAGCCATCAGTTCTCATTTCTTTTTCTCCAGTTGATTAAAAAGTTTTGCAATGCCCATGGTTTTGTTCTGTAGTAGTACATGTGCTGTAATCAACTCAACCCTTAATTTTCTTTCCCAGAAACTAAAAACATTGATCACGAAAGCTTTTCCTTAATCAGGTACTTTCCACTCTCCCTGTTCTTTTAACACTTTAACACAATTAAGAAGTAATTTTGGCTCCAGAACAGTGCAGTTTTGTTTTCAAACTGCGTACAGAAGCAAAGTTCCCATTCCTAGTCATCACTGCTACCTGCACAGTCAAAACAGTCGACCTACAGCACAGCAAAAATATAGCAACATTTTTGATAACAGCAAATCCTAAATGAATTCACAATGCAGTCCCCTTATCCTGCCCACATTCTTTGTTCCCAAATATTTAAAACATGACACAAGGTCCATTACCAAGAAAAACGCAACCCTTCTAAGAGGGGGAAAGAAGTCAAACTCCTTGCCCTACATGAAGATAGGACAGCTGACCAAGTACTGTATTTTAAACACACACAGGCACGTATTTGCATATGTAGATTTTAGAGACAGAGAGAGATACATACAGGCACAAACTACAAGGCATAATAAATTGCTACTTCCAACTTGGAGTACACAACCCCATTTTCTAAAACCTCCTACTGAATTCCTTTTAGTAATGGCACCCTGCTCTGCGGTACTCGCTTTATATTACTCCGTATCAGTTCAGAAGTCAAGTGCAGCATGCAGACCTTCTTTTGTATTTTCTACAAAGTCATGTGTGTCTCCGCAGGGCTGTACTTGGGGATAACAATACCCATTGTGACCATAGTCCATACAAATGAGTCTCAATCGGAGATGACACAGTCAGTGACAGTGGCGTACTACCTGCCTGAAGTGCTGCAGGATGAGCCACCTCATCCTTTCGACTCCGACATAATCATTGAAGAATGGCCTTCTACTATTGTTTATAGTAGGTAAGAAACTTTTAAGTTTTGTTCTAGTAAAAACCGTAAAAAAGATGCAGTTTTCAATTGGGGCATGTTACATCTTTTAAACCAAGTTCTAAAAGCCAACAAACAGTAAAACTTGGGTTTTAGTAATTGTTAGAAGCTGCCTGCTTCACGAGACTGGGATATTCAGGAAATAACGGTTACTAACTCACTTGGGAAAATGATGCATCTGTAAATGTGAGATACAACGGCATCTCAAAACACAGACTATTCTGTGTAGCTGGGAACAAAGCATCTGCATATCACTGGAAATGTTAAGAAAAAAACTGTCATGTGTTTGAAATCAATCACAGTCAGGTGGTATCATTTGCAAACCATGACTAAATAATTTAGAAGGAAGCATTGCTAGGCTCCGGAAAAACTGTGGATTTTAAGAAGAACTTGACATGAAGTTGATTGTTACAGGAGCTTCAGAGGAATCACCAATGAAGACTCTATAATGAGAGAAATAAACCTCCTGGCAGAAATTCTGGAGAGCCCTGAGTTATGTTTGCAGGATACGTTCATCATTGCAGGATATACAAATCCAGCTGCTGCCAATCGACACAACGAGATATGGTTCCTTCAAAGACCATAGCCTCCCATTTCTGGTGCTTGTCAGGCACAAGAATCAGTTCTGTTGTACTGGCAGAATCTCACAGGTCAATCACATGAGACTAGATGTCAAACCCTCAAAGATTTTAGAAGTGTGGCTTTAGCTGGTTTAGCAAGGCAATCACTCCAACTTCACAGTCAGAGGTAACACCCGAAACATACAATTTCCTATGTCAACCTTTACAGTTTTTATGGAGATTTTTAGCACTTTAAAAATTAGTTCACCTTATCTTATTTTACAAGATAAGGGAGACAAAGACCTCTCTCCTCATCCACTGACCAGCATCTCTAGACCGCTTGTGGCTTGGGACGGTCCTAGGGGAGATCCCAGAGCCCCTGCTCTGGGCACCTAGTGCTGCACCAGCTACACAAAGACCCTGCTGGGGCTTTCAGTGGGACACACATTAAAACCACCTCACACATGCAGGCTGTGCTTCAGAAAAATATCATTCAGGTCTGAATTTCTGAAGAGAACTACCAAATTTAGACCACTGGGATTAAAGCAAGGAGTAAGATTAGGCCAGTGCTGACTGCCTTTAGCATCATCACCTGTGGAGCTGAGATCCCTAATGCTTACCTCAAAAAGCATTCAACCAAAGCACTTTTAACCTTGAGAAGAGACCAAGGCGGCAGGACAGTCCTAATGCTCTTTAAAGCCCTGACAGCAGAAGTTACAGGTTACCTTAATCACACACTCATAGTAATCCCATGACTGCGTGTGGCATTCCCAGACAAAAAGCGGTTACTCTTAACTCTTCAGTTCTCTGAATGCTTTCACCTTATAACTTTGCTGAATGTTAAAAGACTGCAGCTGAAGTAATTTGCTCAGTGCTTTTTACACTCTTCTGGCAGCACCACACTATTAGTGTCAGAAATGACACAAATATTTCACAGAATCACAGAAAAGAATTTAGCTAGAAGAGACCTCTGGCAGTCACCTGGTCCAGCCCTCTGCTGCGAGAGGGGCCAGTGCTGCCGGCAGAGCAGGCTGCGCCGCGCCTCACGCAGTTGGATTTTGAGCATCTCCAGGGATGAGGAGCCCATAACCCCTCTGGGCCCTGTTTCAGTATTTGACCACCCTCACTGTGAGAATTTTTCTTCTTAATATCTAATTTTCCATGTTGCAGCTTCTTTCTTTTACCCTTTATATCCACATGATAATTCTTTGAGTAGACAACTGCTAGCACACAGTGACTGAAAGACAAGCTCACGTAGTTCTACACGCATCAGAAAGTCTGAAAGCGGCACTCAACGCTTTGCTACGTACTACGGTTAAAGAGCCCCTGCTGCACTTTAGAATCAGGGTAGGAAACAGTTTTGCTCTCAAAAATCCCTTCGTAATATCTCCCCTTACAGATGCGACGGTAGAGTTTAATCTTGATAGAAGTAAATGTCATCTTATATAAAAGTTTCATGAAGTACTATTGTAAGCGTTATTTATTGATGATAGGATTTAGGTTTTTGTGTTCTTCAGTTACAACATACAAAACCGCAACCAGAGTCAGTGCCCGCTAGCTTACAGGAGAGCTAATTGGCAAACAAAATGGATTTATGTAGTACTGCTGACTGAATAAACATACCGGTCTCAAGAACTTTAAGCCTCCTGGTTCCACAAGGCTCTCTGCTGCACAAAACTGACTTAACACTTAACCTAAAACCTCTTGCTGAGCAGCAGGATCAGAGAGTGCCAGCTGGCTCCGGCCGATTGTGCTTATACAGGACCAAGGTGCTCTCTGGTGGTTGCTGCCCACAGGGATTACTGGGGGAGACAGCAAAGAGAAAGGGGGGAAAGGGAAAAAAAAAAAAAAAAAAAAATTGGAAATAGAGGAAATAAAGCAATCCTCACTTTCTTCTTCTGAATGTCTGATACCCTTAGCTGTTCAGTTATCCTGCACTAGTCCAGCACAGACATTTGTATTGACACAAATCCTTGGATGTTAAACTGACTGGGACGGGGGCAGAATCTCAAAAAATACTGTGGGCTTGGGGTCTTTCTGGTTCCAACCAGGAAGCTATCAAATCTGTTTTGCCAGGTGACAGCACAAATGCTTGTGCCAGTTGTGGCCACAACTAGGAACCACTTTGCTTGATGTTCCAATTTAAATGCTCGTCAAATTATTTCTTACTGAACAAGATGACGAAGGTACCGGTCATGTCTTTTATTCCTCTCAGTTTGTTCAAGATATGGGATCACAGCCAGGGAAAAAAATTCAGACTTCCTTTTCAATATGTTGAATTATTTCCCATTTGATTTTTATTTCTTTCGCTTTTTATTTATTTTTAACATCTCCTCAGATTGTTGGAAATGCCAGCCGGTATTAAAGTGAAAGCTAACAAATTAATGGAAAATAATAAAAAGTTTTTAAAAACTGAGTTGAGTAGAAGGGCCAGGGAGGTATTAAATAACATGTTTTGTTTTGCCCTCACCCCTCCCCCCCCCAAATTTTTAGAAGAGCAAATAAAAACAATTTCCACCTTTGACAAGATTTTGTGACAAATAAAAGTTTCTGCAATTTGATTGCATTTGCCAGTTCTAGAAATTATTTTAGTTCTTTGGCACAATAAAGGTCAAATAGCTAATGGAAGTAGTTAAATCATCTCGCCATAAAGTACCAGTTTGTACATACTTCACATTTTAAATGTCTACTGCAAAAAGCATTTGCTGTGTGTATTCCCGTAGGCAATCTTCACCTAAATACTTCTGTGACTCAGCTACTTGTGGGCATGTTATAGAAACATCTTTGTTACTGAAACATAAAAGTCAGTGCATCTGAATGTGCTGATATCCTAACTGCAGCAAAGTGTTCAGTGTTGTTTTATGTAAAACCATGAATTCCAAGATAGTATTTATTTTGACTTACGTTAGACAGCTTCTGCTGCTGAGAAAGAACCAATTAATCTCCAGTTTGAAGATACACTTTATGGCTATGGAACATTGTACCAGCTTCTGTAAATGGCTCTCACAATGCACAAAGAATTGCGTTTTTTCACTGACACACGATGAAGTTGACTTAATAAGTTACACCACTGGATGCCAAGGAAATTACTTAACTATTACTCAAATCTATCATTTCAGAAAGTTTGACAACATCATGTTAAGCGTGATTACCCAACTCCTGTTAGCAGAGTAGGTATTTTATTATCCATCTGTGGCTCTACTTTGTAAGCCATTAATGAATGGATTTTCATTTTTAATTTTAAATTATTAGATTTCCAGTACTCAAGGGAGATAATAAAACAGAATTCACCCATATTTTTTGAAGATTAAATGATGTAGCCTTAACAGATAAATGTTGTCCTGCATACTGTGTATTTTTCAAACAAGCATTAGTGCCTAAAAAGTTTATTCCAGCTATTGTGATACTCAGGGCCTTGCTTATTGTATGTATACAAATATAAACAATTTTTCCGGCATTGTTGCATTGTGCTGTTTTACACTGTCCTTCATTTTCACTGAAATGTCGTCTTGTTTACTGTTTGTCAAAATTAAAGATAAAGATTTTATTGCGCAGAGTACACCTGGCTTTCATTTTCATAACAGACATACAAGTCCTTTTGCTATCTTTCCTTTGAATACAAACAGCAGCAGTCACCAGTTACTGTTCTGATTTTACAAAAGCCATTTAAGCCCCAAATTTGACATTTGACTAAGACCCCGAACCCACACTTTCTTCGAAATAAACGCCGACATTTGGAGCTACGCGTCTCCGTGCTGCAGCCAGTGGGTCTGCTAGCAACCTCACTCCTCCTCACTGCAGAAACCACCCACAACCCCACTTTTGTCAAGCGTCCAGCACAGTCTCCCACAATTCTGACTGCAGCACAGACTGGGGTAGGACTGGTTTCATAACCAAGCTGTAGAAAAGCAGTTCTTAACAAAGAGGGAGGTATGTATTGGAGTTTTCTCCTAAATCCTGGTGTCATTCAGAACATACTTCACGACTGAGTCTTTTGGCAGGGGACAAGGATAATGCAACACATGCCTGTTGCTTCTGTGGCCGCACTCACATACCTCTCCTGACCTCAAACCCCTCAGAAGCCAAAACACAGGAGCACAGTAAACAGCATAATTTAACTTCAGGGCATGGCTGAGGTCCATCGTATTTTCTAAGGAGAGCAGTAGCAATAGAAATGCAAATACCAGATCAAAGAAAGGAAATGGAAACCACTGAAGCCACAGTGATGGTTTAGTCAAGGTTTGTCTGTACTCCTCAATTACACCAGACTAGCCAAACCTACATGCTTATTTCAAGCTTAAATCTCAAGTAAAACGCCTCCAGTTAAATCCCTGCACTCAATACAAGCATTCAGAGCCACCTGTAGTGATGCAAAACTACCTTTGAAGTTCTTGCTAGCTTACCAGTGGAACCTCATTTAAATAGCCTCTCCGGTTACTGGTTTGAAAACAGCTGATCTAAGTCAAAAAAAAAAAAATTTCCTTCCAATGGTCTTCACATAATAACCAAAATCATTAAACTTTAACCAAAGACAGACTCTAAGGCCAACAGTCTGATACTAACTTAATCCTAATTTTCTTAATGTCTCTTACTAAAAGAACAACATAAATTTTGAACTTTTCAAAGTGGTTTCTTATGTAACACCATTTGTCTACTAGCACCTTACCAAAAAGACACAGACCATTAAGTCATCATTGACTGCCTAACAGTTCAGGTCCCTGCTAACCTGTCCTATATTTGGACAGTACCTACTGGTAACAAAAGAAAAGAAAAAAGCTCTTAAGAGAAAAACAGGGAAAAAAACCAAAACAACCCAAACACAAAAAACCTACCAAACAGAAAAATCAAGAACTAAGTGCACTTACAGATGACTTAAAGCTCTAAAGAATATTCTTAATCAGAGAAAATGTTTCAGTCAACATGCAGTTATGAACATACAGTTATGAAATTAAGGCTGGCAATAACCTGGACAACACAAGCATGGTCATTTCAACATCTTAATGCTACTAAATTCAGATGTCTTCAGTTTAGGTCTCATGTCAATTTTGCAAGGACTCCTGAAAGAGGATGAGAAAACTAATTCAATTGAAAATTTTCCACCAGAGCTTTTTAAGTTATTGCAAGGTAACAGGTATCATTGGTGCAAAGTGAAACAGCAGCTGCTGTAGTTGAAACCATGGGGTTTTTAATTTGCCTTACACTCAAAGGCAAAGTAAATTGCATAGGAAAGTGTTACAGTTACAAGTTATTGCTAGTCTGGATACAGATGTTAAAATAGGAAGGGAGGTTATATATTTAGTGACACTGTCCATTTAACAATAAAGAAATGCAACAACTCACCCGGATGTAAGTATTCTGAATTTCTACCAATTCTTCACCAAGTGGAACAACAATTTTTTCCACTTGTCGCTCATGAGAATAGGGCTGAATTTCCGGAGAATCTTCAGCACATAGCTCTATCTGAGCAATGAGTAAGTTGGAAATAACTTGCTGCACAGCCTGTGATAAAAAAAAGACCGTATTTGCTTGTTAACACTCCAATAATGCAAGTCAATATCACATGAAAGTAACTACTTCCATATTTTAACAGGCCTTGAATATAATCGTACCTAGTACCTCTAGATGAGAAATGAAAGACTCTCCACTTAAAGATCTCAGGTAGTATACCAAGAGCCAACATGGTAAGTTCATGAATGCAAAATGCATGCAATTGCACGAGGGCTGGAGTGGCGGAACTCTCCCTTTGGTTTTGGGTATACCATGAAATACCTGATGAGAAGTAACCTGGAGCTAGGAGCTTAAAATGAATTTAGATGTCCATCTGCCACAGACTGAAAGCCTAAGCCTTACTTACATTTAGCCAATGCACTGAACACAACATGAAAGCCATTTTGCATTGAGAGCATATTCTTTTTGGTTCAAGTAGATCTGCATACTCAAAAACCAGAAAGTATTATTGCCTTCTAGAAAGGTCAGGAAACAAATAATACAAAGCCTAGAGCATGAAAAAGACAGAGCCTCAACAATTAATGGACTATAAAGAGATTCATTTTTTATGTGGAATTCTAATAGACTTCAGTATCCTGCACGATGTTCAAACTGTATCAAATGGTATTAAACACAACTTCTACCAAAACTTTATTATTCCAACCACGCAAGTCGATTGGACTCACCTTTGTATCGCTGCCTGGTGTGGCACTTAGGGCTAAGATCCGAAATTGATTTGTGTATTTGCTTAGTTCCCTTACGACCTAAGGACAGGAAAGTTTCTGTCAATATCTTTACAGGAGATTATTTGCTTATACAAACTATGTTGTTGAAAATATCCACTAAGTAGAAAGAGCTTAACAAAATATTCTAAAAAGACTATATCTAAATGCAAGTGGGAACCAGGAACTGTTCAGTTTATAACCATTTTATCTAAGAACACTTCGTCTTGATTAAGTATATTACTTACATAAGTCCCATTCAGCAGAACAACCTTGGTAATTTATGAAATGATTCTTCACTTGATTTAACAAAAAGGTTAACAGCACACTAACTTAAGTGAGGTGCCAAAAAATAAGTTTGAAGAACTACTCTTAAAAAAAAAAAAAAAAAGGTAAATCATGGATGATTAGTCCCATGAAATCTGAACAGAAATTAGATGACAACCACCACGCCAACCAGCATTCAGCTGAGTCTCACTGAAAAATGCTGCATTAGCAGTTGGGAGAATGGCTGAATATTCCTTAGACTCACCCAGGTTCTCATTTGACAACCCTCCCTAAAACCAAAACTGGGACAAGCAAAATAGCTGCTGAACATTCACACGAGAACCAAATTGCCTCCCTATGTCATCTTCCCACAGGGCTGAACTCTGCCAGGGCTATCAGCAAGCACCACACCTCCTGACCAACCACCCTGCACTGCACAGGGAGGGGAGGGAACCAACAAAAATGACAAGCAATATAACATAACATAAAAGCTACAGTGAATAAGTGAACAGAGACTGAGGAGGAATTGAATTTGTGTTGATAGTTCTACTGAAAATCATGCAAAGGTATAGCTAAAATTGAGAACAAAGCCTGCCGGTTTCACAGCCATGGGGACTGACAAGGGGTGATGGAAGAGATTAGTCTCAGCTGTAGCTAAGACAACTCAAAAGCTAACACACACATGTCTTGGCTCTATGTTACAGAGCGACTCACATAACAGCAAAATATTTTAAGAAAAGATTTTTATACAGTATTTTGAAATAAAATAACCTATAAGCTTAATTTTTTTGAAAATGAAAATGCTATCGTTCTGAAAAATGACAGCAGAAAACTGCAACACTGGCAAACCCACATGTATGGTTTTAACTCAGCAACCTACCATCTCTTTTCCAGCATGCCACGTCAGACAAGCGCTAAAAAATACCTACATTCCTCTAAAGAGGCCTAGTAAGCAACTAGACACAACTCCATATATGTTCACAGTCAATGTCTCCAGTATATAAAACTGTAACTTTCTTTAAGGTCACATAACTGCTATGAGGAGATGAAGCCAAGATAACGCAATAAACTCTTTGCTAATCAAGTCAAAGTCCCATTTCAAAAAGAAATCTTGAACTCGTTTTACTAACATAAAGAACTTTACAAAAAAAGCCCACATTTTTTTTCTGAAAAGAATACCTTCCCCCATTTAAGAGGTATTCCAACACAGCACAAACACACCAGAGTACACCTGCAAATACAAACACAGCTGAAAGAAACAGCATAGTGACTTTCTTTTTAGTTACCCCAGTCAAAAAAATATTTTGAAACAAAAATTAAAATTTTATTCATACATTAAAAGAATTCCCACCTGACCTTACCAAGGTTTAATACTGAAAAACGAGGCACTGATGACGTAGAGGACTGTTTGATCTCTTTCATACACAGCTAAGGACCTAAAGGACAATCTCTCTACAGCAATGACGACAGTCACACTTTATGGAGAGCCTGTAAGTGATTTTGGGGGAGGTTTTTTGTAATCATGAGATTACAAAAATGATTCCAGCATTACCTGACAGTAGGCATGATTTCCAAGGGCTTTGTGGGCTTCATCAATGACCAAACATTTAATCTCTACAGCAGGACACGTTCCACGAGAAAGATCATTCACCATTATTTGAGGCGTAAGGAAAAAGACTCTCTTGGTAGTCCACAGTTCCCTCCGACTGAGGGCTTGGGTTCCCCCTGAAAATTAAAGAAATAACATGAGCGAACCGTTCTGCTGAGAACACACCACAACACACGACCCAAGAACAATGGCAGAAGGACGATGGGGCTGGCAGGCACGCGTCAGCTTTGGGAAACGAAAGCCTTTTAAAGCAGCGTGCACCTTGATGCTAGTCCCATTTTCAGAAAAAAAAAAAAAAAAAAAAAAAAAAAAAAAGGTGAATGCAATGACTAGAAGATTTTTTGCACTAAATCCAGAACTGCAGAGAACAAGGCTAGAAAGCTCAAGATGCCCCCTAGCCTCCGGCAGCCCTATACCTAACCTACACCATCTCTGACAAAGGTTTGCGCTTAAAAACAGGTTACAGATTCAGTCATTAAGGCTATCATTCAGTCAGCAATAAACTGCAGTTCATGAGGTTTGCAAAAACTTTAAAGAAAAAAAAAAAGCCTTTATTCTTTGGCTTATATTTCACACAGAGCATGTTTTCCGTGCAGACATTTACACCTCCGTGTGGAAACCCCAAGGCTCTGTGAACCATAGGGCTGCACCCCAGAGCTCCAGAAAACACGTTCCAGCGCTTCATCACCCTTATACTGGTGACCGGGGGGGTTAACTATTGCGAAACCTAAAATGAACCCCTTAAAAACCATCTCATCCTAAGAAATTCTTTACAAGGAGGGTGGTGAAACCCTGGCAGGGGTTGCCCAGCGAGGGGGTGGAGGCCCCATCCCTGGGACCATTCAAGGCCAGGTTGGAGGGGGCTGTGAGCAACCTGATGTGGTTCAAGGTGTCCCTGCTCCTGCAGGGGGGTTGGGCTGGGTGACCTCTAGGGGTCCCTTCCCACCCAAACCATTCTGTGGTTCTATGATTCTATGAAAATAGTCTCAGTTTCCTTTTCATCTGCATTTTTAGTCTAAAAATGTAAAGTCTGTGGCACCTACTGAAGTTGCAGGAAAGCTTCCTGAGAAAACAGAAGCTGCCGGGTGAAATACAAGTGTGTGTCTCCGAGAATCTGCTTAAGCTGATAAAATCCTGTCGACGGTATTGATGGTTAGAGAATTTACAGGCAGATACAAATCAGACACGTACATAGGTCACGGTGTAGCTAGGATGGCTCATAGCTTACTAGTTTTTAGAAGCTGAATAATTTCTTAGTTGTTCACAAGCCTTTTTTTTTTTTTTTTACTTCTGCATGGAGTTAGCGGTGTCCCTGCTCCCTGCAGGGGGGTTGGACAGGGTGACCTCTAGGAGTTGCTTCCAACCCAAAACATTCTATGTGTCCTGGCTTCAGCTGGGATAGACTTAATTTTCTTCACAGAAGCTAGCATAGTGCTGTGCTTTGGATTCAGTACCAGAAGAATGTTGATAACACGCTGATGTTTTTAGTTGTTGCCAAGCAGTGCTCAGACTGCTCAAGGACTTTTTGAGCTTCTCCTGCTCGGCCAGGGGCATAACAAGCTGGGAGGGGGCACAGCCAGGACAGCTGACCCCAACTGACCAAAGAGATGTTCCAGACCATAGAACATCATGCTCGGGGGCGTCAGTCGGTCGGTCGTGGGGAGAGTGATCGTGGCTCGGGGACTGATCAGGGCTTGGGGAGTGATCGCGGCTCAGGACGGGCTGGGCAACGGTCAGCGGGTGGTAAGCAATTGCATTGTGCATCACTTGGTTTATATATTCTGTTATCATTCTCATTATTAGTATTATTATTATTTTCTCTTATTAAACTGTCTCTATCTCAGCCCATGGCTCTAACCTTTCTTCTCCTTCCCGATTCTCTCCCCCATCCCACTGAGGGAGGGGGGAGCGAGTGGCTGCGTGGTGCTGAGTTGCCAGCCAGGTTAAACCACGACACTATGATTCTGTGAAAAGACTTTTTCTTTTTTTTCCGCCGCTGTGGCTTTTCACATTGCTTGCCCTTATCCTAAGTGGCCTCGGTGTTTGCGGCGACTGTTGGAGCGGGGCCAGAGGAGGGCTACTAAAATGCTGCGAGGGCTGGAGCCCCTCTGCTCTGAGGCCAGGCTGGGAGGTTGGGGGTGTCAGCCTGGAGCAGAGGAGGCTGCGGGCAGAGCGAGCGCCGCCAGGGCTTCAAGGGGGCCCGGGAAAGGGGGGGCAAGCTTTTTAGCAGGGCCGCTGGGACAGGAGGGGGGATGGCTTGAAACTGAAGCAGGGGAGGGTTAGACTGGATCTAAGGCAGAAATTCTTTCCAGTGAGGGTGGTGAAACCCTGGCAGGGGTTGCCCAGAGGGGGTGGAGGCCCCATCCCTGGGACCATTCCAGGCCAGGTTGGAGGGGGCTGTGAGCAACCTGATGTGGTTCAAGGTGTCCCTGCTCCTGCAGGGGGGGTTGGGCTGGGTGACCTCCGGGGGTCCCTTCCCACCCAAAACATTCCATGATTCTATGATTCTGAGCACGACCCGGACCCGGCCCTGCGGCCACCCTTACCTGTCATCTCGGCCATGTGCCGGGCCGGGATGCCCATAACGCGGGCGCAGGCCTCCATCTGCTGAGCCACCAGCGGCTTGGTAGGGGCGAGGAAGAGCACCTTGCCGGAGGGGAACCAGCGGTAAAAATTGTACATGACGACGGCGGCCACGAAGGTTTTGCCCAGCCCGGTGGGCAGGCAGACCAGCGTGTTCCCCAGCAGGGCGGCGCGGGCCATCCGCAGCTGATAACCGCGCACCGGGTAATTCGTGGGGTAGATCCAAACCGACCCCGCCGCCGCGCAGAAACCCCACACCGGGGTCGGGTCCGCCAACGCCGGGGTCGGGTCCGCCGGGGTCGGGTCCGCCGCTGCCGCGGCCGCCGCCAACAGCAGGTCATCGTCTGCCTCCTCCTCCTCCTCCTCCTCTTCCTTCTTCTTCTTCTCCAGCGCCTTCCCGCCCGCCGCCCGCCAAGCCTCCCCCCCCCCGGGCGCCCCCCCCCCCGCCACCCCCCCCCCCCTCTCTCGCGCCGGCGCTTGAAAACCCCGCGGGCGCCGCCGCAGAGGACGAGGGGGTGGGACGAGGGGGTGGGTTCCATCGCCCCCCGTCCCACCCCCTCGTCCTCTGCGGCGGCGCCCGCGGGGTTGACGGGAAGGTTGGGCGGTGCGTGAGGAGGAGGCGGTGGCGGCGGCGGCGGTGGTGGTGGTGGTGGTGGCGGCGGGCGGGAAAATGGCGGCGGCGGGTCCGGCGCAGCCCTGGAGCGCTGAGGAGCTGCGGAGCGAGGCGCTGCCCAAGAAGGATATCATCAAGTTCCTTCAGGAGCACGCAGCCCAGGCGGTAAGGGGCGGGCGGTGTATGTGGAGGGGAGAGGTTCAACAAGGCCAAGGGCCGGGTCCTGCCCTGGGGTCACCACAACCCCAGGCAGCGCTCCAGGCGTGGGGCAGAGGGGCTGGAAAGCTGCCCGGCGGAAAAGGACCGCAGGGTGCCCAGGTGGCCAAGAGGGCCAGCGGCATCCTGGCTTGTATCAGGAGCGGTGTGGCCAGCAGGAGCAGGGCAGGGACCGTGCCCCTGTGCTGGGCACTGGGGGGGCCGCCCCTCGAATGCTGGGGTCAGGGTTGGGCCCCTCCCTCCCCAAAGGTCGGGGGGGGGGTGGGGGAGGCTGAGGGGAGCCCTCATGGCTGCCTACAAGTGCCTGAGAGGAGGGGGGAGCCGGGGGGGTCGGGCTCTGCTCCCAGGGAAGGGGCGATGGGACGAGGGGCACCGGCCTCAAGTTGTGCCAGGGCAGGGTGAGGTTAACAATTCCTTCCCCCAAGGGCTGTCAGGGGCCCCCCCCGGGGGCGGTGTTGGGGCCGGGTTTGGGGGTGGGATGGCGGGGTAGGGGAACGGTTGGGCTGGGGGAGCTGAAAGGGCTTTGCCAACCAAAGTGAATCTATGATTCTGTGAGAGGGGGGTTCCCTCCGCCGCTCACTGGTGTGTCTTGCAGTTCCTTGCTGAGCACAAGCTGCTGGGGCAGGTGAAGAACGTGGCCAAGACGGCGAATAAGGAGCAGCTCATCGCGGCCTACACGCAGCTCTTCCACACGCAGGTGCGGGGCCGGGGCAGCGGGGCCAGGGGCTGGGGGGCTCGGGCGGGGGCTGACGGCTGCCGCCCTTCCTCCCCTCAGCGGTTTAAAGGCACGGACGGTGGGGAGAAGGCAGCGGAGAAGGCGAAGCCCGCTAAGGCGGAGGAGGCCAAGGGGAAAGCGGCGAAGCCCGAGGAGGCCGTGGAGGAGGTCGGTGCGGCAGTCCCGCCTCGTGTTGTTGGGGCGATGGCGTGGGGCAGTCAAATGTCACCAGGTCTTCAAAAACCTGGTGACAGCGTGGGGTCTGGTGTTTGCGCCACGTCTTATCCTTACGCAGCTTCTGTAACCTGAATTAGGGATGGGCTCTGTGCATCTCCCCCAAAGCTTGTCTTTGCTGACAGCTGCGCCTACGCTGCCACATTTTCCCTAAATATTACAGCACTGCAGTAACGCATGAACGCTCTGTTAACGTGCCATTCACTAACACTGCATGTGTTCGTTCGCTGCCTTGAATTACGTGCTTGTTCGGTCTTGAATGTAGTTGCCCTGAGACTAGTTAATGCAGCAGTCGTAACTCTGTTCTTATAAACTTAGGGGCCACCAAAGTATACAAAATCAATTTTGAAGAAGGGTGATAAAACCAACTTTCCGAAGAAAGGAGACACTGTTCATTGCTGGTATACGGGAAAGCTACAGGACGGAACGGTCTTCGATACCAATGTTCAAACAAGTAAGGTCACGTATTTAGTGTTTGGCTTTTCTTGCGGATGCATGTAGAGGAAATTAGTTGGAATCATTAAGCAGCCTTGGGCAAGCGTTTGCTTCTGGAAGGTGTGTGTGGCAGGAGTCCTAACAAACCGCTTTTGCCATCGTGTTGTTGAGCAGACAGGGGGGTGTCCCTGCCATCTGCTCCTGGAGCCTGATTTTCCATGAGGGAATGCAGGGCAGTATTTTAAGACTGGCTGGTGTCAAGTGACACTGCTGCATCTTGCCAGACCCCATTCTCTAGGCCGTGGATAATGTGAATTGCAGGGGTTTAATCAGAATCCTACTTCGGAGGAGCGGCAGTTCCTGCTCGGGGAGATTCCCTTATCGAAGGAACTCGAGCACAGCAGTGGAGTTAGCGTCTCTAAATAGACTCATCTTGGTGTGCTTCTGTAATAAACGTGGAGGCACTGGAACGAGAGTGATTTCAAGTAGTCTGGTGTACCATATCCACTGTGGAGAAGTACACTGGTATTTTGTGACAGTTTCTCGATCAGAGGATTTGCAGTATATGAAATTCTGAAATACCAGACAGGCCTTTCCAGCAGTGATGTCCAACGCTGAGAGGAACAGCAGGGCTGTCACTGGAATACTGTCTGTGATTCGTCGTAGTTTTAGGACGTTGTACGTTCCCTGTTGACTACTTCGGCTTCACTGAAGTGTTTATGACTTGTACCATGAACTGAGGCTCACTGGGTCGGGATCTGAAAGACGCCCATCAACGTTAGCTCCCTGTGCAACTTGAACGTTTACTAACGCTTTTAGTGCACAGCACTAAATTTTCACATAGAAATCTGACAGCGGGCTAAAAATAATATTGTAAAAACAGATATTTACATAAAGCATGATCATAATAGTGATTTTAGACAGAAGTATGGTATGTGCTGGTGTGATGTTAAAGCAAGTGAACATAAAACTGTCTTTCAGGTTCAAAGAAGAAAAAAGCAGCCAAACCTCTAAGTTTCAAAGTCGGCGTAGGAAAAGTAATCAGAGGTGTAAGTAAACCATTAACAACTCCCTCAGAATCCAAAAAGTTTTCATTCTGCAGGATTTATGACCAGGGTGCAAATTTTGAGCTTGCTGTTCTTGTTTCTTGTGGAGGTAAAAAAGGTAAGGTGAAAGCGTTTGTGTCCACAGGAGGCAATATTTACTCTTTACGGACGCGTGCATCCATCTGCAGTGTCATTGCTCTCATCAGGCAGCGTGCGGAGAAGAGTGTAACGTGTTCTTCAGGACAAGCACGTGTCTGGGGCTCTGCACAGAGGGGTGGTTACCTGGTTCCGTGGCTCCACCAGTCGCCATCTGCTTTAGCCTCTCGGTAGTTTCCTTTCCCTTGGCATCTCTTTGGTCTTTGCCCTTTACACGTGGTTCGCTTCATCCGTTAACTCTGAACTGGATGCTGAAACTCCAAGTTGTAGTTGCTGTCACGTGCTGAAACGAGGTGCAGCTTTGATGCTGCAATTCCTCTGCTCTGTCCAGCCCCGAGCGCTGCAGTGGTGCAGGTGGAAGCTCGGGGGCGAGGGGGTATCCGGGTGGACCCAAAGCACTTGGCAGAAGAACTGCGCGTTCTGCCTGCCCGTCTGCTTGCTGACATCTTGCAGGCACAGGCAGCGGCGTGACCTTGGTGTGGCTGGGAGATACCAGCTTACGGGCAAAGCGAATCACGGGGTGGTTACGAGGTGCTCGACTGCCTCGCTGCTGCTGAGCCAGCGGTGAAACTGGTGGCTGTCTGCACGAGATAAGAATGCAAGAAGGATCTCGTGCTTACCTGACTTTAAAAAACAAACCCGACCCAACCCTGCAGAATCTTCCGTGCTGCTGCTACGCAGCAAAAAGGCCTTTATAGGTGACTGGATTGGAACTGGGAAAAGGAAGATGTCCCTGGGCTTGTGGCCAGTACTGCAGAAGCAGCAGTCACCTGAGTGTTTCTTCCATCTCTTGCGTAGTGGTGGCGTGGGTGCCAGTTCCCTTCCCTGAGCAGTTCCCGGGCGTGAGCTGCAGCCTTCGCCGTGGAATGTCGGTACGGTGCTAGGCTGGACGTCAGCTTTGGGCAGTGCCAGCGGGTCCAGAAGAGGGACAAGCCAACCGTATTCTGGGCTGCATCAGGAGAAGCGTGGCCAGCGTGGAGGGAGGGGATTGTGCCCCTCTGCTCTGCTCTGGGGAGACCTCCCCTGGAGCCCTGCGTCCAGCTCGGGAGCCCTCAGCACAAGGAGGACATGGACTGTTGGAGCGGGGCAGGGGAGGGCTACTAAAATGCTCCGAGGGCTGGAGCCCCTCTGCTCTGAGGCCAGGCTGGGAGAGTTGGGGGTGTTCAGCCTGGAGCAGAGGAGGCGCGGGCGGGTGCGGCCGCTCGGGCCAAGGGGGCCCAGGGAGGGGGGGACAACTTTTTAGCAGGGCCAGCTGGGACAGGACAAGGGGGGATGGCTTGAAACTGAAGCAGGGGAGGGTTAGGCTGGATCTAAGGCAGAAATTCTTTCCAGTGAGGGTGGTGAAACACTGGCAGGGGTTGCCCAGCGAGGGGGTGGAGGCCCCATCCCTGGGACCATTCCAGGCCAGGTTGGAGGGGGCTGTGAGCAACCTGATGTGGTTCAAGGTGTCCCTGCTCCTGCAGGGGGGTTGGGCTGGGTGACCTCTGGGAGTCCCTTCCCACCCAAAGCGTTCTATGATTCTAAATAAAACTGGTCTTTGAGCATCAGCCTTAAATGCTAATCCCTTGGTAGTGCAGAAAGGTGGGGAGCCACGAGGCAGAGAGAGGGAAGCCCCTTGGGGTGCTCCGCTGTGGAACGCTGCTGGAACTGGATACTGGCATCGAAACAAGCCCGTGACTTCACGGGGTCGCCAACGGCTTCACAACATAAAAGCACAAATCTGAACCGCCGAATTATAGCACGGGCTAACGCGGGAGCAGGGAAGAGCAGCGAAGGGGAGCGTTTCCAAGAATAAAAGGAATGAGAAGCCACAGCACAGCGCACGCTCCGGGGTGGGTGGGCGTGCTGGAGGGAAGGATGTGGAGGTGTGCAGGTGTTCATGGGAGCGGGCTGGAGAAGCTCTGTAAGGCTGATCTGTTGTTTGGTTTGGGGTTGTGGTTTTGGTTTGTTGACGTTTTTTATTTTTTTTTTTTTTTCAGTGGGATGAAGCTCTCTTAACAATGAGTAAAGGAGAGAAGGCTCAACTGGAAATCGAACCCGAGTGGGCATATGGCAAGAAAGGGCAGCCCGATGCCAAGTATCCTTCCCCAGCCAGTTACTCATTAAGTAGCTCGGAGGTGCCTGCTGGAGTGAAGGGCTTCATGGCTGGGGGTGTAACGGGGGGGCGGGCATTCACTTGTTGCTTGCTTTGCAGGCTTAGAATGTTAAAAACCAGAAAAACTCAGTCAGCTTAATAGCTGCATGCACCTGCCCGTTTGCTTTGAAGAAAAAACTCCCGTAGGCAGTACTGCAGAGAACTCGCCGCTGCCTTCTGCCCGTTTTTTTACTCCAGCTGCTTCCAAGTGCTTCTCCCCCCAGCGCCAGGGGGCTGCCAGCCCCCGCAGAGGAGTCACCCGCTGCAAGCGTTGGGACAGCGCTCACGGCCTGGCCAGAGCCGGATCTGGGACGCGGGGCTGAGCGAGTGATCCTGCACTTAGGCAGTCACGTTTCTTTTTTTTACCAGCGCCTCCAGAGGAAGGGAAGCGACTGTGCTCTCTTGCTGGAACCCCATGCCATGAGAATTTTAAAGGACTGTCCAGAAATTCTTCTTCCCTCTCTGGTCGAGCGGGACAGCCTATGCTCCTCCCAGAGGAAGACCAGTGTCCCAGAAAAGGAGGAGTTCAGGCAGGACTCAGCCCCTCACCTTCGGAGGAAGGGGGACGGGGAGAAGTGTCCCTTCCTAAAGGCGTAGCTGCCGAGGGGGCAGGGCTCGGCTCGCAGCCGCCGTTCCCTGCTAAGGGCAGGAGGGTCACTGAAATACAAACCCGACACGGGCGGGGGGACGGCAGCTGGTCAGTCACAGCCAGCCACGGGCGGGGGGACTGGGGCCCATGGCTGTGGTGTTCGGGGGGGGGGGGGTGTTGGTTTTAAAGCTTCCTTAACTTGTGCAAACAGGATTCCACCAAATGCAAAGCTTTTCTTTGAGGTGGAATTGGTGGATATCGAATGAAATGAAGGGTTTCCTGCGCTGCTGGGAGGCCGTTTACGATCAAGAAAGCTTCTGCCAACTGCAGTGTTGCTCGCGTAACTTCAGGATAGAGTTACAACCGTGGCCTTGTACCGAAACCACCGTCATCGTCCCTGCCCCCCGACTGCTGTACAGTAACGTACCACTAAAGAAAACATAGTTTATACATGCAAGTGACTTCACTTCTTGTGTATGTGATCAGCTTAAAACTTCTTTCTCTTACTGCGGGGGGGGGGGGGGTGTGGTGGAATTGCACAGAGCTCCAGCAACCTGCCCCAGGAGACGCAGACCCATCGGGAACGCCCGCGCCTGTTTCTGTTACCCCTCGATCCGCTACTGAAAAGCTGGGGCTGCAGCACCGCGCTCCCCTTCCAGCTGTGTCGGTGTAGCTGCCGCGTTTTACAACAATGTCACTTAACCTAAAATATGAGTGGAAGAGGAAAAAATATTTACATTTATGTTCCAGGCTAAAAAAAAAAAATCCTCTGAATTTCTCCTTTAAAGGTGCTTTTCAGAAGTGTCAGGCAGGATGCCCACCCCCTTCTAGCCGAGAACCGTAGGTGCCACAGCCCTCCCCCGGGTGCTCCCGTGCCACAGAAGTTTGTTTGACCAAAACAGGCGCTGAACTGCGACTCTGGCGTTCCGACTCCTGGCTTGAATGAGGCAATCCAAGAAAGCGCAGAGGAGTACCGAATTCCTTGCTTTTATTACAAAAATGGGAATGATCACTTTGATCAAAATGAAAAAAAGTTTGCTCACACTGTGTACATGAAAAACTCCAAATACAAAAATCATCCCAAACACAGTTTGTGCTTTTTTAAAAAAGAATGCAACGTCATTTCGCACTGCATTTTAATTTTTGACCCCCACACAGAATAGAAAACACGGACCGCAGCTCGCAAAGGCTGCCAGCGGCATCTGAAGAGCTTCAATGGGAACGACGGAACAGAAGCAGTCTGGGGTTTGCTCACCGGGGCGCAGAAACGATCTCGTGACAGAGCAGATCTCGTGACGGAGCAGGTCGTGGCATTTCGGGTGGGGAGCAGAGCAGGCGAGGGCAGCCCTGCTCCTGCGCCCAACACGGGTCAGCAAAACGGCTTTGGGCAAAAAAAACCCAAAAAAAACCCAACCCCAAACCCCCCCAAGACTACAGCTTTACTGATTAAGTCTATGGAATCATTGTGAGACTGAAAAAAAATTCTTCAGATACCTCCATAAATTAGTGCAGGGAATTAAAAAACAAACAAAAAATGCATTTATGGTAAACTGGAGTTGTACAGAGATACCATTGATCGGTTACCAGCGCACGAATCTTGCTTCACACATACCCTGTGAACACCAGCTCGTTTCACATGCAGAAGACCAAAAAGCAGGTATTACAACAGTTCTTTCACAGCCCTAATTTAAAAAATATATATTTTTTTTTTTTTTTTTTTTTAATTCCGTCTTTGTTGAAACTGCAGCACAGTGAAGTTTGCTCTTCGGATCAAGTCGGATGATAATACTGTCCGTAATTCCAGGCGTTCTGGTAATTGTACTAGGAAAAGAAAAAAAAAAAAAAAAGAAAAAAAAGAGAAACAATCAACAAAAGGTGGTAATGTAAAAGTCAGGCTGCCCAGGCTCCGAAGGACTCCGGGAATGCCGGCCGGCCTTCCAGCAAGGCGCGGGGAAGTTCGCCCTCCGGCAGTTTTAATGGTTCTGAAGGGAGCGGCCAGCGTGGCCACGCCAGGGCCGAGGCGCCCGCGTCCCACCACAGCGCTCGGGGCCCCCACGGCTCCTCAGCGAGGCCGTGCAGGCAGCCGGCACCTCGCCCCGGTGCACCTCGCCCCGGTGCACCTCGCCCCGGTGCACCCGCTGAAAAAAGCCGGCTTTGTTACGGAGCGCGGGGCGGCGGCAAGGTCAGCTTGCACCAAGGGTGGGTGCAGAGGCTGGTGCTGCTGCCCGGGGCGGGGGGGGGGCTGTGGTCGCTTAAACGTGCGTGTGGTAGGTGCCCCACTGCAGGCCAGGGCAGAGGGTCACTCCTGCTCCTCAGAGCCCCTCTCTCTGTGGCTCCTCCTCACCTCCCTTTCAGCAGAATCTCGCAAGAGGGAGGAAAAAGGAGGGGAGCAGCAGGGAAGGGAAGGGTGAGCTGGCCCCGCAAGATGGGAGAGCCAGGGCAGACAGCTTGGGTGCCCCGATGCCGCTGCCTCGGAGCTTGCGGCCAGCAGCGGCCGTCACCCAGAGCTCCACCATCCTACTGCAACCAGCTGTACCCCAACTATCCCAGCTGAGCCTGGGGAGGTATTCAGCAGCGTAACGTTCCTGGGGCAGCGCGACCAAACGTCTCCTTTCCCTCACAAGGTGCTCCTGGCTGCTGTTCTCAAGCAGGTTGAGAAGTGCGCAGGTGGCAGACAGTGATGGAGTTACTGCATCAACCCCAGGACCGAGATCTTCATCGGCACCCCAAGTCTGCTATTCCCACGGTTCAGAGTTTGAAAGCCCAGGGCACTTTTCCTGACCTAGTGCTGAGCAGAGCCCCCCTCGTTCTGGGCGAGTCCCCTTTCACTGCCTGACCTTGGGAAGAACGCTTGACCTTGCCCGGGCAATCCTAAGCCACAGTTAGGCAGCGGTGGGTTTGCGTCCCATCTGCACGCGCTGCTCGCACCGGCTCGGTAGGCTCCTCGCAGCCTCAACTACAGTTTTCATTAAACTGCTCCAGCAAACGTTTCCGTTGCACCCCCTACGCTCGCAGGAACGAGCGCCCCGAGCCTCGTCCCAGCTGAGGGGCAGCAGCACCCAGCGCCACCAGCGCTGATCTCCTGCGGAAAGGCAGCTGTGGAAGCTCTGACCTCACAGCCTGCCCCCGGGCAAGCCGGCACGCAGATGGACTGAGGGGCTAGCAGCAAAAGCACAGCAGGTGCCGGAGGTCGCTGCTGCCACGAGCAAGCAGAGGAAGCCGAGGTACGATATCACCCGTTCACTCTTTAAGCCCCTATAGGGGGACAAAACGCACCGCCACGCGAGGACAGCCCCAGGCACAAGCGACCAGGCAGGCCGACACTGCGCGCGCTACGCAGCAGCGCTGCGGGACCCACGCCGGGACGCCCCAGCAGCTTCCAGCCACAGAAAGTAACGGCCGAGAGGCACAGGGAACCCGACTCCCCTGGGCAGGACACTTCAGCACGCGGAATTGCTTAGGTTGGACAAGCCCTTTAAGCTCAACCACCCCTAACCCTGCCATCCCACCACTAAACCCTGGCCCTAAGCACAGAACAGTTCTGCTGCCCTTAGCCAGCGGCGTCACGGTTCCCCTCGCATGAGGGACTAGCCACCAAACCCCTCGTCTTGCTCCACGCCAGACAGAAATGCTTTTACACTTGCACAACAGCCCAAAGAGGAATCAACGAAAACAAGAGCTACATCTTCACGCCAAACTTTCCTCGCCAGCTGACGCCGGGCCGTAGAGAAACGTCACTGGGAGAAGCACAACGAGCAGCTACTCAGCGTGCGGGTGTCGGGCGAAGGAACCGAAGCACGCGCCTACCTGATACCAGGCATTGTAGTTATACGCTGCCTGATTGACTTGCATGTCTCCATCCATCATCTGCGCCGATGCCAAAGTGGGGTCATCCGTCAGCATTTTCTTCTCATCCGGCTCTTCCGATCTGCGAAGTTAATATTTGCTGGTAAATGGCATCTTAGATCGAATTCTGAGCACGTCTTTGTGTCAGAAATGTTGTAACAGATACGGACACGTAATGCTTTCGGATGTGGTGCCCTGCCCAGACAGGGCCACAGAATTTGATTTAGAGAAAGTATAGCGTGCTCCAGAACAACAGTCTGGTTTTGACTGGTCCTGGTGCTCAAACTGAGACAACGCGGTCCCTGAGCAGGAACACACTTTGGCTACTTTTACCAGGACCGTTTGATTTTTCTGTGACACCTAAGTCAAAGGTATTTTCCAGTGAATGTGTTTCCAAGTATTTTAGCCAACAGTACAGCCCTAGTTGTTATATAGTGCAAGACATTAAAAACAACAGTGACTTTGTTCTTGCAAGCGGTAGGTTTCAAGCTGAAAAACCTATGTACATATATTAAAGGAAAAAAAATAGTCTGAGACTGTTCTCTGAACTGCTTTTAAAGCAGTTCCTAGGTGCTTTCTATCAGCGACAGCTGAGGGCAGTACACGTTCCCGCCACCCTGCAGCGCATCGGCTTCCACATCAGCCCATTCGCTCGGGGGAACAGAATTCCTACCCGGGGGAACAGAATTCCTACCCGTTCTCTGCTCTCCTTTTTAAAGAATCCTGCTCCTTCAGAAGTGCCTGATGTTCATCATAAGCATCCAAAAGCCTGCAGGAGACAAAAAGAAATAAAGCTTTGCTCACCATTTTCACGTAAACATTTTAAACCTGTGGGGAAAAAAAAAAAACCAAAACAAAACAACATTTTAAAGTGCCTGCTTCAAACTGTAAAAATACACAAACATTCTAAACCAAACTCAGTCATAATCCAATTTTAATCAGTGATCCACTACAAAGATGGGAAAGCCAACAAACGTAATTTGAAGGGGGATTCCGCAACGCATAGTGGAAAACTTTGTGAGCTCAGAAATTCCCAACGTGCTCAACTTTTACCACACTTCATGCACTTCTATAAAGTTTCTTTCTAAAGAAGTTTTCTAAAACTTATTTGTGCTACAGCTGCTTCTGCCGGTGACTGCATTCCCTCAGCTGCGTGCTGACGCCATCCACAGCAGCACTGACGTTTAGGAATCAAGAAATTATACAAAGTTATAACAATTCCAAAGTAGCAGCTGACAGCCTTTTCCCAAACCACATGGGAAGCACAGGAATATTTAATGCAGCACAAGAGAGTCACATCATTTCTGTATCACATATACCCGTGTATTGCTGAGTGAAAGAGCAATCCTTCCATTTCCTAGCTAAAATTCCCACAAATAGCTAAATACCATTTCATCTGCTGCGTCCCCCGCAATTTAGAAGGTTCTGTCAATATTGCTCTTTGTGAAAAGCGTTTCTTGCACTTATTCTGTGCTCTGGTGTTATTTGGGAACTGAAAACTTCGTTTGGTTTGGTCTATCCAGGATCTCAAACTCGCAAAGCTTGGCTGCTACGCAAAGTTAAAACGGTCAGAATCAGCAGAAACTAAGGATGGCTGATCTTAAAAAATATACAAAGCTGAAAAACTAACTCATGGTTAGGCCTTCCGAGTTGTTTAGCTGCAAAATGTAAATAAAAACAAGAGGGGTTTTTTTGGTTTTTTTGTTGTTTTGGTGTTTCGTGGGGGTTTTTTTGGTTTTTGTTTTGGTTTGGTTTTTACACAATAAAAAATTAAGAGGGGGGGAAAAAAGCATATCTGGTATTGAATTAAGCTTCTCGTATCTGATCCTTCCACGTAAGCGTCTGGCATCATTAGCACTTCTGAACACAGAAAAAAAAAAACCAGAAAAAAAAATCAAACCAATGGAGCTTTGGGAGCCTGAAGCAGCGGCTCCCAGGGTGTGGAGCATCCAATTATAGCTGTGTCACAGAGCACTTCACGTTCTCTTTGAGGAACGTCCTCCTTTGTAAGACTTAGCAAGAGAAAACTACAGCACGGAGTTACGGGCAGCGTCAGGTACTTCATAAAACAAGGGATCATTTCCTAAGAGACATTCCCACTGAAAAACAGGAATTTGGTTTAGGGAAGCGACTAGGCCTCAACAAGGAACGCACGGCACAAAAGAAACAATTTAAGGAGGCCACCAACCCTACCCCTCCCCTACTGCTTTTACAAGCGCTCTTTTGGCGAGCGACCCCGATTCGGCCGCCGCACAGATCACATCTTACTTGTTTACATCAGAACCAAAATCTTCCAGAAATTCCACTTTTCGCTGAGAAAACGTAATCCTCATTTTTATAGCCAAGGCGCCATTGACAGCTTTATCAAAACAGCTCAAGATGTTTTCTTCGTTTTGCTTGAGATCGCCGCTGTACTCCATTTCAAGCAAGTTGAGATACAGTTTCGTGTTTTCCTGTTCAAAAGATGGATTAGAAAGTTGTACATCTTAGGTCATGTTAGGTTTTTCACGCTGAACGTGTGTCTACTGGATGCGTACCAGAACATTTACACCATAAATACATGCTAGAATAGTCAATAAAAGGATTTTCTCTTTACATCGGTCATCTTGGAGCTGGTTTGCTTCACAAATAGATTAGAAGTGATCTAACGCTCCAAAAGCGGACGCCACGCTTGGCTAGCAGTAAGCTAAGAGCACGTGGAGCGCTCACTGTCGCCGTGGTTATACAAAACCATCTGCCAGTACTGCCTACGCGATCCATTTGTTCACCTCGAGGTGTGAACACGCCTATAAAATTTAAGATTCTAAACAGGCAAAATGAAGCACAATGTGCTTCCAATGGCAAAAAAATTTTGCCAACTTCCAGATTCGCAAGCTGCAAACGCGGCAACATCAGTTTAGAGGGACTGGTGTCTCCACATAGCAATGGAACATTACATACAGTTACAATTCCTGTCATCATTGTTGCCGTGTTTTTTTTAAAAAAAAAAAAAGTTCATAAGGAGAGAAAAGTACCAGTATATTTTTTTTTTTTTTTTTTTTTTTTTTTAAATACAGCAAAGAGGGAACACATACTTTGTCAATTTCTATGGCTTCTGACAGCACTTTTCTTGCCTTTGGAAGATTTTTCTGTACTTTGAAGAGGTGCCGAGCTAATTTGATGGCATAAAACGACGATTCGCTAATTGACTTGGCATTCCTAACAGCGTCTTCGAGCAGGTGTTCAGCTTCTTCCATGTTTCCGTGTCTGCGTTCTAAGCTGACTCGTCGCAAGCGAATCATCGCTAGCCCTAGAATACACTCTTCAAACGTCTTCAAGATTCTTCTCGCCTCATCGATGTTGCCTAAAACACCGGTGAAGATGCTTTAAGATAGGAGACACCCAACAGCCTCTTAAAACCAGAATCCCTCCCAGCAAACCCCAGCCTTGCTCTTACCCTGCTGCTCCTCAAAGGCAGCCCACAGCATGTGAACCATTGGTTTCTTAGGAAGATGTATTGTGCAAGCCCTGCTGTAGACATGCCTCACTCCTTCAATACTATGATTCTCCATGTATTTGGCATACTATAGTTGAAAACAGAGCAGAGGTTGAAAAATTTAAAGCTTGTATTTGTCTGTAAAAACATGACAGAACGATAAAATTCTTTTGTTTAAACCCATTCAGCACCTTTATTGAACCACTAGACTAGTTTCTGTAAGGAAGGACGTAGAGAGGCAACGAAGTTGGCATATGCAGCAGTCAAATCTGGTTGCAAGCAGACCATCTCCTAATGCAACAGATATAGTTATATATGAACAACATTCCACAAGAGTACAAAAGGTTAGTCACTAGATCAATGTATGCAATCCGCAGGAGGTAGGTGGTAAACCACTTCCCTTACCTTAATCCAGAAGTCCTCATAGAGGGCACAAGAAATAACACATCTTTCAAAGAGGACCACGACTCGTTCGTGAGTGCCGTTTTCTATCTCAAATTCTAAGTACTCTTTCCAGTTTTTCAGCTGAATTTTCTCCAGAGGTTTTACGTGGAAGTAAGGCCTCTTTATCTGCAAGAGTCACAGTGGGGCAACTTAGAATCATAGAACGTTTTGGGTGGGAAGGGACCCCCAGAGGTCCCACAGCCCAACCCCCCTGCAGGAGCAGGGACACCTTGAACCACATCAGGTTGCTCACAGCCCCCTCCAACCTGGCCTGGAATGGTCCCAGGGATGGGGCCTCCACCCCCTCTCTGGGCAACCCCTGCCAGGGTGTCACCACCCTCACTGGAAAGAATTTCTGCCTTAGATCCAGTCTAACCCTCCCCTGCTTCAGTTTAAAACCATCCCCCCCTTGTCCTGTCACAGGACTAATGACTACTTAGTCTTAGGACTAATAAGCATACCGCCAAGTTACTTAAAAGGGAAAAACAAAACCAGCCACACACCACCCAAGCAATGCCATTTGAATAAGCAGGGCCGCAGGGATACGTCATTATCTATTCAAACAGGCCTGCTGGGGTTACCCCAGTGTCGGTCAGATTTTGCTGACAATTACATTCTAGGCTAGTCACTTCTTTTTCTAGAAAGCTTTTTCAGTGCAAGTGTTTACAAAAGCCGTAATTATTCCAAGAGCTAGCAAGATTGTGGTTTTATTGATGACTACAAGAGGAGCTGGGTGGGACGGCGCTCAGCACAGAGAATTTTAACATTGCTTCGAACTAAAGGTAGCAAAGCATCCTTCCAGAGATCTGCTTTTTCTCTCCTCCATCTTTGATTTTACCTGATTATTTCTCTCCTGTACTGCAATTCCATCTCAGACACAAAGGGATTAAGAACTTACAATAATTAAGGAGTAACATTCCATTTTTCAAGGCCACCTGAAATTTAAAGCCAGTCACCCTCCTCGCTGAACCCCACTATGGAACCCAATACTCCTTCTCCATATTTTGACAAATTCACAGGTACCTTGCTCCTGCTAAAGCAGCAGTAAAACAGCCCTAAGCAGTCTCCCCACATATGCGACATCTGCTGCCTACCTACCTCATTTCAGTCCATTATAAAGACACGTTTAACTTTCTATTTCCAACTCCCCATAGATCCAACACATTGGTACCTACACAGCCGATATGCTCTCTTGGTAGAGTAAGTATCAGCTCTGGCCAGGAGCAAGAGAGGACACCCCGTTTCTTACGCATTTTCTGCAGCATTCTCCCAAATTTCAATAATTTGTAGCTTAAGGTTTCCTGAGCCAAGACAACCTGTACTCACATAAGCATTTCCCACGACACATCAGCGTACCTAAGCCTCGCCTACCCGAGGGACATGCTTTGTACGCTCTCCATCCTGCTACAGGGGGCAACTGCCCCAAAAGTGACCCCGCGGGGCGGGCGAGGGCCCTTCGGGCTGCTGTGCGACAGAAGGGGCACCCCCTGGGTCACGGGCTGTGCCCGCAGCGCCAGACTGGCCACGCACCACGCGTTCGAGCTCCTTTGGCTTACAAGGTATCTGGCCTCATCCAGCAAAGCACAACAAGCTACGTAACAGTTCTGACGTCATGTAACCCGGTAAGGAGTTGCTGAAAATCTGTCCCAACTGTTTAAAACAACGTACTCTTTAAAAAGAAAGTACATTTAAAACAAGAACCGTGTTCTGCAATAAGGTATTTGCCAGGAGGAAAAAAAAAATTTCACAGAGACTAAGAATCAAAAACTTGGGTTGGTTTTTCAAAAGTAACCAAACTTAATTCTACGTAGACCAAGTTCTATATTTGCAGTGATCAAATGATTAATTAATTACTCTTAAGACATTACGCACAGGAGCCGCATGTTACAATGGCTACTTGTGGAAAAGCCAACTGATCTCATGTTTAAGAGTGTAACGTTAAAACACAGAACCACACAAATGCCTTCTCCTTTCAGGACAGGCTCGCCTCTTCAGTCAGAACGACCTCCGCTCCCCTACTGTTTCGCAGTGCCCCACGTGCCTAAGGCAGGACTAACTTAGTACTCCATGCATGCGTATTTAAAGACCACTTAGTAAACAATACACCATCTTGCCTCTCCAAATACCACTTAAAGATTTTTAAATCGTCAGATGACAGAACTGACCCCACAAGTTGCCTTTTCACAAGAAAAACGGCAGAAAAGGGAAACTCCGTCTTTGTTCAAAGCACCGCAACAGTTTAAAGCGTACGGCCTAACTGCTACTCAGAATTCCTGGCTCCCCATCTTACGTTCAAAACGCTTGCGCATGCTGCCTTACATAGAAAAAACAAACTTACCGCTTCTTCAAACGTCCACCTCTTACTGACTTCGTGTTCATTGTGGTTAAACATCTCTTGATGGATCTCAATGATTCTGTGCCTCATGTTTTCGATCTCAGTGATTAGCTAAAACATAATTTTTAAAAAATGTAACACAGGTGGCCACCGCATCACCTCTGTAAATGCGTTTTAGGCTGGCAGTAATAGGCGTAAGTTAGAAGTATCACAGACACATTAAACGTTACCCTGAACAGCCAGGGGAAGGGAAGGGATGGGGATGGGATGGGAATGCTGCCCAAGCGGTGGGGCCTTGGCCCTTAGAAAACCAATTCAGTTGGGCTGCACTACCTGAAGTTTTGCTCTTACGGTAAAGATGACTGAGATAAAGGATGAATTTGGATCCAAGTGAAACTTGGTTTCAGCACGTGTACATTTGCACAGTTAGCAATTCCTTTGGATGGCTCCAAGTTTTCGTGTGCCTTTGAAGGCTGTGAGCCTGCACAGACCATTGCTGATGAAGAGCTTGCTTAAACCACAGTTCCTAACCTGTTAACTGGAATAATTAATATTAATTCCTAAAGTTTTGTACATCACTTCTTTAATTTTTGAACTCCATTTCTTTAATACCTATGAAAACATCGGAAAGGTAAATCCTGTAGACAAAAGCAGCTTCTCACGTGAGCCAAAGAGCAATGATCTGCGAGAGAACTACGGGAACACCTCAGCGACAGATATACTAAGCTGTCTGCAGATCAACTCGTCTTTCGGCCACGGAGTAAGGCAAGAAACGCCATCGAGCACCCTCTGCGTGCGTACCTTGGCAGGGTCAGTTATGTCTTCGGTACCAGAGGGCAGGTCGTCCCCAGGCTGCGCGTCCTCCCCGCTGTGGCCGTTGACGGACGCTAGCTCTCTGCGCAGCTGAACGAACTGCTCAGTAGTCAGGAGGTCCCGAGGCAAGTTGTTCTGTATATGCTCTTTAAACCTAGGGATAGTTAGAAACAAGCCAACACAAGTTTGAACATTTTATGTTGCCATACTCTGCGTAAGCAGAGCACAGTAACAAATCCTAGCGGGGTTCTGCATTGCTTTATCGACCCAGAGCAACACCGAGAATGCAGCTCCTGGCCACATACAGACAAAAATGCAACTTCTACTCTCTATCAGACTTCAAAAGCTTGGCATTTTGAAGAGAATTGAAAAGGTGACGAACTTCAGAGGTGCAGACAGACCACATGCCACGTAAAACTGATGGCAAAGGACAAGATCATTTTTAGAGGAAGATACTTTATTTCCAAAACCAAAAGATCTGTAGAAATTAGACTGGTGCATAATTTAAATAAGGTTTCTGGTTCCCTCATTACCTCTCCATATTAATGCAGGATTTATTATCTAAAACTTAACCAAGTACTTCTCTTTAGTCAATTAAATTAGTGTTTCACCACACGTGAGCATTGCACGAGGAATTAAAAGTTCAAAGCCTCTCATTCTGTTTTTTCAAAGACATCCTCTCTTCTTCCTCACAATTCCAAGGCCTGCCTTTATTCCACAGCAGAATTTGTGAATTGACCTAAACCAAAATTCCTAAAAATGTGTATCAGTACTTTAAAACAATCAGTCAAACCGTACGAGTATACAAATAAGTAAATAATTATATAAAACTCAGTATCTATTTCAAGCTCTTGTTCCGAGTGAACACTTCCACACTTACAGAATTAGGATAGCGTGTGCTTAAGAAACTCATAGCACTAACTAAATCTTTGTTTTCTCTTTACCTCTGGAAATGATGACTGTAGAGTTGTGTTGGAATTCCAAGGATGCGGTCGTATATGGACGTAACCTCCCTCAGGTTTCCCTGTTCATTTTCCCAGTTTATATACATCTCCCATAGTCTGTCAGAACGGAAATCTGTCCCAGCAGCTAAGACTGCATGTTCGTAGGCTCTGTGAAATGAAGTAATTTTACAGTTGTTTCTGGATGTGGTGTCAGAACAAGGAAGAAAACCTCTGGCTCTTATTTATTTAAATATTAAGAGTGTCCTCATTTACTCGCAACCACACTTACACTTGCTATTTAAATTCTTCAAAGTCTTTTCTAGAAATCTGTAGCAAGACCTCTAGAACTTCAGAGTGTTTGTACTCACTCCTTTTTCCCTCCAGCACTTCCACAACAGAACAAATAAAGGCAACAGAAAAAGCCACTTGCAGGAACGCAAGATATTAAGAAAATGCAAAGTCCTTACCACTTGTATCTTGTGAAGATTCTAAATCCATTAGTTCAGCAGTTTAACACACAGAAGCTACACGTCAACCACGCAGCTAGAAGCTGCTTCAGTTAAAGCTCAATTAAAGTTTTGGGTCAAACTTTAGTCCAGGACCACTGCCAGCAACAGATGAGGTCAGACACGTTCTACCCATACCTAGAAAAACTCCGAGGAATTAAATTCCAAAAATTCCATGGGGAACCCGTTCCAGTGCTGCACTAAGTATTTCCTAACGTCCAGCCTGAAGCTGTCGAGCCACAACTTTTGACCCTTGTGCCACACTGTACTGTCTATCCCTTCTTACGGAATTTGGCTCCATCGGCTCTTGAAACTCCTCCAAGTAACTGCAGGCTGCTACTCGCTTGCCCCTTATTGACCCGATTCCACTGCCAGGTAACGGTATGCGCGGGCTTCTCGTATCGCTCAGTCTGCTTTCAACTTACCCGCGAATTGTACTGTTAGTTTCAGGATCGGCAGGGTCCAAGGTCTCCTTTAAGAAGTTTATATAATGTATCCAAAGATCAACGCTAAGAGGAATTGCCTGAAGCCCTCTGCGATAAACCTATGAAGAGAACATGAACTGTACTTCAAATACTTAATGGCGTCCTAATAGAGAGGCAAGACTGTGTTATCCGGTGAACCTTAGAAATACTAATTACTGGAATTTTGTTTAAATAATCTACCATTACCATTTGGGTGGAGGTTGGATAGAACATGGCAATGTTCTGATCTCCACGTGCAGAGTCTTGATCTTCAAAGCGCAGCGGTCCCTGCATTCTGACCAGGTTGTGTGGGCAGGCTTTGGGGTACAGACCATAGGGCACAGACCCATTAGAGCATCATTGACAGCGTCTGACCAAAAATGCAATAAGATGTAGCAATTGTGACCAGCAAACCAACTATATTGTTTTGAAAATGAGTAATAAATGTAAGTGACAGAAAAGCCCTGCCCTACTTGTTAAGCTGCAGTGTAATACAGAGGCTTGCACTGCAAAGCTTGACAAACTGTAGAGGTTTAACGCACCTGCCAACAAAGAGAAAAAACATTAGCTACAAATGCCACAGACGTGACAAGTGCAAACAAAATCCCTACAAACCTGACCACACGTGGCAGGTACTGGCAGCCAAATGACTTGCGGTAGGTTCGTCATTATTTGGCTAACAGGACCGGTGGCAACAGCTGCGCCCAGCTACCTACATACCTCGTCAGACTGTTTAACGTTGTCATGTCGCTTTTCGAGGTCTGCATACTTTTTCCAGTACCCATAGCAATACGGATAATGCGTGAAAAACCTGTCAAATGCTTTCCTGGCAGCTGGTAAGTGGTTCTGCAAGAAATACACAACAAAAAGCAATGAATCCTTTCCCTGGAAGAACCTTCACATTATTTTAAAAACAACTACTGTTTTAACATCGTCTTAAAAACGATTGGTTTCTTTTTGCAATCTCTGATGCCGGCACTGGCAAGGGCAAAACAGTATCCACGAAAGCCTGATGTGCAGTTCTAGATAGGTCACTGGAATACCCACAGCCCGTTTTGGTTTTCTTTCTTTGTTTCTGGAAGGCTAAGGAAAAGGGGGGCACATACTAACCTCCTGCTCTACATACTGTAGTAGATACACCCATCCTGTGAAATCCTGGGGATTGTCCTCTACTACTTTCCAGAACTTGTCAAAATCTGGAGGGAAGCAAGCATCAATATCTGTTGTCTGTAAACTCTCAATATTTGGAATTTCACTCTCCTGCGTGTTCTCTTCATTCAAGTCAGGGGAACTATCAGGTGATTGTTCCATCTCAGTTACACTCATAATTTCTGTACTGAAGTCCATGTTCTGTTCTTCTGTCGCCGTTTCAGTGCCATTGTCTGTGCTGTCATTGCTCACAGTGGCTTCTCCTCCTCTGCATTATCTGTGCTCTCCATAGCTGAGGCTACTGCTGTTCCGTAGTACTAGATCCTGTGGAAATAGAGAGATTCAGTATTCATGCAGTGAAGATCCAAGCAGAACTCGGCTGTGAATTCCCAGCCAGGAGCCTCCCAAGTGCTTCAGGCATCCGTGTATTTCACCACAAACCTTCAGCAATTAGAAACGCTTCACTCTTGAGCCCAATTCACAATTAATAAAAAAAAAAAAAAAAAATGTTAATGGCAGCCATACATTTTAACATCTGCACATACGAAGCATTGTGGTCTTTCTAAAAAACTATCACAAGTAGCTATCGAGGCATAAAAGTGAACTGATGCAGTTTTCCTGCACGAGTCTGTTGGAATTTTATTGCAAATAAAGGATTACGCTAAAATTTATTCCATTCTCCTACTTAGTAGAAAACAGTAACTTCTTTGCAAAATAAATACATGTTAAAACATGCCCTCAAGGGCTAGCTGGACTGCCTTAAGTGGTAACTTTGCCAAGACAAGAACTACTATCAGGGCTAGCCTCAGTCCAGACTGGGGATGCCTACGCCAGCTAATCAGAGGGCCACAACAAACGTTTAGGCTAGCCCCTTCCCTGCAGCCGCTCGCTGCCCCACATGGCTCACCCTCGGGGGTTCCTCCCGCCCCTCAGGACAGACTCCATCTCCCTCCCACTCTTCACATTGATCTCACTGCCAAACGGCTGCTGCCCAGCCCTGCCCTCCTGGGCAAACGCCAGTCCAGCCTAACCAGGCTGCGCCCTGCTCTGCCAAAGGGTGCTCTGCCGCAGCTGAGCTCGGCCTTCACTGCCCAAAGCCTGGGCGTAAGGCACTCAGCCGAACCTTCTCCACATCCAAGCCAGATCCCAAGGCCCTACAGACCCTAGGTAATACAAAACCCATGCACAACACAACAGCTCTTAGCTGTGAACACGTTTTGGATGAGGAGTGCGAGACAACCATCGTCCTCGAATGCACCGCAGCAACTGCCACTCCTACTCCCCTTCAGCTCTCCTCACAGGAGATGACAGCAAATAAGTTTTGCATTTAAAAAGAAAAAAATAAAAAGCCCCCACCCCACTCTGTCTCCAGAATTCCTTCCCACTGAAAGCCTGAAAAGAGAACAGACCGACTGCTCGCCTTCACTTCAGCAAATACTTCGATAAGCTATCGATATTGCAGCGGGGAAAAAATTCTCGACAGAAAGGGAAAATATCTACACCCCATCTTCAGCAGCTTCAACACACGAGAAAACAGTTCTGTTTTCCCAGGAGTTCACCAAGCCTGGCATAGCGTTAAAAGGCCCACATGGTCTAGTCCTCAAGTTTTCCAGTAACTGTTTTTTAAAAGTAATTACTTCTCTTTTCCGCTGTATACATCATCTGACAATCATATAAACACAATTTCTTTTCCTTTAAGGTAAATAGGCCATAATTTGGTAACTTTATATGGTAACTGTTCATAAAAATGAATGGTTCACGCCATTTAGACGTCACACGAACACGGCGTGACTACACAGAGCGCTACACTGCTTTTGTTCTACAGGAAAAGAGGCGGCTTGGGTCCGAGGAGCAGTTTATTTCGGTAATGACCAGTTCTTCCCCACAGCCTGGGCTGCCCTAGAAAGCCGGCATCAAAAGCTGGTTCCTTTAGCGAGCGTTGGAGATGAATCTTCAACACCGGTTTTGGGAATAAATGTGATTTATAAGTTAAGAAATTAAGTACGAAAGCAGCATCGCTATACCTTTACTAGAGCAACATATGGAAGAGATCTGCATCATTAAACAGCTGCTGGCACTCAGAGCTTACCTCCGTAAAGATTATAAAATGAAGGCATAAGGGGAGTGCGTTATGCCCTGACACATGAAAAAAAAAATAGTTTAGAAGATGTTTAAAGGATGCAGCTGTTTTGAAACTTGCAATAATTTACGAGCTAAACTTATTTGGATATTTGACAGGCGTTTTGCCCCTCTCGCCGCTTCAGAAAAGGTATTCCAGCTTAAAAAGAGAAAGAGCTTCCCCAAATCCAGCTGCCTTCAGGTTAGGGGGAAGAGAAAGAAAGGAAGAGGGAGAAGCGGTACCTCTGCACACAGGGTTTCGAAGGGGATCTGTAAGCCTGCTGTGGAGCCCACCTCCAGCCTCAGGCGCTCTAGAACGCCCGCGGGGAGCGGCGGCACTCCCGAACCCCCACCGAAACCGAGGGCAGCGGCGGGGCAGCCCAATTCCAGGAGTTTTTGGCTCCCCTCGGGCTAAACGACTCGGCAGGGCTGCCAGCCAGCCCCACGCGCGGGTTTTAAACGCTTCACGCCGAGCGAGCCCGTGTCACCTCGGCGCCCACCAACGGCGCGGAGCTCCTGGAAGCGCCTGGGGGGAAGCGCGGGCGGGCAGCACCCGGGGCCGCCCCGCCCCGCCGCCCTGGGGAGCCGCCGCCGCCGCCGCCTTCGCGGGGCGGGACCGCGCGGGCCTGCCCGGCCCGGCCCCGCAGCGCAGCGCGCCCAACGGCCCCGCGCGGGCTGCTACCGGTTGCAGGGCCCGGCGGCCGCCCCGGCCACACAACGGCAAAGCGCGGGTCGTCCCGACAGCCCGGTAACCGCCGGCCAGGGCGGGCAGCGGGGCCGGCAGGCGGGCAGCCCCGCGCACGGCGCGGCCCTCCCTGAGGCGCCCCTCACCCCGCGCCCCGCTCGCCTCGCCCCGCGCCCCTCACAGCGCTCGCCTCACCCCGCGCCCCGCTCGCCTCGCCCCGCGCCCCTCACCTCACGCCGTGCCTCCCGGCCCGACCCCCCGCCGCGCCGCCTGCCCCGCCGAGGCAAGCGCCCGCCTCAGCCTCCCGTCGGACCGGGGCTGGGCCCCCCCCCCGCCCGCCCGCCCGGTACCTGCCGCGGGGCCGGTGACCGCCCGCCCGCCTGCCGCGCCGGGGCCCAGGAAGAGCGGACGGCGCCTGCGCTCAGCGCACCGCGCATGCGCCCCGGCCCCGCCGCGCATGCGCCCCCGCCCCGCCGCGCATGCGCCCCCGCCGCCGCCCCCCTCCCGCCAAATGGCGACGCGCTCTCCCCTCTCCCTGAGGCAAGGAGGCGGCGGCGGCGCTACGGGAATAAATCCCGTTATTGGAGACAGGGCCCCGCGAAACGCCTACGGGAGCGGCAGCGGGAGGGCCGGGGCGGCGCTGCCAGGCGCAGGGCTCGGGTTCGTTCCCCCCCCGGGCCTGGCCGTGAGCTGCCGCTTCCCCCGCCCAGCCACCGAGGCAACGTTACCGTAACAGCCCCGGCAAGCTACCACTGCACAGCTGAGTAAGTGCATTAAAAAAACCCCACAAAAAAACCACCATATTTTTTCACACATACCACACAAAGCCCTGTTATACTGTGTAATTTACCGCCAGGGTTTTCTTCCACGTACGAGTGTGACGCTTCGTGCTAAAACAAGTCAAAACGTGACTGTGTGAGAAGCGTGTTATTTATTCATGAGCGATCTGACATCCGCTGCTGTGCTGTCTCCTACAGGGAAGCGCAGACGAGCAGGAGCGGCTTCCCCGCGCGCGGCAGGCGCTCCCACCAGCGGCCATTCCGCCTGGGAAACCAGCAGCGCCCGGCTGGTCCCACGGCTCTCCACGCAAACATCTGTCCGTCTGTCCGAGCCAGCCGGCTGATGGAGTTGCGCGCACGCCCGCCCGGAGGTCGTTAGTTTAGGTGGCTGCCTCCAGAAATTCCTCTAAACTCTTCCTGATGTGCGGTGGCTGAGCTGCGGCGTGCATTAACAGACTTTGACCCATCTGTGCAAAAAGCGCTCCCGATAATTTCGCTGTGGCTGTCCGGATATTTCCCCCGGCTCCCGGCAAAGAGCCGCTGTTGGTCATGTTTCCCAGGAGGTGCCAGAGGACAGCCAGAACCTTTTGCTCCACGGCGTAAGGCTTCCGTGGGTACAGCTCCGTAACAAGATCTGCAAGAAAGACAACGGGTCGTCAAGCAGCGCTTGAAGATTGTTTTGAAAATACGATTCAGAAGTGAGCCCCTGCTATGAGAGGTGTTTAAAAGCACTTCATGTCAAATCATCTCCCCGAGCAACTGAGGAAGGGGTGCTGGTTACGCACAGGAGCTGGGCTGCCGCTGCAACACAGCCTCAGCGCCCCGATACAAGACGCCAGCTTTCCCTACAAACGCCCCTTCTATCCTCTCTCAGGAGCTTACACGGCAGCACCGTACTGCTGATAATTACAATCTTCCATTGAATCAAAGCACGTACAAGGAACAGAGGGGGGGTTAGGTTTGGTTTTAGTTAGGATTACCATAAGGCCCTTTATTTCTCACAGAGCGCTGTGTAACATTTGATATTTTATGGTTTCCCCTCTATCTCAGAAATACGCAGTAGGTATTTCAGTTTAAGGAACAGAGTAGCCTTATACTATAAATATATGTAAAACGAAGCATTTTGCCTGCTTAGACAATTACATCATGAATTAAGTATTTCATTTGCAAATGTTTGCCTTTTTGCTAGAATGGACCCTTCTGATACATAATGCAAACTACTTCAAAAAACCCCAGCAAAAGATGAACTGTTTAAAGGTTGGTGACTAACACATTCAGAAAGCGTAAATTGAGGAATATTTCAAGAACAGACTGTCCATTATGTTATTTAGTTCAATTTCATAGCTACAACACACAGAACTACTCTGAAAGTAAGCCAAATAACGTCTGTTTGGTTCAAGCATGTTTGCCATAAAGACATCCCTTGTTCGCTTAAAACACCACAGGGAAATCCAGCACTTCTCTGGTAATAATCCCCAGTATTAAAATACGTATGTGAATTCTAATTAAAATTTGTCTTCAAGCTTCTGACACCAGTTTAGGAAGACGACCATTATGAAGTAGGGGTGTTCAGCCTGGAGCAGAGGAGGCTGAGGGGAGCCCTCATCGCTCCCTACAACTGCCTGAGAGGAGGGGGGAGCCGGGGGGGTCGGGCTCTGCTCCCAGGGAAGGGGCGATGGGACGAGGGGCACCGGCCTCAAGTTGTGCCAGGGCAGGGTGAGGTTGGCCCTGGGGAACAATTCCTTCCCCAAAGGGCTGTCAGGGGCTGGAAGGGGCTGCCCAGGGAAGGGGTCGAGTCCCCAGCCCTGGGGGGATTGAACAGCCGGGCAGAGGCGGTGTTGAGGGCCAGGGTTTGGGGGTGGGATGGCAGGGGTAGGGGGGCGGTTGGGCTGGGGGAGCTTAAAGGTCTCTGCCAACCCAAACGATTCTATGATTCTAAGTCTGCTGTCTTTGTGGTGACGGCAGCTCAGCTTGCCAGCTTGTCTCCTTTACAGCCAAACGCCAGTAGGCATTAGCAAAAGCCTTGAAACAAGAACAAGACCAACTGCAAAAAGTAAAAAGGTAGAGAAGTAAAATTCAGGAGTTAGCAGGAGCCAGCCTTAGCGAACAGCCTATTTTCTGTGCTGGGAAACCTCGGAAAAGCAGCCACTCATCCCTTTCATCTCTTCCCGGCAAGAGTGTGCGGGAGGCAGCACCGAGAGAGGGACCGTGACCTGAAGCAGGCAAGGCTCTGCTCTGCAGTCGCCCCGCGCCCCTGGCCCTCCACGGGAACCGGCGATGCCGACCGGGCGGCGGCAGGCCCGTGGGGACCCGGGGCTCGGTACGGTACATCCCGCTCAGGTACTGACAGAATGCAACGCGTTACAAACCAAAGCTCATTCTGTCTGATTCCATATTAAAACGATTATAAGCTTAAGGTATTTGTACATCTTCCATCTGACTATATAATAACAACCTTTTGTTTTGTCAGCAATAGCTTCTAATTTGCATTAGAAGGGGGTGAAATTTGACAAGTGCTGCATCGTTAATGCCCACAATCTACTGTGACAGAAGGGAAGACAGATAGCCACCACCCTCCTGCAATGAATTTCCCTAATTAGGGTGGCACACGAACAAACAAACACCCAAAGCAAATCATGACTTTACCAGCAAGCTTTTCTGTCATGTCCTGTTTTGCTTTTCCATTCAGAAACTGGGCTTTTGTGCAGAATGGCTGGAGGAGCAAATAGTTGTCTAAATGCAAAGAACAAAACACATTAAAATTCTTCAACAGAAAATTAAACAGTCTGGAAATAAACACAATACGGAAAAATGGAAATAAGAACCTTACTTATATTAACTTCAAAAAACTGTGGTGTATTAAAGGGCACAAAAGTGTAAAAAGATACCCTTAACAAGCCCTAACTCCGACAATCTCGCAGAACGCAGCGTATTCACTTACTGAAAATACAGAGTCTGCTCCAAAGCTAAAACAGAGGAAGGAAAATAGCTGTGGCACACACAAATCAGCAAGAATCTACTTCTTTGACCTGTTGAAGAGATTCGGCAGCGTGACAAACCTCCGGATAACGAAACACAGCATCACACGGAACGGCTGAAGTGGGAAGGGACCTCTGGAGCCCCTCTGGTGCCAGCCCCTGCTCCAGCAGGGCCACCCAGAGCCGGCTGCCCGGGACCAGAGGAGGGCTACAAAAATGCTCCAAGGGCTGGAGCACTTCTCCTATGAGGACAGGCTGAGGGAGTTGGGGGTGTTCAGCCTGGAGCAGAGAAGGCTGCGGGGAGACCTGATTGCGGCCTTTCAGTACCTAAAGGGGGCCTACAGGAAAGATGGGGAAAATCTTTTTAGCAGGGCCAGCTGGGACAGGACAAGGGGGGGATGGTTTTAAACTAAACCAGGGTAGGTTTAGACTGGATCTAAGGAGGAAATTCTTTACAACGAGGGTGGTGAAACACTGGAACAGGTTGCCCAGAGAGGTGGTGGAGGCCCCATCCCTGGGACCATTCCAGGCCAGGTTGGAGGGGGCTGTGAGCAACCTGATGTGGTTCAAGGTGTCCCTGCTCCTGCAGGGGGGTTGGGCTGGGTGACCTCTAGGGGTCCCTTCCAACCCAAAACATTCTATGATTCTATGATTCTATGATGATTCTATGACCGTGTCTGGATGGCTTTTGGGTATCTCCAAGAACGGAGACTCCACATCCCCCCTGGGCGACCTGTGCCAGCGCTTGGCCGCCCTCACAGCAAAAACTACCTGCTACGGAAAAACAGCACAGCCACCTAGGCGCTTGCTGCAGTTCTTTACTGGGCTGGGAAAACAGCAAGATGACTTGTATGGTTTAAAAAGTGCGATAATAAAACCAAAGATTTGTTAGACAATGTAATGATTGGATGGAAACCATTGGGAAGAGTAACTCTTTAAATTTAGAATTTAATGAAAACAATTAAAATTCTTTAAAATTAAAGAGAGAGGAAGTGACTTACCTACATGCTGACAGAGCGCCTGAATAACGTTTGTGGCAGCTGCATAAATCCCTGGGTTTTTGGAGTTCAGGTTGTTGTCTACCATGGCAGGAATTAACATGTTGATCACAGGTGATAAATTGTCTTTCAGCAGCGGAATCATCTTGTGCATTGTCTCCAAAGCAACCTGATTTACTTTACTGTTTGAGTCATGTAAGCGAGCCTTGAAAGCGTCGAAGATCTGAAAAAGCATCCAAAGAGCATTCATCGGAATTAACAACTGCGGTGTGAGGTGGGTATTATCATAGAATCATAGAATCATAGAATGTTTTGGGTTGGAAGGGACCCCTAGAGGTCATCTAGTCCAACCCCCCTGCAGTGAGCAGGGACACCATTATCTAGATCAGGTTGCTCAGAGCCCCATCCAACCTGGCCTGGAATGTTCCCAGGGATGGGGCCTCCACCACCTCTCTGGGCAACCCCTGCCAGGGTTTCACCACCCTCACTGGAAAGAATTTCTTCCTTATATCCAGTCTAAACCTACCCTGGTTTAGTTTAAAACCATTACCCCTTGTCCTCTCACAGCTGGCCCTACTAAAAAGATTTTCCCCATCTTTCCTATAGGCCCCCTTTAGATACTGAAAGGCCGTAATCAGGTCTCCCCGCAGCCTTCTCTTCTCCAGGCTGAACAAGCCCAACTCCCTCAGCCTGTCCTCATAAGAGAGGTGCTCCAGCCCTCGGAGCATTTTAGTAGCCCTCCTCTGGACCCGCTCCAACAGTTCCATGTCCTTCTTGTGCTGAGGGCTCCAGAGTTGGACACAATACTCCAGGTGAGGTCTCACCAGAGCAGAGCAGAGGGGCAGAATCACCTCCCTCGACCTGCTGGCCACGCTTCTCCTGATGCAGCCCAGGGTAGGGTTGGCCTTCTGGGCTGCCAGCACCCATGGCCGGCTCATGTCCAGCTTTTCATCCCCCAGCACCCCCAAGTCCCTCTCGGCAGGGCTGCTCTCGATCCTTTCTTCCCCCAGCCTGTACTGATACTGGGGGTTACCCCGACCCAGGGGCAGGACCTTGCACTTGGCCTTGTTGAACCTCATGAGGTTCACACAGGCCCACCTCTCCAGCCTGTCCAGGTCTCTCTGGATGACATCCCGTCCTTCTGGTGTGTCAACCGCACCACTCAGCTTGGTGTCGTCCGCAAACTTGCTGAGGGTGCACTCGATCTCGCTGTCTAAGTCATTGATGAAAACATTAAACAGCACCAGTCCCAGTACGGACCCCTGAGGGACACCACTCGTCACCGGTCTCCATCTGGACATCGAGCCATTGACCACTACCCTCTGGATGCGGCCATCCAGCCAGTTCCTTATCCACCGAACAGTCCACCCATCAAATCCACAGCTCTCCAATTTAGAGAGAAGGATGTTGTGGGGGACTGTGTCAAAGGCTTTGCAGAAGTCCAGATAGATGACATCCATTGGTTTTCCCGTGTCCACTGATGCTGTCACACCATCATAGAAAGCCACTAGGTTCGTCAGGCAGGACTTGCCCTTGGTGAAGCCATGCTGGCTATCTCGAATTATCTCCCTGGCCTCCATGTGCCTTAGCATAGCTTCTAGGAGGATCTGTTCCATGATCTTCCCAGGCACAGAGGTGAGGCTGACAGGTCGGTAGTTCCCAGGGTCTTCCTTTCTACCCTTTTTGAAAATGGGCACAATGTTTCCCTTCTTCCAGTCACCAGGGACTTCCCCTGACTGCTGTGACTTTTCAAATATCATGGAGAGTGGCTTGGCGACTACATTGGCCAATTCCCTCAGGACTCTGGGATGCATCTCATCAGGTCCCATGGACTTATGTGCGTTCAGGTTCCTCAGGTGGTCACGAACCTGATCTTCTCCTACAGCAGGAAGGGTTTTGCCCTCCCTGTCTCCCTCATGCCATCCATCAACTCGGGTGGGGTGGGGAGAGAGGTTCCCAGTGAAGACTGAGGCAAAAAAGTTGTTGAGTACCTCAGCCTTCTCCTCATCTGCTGTTACCAGCTTGCCAGTCTCGCTCATCAGCGGGGGTACGCTTTCTTTAACCATCCTTTTCCGGCTGATATACCTGTAGAAACCCTTCTTGTTATTCTTTGCATCCCTAGCCAAGTTTAGCTCCAGCTGAGCCTTGGCCTTCCTGACCCCATTCCTACACAACTGGGCCGTGTCCCTATACTCTTCCCAGGATGGCTGTCCCTGCTTCCGCTGCCTGTGCAGCTCCCTCTTCCTCCTTAGTTTGTCCAGCATGTCTCGTCTCAGCCATGCTGGTCTCTTCCCTTCTTTGCCCGATGTTTCTTGCTTTATTGTCACACTTTAATTGTCCATCCTGCCGAGAGGGACTTGGGCGTGCTGGGGGATGAAAAGCTGGATGTGAGCCGGCCATGGGTGCTGGCAGCCCAGAAGCCAACCCTGCCCTGGGCTGCATCAGGAGAAGCGTGGCCAGCGTCGAGGGAGGGGATTGTGCCCCTCTGCTCTGCTCTGGGGAGACCTCCCCTGGAGCCCTGCGTCCAGCTCGGGAGCCCTCAGCACCAGGAGGACATGGAGCTGTTGGAGCGGGGCCAGGGGAGGGCTACTAAAATGCTCCGAGGGCTGGAGCCCCTCTGCTCTGAGGCCAGGCTGGGAGAGTTGGGGGTGCTCAGCCTGGAGCAGAGGAGGCTGCGGGGGGAAGGGGGCCCAGAGGGGGGGGGACAAGCTTTTTAGCAGGGCCAGCTGGGACAGGACAAGGGGGGATGGCTTTAAACTGAAGCAGGGGGGTTAGGCTGGATCTAAGGCAGAAATTCTTTCCAGTGAGGGTGGTGAAACCCTGGCAGGGGTTGCCCAGAGAGGGGGTGGAGGCCCCATCCCTGGGAACATTCCAGGCCAGGTTGGAGGGGGCTGTGAGCAACCTGATGTGGTTCAAGGTGTCCCTGCTCCTGCAGGTGGGTTGGGCTGGGTGACCTCTAGGGGTCCCTTCCAACCAAAACCATTCTATGATTCTATGATCTTAGCAAAAGGTGGCTCTGATATGCAAACACCTGAGACACTTTTTTTAGCACGTAAAGCAACATTTGATATTTTTATACCGTGTATTCTTCAGCTGTATCTCCCCTCCTCTGAATTTGAACCATTCCTATGCAATGTAATGGAGGTGAACCAGCCACCTGTAACTTTCAGTATGACTAATATTTTCTGCAACAAGTATTTTTGGCAAAAAGAATGTTTTAAAGATTTCAAAACCATTCACAGTTAAGGTATTGCCAAGTTCCACAGAAGTATTTCATAGTCCCACAGCAAAGACACTGCACTCTTAGAAGACAATCTGAGGTTTCCTTTCATTGTATCTATCTTTAGTTTACAATGGTTTGGCCTCACCACAGTATTTTTCTCCTAAAGAACCTCCTTTCCTACTAGAAAGCATGCTTACCTTAAGCTTTATCATAACAAAGACCTTTCCTCACCTCCTCCTCGAGTTTCAGAGACAGTTTTTCAGATCTTGATTAATCCTTGCTGCTCTGTTTGTAACCTGTTCCAATATTTTGATATTTACTCAGCAGTGGCATAAAAAAACTGCACGTAGTATTCCAGAAACAGTTCAGAGAGCGCTTTCTTAAGTGAAAAATTTCAGCTGCTCCCTTCTATTTACTTCCTTTGCAGCTTACAGATCTCCCCCTTGAGCATACACACCCCATGCTAGCTGCCACGAAGATTAACGCCATCCCAGCCAAAAGCAGCACTCGCCTATTCCTCAATGTTTTCCTGTTAATCAGACATCCTTATTGAAAGAGAGAGCCAAGATTTTTATCAGAAAACTTTGTGACACAACTTTAAAGACCCATGAAATGAAAAGTTCTCATACAGTTACCTTCACAATGTTCGCAACAACAACGCCTTGATTGTTCTCTGTATCTGATAACAGCTGCTTAATGCCATTTATTCGATCACGGAAGTCTTTTGCATTCAGTAAACCTATAATGTCTTTAACATATTCTTCGCTTTCTAGTGAATTACGAGGAGCTGTTTTTCTTGTGACTTCACGGGCTTCTGTAGTCTCTCTGTTGGAAAGGAAAAAGTTACTCAGGGAACCCATAAGCAAGCTGAAACACGAGCCTTCAATCCAGGCATTCTCTTTCCATGTAAGTGCAAGTATCAGAAGGAAACAGAAAATCTTCTGTGAAGGACTTTCACTTTAAACATGGTGATTAAAAAAATCACCTAATGGTAATTGTTGTTCCTAAAGCCTCAATATACATTCCACTCTAAATGGAGATACACCGGTTGCACAAGAGGTGAGCCTCAGCTAGGCAGGAGCCCTGTGCTGTTTCAAGTTTCTGTGCGAGCGCAGCTGGGTTTGTGACCAGTAGCAGCTGTGAACTTCCCCCACATCAACGGGTCAAAAAAACCCCAAGAAGATTACTGTAGTTTAATTCTTTATTCTTGAATTTCTTTAAAACCAGTCTAGATGGCACCTGAGCAACATGCCCTGCCAAGGTGGAGATTCAACGACTCTTCAGAGAATATTCTGAAACCAATTTTCTGTAGCATCTAATCTTATTAGACAGTCATGGAAAGAACTGTAAGATCTGTGGACCCACTTCTCTGTCCAGGTAAGTAACCTGCATTTACGGACCAGTCCAGATAGAGTCCTAGCTCATTCCGAATGTGTGAACGGAAGCCTTTGCTGGAGAATGGAATAAGCAAGCCCCCTTCCTTGCATTTTCAAATTCAAACCTATCAGCTCTGCACGAACAAAAGATCATCAAGATCTCCTGCCCAGCTAGCGTATCACAGGCCACTAAAAGTACCCAAATCACAGGGAAGAGAGCCCTTGGCGTAACGCGGTGAGTAGCACCTCTTCTGCGGAAGCGGACACGCAGTTTCACATGCCAAAGCAAAATTCACCACCGAATGTGGCAGCATTTTGAATAGTAGGGAGCGTGTTAAAGAAACCTGTTCCTGAATAGCCACACTTCAGCCCGGAGGCAGTCACAGCCCCTGGGAAGTCTGCAGTCCTGGATGCAGTTTTTTGGCTTGGTTTAAATTTGGGGGAGTTTCCTTTTCAGTTCAACAGAAGACCTATTAGAAGACAAACTAGAAAACTAAAAACGGAGAGTATCATCTAAAACCTTCAGCATCCCCAGTTAGGATCTAGCTGAATACTTAAGCATCCAGGGAAGTGCACAAATGGATAATTTGTGCTGCGGCTACCAGCAGGCAGGCTCTTTCTATGGTGTCTGCACGGCGGTATCCTGAACTGATGGCGACACGGATCTGCTGTGAATTCCAAGCACTTTGTGTACTGTGTGTATTTGCATAGGCAGTCAACAGACAAAGTTAACTTCAAAATGCACAAAGCCATTTTAACGTTACCAATTACCCCGTTTAAAAGAGTTTATCTGGGATGTGCCAAGTTTTTCCTTTTCCTTCAGGTGCGTTTAATTTTCACAATCCCATTGTGAATGTTTCTGTGCTCTTCCTGAGGTGAGGCCGTTCTCCTAGAGGCCAAGTTACTAACAGGGTGCAACACTGAAGAGCATTACCTGTCAGTGATGTTGAGAGCGTCTCTGGAAGTAGATGATGACCTCGAATGTCCAACATTCCCAGCATGGGAACGTCTTCCTTTTGCTGAGGGTGTATCCAACGGCATCTCCCCCAAACCCTGCACGAAGGTGCAACCATTAATTAACACGGCTGGCAGAGTTCTGTGCTGCTGGGGACCCTGCAAAAGCAAGTCTGACAGCCAGGCAAAGTAGGGTAGCAAAGTACGTGGCATCCAGCGCGTCCGCAGGGGCAGCTAACAGCAGCGCCTCGCCGTGCTGCGGTCACTTGATTACTTGTCTTGCTCTGACTGCACCCCCTCCTGCTCCCTGTGGGTTCATTTCTACACCTAATGGCCACTACTACAAGTTTACCTTTCTCAGACGTTAAACAAGAGCTTTTCCATATACCTTTTCACGCAGACTGCTAACAGTTTCCTTAATGTAAGGCAAATCCTTCGCCGGCACATACTTTTCAAGAGCTTTATCAAAATCAGGGTGAGTCATCATACTGCAGAGCATCCTTCGACCATAATACCTGCAGGGCAACAGGCCACGACATCCATAAACATGGATTTGCTTTGTAACTCAACTGATAATCATAGGCGTGTCATCCCAAAATACAGAAGTGCAGGAAGACTGCTATCTGTATGTGTAACCAGGCACCCTTTTCGTCCTCCCACAAAGAAACTATGCTCAAGAATCACTATTTAATCAACAACTAAGCAAATTAATGAGAATAGTTTTCCATTTCATAGAATCATAGAATCATAGAATGTTATGGGTTGGAAGGGACCCCCAGAGGTCACCCAGCCCAACCCCCCTGCAGGAGCAGGGACACCTTGAACCACATCAGGTTGCTCACAGCCCCCTCCAACCTGGCCTGGAATGGTCCCAGGGATGGGGCCTCCACCCCCTCTCTGGGCAACCCCTGCCAGGGTTTCACCACCCTCACTGGAAAGAATTTCTGCCTTAGATCCAGCCTAACCCTCCCCTGCTTCAGTTTAAAGCCATCCCCCCTTCCTGCCCAGCTGGCCCTGCTAAAAAGCTTGTCCCCCCCTTTCCTCTGGGCCCCCTTGAAGCCCTGAGCGGCCGCACTCAGCTCTGCCCGCAGCCTCCTCTGCTCCAGGCTGAACACCCCCAACTCTCCCAGCCTGGCCTCAGAGCAGAGGGGCTCCAGCCCTCGGAGCATTTTAGTAGCCCTCCCCTGGCCCCGCTCCAACAGCTCCATGTGCTCCTCGTGCTGAGGGCTCCCGAGCTGGACGCAGGGCTCCAGGGGAGGTCTCCCCAGAGCAGCCGTCTTTAAATCGGACGGTCTGGGCTTGTCAGCCAGGCAGCGTGGATCCCAGTGCCCGCATTCCCTCCGTGGCCTGCATCTCGTCTGTGCCTGTGTCCTGTGAGCCCCTCTTCTTCCTGCAGCCAGGGTGGGCACAGCTGCAGCAGGCATTCAGGTAACTCCTGCCGTGTACGCTCTCTCAACAGCCTCGGCAGTGCTAGGTTAACGCTTGGGCTCCATGATCTTAAGGGTCTTTTCCAACCTAAACGATTCTCTGATTCTCCCTCCGTCACTGCCGAGCAACACACGCTGAGCTATGCAGAGGTTTCAGCCACCTGGAACATGCTTATCTTAACACTTAACCTTACTAACCTTGTTTGTTGTGAACTGTCCTGGGCAAACCTGGCTATTGCAGGCAAAATCCGGTCAGCGACAGCTTTGGTTCCAGACAGAATCCGCTCCGCTCCCATACGTTCTACAATGTCTGACAGATGCTGGGCTGTGCATCTTCTCACCGCTGAATGCAGGTGGCTAAAGAAAACACAGCTGCTTAGTAAAAACTCACGGCAGGAGCTAAACAGCAGTATTTATGTGCTCTGCCAAATACGGTGTACAAGTTTTTTCATCTTTGGCATAATCTACAACTAGTATACTGCTGATACGCAGACACTTATTCTGGCTGTACAGAAAAGGCACTGCAGAGCAAAGACAAATAACTTTCTTTAAAAGGATAATGCATTGGATTCAATTTCATATCATTCACTTAAAACCCCAAACTACAAGGACGCAGAATGAAAAACGAAAAATTAGATCCTTGTTGTTTAAAGTCAGTTTCACTGCAGGTTTTGGATTAATAAAACTAGTAATTTTCTTCTTTTTAGGATTTAATTTCTGGTTTTCCTTAAAATAATTGTAAAATATTTTAGAAAGCACACTACTACGCGTTCCTTCCATCAACTTTATGAAAAACTAGTCCCTATGCCCAGAAACAGATTTTGTGTAGTTTATATCAATTTAAAATTAAATCAAGCAGTATTCTATTGACTTATCTCATGGAAGTCTATTTTCTACAAAACGGGGGCTGTTAAACACCTGCGCTGATGAAAATGAGAGAAAAGCTGGAATCAATTTTCAAACTCGTGCAGCAAACTAACCTTTTGCATAGGACTAACCTTTTGCTTAGGGACAGAGTTTAATGGTGGGATGGCAGGGTTAGGGGAACGGTTGGGCTGGGGGAGCTTAAAGGGCTTTCCCAACCCAGAGGATTCTGTGATTCTATAAATTCTGCTCTCCCTGCTTGATCCCACATGTTTTCAGGGTACACAATTCTGCAAGTTCAAATTTTTATGATTTTATTTTTATCTTTGGATTAAAAATCCAACTTTGAGGACAGTTTCACTGCACAGTAAATGAGGCCTGTGTATGGCTCATCGATCGTAGAGAAAAACAAGTTTAAAGGCGAGAGCCAAGGAAAAGAACTGACGTGGTAAACCACGAGTGGCTCCCCAGCTTTGTAGTTTGACACGAACGTCCGGCGTTCTTCCCGAACAACCGTGTTCCCATTTCGCCAAGATTTTCGTTGTCTCTGGTTCCGTAGGTTATCATGGCCTCAAGTAAAGCTACCACTGGGCTACACCGCACAAAGCAGCTTCGGCTTGCACACCAAGAGCGAGCCAGGTCTATTCAAGCTGCTCAGGATACAGCCCAGGCTGCAACAGCCAGCCGGTAGCACAGCAGCTCCCAGGCTGCACGCCCTGCCGACGCAGCCATCCTCCCCTCAGCAGCTGCGGGGCTCCCCAGTTTAAGACCAGCTTGGCTCGTGCTCAGTACCTGCCCTTACAGCAGCCTGGGAGAAGGGAAATGGTAATTCCAGACTAACTCCTGCTGCAGGCACCGATGGGAAATGGGAGCTGCGAGGCTTAAAGGCCTTGCTCCGTAAGCCCCCGCTCCCCACGAATGCCCGCTGCTCATGCAAAATAGTTGGAAATCTTTTTGTATGCACGTAAGACCCTAGAATTAAACACGATTCATACAGGTAAGAAAGGTGATTTCAAAATTTCTGAAATCCAGCCGCTTTCAGACCTAGCCCTGGAATCACGCTCTTGGAGCAAGCACCTATTCATAGAGGTGAGTTTACAGCAACAGTGCAGTGCCTTTAGAGCAGCAGCTCACAAAAGCAAAAATGTTTTTAATTATTCTTGTCGGTGAAGTCACAACCAGCTTTGTAGCTGATGAAGGATCAGTATCTGTATCTACCCAGGGTTCCAAGCGTTAATACTTATGATCACAGCAGGCTTGAAATATGCTGAGCAGAAAACAGGCAAATTTTAGGTGGTCTTCCTGAATTGTAGGCGAAACCTAAAAAACTGTTAACTTGAACACATGCGTTGTGGTGAATATAAGCAACTCCATGTGTAAGCCAAATTTAGAAAAGTTATCCTTTGTGTAATTGCACGGTTGTGTCAAACACAACCTTTCCACTTCGTACTGCAGACACGTGTCATTTTTCTCCCAAAGTTCCACTTGGAAAGGTAATTCCGTATTCCTTGTTACAGCCTCGAGAGAGGATAGCTCCCTATGTGCTGCCATGCGTTAAAACATACCGCGCTCCATGATTTAGACGCTGCTTTGACTGAAGTTGTCTTAGCTGTGAAGAAATTAATCCCCGCTTCAAACATTGACTTCAGACCTACAGCTCAGATAATTTTCTGCCTTAAGATATCCAAAAATGTATCCGAGTTCACAAATTGAAGGCGTCAAATCTTTATAGGTCTAGAAAACTCTTAAGGATAGGCCAGCCTGTTTGCATCTGCCACTGGAATTGGGAGATCGGATGCAGCCAGTTATGATCATGAGTATCACTTGGCCAAGGACTTCTGAAGAAAAGATGGGAGTGCATAAGCAGAGCACTTTACATGGCTTCTGAATTAAAGCAGGGCGCAGTCACTGTCTGCTGCTCTTAAATGCACAAAAACAACGACGTGCGGGCGTGATTCATAAATAATTTAAACCCTAGGGCTGATATTTGCCTTTCAGTTTCAAGTTCAGGTAATTGCAGTATGGTTCACATTGGCTTTCAGCAGACAGAATCAATATGCTCCGCAACAACCAGCTTCCCAGAAAACAAAATAACGAGCAAACCACTTTGAATCGAGACTAACTCATATGATTTATAGGTGTGCAGAAAGCCTGAGGACTGATTTATAATGTAGCATCTGAAATATTTAATAAAAGGGATAGGCTACAAGAAAGGTAGCCTATTAATGTCATCCAAGTGATGACAGGTAGGTAAGAGATTAAGTACAAGTAGGTGTATATCTAACACACAGGAATGCCTAATGGCTTGGTTAAGTATTGCTGTTAGAGCGGATGAGGACATCGAAGAAAAAGAACAGCATGCTTAACAGGGAAAGTGAAAGAAAGGAATGTAACTTCTGCTGCAGGCTGAGGTGAGCCAAGGTCAGAATCAAACCATGCAACCAGAAAGGGAGGCTCGTTTGAGGTGCTCAAGAAAATAACGGCCACAGCCACTGTACAGGCAATTAAAATGCAGACAAAAAAGACTATTAACCAGCTAAGGCTAGAGAGGAACAGGAAATCAAGGGAGATATTAGCTAGAAACTGTAAGTTATAAATCATCTTTCTAAATAAAAAGTAGTGCTGAGAACTGAAAAAGACAGGCATTTGATTGCAGAGCAAGTGAAAAATGAGAATGCTGTGTGAGCTTTACTAGGCAAAGCAAAACAGCAGTTTCCTAAGAACACCATACTAACAGCGAATAAAATTACTGAAGTGTTGCAAAACGACCAGAAAATACAGCAAGCTCCAAAACCCACAGCCAACTTTTTATATAACGTACAGAAAGAAACAGGGGAGCTACCTTTTATGCCAACAAACGTTGCCCTGGTTAGAAGTGCTGCAGAGCTGACACTGTATTTTCAAATATCTGCCTATTTTATGTTGATTTTTTTTTTAAAAGACTGTATTTAATAAATTTAATCTATTCACAAGTTATTTCTTTATAAAGTCTTTATAAGAATTACCTTTGCCCTCCATTTATAAGAGAACAAAGTGCACGTGCTGGAGTCACATTATTAACCATAGCCTTCAGTGCTTTGTCTACCTCTTCCCTTATAAATGTGTTGGATTCACCAGCTTTGTGCAAAAGGACTTTTACTGTATTATCTAGTTCTTGATCCATGCTCTTTTTCAGGTGGGTGAACAAATCCCCTAAACAGACCACAGCAGCTCGAGAAACACCTGAGCGTAAATTCTTGACCTGCACACAGGAAAAACCCAAACAAACAATGAATAATGTTTATAAAATATACTTTAAAATAAGTAAAGCTTTATGTTTCCCTTTGTAAGTTTTAAGTAACATTAAAAGCAACTGAGAAATACATTTCTAACTTGATTGACAATGTGTGAGAATTAAAACACAAACGCATCAAAAGTGTTACAAAGTTACAATCTAAATTTGTTCAGCCTCTTAGCAAATCAGTTCAAGTGTTGGTATCTGAAGCATGAGCTGCTTTGCTGAAGGACAAACCCATCCTCTTGAGACTGTCCAGCTGCGGAAAACTAACCCCAGATGAACGTACCATTTCACTTCAGGCTAGCTGAGAGCTATACAATGCATATGCACACGTAAGGTCAGTGAAATATTCTGATAGTAAAATTTAACCTCTTGAGCCACAGCCAAACTTGTTTCATGTAGCTTTGCAGTCAGAACAGTGGCATGGTAGGCAGACAAACATCTAACAAAGTTCAGACCTTCAATTTTCTTCTCCCTATGTAAAAAAAAACAACAAACCAAAAACATTTGCAGATTTTAATACAAATTTTAAAACACACAATTCTAAGAAATCAAATTGCAAATAAATTAAGACTGTAAAATAAAGCAATAGCATATAATGTAGGAAACTTTCAAAGCAAGTCTTTCTTGTAATGTGCTAGTAGGGCTTTTAGCACACCAGTCTCTCAACTCTTTCCTAGGGGTCTCTCCCCAGCTTGCACTAGTGGCAATTCAGGGATTCCTCTCCTTCCCCATGTTGAAAAGGCAGCAGCTCTGTAACCCCATTTCGCCAGGCAGGGCACAGTGAAGCCTTACGTTCCACAGAACGTGACAAAGAGGCATTGGTGGGGGCCCTCTCCAGAACCATGCTTAACCTTAGACATCTCTACAAGTCTCTGAAAGCTTAGCTATTAAGCCCCAATGTACAGCAGTTACAGTTTAATCTAGAGTTGGACTGAAAAAACCCTGGCTTTCTTTTTTCTCATATATCACTTGCAATCCTTCTCACTATTTTTGATGTTACGTCCATTCTGCTGCTTTTCTTAAATAAGTTATCAAAATAACCGCCCTCCACATTAGATTCAGGTTGACACCTACCAGTCATCATCGGCTAAAAGTGTCAAAGCGTCTGTCAGTGCCGTTTCGGGTTTTGAAAAGGGCTGCAGTTCTGATGGGTCCATTATTTCTGGGCTATGAGTGACTGATGGGGTCCGGTCTTTATAGCGTCCTCGTGCCCCAAGAGAAATTTCATCTACAAAGTCATGAGGCATAACAAATAATTAGCATAATCGGAAGAAAACAAGTCATTCAAAGGACGGCAATACTAAGAGTTTGAGGTATATATAGACAGCTGCTGCTAAGGGACCAGCTTTTCAAGACAGCCTTCCCAGTTACTTCCTCGACCGTTCAGCATTTCATTCACGTGAATTATATTTATTTACAAAGAACTACCACTTTAAAAAGTCACGAACACAAACATAGTGGGTTTTTTAATGTAGAAACGGATGCACGATGTGCTGAAGAGCAGTGCGGTAAGGCACAATGTGGTAAAGCCTAAAGAGCCACCTCAGAAATTCTCAAGACCTCTGCCCATCATCAGTATGAGCTTCTATTCTGGAAAGATTTCTACTGCATATTTTAAAGGCAACTCAGTGACAAAAATGCACCCAGAAATGTTTGTCTCTGAGACAGAAGGGGGTCGATTTGCCATTAATATGTTACATCAATTAAGTTGCTGAGCAAATAAAAAACCCTGCCATGTTTCAAACATCTTCCTAACAAATTATAGATGAAAAATGTTTCAAGGGAGCAATGAGGAATTCCAATCCCCTTCACCACCACCTCCCAAGTAGTGACCTTCCAAAGCACCTCAGGACTGTCCATGGTACATATGAATCGTATTAAACCTGACTGCATTTTGGAATTGTCCCACTCCACATATCAGATATTTTAACGGTCTTTAGTTTACTGTAACAGCTTACCAGAATCCAGCAAGGCTGAACATTTTGTCTTCTTCAAACTGGATGTTCTTTTTAATGAAGCATTCAAGGCAACATTTTCTAATGACAAAGATGCATTTCTTGGCGATGCTAATACATCCCCACAGAGATTTAACTCTAGAAAACAGAAGGAAATGTCCAAACTACAACAGCAACAAATGAGAAAAAAGGATAAAACTAGTATTTTCAGTCCTAATTTGTCTTTTGAAATTTTTCTTAACTAGTCTTCCAAATATTTCCCATAAGCACTTTACCCTCCACCACTGGCATTATAAGACTGATCACAAATGACTAAAGAGTAAGCTGCAGTGTAAAATTAATTCTAGTCATACCTCATGTCACACTAAACAGTCATGATTTTTGGTAATTATCACAGAAGTTTAGTTTCCATTTCAGCAGCATTTAACAGTATATTATTCATTTAAGACAAACCCTAATCCTCACTTTCTGTGGTCATTTTCTCTGGTTCATTCAGTTTAAGTCTTTCCCAAGGATTTTCTTCCTTCTCTTCGAGGTCTTTGACTTCCTGATGTTCTTCACGACCGTGTTCATCTTTTTTTTTCTGCCTCAACTTATCCTGGGCCGATTTTGACATGGCAACTTTTATCTGCAAAAAATCAATGTACTCATTAGGATATGCACTATAATATAATGCACAAGTTACCCAATAACTTACTGCACAGTTCTGGATATTGTCTAAGGTAAGCGTGGAAAATTACCATTTCCCCCATCATTCTACAGAGCAAAAGGAATTATTCATGTAAATATTAAATCAAATCCTGAAAGGAGCTGAATGTGTGGTTTCTCCATGATGTCCCACTGGCAAGAAGAAGCAACATTCCAGGTTTAAACGTTTAAGGGAAATAATCACTTACTCTAAGGTATCTGAAGAGCCAGAGAACTGAGGTCTTCAGGAAAAGGTCATCTATTCCTTGGCAGTGCTGTGTAGTTTCCTGGAATTTTAACTAACAAATACACAGGCTGGGCTAACTCACAGGGTCTTGTTTTTAAACAGTGGACTTTAACAGTGTGATCAGACCCTACCCTCTTATGTGTTTAAGACGCTTATGGTTCCTCGTGAAAACTTAGTAACATTTAATACATTCCTCCATTTACTCCTTGGAATTTGATCCCTCCAAGTATTCCTATCTTCAGTGGAAATCAGAAAATTACGACACCGTTCATCGTTAACAAAGTTTTAGCCATCTTAAACTGCTATTATAAATGCTTTCAGAAAGACTTGTGATTTTCATTTCAAATTTTTTTTAAGATTTGCATCGCTACTTCATTCAGATAAACCTTGCTCCATGTTATAACAGATGCAAGCAGTATTTAACAAAGCAGCACCACTCCTCATGAAACCATATTACGGGACAGATATTTGGACAGCGTATTGTAAAAAACTTATGGATGGAGCTAGATTAATACATCCATCCAGAAAACAAGACATGGTCAAGCCCAGCCACATTTCTATGAGCTGTGGGAGTCGGAGAAGAGGACATTTTGCAGCTCTGCTCCCTCTGCAGCCCTTCTCCCAGACACTTGTGAGTTAGGTGGGAAGCTTCTGACAAAGCAATTTGCCATTATAAAATACCCAGGTGGAACCAAAAAGAAAAAGCAGGGAGAAGCAGCTTGATGGCTATAGGCTATTTTAATCAAACTCTTGTTTACCATAACCTAGAGACTGCAGAACTGTATCAAGCTGTATTCATACCTATAAAAACAGGAAGCGAGACAATTAAAAAGTTCTGAAATTCTTACCTTGTTTTCATTTTCAACATGGAAATGAGCAGCACTGCTCTGCTGGACGCTTCTCCCACAGATGCCTGGTGATGGCTCAGTCTCCTCGTTGACAGCCTGGTCATCTCCATTCGCTACATGCGTTACGGACTGGCTGTTCGGTCGTGCAGAAGGAGGACTTCCAAAAACACCTGAAAGGCATATCATGGTGTGCCCTCACCAAAACAACCCTTGCATTCAGCAGAACCTAGCAAAAGCTAAAGAAAACCAAAAATAATTCAGGAAGATAGAAACATTGCTGCTGTACCATTAGTGCCAATTCCCACCCAAAGGTACTCTTACCTTACTCTACCGAGTAGGGTGGATGCACGGACATGTGTGCACCCTGGGCTACAACCAAGCCCTAACCTTCACAATTTGCTGCCATCCTTTGTTGTTGGAAGGGAATAGCATATCCAGTAACTGCAAAACTTTCAAGCATATTTCTTTTTATTCCCATTTAAACTGGAGATTGCTCACCATCTAAAATGTTGCACGGAATCTGTTCTTTCTTTTTCCACTCTGTAAAGGTACCTTTTCCCTCGTTTTAATAACATGGTGAGATATAGGAGATAATTTTGGGTTTGTAATACCTTTACCAACAATTACAACTGCATCTTCAGACAGGACACTGGGTGAAACGAAATCTAGATTGTTCATCTGTGGAAAACTAGACGTTGACTCTGCAAGACCTTAAAAAAAAAAAAAAACCACAATGTCAATCATGGAGTTTACGCTTTGGTACATGTTTTATTCTTCCAAAATCATCATACGCTGACATTTGAATTTATCGCTTCTATGAATCAATCTATTTTCAAATTCCTGAAGTTAACAGGATTTACTAAATATTGATATCCTGAAAATCACAGAAAGCATACAGCAAATGAAATTTCTGCCGAAAGAACATAAAGAAAACCAACGTTCGTAAGAGAATTTTTCAATCAACTGATTCCACTGAAAAAACCCAGGAGTTTCTAACTCACTTAGTGGAAGTAGAGCACTGTTTCTTACATAATTCAGCCCAATTGAATCAAAACACAATTTGCTAAGATATTTTTGCCCCAAGCAGCACTTAATGCTGTTTCCCTTATAAATCAGCAGTCGCTCAAGTTCTGCACCAAAGTGGATGACGTGTGTTATGTACTTCTCCAGTGGTTAGGCTAGTTGCAAATAAAAATGAGAGTTTGGGTCAAAAGAAGGGCACCGTTTGCGTTTGCTATTTAACCTGAATAACCTGAAATTTCTAAACAGAAAAGATGGTTTCGGAAAGCCTGATGACCTGCTAGGAAGTGCATAAACGAAGCCAGTGGACTGCTGAACCACCTCAGTCGGGAAACGCTCTGGTAAGCTGGCAGCCCTCTGCCTACAGCTACGGCTGCTGTAGAGCCCCTGGCGGCTGCGAGAAGGACCAGGTCCCCAGAACCCCCCGCAGCCCTCTGCCCGGCGAGCTGCGGCATCGCGACGGTTCGGGGTTCTTGACAGCTCTGCAATGCCTTCTGCCCTCACCTCAATCTTCAGTTTGCCAAAAATAATTACAGGCAAGAGTATGACAGATGCCCCTTTTACTTTACAAATTACCTGATTCCATAGTTACAATTTTGGAGCTCTCCTTTTTCTGCTTTACAAGAAAAAAGATCAAGTGAAAAGGTTTCTCTTGAAACTGTTGCTTTGTCCTCCCACAAACCCCATCACTGGCTTCTCAATGTTCCAAGTTTTACCATTCAAGAGCTGTGAAAGCTGGTCTTTTGGGATTTTCTTGAACATGATCTTGAGGCTTCATGAGCAATCCCCTCTTAGACTGTAACCGAACGTGCATCACATACTGGACCTTCTTTGGAACCTACACCCAGATCAGGACCTTCTGTCCTAAACTCAACTTCTAGGCCGAAAAATTTACAAACTTCCATTTCACAGGCATCACGGGATAAGCAGGTATTAAGAAAAAAAAAAAAAGGATTTACCAATCTGATTACTTTTACTGATTACTTTACTTCCATTGCTCAGCTTTAAATGTTTCACAAAAAATAGCACTCCACCATTTCTATAAAACCTTGAGAACAGACAAAACCGTCCATGTTTAATCTTGAAAAAAGAGATGGAGGAAACAACAAATTTATTGGGACCAAGATCTTAATTATTCAGTGTCTATTAACATGTGGAATACTGCCACTTTGTCACTAAAACGTGGTTACTTGAGATCTATTTTAGCCGCTATGAGGGTGATCTGAGCAAGAGACAGTGAAACCACGTGCTCCTTAAACTGACTTCCACAGTTCACTTCTGATGTTAAGAAAAAAAGTTGTTGCTGGTCTATTCTAACAAGCTTAGAGTTGGAAAAGACATCTATGTCATTCACACAGCCATTCTGATGTAGGGAGCAACAGCTCCTAGGATGCATTAAAATGACACCTTGTTGCCAAGAAGGCCAATGGCATCCTGGGGCGCATTCAGAGGAACATGGCCAGCAGGGCGAGGGAGGTTCTCCTCCCCCTCTGCTCTGCCCCAGTGAGACCCCACCTGGAGCACTGGGTCCAGTTCTGGGCTCCCCAGTTCAAGAAGGATGAGGAACTCCCTGGAGAGAGTCCAGGGGAGGGCAACAAGGATGATGAGAGGACTGGAGCATCTCCCCTACAAGGAAAGGCTGAGGGAGCTGGGCTTGTTCAGCCTGGAGAAGAGAAGGCTGAGAGGGGATCTCATCAACACCTACAAATATCTCAAGGGTGGGGGTCACAAGGACGGAGCCAGACTCTTCCCAGTGGTGCCCAGCACCAGGACAAGGGGCCATGGGCACAACCTGAAGCAGAAGAGGTTCCAGTTGAACGGGAGGAAGAACTTGTTGACTGTGAGGGTGCCCGAGCCCTGGCCCAGGCTGCGCAGGGGGGCTGTGGAGTCTCCTTCTCTGGAGATCTTCAACCCCCGCCTGGCCGCTGTCCTGTGCCCCCTGCTCTGGGTGAGCCTGCTTGGGCAGGGGGGTGGCACTGGGGGAGCTCCGGAGGGCCCTGCCAGCCCCTGCTGCTCTGGGATTCTGTGACACAGTTAAAACTGACATGTAAAGTATAGCGGTTTAAGTTCCTTAACTTTACCAATGAACAACAGAGTAATTTAAACTAAACTTTTAAAGCTGTTCATTTACGCAGACTGAGATATAGAGCAATTGGTCCTTTTTTCATGCCATGTGCTATGGCTTGACTTTTCATTTTAATTCAATTGGCAGTCTAATTTCAATTAATGTCAGGAAAAAACCCAACTTGGTAGCTAAGTATAAAGACTAGAAAAGAGGAAACCACGCTAAGCACCCTGACATGTATTTCCCATAAAACCTGTTTCACGGAAGGCTATACAGAGCCTCAGGCCTTGCCATAAATGAGAGCTCAGCAATGTAGCAAACTCACAAACCTTTTGAATGCTTCACGTTTCTTTGGCGTTCCATATTTTGACTTGTAAGAACAGTATGTGACACTACTTCTTGCTTCTCATCCTCATCATCTCCACACCCGTCGCCACAGTTCGAACGTTGGCCAACTACGCCAACATTAGAAGTCCCCTGATCGTCAAATGCTAGCCATGCAAAAGGAAAAAAATCAAATATGAAATAAGAGTTCGAAATGGTTTTTCCTGTGTACAACAGGATTTTCAAAGACTTACATTTGCAGAGCCCCCTGGTTTTACACATACAGTATGGGCGTTTTTGCCTACAGAAATCTGAGCATTTCAACAAAGGTGCTCAGGCTCTACTCATTTTTCACACCCAAAGGCTTTCATCTACAGATAAACACGGGCTGAAAATCTAACTCAAAGCTTGAAAGTTTGTTTTCCAGTTTAAAGTCTTTCAAATAGGAACAACTGAATACTAAGTGATTCAGCAGTAAAAGCCAAGTTAAGTCATAAGTCAACCAAGTGAAAATAGTAAAATACCAGTCAAAAAATCCACAAGAAATCTTTCAATTTACGTACCCTAGAAGTCACAAAACACACTTTTCTGTTACAATTACAGAAAACAGAAACTGAGCATCTTTAGGCCTACAGACATTCTCAATACATTTTAGTTTTGGTTAAAAAAAACCCAAAAAACCGCACAACACTAATTACTTCAAGATTCCTTTAAAGGATCATTTCTGCTTTTCCAAATACCCCTAAAATTAAAATACCTAAAAAGACAGAAGTATTTCCATATACGTGCTTTTACTACATGTTCCACAAATCCCACGGAACTAAACCCCAATGGAAGGGATTGATAGGCAGGACCCAGTTGACAGGCTGGTGTAACACCAGTAATCCCAGCAACCAGAGCAGCCCAGGCGCCCTCCTCTGTGTGCTGCGAGGGGTACCAGGCAGCGGTGCCGCAGACGTGACGGTACTGATGCATCTCCTACCACCCAAACGCTGCCCGTCCGTCTTGAAGTTCTGCACTGGTGGCCATCACTGTCAAGCCAACCATGTCCACATGAGATCAACAGCCGTACTGACATCCTTAAAAAGGTTTCCTTGGGTTCTCTTCTTCAGCTGAGAACTTGGATCAGAGCAGGCTGTTTTGTTCTGCTAGGGGATGGAAACCAAAGGCAATGTTTTGCCGTGAGATTCTTGAGATGCTGAGGCTCTTCCAGCAAGGAACACTACGGACAGTCCCCTGATCTGGGCTGGCGTGAGCTGCTCTGGGAAACTACAACACAGCCAGGTGCCCTGAAGGTCCAAGAACTCCTTGACCATGAATTTCTGCACGTTCCTGATGAAGTCCAGTCGTTATAGCGTTTCATGTATCAACATTTTCTTATGATGGCTTTTTCTTTGTTGGCTTTTTCTGCTTAGCTGTTGTATAGCAGTGTTAGGTTAACGGTTGGACTTGATGATCTTAAAGGTCTTTTCCAACCTAAATGATTCTGATTCTATGATTAAGACCCCAGGCATCAGGACTGATCCATTAATTGCTGTATTTGGTACAACAGCACCCTCTGGCCTCTGAAGCTGTCCGGGCCCCAGGGAAAGATGAGCTACAGGCCTGACTGCAGGCAGACAGGTTTTCAAGGTGTCAGCTATTGAAAGCTGCACAAACTTAACACTTCCAGAAAGAATTTGGGAAGCAAGAAATGTCTGAGTGCTGCCATTCTACTATAACAAAGCTAAGAGAAGCGGATAAAATTCATCTTGGAGAAACAGCTGAAGCAATCCGAGTTCAATTTGCAAGTTAATGATAGGAAAGGGACAAATAAATTTCCAGAACAGGAAAGAGCAAAAGTGCTAAACTCTTCAAAAGAAAGAAAAAAGCTGAAGAAGGAGCCAGAGAACAACTGACCCATACCCAGGGCACTTCCGTTCCCAGGACTGCATCAGGACAAGCAACATCTTTGGAAGCACCCACCAGAAAACGGTATGATCAGAGAAATCTGGTCTCCTCCTACGGCAGAGCGACGGACCTTGTGGGCAGGGAAGAAGTGAAAGATGGCATGTATCATCCCAGGCTTCCTTCTCCAAAGGGAGGGATGTATCAGGCAGTCTGTTCAGGACCCAGTACTACCGTACTATCCAGTATTTTGCCCAAACAGCTGGATCGTGAGGCAGCATGCTGATTTGAAATACAGGTCAGCAAATGGGAGCATATACGCATGCCCAAGGACAGGATGTGAATTTAAGGAGCTCAGGGTAAAGTAGAAGAATGATCCAAGAAAAACAAGACTCGGGCAGGACAGGACTGATTTTGCATGTTTTACACCGATGGAACTGTCACTGTCCTTTCAACTCTAAGTGCACGAGGGGTACTGTACGGGTACTGCATTGCAAGGAAGAGGCAGATCTGTTGAAAACAGCCTGCGTCCAGCTCGGGAGCCCTCAGCACCAGGAGGACATGGAGCTGTTGGAGCGGGGCCAGGGGAGGGCTACTAAAATGCTCCGAGGGCTGGAGCCCCTCTGCTCTGAGGCCAGGCTGGGAGAGTTGGGGGTGTTCAGCCTGGAGCAGAGGAGGCTGCGGGCAGAGCTGAGTGCGGCCGCTCAGGGCTTCAAGGGGGACCAGAGGAAAGGGGGGGACAAGCTTTTTAGCAGGGCCAGCTGGGACAGGACAAGGGGGGATGGCTTGAAACTGAAGCAGGGCAGGTTTAGGCTGGATCTAAGGCAGAAATTCTTTCCAGGGAGGGTGGTGAAAGCCTGGCAGGGGTTGCCCCGAGAGGGGGTGGAGGCCCCATCCCTGGGACCATTCCAGGCCAGGTTGGAGGGGGCTGGGAGCAACCTGATGTGGTTCAAGGTGTCCCTGCTCCTGCAGGGGGGTTGGGCTGGGTGACCTCTGGGGGTCCCTTCCAACCCAAAACATTCTATGAGTCTATGATTCTATAGATGACAGCAGTTAAAAAGTCCATAAAATTTGACATATGAAGGAAAGCTAGAAAAAATAGCAGATAGTCTAAAGGAGGTAAAACAGAAGAGGGAAAGAAAAATGCAAAAAAAAGTGGCTGCTTGGAAGAAGAAAATACTCCATCCTTCAAAATAAAATAAAAATGTAACGAGGTAAGTTACAGCAAGGGGGATTTCCATTCAGTGTTAGAAACAAACTTTCATCTGATGAGACCAGTTAAATACCAAACTGATTTTTGCAAGTTCTCCAAGTTGCAGGGTAAAAATCCTGAGCTTTTTCAGATTTGATGTGTGTGATGGGCCAAGCCCAGTCAGTCGTGGGAGCAAAGGACTTTCCTTTACCAGTTAGCTGCACATGTACTGCATTGACCTTAGCAGCAGCAGGCTGTCAGCTCTTCACAGGAGGTCCAGTGCTGTGCATTCCGGGTGATTAACTGGCTCAGCAAGCAAAATAAATCTGCTGTTCATTATTTTACACTGAAGGTCAGCATCTCACAGAAGGTCTTTTCATATAACGCATGCAAAATCATTAACCACAACATGTATTACTATGTACATGCAGTATTTGCTTTCTGACTTATGCTGTTACTTGAGAAACCTATTTGCTTATTTATTCTGAGAAAAGTGGCCTTAGCTAAAATGAGGAGCAACAGCTTCCATTTCTGATAAAAGACCTTGAGTCTCAGTAGCAGCCACTGTTTTTTTAATGCGATGGCTTTGCAAATTCAGGGCTGTAATCTCAACTGAACTAAGTTTTGTAAACTTTTTGGAAAAAATACATAGCTGCAGAAGGATGCAACAGAGCAGTCGTTGGGAAGAGAGGTCAGAAAAGACCCTTGTGGACGCAGCTCCCTCAGTTGCTTTCCTCCATCCAGCTGAACCAAAAGTGATTAAACATAAATAACCATAAACAATCGGTTTCTGCCCGTTACAGAAATCTGCAGTTGCCTGTACTTCACTGTAAGCATAAAATAGAACAGCATCACTTAACTTTGATTTTCCTACCAGGAAATTAACTGCTTGCAACATTATGACCCTGCCTACTCTTATCCAGCCGGTGTCCGATGGATGTTCACACAACACTGCACTGAATTCTCAAATGCACACGCTCATTTGCATTAGGACATTTCACCCTGGCATAGAAAGGCAGAAACCCTTGAGTTCCTTCTCACCAGCAGTACCACAGTACAATCGCAATATGACCAAATAGCGTCTAGTAATTACCTTTAAATGCTGAAGGGACATGAGCTCACTGACCAAGTAAGAACAGACACATCAAGTGACCATTCTGTGACATCGGTGAAGCAAGGCATACATTGATATGCACAGCAAAATACCTGCGCTGGAGTTACGTTCTGCCACGCTGGGGGCTCTGCTTCTTGCTGAAGATACCCTTGCAGGTTGTGATTTGCTGTCAAGTAGCAGAAGGCTGTCTGACCTGACAAAATATAAAACAAATATTTATGAGTCCAATTCCACACATTAGTCAGAACCCAGCTAAATAACACTTTGTATCAAAGACATCAATGGATTTCAGTTTCTCCTCCCCAGTGTACTTGGTGGACAAATAGTTCCAGTGCACTTCCACAAATGCTCATGCAGAGTAGAAAAAGAAAATTAATTGAATAGAAATTACTTGATGAGCAGGTCCGTTATGAAGAACACCATAAAGACAACCCTTACAGCTTCACACTATTTATTTAGCATAGGTTCAAAAAGCTAAGGAATCGTTTGCCCCAGGGGACTGACGATGCTGGTTCCGATCTGGCAAAGCATGGCCAACGACAGTGACCAAATCCACAAACCTTTCATTTCCAGAAACGAGCTGGTTTCAGCTCAGTGTCCAGCACACAGACGTTCACCAGGAAAACGCTGTTACCTACAAGGCAATCTTGATACTTCTCTTCTAAACTGATGCACATGAATATTAAAGATGATCCGACCCAGAGCCCTGCGCTGTTAAACACGATGCACACCTACGAGCGGTCCCAGGGCAAGAGCAGCTGTTCCACCTTCTGCTAGGACTGAAATACACACAACTGGAAGGCTTGCTTGCAAGATCTTGAGGCAATCCCATGCTTCAGAAGCTTCACTAATACCAGCATCGAGCTCCCACGGCTCACAGTAGTTTATCAGTGGATAAACTGATCCTTCTGTAAGTCAACGCACAGAAGCAGCCCGCATCCTCATTGCCCAACTACACTGATTTTGTGAAGAGAAAATGCCAATTTCCAGTGCTCGCAAACCAGCATCTGAACTAAACTCTCTGAAAATTTTATGAACATTCCAAGGCTTTTAAGGTCTGCTGGGTATATTTGGTCACCTCTACAAATTCTGTCTTCCTGCCAGATGTCCCCTCTCTTCCTTGCTAGTTCAGAATTCCTCTATCTTTCAATGCTGTAAAAAATTAAGCTTGCGTGTCAGTGAATAATGGAAACATCGTGTGGTATAGAACCTGTCCTAGTCAAAACCTTGCCTGGAAGAACGTCAGCACACAGAATTTTATAGTCTTGGCTTTTTAGGTATTCTAGCATTTTTCATTTTAAAGATTATTTTTAAAACTGTGATTCAGCAGTAATGCATATGGGGAAGATACATCCATATAAATTAGTTCTGAGACTTCACAGCTGTGAAAATCCTCTGTTTCTGAATCATTACAGTCCCTCTGTCTCAAAAACCTTTCTTTCTTATATCACCTCTCTTCCTTCCTATTCTGTTCATACAGTTGTATGCCAGTTATATAAAGATGCATTTAGTACACACAAAAATAAAAGGTATCTTTGCATCAGAGCTACAAGCAGCAGCAGAGGAAAGTCTGTATTGCAAAATTTGCAGAATTCCTCAAAAACATTTTTATTTCATTAAAAAATAAAATAGTTTATACTGTTAATCACCAACTGCGTCATTGCTCTTTACTATCGGAGTAGCACGTGTCATCGCACAGTTTGTTTCTAGAAGAGCTTGGTGAAGGCATTTTAAATGAACAACAGCCTGTCAGTAATAAAACAGACACAGATCATGATGCGCAATCATAGGGAACACCTATGTTGTCTTCCTCTTATTGCAGAAAACCAACCCATTCCTTCTTCAGTTCCCAAACTACAATCAGCAAACCTTATCCTTCCTTTTAACTTGTCCTCCTTACTCATTTGCTATGGCTCACATAGCTTCTATGGCAGGCTAAGGTCTTAATAAAATATTTACTGCCAGGGGCAGTACTTCACCAAGTGCGCTGTGTTACTGTGGCTGCACCAGGGAGCTCTTCCAAAGCAAAAACCAGCACAAATGAGAATAATATAATTAAGCAGCTACTGTATAGAGCAATGCATTTTTAGATAGGAAAATAATTCACGTATAAAAATCAAGGTCTTAAGCAAAGCAATCGTATAAAAAATGTATGACAGATTTCACTCCCTTTAATATTTAACTAACACCAGCAGAGACTGCGTGTGAGAATCTCACAGCGAGTCAGTGCCGGAGCTCCACTCACGTTATCCTCCTCCTCGGGGGGGCTGCGGACACGGGGGAAGGCAGAGACTCCTGGCTGTAAACTCCGCTTTCGCTGCACGAGCCCGCGCCCGGGGAGGAGCCGTGGGAGGGGGAATCCACCGACAGATCAAGTTTAAGAGCAGAATCAGGACTTTCAAGATCTGACATGTTGCCGCTTAGCTTTGCCCTCTTCTTAGCTGCGCTGTTCCGTAGAGAACGAAGGGAATTCTGCATCTGAACAGGATTGAAAAGAAAACAGCAGGTTTTATTCACTGCACGGGAAAAAAGCTTTTTTAAGCAAAAGAAAGCATGATTCTGAGTGTTCAGTCCACAGGAGTTCGGTGCACACACTGGGCAATGCGGCTGAATATTTACAGAGGTTATGCAGTGTTGGAGCGAGCCCTTTCTCTGCTTCGCTTCACAAGAATAATCATGCTATCAAATGCCAATTCCCACAGACACTGTGTCCTAGCTTCATTTTGCAAAACAAAAGGACGGATTCCTGTAAAAATATATCAGCTGCTCTTATCTTTTTTAATAGACAACAGAAAGCGTTTGATGGCTGCTAACACCCACAACTGGGACCTCAGGCTTTTCACGTCTGAACTGCACAAAGATGCAAAATACGTAGAAGTGAATCCTGAAGACCGTGCCTAGCAAGCAGAGCTCCTACTCAAATAAGCAGGAAAATCCATAGACTAAGCTCTGCTGCATATTCTCTCCTCCTTTTACTGAATATATTAGAGGAAAAAAAAATTCCTCCCCTATCTGTTTAGCACCTAAATTACTTTCAGTAGTGGCTACGGGATGGATGATGAAGGTAATAAGGCAAAGCCATTAAGTCCTACTGCAACTGTTCTCAGATCCACAGGGACTGAAGACAGGATCTGAGACTCAAACAATTCCTATGAACTGTGACAGAAAGAAGGACGTGTTGCACGGGATCATGTGGGGAAGATCATTCAAAATCCAATCATACCAACGATAAAATATATATATACATATATATATACAGCTATGATAAACTCCAATACCCATGCCTCTCACATAACCAACATTGCAGTGATTTCCACTTGCACTGTGAGGGTAGCGTGGACACAGCTCCACCACCTCCTGAAATACCCCGGCATGCCTCTGCAGTATTTCTCCCGTGTCCTACACGGGTGCAGCTATTTGGTGTTTCTCAAACATCAGCGAGACTCGAGCACCAGAGTGTCAGGATCCTTCGGCACGCACTGGGCACGGGGGGATCTCACTGGACAACCACGCGACTGAGAAACAGCCGTGCGGGACCGACAGCGACACCGGCTGCGAAGCAGTTCATGGACATTAGGAAAAACTTCTTCCCCAAAAGGGCTGTCAGGCTCTGGAATGGGCTGCCCAGGGAGGTGGTGGAGTCCTCATCCCTGGAGGTATTTAAAAGAAGGATGGATGAGGTGCTGAGGGCCAGGGTTTAGTGGTGGGATGGCAGGGTGAGGTTAACGGTTGGACTCGATGATCTTATAGGGCTTTTCCAACCAAAGTGATTCTATGATTCTATGACTATTAATGGAAGATGCTGGAGCAAGTCTGTCTGATGAGTCGCACGGGTCACAGAAGGGCTAGATTTTTAAAGGTATTAATATTTCAAATATCATCCAAGTCACAGGTTGAGTGGCACACTCAAAACACCGGCCACTGAAAACGCATAACGAGCCCAAATTATTACTAAAGGCTTTCCGCTGACAAGAGGGATGCTGACCTGCCAGGCCTAATGCCAAATGTGTCTGCGTCACGTCAAATGGCTGCAGGTGACACCGCGCTCACCCGGCTTCGCATCGCTCCTTCTCGTGTTACTCCATGAACAAACGACTGAATTCGGAGAGGGCTGGGACACGCTGCGTGGGGATCGGGGACAGCCCGTGTCAGCACAGCCGGCCCGGGCTGAGTCAAATGAGCCCTCGTCAAGGAGGTCATTCGTTATTTTGGGCCCTTTGTTATAACTAAAGAAAGGATTATTACTTAAATCTGACACGAAATTTAAAACAAAGTCGAGATAATGAGCACAGAAGCTGCATAAAGGCCTGCAGTTCTGCCTTGGTACCACCGTAACTGGAAACATGGCGACTTTGGCTCTGAGAAAAACAGGGGAAATCCAGATGTCTGGAACAAACGCGGGAAGTGCGCTTCGACACGGGGATTTATGGCTTTACTTGGCTCCTACCAGACACCCCGTGGTATCTCACTGAAAACCTGCTGTACTGATGACAGCGTCAAAAAATTCAAGTCAGAATCATTTATTATTTTCCGGCTCTTGTTTAAAAAAAAAAAAAAAAAAAAGCTTATAATATATCAACTCTTAAAATTGCGTTATGTCGTATTTACACCAACCTCCTCTTGGTCCACTTCCTCGCCATCGACACTGAGCTCGGAAAGATCAGCTGCAAGCTTCCTATCCCCCTCATTCAGCCAGATGTCCTCACACTCTTCGTTTCGCCACTTTGTCACATTCAGCTCAATTTTGTCGGGCAGAGGGGTAGCCAGGCGGGGTATGGGGGGGACGGGTCTGGTCCCGTTCAGGCCCCTGCGGGCGGCGGGGTGTCTCACCAGGGTGGGTTTCAGCTGCAGAGCAGAATGTTTCTCCTGCAAGTTCTCCCCTGAAGAAGACACAAGCAGACGTCAGTCCTTCGGAGGGGTGGGGTGGCAGGAGCACAGCACTCGCCAGAATAAACTTCATGCCTCGTTTCTACGTCACGCTGGAAAAGTCCTTTTCTAATGAGGTGAGCGTTAAAAACCACACTTACGCACGCAATTTTATTTACTATTATGACTACCAGACGTGCCTCCCTGCACGGTATTTCCTATTACCTCCTGATTCTACCTTTTCCATCTCCCTGCATCTCAAGCTCAGTTGCCAATCTCTTCTACTTTTAGTGTCTCCTTCTTTTAAAAAATATAAATTAGTGTTTCATGCACATGCATTCCAACCTATACTTAGTACCTTTAAAAAGCACTTAACTTTCTTAATTAAGGGAAAAAGCAGAGCAGTGCCCTAATGAACTCTCCTGTAAGCTGCTACAACGACAGTGAAGTTATTCTAAAGAAACAGAAGAAACCTGAAATGCATATGGATAATATCAAGAAAATCAGCAAGTGATGGATGCACATCTGCGAGATAAAATGACATGCAGCCCAGGGGCAGGTGACTTCCAAAGAATTCATTCAGAAATTTTCTACATAGGGGCAAAAATACATGTCGCAATGAAGATGAATTTTGAACCAGATTTCTTTAAATCAGCCCAAATTGTACTTGGGAACTATTTGCTTACAGAAGGCACGCCTCACAAACGACTAGGAATCGGTTTAAGCTACACAAAGACTAAAGCTATTTTTAACCTAAAATAAGATTGCCTTTAGTAAGTACGTGAAAGAAATCAGCTAAATCATTTAAGGAATTGTAATTAAATGAACTTAAAACTATGTCAGGTTTAACCAATGTGTGTGTGAGGTCATCAAAGACAGAGGAAGTCGGACCACAAAAAGCAGTCCCTGCCATTAGCATCATAGACTCATAGAATGTTTTGGGTTGGAAGGGACCCCCAGAGGTCACCCAGCCCAACCCCCCTGCAGGAGCAGGGACACCTTGAACCACATCAGGTTGCTCACAGCCCCCTCCAACCTGGCCTGGAATGTTCCCAGGGATGGGGCCTCCACCCCCTCTCGGGGCAACCCCTGCCAGGGTTTCACCACCCTCACTGGAAAGAATTTCTTCCTTAGATCCAGTCTAACCCTCCCCTGCTTCAGTTTAAAACCATTACCCCTTGTCCTGTCAGTGTAAATTGGGATGAAATCAGTACCAATTCCACTCATCGGAGATGTAGCTGTTTGTAAGCAGGTTTTAAGGAGCTATTCTGAGCGGGGGAAATTCAATACATAAGTTTCCAAATGCAAATAAAGAGGCAAAAAGTTGAAATGCAATGAGTAGCACTTTCTTGCACGTGTGTTAATTAGAGTAGCAAAAGTAGCAGTTATTTCTGTACCGGCTTTCTCCAAAAGTGCTAGATTTTGGGGTTTGGTTTTATTTTAGTTTGAAGGCAAACTTTTCACTGATACATTACTGATAAGAAAAGCAGAGCTGGTGCATATTATGCTTTATCTCACATTTAAAAGACAAAAGGAACAAAACATGACAGTATGAGCAGTATTCCCTGCTCCCTGCAGGGGGGTTGGACTGGGTGACCTCTAGGGGTCCCTTCCAACCCAAAACATTCTATGATTCTATGAAAACTACCAAAATACAAAGACTTCACTTTTTCAGAGAAGCCTCCAGTGCTGTGACCAGGCTAGTGCAGCTACAAAGCCCTCACGTTTCTAACTGCAGCTGGGGCACTGCATAATTCCCACCGCAGTTTTTCTCACCGCTGCTTGAAGTCACTCAAAACGCAAACCTGAAATCAATCCGTTTTCGTTATCCTGACAACTTTCCTACCTGTATTGTCTCCTGGCTTGTGACTGAGAAGCTGCTTCTGAGAACCAGGCTTAGGCAGTCCTTCAAAGCTTTTAAGAGGCCAGGAGTTCGAGAAGTTCATGGTATTATCTTGTGACCTCTTTGGGGAGTCAGCTGGAGAGGAGACGTGCTTTGGGCTGTTCCTGGGTGAGGACAGAGGGTAAGACGGCAGAATGAAGGCCCCCGGGCTCGCGTTAGGAGCTTGGAAGGACACCGTATGCTCTGCTTGATTGCAAAAACTTCTCTGGGTCTTGCTGGAAAAATTTAGGCTGGTGCAAACTGAGCAAAGAAAAGAAGAACAGTATTTGTGGTAATTAGCCTCTCTGACAGCTCTTATGCTAATAATTTACAATAAAAGAGCGCACCCTCTAGGCAGTCAAAACTGAAGGTCAGCATTTTACCCAAGCCAACAGGCAAATCAGCTACCTTCATTTTGCAAATTGCCTCGTCCCTCAAAATTTCCTTTTTCTGCATTTGATCAAATGAGTTTGAGCCCAAGCTATTTTGCAGTAATGTTTTGAAGAATTATGTTTAAAAAAACCCGAATGACGCAAGTAGATTGAACATGGTTCTGTTGCTTGCTGCGCTGCATTCCAAGCCTGCCTAGTATTAAATTTGCAGACACCAGTCTCAAAATTCAGTGATACAAGAGTACAAATAAAGCACAAATGTTATAAATTCTACTTCCTTTGGAGAAAAAAAAAAAAATCCAGAAGTTATTTTTTCCCAGAAACCTGTAGGTCAAAAAGGGAAAGTGTAGATTTGGAACTAGACTGTTTGAAGTGTTTCCCATGAAAAGCAGATGCATGTTCCCCGCATGCACTCAAGCTTTTAACCATGCAGGTGGAAAAGAGGACAAGTTTTAACAAAGTTCCTGACAGCCTCTGGAAGGATCACTGCAAGGTGGGCGACCTCAGCAACCTCACCGAGAGTACAGCCCCACAACCAGTTCCACTGGCACAACTGGGAGAATGGGAAAGCACAGCGCGGGAGGGAGAACAAGTGACAATGTGAGTCGGGCTTGGGGAACGTATTCATTGTCTGTGTCATGCCAAGGAAAACTGTTCAAGTATGCCTTTAGTTATAGCATAAAAAATCCCTTTACAAATCAGATCGCTCCAAGGTCTCTGTCTTCTGCTCCTGCTGCTTTCCAAGGCTGCAGCATCCCGGCGCTCCCCGGGTATCCTGGGGCAGCAAAGCTGAGACAACCAAGTCAGGTGTGGGTTGTCCTACCGGAGAAAGGCTCAAGAAACAATAATATCTGGCAGAAAAAAGTGTGTGCACAGAAATAAATCAGCAAGTGTGGGCAAAGTACCTGGCAGCCTTCTGAAGACCAAGGCCAAGAGAAGAGAATGTTGACTTTGTAGTTACAGAGGCAAAAAGCAGAGAGGAAATTTCTCCTTTCTTTCCATAGGCATGAGAAAAACAGAGTATCTAGAGCCCGTTAAGTGGCTGGAAGTAAACTGAGTAAATGAAGTTCCTAGAGCTCTTCCAAGGTGGCTGTCAGCTCTACCCCTTGTCCAACACATCTGGGTCACTCGAAGCAGCTCTGCCCACAGATTTGGCATCATTAGCATCTATTCCTCTGGACAGTGAGTTTATTCCTTCACTAGGTGCACATCTGGCATTTTTATTATTACTGCTGATGAACAGACCAGTTTCTATGTGTTACAGGTCCTGATTTATGTGATTCTATGTGTTACAGGGCCTGACATAGCAGCGCCCCAGATATCTGTCTAGTAAAAGCTGCACAGAGACCACCACAAATTAAAGCAACGCCGTGAGAATTAAAAGCCTTACATGCGCCAACACCGTGCCCGTGCAGCACGCCGAGGTCGCTTGTACCCGGCTGTCGTGCTCGGCAGAAGGGAGCAGCCCGTGCCTCCTCCTGCCACGCTCCTGTCCAAGCACCTCGGCCGCCCTCCACACCTCCGAGGGCACCAGGAGAGGTGTCTTACCCAGCCTCGGAGGGGCAAGACTCTGTCCTACACCCTGCTGTGAAGCAGGCTGGACTGGTCTGATCTGTTCCATCAACAGAACCCTAAAAATATTTTTTTAATTAAAAAAAAAAAAGTTCAGATTCTGTTTCAGCACCGCTTTTTAGACAGCATACTGACAGAGTCAGACACCAAAGGCGTGGGTCACAAATTAATAACCACGAATGAAAAGCATTAGACAGGAGCGAGGCATGAATATGTCTGAATAGGGACATAGTAATAGCTTTTATTTCTTAAGGCAGCATAGAAATAGAGGGACATTGCCAAAGTAACATAGAATCATAGAATCACCTCGGTTGGAAAAGACCTTTAAGATCATCGAGTCCAACCGTTAACCTAGCACTGCCATCCCACCACTAAACCCTGGCCCTAAGCACCTCATCTCTCCTTCTTTTAAATACCTCCAGGGATGAGGACTCCACCACCTCCCTGGGCAGCCCATTCCAGAGCCTGACAGCCCTTTCCATGAAGAAGTTTTTCCTAATGTCCAACCTGAACCTGCCCTGGTGCAGCTTCAAGCCATTCCCCCTCGTCCCATCGTCCATTACCAGGGAGAAGGGGCCGACCCCCACCTCACTCCCCCCTCCTCTCAGGCAGTTGTAGAGGGCGATGAGGGCTCCCCTCAGCCTCCTCTGCTCCAGACTAAACACCCCCAGTTCCCTCAGCCGCTCCTCGTAAGCCTTGTGCTCCAGACCCCTCCCCAGCTTGGTTGCTCTCCTCTGGACCTGTTCCAGCAAGGCAACATCTTTCTTGGAGTGAGGGGCCCAAAACTGAACACAGGATTCGAGGAGTGGCCTCACCAGCACCGAGTACAGGGGCACGATCACTTCCCTACTCCTGCTGGCCACACTATTCCTGATACAGGCCAGGATGCCATTGGCCTTCTTGGCCACCTGGGCACCCTGCTGGCTCATATTCAGCCGGCTGTCAATCAGTACCCCCAGGTCTTTTTCCACCAGGAAAACATGCACTGACATACGACACATTTAGAATCCACATACCTTTGTCTTGCTGGCCATTAGTTAATCCCAAAAATTGTAAATCAGAGTCCACACTACCACTCTTCCCACGTGTCTGTGTGTATCCGGGTGTTCCACATTTCCCTGAAATTTGCGGCTGATGAGAGCCCAAAGCACCTTTCAAAAGAAGAACACAAATAACTAGATAAATACTTAACGTATGGTATGCAGTGAAAAACATACAGTAATATTTAACAGTGAATCACGGCTCTGTCTAACCTTCGGGGTAAAATATAACTACTTTGAAAGTATTTAATTCAAGAGTTTCTAAGCAACCTCATAGTACTGCTCATGGGCACAAAGCGGCAAAATGGCTGGCCGTTCTTCCAGGGCACTTTCCCAACTCTACGAATTGCAGGGGGGGGTGTCAAAAGAAAAACCCCAATCAATCGCCTCTTTGAATACACGACAATAAAAGGAAGATAACACCTTAAAACCCCGAAAGGCAGTGAGGTTCTTTAGAGTGCTGTCGCTCCTCACGCAGCAGCGAGCAAGCTTGGCGGGCCACGCGGGTCAGTGCTCCTCAGACAAAGCCCAGACCATAACCTGCTGCCAAGAGAGGAGAAGAAATCAGGCCTGGTCTTGCCCAGCCTTTCCACACGCCTTTTAGCTACTGAAATAGCTGAGCCTACACCACTTGCGTAAATCAAGCCGGGCACTACGCCTACAATCTTCTACAGACCTGGTTTTCAAAAACACGGCGTTTTTCACTTTTTAAAACAATCTTTAGAGCTGGCTCTTCAGGCAGCTTTCTACCCTAGCTGCTTATACAAAGCACAAAGAGAAAATAGGCAAATCTAGAATAGATATGCACTGCTTGGCTCTCCTGAACAGCCTACCATACGTAAACACGAGCTTCCCAACATGCTGCCCAGTTGATGGTATGTCAGACCCTGCCGCCACGATCCGCTGCCTCTTGACAGCACACCCTTCATAGTAACAACCGCTATTCTAGCCAACAACCTATTCCTGCTCAAAAGTCAGTAAAGTTCTGTGTCTGCTTTTAATTTACAACTTTACCTGCAATTCAGGTTGTACTTTATAGTGTGGAAGAACGTTGGCTGAATTACTCTGTGGCTGATGTACATTGTACTACTTTTTTCCCAATTCTGCAAAAGCAGCAGAACACTCTGTATTTCAGGGATATCCTGAGTCCTTTTGGTCAATACAGCTCTTCACACAACCACACTAGTTCTTTTTGGTCTTGCTGTCTGCAAAAAATCCTAATTTACAAACTCTATTTCATAGAATCCTAGAATGGTTTGAGTGGGAAGGCACCCCTAGAGGTCACCCAGCCCAACCCCCCTGCAGGAGCAGGGACACCTTGAACCACATCAGGTTGCTCACAGCCCCCTCCAACCTGGCCTGGAATGTTCCCAGGGATGGGGCCTCCACCCCCTCTCTGGGCAACCCCTGCCAGGGTTTCACCACCCTCACTGGAAAGAATTTCTGCCTTACATCCAGTCTAACCCTCCCCTGCTTCAGTTTAAAGCCATCCCCCCTTGTCCTGTCCCAGCTGGCCCTGCTAAAAAGCTTGTCCCCCCCTTTCCTCTGGGCCCCCTTGAAGCCCTGAGCGGCCGCACTCAGCTCTGCCCGCAGCCTCCTCTGCTCCAGGCTGAACACCCCCAACTCTCCCAGCCTGGCCTCGGAGCAGAGGGGCTCCAGCCCTCGGAGCATTTTTGTAACCCTATTTGGTCTATCTAAACTAGTGAAAATCTGAATAAGCGTGCAGCAGGGCTGGAAAAGAGCAGTCTCAGTTCTGAGATGGCACTCGCTTCTCCAGGAGCACGGACGGGACCGCTGCCGCTTGCTTCCGCTGGAGGCACGGCCCTGTGCCTCGAACTCAACTCTTTGTAGTAAATGAAAATAAACAGCAAAACAAAAGATGAACAAATGATAAACCGCACTCATGAAGCTACAAATTTATGCTCAGGTTCTTGTAAATCTGTTTTGTAAACGGCAGATCAAACGCTTCTCTGTGGCAATACTTACCAGCACAAACAGGAGAATGCTCAGAGCTACAATCTATGCTATTCTGAAATAAACTCCTTGAAGGTCTTTTTCTACTAAAAAACAACTCATCACTGGCTGGTACTCCTTGAGAGGGCCATAACTTTGGAGAATGAAGAAAATCATGGGATGTAGAGAACTGTAGGAAAAAGGAAAATAAAGAGAACATACATGTGTGTGGAATGCAGGCACAACCCGCTTCTGGGCAAAGAGCAGAATTACCCGTGTGACTTGGCCTCTTTACAATAAAGCTACACAAACCACCATCAATGCATTAAGCAGACAGGATTGCCAGAAAATAAAGGGGTTTATCTTATGAATAATTTTTATTAATAATTTTATTAATAATTTTTACAGCCCAGCCACCCTTCAACCTCGTCCTCCCACGGCCACCTCCAGGCCTACGCCCAAAGCACTACCTCAGGTTTAAAGAAAAAAACCAAGTTCTATTTCCCAAGTCTCACCCAACCCTTTATTAGAAGGTCGGTAACACAAGGCACGAAGCCTTTCACCGGCGCGAAACCAAGGGAAAGTTGGTTGCAGCGTGGCCAGGTCAACAGCTCAAAAATTCAGATCCTTCATCACCCAAAACAACCGCAAGAATTTTTTTTAAAACCATAAAATGTAGCACTGAGCGCTGTGGCTCATCAATACAAACGGCCAAGATTTCCTTTGTTAATAAAGGGCATTTGATTTTTAAATAAAAAAAACGTTTTGAAGCACATTTTCTTTCCCCAGCTCCCCCATACTTGAAGGACTTTAAGCATGAGAAAGCATTTGAGCCGGTGTGTGGTTCTCACTCGAACACAGGTTGGCACTATTCACACTGGAGGGAAAAAAAGGACAAACCAAACCGGTAGAGAGTTGTGCCAGTCACCAATTTTAAAAATTAAACATTAACATTCTGAATTATGTAGGTTAAGCTGCGTCAGTAGGTTAAGCTGCGTCAGTGTTCAGACAGGAGCTACCTGAGGTGTGAAAAAAGCACGCTTCAATTCCGTCTAGAAGCTATATTTGGTAATGAGAATCAGTTATAGGTAAAGGAAAAATCTGAATACTATAAATACTTAGCAAAGAAAAGATCGTGCTTTAAGTGAAGGTTCCTTGCTTTCTGTTTTAATTAGTAAAAATCAATAATTTAAATTATTTCCAGGCTGTATTAACTCTGCTGTCCCCTTGCGCAGACAAGGCTTCACACAGAGCTCGAAACAGAAGCCTGGACAGAAATGTGAATATTTATTCAGTATCGGAAAGAACAGCATCATGTTAAACCCAAAACCTCCTTTACTCAATGCCCTGGTTGTGCAGATGGAGAGTACGTAGCCTAACACATGCATAGTACATTCATTTATAAAAATACCTATTTTCTGATTTCACTGAAGACCTCAGTTCACCATAACGATAGATTCTGAACCTGGGAACGCCACAAAAGCGCTCACAATATGGAACTGCAGTTCTCCATTGGTCCGTAATTCCATTTCTCCTCGAGCCACGTCCTGGCCCCCACAACTCAAGCTGTGTTTGACGTGGAGAAGCCGAAGAGCAGCAAGCTCGGCTCACGGAGGGTGCAGCCGCGCCGGGGCGACAGCAGACCCCAAAACTGGGAGACAACGGTCAGCTCTGAGGTCCGCTAGATGTTCAACACACCATGATAAATCTCATGGCAATTTAACAGATCGTGATGCCTTGATAGATAAATGACTGGGTCAAATAGACAGCAGCCAAATGCTCGGATTAGTATCTTGATGGGATTTAATTTAATACTTAATTTAACATTGTAATGGGGTTTCACAAAAGCATCACAAAATAAAGCATGGCCAGAACTTAAAATCTGCAGCGGCACAGTCATGAGATGAGCAGCATGGTGATGAGCATACTCGAACTGTTTTTAAATCATTACAATATTTACTTTGTCACATAATATCTTAAAAATAGAAGTTTTTATGGCTATGGAATATAGACAAAAAACTTTAAGAGCTTCAACAAAACTTTAGGTCCCTCCCAAGTAAAGAGGATTCACAACACATGTCAGCAAGATGTACATAGAAGCCAAGAGAAATTAAATCTCCGTACCTACCAATGAGAATCCCCTTGAAAAAATAAGCTTCACAATTCAAACTTTTAAATTCCATATTTCTAATTCTGTTCCCTCTAAGACTGTCCTTCCCTTAAAATAAAAAAAAAATAACTCGCACATGGTACCTGTTAGCAGTAAATAAATAAGCAAAGTGGCAATTTGCCTTTTATTTCCATTTAGTGCTTCAAAAAAACCAACCAGTTCCCAAGGTACGCAGCTATGTGGACACAGGCTCTTTAATGAAGCAGGTTCACTGTTCCCGGGAAGGGTTTTGTGGTTAACAAAAACAGCAAAAATTTTGTCTTCACTTACAAAAACGCACGTTCCAATTTACTGCTCTGCACTCATTTCACGTGCTCCAAGTCCAGCAGACAGGATTAAAATCATCTGCACAACAAGTCCGAGTCTCGAGCGTGCAGCACTTTAAGCAAACCCGCTGAAATGCTCAAAAGCTTCAAACTTTACATAAAACCTTCCTCCCCGCACGCCAGGGCTAATGCAGGATCGCACGTTTTAACTGGAGGATTAGACTCACTTCATAGATTTGTGGGCAACTGCTTAGTGCAAAGCATACGCCAGCGAGAGAAAAACGTAAGGAGCCTGGATACAAAATGGATCATCTAATCCCACGTTTAATGGAAGGTGGCAGCGGGAATCCAGCAGGTACGGAACGCTTGAGCCCGACCAGAGAAATAGGAAGTTTTACCAAGTTCTGACTGCTGAATATACAGGGGGAACGACGGCTTAAGTCGCAGCGGTAGCACCGGTAACACTCAGCGCTCTGCTGGCTTTTTATCACCCAAGTACCCCGAAGGACATCAGGTTTACTTTACACGAGGAAAAGAAGAGCAGCCAAACGGGTGAAGTGGTTTGTTCCAGGTTATTACAAGTTGGGGTAAGAGAGGAGATGAGACCTCGGCATTCCTGCTCCTGCGATCCGCCTGCTAGAAACCATCATTTTCCGTCTACGCATCTTCCAGCCCATACATAGATGTGCTACTTGTACAAAGTGCTTACACCCCATCTTCCCCTGCAGACAAAACACCACATGCAGAAGGTGCGAATTACAGAGCGCTGACATGATTGTACAGCTTTGCCCAGTTGCTCCCATCCCAGCTACAGGAATAAAAACTGTCTGCTTTCCTGTACGCACACTGTAATTACAGCAATTATAGATTTGCTAAACGAAGGCACGCAGGGTGGCAGCAAGTAAATGCAAATCTAAAGCCGCCAGGTTTTTCATGGAAGCAGATGACGGATCCTGGCGAAGGGATTTCTCAAAAGGCTTCAGCTTCGTTTAAATTCCACTAGTACCACCAATGTCGGAAAACATTTGAATCTGTCCAGCAAAAGAACGATTAACTTGGTTACCAACGCACAGCCCGTGTGAGTGACCCACCACTGAGACGCTCTGGTCCTACATTCCCATCCCAGCTGAACGGGGTGAGACGAGAGGTCCTCCCACTCAGCGGCCATCAACTCCACGCTCCCAGGGAAGAGCTCAATGACAGCACAAATGCATAGCGCTATCTCCCCAAAATACTCCCCCAGAAAAACCACGGCTCAGGTCCCAGAGACTGACGCCCCCGCTCACAATGAAAGGACAGCTTTCACTACCGGGACAGGGCATCCTCCGTGTCCCTTTAATCCTCGGTATCGCCTGTGGAAAACACAGAGTACTTGGTTTATAAAACTAATTCAATAAGGTCTTCATAAAGTCCAGCCATTAATTTCTTATTAATTTACAGGACAATTTCATTAATTTACAGGGCAAGGGGTAATGGTTTTAAACTGAAGCAGGGTAGGTTTAGACTGGATATAAGGAGGAAATTCTTTACAACGAGGGTGGTGAAACCCTGGAACGGGTTGCCCGGAGAGGTGGTGGAGGCCCCATCCCTGGGACCATTCCAGGCCAGGTTGGAGGGGGCTGTGAGCAACCTGATCTAGTTAGTGGTGTCCCTGCTCACTGCAGGGGGGTTGGACTAGATGACCTCTGGGGGTCCCTTCCAACCCAAAACATTCTATGATTCTATGATTCTTTGGTTAACAGATCAGCATGTAAATGGAGAATTCCACACGCACTGCCAAACAGTGGAGTTCTGAGAAATCACACGTAGTCCATGTCTACTTCATAACATGGCTCAAAATCATAGAATCACTCAGGTTGGAAAAGACCTTTAAGATCGTCGAGTCCAACCATAAAGGAAAAATTCAGTGAAATACTCAAATGCTTTTGCTTCCCTCCCCAAGGATTCTGCTTTCAGCAGCAGACACTGGGCCTCACAACATGTTTTACCGCACAAAAACCAGAGGCAGCCCCTACCCTGCGCTAAGCACCAGGCAGGTTATGCCTTACAGACAGCACACTAAATTTTCGAGGTACCCACGGGAAAGCTTGGCTACCCAAAGATCAAGGAGGAACTCCCAGCACACTGTTAGCCGAGTTTGCGGCAACTGGTTTGCTCCTCATGTTTTCAGCAGGGCAGTGGAGCTGGTCAGGTCTACAGAAGTTAGCATTTAGGTTTTTAAAAAGTGCTTTTGTACCCCAAACTGGAGCTAGTGGTTTTGTTCCGATAGCTTGCTCAAATTGGAATTACAGCAGCTGAGAGTTAACAAGGGGAGGGGGGATTGCTAGTGCAGCGTTCTTAAACTCGTTTGCGTGACCTCTCAAGGATGGCACAAGCTGGGAAACCACTGGAGAACGCAACGTGTTTGGTGGCAGCAGGCTCATTGCAATTACTTAACATCAGCACCCACAAGATCAGTAGATCATGTCAAGTCCTCAGGAAAACAACGTCAATGTTTATTTCAGAAAAGGATCTGGTCTAATTCAGATTGGAATTGTTTACGCTTTCCAAGGCTAAACCTAAGGAACGGGATCAGACACCAGTGTCTCCAGAAAGAGAACACTCACTTCAGTGACTTCAGACAACTCTGTCCATTGGATTTACAGACAGCAAATTGAGTATCAAAGACTGGCTCTGCCAGCTCGGGATCAGAAATGAACAGGACCTTACTGAAGTACGAAGGAAAATATTCCCGGGGATACACACTTTATTACCACCCTGTGCTGCCAAGCATTTCCTACCTCTAGCAAACCAGAGTGTTCCTCTGATGCTGTTACAAGGCTTCTGTAGGTATGGGCTTCGGAACGTAAAACTGCGGGTACTTACAAAAAAAAAAAAGCCAACAACAAAACAGTTACCATTTTATTAATTTAGCTAGGAACCAGAGAAGCTTCAGCCTACTGCTGCAAGCTGGGTGGTGACAGCAACTGCCTCTGTGCCATGCGAGAGGGAGGAGGTCAGGCTGCCCAAATCTGGCTTTAGAAGGTACCCTGTAGCTTTGACAGATGCGTGCAGCTGCCAAGAACGAGAAGCGTACAAGCACAGATAATTACGCTTTATTTGACGAAGCCCAGTTTGGCTTTGAAAAAGAAAAATGGACAGCTGAGGTGCTACAAACAACGGTTAAGCCGTAAGCCTTCCATCTCAGTATAGAAAGCACTGGCGTGTGAAATCATGCACTTTAACCAAAGGATACCAGTTGTCAGAAATACGACCCACAGATTAAAGACTGGTATAAACGTTTTATTTAATGGCTGTCGTGGTTTAACCCGGCTGGCAACTCAGCACCACGCAGCCGCTTGCTCACTCCCCCCCCTCCCTCAGTGGGATGGGGGAAAGAATCGGGAAGGGGAAAAAGGTTAGAGCTGAGGGCTGAGATAAAGACAGTTTAATAAGAGAAAATAATAATAATAGTAATAATGAGAATGATAACAAAATATACAGAATATACAAAACGAATGATGCACAATGCAATTGCTCACCACCCGCCGACCGATGCCCAGCCCGTCCCGAGCAGCGATCAGTACCCGAGCGACCGACCGACCCACCAACCCCCCCGAGCATGACGTTCTATGGTATGGAATAGCTCTTTGGACAGTTTGGGTCCTGGCTGTGCTGTACTCCCAGCTTGTTATGCCCCTGGCCGAGCAGGAGAAGCTCAAAAAGTCCTTGAGCAGTCTGAGAACTGCTTGGCAACAACTAAAAACATCAGCGTGTTATCAACATTCTTCTAGCACTGAATCCAAAGCACAGCACTATGCTAGCTTCTGTGAAGAAAATTAACTCTATCCCAGCCGAAACCAGGACAACGGCCTTGTTAAGGGGTATGTGCTGTATACCCCACGAACGCCACATTCCGTAAGCACGCCTCCAGGCAGAACGCTGCGGAGCTATGGCACTGGGGCTGGCTCCCTTTCCACAAAACTCCCTGCCTGCATGACTTACTCCAAGTCAGCTGCAGCATCGGGACAAGGCGGCTCCTCGGGTGACCAAACAGTCTTGCTGCACTCACCGCTTCTCTCCGGGCCTTCGGTGGCACGCTCTGGCTCCCAAAGGGACAGCGGGAAGCGCCAGGTTTCCTGAGAAAGGCCCCGCGGTGTTTACCTATCGGTCACATTTTCCTCTGCCCCATGCAGCGCTACAGGCATGGGGAAGAGTGGCTGGAAAGCTGCCTGGTGGAAAAAGACCTGGGGGTACTGGTTGACAGCCGGCTGAATATGAGCCAGCAGGGTGCCCAGGTGGCCAAGAAGGCCAATGGCATCCTGGCCTGTATCAGGAATAGTGTGGCCAGCAGGAGCAGGGCAGGGACCATGCCCCTGTACTCGGTGCTGGTGAGGCCACTCCTCGAATCCTGTGTTCAGTTTTGGGCCCCTCACTCCAAGAAAGATGTTGCCTTGCTGGAACAGGTCCAGAGGAGAGCAACCAAGCTGGGGAGGGGTCTGGAGCACAAGGCTTACGAGGAGCGGCTGGGGGACTGGGGGTGTTTAGTCTGGAGAAGAGGAGGCTGAGGGGAGCCCTGATCGCCCTCTACAACTGCCTGAGAGGAGGGGGGAGTGAGGTGGGGGTCAGCCCCGTCTCCCTGGTAATGGACGATAGGACGAGGGGGAATGGCTTGAAGCTGCGCCAGGGCAGGTTTAGGCTGGACATTAGGAAAAACTTCTTCATGGAAAGGGCTGTCAGGCTCTGGAATGGGCTGCCCAGGGAGGTGGTGGAGTCCCCATCCCTGGAGGTATTTAAAAGAAGGAGAGATGAGGTGCTTAGGGACGGGGTTTAGTGGTGGGATGGCAGTGCTAGGTTAACGGTTGGACTCGATGATCTTAAAGGTCTTTTCCAACTGAGGTGATTCTGTGATTCTACGACGGGGGAGAGGACTTCTTTTCAGAGTGCAGAACGAGGGCATCCCCTGAAGTCGAGGTGGTGGCAGCTCAAGCATCTCTCACCTCCGAGCCTCTCACTAAGGGGTTTGTAAGGCTGAAGATAACTACGGTCTCATGGAAACGGAATAAATTAAGAGAAACTCTGCGCTTGCCTCTCTAGTGTCAAGCTAGAAGCAACACCTCCGCCGCTCGAGGGGGCAGCCGTGCACGTCACCGCAGTCACACCCGGACTTTGCGCTGTAGGGAAACACACGGCGCGGGACGGACACACGGGGTTATGCCCTCAGCCTGGTCGGATCACCCATCCGATCCGGCAGCGTAGCTGGCAGCCCTAAGTTTACAGGTGGGTACGACACAGAATTGGTCTCAAAGGACTTCAGAGGTTACAGAGCAAGGTTTCATCAATAACCCAAGGCACCATCACTGACAAAAGCTGTGTTCAGACAAGCCCTTGAAGGCAATGTGCTTTATCTACAGTACATTTTTACTACACATTAACTTACACAGGTTTTACTTCGCATCTTATCTGATCAGGAAAGTCTAGACATGGCCTTGGACAATCACTGTGTGACACGACCCTAAAAATAATAGTAGAAAACCAACTTTAAACATTAAGCTCATTTCATGCATCCTTTCAGCCACAGAATGACTCCAAAAGTTAATTTTTAAGCAAATTCATTTCAAAGGAATGTCTGAATTAATTATTAATTTTTTACATTTACAAGAACAAGTCGACTACCTGAATTCTATGCATGATATACCTTACTGAAAGCAGTTAAGAAGAGACACCGGGCTAACTTTCCTTCTCCCCCACCACTTGGATTGCTAAATGCCCCAAGGAAAAGAGCTTTATTTATACAGCTTATGGCAATCTCTTCCACTTAAGAGGGAATTGTCTCCCAGGAATTGTCTTCCAGTATAGGAAACATTGTCCAGGTTTACTCATCCTGGTGTGCCTGAAGTGAAAACACAGCTCACCCACTTGGCATTGAAGATACACGCCATGGGATAAAAGCAGTTTCGTGGCACAGATTTAACAAAACAAGCATCACCAAGAAGCCAGCAAATACTGTACCAAAAACCACAAAGCCAGGTAAAAAGAAGTCCCTCGCCCCGGAGAGGTTCACAGTTTATTCGGGCAGATGTAACAGTAGGGTAGGACAAATGACCAGGATGTGAAGAGAGGGTAACAAAGCTGTCAACCTACAGCGATCCCATAAATATTTCAATACTTAAACCACCGTATTGTTTAAACTTACAGAATCACAGAATGGTTTGGGTTGGCAAAGCCCTTTAAGCTCCCCCAGCCCAACCGTTCCCCTACCCCTGCCATCCCACCCCCAAACCCTGGCCCTCAGCACCGCCTCTGCCCGGCTGTTCAATCCCCCCAGGGCTGGGGACTCGACCCCTTCCCTGGGCAGCCCCTTCCAGCCCCTGACAGCCCTTGGGGGAAGGAATTGTTCCCCAGGGCCAACCTCACCCTGCCCTGGCACAACTTGAGGCCGGTGCCCCTCGTCCCCCCCCCGGCTGAACCCCCCCAATTCCCAAGAAATGTGGGTCGCCAATAGGACTCAAATAAAGTCTTGAAAAGAATTAATCTCATGCTGAATTAGGTCCTTGGTGACAAAACCAGCTCTCTAGGCTCCACTGGCTGCACAGACTAGTTCTCCATTGACGAACGGGCTTGTTCAGCAATCATCGTGTAAGCAACTAAAATGAATCCCTACTCTTTTCCCCCTTACACACAATGATGAGCAGCATTTGCCTTACCTTCCAATTAAAAAAGCAGCATGTCAGGGAGGCTTTCTGTCACAGAGGGCAAAGATGCAAACATTAAATCATGCTTTTGTCTTTCACAGGAGCCGACAGGTTGTTACAGCCAAACCTTATCTTTACAGACATTAAGTAAAAAGGAATTGTTGCAAATTGAAAACCTGAGTGCCATCACTATTTCTGAGTGACAAACAAGTGCCACCAGCACCCGTTAACCAACCACTATCAGTGGGGCAGACACACGATGACTACAGCACGCCAGGCAGATGAAATTGGTGCGAGACTGTACAGAGAAACAAAGCTACTCCTTGAGCTAGGCTCAGCTTACATTCGACTTCACATGTCTTGACAGAGCTTGACAGGAGGGCAGCTGTTAATCCACAGTAATTTTTAAACCCACAGCTCCCAAAAGCCAGTTGAAGGGTAATTGTAAAACCTTATGTCTGCCAGTAGTACGCTCTTCTTCACTTCCCACTGGCAAAGAAACAGCTTGCATTTTCACACGGACCAAACCAAATTTTTCGAACCTGCTGAACACAAAATACTAGCTGCTGTATTACATCAGCCTTCAGGTGTCTGTTCATAGCAACACTTTGGCCGTGGTTCTCATCAGGTGAACCATTACCACTAAAGCAAGCTGGTAACGCAGGCGTAATTTGGGTACCGCATTGATCTGTGTCCAAGTCAAAATTGGCAACTTTCAAATTCTATCAAACATGACATCAAATGTTATTCTTGTCAGTACTTACCTGCATGCAAGCAAAAAGCTATGTGGAGAGGAGTTACACGTCAATGTAAAATGAATTCGGGTTAACTGGAGGTTTCTGGTTACTCAGACGTCTTTCAGGTAAAAGTGCGCAAGGAGCATTAACATGTTTCCTTTGGTAGAGCGCAACTGATGAAGTCTTCAAATTCTGACACCTCAAAGTTATCGACCTGCTTTCTACCAACTTAAATATGCAAGAAGACAACATAAAATGGAAGTGAGAGGCAAGCAGAACAAGTCAGAAAGCAGAGGAAGAGACAGGAACAAACAGAATCTCTAGGAGGCACAGGGTGTCTTAGAAAAACAGTCATTAGAGGCAAAAAAATTAGTTTTTGTTAAAAAGGCACAAACACAGCACATGACAAACGGGATTTTCTCCCTGTAGAAGTATTTTCATTACCACCTACTGTGCAGAATCACAGAACCATAGAATCATTTGGGTTGACAAAGCCCTTTCAGCTCCCCCAGCCCAACCGTTCCCCTACCCCTGCCATCCCACCCCCAAACCCCGTCCCTCAGCACCGCCTCTGCCCGGCTGTTCAATCCCCCCAGGGCTGGGCACTCGACCCCTTCCCTGGGCAGCCCCTTCCAGCCCCTGACAGCCCTTTGGGGAAGGAATTGTTCCCCAGGGCCAACCTCACCCTGCCCTGGCACAACTTGAGGCCGGTGCCCCTCGTCCCATCGCCATTTCCCCTCGTCCTGTCACGTACTGTGTGGCAGCAGAGAAAGCAAAGCAAGACTGGTTAGCTTCACCGCCCGAGTCGCCGCGTAGCAGCAAAGGAAAAGAGATTCAGGCGAGTAACCTGCACTGATGGTCACGAGTAGCTTCCGTTCAGAACCGCGCTTTCACCCAGTAAAGGCTGAAGCTGACTCTGCTCTAATTCTGCAAAAATAGATGGCAGAAACCTAAGTTCCCCATCTGCTCAGAAGTAGGAACAAAGTGATGTATTTGGCATAATACATAAGGACGGAAGAATAAAGACGACAAAAGGAAAATGTTAATTTAAACTTTAAGTATTGGCATGATGTTGTGTAATCAGAAAAAGTCTTCCGAGGAGACGAGAAGAAAACCTGTCATCCCACAAGGATTCAGTCAGACAGACAGATGCTGGGACAACGAAGAGACAAGCCAAGTGGTTGTCAGACGTAGGAAGTCAATCTGAAGGTCTGGCTATTTTTTCCTGTCAGGCTTTACATGCAGGGGGTAATTAACTCTCTTACACGAGAGCTTCCTGCAGCCTGCTTACGATCTGCCCCCCTTTGAGAGTAATGCTGTAAACCAACCCAAAAACCCACTCCTGTGCCCTTAGCACTCCAGATGCCTGGCAGTTTGGTTGGTTTTCTTCCCAGTATTGTGAGATGGGATTTACGCCCTTGAAGTTCATGCTACACATATAAAAATACCTATAGTCTAACAAAACTTTTATCGTATTAGCGTCAAGGATGTTCCCTAGTAAACAGAGTACCTCACTGTGACCGACTTGAAGCCATGAATATGGAACTACTTCCCCAGGTCAAATGTAACTTTAAGTTCACACCATTTCTGAATGCACTTTACATAAGAACAGTTTAAAAAAACCAAAAAAAAAAAAAAAAAAAAAAAAAAAACCAAGGGAACAAATTCCCTGCTCGCTTTTTGTTCGCAGGCTACAGAAAAACACAAGCCCAGGCAGCAGCAAACAACAGCAGTACAGAACTCAGCCCGACGTGCCTAGAGAATGCTGGCAATTAACTGTTGTTTCTACAAGTCGTATTAGTTAACACTGAAAAGTTGTTTCAAAAAGAAAAACCTTCTTCCCTCTAGAGGCGTTTCCTACATAACTCCAGACCTTATTTGCTTTGTAGATGACCCAAGGGAGCTTAGTTGCTTCATCAACTCAAAAAGATGGAGATCTCTTTAGGAGTCTGAATAAGGGTAATACGTACACCAAGGAAGGACGTGAGCCTGCGTGCATACAAGTATATACGTGGACTTCAAGGTTTTTGTACTACAATAATGTTAACTCATGTTTTGTTTATTAAGAAACTTTATTAAAAGCTAGCCTTCACAACGTAGCACTGTTCATGACCTCATCCAATACAGGAACAAGTTACTAAGCAGCTAAGAATTAAATTCTGAATACGTAAACGTGGTAGTGAGGAAGTCTACTCTATACAGCTTTCGATTTTCTGAAAAGATCTACTCAAACTCACTCACCGGAGATCAAGTTATGATAAATCAAACCTGTCCAGTGGAAAAAAAAAACAAACCCACAACAGAAACCCCACCACACACAGATACACCCCCCCCCAGGCCTTAAACACACGGGTGGTATCCAAAACAGATGTCACAGAACGGAACCGCTGCCAAAGCAAAAAGGACCCAGACAATTTTCCAAAGGTTCCTTCCGTTTGCAGCTGCCAAGATGCTCAGTAAGAGGTAATAATAAAAACTCGGGTCCATCGGGATTGCTATTTCAGCCTGACCTACATTGTTCCTAGTCAAATCTGACTGAGGAACAGGAGCCACACTGACATTTGGCAACCCCCAGGTTTTATTACAGGTCAGTACACTGCCAAAAGCAGCACTGGCTCAGCCACACTCCAGCGCTCTGTCTTCAAAGCCCAAACTGAAGCAATTTGTCAGTTTTCCTCCGAACAGCTTCTGTATTTAGGAAAGCCAACACTTCTGCTTCACTCTTTGCAGTTGGTCAAGTACCTTCAAACACAAAGATACAAACAGAAGCTCTGAAAGAGTTTCCCCACTCTTGCGCTCATTCCCTGGGTTTTAGCTGGCCACTGTCAGAGACAGCTCACTAGGGGTAGACGTAAGAAGTGCCTCACAGAGGCCAGCTACTTTCAAAAAAAAGATAATTTTTTTTTTTTGGTAAGTGATAGATTGTTCGGTTCCTACGGGTTTTAAATCTGACATAAGGAATTCTCAAACTTGCCTTCCCAGATCAATGTGTATATAGAGATTCTAGCACATAAAATATTAGCAGTATTAGCCATACCTTGGAAATATCTGTCATTTAATAAACCTTTGACAAGTCTCAAATCTCCCTTTGGGACATGCCTCGGAAGAAATGAGCCCAGCGAGCTACGAGTACATACCTGCTCCACACCCTTTGCGAAAGGCATCTTGACTCCTGAACCACCTTCCCCGTCTCCAGCATGCTCATTTTCCCAGGGCAGTTTGTTTTTTCCTTTACCCGCACTCAAGACTCTTCTTGGGCTTACTCCTTGATCAGGATACACACCCTGTGAGCTGGAGTTTTGCAGAGCATCTTCCCTTGCGTGATACCCACAGTAACTGTGTGCACTCTGAGTCCTGTTGCCTATCAGCAACCAGTCTGTATCTGCTCCAGGGGGTAAAGAGGACCCCCTGTTGTGACCAGACGAAGGCAAGGGCACGGCATACTCTACAAACCCTTGGTCTACCAGCTTCGGCAAGGTCTTCCTGGCCAGCCTCGCCTGCACCGCATGCATCACCCCGTCCCCGTTGTCCTCAAGTTCCACGGCATCCACCGCCTTGAAGAGAAGGGAGGTCTTGCCTGGGCCCATGGAAGAGGCCAGCACAGCAAACGCTTCCATGGCAGCATGCCGGACCCTGCGCTTGCTGTCCACCAGCGACGGAGCCAGCCCAAACGCCAGCTTGGCCAAGTCCAGCTCCTCGCTAGGGTAAGTGAGGAGGGCCACGATGCAGATGTTGACCACCTCCTCGCGGACTTTGGAGTTCTTGTGCTGCAGGTGCTCCGGCTGCAGCAGCAGGCCCAGCACCTGCCGGGGACCCGCCGCCTTCATGAGCCGCAGGAAGAGGCGGTTGTACTCCTGCCGGACGGCCAGCTTGTTGTCCCCCAGGACTTGAGCAGCAGCAGAGACCAGCGGCTCCAGGAAGGGCTGGACCTGGTCGCCCAGGCGCAGGGCCAGCAGATGTATCACCTCCAGCGCCCCGAGCACCACCGTGAAGTTGGAGTCACCAGGAGGGCGCAGAGGAAGCCGATGAGCCCCAGGAGGCTGGGGGCAGGCGCGGAGGCCACCGCAGCCCGGCTGGCGCCTCCGACCACCCTCTTCAGCTCCTCCACGGCCCCCGCGCGGTTCCTGTAGTCCTCCTGGTCCAGCAGGCGGGCGTGCAGCTCCGGCGGCAGCAGCCCGAACTTCAGGCCGGGGCTGCCGGGCCGGAGCGGGGGGCGGCGGCGTGAGAGCGCGCAGGGAGGCGGCGGCGGGCGGCCGGGGGGGGCGGGCGGGCCCGCGGCGCCGCCCGCACGGGGCCTCTCCACACGGCGGCGGCCGCGGCCCCCACGGGAGCTCGGCGGCGGCGGCGGCGGCATCACCGCCCCCCGCCGCCCGCCCGCCGCGCTCGGGGCTGAGGCGCAGCGGGAGGCGCCCCCCGCCGCCGCCGCTCCCCCCCCGCGCCCCACGCTCGGGCCCCGCCGGCTCCACCATGGCGCGGGCGGGCGGCGGCGGCAGCGCGAGGGCGGCGGCCATGGGCGGCGCGGGACGGAGCCGCCCCCGCCCCGGCAACGCCGCGCCGCACAACACCGCCGTCGCCAGGGGCCGGCTCGCACCGCGCAGGCGCGGCGCCGCCCACGGCGCAAAAGGAGGGGGGGGCGGCCCTCGCTCGCCACCACCCACACATACACACACAGACCCGCCCCCCACCCAACACCGGCGCTGCCGAGCGGGGGTGCGAAGCGGCACAAGCCGAGACGCGGGGCCGGGGCGGCGCCGCTGCGGGCCGGTGAAGCGGAGCCACCGCCACCCCCCCTCCCCCCCCCGCGGCGCTGTGAGGGGGAGTGGTACCGCCCGGGCCCGGGGGCTTGTGGGTGCGCGGCGCTTCCCCGCCGCTGATTGGGAGCGGGCGCGGGGCGGCGGCGCCCGGAAGTGACGCGCGTGGCTGCCGGGCGCTGCGGTGCGAGCGGAGGCGAGAGAGGCGGCGGCTACCGCGGGCCGGGCCTCGCCGCGGCCGGCGCCACCCCCGCCCTCAGGTGAGCCCGGCCCCGCCCCAGCGGCACGGCCCGGCCGGCGCCGCCTCGGTGTCGGTAGCGCGTTCGCGGCGCGGCGGGGGCTGCTGCTTCCCGTCCCCCTCTCCGCTGCGGGGACGGGGCGGCCTCAGGCACCCGCGTAAGCGGGGCGGCGGCGGTACCACCCCGGGGCTACCCCCGGGCCTCCCCGAGGGCGGCGGGGGGGGGGGCCCCCCGGCCCCCCCCCCCCCCGGGCCGGCTCGGGCTGGCGGGCTGCGCCTCGTCCTGGCTTCTCGGTCGGTGCTCGGGACCGAAGTTAGGCCTGCAGGTAGGGCTGCTGAGGTTTTGTGCTCTCTAGTGAGTTACGGAACCAGCCAGGCCGCTTACCGGCTCCAGCCGCTTTGTAACCTAACGAAGCGAGCGCTTAAACACCACCTCGAAGGGGAAAAGGGCCCGGAGCTCGTCCTGCTGCGTTGGCGTAAGGAAAACGCCGCGTTCTGCATCGCTCGCCGGGCACCGTCGCGTGCTGCGGCTTTTAGAGGAGTAGTTCTGCGCTAGGCGAGCTTTGATATTTGCATCTCCAGTTAACCTTCTTATTTCCAATAACTCTTTCCCTGCTAGTCAAGGTAAGTTTTACCCACAGACTGAAAAAGGATTAGATAGTCCGGAGCCTAGGGGCAGCCCTTTGGGCTGTGGGGTGAGCGCAGATCTCTGCGCTAGCGTGCGTTTTTTAGGGCTGCTTAATGTTCTAGCTTCTGATTTTTTTATTTTTTTTTTTCCCCCAGCAGTAAAATAAATGCATGCAAATATGTGGTGTGGGCGAGCATTGCCACGCAGGAGGTACGCGAGATAGAACAGTAGGCATCTCTACCAAGTTGGTACAAAAAGTTTTATTCTTGATAACTTAAATGTAGCAGTTTGTAACTGGTTTTACAGGTTTTGCATCTGAACTCTAACCGTTCCGTCTTCCTTCCGTGTGGCGTTGCCTTGTGGTTTCTGGTTTCTGCGTATACGTACAATCGAGTTATGAACTGAGCACAAAGACGAAAGGAAAAGAAAATGGTTTAGCTGCTGAACAGCTCTCTTTTTTTTTTTTTTTTTTCCCCCCCATCTTATTTGTGCTGCAAAAATTCATTATATGGAAAGTGTTGCTGTTCTGAATCTTGCCTTTTGCAGATACACTTAAAATACCTTCTTTTAGATAGTTGGGGTTTTTTTCCAGGATAGGGTTTTAATAGGAGAGGGATGAGCTTACTTATCTTTTAAAGGGTAAGAGGTTTTCTCATCCCTAGCTGTAAGCCTTCACTTCTCTGTCAGGGCTATTATATTCTGTATTTAAATGTTAGCAACTAATTTTATTCTTTCAGTTTAAGCACTTTGTAAGTAGGCTCCCTGCAAATTAGATGTCAGTTAAGGAGCTGTAAAAATTATGAACTTCTTAATAATAAAAGAAGTGAGAACTTGAGGTTTGTGTAGTCATTTAGAAAATCAGAATTAAATCAGCTTTTCAGCTCAGAAATTGGAAGGGTGTAGTGTTCTCTGTAGAACAATAGTTACATTTCCTTGAGAAAATACATGTCCAGGATCCTGACACATTTGTATTCTCCACCCTCTCACCGCTATAGTAATTCAGGCTGAATAAAGAGCTGCAGAACTGCTTCTCCAACAGGTAGTGGTGGGCAGCACCATTTGAATTTTAATGCTACTGAAATTAGAGCAGGTAGCACATTGCCTTCAAGTGTCACGATGCAAACTAAAGCTTTTTGGAAGAAGTGTTTGGGGGTTTCATGGAGCTGTAGGTAGGAATGAGGATCCTTCTCCCTGCCCTCACTAGTGATGATAGGGAGTGTGGGTAGCTGCCGGGGCCGTGAGGATGTGGAAACGGAGATAGATACCGGGATGCTCAGCCTGTCCTGCTGGCACCCGCTCCCTGGCTCACCCTGGGAAGCACCTCACCGCTTCCCACCCCTCGCCTCTTGATGGCGGGGGCAGGCCCGGCTCCCAGTCTTCCCCAGGTCTGATCTCTCTGGCGAGGGCACGTCCGCTGGGGATCTTCTCTCATGGTGGAAGCTGCTCAGTGAGGTGAGGCCAGGATCTCCCCCTTCTCCCGAGCTCCTCTGCCCGTTCAGCGTACGGTAACCTCTGCTTCAGCACCCCTTTTCCTGCAGCCCAGGGCCCCGCTGCCCTTGTGGGTCTTTTTTGCCTCTGTGCAGAGGGTGGGACTCTTCTCTTCTGGGCAAGGAAGGGGGACGGGGAGCTGGTCCCTGCTGACTGCTGGGGCCCTGCCCGCAGCGCTGGCCAGAGGGGAAGCAGAGCAGGGCTTGGCTGCACCACAGTAGTGCTAAATAGGCTGCAAGGTGAGTAGCAGAAAGTAGTTTAAGAACTTTTAGAACTTTGTCTCAAATAAGCCAGTTCTGTTCTTTATTTATTTCTATTTATTTTTATATCAGTCACTGTTCAGTTCTCTCAAATATCTGGTGTAGAATCCCACCATGTATTCAGTGCTTCAGATAACACACGCTTTACTCCAGAACAAAAAAAAAGGGCGGTGGTTGAGTTTGTCTTTTTTTTTAAAGTCAAAGACTAATATAGCATACACTATTAATAAACATTTGATTGTCCTGGATTTAACTTGCATGAAAAAGCATAGCGCATAAGGATTGAAGAAATAAATTGGAAAGTAACAAACCTAATTAAGATAAAAGCAAAAGTGGAAAAAATATTTTTTTTAAATGTTAGGTATGGCGTGTCTAAGTAACATGAGTAATGAAGCTGTTGAAATGAAGCCCTGAGTAATGCGTTAAAAATTCTGTTTGTCACAGATGGACCAGTCGTCTCCAACCTACATGCTTGCCAACTTAACCCACTTGCATTCTGAACAGCTCCTGCAAGGCTTGAACCTCCTTCGCCAGCATCACGAGCTGTGTGACATTATCCTGAGAGTTGGCGATGTCAAGATCCATGCCCACAAAGTGGTGCTTGCCAGCATCAGTCCATACTTCAAAGCCATGTTCACTGGGAACCTTTCTGAGAAGGAAAACTCGGAGGTGGAGTTCCAGTGCATTGATGAGGCAGCCCTGCAGGCCATCGTGGAGTACGCCTACACAGGAACTGTGTTTATCTCGCAAGACACCGTAGAGTCGCTTCTTCCAGCTGCAAATCTTCTCCAGATCAAACTGGTAGTGAAGGAGTGTTGTGCGTTTCTTGAAAGCCAGCTTGATCCTGGCAACTGCATTGGGATTTCTCGTTTTGCAGAGACCTATGGCTGCCACGACCTCTACTTGGCTGCGAACAAGTACATTTGTCAGAACTTCGAAGATGTTTGTCAGACGGAAGAGTTTTTTGAGCTTACGCATTCTGAATTGGATGAAATTGTTTCCAATGACTGCTTGAATGTTGTGACAGAAGAAACTGTTTTCTATGCACTAGAGTCCTGGATCAAATACGACGTGCAGGAGCGACAGAAGTACTTGGCGCAGCTGCTACACTGCGTTCGGTTGCCGCTGCTGAGCGTTAAGTTTCTTACGAGGTTATACGAAGCAAACCATCTCATCCGTGATGACCATACTTGTAAACATCTGCTAAACGAGGCCCTAAAATACCACTTTATGCCTGAACACAGACTTTCCCACCAGACCATGTTGATGACCCGACCTCGCTGTGCTCCTAAAGTCCTTTGTGCTGTAGGAGGAAAAGCTGGACTGTTTGCATGTTTGGAAAGGTAAGTAAGGGTAAAGTTGTTGCAGCACTTGAGTGGTGTTCATGCACGTTTGTTATCGCCCTGGGTCGGGATTAAGACAGTCAACGAGGAGCTGTGGTTTGCAGGACTGTAGTTGCTGCTTTCCTTCATAAGAACTCTTAAGCAGATTTTTTTTTTTTTTTTTTTTTTTTAAAAATAAGGGCAAGCGCTGAATTCAAAATGCTTTTTGATTTCATGAGTAATCTTCAATGTTACGGGGTTTTGTTTGTGCCAACACAAATAGCTATACAATCTTACCGTTTTAATTCTGTTGGTTGAGAATTCGGTTAATAAAAGTGGTTATTGAAAGTTTGTATGCTACTGCTTTATCCTTTCAGGTATTTCCATTTTACATATTTTTTTTCCCTCATCTATTATTATTCCAGACAATTAAATCATAAAATTTAACCTAATACATGACAAATACACTTCCTGATAATTCAAAAGTCCTTGGAATTAAAATAGACGTTATCAGAGAAGAGCAAAGAGGTAATTCTTAGCAATGTCACGTTTTTGATCGTAACGTAATCGTGACTTTAACCTCTGCTGCTGAGTAGGTATCCATATCAGCGCTGGCAGAAACAGGTAAGTGCCCACCTTTCTTTACCTGGTTTTCAAAATTAACCTCCTCTTCAGTTACTGGAGTAGTGTGTTACATCCCTGACGCTGACCATATGAGCAAAAGGAATGTCATGGAGAGAAAAATGGCTTTCTTCCCCACACTGATACGGCTAGGTTTCCTTTTGGCATTGTATTAACGTTCCCAGAAATGGTGGTTGAACTGTGTGTGGGTCTGCATCCATACATGTGTTTGTATAAACACATGGAGTGCTTTGATGTCGCGTCTACCCTTATCTACCCAGTAAATGTTTTCTGTGTTAAGGCAGACTACCCAAACTGGTTCCACAGCTGAATTCTGGCCTAATATTTTACTCTGAGATTTTCTTTTCTGTGACAGTTCCATGCTTGCATATACACATACACACACTTAAAAGCCTGGGAAGCTCTGTATGTTCTTTTTCCCTGCTTTAGATAGGTTGTCCCAGTTATTTAAAGTTAACTTTCCCAATAATAGGGATCGGTAGTAAACTAGATGTTGGGACTAGGAATTGTTGGGTTTATAGATTTAAAAAAAATTAATAATAATAATCTGTGTGTTTGAGTGAATAAAGGAGCCCTCTCACATGCATCAGCTCTGTTCCTTTGCCAGCTTTTTCAATGATTGTAATAATATTACATACTGATGTAGTTTGGGGTATTTTCAGGGGTTTTTTTAAACAAAAATGTTCTTTACTACTGTTAACCATGTTTTAATGCATACAGAAATTTACCCTTCCTTAATTTATCATTCGTATTAGTCTTTCCTCAAGCGTTGTTTCAGTTAATACTGAAGTTTAAACAATTGCTCTTGGCGCACAAAAAAAAAATCACAGATCGATTAAACAAATAATTCCTACTACAATTAACATTGTGAAGTAGGAAACCTTAATTCCACTGTTCCCATTCTACTTTTCATTTGTACGTGCAGGAGGACTGGTTTTTTCCCTTACAGTTAGCTGTTGCTTCATAATAACAAATTTACTTAGAATATCTTTAGCATGGCTCTTCTCTAACCAGGCTGCTGCTGTCAAGAGCCAGTCTGGTGTTGCAGCAGTCCCCGCTTCTGGTCCTTAGTCAGTGGCTATCAGCTCTGCAGTGGCTTCATTTCCTTTTGAACAGATCATGTTTCCTGTGTACTAGATAATCTTTTAAATCATTTAAGTAATTTATTAACAAAACTATTTAGGTAGATTGACTCGACTTTACATGTGATAGGCTAGAACCATCGTATTTTAACACTGAGTATAATTAAAGGAAAATGCGAATAAGCAGTATTTTGAAAACAGATTTTTCAAGTTAGTTTGTTCTACTTTGGCATTTCATTTAAATTACACAGTGTGTGTAAAATATGTATTTATAAAACTACAAATTGTGCTTTCTGAATGGATGTTTGTATGTATATATATATATAGAGACACGTGCTTCCCCCTTTACAATTCTCCTCTCTCTCCCATGTCTGTGGCTGTTCTGATGTGGTTTTTTTTTTCCAGTTTCCCCTTCTTATCCCTTTGGTTTATATTTTTGGCTTACCCCGATCGCAGCCTACCTCCAAACGCTGCTCTGCCATCAGCACTCTATTGTCTTCCCTCGCGTTATCCACGATGCTGTCCTGCCTCCTCCGTAGTCTGCCTGGTTTGTACTTTCAAAATCTGTCTTTTCAGGTCTCGGATTTGGTGCCGTGGCTGCCCGCTGTGTTGCTGCATCGCACTGTACGCTACGAGGCCCTGGGGTTTTAACTCTTTAGAACAGTAAAGAGCATTCGATTTTAGCTTGTGTTTGGGCTATTGGAAGAAACAGCAAAGATTGGATGGGACATACGAAATAATCTTAAGACCGTGTTCCTTGATGCTCGCTTGTGCTTCACAGGGCTTTGGAAGGTTGAGGTTTGCTCACATAGTCTTTGTTTTTCTCTTGCAGTGTTGAAATGTATTTTCCCCAGAATGACTCCTGGATAGGCCTGGCACCTCTTAGCATTCCCCGCTACGAATTCGGAATATGTGTCCTAGACCAGAAAATATATGTTGTAGGAGGGATTGCAACCCACGTGTGTCAAGGCATCAGTTACCGAAAGCACGAGAACTCGGTGGAGTGCTGGGACCCCGATACGAACACGTGGACATCTCTTGAGAGGATGTTTGAGAGCCGGAGTACTCTGGGAGTGGTAGTTCTGGCAGGAGAGCTCTACGCCTTAGGCGGCTATGATGGGCAGTCTTACTTACGAACTGTAGAGAAATACATTCCTAAAGTGAAGGAATGGCAGCTGGTGGCCCCCATGAACAAAACAAGAAGTTGTTTTGCTGCAGCTGTCTTGGATGGAATGATATATGCCATTGGTGGTTATGGCCCTGCCCACATGAACAGGTACGTGCTTTTGATGTGCGTGGCTCGATGTCATAAGCTGGAAACCAGCAAAACTCACCGTTAGGCTTGTGCTCGGCAGCCAATTAAAAATTATTCTAAGATAGATTGGTAGCCCACAGTGGGCCTCATTAATCCTTGTTCTGCAGGACCAGGCGGATAATTCAACTGGGAAATCTCTATTTTTATCTTATCTTTATGCATTTCAGCTCAGAGCTGGTTTGTTTGGGTTTTGGGTGTTGGTTGGTTTGAGTTTTTTTTAAATCCTTAAGAAAGGAGAATGGTAAAGATGAAGTCATGTATGCATGCAAACCTGGGGGTACTGATTGACAGCCAGCTGAATATGAGCCAGCAGTGTGCCCAGGTGGCCAAGAAGGCCAATGGCATCCTGGCTTGTATCAGGAATAGTGTGGCCAGCAGGAGCAGGGAAGTGACCGTGCCCCTGTACTCGGTGCTGGTGAGGCTGCACCTCGAATCCTGTGTTCAGTTTTGGGCCCCTCACTACAAGAAAGATGTTGCCTTGCTGGAACATGTCCAGAGGAGAGCAACCAAGCTGGTGAGGGGTCTGGAGCACAAGTCATACGAGGAGCGGCTGAGGGAGCTGGGGGTGTTTAGCTGGAGAGGGAGGCTGAGGGGAGCCCTGATCGCCCTCTACAACTGCCTGAGAGGAGGGGGGAGTGAGGTGGGGGTCGGCCTCTGCTCCCTGGTAATGGATGATAGGACGAGGGGGAATGGCTTGAAGCTGTGCCAGGGCAGGTTTAGGCTGGACATTAGGAAAAACTTCTTCACCGAGAGGGTTGTCAGGCTCTGGAATGGGCTGCCCAGGGAGGTGGTGGAGTCCCCATCCCTGGAGGTATTTAAAAGAAGGATGGATGAGGTGCTTAGGGCCAGGGTTTAGTGGTGGGATGGCAGTGCTAGGTTAACGGTTGGACTCGATGATCTTAAAGGTCTTTTCCAACCGAGGTGATTCTATGATTCTATATTACTGAGCAAGGTGGTGCAAGACACCCAACCTTGTAGATGCCCAAGCTGGTTAACTCAGCAGATCAGTATTGTGTGGGCTTATTTGCTCAGGCCCCGAGGCAGCGTACTTGTATCTGCGTCACGGTGCTGAGATACTGAGCTCTCGGGAGAGGCTTGCTCAGTGTCTGTGTAGATCCTTGTACCTCGAGCCTGCAAAATACTAGGATGTGTGGTTAAATTTAATGTTTAAAACGCTGATTTAAATTGAATAGGATTTTTCATATGCTTAATACACACAAAATAAATACGTACCTCAGACGGAATCTTAAAGTAGTCTTAATGATAGTAATAAAGTTCAGGATGGTGGCTACCGGTCTGGCTCCGGGGTGGAAGTGGGCTTGCTTCAGACCTTAAGTTCACAAGGAGGTTTCCTGGTACCAGCGTGCTCTTTAATGGTTCTGTTCCACATGGCTCTCTGAGGGTGGACAGCGGCATTTAGTTATGCACAGAAATCATTTGTACTCCCTTTTCTTCATTAAAATGGGAACAAAGCAGCTGTATGTCCCTCCAGGAAAGCAAATTAATAAACTACAAGTCTAAATAGCTGATCAAAGAATGAAAATTAAAATCTTGTTTATAGGAAGGGATGCATTGATAGTTCAACAATGTAGTACAGCAACATTGCACTAGACATTAATTATACTGAATTTTTATACTTGATACATTTTTATATAAAACAGTCTGTGAAGCAAAGGCTTGGTTTCCGAATAGGAAAGTATAGGTAAGTAGTTGGCATTTGGAAAATGCAAACAGTTGCTTAAATTACTGCAATACAAACCAGCAGTAAGTTAAACTGTGTGGTATGGTTGTGACAGGGTTTTATAAAACTTCATGTGACATTATTCTGATTTCTTATATTTTAACTTACGAGCTGTAATAGCGGTTGAATTACTTAATAGCAAGCAAGCCATCTCTAAAAGTTTTCTACTGACTCTAGGATTTCTTCACATGGGAATTTGACCCAGAATAATTAAGCTGCCCTGTGTGGTCGCTCTCAGCTCCATACCACACAGAACCGTCGGCTTTAGTAGTAGATTAAGCAAAGTCAGATCAGCAGCAGCTGATCAGGCGTACCAGGAGTTACCGTGGGACCTCTGGGTGCTCGCTCCACGGCAGCCTTGTTGCACAGACCGTAAAAGAAAAAAGGAAGATAACCAAGCCCTCGCACTTCCCAAAAGTTGAATGCTTGGTGTGCACACAGGCCTTTGACAGGTAAACTCGGTAGCCTGCTTTCAGGAAATGAAGGCTATGACTGGAGTCGTAGGAAATGTCTTTGTCAAGCTGGTACCTTCAAAGGGAAGGACACTAAAATCCTGCAGTAGCCTCACTCCTTGTGCCACATAGAATCATAGAATGTTTTGGGTTGGAAGGGACCCCTAGAGGTCCCCATCTTTCCTATAGGCCCCCTTTAGATACTGAAAGGCCGTAATCAGGTCTCCCCGCAGCCTTCTCTTCTCCAGGCTGAACAACCCCAACTCCCTCAGCCTGTCCTCATAGCAGAGGTGCTCCAGCCCTCGGATCATCTTTGTGGCCCTCCTCTGGACCCGCCCCAACAGTTCCATGTCCTTCTTGTGCTGAGGGCTCCAGAGCTGGATGCAGTACTCCAGGTGAGGTCTCACCAGAGCCGAGTAGAGGGGCAGAATCACCTCCCTCGACCTGCTGGCCACGCTTCTCCTGATGCAGCCCAGGGTAGGTGTCTAAGCACCACGCAGCCGCTCGCTCACTCCCCCCCCTCCCTCAGTGGGATGGGGGAGAGAATCGGAGAAAAGAAAAAAAAAAAGTAAGACCCGTGGGTTGAGATAGAGACAGTTTAATAAGAGAGAAGAATAACAATAATAATAATAATAATAGTGGTAAGAAAATATACAGAATATATAAAACAAGTGATGCACAATGCAATTGCTCACCACCCGCTGACCGATGCCCAGCCCGTCCCGAGCAGTGATCACTTCCCCCGGGCCGCGATCACACAGCCCGAGCTGCGACCACTCTGCCCGCAACTGACCGACCGACCCGACCGACTAACCCCCCCGAGCATGACGTTATATGGTATGGAATAGCTCTTTGGACAGTTTGGGTCCTAGCTGTGCTGTACTCCCAGCTTGTTATGCACCTGGTCGAGCAGGAGAAGCTCAAAAAGTCCTTGAACAGTCTGAGCACTACTTGGCAACAACTAAAAACATCAGCGTGTTATCAACATTCTTCTAGCACTGAATCCAAAGCACAGCACTATGCTGGCTTCTGTGAAGAAAATTAACTCTATCCCAGCCGAAACCAGGACAGTAGGGTTGGCTTCTGGGCTGCCATCGCACATTGCCGGCTCATGTCCAGCTTTTCATCCATCAGCACCCCCAAGTCCCCCTTGGCAGGGCTGCTCTCCATCCTTTCTTCCCCCAGCCTGTACTGATACTGGGGGTTACCCCGACCCAGGGGCAGGACCTTGCACTTGGCCTTGTTGAACCTCATGAGGTTCACCCAGGCCCACCTCTCCAGCCTGTCCAGGTCTCTCTGGATGACATCCCGTCCTTCTGGTGTGTCAACCGCACCACTCAGTTTGGTGTCGTCCGCAAACTTGCTGAGGGTGCACTCGATCTCGCTGTCTAAGTCATTGATGAAAACATTAAACAGCACCGGTCCCAGTACGGACCCCTGAGGGACACCACTCGTCACCGGTCTCCATCCGGACATCGAGCCATTGACCACTACCCTCTGGATGCGGCCATCCAGCCAGTTCCTTATCCACCGAACAGTCCACCCGTCAAATCCATAGCCCTCCAATTTAGAGAGAAGGATGTTGTGGGGGACTGTGTCAAAGGCTTTGCAGAAGTCCAGATAGATGACATCCATTGGTTTTCCCTTGTCCACTGATGCTGTCACACCATCATAGAAAGCCACTAGGTTCGTCAGGCAGGACTTGCCCTTGGTGAAGCCATGCTGGCTATCTCGAATTATCTCCCTGGCCTCCATGTGCCTTAGCATAGCTTCTAGGAGGATCTGTTCCATGATCTTCCCAGGCACAGAGGTGAGGCTGACAGGTCGGTAGTTCCCAGGGTCTCCCTTTCTACCCTTTTTCAAAATAGGCACAATGTTTCCCTTCTTCCAGTCACCAGGGACTTCCCCTGACTGCCATGACTTTTCAAATATCATGGAGAGTGGCTTGGTGACTACATCGGCCAATTCCCTCAGGACTCTGGGATGCATCTCATCAGGTCCCATGGACTTATGTGCATTCAGGTTCCTCAGGTGGTCACGAACCTGATCTTCTCCTACAGCAGGAAGGGTTTTGCCCTCCCGGCCCCCCTCATGCCATCCATCAACTCGGGTGGGGTGGGGAGAGAGGTTCCCAGTGAAGACTGAGGCAAAAAAGTTGTTGAGTACCTCAGCCTTCTCCTCCTCTGCTGTTACCAGCTTGCCAGTCTCGCTCATCAGCGGGGGTACGCTTTCTTTAACCATCCTTTTCCGGCTGATATACCTGTAGAAACCCTTCTTGTTATTCTTTGCATCCCTAGCCAAGTTTAGCTCCAGCTGAGCCTTGGCCTTCCTGACCCCATTCCTACACAACCGGGCCGCGTCCCTATACTCTTCCCAGGATGCCTGTCCCTGCTTCCACCGCCTGTGCAGCTCCCTCTTCCTCCTTAGTTTGACCAGCATCTCTCTTCCTCAGTCAGAAAGCTCCCGTAGAGTCGCTCAAATCTGCTGTTTCATTATTTGCCTTTTTAAATTTAATTTCTTTTTTATTGAATAATTTTGGTTTTATTGATTATTTGAGGGTGTGAGTAATATGCCATGCCATGCAGTCACTAGACTCATACATTAGGAAATTAAGGAAAGCCGACTGCTGTGTAATTAAGCACGTTTCCTCCAACTCAGTAGTGCTTCTGATTTTCTCTTCCCCTCTCTTCTGCCCCCTCGTGCTACTGAAGCTGCACTTTGGACAGGGAATGGCGATGTGCCATGAGTGTGTTAATGACTGACCATCTGTACAGCTCCAGTGATTACATAAAAAAAGATGATAATTCATTTCCATTTTATCCTGAAGGCCTCTTTCTATCCTTAGTGTTTTGGTCAGCCACCTCTTTACTGCTTTTCCTGAGGGATGTGCTCTCCACGTTTTTTTCGTCTATGTTATTTTCAGGCAAGCCTCAAGGAAGTTTTTGATTTGATGTGTTACCCAAATAATACACTTCAGATCTGCATTGTGTTCAGTTTTTCATGAGTTGCTTTTTTTTTTTTTTTTTTTTTTTTATAAATAGCAGCAGTCATCCTTGAAAGAGCTTTCAGTTCTGAGGGCAGCTTTGAAAAAATCTTGCTTTGTTCCAATATGTAACCTGAAAATCCAGGGTAGCGGCATGAGGACATCGGAGAAGCAGCTCAACTGCAGCCGCACTGTCAGGATGAAATATGTTACAAGTGCTTTTGGCAACACTCTGAGAACCTCCAGCTGCTTTATGTTGTCAAAGGACCCTAGGATGCGGCTGATGCTTCTGCGGTGATAACACTGGCTTGAGTTTCTTCTGTGTGTGACGGTCGTGGAGTACAAAGCAACCACGCCGCAGAGTTTTCCATCAGCTCAAGCACCCCTTCTTTGTGTTGCATTATTCCTGTGTGTGGTGATACTGGTTGGCAGAACTAGATGTACCTCTGACAAATGCAGATTTCTTGTGGAGTGAAATTCAAATGTAACCAAAATCCAAGCCCTCACGCATTGTTTGTTTGTGTTCGCAGCATGGAGCGTTACGATCCGAGTAAAAACTCGTGGGAGACAGTCGCTTCAATGGCTGATAAACGCATAAACTTTGGTGTCGGTGTCATGCTGGGCTTCATTTTTGTAGTAGGTGGACACAACGGGGTGTCTCACCTGTCGAGCATTGAGAGATACGATCCTCATCAAAACCAGTGGACTGTGTGTCGACCCATGAAGGAACCCAGGACAGGTAGGGACATCCAAAACGCTCAGCGGTGAACTCGGGCATCCTTTCAGAAATAAACTGCTCTTCGACCTGAGACAAGCTGCAATGAAGTTGTAGTGAGTTGTCTACAGAGCACTGTGCTTCATCTGTGAATGAAGGTCACTTAATCAGCTCTGTGAAAGAATGAGTATTTCTCTATTTTCAATTACAGTCCAGTTTATTAATACTAAGCTGTAAAAAAAACCAGATGAAGTAATATTTCTACTCTACCTTCTATTTTTTTTCATAGAATCATAGAATGTTTTGGGTTGAAAGGGACCCCCAGAGGTCACCCAGCCCAGCCCCCCTGCAGGAGCAGGGACACCTTGAACCACATCAGGTTGCTCACAGCCCCCTCCAACCTGGCCTGGAATGGTCCCAGGGATGGGGCCTCCACCCCCTCTCTGGGCAACCCCTGCCAGGGTTTCACCACCCTCGTTGTAAAGAATTTCCTCCTTATATCCAGTCTAACCCTCCCCTGCTTCAGTTTAAAGCCATTACCCCTTGTCCTGTCACAGCTGGCCCTACTAAAAAGATTTTCATTGATTTTGAGTGAGTTTCAGTGATTCTGTGGTTACCATTCCATTGTATTTGATTTTATGTTGAGATTCAGTGGCGCATCCTCTCTTCTGTCTCCCTGACAAGGAGCATTGGGGCAGAAGAGCCATGCTTTGTCATAGGAAAGGGTGTGAGAACAGTAAAAAAGGAGCATAAGACCTGAACAGAGAGGAACTCTTCATTTACACCCATTTTCTTTAAAGACAGCCCGAAGAAGGAGAGGCTGTGAGAACTTGTCTGTTCAGCCTTTGGGGTGGGTGTCCAATTAGGAACAAAAATGCTGCTTATTTCCACACTTGGTGATCATGCAGTCTGTCTTTTTTTTTTTTTTTTTTCTTTTTCGTTTTGACAGGAGTTGGAGCAGCTGTAATTGATAACTACCTTTATGTAGTTGGAGGTCATTCAGGCTCATCCTACCTGAACACCGTACAGAAATACGATCCCATCTCAGACACCTGGCTGGACTCTGCTGGGATGATGTACTGTCGATGCAATTTTGGCTTGACTGCACTTTGATGACAAGCAGGACTTTACGGACCTGATGCAAAGATGGAGCTTAAGCTGCTTGAAACTAAAACCTGCTGGTGGAGACCATAAGCTGCGTTTTCTGAAGTTGGAAAGTTGGAGGCATGTGATGGAGCTGGGACTGAAATGAGGAAGGATTTGTTTTCTTCCGGTAATTTGCCTTTCTTACTTTAGTGACGCAGGCAGAAGGAATGGAAAGCTTATTACCAGCTGGGTTTAGATAGCATCCTGTTAATGGCAGTGAATTTTGGAGAGTACTGTACATGCCTGGGAAATGATTAGAAAACTTACTGTGTATCTAACCCTTTCACTTTCTAGAGCTTTTCTCTCTTCTTCCTGCCTACTACGAAATAATGAAGTTTACTGTGCTTGGGGTGAGAGATGTGTGAATGTGGTGTACGGCTGGGCGGTTTGCTGGTAGTTGTCTGGTTGCGTCTTCATATTAAGAAAATGCCAGTGCTTCATAATTTTTTTTTTATGAACAGTAACTAAAGGGCTGCCTTGTTTCTGTATCTCAAGGTTTGTAAATAATAAATGCCATAGTATGTTGCCTGTACGCTCCCCTTTGTAGCCCGCTTAGTGGGTGGGAGGGCTGGGATGGTGATCAGTAACTACTTAAATTTACCAGGCAAATTTATTGCCTCTTAACAAAACTTTGGGATCCATTCAAGAGAAATAACATTTTTTAACTTCCCCTTACATTTTCTTTTTGTGGATAAATGAGTGCTAGATTTAAATGACTTAATCCTGATAGTCTGCTGTGTGTTTTCAACTGTAATGCAAGGAAAAATTACAACAGTCGTGCACCGGAAGGTGCCACAGCAGCATTCATAGCATGATATGAAATAAATCCTCAAAACCAAATCCATCCCATCCTTCTTCCCGAGCACACTTGTGTCCATAGTCCGTGTAACTTCCTTTTTTAAAAGAATGTATGATTGCTTTCTCAGAGTGTTCAGACACAAAAATGGTGCTAAATGTAGGACTTAACGATAAGGCTGTTACTGATTTTAGTGCAGTATGCATAAAGCATGATTGTTTGTTCTCGTGGGTTTGTTTCTTAATTGCTTGATACATTTGTGCCTATGAAAACTGTCAAGAATAACACAACGTACTGAACGAGCTCCACGTTTGTTACGTCGGTTGGGTTTGGTTTTCCTTTTTTTCAGAAGATGTCCGTGTGTTGTTTGTTATTCTCACACGTAGGGCGTGGATGGCAAGGTCCCGTCTCGGGGTCTGCAGGCAGCCTTGCCTTTAACGCAGGTTGCGGTGAGTGAAAAGCGCGGGGCACGGCCGCTCCTCCCAAGCCTGTCCCCCGTGTGACGGTGCTGCAGGGGGGAGAACTTCATGAGGGCCCTAAACTTCGTGAAAATGTGAGCAGATAAATAAATAGAAAGCGATGCTGTGGGTTATCACCATTATTTAAAACAGATGACTGAAGAATTACGAATTTTACCTAGTGTAGAATGTTTTGGTGTGTCTTCTGATTTTAACTAGCAGTCGTGGTTACCTTGAACTTCTGTTTTAATGTCTGTATGCTTATTGCCAGGCCTGGTACTGAAGAATTTTTCTGCCTCCAGCGTTATTTTTCCCCTTGTTTTAACACGTCAAATTAATGTTTGTTTCCCCTTGTTTTTCAAGCCCATATAGTATTATTTTTGAAGGTGCAATAACATTTGAAATAGTTGCTTTAAAAGCCATTTCTTTATAAGTATGCGAAGTGGAGGGGTTTGAGTGTGCTTGATTTATTCTAAGTTCCTGCAAAGCTCATTGCAGCCGGGCAAACAGTGGTGTTCCTTGTTCTTCCACACGCTAGCGTTCGGGTTTTAAACCATCAAGGAGACGAGGGTGTTTTCACCGTAAAACGTTCGAAGATAACAGGTATTTGCACAGATTATAAAATCCTGCGCGTATTCTTCAGAGTTGTTAGAATCAAGCAGGATTTTAAAAGCAAATAAAACTTAATTTCAGCCTTTTTAACGCAGTTGATTTGACCCACTAAGGATTCTAGTCACATAGCAATAATAGCGTAATTTAGTTACTCCAGCGAATCTGTTGGTAGGACGCAAGTAGCTACGTGGCTGTGTTGCCCGTTTGTGCGGGGGGAGGCGCGGGCAGGGGCGCAGGTTTGGGGCTCGAGGGAGGGAGGCATTCCAGCCCGTTGCCCCGGTTGCCCTCTCGCTCCGTTCAGGTAGGTGCACAAGCTGAATGCTTCCCTGCGCCGTTCTGCGTTCCGGTCTGTTTCACAAAGACGCCGTCGATCGCCGTGTTTTCCGACATACGCCGGAGATAAAGATGCTTAACCAGCCTCCGTTAAAATAAGAAAAAATCCTTACCTGAAAGAGAAGGTTATGCCTTTTCTTGGCAGGAGGCTTTCCCCGCAGCCCGGTGTATACCGTACCTTTTGGAGTTCCACTACGATAGGATTCCGTGAGCGCAGATGCTCACGTACCTGTTCTGATTGGAAGTTTTAGTGAACGCTGCTTTCCCACAGTAGAAAGTGGTGCAAGGTATAGAAATCTTTTTGACTTGATCAGAACAAAAAAAACAAAAAAAAAAAAATTCCGTAGGTCGGGGGGGGTGGTGATGGTTATTCAATGTTTCTGTAAACATCTGTCGTTTATGGAAGTCAAAGCACTTAAAAAGGCAAAATGTTTTACTCTTTTGGCCTAGGCAGTGGCAATGTTGAATTCGGTCACAGAGACGGACCCCGTGTTATGTAATGTGCTGGTGCTAAATTTCAGATAGCAGCATAAACAATTCTTTTTAGTATGCAGGCTTGGTACGAAGAATGGGAAAACCGCCGAATATCCTGCTGTCGCTAGGTGAAGTGCTTAGCTAGGAACGGGTCGAACAGCGCCTCCGCCTAGGGACCGTGTCACTTAAACCATGCCCGTCCTCCCTTTCTGTTCCCGGTGCTTGCTGGCCTCTTCACTGAAGTGCTTGGTTATAGGGAGATCAGACACACCGGTCAGTTTAAACCTGCATTTAAAGAACAATACTTGCATCGTGATGTCTGTCTTGCAGTTTAAAAATTAAGGACCTTGAAATCAGATGTCATACAACTATAAATTATCATCCAGTTCTATTTCTGAAATCACTCCAAGTTACCTGTAAAGCACTTTAAAATGGGTATGAGTTTATGTGTGTGCATACAGTTCCTGAATTTCTGCTGCTTTTTTTTTTTTTTTTTTTTTTTTTTTTTAAGATACTCATCAGTAAGCTTCTTGGCAGTCTCTCCTACTAGGAATGCTTTTCTCTCAGAAGCTCTGCTTGGAATTTCTAGAGGAGCAAGCGTGTGCCGTACGCGTTACAAACAGTTAACTGCTTCTGGGAGGCAGCGTGTTCCTTCTGTGAATTTGCCATCTGTAAGTCCCCATTCACTACATGAAACAATGCAAAATGTCCAAACTTGCCTTAAAGTCTTGATATTTAACTGAAACGCAAAGAACTGGATGATAATTCCTATTTTTTTGCCTTATGCGCTGTGCTGTATTTTAAACCCAAGGAAAACTATAATTTTTAGCAGGATTTAATAATTGTACAGAGAAATACCAAATTGTACTCGGACTTGACCGGAGTGCTTTGGTTGGGAGTATAAAATGATATATGTAGTTTTGTGTACGTAGAGTGTTTTTATGTGTACATCCTTTTTTAGCAGCAATGTTCTGGTTTTGTTATTGTTTACAAAAGTGGCATTTGAGTTCAACGGGAAGAGAACTGTAACCTGCATTCTCGGTCTTTACTGGTGTTCTCAGCGTGTTTGCTCCTGTGACAAAGCTCTGTAAGTATTGTTGTAACTATTTCATTGAATGTGAAAGAATTTAGTAAATAAACCTGGGGGAAAAATTCACTTGTATGCTTTTCGTTGGGTGGTGAATGTAAATACGCTGCGGCTTTGGGCTTCTCTGCTCCAGCAGCAGCGTCTTTGTGAGGAGTCATAGAATGTTTTGGGTTGGAAGGGACCCCTAGAGGTCACCCAGCTGCAGGGAGCAGGGACACTGCTACCCAGATGAAGAGTTGCTTGGGAGCCTCAGCCCCGCGAGGCGACGGCTCGGGCTGCGGGGAGCCGGAGCGGGGGGATGCTCGCCCTCGGTGGGGAGGGTTGAGCGTCTGGAGCAGAGGAGGCTGAGGGGAGCCCTGATCGCCCTCTACAACTGCCTGAGAGGAGGGGGGAGTGAGGTGGGGGTCGGCCTCTGCTCCCTGGTAACAGTCTCGATGGGACGAGGGGGAATGGTTTGAAGCTGTGCCAGGGCAGGTTTAGGCTGGACATTAGGAAAAACTTCTTCACCGAGAGGGTTGTCAGGCTCTGGAATGGGCTGCCCAGGGAGGTGGTGGAGTCCTCATCCCTGGAGGTATTTAAAAGAAGGATGGATGAGGTGCTTAGGGACAGGGTTTAGTGGTGGGATGGCAGGGTTAGGTTACAGGTTGGACTCGATGATCTTAAAGGTCTTTTCCAACCGAGGTGATTCTATGATTCTATGAAGACCCCGACCCCGATAACCACGTTACAGGGTCTTTGCCCCGTTGGTATTGGAAGCTCCTGTGGAAGAGGATTGCGGTATGTGACTTGCTGGTTCCCATCTGTCCCTGTAGCCGTAGCTACCGTCTCCCTGATGAATCGGTAACGGCCGAAGGAACGCAAACCCGCTGGTTCCTGCTTCCCCTGGCAGGAGAGCACGCTCAAACAGGCGCCCGTACAAACTGTTCTCTCCCAGCGAAGACCCAGCATTGCCAAGTGATGCTGCAGAAACAGGATCCGTTCAGGGCCAAAGGGGTTTGCAGCTGAATTATTTTAGTTTCCTGTTAGAGGGCTCTTCACAACGGTGTTCCAGAGGTGGTTTCATTTGGGGCAATGGTTTGCACGGAGTAACAACAGCGCACCCCTCCCCGTTAGTGAAATGGGAATTTAAGACTTGGCAATTGTGAAATTATTTTTTTGCTGACTTCATCTAAATACAGGCAGAATTGGTTGATTTTTGTACGTAGCTCAGAGCAGGGATGGGTGTGCTGACCTCACTTTCTTGCCCAAGGCCTGAATTCAACTTCTGGTCGCTGCTGCGGGAGATGCCACTCGCCACCGGTACTCAACGTTACCGTTCATAAAACATGCGTAAGCGTGTAATCTGTGAACCCCAGCTAGCAACCACTGCCTTTTACAGTCTCGGCCATGCTAAGGCAACAGGAAAAGTGATTTTCAGGCAGTTAATGATCAGATCTCTCTTTTTTTTTTTTATCCCAAAATTTCTTTAATTTACTATTAATACGCTTTCGCAAGCTCCAGCACCGACAGGATCAGAGTACTCGGATTTTAAGACTTGGCATAAAACCGATTATTGCACTGTAAAATGAGATGTATCCAGTCATTTAAGGCGTCTTTCCACCATATTGAACCTTGTCAGAATTAAAAATGGCAGCGATGATGTCTTAATGACTCTGCAAAGTAATTTTTAATAGCTAGAGAACTTGCCAGCTGCCAAACTGCAAACCCCAGGCCTGAATATGTCCCAGCATTTCTGAAATTCTGAAATGCCTTTGGCAAGTGAGAAAAAGATTTGGGAACTCTATCACACAGTCCTTAGATCATGTGTGTGCTGGAAGCGCACGTTCATCTTCCACCGACAGATTAAAGTATTTCCAAACGTATCAGCTACAAAAAAAATAGGGAATTGGCAAAACTGGAATAATTTCATTACATGTCGTCTTAAAAATAAGCACCGCGGCACTGAGTTACTCTCCTTTCAACTGTGCTGCAATGACCATCTATCCCAACTGGTTTGGGTGTTCCCATCGTGCAGCCACTGAGAAAAACACGTCCCTTCAGCAAACGGCAAATGGTGGATGTCCCAAATTCCCCCCGAGAGCCATACAAGTGTCAGGGCAAGGGCAGCGCTGTGGGGTTTCCTACGGCATGGCCAAGCCAAGGAGCAGAAATGCTTGCCACAACCCATGGGCTGCCAGAAAGACCTCAGGCCCCTTGGTGGGCACGCATGCTCCGGCAGCCCCCTGCCTGGGGGACAGCAGCTCCCCCCTGCCAAGACCCTCAGATCTGGGCCCTTTTCAGCTCCAGGTTCTCACCAGGTCTGTCCCCTCTGCCACCCTGGGCAGCTCCATGGTGCAATGCCCGTGGGCAGGAACGGGACTAACCCAGTGCATGGATTGTGCCAGACCAAGTTAACCATGTAGCATAATTTCTGTTACTCTTCCTCCCAAAGAAAAACATTTTTTCTTAGCTTGAGGAGCAATATAAATACCTGTTCTCGTGGCGATGTCCTTGGGGAGGCTAACGCTGGCCGAGCAGGAGCCTGGAGCAGTCCCCACCCCAGCGTGGGGCACCGCAGCCCTTGCGCCCCCCGTCCTTCACCCAGGCTCCTGTGGGCAAAGTACCAAGGTGCCGTTTTTATTTCCATAGATTGCTGTGATAAGGTGCTCTCATGCCACAGCGTTCTTGGCGCTTCCTTATTTTATTGCAAATTGCCCTTTCAACTCACACGCCGCGTTGACACTGGAATTCCCTCGCTCCTGCCGAAGACCTGCACAAATACGGAGAGCCCTCCATCGGGCACGCTGCGCTCGCCGGTGGTGAAACCCTGGTCTGGTGCGAGGTCACCCCGCCGGCTGCCGTGACCACCGTGCGGGACAAAGCAGGGTCCCCCCCGCCTCCCCTCCGGGGCAAAGACGCGGTGACCAAAAAGGGGGGGCTGGGGAAGGTGGCGGGGAAAAGGAAAGTGCTTCAATTTCAAAACTTAATTTTTCAGAATAGGTAGATCGGCGTTTAACGAGAAGGGAAACAGCCTTTGCCCTTCGGGTCTCTAGCGGGGAGAAACCCCACTTCTTTCCCCCCCCCCCCCCCCCCCCGCCCCGAGGCGTTCAGCAGGTTCTGTTCTCAGGCGGTGCTATTAGAAATTCAAGTCCCGTGCATTTTGAAGTAGAAAAATTACACTGCTGTCAGTGATGTTACTTGAGAGTTAGAGCTGAGTGCATGCTTGAGTGCTTTATTTAATTGGAGATGAAATTCAAAGACCAATAGCTTTGAGCTGCAAATTTGGGTATATATTTTAGCCCTAAAACCTGCAGGCTGCGGAGCAGTTGTTCGGCCCGTTACAAATGTTAGGATGCAGCAGGTATTTCATTCTCGCGTGGACCTGGGTTTGCCTTGCAGAATCCTTCCACGCTTGCTGAACAATGCAGAGACTCCATTCGCGTTATTAATGGGTATGTTTTAAGGTTCCTGTGTATGCTGAAGTAAACGCAATAGTCTGCACCTATCAGCTGCACTACTACTGCAGGCAGCAAGGGGACCGTGATGAAGGACCTGGAATCATAGAATCATAGAATCCCAGGTTGGAAGGGACCTCCAGGATCATCTGGTCCAACCTTTCCAGGTAAAAAGTCCTATTAAATCCCTCTCCCCATCTCCAAAGGGCTGCACCACGCTCTCTGTGCTGTCAGCAGGAGATTCCCAAGGAACGTGCCAGTGGTGGGGAAGAAGCTGCCCATGAGTGGGAATCCCCATGGGACTCCATGGGACAGGCTGATTCCCAGGGCTATCGAGGGCGTGAGCAGAGCAGGGACGAGCAGAAACATCTCATCTCGGGCTGGGAGCAGGGATTGATCCACCTGGAGAAGAGAAGGCTCCGGGGAGACCTCCCTGCAGCCTTTCAATACATAAGGGGGGCTGATAAGAAAGATGGGGACAAACATTTTAGCAGGGCCTGTAGCAATAGGACAAGGGGTGGTGGCTTTAAAGAAAAAGAGGGGAGATTCAGACGAGGTATAAGGCAGAAATTCTTTCCAGTGAGGGTGGTGAAACCCTGGCAGGGGTTGCCCAGAGAGGGGGTGGAGGCCCCATCCCTGGGACATTCCAGGCCAGGTTGGGGGGGCTGTGAGCAACCTGATGTGGTTCAAGGTGTCCCTGCTCCTGCGGGGGGGTTGGGCTGGGTGACCTCTGGGGGTCCCTTCCCACCCAAACCATTCTGTGATTCTATGATCCTACAACCGCCGCCAATGCATGAGCTGGGGGAAGAGACTTCCACCTGCCGAGGAGAAGACGCAGCCTTGCAGCCTGGAAACAGAGGGGCTGCTGCCTGCGGGAAAGCGTAACAGTCCAACGCAGAAGAAAATCCCCACTGAAGCCAAAACCACTTTGAGGTTCAGGAAAACCCCCTGGATAACAGTCTGATCTGCTCCTCTGCCCGTGGGAGCAACTGCAGCTCTTTAGGGTGGGTGAGTGGAGTGCATGGGGGGACACGAGTGTTGCTGAGCAGCCCCCTCCAGTAATGCCTGGGAAAAGGGAAAAGAAAAAAAAAAACTGGAAAAGAAGAACCTCTGCCCAGGTCACTGCTGTTGGACCAAATAAACCCAGTGGTGCCCAGAGCATCCCCAGGGAGGTGGGTGAGGGCTTGTGGGACCCCTCCTGCCTGATCTGGGGGAGCACCAGCACTGATGGGGGGGGGGACTGGACTGTTGAGTTTGCTGTGGATGGAAAACATCAGCGTGGCTGCCCTTGGAAAAAAGCTGTGTATTTGTGACCCTTCCTGCGGCAGCCCCGGGGGTCACTGGAGGCCAGTGGGAGCCAGGATTGCCAGCGCCATGGGACGGGCAGGACTGCGGGAGGGGGGACAGGGGCTGGGGACTGCTGCTCCCTCGGGGCACCACAGGGCCTGGAACAGAGAGCCAGCCCAGCCTATTGCCCTTGCATGATCGTGATAAACCACAGTTTTTCAGCTTCCAGTAAAAGATCCTTCAGTAGCATGGAGCCGCGTTTGGATTCACTATTCGTTTTGGATATCCCTGTGGGGTTTTGTGGCAGGAAAGGAACGCGGAGGCATAGCTCAGCCCCCCAAACCCGGGCTGCACGGGGAAGCATGGTCCCTCTGCACATGCTTCCAAGGGTGAGGAGCTTGGCTGTGCCTGCTTTTAGGCTAGAAATTAGGAAAAACTTCTTCCCTGAAAGGGCTGTCAGGCTCTGGAAGGGGCTGCCCAGGGAGGTGGTCGAGTCCCCATCCCTGGAGGTATTTAAAAGAAGGATGGATGAGGTGCTTAGGGACAGGGTTTAGTGGTGGGATGGCAGGGTTAGGTTAACGGTTGGACTCTATGATTTTAAAGGTCTTTTCCAACCAAAGTGATTCTATGATTCTATGAGGAGAGGAACCCCGCCGGTTGTCCCCGCTGGAGCCAAGTGCCCCCCGCTCTGCATGGCGTCCCCAAAGCAAGAGAGGAGATCCCTGGTCCAAGCCGGGGGGACAGCTCGGTGCGGGGCTGCAGGGACCCCACAGGCATCCCCAGGGGGAAGGGGTGCGTGGCCAGGGCCTCCAGGCACAGAATCCCAGCCTGGCCAGGGTTGGCAGGGCCCTCGGGAGCTCCCCCAGTGCCACCCCCCTGCCCAAGCAGGCTCACCCAGAGCAGGGGGCACAGGACAGTGGCCAGGCGGGGGTTGAAGATCTCCAGAGAAGGAGACTCCACAGCCCCCCTGGGCAGCCTGGGCCAGGGCTCGGGCACCCTCACAGTCAACAAGTTCTTCCTCCCGTTCAACTGGAACCTCTTCTGCTTCAGGTTGTGCCCATGGCCCCTTGTCCTGGCGCTGGGCACCACTGGGAAGAGTCTGGCTCCGTCCTCGTGACCCCCACCCTTGAGATATTTGTAGGTGGTGATGAGATCCCCTCTCAGCCTTCTCTTCTCCAGCCTGAACAAGCCCAGCTCCCTCAGCCTTTCCTCCTAGGGGAGATGCTCCAGTCCCCCCATCACCCTTGTTGCCCTCCCCTGGACTCTCTCCAGGAGTTCCTCATCTTTCTTGAACAGTGCCTCACCATGCTCTGCATGCCACCCCTGGGTGGCATGGAGGGGCCATAAAGCTTGGAAGCAGCTGAGCCGCAGCTTGGTTTTTTCCCCGATTTGTCTTTAAATGTTGGGGAAGGCTGCTTCTCCTCCGTTAGGCTGCTTTTTCTTCTCCAGGGAGCCTTGCCTACCCGTGCTGCGGAGCCAGCCTGGCTGGGTATGACCCAACTGGGTACAACTGGGAGCCTGGGTTTCTCCATCCTGCTTGTCCCTGCTCCTTGGCCCTGCCGCTTTCAGCCTTCCCTCCTGCAGCCTTTTAATATTGATGCTCCCTATAAGTAGCAGAAGCAGTGGAAAATACATTTGATGTTATGCAATTCATGTTTTACGCCTTGCAGAGTGTTATCATCTGCTGAATTTTAAAATCAGGCTCCCTGCAGTCGGTCTGTGCCTCCCCACAGAAAGCCACCATATCGCCAAGGCGATGATGCACCCTGCTGCCGGGATGGCACCCCGTGCCACACACGGTGACACTGCCCGGTGGGTAGTGCTGCTGCTGGGCTGCCAGGCTCTCCTCCTGAGTCAGACAGCTTCGTAGAATCATAGAATCACAGAATCATAGAATGTTTGGGTGGGAAGGGACCCCCAGAGGTCACCCAGCCCAACCCCCCTGCAGGAGCAGGGACACCTTGAACCACATCAGGTTGCTCACAGCCCCCTCCAACCTGGCCTGGAATGGTCCCAGGGATGGGGCCTCCACCCCCTCTCTGGGCAACCCCTGCCAGGGTTTCACCACCCTCACTGGAAAGAATTTCTGCCTTAGATCCAGTCTAACCCTCCCCTGCTTCAGTTTAAAGCCATCCCCCCTTGTCCTGTCCCAGCTGGCCCTGCTAAAAAGCTTGTCCCCCCCTTTCCTCTGGGCCCCCTTGAAGCCCTGAGCGGCCGCACTCAGCTCTGCCCGCAGCCTCCTCTGCTCCAGGCTGAACACCCCCAACTCTCCCAGCCTGGCCTCAGAGCAGAGGGGCTCCAGCCCTCGGAGCATTTTAGTAGCCCTCCCCTGGCCCCGCTCCAACAGCTCCATGTCCTCCTTGTGCTGAGGGCTCCCGAGCTGGACGCAGGGCTCCAGGGGAGGTCTCCCCAGAGCAGAGCAGAGGGGCACAATCCCCTCCCTCGACGCTGGCCACGCTTCTCCTGATGCAGCCCAGGGTAGGGTTGGCTTCTGGGCTGCCAGCGCCCATGGCCGGCTCATGGCCAGGTTTTCATCCCCCACTCCAAGCAGTGAAGGTTGAGGTTTCCCAGAAGACAAGCTAGCGTAAGGCTAGGAGGTAAACCAAACCAGAAATCAGGGCCAGCTGCAGGCAGCTCTGCTTGCCCATTGGTGGGGGGACACGTGCGCTCCCCACGCCGTGCTGGACCCCGGGAGAGGGGCTGGTGGCAGAGGATGCCCGGGCAGAGCCAGGCTCTTGGGGAGACCCCGTTCACCTGGTTCCAGCTCCCCGGAGAGCTGCAAACCCGTTACCGCTTCATGGCACCCCTCCAGCAGCTACAGGGACCGTGTTATTTTACGCTCACCCACAGCAAAACTTGAAAAGACAGCGATACTCGTGACAGTGACTACAGGAAACACAGGGGCAGCCAGTGGGGAGCACTGGGTGCCGGCCTTTGGGCCAATTTTAGGTTTGGTTTTTTTTTTTTTTATAAATCAAAGCACCTTTGCGTGCCAGCCCGGGCGGGATGCACGGGGCAGCGTGGGAGCCGTGCCGGCTGAGCGTGCCCACATGCCCTGCTGCAAAGTGATGCCCTGCAGCGCCAGATGGGAGCGGGGAGAGGAGCCAGTGCCCCCCCCCAGCGACCCTCACTGCATCGCCTCCCGTCCTCCTCCTCGTTTCACCAGCTGCCTTCCCTGCCTGCGCCAGCAAACTGCTGCGCACTTTCCTTCTTGAGATGATTTCAGCACAACAGAAGCGATACGTACCCACCAAGAACAGACGCAGCCTGTTACCTGGGAAGTTTTCTGACTTTGAAAGGGGTAAACTTGAAAATGCCAAGAGCAAGAGGTATGGGTTTAAAGCCTGACCGACACTCCCCGGATAATTGGGATTCAGGACAGCGGCGGTTCCCCGCTGGACCTCGCCGTGAAGCAGCAGCAGCTCATGCACTGAATTACATTTTCCAGCAGGGGTTACCAGCACTGGAAATACTCCTTCCTCAGAAGCCAGGGAGATTTCTGAACCATTCTTGAAACCTGGATAGACTGGATTTATTTTAAGACTAAGTCCCTTCTGAATTTTGCTCTGATTAAAATCAATCAGCGCTGAGCGCTGCATTGTGTTGCACGGCCGGTGGCTGCTCCCGGGCATGCGGGAGCTCCCAGCATGGGCTGGCCTTGATGGGGCCATTTCTTGTGGATGCTGGGGCTGTGCTGGGCATGGGCAGGCTGGGTTAACTGGTGGGAGTCTGGGGGAGAGCTGAACCCCATTGTGTGGTTACAAAAATACACCTGAAGCTTCAGGCATCCCTCCCCGTCTGTCTCAGGGATGAACAGATGGATGTATTTCCCTAAATACTCTAAATGAAAAGTTAATGTCTTCAAATTACTAATATGTATATTGCCAGGATAAATATAATGAGATAAAGTGTTTGCATGCCTCTGCTCCCAGCACAGATAAATGTTTGTGTCACCAGGGGATGCTGAAAGACCTGATCCATCAGCTCCAAGCTGCCCGTCATGTGAAGGCAGGCACAGGGGGGATTGGCAGCACCCTGTGTTTCAGCCCAGGGAGGGTGGCTCTGGCATGCAGGGCTGCCTGCCCACAGCGCGGTGGAGGCAGACTATTTTATACTCGTGTTTATACTTTTCACACTCTTACATTCTCAGACAGGCACCCAAACTATCCCTGAGCTTCAGGCTCTGCTCTGCTGCATGAAGGATGCTGCGGGGGATGCTGCGGGGGATGCTGTGGGGATGCTGCGGGGGATACTGCGGGGGATGCTGTGGGGATGCTGCGGGGGATACTGCAAAGGATGCTGCGGGGGATGCTGCGGGCGGGGATGCTGTGGGGATGCTGCAGGGGATGCTGTGGGGATGGTGCGGGGGATGCTGTGGGGATGCTGCGGGGGATGCTGTGGGGATGCTGCAGGGGATGCTGCGGGGGATGCTGGGGATGCTGTGGGGATGCTGCGGGGGATGCTGCAGGGGATGCTGCGGGGGATGCTGCGGGGGATGCTGTGGGGATGCTGCGGGGGATGCTGCGGGGGATGCTGTGGGGATGCTGCGGGGATGCTGCGGGGGATGCTGCTTTGCAGCACGAAGGATGCTGTGAGGGTGCCAGGGCCGCAGCTGTCTTAGAGGTGCTGCAAAAGGGAAAGGTTTGGGGTGACAGCCCAGCAGGCTCAGGGAGGCGTTTTTGGGGCAAGGAGGGGAGTTCAGCCCCTCCGTCCCCAGGAGAAGGAAATTGGGCAGAGCCTCGTGCTGCTCAAGGACCACCTCGGCTTCAGGGACAGGAGAGCTCCCAGGGCTGGTACCCGCACCCAGGAGTGGGAGCCTGTGGGAGCGGGGGGATCGGGTGCCCAGGCCACCCAGGTGCTGGGGCTGGGTGTCAGGGGCTGCTTGGGCTGCGCCTGGGCACAGCTCCTCCAGTGATCCCCTTCCTCCTCAGCTTCAATTAGTGGTGTTTGGAAAGACCGCAGAAAAGGAGGGTGTTTCCCAGGGCCACAGCTTCCAAAGGCTGTTTTCAGGAAAATGAAAAGCCTCTTTTTTTTTTCTTTTTTTTTCTTTTTTATTTTCTTTTTGTTTCCCCTTTTTTTTCTTTTTTTTAATTTTTTTTCTTTTTCTTATTTTTCCTTTTTTCTTTTTCTTTTTTCTTTTCTTTTTCCTTTTTTCTTTTTCTTTTTTCTTTTCTTTTATTTTTTTTCTTTTTCTTTTTTTTTCTTTTTCTTTTTCTTTTTCTTTTTTATTTTCTTTTTCTTATTTTTCCTTTTTTCTTTTTTTTCTTTTTTATTTTCTTTTTGTTTTTTCCCTTTTTCTTTTTCTTTGTTTTTTCTTTTCTTCCTTTTTTATTTTTATCCTTTTGTGTGTGTTTTTGGTGTTGTTTTTTTTTTTCTCTTTTAGTTGCCAGCTCTGGCGCCGAGCGGCGGCGGGGAGCCGAGCCTGCAGTGCCGCCGGGCGCTCACGGGGTGTCACTGTCGATTCACGCAGGCACGGCCACGGGTGTGGGGTCCCGGCAGCCCCAGCCTCCGCCCCCGCCCCAGCCGGGCCCCCCCGCCCGGACGCCGCTGAACCCCGGCCCCGCCGCGCTGGCGCCTCCCTCGTCCGCCGGGCGCCGCTGCCGGGGCCGGGGGGCTCCGGGGGGCTCCGGGGGCCCGGGCTGAACCCCGCCCGCGCCCGCCGGCCGCGGGGGGGCCGGGTCGCCTGGGGACCCCCGGCAAACCACGGCCCGGCACCCCCGGGCAGCGACCCCCCCCCCCCGCGTACCGGGGCAGCCCCCCGGGGTTGAGGAGCCCGGAACAGCCCAGGCGGGGCGGGACAGGACCCCAGCAGCGGGGGCCCCCCAGCCCCAGAGCCCCCCGTGGGGCTGGCGCTCCGCAAAGGATGGAGGAGGAGGAGGAGGAGGAGGCCGGCGCCTCTGCTCTGCCCGGCTGCAGGCGGCACCGGCGCCTCCGAGCACCCCAGGATCACTGCTGGGAGCCCGGGGGGGGTCACCGCGCTGCAGGCTGCCCCCCTCCCGCAGAGCCCACCCGGGGCCCCGGCGAGTGTGGAAATGCCCCTTGTGGGGTTGCTGCGATGGGAGATGCAATCCGCTGCTGGGAAATCATAGAATAGAATCATAGAATCACAGAATCATAGAATCATAGAATCACTGTGGTTGGAAAAGCCCTTTAAGATCATCGAGTCCAACCGTTCCCCTACCCCTGCAATCCCACCACTAAACCCTGTCCCTCAGCACCTCATCTCTCCTTCTTTTAAATCCCTCCAGGGATGGGGACTCCACCACCTCCCTGGGCAGCCCATTGCAGAGCCTGACAGCCCTTTCGGTGAAGAAATTTTTCCTAATTATAGAATCATAGGATGTTTTGGGTTGGAAGGGACCCCTAGAGGTTATCTAGTCCAACCCCCCTGCAGGGAGCAGGGACACCGCTAACCAGATCAGGTTGATGTCCAGCCTAAACCTGCCCTGGCGCAGCTTCAAGCCATTCCCCCTCGTCCTATCGTCCGTTACCAGGGAGCAGAGGCCGACCCCCCCCTCACTACAGCCGGGCTGTGGCAGTAATGGGGTTCAGCTGGAATTAAAGGTATTGATGCACCCCCGAGCTCCTGCTGCAAGGCTTCTGCTGTGGCGGGGGGATTACAGGGAGGTTTTTCTCCCCTTTCCCTTCGTCACCTGCAGAACTGGCTTCAATAAACTGGGCTCTTCCCAGCCGGAGCCGCAGCTCCCTCCCAGCGGTCCCAAAGAGCTCCTGGGCCGCGCCAGCGGGCACCGGGGATGCCCTTCTGTCCTGGTTTCAGCTGGGATAGAGTTAATTTTCTTCACAGAAGCCAGCATAGTGCTGTGCTTTGGATTCAGTACCAGAAGAATGTTGATAACACGCTGATGTTTTTAGTTGTTGCCAAGCAGTGCTCAGACTGCTCAAGGACTTTTTGAGCTTCTCCTGCTCGGCCAGGGGCATAACAAGCTGGGAGTACAGCACAGCCAGGACCCAAACTGTCCAAAGAGCTATTCCAGACCATAGAACGTCATGCCCGGGGGGGTTGGTGGGTCGGTCGGTCGCGGGGGGAGTGATCGCTGCTCGGGACGGGCTGGGCATCGGTCGGCGGGTGGTGAGCAATTGCATTGTGCATCATTCGTTTTGTATAGTCTGTATATTTTGTTATCATTCTAATTATTACTATTATTATTATTTTCTCTTATTAAACTGTCTTTATCTCAGCCCTTGGCTCTACCCTTTTTCCCCTTCCCGATTCTCTCCCCCATCCCACTGAGGGAGGGGGGGGGGAGTGAGCGAGCGGCTGCGTGGTGCTGAGTTGCCAGCCGGGTTCAACCACGACACCTTCCCACAGATCCACGTTTTGGTAACGGGCTCCCCTGAGGCTCACTGCCTTGCTCGCTCATCTCCTCCTCCTCCTCCTCCCCACCAGGTTACGGCTGCCTTTGTGGATGCCAGGGGGACGTGTCGAGGCAGGGGGTTCTGGCGCCCAGGGACCCTTTTCTCAGGCAGGCAGAGCCTTTCCGTGCCCGGCCTCCTCCGGGATCTACCCCGGACTCCTCCGCAGGGAACGACAGCTCCCTGCTCCTGCCTGGCTCTCCCTGCTGAACTGCTTTGGGGTCCCCTTTCCTCCACTGGATCCGTCCAGCTTCGCACGCCCCAGCGAGCATCTCCACCTCGCCAGAGCTCCCACCTCTGCTGCACATCCCCTCCCACCCCGGGTCCCGCTGTGGGACCCCCCCCCCCCACGCACCCCCCGGCCCCCCTCCAGACCCACACATCGCACGGGCAAGCATCCCCATGTGCGAAGGTCACGGATGCTGCCCCCCGGCCAAACCAGCACTGCACATCCAGCCTCCTCTCACCTCCCAGTGGGCCAAAACCTGGGGGCTATGAGTAAGTGTCTCCTAAGCACAGCGTTCCAGCTTCTCCAGCATTCCCACATGGCACTGGAAATCAAAGGCAGTATCTGGAGGTGTGCCGGCGCATACGCAAAGTATGTGATGAGTTTCCTCTGCCTTGCTGTTTGTTTTAAATCCTGAAGTGTCCTAAATGAAAAAGTACTTTACTTACTTGTGCAGATTAATTTGGAGAGCTAGAGATAATAGTATTTTATAAATTTAGCATGAATTTCCCAAAGGGTTTGCGGTTATTCAGATTAAACTAACTCCGTTCAGGCTGGTACCCAACTAGGAGACAAACACAGGCGTTGGTTTTTTTTCTATTCAAAGTCCTCACCAAGCTCAGTGAGATCTCAGAGAAAAAGAGGGTTTGCAGGAGGTGTGCTTGGACCATGCTGTGGTGTGCAGATGCCAAATGCCAAGTCACACAGAATCCCAGAATCCCAGCCTGGCCGGGGCTGGCAGGGACCTCAGGAGCTCCCCCAGTGCCACCCCCCTGCCCAAGCAGGCTCACCCAGAGCAGGGGGCACAGGACAGCGGCCAGGCGGGGGTTGAAGATCTCCAGAGAAGGAGACTCCACAGCCCCCCTGGGCAGCCTGGGCCAGGGCTCGGGCACCCTCAAAGTCGTATCCTGAGTCCCTGATCTGAGCCTGGATGGGCTGCGTGGGCTGTGAAGTTATCCGGTGGCAGAAGCAGGACGGTCCCGACCGGGAACAGATGGAGCGTGGGATGTGCAAGGAGCAGCAGGCACGGCTCCTGGAAATGCCTCTTGTGGGGTTTTAGGCACGTTTTGGTCGTTTGCTGTTGTTTCCATCCCTGTCCCGCCTGGCCGTGTGTCAGCAGCAGTGCTGCAGCCCACGGAGCCACAGCCGCTCCGGCGGCGGAGGGGGAGCCTGGGTCAGAGAGGCTGGAGCGGTCACAGAGGTGGTAAATCTGGAGGCAGGGGCTGGGATTAGTGGGAAATAATTCCAGGGACAAGCTGAAACAGGCTGGTGGCCTTTCAACCCTTTGAGCCCCTTGCCTTCCTGGCAGCGTCGGTGGGAGATCACATCTGCCCGTGGCGCTTTTCCCTGCTGCCGGAGCCCAGCCCCGGTGATGCAACGTGCACAGCAGATCCACGAGGGATCTCTAACTCCGCTTTACGCCATCTCCACCGCCCGTGGGTGTCACGATCCACTATTGGGTTGAACAATTTGGCAGAGGTTAAACCCCCTTGCTTTCCAACCGACCTCAGATAATTCTGGGAGGTTGGGGGCGGCTGGGCTTAACTTCTGATTAACTCCAATGTTTTATCGTGACTAGGTTCCTTTTACATTCTCGGGAACAGAATTAAGACTCAAAACGGAGTCAAGTGCCAAGTCACTTTATTTGGCCAACGACAAATGCGCGAGAGGAAAGCAGAGAAAGAGAGGAAAAGTGAGAAAGGGAAAGAGAGGGGGAGAAACAAACGGCACGGGAGTGTTGCGATAGCTGCCACCACGGGTCTATGTGCTGTCCGTGCGGCCTGAGCGATCCACGCGGTCCATGTGGCTGGTGCGGCCCGAGCGGTCCAATGCGCCTGATGTATCTTCGAATCTGGTGGAGGGTAGATGTTCCTGGAAGCTCCTTGGTTTCCGCTGGTTCCCCCTTTCATAGGGTTGTCTTTTTGCATAGTCAATGACTGTTTTGCATACCCACGCCTCCCACTCGGCAGTGGGGCGCATGCCCAGTACCGTCACTAGAGGATGCTCGAAGGTTCTAGGGGGTCCGAGCCCCCTCCCCATTGTCAGGCAACTCTGGGCCGGGGCGCATGCGCAGAGGACGTGTACTCCAAGATAACAGGACACAGGTTCCTGTGGGGTGGGTCTCAATGGGCTGAAACTGGTGATTAAACTGCCCCGCTCAGTTGCCATTCAGTTGTCGTGGTGATTAGGCTTCGGTAGATAAGCTTGCTAGATAAGCTTGCCTGCCACCAATGTCGAGACAAGTTTCTAGTCCCTTACAGTGGGTCCTGAGACACCTTTGCCTTCACTGATGGCTGTATTGGGTTTGTGTGGCAAGGTCTTGGCAGTGGGGGGGCTACAGGGGTGGCTTCTGTGAGAAGCTGCCAGAAGTTTTCCATGTCCACCGCTGGCCAAGGCCAAGCCCACCAGCGACAGTGGAAGCGCCTCTGGGATAACGTATTTAAGAAGGAAAAAAACCGGCTGCAGCTCAGTAGCTGGAGAGAGAAGTGAGAGGATGGGAGAGAAAACAGCCCTGAGGACACCAAGGGCAGTGAAGAAGGAGGGGCAGGAGGTGCTCCAGGCGCCGGAGCAGAGATTCCCCTGCAGCCCGTGGGGAAGACCATGGTGGGGCAGGCTGTCCCCCTGCAGCCCGTGGGGAAGACCATGGTGGGGCAGGCTGTCCCCCTGCAGCCCATGGAGGTCCACGGTGGAGCAGATCTCCACCTGTAGCCCGGGGAGGACCCCAAGCTGGAGTGGGTGGATGCCCGAAGGGAGGAGGCTGTGATCCCCTGGGAAGCCCACGCCAGATCAGGTTCCTGGCAAGCCATTGCAGACCCGTGGGGGGAGGAGCCCACACCAAGGCAGGTTTGCCGGCAGAACTTGTGACCCCATGGGGGACCCAAAGCTGGAGCAGTCTGCTCCTGAGGGACTGCACCCCGTGGGAATTATGGACCCATGCTGGAGCAGTTCGTGAAGAACTGCAGCCCGTGGGAAGGACTCACGTTGGAGAAGTTCCCGGAGGACTGTCTGCCGTGAGAGGGACCCCACGCGTGAGCAGGGGCAGAGTCCTCTCCCGAGGATGAAGAAGCAGCAGAGACAACGTGTGATGAACTGACCCCAACCCCCATCCCCGTCCCCCTGCGCCGCTCGGGGGAGTAGGTAGAGGAGCTGGGAGTGAAGTTGAGCCCAGGAAGAAGGGAGGGGTGGGGGGAAGGTGTTTTAAGATCTAGCAGTTTTTCTCCTCTCCTTCTCTGATTTTGTTTGATAATAAATGAATTATTTTCAAGTTGAGTCTTTTTTGCCGGTGATGGTAACTGATAAATGATCTCTCCCTGTCCTTATCTCGACCCACAAGCCCTTTGATTTACTTTTCTCTCCCCTGTCCGGTTAAAGAGGGGAGCGATGGAGCGGCTTTGGTGGGCCCCTGGCGTCCAGCCAGGCTCAAACCCCCACAATGACTTTGACTCGTGGCGGCTTTTCCCCAGGTTCCTTAACCCCCTCTTTCTCCAGGCCTGACACCGGAGTGGGTGATGCCAGCGCAGCGCAGCCTTAGGTTTTTGCTCTGAATTGCTACCACCAATTTAATTTATGACTCGAAGTTGGGTTTTTTCTCAAAACCACCCAAAACGTTTGGAGGAGCGGTTAATGAGGTGAGCGGGAAAGGTTTAGGTGCTCCGTTCCTATTACCGTGGCCACCCGCCTGTCCCGAGTCCGTATGAGGGCTGGCAGTGGCTCTCTGCAAGAGCAAAACCTGCTGATGGTGATGGAAAAGTGTTCGTCGCCCGCTCTGGCAGTGGCAGGACCTCCGTGCCACTGCCCCACAGCCCCCCGGCCGCACCGGTGCCTCCTTTGCACAGGGACCCCCAAATATTGACCCCGTGGGGGCCGTGCTGTATTTGAAGACCACAAAGTCTGATTTGCATTGTGCTACTGAAAAGCTGTCGGGAGGCTACAGCGTCGAAGAGCCGATGGTTAATCCTGGGAGGCATCCGGGGAGCTGGCTTTTGGTGCCTTTCTTCCTTCTGCTGGCTTCTTTCTTCCCAGGGATATCACATTTTGTCTGCATTCAGATTATTGTAGGATAGCCACCAGCCTGGCTGGTTTAATTTGAAGTGACAGGCCTTATCACACAGTGTCATCCTGTATTTCCAAGAGGAAAAAGAGAAATAGGGTGAGAAAATGGAAAAAAAAAAACCAAAACCCACCCAATCATTTGAATACTCCCTGGAGATGCTGTAAGCTGAGCTGTGACACGGGGGCGATTTGGGCCACGTGGAGCCCGCACCGGGCTCTGCTCGCCATCAGCACGCCCCTGAGCAGCTCATTTCAGGTCTGAGGGGGCACCACTTTGTAGGAATTCAAGCTTGGAAAGCCCAGGAGGGGTCTGGTAGGACGGGGTTTGGGGGGACTGAGCCTTCCCACGGCTGTGCTGGGCCCAGGGCAGCACTGGGGCCAGCGGCAGGGCTGGGAGTTACGGGGTCACTGGAAAAACCAGTGTCGGGAGCAGATGTGGGGGACAAGGCTGGTGTCCCCCACGTTTTGGGGAGCGTGCTGCCGGTCTGGGAGCGAGCAGCTGGGGGCTCTGCACGATGCCCGAGCAGCTTTGGGAATGGGGTCACTGCCCTGGGGCGTGGGCATGGCGTGGGATGCAGGGGAGAGTATTTTGGGATTGCACGGGATTTATTTTTGGGATTGCACGGGATTGATTCTGGGATGTTCAAGGAGGAAACAGAGAGGGGAGGGAAGGGACGGATACAGATGACCTGGGGGGGAACAAATGTGGGGAAATAGCAGGGTAAGGGGAGAGAAAGGGCCGGTCCTGTGCAGACGGTGGCTGGCGGGTGGGCTTGCCTGGCCGTGCCCGTCCTGGTGCTTATGGCATGGCCATCGGGTGGCACGGGGTGCCTGGGGGGGAGCACGGGTGCAAGCGAAGCTCCAGTGCGGAGGTGCAGAGACCTGGGTGTCTGTCTGTCCGCGTCTGCCTCTGTCTGCCTGCACGTGTATTTTTGAAGCGCTTTTGCAGGGGTAAGAGTATTCAGTGACTTCTGCAAAGTCACCTCGGTGCGAGAGCTCGGGATTTGAGCGTGGCTTTGTGCTCAGGGGATGCGCACATGGAGTGGCAGTGTCCTTCAGCAGCCCTGCCCGCCCTGGGGGGGGCCCGGGGACATCAGCTGTAAGAACCGAGGTGTCGGAGGAGGGTGGTACTGGGAACCCCCACTCTGGCATGGTGGTGGAGAGGCTCCACCAGTGAATTGCACCTGCGCTTGCCTTCCGTGTGGATCTGATGATAGAAAACTTTATTCTGCAGAAAGAAAAGAAAAAAAATCTTATTTGGGGAATATCCTTTTTTAATGACTAAAAAAAGAAAGAGCCTCGCCCAGCAAAGAACTTGATTAAAGGCGAGAATTTTTGAGAGGGAAGAAGATTGTGCTTCGAAAACAGGAGATTTTCCCTCTTGCTACAAATATAAAAGCTCCAAAGGAAACTTCCAGCATGGGCAAGCTCCTCCATCCCCAGAAGGAAAGTTGTAACGCTGCCTGCCCCTGCCTGCCCCTGCCTGCTCCTGCCTGCCCCTGCCTGCCCCTGCGCTCACGAGCCCTTGCATCGGCAGGGCAGGCAGGGGGGCCTGGGGGTGTGGTGGGATGGGGGCTCTTGGGTGGCGGGGGGGCTGCGATATTTGAGTCCATGCAATGAAATTGCTGAAGGCCCCTCCTTGCCCTGGGTGGGGGTTTGCTTTGCTTTGGTACCAATGTGTTTGCTCGCAGCTTTACAGAGGCTGTGGGCATCCTGGCAGCACCCCTGGGTGCCCCCTGGCTTCTGGTTAGCAGCGATTATGGCCCCCCAGGACGTGAGACCTCCAGAGCTGCGAGGTCACCTGGGCAGAACCGAAGGGGTTTAGTGCATGGGTCCGGTACCGGTGGCAGCAAGGGCAGGAGCTGGGATGGGCAGGGAGCAAGCAAACCCCCATGGCAGGGTGTGGGCACACCGTGGGGTGCAAACCCCCTTAGAATCATAGAATAGAATCATAGAATCACTTTGGTTGGCAAAGCCCTTTCAGCTCCCCCAGCCCAACCGCCCCCCTACCCCTGCCATCCCACCCCCAAACCCTGGCCCTCAGCACCGCCTCTGCCCGGCTGTTAAATCCCCCCAGGGCTGGGGACTCGACCCCTTCCCTGGGCAGCCCCTTCCAGCCCCTGACAGCCCTTTGGGGAAGGAATTTTCCCCGGGCCCCCCCTTCCCTGGGAGCAGAGCCTGACCCCCCCGGCTCCCCCCCCTCTCAGGCAGTTGTAGGGAGCGATGAGGGCTCCCCTCAGCCTCCTCTGCTCCAGGCTGAACCCCCCCAGCTCCCCCAGCCGCTCCCCAGCAGCCTGGGGCTCCAGACCCCTCCCCAGCTCCGCTGCCCTTCCCCCCCCGGGCCTTGGGGCCCCCCCGGCCCAGCACAGGGGCACGGTCCCTGCCCTGCTCCTGCTGGCCACACCACTCCTGATACAAGCCAGGATGCCGCTGGCCCTCTTGGCCACCTGGGCACCCTGCTGGCTCATATTCAGCCCCCTCTCGACCAACCCCCCCAGGGCCCTTTCCGCCGGGCAGCTTTCCAGCCCCTCTGCCCCACGCCTGGAGCGCTGCGTGGGGTTGTGGTGACCCCAGGGCAGGACCCGGCCCTTGGCCGTGTTGACCCTCACCCAATTGGGCTGGGCCCATGGCTCCAGCCTGGCCAGGTCCCTCTGCAGAGCCCTCCTCCCCCCAGCAGATCCACACTCCCACCCAACTTGGTGTCATCTGCAAATTTACTGAGGTCACACCATGGGGTGCAAACCCCCTTGGCAGGGTGCTGGGCACACCGTGGGGTGCAAATCCCCGTGGCAGGGTGCTGGGCACACCGTGGGGTGCAAACCCCCATGGCAGGGTGCCGGGCACACCGCGGGTGCCAGCCCGCTCGGGCAGCAGGGGCTCCGCTGCCGGCTGCTGTGACCCCCGGAGCCAGCCGAGCTCGGGTGATGGTCCGTGAGCCAGCAGCGTGGCGGAGCTGCAATGTCGATGCTGACGGGAGCAGGGGTTACCCGGGCTGTGGGAGCAGCCACAGCAGAGACCTGAAGGGGTTTGGGGTGTTTTCTAACAAGCCCTGGGAGAATATGTGGCATTAAACTCAAAAAAATGTCTTGTGCTGGAATCAGACGGGGATTTTCCTTACAGGTAAGGAGGACTTTGTGCACAATGTTTTCATGTGAGAGAAAGATAAAATAAATCCCTCGATATGTCCTGGCATTATATTTCTGCCAGTTTTTAAGCAATGCATCAGTGTTGAAGTGGAGGAGGTCAGTGATGGCACCGCCTCGTCCCGCAGCAGCGGTGCCGGCGCTGGGGTTGGGATGATGGGATGAGAGGAGGGGGTGAGGGTGATGACCCCCCGGGCTGCGATGGCAGCAGCGTTGCGGGGGGCTGTCCCCTCGCTCGGGGCCAGCTCAGCAGCTCTTGGGCCTCGGCCGTGCTGGCTGGACCGTGCAGAAAGTGGGTTTTGGGTTTTGGCAGCGCCGCCCAGAGCCGGGGATCTTTGGAGCAGGCTGCGAGCCAGTGCGAGGGGCCCATGGAGAGCCCCCCCTGCCCCCTGGCCGGGCTGTTTGCTTACTGGTGAGACTGTCACGGCTTTAAAGCACCTTGGACAAAAGGATTTTAAGCTCTGACGGGATCTTAGATGCATCCCTGTGACATTTGACATGCTAATCTTACGGAAATAGATTAATTACAAATGCTATTTCTGTAGGCTTAACTTACTATCATAAGGTCATTGCTAAGGGATAAAAGCTGATGAGATTGTACTGAATAATAATGCAAGCCACAGGATTTCGCTGAATGATCAAGCAGCGAATTACAAGTTTCACCGGCAGAGGACAGGGCAGGAATTAGTGGGGAGCTGCCGCTCTTCCCGTCTCAAGCGCTTCGGGCATTTCGGAGCAGCTCTGGGAAGCCAGTGCACAGGGTCAGCTCCCCCTCCCGCAATGCTGTGGGGAGGATCGGGCCCCTGGGGGGCTCCCAGAGCTGGCCCAAGAGCAGCCTGGTGGGGCTGTTCCGGAGCCAGGGGCAGGGGAAGCCGAGGACGGGCGCGTTCCGTGGGCGCGAGCTCGTTTGGTCGCTGCTTCCCTCCCTCGCTGCTTCTCCCCCTTTACTGGTAGAGAGGGGGCTGGAGATGAGCCAGCAGGGTGCCCAGGTGGCCAAGAGGGCCAGCAGCATCCTGGCTTGTGTCAGGAGTGGTGTGGCCAGCAGGAGCAGGGCAGGGACCGTGCCCCTGGGGGGGGCCCCCCCGTGCTGGGGTCAGGGTTGGGCCCCCCCCCCCAAGGCCCGGGGGGGGGCCGGGCAGCGGGCTGGGGGGGGTCTGGAGCCCCAGGCTGCTGGGGAGCGGCTGGGGGAGCTGGGGGGGCCCCCCGGGGGGAGCCGGGGGGGCGGGCTCTGCTCCCAGGGAAGGGGCGATGGGGCCTTCCCCAAAGGGGGGGCGGGGGGCGAGGGGGGGGGCCCAGCCCTGGGGGATTTAACAGCCGGGCAGAGGCGGTGCTGAGGGCCAGGGTTTGGGGGTGGGATGGCAGGGGTGGGGGAACGGTTGGGCTTGGGGATCTGAAAGGGCTTTGCCAACCAAAGTGATTCTATGATTCTATGATTCTCCCTAATTCCGGGGGAATAATGCAGGCAGATGGGCGCTAATATTGGCTCTGCCACTGGAGCAGGTGACGGAATTTGCTTGGAGTTGTTTTCGTTGCAGCTCACCCGGCGGCTGCGGCAGCAGCGTGCTGCCATGGGAATGACCACGTGCGGGCGGGCGCGTGAAGGGTGTCCCTTCACTGGGGACGGCGGGGACCCGGGGACAGCCCCCGGCCCTCCAGTGGGTGCTTGCCGGCACCCAGCGCCTCATGCTGCCATCCTCCGGCTCTGTGCCGGGAAAACTCCCCCGTGCAAGCACCAGCCCAGGGCGTTTGCCATCCACCCTTGACATCGCCAAATCCCCCAGCCGATCTGGGGATGGATGGAGCCGTAGGGGCTGCCAGCCTGTCACCACCCCGCCGCCCGGTCCATCACAGCGCTGGCGTGGCATTGGGTGACTCCACAGAAACTGGAGGGTGAGGTCTGTCCTGCGCCGCGGGGATCAGCTTTTGGCAGGGAAGCTCCTCGGAAAGGCTGCCCATGGCTCCGGGTGTCCGTCGCTGGGAGATGCAGAGCAAAACGCACGTGGCCAGGAGGGGTCTGTCTTGTGGAGGGGTGTCAGTGGAGCTGTGACAGCGACATGCCGGCTGAGAAATGCTGGCGCTTCTGCAGGGAATCACATTATGCAGAAAGTGCGGGTACCACCGCAGCACTGAGCGCCCAAGGAGCAGGAAAACAGGGCAGGGATGGGGGGATGCATTCCCACCTCGCTGCCAGAAACCCGCCTGCTGCCAGATGTATCTGGTCCTGACAGCGGCGGGAGCAAGGCTCTGCCGAGGAGAGACGGGAGCCGGCACGCTGGGGGGTTTGCTGGGAGCCCCAGCCTCACCCGGGCATCGTCACCCGGGCTCCGCTCCAGCCCCGCAGCCAGCGCTCGCCGGCTTTTCTAAACGCAATGCGGAAACGCAGGCTCGACATCCTTCATCTCCTCGGAGGTGGTCCCTTGCCCGGTGCCAGGGGCTGGGCGCCAGTGGCAGGACTGCAGGGTGCAGTGGTCCTGGAGCTGAAGGGTCCTGGAGCTGAAGGGTCCTGGAGCTGGAGGGTCCTAAAGCTGAAGGGTCCTGGAGCTGGAGGGTCCTAAAGCTGGGGGTCCTAGCTGGAGGGTCTGAGCTGGAGGGTCCTGGAGCTGGAGGGTCTGGAGCTGGAGGGTCCTGGAGCTGGAGGGTCCTAAAACTGGAGGGTCTCGGAGCTGGAGGGTCCTAAAGCTGGGGGGTCCTAATAAAGGAGGGTTCTAAAGCTGGGGGGTCCTAATAATGGAGGGTTCTAAAACTGGAGGGTCCTGGAGCTGGAGGGTCCTAAAGCTGGAGGGCCTAGAGCTGGAGGGTCGGTCCTGGAGCTGGGGGTCCTGGAGCTGGAGGGTGTTGCATGCAAGGGGTAGAGCTGGAGAAGTATTTCTGGCACATGGTGTATTGGCATGGGTGTTTGCTTTCTGGGGCATCAATACAGTTGTTCATAGAATCATAGAATCATAGAATGGTTTGGGTGGGAAGGGACCCCCAGAGGTCACCCAGCCCAACCCCCCTGCAGGAGCAGGGACACCTTGAACCACATCAGGTTGCTCACAGCCCCCTCCAACCTGGCCTGGAATGTTCCCAGGGATGGGGCCTCCATCCCCTCTCTGGGCAACCCCTGCCAGGGTTTCACCACCCTCACTGGAAAGAATTTCTTCCTTAGATCCAGTCTAACCCTCCCCTGGTTTAGTTTAAAACCATCCCCCCTTGTCCTGTCCTTTGATTCCTCGTGCTCGTGTCTTTCTGAACACAGTTCCAAGGGGGCGCAGGAAGCCACCTGGGAGGGGGCCGTGCATGTGACCCTTCACTGGGATAGCGGCTGACGTGAGGCTTTGGGAATTACACCAGGGGGGCAGGTAAAGCTTCCCTTCCTCTGCCCTAAGGCTCCCAGGCTTCCCAGGCGCTGAGCAGGCTGGTGGGTGCCCTGCAGATGATGGTAGCAGAGCTCCCCAGGCTGGTGGGTGCCCTGCAGATGATGGTAGCAGAGTTCCTCAGGCTGGTGGGTGCCCTGCAGATGATGGTAGCAGAGTTCCTCAGGCTGGTGGGTGCCCTGCAGATGATAGGAGAGCTCAGTGGGTGCCCTGCAGATGGTAGCAGAGCTCTGCTGCAGCCCATGGCTCTGCAGCCGCCCGGGCTGGGCAGGCAGAGCCTGCAGAGCTGAGCTCAGTGCCTTGAATTAAGCCGCTCCCAAAGGCACCTCCTTGTGCATCTTTCTGGAAAGGGAGAAGGTGCTTTTGCTGGGTCTCACCCAGAAGCCTGTTCCCAGCACCACTGCAAGCCTGAGCAGGGCTGAGGAAGGCGGCCCACGGCGTGGACCCCGGATTGATGGCACCGGTGGCTGACAGGCAGCCGGGATTTATGGGGGGGGGGGGGGGTGTCACTCAGGGGGTTTAAACGGCAACTTCTGATCGCCCTTAAATCTGGCCAGAGCAGATTTACAACTTAAGTGCTTAGCACTGGCAGATATTTCCCACGGCAAGCAGCGCTGTGGGGTGAAAAGGCGTTTTCAGCAGCCCGTGCCCCTCCCTGTCCTTTCGGAATAGCGTTAGGGAAGAGGCTGGTTGGGATTAGATATGACGGCACCTGAAGGAGCCTGCAAAGAGTATGCTACCTGCGGCGGGGATCAGGATGTGCCACGATACGTACAGACAAAAATCACCGGTGACCGCAGCCAGTTTTTACTGGTAACGCTCCCAGGTGGAGCAGCGCTGCCGGGGCCAGGGTGCCGCAGGCATCCGGGCAGAAACCCACGGCCCCGGGGGGGAACCGAGAGCCAAGCGGGGAGCTCGGGCTTGTCTGGGAAGCCTCCGGCCAGGGCGGTGCTGGGAGATGGGGCAGGGGCCCCGTTGGCTCTGTCCCCCCTTCATCCTCGCTGGGGGACCCGCGGGAGCCGGGCTGGCCCAGAGCTGGGGGGGCTCAGCTCGGCTCTGCAGGGGCGTGCGCCGGGAAGGGGGGCACTGGCTTCGGTTTGAATTGCAAAGACGTGATTCTCCATGCAGCAAAAAAGTTAAGGTAATGGAAGAGGATCTCGTTCGGTAGGGAGGATGCTATTCGTTTCAGAGAAGGTTGTAACAAGAGTAGGAAAAATAACCCCTTCCAGCGATAACAATTACAGATACTTGAGTCTTCTCCATTTGAACATTTTAATGACTTTTAAAGCAGAATCAGTTTGGTTTGGTTTTTTTTTTTCTTTTTTTTTTTTTTCTTTTTTCTTTTTTTTTCTTTTCTTTCCAGAACATCTGAAACCTGAAAAGGTCTTTTTCCCTTTTTGTTTCCTTAGAAGAAAACCTGGAAAATGCAAACTGAAATGCAGAAATAACATTTCTGGAAAAGCGCTGGCGAGAAGCGACAGCAGAATTCCATGCTTTGAGGCTTGCGCTGCCTCCCCCTGCCACCTGGGTGGGGGACCAGCGCTGGCCGAGCCCACCTCCCCATCCCCGTCCCACTGGGGGACCTAACTGTGGGTGCCCAGGATGGGGCACATGCATTTTCCCGGAGCAAAGAGCCATGGGGCCGGGCAGGGACCCCTCCGGTGCCACCCGTGGGAGCTGCTGCTGTTTCCTGCGGTTGCCAGGGGTTTGGTGACCATGGGTCATCCCCGTTCCAGACCCACGGTCAGGGTTTACCGTTCCCACCCCAGCACAGAAGGTGTATCTGGGACTCCTGTGGCTCCCCGTGGGATGCATGGCAGCGGGACGGACCCTGGCTCTGCTGGGGTCCCTCCTGGGGGAGGTGGGGATGGGGGACGGGGCTCCGCCCTGCCTCTGGGGTGGGCTGGAGCTGGCCATGGCTGCGCTGCCCTCGGGAAAGGAGATTTGATCCCACCTGGAGACCACGAGATGCGTCTGGAGGAGCCCAGGAGAGCTCCTGCGAGCCGACCCTGGGGGAGGTCCAGACCCCATCCCTGGTGCCGTGTTACCCCCTGGAAATACCAACTTAGATCTTGTTTGGGGAAAAAGCGTGCGGTATGGGATGAGATAAATATTTCCAATTACCTGATAACGAAGGATTGATTGATAGGAGGAAACCATGGAGGCGCCGGAGTCGCTATTAGTGTGACATTTCAACCCATTAGTCAGATTAAACATGAGACGCGCGGTGCTGCTGAACAAGCCTGTGTCAGAGGCTCGGCGCATAAATTTCCCCGGCCGGGTGTAAACAGCTTTGCATGGAGGAGATGGGCAAACCGATGCCGGAGCGAGGGCCGGTGACGGGGGGAACGGGGCACTCGCGTGTGCCAGGCACGGCACCGGAGATGCGCGTCATCGTACCACGGAGGGAACAGGAGTCTAATGAAGGCACACGTTGCATGATCTGGCCTTTAAAGTGGGAGAGAGCCCACATTTTTGGATAAAGGCACTAAGGCTTGCATTGCCACACAGAGTTTCATGGTCCCTGCGTGTCCCCTGTGCCCTGCTTTTGGGTAGACACAGAGAGATGGTCCCAGTGTCCGGCTGCATCCCATGCTGTGACCGAGCGCTGATGGACCTGTGGGGGATGCATCAGCCACCCACAGACCAGCACCCCAGGGCGCAGGGTCAGGCTCTGGAATGGGCTGCCCAGGGAGGTGGTGGAGTCCCCATCCCTGGAGGGATTTAAAAGAAGGATGGATGAGGTGCTTAGGGCCAGGGTTTAGTGGTGGGATGGCAGGGTTAGGGGAATGGTTGGACATGATCTTAAAGGGCTTTTCCAATCTAGATGATTCTATGATTCTAAGCATGACCAGGCTGTCTCAGATGTGGATATCTGCACGGCCAATATCCACAGTTGGCCAGATGCTTCCCACCCCACCTATGCTCAGGGAGGACCTTTTAAGAACAGGGTTAATGATCGGCCATGCAAAGTGCTCCAAAAGTGGCTGGTCCACGCAGCCCGCGAGCGGCGGTGCTCCTTCTCCCGACTCTTTGCATCCTTCCCTGGGAACATCTGCACCCGCAGCCCTCCTCTGGGAGCAGGGCACGGTGAGAGGCTGTCCTGGGCAGAAACCCCCCCGTCGTGTGCGAGGTGTACGAGGTGGCAGGACAGAAACGAAGATTGACTGGCTCTAGAATTAGGATTTGATCACAAACAAATTGGCTCCTTCATTGCTTTTTCGCGGGAGACAGGTTTACAAGATCATGTATATTAATAAACTCAGATCTCTCCAAAATGTGATTACAAAACCCCGTGTTTGTGATTCATTTTGTGCAGTATAATTTGACATTCTCGGAGCAGAAGCGTCGTTAAGAATTGTGTATTTCAGGGACGAGCTGCGGGTGAAAAACTTCCAAAGTCCTTTGGCAGCTGCTGCGACCTTAGGGGTAGCGAGGCCTCACTCTTCCACCGGGCCACAGGTTGCAGCCATGGCCAAATTGAGAGGGCTAAAAATAGCTTTTATCTGCCTGGATTATATTTGTGTGTCAAACAGCCAGCGAGGCTGCAGCCACCTGCCTGTCTCCTTGGCCAATGGCATCCTGGGGCGCATTCAGAGGAACATGGCCAGCAGGGCGAGGGAGGTTCTCCTCCCCCTCTGCTCTGCCCTGGGGAGACCCCACCTGGAGCACTGGGTCCACTTCTGGGCTCCCCAGTTCAAGAAAGATGAGGAACTCCTGGAGAGAGTCCAGAAGAGGGCAACAAGGATGATGGGGGGACTGGAGCATCTCCCCTACGAGGAAAGGCTGAGGGAGCTGGGCTTGTTCAGCCTGGGGAAGAGAAGACTGAGAGGGGACCTCATCAACACCTACAAATATCTCCAGGGTGGGGGTCACCAGGACGGAGCCAGACTCTTCCCAGTGGTGCCCAGCACCAGGACAAGGGGCCATGGGCACAACCTGAAGCAGAAGAGGTTCCAGTGGAACGGGAGGAAGAACTTGTTGACTGTGAGGGTGATGGAGCCCTGGCCCAGGCTGCGCAGGGGGGCTGTGGAGTCTCCTTCTCTGGAGATCTTCAACCCCCGCCTGGCCGCTGTCCTGTGCCCCCTGCTCTGGGTGAGCCTGCTTGGGCAGGGGGGTGGCACTGGGGGAGCTCCGGAGGGCCCTGCCAGCCCCTGCCAGGCTGGGATTCTGGGATTCTGTGATTTCCAAGTGTCCTGATCTGAGAAACAAACAGGTACCCGGCTGTCAAACTGAGCAGGAGTATTTTTTATTTCTTTTCTAATTTCCTGCAGATTTCCTACAGAACAGACAGAAGTGGTGACACTGATTACTTATTGCATCATTAATATTTAACAGCTTGCCATAATAAAATATTTAAACTCAAATATATTGATTTTTAGCACTTTAATACAGTTGCAGCACAAACAGGATTAGCAAGGTCTCATATGCAGTACTTTAATTAAATCCATAAACCACACTTTTTTTAATAGGCTTGCACATGAAAATTAATTTTAAATAAATGCATTAAAACAGGCAGGGTATTTGGGCGTGGAGGAGGCTGTGCAGGACCCGGCAGGTTTGGGTTTGACCTGAGCATGTCCCAGCCTTGCCGATGGGGACTCCTTCCCACCGTGGGACCTCGGTTGCCCTGTTGGCTCCCTCCAAGTGGGTGCCTCAATGTTGCCCTCAAGAAAGAAATTATAATAAAGAGTTTTAGCTAGAAGTAATAAGAGTTTAGGCTGAGGTTCTGCGTTTTGCTGCCTTGGGGGGCTAAAAAAAGTCCCCACTGGTCCCTACACAGGGACTGACCAACGCTGACACACAAAAAGAAGTGGGTTTTTTGCTGGTATTTACTGGTGACCGTGATGCCAAGCATCCTTGAGCCCCAATCCCGCGCGGGGCTCGCCGTCCTGCTTGGACGAGGCTCTGGCAACCGCAGCGTCTCTGCGGGATGGCGTGGGTGGGCCGTAGCAAAATAACGTAAAGGAGAGCAGGGTGGCAAAGCAGCAAACCAGCAAAGCAAATTCCCAGTTATTCCCTATTCTATTCCTCTTTCAAAAGCATCCCTGTCACGGGCGTTTGCGATGCCAGCCTCCGCCTCTCTGGAGCCTCCCCGGGTAACTGCTTTGACTGGCACGAGATTTGAAGCCAATTGCAGGTTGTTGAGGGGTTTTATGGCGCTTGTTTGGTTTCTGTAGGAAGGGAGGCTGAAAACAGCAGCAGACTGAGCTGGGAAGTGGGCGATGGGCGACACGCCGGCTGTTTGCCTGATGGAGAAACCGGCCACGGATAATAATTAAATAGCGTTGTGGGAAGAGCCTGATTAAGAGAGAGAAACAATTGTGGTCTCCGACAGGAAGGCTCGATGCAGACTCTTTTCTTTCAACCTTGTTGAAAGCAGAGTTAAATGGTTAAAATGAAACCCCGGCAGCTCGCCCCGGCTTGGCCTGTGCCCCCCGACAAGCGTACGCTGCTTGTGGGTGCCCCCCTGGATGTGTGTGTGGGGGGGGGGCTCTGCCCGGCTGTGCCCTGGGGGTGTCAGAGCCCCGGGGGATGCTCTGTGCTCTGCCCTGGACTGGTCTCAGCCCCCCCAGGACTGAGATTTAATAACCAGTCAGCAATCTGGGGAAGCATTTGTTAAATTTTTTTTTTTTTTCAAAATATTAGTGAAAGAAGATAAAAATATTATTTGGATAGATTATAAGTATATAAATATATTCAGTGTATAAATATATTCAGTACTTAAAGGGAACCTATAGGAAAGATGAGGACAATCTTTTTAGCAGGGCCAGCTGGGACAGGACAAGGGGGGATGGCTTTAAACTGAAGCAGGGGAGGGTTAGACTGGATCTAAGGCAGAAATTCTTTCCAGTGAGGGTGGTGAAACCCTGGCAGGGGTTGCCCAGAGAGGGGGTGGAGGCCCCATCCCCGGGAACATTCCAGGCCAGGTTGGAGGGGGCTGTGAGCAACCTGATGTGGTTCAAGGTGTCCCTGCTCCTGCAGGGGGTTGGGCTGGGTGACCTCTGGGGGTCCCTTCCCACCCAAACCATTTTGTGATTCTATGATTCTATAATATTATACAAGCAATGCATACATATTTACGTGCTTGTCTAGTTATATAGTTATGTTATGACTGCAGAAGGTGTCAGCCATTCCCTTTTTCCCATCCCTCTCACATGGCACCATGGCCGCATTTCGCATGGCTGGTGTTGCCCAGTGGAAGGGCAGTGCTGGTGGCACCTTATCTCAGGTATTGCTGGTGCATGTTGGTGTTGGGTGTTGGGCAGGGACGTCGCTTGGAGAGCGCCTACCAACATCACCTTGTAGTACTCCACAGCTACTGGTGAGTCGCAGAGAATCTCCTAGACTGGGGTGGTTGCATGTGGGAACCAGCCTAAAGAAAAGGTAAAGAAGGTTGTGGAACACGGGGTAACCCCACTGGAGAGCTGGGGAACACGGAGGGGTGCCCTGTGCAGGGATGGTGGAAGGGAGAGGTCATCATCTGCCCCCCCGGGACGGGGGAGAGGACCGGTGGGGAATAGGGGGGCTGAGGCTTTTCCTCTCCCTGAGGCTCTGCAGAGCTCCAGGCCGTGGCTGAGCAGCGAGTTGTGGCTGGCAGAGCTTTGGTTTTCAGGGTTGAGTGCTTAAATCGACATGGAGCTGGGGGAGGCCTCCAGGAGGCATGTGCTCAGCTGAGGGAAGGTTTTCCTTATTCATAAGTTTCCTACACCAAAGCCTTCGGCTTCGTACTTCCCTGTGGGTTGAGCTTCAGTCCTGTTTGTTTAAAGCATCCTGATTTAGGGGACCAGTTTCCGTTGTGCATCTTGGTGTCCTGCCAAGCTGCCCGGGGAGTGGAGGCTCCCTGCAGGCTGTCAGTGGGGAGGTGAAACCCATTTCAGGTGCAACTGGCAGAGCTCGTTACAGGTTTACAGGCAGTCTGGAACGGGGCCTCTCAAGCTCATGGGCTCAGGGCATGGCGTGGGACCTGAGCCTGGTCACAGCTCGCTCTCTCTTTTCCCCCAAGGATGGATCCGACAGCCCCAGGATGAAATGCCCTGGTGCTGTCCCACTGGTCCTGCCACCCTGGAGGAGATGCCCAAATATTTCCCTGGAAATCCCAGTTGTCCACGATGGTGCAGGAGGAGCATCATCTGTGTGTCCAGTTCTGGGCTCCCTGGTTCAAGAAAGATGAGGAACTCCTGGAGAGAGTCCAGAGGAGGGCAACAAGGATGATGGGGGGACTGGAGCATCTCCCCTACGAGGAAAGGCTGAGGGAGCTGGGCTTGTTCAGCCTGGGGAAGAGAAGGCTGAGAGGGGATCTCATCAACACCTACAAATCTCTCAAGGGTGGGGGTCACAAGGACAGAGCCAGACCCTTCCCAGTGGTGCCCAGTGCCAGGACAAGGGGCCATGGGCACAACCTGAAGCAGAAGAGGTTCCAGTGGAACGGGAGGAAGAACTTGTTGACTGTGAGGGTGATGGAGCCCTGGCCCAGGCTGCGCAGGGGGGCTGTGGAGTCTCCTTCTCTGGAGATCTTCAACCCCCGCCTGGCCGCCGTCCTGTGCCCCCTGCTCTGGGTGAGCCTGCTTGGGCAGGGGGGTGGCACTGGGGGAGCTCCGGAGGGCCCTGCCAACCCCGGCCAGGCTGGGATTCTGGTATTCTGTTTGGCATCCTCCCCAGGAGCGCTCAGAGAGGAGGCACCAACGCCCATCCAAATGACAAGTTTCTTGCCCAAACGCATCAGTCCTGAAACGGGGGTGGCCAAAGGGCAGGTGGGACTGGAGCAGTGGCTGTAGGTGCCCACGGGCATGGGTGCTCTTGGTGTTTGGGATCTGGCCTGTGTTGGCTCTGGCTGACCTGGCTGGAAGCTGTGGGCTCAGGACCACCCGGGCTGAGGTCCTGCTCCAGCACTCTCCTCCTCCGCAGCCTCAAGCAAACAGGGCCCAGTGGGAATATTTGTTCTTGCTGCTGTTGTTTTTTTTGCCTTTACACCTCTGCAACTTAAAAATGGGGAAACTAATTTAGTCTCCTGCATTTATTTTTACGAAGTTCCTGAGTGCCCAGGCTGCTTTGCCAATTACCTTCAGCTCAGGGAGATATTTTCCCACTTAATTAAAGGAAACGACAACAAAGCAGCCGGAGGCAGGCTGGGACCGAAGCAGCATGAGCAGGGCTGGGGCAGTCCGGGCTCGCTGCCTTTCCCCCCCTGCCAGGGGGCTGCAGGGGCTGGACTGGTGGCCACTGGGCTCTGGGGACCAGCTCCAGGGCACAGGCACTGAGGTGATCCTGCCTGGGGATGCTCATGAGAAAGGGTGCAGATTTTGCTCAGATGCCTGATTAAATGACTTTTCCCCCTTGAGTGTGGCCTAAAGACTGGCTTGTTCCCGCGGCTTAAGCTCCCAAAGCCCTTCCTGGGTGCTGGGATTTTCTTTTAGCATTTTTTTATCCCAGCTGTGGGTATCTGGGAGGACATCGCTAGCCAGCCCTTTGAATCCCACTAATGTCTTCCCATATTGCACCTGGATATCACCACCTACAAATATCTCAAGGGTGGAGGTCACCAGGACGGAGCCAGACTCTTCTCAGTGGTGCCCAGCGCCAGGACAAGGGGCCATGGGCACGACCTGAAGCAGAAGAGGTTCCAGCTGAACAGGAGGAAGAACTTGTTGACTGTGAGGGTGATGGAGCCCTGGCCCAGGCTGCCCAGGGGGGCTGTGGAGTCTCCTTCTCTGGAGATCTTCAACCCCCGCCTGGCCGCTGTCCTGTGCCCCCTGCTCTGGGTGAGCCTGCTTGGGCAGGGGGGTGGCACTGGGGGAGCTCCCGAGGGCCCTGCCAGCCCCTACCAGGGTGGGATTCTGGGATTCTGTGATCATTAGAAAAATGTTCTTTTAGCAAAATTAAACAGATTGGCATCTACGTGGATGCCCCATGAGAGTCCCCTGGATGCTTGTGACAAGTCACAAGTTTTGGTTTCCTCTTTGCTTTGCAGTGCTTAGCTTCATGCAACAGCCAGCTTGGGTGGTGGGGGGCGGGAGAAAAATAGGAAGAGGAAGCAAAACCTTATTGTCAATGTTCGTGGAGCTGCTGTGACTTGTTTTGACTCTAAGAATTATGTGTCTATTGGAAATGAAGCGACACGGTGGTTGCTAGCAGGAACGGAGCCCGTTCGTGGCCTGTTTGGGGCTGAGCAGAAGACAAAATGGTTTGCACCCCTGCGCTGTGGCCACCTGTGTGGTGCAGGAAGGTCGGACCCTTCGGAGAAGGGATGGCCCAAGGAGCGCAGCAGCAGCCTCCTGCCTGTGCAAGGCGAGGGGCAGGGAGTAGTGACCGTGGGCCAAAATAGAATCATAGAATCATAGAACATTTTTGGGGTTGGAGGGGACCTTTAAAGGCCATCTAGGGTCATCTCCAACCAGACCAGGTTACTCAGAGCCCCGTCCCACCTGACCTTGAATTTTTCATCCACCACCTCTCTGGGCAAGCTGTGCCAGTGTTTCACCACCCTCAGTGTAAAAAATATCTTCCTTATAACTAGCCTGAATCTCCCCTCTTTTAGTTTAGAACCAGCACCCCTTGTCCTGTCAGTACAGACCCTACCAAAAAAATCTGTCCCCATTTTTCTTATAAACCCCCTTTAAGCCCTGACCGGCCGCACTCAGCTCTGCCTGCAGCCTTCTCTGCTCCAGGCTGAACACCCCCAACTCTCCCAGCCTGGCCTCAGAGCAGAGGGGCTCCAGCCCTCGGAGCATTTTAGTAGCCCTCCTCTGGCCCCTCTCCAACAGGTCCCTGTCTGTCCTGGGCTGGGGACCCCTGCGCTGGATGCAGGGCTCCAGGGGGGGTCTCACCAGACCACAGCGTGTGCCCAGCTAGCAATCTCTATGTAGACAAATGTGCAAAGGACTTCATATGGGAACACATAAAGTTGCCTCTTCATCAAAAAAAAGAAAAAAAGGAAAAAGAAGAAGAGCAACAACTGTACAAAATCACATTTTTTAGACTCGCTGTGGCCAAGAGCATCTTCTGGTGTAATGCGATCATTTATAAACGGAAGGCAGAAGTCTCATGCAATTTGATTTACATGAAACAAGTCAGAAATAAATTTTATGAAGCTGGAGAACTCTGAAATGTCAAACGCAAATGAATTGCCTGAAAGGAAAGGTGGTATGGGACTTATGACCGGTGCGTGCACATCCCTGTGGCTGATCCAGAAGGCCGTTCCAGTCAGAATTAATTAGTGGTGCTGAGCAGTATAAGTGCACAGATGGTGTTATAGGCATATAATATTTCCTTTATTATTATATTATTATATTAATTTTGCAGATGACATGAAGTTGGGTGGGAGTGTGGATCTGCTGGGGGGAGGAGGGCTCTGCAGGGGGACCTGGCCAGGCTGGAGCCATGGGCCCAGCCCAATTGGGTGAGGGTCAACAAGGCCAAGGGCCGGGTCCTGCCCTGGGGTCACCACAACCCCACGCAGCGCTCCAGGCATGGGGCAGAGGGGCTGGAAAGCTGCCCGGCGGAAAAGGCCCTGGGGGGGTTGGTTGAGAGGGGGCTGGAGATGAGCCAGCAGGGTGCCCAGGTGGCCAAGAGGGCCAGCGGCATCCTGGCTTGTATCAGGAGTGGTGTGGCCAGCAGGAGCAGGGCAGGGACCGTGCCCCTGTGCTGGGGCACTGGGGGGGCCGCCCCTCGACTGCTGGGGTCAGGGTTGGGCCCCTCCCTCCCCGGCCCGGGGGGGCTGGAGCGTGTCCAGGAAGGGCAGCGGAGCTGGGGGGGGTCTGGAGCCCCAGGCTGCTGGGGAGCGGCTGGGGGAGCTGGGGGGGTTCAGCCTGGAGCAGAGGAGGCTGAGGGGAGCCCTCATCGCTCCCTACAACTGCCTGAGAGGAGGGGGGAGCCGGGGGGGTCGGGCTCTGCTCCCAGGGAAGGGGCGATGGGACGAAGGGAAACGGCCTCAGGTTGTGCCAGGGCAGGGTGAGGTTGGCCCTGGGGAACAATTCCTTCCCCAAAGGGCTGAGGGGCTGGAAGGGGGGGCGGGGCCCAGCTGGGGGTGGGATGGCAGGGGTAGGGGAAGGGTTGGGCTGGGGGAGCTTCAAGGGCTTTGCCAACCCAAACGGGTCTATGGTTCTGTGATTCTGTGATTCTATCTGATAAAGCCAGGTAAGCGAAGCGAAGGTGTATGAACCCAGAGGCAGTTTCACATCCGGTATCAGTAGAATCAGTTTAAAGATAAGTGAGCATTTCATGTGAAGTGCAGTTTTTGAGATCCTCTTACCCTGTGCAACCAGGAATAGCAGACTCTGTCCTATTTGCCACAAGCGAGCTTTAAATTAAGTGCAGGGAAGAGCACAAGAAGGGTGCAATGAACGTTTCCCTTTTATATTCTACGCTTTTATTTCTGCAGGTCTTTTCAGTACAAAATGTTGACGACGTACAGGACTATCTTTTGCATATGACTTTAGGCAAGTTAAGTTTGCCATGGCTATGTTCCATGGAGTGACCATGGAAATATGCAAAATAAATGTTATGGAATCAACACGATTAAATTTTTTGACAGTGGTTGCCACGATGTTCAGAAATGCATGAAATGAATGAGAAGGTTTCATTGTTTTGTTATCTATGCCAGGTTGCCAGGGAGAAAAAAAAAAAAAAATCCAGAAAATTAAAATAATTTTTCAATATGTTAGATAAATATCAGTCCTCTCAGAGAGGTGTTTGAGCAGGCCTGAGAAATATTTCAATTAAAAATTTGGAAAGCTTCCTCAAATGGGTGTGCGCAGGGGCTGGCTTTTTGCTCACCCAGAGCGGCGGCTCTGAAACCCCCGGCCGGTGGCAGCAGAGGTGCTGCTGGCGGGGACGGCTTCGAGCCCTGGGAGGTTCTGTTGGCTACTGCGATGGCCAAGGGGGCCACCAGGCAGGGGGGGCACAGTTCATCTCCTCTGCAAAGAAACATCCCAAACTGCTTCGGGCTCCTATAACCTCGTTTTAAACCCAAAAATGTACTTTTTACTACATCTTCATCCAAGAGTTGGGGGCTCGTATCCCCGCTGTCCCCAGGGGGTCCTACATGGGAAGCCGTGGGGGAGCAGGGGAAAACTCCGACCCAAGCTGTTTGCCCTTCAGGCTGCTGGCTTGTGCTGAGCACGGCCAGCCCTGCTGCCGGTCTGTATTATTTCTTTCCCCATGAATAGCCAGCTAAACCTCAGACACATTAAAATTGAAAGTGAATTTTGAATGCAGCCCAATATTTTATATGCAATACTGTATCATCTGTAATTTGCTTGGCCCGAAGCAGAGAAATAGCTCTTGTCGACTGCACCGAAAATAAGGAAAAGATAATGCTAGGATTTTTTTCTTTATTCCGGATGACGGATGTTAAATTAGCTAAAAACCCGTGGTTTTGCTGTCTTCAGGAGCCCAGCCAGAGGCCCGAAAAGCCCCAAGCGCTGTGCCAGGGAGCAGGAAGGATGCGGCCGTGCAGGGGTGGAAATAGTGTAAAGTCCCTGGGGCCGATGGGGCATCACCTGCGCCAGCTTTGGGCAGCGTCCTGAGGGGCCACGGCTCACAGGAGGGAGATGCTGCGGAAGCCTTAAAATGTTGATCAGTAATGTGGGAGGAGGGGGCAACTGCCCAGGGAGGAAAGTCAATAAGAGGTCCAGCGCTGACTGCCGTGTGTTTGGTGCTCGCCTCATTTTTCTTCATTAAACAGCACCCAGCATTTGACAGCATATGCTTTTTCCACATGCAAGTTTTAGCAGTTAATGAAGACTTACAGAATCTCACAGAATCCCGGACTGGCAGGGGCTGGCAGGGCCCTCGGGAGCTCCCCCAGTGCCACCCCCCTGCCCAAGCAGGCTCACCCAGAGCAGGGGGCACAGGACAGCGGCCAGGCGGGGGTTGAAGATCTCCAGAGAAGGAGACTCCACAGCCCCCCTGGGCAGCCTGGGCCAGGGCTCCATCACCCTCACAGTCAACAAGTTCTTCCTCCCGTTCCACTGGAACCTCTTCTGCTTCAGGTTGTGCCCATGGCCCCTTGTCCTGGTGCTGGGCACCACTGGGAAGAGTCTGGCTCCGTCCTCGTGACCCCAACCCTGGAGATATTTGTCCGTGTTGATGAGATCCCCTCTCAGCCTTCTCTTGCTTGCTAGGATATGAATAAACCACAGCGGCTCTTCCCCCAGCTCCATCGGGGCAGCGCACATCGAAGCAGCGCAGGACATGAAGCCCCTGGTTAGCTTTGGCAGGCCTTGCACGGAGCAAACGTGCTTTATACCAACCTGCCGTGGCTCACAAACCCTTCTGAAAGTCTTCTTGGAAGTGTTCCATGCTCCAAGCGCTGCCCGCAGCCTGGAGGAACATCGGTAGCGATCAGGCATCTCCCAGGAGCCGTCTGCAGCTCGTACGATGCCCACAGCCCCAGGAGAGGCTTCTTCCACGCCTTCCCCTCACCTACGAGGGGGGCAGTTTGCTCTAATTTGCTTTTTAATGCAGTAATTGGGGAGTGGAAGAGCTGATGGGGCTGAGCCGTGGGAGCTGGGGCCGTAGGGTAGCATGGAGCACGTGGGGGAAGAAGGTTTCTTTTGGCGAGGCGGGGTTGCATGCCTTCCCCGGCACGGGCTGTGGAAGAAGCCTGGCTATTATTGGAAGCAGATTTGTTTTGCACGGTGGTACTGATATATCTGTCTGATTTCCTGCTGTGCTCCAGGCAGTTGTTAATGGGCAGAAGTTTATTTGTTATGACTGTGGTAGCGCGCAACATTTTTTAATGACTCCTATAAAAGATTTAAGGGGAATGGAGATGAGAAAGGGAAAGCATATTGGACTCAGATGCAAATCTCAGGCCCCGCAGTTTTCTAATATTGTTTTCCCTTCGGAAGGGAAATCATGATTAAATGTCCTCTGCAGCTTATTGTGGATTGCAATGGGTTGGAATCTGCTCCTTTTTCTTCTATTTCTTCATGCATAGTTTCACTTTACAAATGCAGTAAAATGTCATTTGCCTTTTCCTTTCTTCTGCCCTCTGCTCCGAAGCAGGGGGGACGGGGGCTGCGCAGGGATGGACCGGGGCCCCATGGGGTCACCCCTAATAACTGAGTGGCTGCATTGAATTCCTGCTTCCCCCTGCCCCTGGGATCTGCTTTCCGCTGCCTTCCCATGGGTACTCATCTGGCCATGCAGATTGGGAACGAGCTCTTGTTCTCATTTGGAGCTCGCCGACAGTGAGGGAATTCATGCAAATGGGTCAGATACCACGAGCCGATCGGGGAGTCAGGGCCTTTCTTCTCTGCTGGGAAGCAAAATCTTTTCAGGTTACGGAGATTTTTGCTGATGCCTCACCAGATACTCATGAGCTGCTTTGCCCCAGGGTTGCGGCTGTGGGCATTCTGCTCTGCTTGGCCCCCCCTACCAGGAGATGCTCGGTCCCCCCCGTCGGGAGATGCTTCCCTCATGGTTTAAGAAGCAAATGCTGTGGTTTTGCCACAGATTTTTTTTTTTTATTTTCTTTTTTTACCTTTTTTCCAGCTAACAAATTATGAAAACTTGAGCCAGCTTCTTCCTTCCAGTGAGATTCTCCAACATTTTGGAAAAAAGCTTAACTTGCAAAGTTACCCTGACATTGTAATTTTTGCATACCTAATAAACCATGGCCTCTTTAAGTGAAAAGTGGGGATTTTCATGGAATGCTACCCTTTTCATTACTGCATACATCTTTGATTTAATTTGGCATGGGACGCATCAACCTTGGCTTTTGGAGACAAGGTTAGAGCCTGCAGAGCATGAAAATGAGTTCTTCTAAACACTTTTTTTTTTGGTCATTTGCTACTCTACCGGGTGCAGGGTTTGAAAGAACATGGGAACAAGAGTTACATTTTACACGGTTTGGCATTAAATTATTAAAGGCGATGTAGTTTCTGCCCTCCGATGGAAACCCTCTCGTTTTTTTCCCCCAAGAAGACAGAGCAATTTGAGCCACAGAATAAAGCTGTAGCTAATATGCATATATTTTACTGAATATGTTTTGAAATATTCTGGGGGGGTTTAGTCTGGAGAAGAGGAGGCTGAGGGGAGACCTGATCGCCCTCTACAACTGCCTGAAAGGAGGCTGTAGTGAGGTGGGGGTCGGCCTCTTCTCCCTGGGAACGGACGATAGGACGAGGGGGAATGGTCTGAAGTTGCGCCAGGGCAGGTTTAGGTTGGACATTAGGAAAAACTTCTTCACCAAAAGGGCTGTCAGGCTCTGCAATGGGCTGCCCAGGGAGGTGGTGGAGTCCCCATCCCTGGAGGGATTTAAAAGAAGGATGGATGAGGTGCTGAGGGACAGGGTTTAGTGGTGGGATGGCAGGGTTAGGTTAAAGGTTGGACTCGATGATCTTAAAGGGCTTTTCCAACCAAAGTGATTCTATGATTCTGTGATTCTCTTGTCCTGGAGTGCCTACAACAGCCTTCTGTTCCTCTCTGGAAAATACAATTTTCTCATTATTGCCAGATTATTTTTAAAAAGAGATGATTAAAAAAAAATAAGCACCAAGGCTTTCAGGTTTAGACAAGCTCCTTGGTGAAGTCTGTTGAGGGTATTTGGTAACGGACGATAGGATGAGGGGGAATGGTTTGAAGCTGTGCCAGGGCAGGTTTAGGCTGGACTTTAGGAAAAATTTCTTCACAGAAGGGGTTGTCAGGCTCTGGAATGGACTGCCCAGGGAGGTGGCCGAGTCCCCATCCCTGGAGGGATTTAAAAGAAGGATGGATGAGGTGCTGAGGGACAGGGTTTAGTGGTGGGATGGCAGGGTTAGGTTAAAGGTTGGACTCGATGATCTTAAAGGGCTTTTCCAACCAAAGCGATTCTATGATTTTGCCACCTTCTCCCCCCTGGGGGCTGCGAGGAGCATGGAGGCCTCTGCCAGCCCCCATCGCCTTGCAGTGATGCGGGCAGAGGCGGCAAAGAGGGAAATAAAGATGGCTGTGAAACACACGGCTTTGCTCTGTGCAAAGAAAATAAAGCGGGGCTGCTGGTGCGCTGGGCCCAGCCCTGCAGGCGGTGCCGGAGCTGCCAAGGTGGGCGATGTGAGCGCCAAGCGGTGGGTGCCGACCCTCCTGTGGCTGCCGCACCAGAGTGCCCTTGGCCACGGGCACCAACCACACTGGAGAGAGTCACGAGAGCTGTGCGCGGCTGAGGTCCTGTGCCGACACCGAAACTTCAGCCTCCAATTCCCAAAATTCCCAAAATTCATGAGCAGGGAGGAGGAGGCTGGGGAGGAACAGCTTCTTGGAGGAGGGTAGGTCAGACAGCTGTGGCAAATTAGCCGCTTTGTTACACGCTGATTTTACTCCATTTGCTTTTAATGACGTGCGACTGCTTCATGCCCATTTTGTTATTAAATTCAACTTCCCTGAAAGCACTGGCGTCACCTTCTTTCGGAGAAGGGCCATGCTGGGATTGAAAACAGGGAAAAGGAGGGCTCTGCTCTGGGAACGTGGCAGTGCCGTGCTCCATCCTGAGCCCCTGGCCGATGGTGATTTGACTCTGCCCTTCCCTGGCTGAAATTCCCGGCACGGAAACTCAGCAGCTGGAGGCTGGGAAGCCGGGTGCTACAGTCACCGCTGCCCGGCGCTGACTGAGTGGGCTGAAAATTGCTCCGGGACTGTGCACTGTGCCCCCTGGGGGTGCTGGGGCAGACGAGGGTGCTGTGATCCCTCCCCTGCAGCCCTGCCTGGGGGTGCTGGGCAGATGAGGGTGCTGCGAGGGCTGCTGCCCCAGGCGTGCATCAGCCATGAACAGCCCCAGCTGTTTTGCATTGCATGGGGCCATGGTGGGAGGAGAAGCCCCACAGCACGTGTCCACGTGCCTCCCGCTCATGCTGGGGAGATGCACGTGCCCACGGGGATCAGCAGCTGCTGTGGCTCTCGGTTAACTGGGTTTATATCCGAGCCTCCATTTTCAGACCCCAGAAACTCAGGGCAGAGGAACTCACATCTGCTAGGAAGCTCTGACCGGGTTGATTTCTTCTGAAGATGGTCCTTCTTGTGGTCTTGGGTCCTTCTGAACCTGCTCTCATACCACTGGAAGCCTTGTGGATCAGACTCTGTAAAGATGGATCATAGCTCAGTTTTCCAAATGGCAAACATCAAGCATTAAGAAGAGCGTGGCCAGCAGGGCAAGGGAGGTTCTCCTCCCCCTCTGCTCTGCCCTGGGGAGACCCCACCTGGAGCACTGGGTCCAGTTCTGGGCTCCCCGGTTCAAGAAAGATGAGGAACTCCTGGGGAGAGTCCAGAGGAGGGCAACAAGGATGATGGGGGGACTGGAGCATCTCCCCTACGAGGAAAGGCTGAGGGAGCTGGGCTTGTTCAGCCTGGAGAAGAGAAGGCTGAGAGGGGATCTCATCAACACCTACAAATATCTCAAGGGTGGGGGTCACAAGGACGGAGCCAGACTCTTCCCAGTGGTGCCCAGCACCAGGACAAGGGGCCATGGGCACAACCTGAAGCAGAAGAGGTTCCAGTTGAACGGGAGGAAGAACTTGTTGACTGTGAGGGTGATGGAGCCCTGGCCCAGGCTGCCCAGGGGGGCTGTGGAGTCTCCTTCTCTGGAGATCTTCAACCCCCGCCTGGCCGCTGTGCTGTGCCCCCTGCTCTGGGTGAGCCTGCTTGGGCAGGGGGGTGGCACGGGGTGAGCTCCGGAGGGCCCTGCCAACCCCTGCCTGTCTGAGATTTATTAATTAACCAATCAAACAGACCCGGAATGAAGGAGCGCCGTGCCTTCCCCTGCGCTGCCAAGCCAACTGTTTGAAGCGGTGAACCAGGCAGACCCCGAGGTGCAAATTTTGCCCGTTGGCATCGCCTGCCCATGGAGCGGCCGTGGGGGCCCTGCGGGTGGCAGAGGGGAACAGGGCAGCGCAGGCTGTATGGAATACAGCCGCTTCCCTCCAAAAAGCCGCTTCCTGGGGGCACCGGTTGCATTTCCAGGATGAGATCCCGAGCCGCTTCGCGCGTTTGGTAATAAAGCTTGTCAGCAGGTTAAGCGCGGATTACTGGTGATTGCGGACAGCAGGCTCACACTGTGCTACTTCACTGGGGCTAATGAATGAAAGTGTTTATTTCATGCTTCATTTCTACAACTAAATGGCTGTAATCCATAATGTGATTATTCCAGCCTTTCTTCAGCTGCATGCTTCTGGCCATAAGAAACGTGAAAAGGATCATTACGGGGAGAAAAGTGCCGCACATGTATTTCTGCGAGCTGCTCATTAAGTGTTAAATCAGAACATTTACATGCCGTGGAAACAAGTAAACTGAGCAAATAATATCTGAGGAATTGCTAATACTTTATATTGTCATCTTAGTAACTCCCAGAGATCTTTTGGGCCTATAATTAATGTGCGTTCTGCCCACTCTTGAAAGTCTTAATATACTTTCGTCCTGATTTTGCCATGACAAGTTCCATGTTTCGTTATTTCCCTGTGTGATTTACGTCCACATGGCTCATGCTGCAAACTCTAAATACCGACACGGTTCATGTGCACCTGCTGAATCACTTCTGTTCACTGTAATGGATTTACTGTGAGACTGCCCAAAAAGCCTACAGCTCCTACACTAGCGACAGCTGCTTTTTCTCCATGGTAGCTCAGTTTTGAGCTCCAAGAGGGTGGTCAAACCCTGGAACAGGCTTCCTAGGGAGGGGGTGGATGACCCAAGCCTGTCAGTGTGGAAGAGGCATTTGGCCAATGTCCTTAACAACAGGCTTTAATTTTTGGACAGCCCTCAAGTGGTCAAGCAGTTGGAGCTGTTGTAGATCCCTTCCAACTGAAATATTCTTTTTTAAAAAAAATATATTTGGGACAGTTTTCTGTTATTTTCAACCTAGTGTATGTTAAAATGCATGCTTAGGGCCAGGGTTTAGTGGTGGGGTGGCAGGGTTAGGGGAACGGTTGGGCTGGGTGAGCTTAAAGGGCTTTTCCAACCTGAACAATTCTGTGATTCCATGATTCTATGAAAAGCATCCATCCAATGACACAGGCATATGCTTATGTTTCCTACACAAAGTGGGCCTGTGTGCAACATATGGGATGAGAAGCCATATGCAATATTGCTCGCTTCAGCTTAAAGAGAAGTTGTGGGGTTGAGGAGAGCGCTCTGCCCGCGCCGCCCGAGGAATTAGACAGATGTACGAAACCTTTACCTGAGAGGGAAAGGGCCGTCACTTGCTTAGTCTGACTTTTGGAAGTGTCCACCTTTTATCTTCAGTCTCCTGGCTGAAGTCTTTTGAATCAATCCTCTCTGCAGAGCTGTGTGTAACCATCTAGAAAAACAACCAGAAAATGTTTTTTTTTCTGCTTTGCTGATTTTTGCGATCCCCGGCACGCTCTGTTTTTGCGGGGAGGAAAGCTCTCAGCTTGTTCCCGTGGGTGGGGAGGGTAAGTCACGGTAGGACGGGGTGGGCGCCCAGCCTCCCATGCCGACGGTGCACCCAGGGGCGTCACGGAGGAGCCCGCGCCGAAGCAATGCGGAGCTGCACGAGCCGTGGGTGCCTGGAGCTGGGCTGCGGGTGCCCCTTGCTTATCCTAGAATTGTCTTGTGGCATCTCCCCGGGCAGGCGCAGGCATCTGCGGGTGTGCTGGGGCTGCAATAACCCCTGCCCAGTGCCTAACTGGCCTCTTGGTGCAACACCTCTGCTCAGGCCAGGCAGCTGAATTTACAGCTTCGATCTCTGCAGAACTGTTAAAACGACAGAACTGACATTTTATCAGCAATGTTACCCATGTGCGCTGTTGTGTCCGTTCTCCCTGTGCTACCAGATTCCCTAGATGGCACATACGTGAGGAATTAGCATGGATAATCCTGCCTCCCTTGCACCCGCCCTGGGGTTGCTTATGTCCCTGATGCCTCCCGACAGAGGTTTGCGTGGCCTTGATCATCTGTCGAAAGTTGTCTTGAGTATGTGCAGCTTTTTGGTATGTTTAATGAGAAAAGGGTCACAAAAAAGCTTGCACTTCTTTACTGTTGATGCAAAAGCACCACCCTCAGCTTCACAACCCAGCTGGGCTCCTATCACAGACCGTTCTCCGCTAGCAGCGCGTTTTGGAGGAGCCTCTGCCCTGTGTGGGCTGTAGGAACAAGGTGGGGCATGTGCTGGGATGGATGCATCTACCTCCCACACGAGTAAACCAAAAGCTAACAGGACAATATCTCAGGTTATTAGGCTCAGAGCCAGGCCCAGCCTTTTGTCCTCCAAACTGAAAGTCTGTGGCAGGACGCTGAGGTTAATGCAGATGGGGCAGGTTTGGGGACGGTCAGATTGCTCTGAGGAAATAACGGGGAGTTACTACATCCTAGCTCCCACATGCAAATATATATTTCATTTCTGCTGCCTCTTCTGTTCTGTAGACTGATTCAGCTCAGCAGTTGGGTTTGCACGTCTTCCTGTGAGCTGTGGCAGGGGCAAGAGGCGAGGCAGGGTTTCTGGGCAGCCCGGATACCTGCAGGTTTCCAGGAACAGCCATTTGCTCCTCGGCTCTCAGCCCCATCCCAGGAGGAATTGGCAGAGCCCGGCTGCGATACCCTCTGCACGGCCCAGCTCCTCTGCCAAAGCTCTGGGGAGCTCCCCATGCCAGCACCCTTTATTCACAGCACTGCGTTGCTTTTGTGCCCAGCAGGGACAAGGATGGCGAGACTAGGGTACTTTCCCTCTTGGGCTTTAAACAACCCCCCAAACATTCTTTTAACAGTTTTTGAAAATGAGCTGCTGATCTCCCCTTCCCTTCCCTTCCCTTCCCTTCCCTTCCCTTCCCTTCCCTTCCCTTCCCTTCCCTTCCCATTTTTCCTTTCCTATCCTTCCCTACTTACCCTTCTCTTCCCAGCCCTCCCCCTCTCCTCTGGGGGAGGACACAGGTTGCACAAGGCATCAGGCAGAGATACCCACATTGAAGAAGGACTTTACCAGGAGCGCAATGATCCCGAGTCCCCATGACTCCCGCCTGGCGATTCCATGCAGCCCTGTGTCACACCATGTGGTGTGTGCCTGCTGGGGTTCCATAGCTCCTGGAAGAAATCCAACCAGCCCACAGCTGGGGATGGATTTTGGATTTTCTCTCCCTGCCGGAACGGCTCGCCTCCAGGGAGCCGGCTGCTCCTCTCGCCCGGTGCAGGCAGGATTTGCAGCTCCGGTGGCTGTTGCCCAGAGCAGCCGAGGCTGGTGCCACTCCCCAAGCTGCAGGATGAACGGACATCACCCACCATCACCTCTTAGAATCATAGAATCATAGAATTCTCTTCCTGCCTTGAGTCCTTTTTGGGTTGAACGCCCACCCAGCCAGGCAGATGTGCCCCTGCAAGCCTTCCTGCTTGCTTGCTTTCTCCTAGGACAGCACGAAAGAGAGAATAAGACGTGAGAGGAACATTGCTCGTGTCTCCTGGATAAAGAGACTTTGGCCTCTCCTGGGCACCTCAGACTTTGTGCGGGGTCCGCAGGTAGCTGACAGAGTGGAGCTGCTTTTGCAAGACCCCTCCTTTATCTGGGACTACTGGCATTTAAAATAGCCCTGGATTTCCTAAGCAAATTCAACAAATATTCCAATTCTGGATAAACATCAGAGTGTACTTCTGAGAAGCGTTGACAGGCTCAGGGCAAGCTAGTCATGTCTCCTGAATGGAGCTGTGCTAAATGGGCACCTCTCTGCGGATAAAAACCTTCACCCGCGCTCTGCTCAGGGCAGGCTGTTTGCAAGCAAACCCACCATCAGTTGGAGGTCTGAACACATACAGAATTACAGGCTTTCCTTCCTGAAGGCACGCAGCGATCAAAATCATCCTGTAATGCCTCTGCGAGCCTTAGCACATGGAAAAGTAGGAGGATGTGTTGGTGCTCACCTGGAAATTCAACCAATGCTGTGCCCCTCATGCAATAGCAGGCCAGGAGGGCTCTTTCCCACTGACACACCTCAGTCAAAGGTGGGAAAAGGAAAATGTCCGTGTGTTTGTCTGAAAACTTCCCTTCTCTAAGTGATAAAGCCCACAGGTCAATGGCAACAAGCCACCACTTTGGTGCTCGCTTCCGCAAGAGGTGACCTGGTGGTGGTGCCGACCTGAGGACCTGCATTTTGGAGGGAAGGGTTCTTCTGATGCTCTTGGGTCAAGTTCTCCATTTAGGGGGAGGATGGGGCCAGGGTGAGCAGAGCCAACTCTGAGAGCAGTGTGGTCCCACTGGTGCATCAGGATGGCTGTACCTGAGCAATAGGCAGCTGAGAACAAGATTTTCTGCTGATGGACTAAGGCAAAGTTCTTGGTGCCAGCAACAGAGATAAAGCAAATCAGCCGAGAAGAGCAGAGATCCCAATCCATCACGGTTTGCTTCCCAAGAGATGCAGCAGCAGGAGGTTCCCGTTGTGGCCGTGCATGAGAAACCACAAAACCCAGCCCCTGCAGCTGCGTCTGGCACATCAGACGCGAAGGGCTGAGCCAGCTCCTCTCCTGCTGCAGATTATTTGTGGCCTTTTGCTTTGTGATAGCCCAGACGTTTGAAGGCATCGGTGCTTAGGGGACAAAAATATACAGAAATATCAATGGCTTTGCTTGAGAGCCTGTTACAGTCTATACACATTTATATGGTAAATGCAGAATATGTGTGGCTGACTTAAAGAAACTCATATTCAAATGTATACGATTGTGAATGTACATTTATACGAAGCCTACACGGTGTCGTCTCAGCAGAGGACGTGCCACTTGATCATCCGCTCGCAACGTCACCGCTGGCAGCTAAAATGTGCTTTTCTCCAGTTTCCTAACTGTGAAATAAATCTAGCCTGGGCCCTATTTTTTTTTATTTTTTTTTTTTTAATTCCCAATCTTGTGTTTTGGGCTGTTGTGCTGGCAGCCTTGCATCCCGGTGATTTTGTCCGTCTGCTTTGCAGGCCGGTGGGTGGGCAGGGGGTGTGGCGCCAAGAGGCAGCCGGGGCTGCCCCGGGGATCTCCCTCCCTGCTTGGCTGCTGGCTATTTCACGTGATGCTTCCAACCCTATAAACCTTTTTTCCTGTCACTTGATGAAAGAAATCGCAACATTTTTAACCCTGGGCCACCCACAAAATGCTTTGCTTATTTTACAATTCTGTTTAATGAATGTGGATTAATGAATGTGGATCAGAGATGCTTGTGAACGTGTTTTCCCAAACAAGCCACATCAGCTAAGGCAGAGAAAAATGAGCACGGGAAAGCGTGGAGTGGCTTAAATGAAATACGTACATTGTCACTAATGATAAGGAGAAAGGTGAGGGAAGGGAGGACTTGCATGCACGGGGGCAGCGATTTATGCACCTGCTAACTACAGGCGTTAGGGCACATCTGAGTGATGAAACGAAAGCCATGGAAAGAAATCTGCATTTCCATAGAGGCCAGTGGTTATCAGGGTAAGGCAAGGGCCTGCTGCCTTATTCCCCATCTGCTCTGGCCATGAATGAAGGACATGTGCCCATGCTGATACCTTTGGGTGTGCAAGGGCTGGGAGGTGCTCCTAACATTTCACAGAATCATAGAACCACAGAATGGTTTGGGTTGGAAGGGACCCCCAGAGGTCCCCCAGCCCAACCCCCCTGCAGGAGCAGGGACACCTTGAACCACACCCCCCCTGGCCTGGAATGGTCCCAGGGATGGGGCCTCCACCCCCTCTCTGGGCAACCCCTGCCAGGGTTTCACCACCCTCACTGGAAAGAATTTCTGCCTTAGATCCAGTCTAAATCTACCCTGGTTTAGTCTAAAGCCATCTCCCCTTGTCCTGTCCCAGCTGGCCCTGCTAAAAAGCTTGTCCCCCCCTTTCCTCTGGGCCCCCTTGAAGCCCTGAGCGGCCGCACTCAGCTCTGCCCGCAGCCTCCTCTGCTCCAGGCTGAACACCCCCAACTCTCCCAGCCTGGCCTCAGAGCAGAGGGGCTCCAGCCCTCGGAGCATTTTAGTAGCCCTCCCCTGGCCCCGCTCCAACAGGTCCATGTCCTCCTTGTGCTGAGGGCTCCCGAGCTGGACGCAGGGCTCCAGGGGAGGTCTCCCCAGAGCAGAGCAGAGGGGCACAATCCCCTCCCTCGCCCTGCTGGCCATGCAGGTCTTCATCTCTTCTGTGCTGAAAGCCCCGAGAGTCTGACACGAGAAATTAACTTTTATTCTGGACTTTATGCCGTGTGCTCCGGGTTTGTCACCCTTCCCACTTTGTTCCTGCATCAGGCTTCAGGAGGACAAGATGAGCAGAGCTTTTCAGGTGCTTCTCACATTTTTTTATAGTGGAAAAAATGAGGAGCATGTTGGTCTGGTTAAAGTTTTCACCCCATTTTTCATGATCTACCAATGTGCTGGGCTGTATCTTTGCTGAAGCTTAGGGTTTATATCTCAGTCTCATTGAGTCTGCTCTGAAAGCAAGTGCACTTCTTGCTTTGGAAGACATTCACTTCTCCGTGACTTAGTCCAGTGAAAACCAAGGTGATTATTTACCTGTTCCGTATCACAATTTGCTTTTCAGATAGGGCCTGGTGATCCTAGTGTCCTGGTCATAGTTAGTACTGATGAAATCAAAACACTGATTCTGTCCAGTTCGAACTGAATTTTGGTTTGACATTTCTTGCAGTTATATCTGAATCATTTTTTCCTCCACAAAGTAATTAGATTTTGCCTAAACGAGGCATCAGATTAATCTGAAAAGTTCAAGCGGTTTGACTGGTAAACCACTGACAGCTCTCATTTTCCTTTGCAAAGTTCATTTGCGACAGAAATGGCTCAGAATGGGTAAAGCTTTTTTAAATCTTGGAGCCAAGAGGGGGGGCCGTGGTGTGTCCACTGGCGGCCGTTTGCAAGGACAGGTTAGCAAATATCTGGTGGGGTGTTCATTCCTCAGTGTCACGGATCGGATTAAATAACCTCTGGATCATTTTTCAAGATTTATATTTCCAGGTTCTAAATCGCACAAAATGTCTGCAAGTGAGCAAAATTTCATAGAAAATGGTTTTCCACTTTCACCCACCACTAATCCCTACACCCAGAGGAACATGTTGTCAAATAGCAGATGGCACATTCTTCTAGAAATAACCGATCAACATATGTTTACTTTATACATAAAGACGATGCTTGAAATGTTCCGGAATTATTTCATGTGTGTATAAAGAAATGCTGTTTTCAAAAGGCTCAGCTCCCGGAGGGCACAATTAGCAGATTCAAATACATAGGTACAAATCAAAGTCCTGCATCTTTACCTGGTTTCCTCTCCTTTAAGTTGTGACTGTCTTGTCGAAGTCTGTCCGCTTGTACTGAACAAGCATTTTGGGGTGGAAAAATTCCCTATTCTTAATGTTATTTGTGTCCCATCTGCTCCTGAAAATTCAGGTACTGTGCTGATATAGGAGGACTTAAAATCCAGATAGCAAAGATGGTCAGATGGAGAGATGGTCAGATGGAGGTAGACCTGGACTGTCTAAAAAAGACGTTGGCGTCCCTGGGATTGGGCGCACAAGGATTATGTAGGTCAAGACCACAGGGAAAAGGCATAAGCTTCTCCCTTTTGGGGCTAAATTTGAACTGCAGCTGTGAATTGCTCCTGGCCCTTGTTTTTCATTTTCTGAAACAGAGAGTGCTGAATGTCTTTGGAAGAAAATATACCAGAGATGTATTTTCAGAGAAATAAATAAAGAGATCTGAACATACGTCCCTCTCGGGGGTGTTTGAGGTCCCAGCTGGGGGTGGCGCCTGGCTGTCCTCTCGCTCCCCCGCGCGTCCCCACGGCAGCCCAGCAGCCCAGGCCACGGGAACCTCTCGGTGGCTCCGTGCTCGGGACCGAGCATTGCTTGTTTCTGCTTCTTTTGCTTTTCAGCGACAAATATCAGGATGCTCACAAGCGTGGTCGGATTCCCCGCTGTAACAAATTTCTCCCCTGTGCAAGAGATGTGCACCTAAAAGATATTCGGTGCTGCTGCCTTGTAGCTTGCTACGCAGGTTTGCAAGCACCGCGCGCTGCCTCTGCCTTCTTTGTGCTTCAGCGTTTTAAGGATTATCTTCTGTCGCTTGAAACAGGCATCAGGCAAGAGCCATTTGTTAGCAAAATAAATGGAAACCAGAAAAAATTAACCCAACGCTCTTGGTTTCATCCAGCACACCTGCAGAAACACAGCCTGGGCTACGCAGACCCCGCGGGCAGCAGAGGAGATCTGTGCTTGCGCTTGGTTCAAGTTAAGGTTGGTGGCATGTCTGCACACGTTTGCTAATGAACACCCAGATAATTAAAATCCCCCCTTAGTTAAAAAGAACACCAGTTCTTCTGTGCTAGGCAGCTCTGTCAGATGGCTCCAGAACAGATCCTCCACTTGACTTCTTTGGTTTGGTGGGACCAAATGTACGTCCCCAGCATGACCAAAACAAAGCCTTTAGCCATCACTTGGATGGTCCAGCTGCCTCCACACAAAAGTATCCCTTCATGGGAAGAAGTGAGGTGTCCATCATCAAACTCCTTGCAATTTTCCATTGGTCCCACATAATTCCATACTTGTACTGCAAATATGAGTATGTCTGGAAAAAGGCATTTTCTTTCAGTTATACAACCGAGTGTTTCTTTCTAGTACATCGTGAAATATATAAACCATGTGCACTGTATCAAGTAACATCAAAACCTCTGCCTTTTATTTTCCTCTCTGAAGTACTCTGCTTCTACCAGACAGCTGAAAGGACAACTCTCTTCCACCCAAACGTCTTTGGGGGTAGGGAGACTGCCCTGCACAGCTCCAATTTTGGGAGCAATCGAACTGTAGACACCCATGACTGCCATGTCAGCAGAGGCAGTGGAGTTTTCTGCAGACCCTCTCCTTCCATTGCATTTCTCCAGTAGCTCTCAAACTAGTGACATACCATAAATAATCCCAGAATCCCAGCCTGGCCGGGGCTGGCAGGGCCCTCCGGAGCTCCCCCAGTGCCACCCCCCTGCCCAAGCAGGCTCACCCAGAGCAGGGGGCACAGGACAGCGGCCAGGCGGGGGTTGAAGATCTCCAGAGAAGGAGACTCCACAGCCCCCCTGGGCAGCCTGGGCCAGGGCTCCATCACCCTCACAGTCAACAAGTTCTTCCTCCCGTTCCACTGGAACCTCTTCTGCTTCAGGTTGTGCCCATGGCCCCTTGTCCTGGCGCTGGGCACCACTGGGAAGAGTCTGGCTCCATCCTCGTGACCCCCACCCTTGAGATATTTGTAAGATCCAGACTTGGAAGACACCGAGGGACCCCTGCCCTGTTGTACCCCTTTTGCTCTTCTCCTCGTTCTCAGGTTGTTTTAATCAAGAGGAATTTTCCTTGTGTGTTGTCCATGGTATTGTCAGATGTGGAGACACCTGGTTTCTCGGCAGGCTAGAAGCCCAAGCGGGGCTCCATCAGAATCATGTTTACATGCTGGAATGGTTCATTGAACCTTACATTGTTTGCATGTGAGGTTTTTCACTCAAAAACCTGGCAATTGCTAATGCTGGAAAAAGTAAAATTCGCTATAGACTAGAAAGCAAAAGTACGGAATCCCCTAAGTCATCAATGTGTAGGAAAATGCTTTATTTTTGTTTTTTAAATGGGTAACTGTGGTTTGAGCAGCCTGAATTTTAAAGACAGAAGGACAAGTCCGTGTGAGCAGGAGCAATGTTTTCTGTAGCAAACACTGAGCTGTTGCTCTGACCCGTGTGGCGACCCTGCAGCAGCCCTGGGGAGAAGCAGCTCTGCAGGCGGCGCAGGGCATGGCTGCACGAGGCACGGACGCACGCCGGCACGCGCCATCGGAGCGATGCGCAGCTGGGATCAGCGGAGACCGATCGCGGGAACGACTCTGCATGAGAAAACATCCTTTGCGGGACATTTCTAGCAGCTATCCTGCAAAGGATGTATTCTCAGGCAAAGAACAGCAAAAAAGTTTAGGAAAATGTGAAGAGGACAAAAATTTTTCCCTCTAACATTTCTTCACAGCTGCTTGGAATTTAAAGGCAGTCGTACCATGCTTAATATCCATCAGCGGATCTGTTTTTCCTGAGTTTGTCTAGGCCTTTTGAAACTACTCATAATTTGGCTTCTGCAAGAGTCTGTGGGGGAGTGAATTCCACAACTTAATTATGCACTACGTGATTAACTCCCCCTTAAGCTTTATTTTCAGCTTAATGCCTAATAATTTCAAAAGCCAACCTATAACCTGGGTAATGAAAAATTGTTCTTGCTCTCCGTGGCTCCCCAGCCCCAGAGCTTGTCTCCCTGCTCTGCCACATCCCGTCCCCAGAGCCTCTCTGTTCCAGCCTGCACAAAGCTGGTTTTTTCGGTGCCCGGCAAGAAGCCATGCGCTGTGGCTGAGCATCTCCGACGTTCCTGCCCGTACCCCTTTGCCTCCCCTGCCTCCCCTCCGGGGCGCCGGGCCCCTGCCCATGTTTAGGGGGCCTGTGCTTTTCCCATGCACGTTGCTGAGGTTGATGAACACTGAGTGCCACCAGCCTTCCTCTTGCCACGTGGCTCTGACCTGTGAAATGTTTTGGTCATGAACTTCAGTTTTGATGGTGAATGGTTTCAATGATTTTGTCACATCAGCAAATTTTTCCCCCTTGCACCTCTCCTTGCCCAGAGCATTAGTGATGGTCCCGACGAGCTTGGGTCCCTGCAAGTGAGCCCCCTGTGTGCTGCCCCCTCTTGTTTGCCTCCTGCTTGTCATCTTCTCCCCACAAAGTGACCCAGGAGATAGACTTTCCTCTTGTCCTACAGTAGGTTTTTTTCCCCAAAGCCCTTGACGAAAAATGTTAATGTCCAACGTGCTACGGTGACTGACCTGACTTTATGCACAGATACATTGGCTTCACTAAGGGGCTGCACAGACTTTCCTCTACCACAGCAACATGAACCTACTAATTTTATTCTTTTTTTAACGATTTATTTCATTTCATAGAATCACAGAATCACAGGATGGTTTGGGTAGGAAGGAACCCCTAGAGGTCCCCCAGCCCAACCCCCCTGCAGGAGCAGGGACACCTTGAACCACATCAGGTTGCTCACAGCCCCCTCCAACCTGGCCTGGAATGTTCCCAGGGATGGGGCCTCCACCCCCTCTCTGGGCAACCCCTGCCAGGGTTTCACCACCCTCACTGGAAAGAATTTCTTCCTTAGACCCAGTCTAACCCTCCCCTGCTTCAGTTTAAAGCCATCCCCCCTTGTCCTGTCCCAGCTGGCCCTGCTAAAAAGATTTCCCCCCTCTTTCCTATGGGCCCCCTTTAAGTACTTGGTTCATTTTTTCCACCTTCCTCCTTCGCCAGCAGTTTACCCACCATCCCTCAGTATTGCTTGGCCATCACAGTAGTGAAATTCTGTAACTAACTCAGCTGAACTGTTTGCAATTATTATATACACACATCTTCTGAGCACTGGGCTGGTTCCTTTCCAGTGTGAGACTCGCAATTGCTCTAATAGAGAACTTGCTCTTATTTAAAGCCTAGCTCGGAACGTTTTGGGGATTTCTAATTGAAGTGCCTCAGGCTCTGATTTTGTTGACTTCAGTGAGGTTAGAATTCGTTCAGGAGGTATTTTCTCAAGCTGTTTCGAGGTAGAAGCAGTTAGCTCATTTCTGCCCACTTTGTTCATACATAAATTGCACAGTTTCACAAATACCATACAGAGCTTGGCTGTGGCCTTCTACACCACACTGGTAATTGGATTCACAAATCCAATTACAGCAGTTTATGGCGAGCATAACTTGAGCACAGGTTCCTCTTTTTCATCATTTTTCCACTTTCCATCCTCCACACCCCAGAGGCTGAGACTGCGGGATGAGGGACACAAGTAGAAACAGTAGGCAGATGACAATCTGAGATGTTAGCTCCTGGAGGAACGTGGTGATTTCTACACGGAGGTTTCCTCAGGCAACCCAGCCCTTGCAGCTGGAGCAAGCTGGAAGCATGGTGCAAGGCGTTTATCAAGATTTTTCCTGTAAAAGCAAATTCTGTGGGGGGGTCAGATGACCATTTAGGAGCGTGCATCCACCCTGTAAGCAGACATCCCAGGAGTCATGCATGTATGCAACAGCCTGGATGCCAGGGACTGCTGCTGCAAATGAGTCACAGCAGAAACCCAACGGTGACCGGTGCCCATGAGCAGGCTGATACCCATCCTCAGGGGTAACTCACACCCTGGGCTGCCCACAGAAACAGTGGCTGCAAGTTTTGCAAACTCCAAGGTGGTGACCACATCAGCTCCACTGGAAATTATCTTGGTGGCCAAACTTTTGACACTGCTTCCGACAGCATCCTCCTGGAGAAACTGGCTGCCCGTGGCTTAGACGGGCGTACTCTTCGCTGGGTAGAGAACTGGCTGGGTGACCAGCCCCAAAGAGTGGTGGTGAGTGGAGGTAAATCCAGTTGGCAGCCGGTCACAAGCTGTGCCCTCCAGGGCTCAGTGTTGGGCCCAGTTCTGTTTAACATCTTTCTCAACGATCTGGACGAGGGGTCAAGGGCACCCTCAGCCAGTTTGCAGATGACACCAAGTTGGGTGGGAATGTGGATCTGCTGGGGGGAGGAGGGCTCTGAAGGGGGACCTGGCCAGGCTGGAGCCATGGGCCCAGCCCAATTGGGTGAGGGTCAACAAGGCCAAGGGCCGGGTCCTGCCCTGGGGTCACCACAACCCCAGGCAGTGCTCCAGGCGTGGGGCAGAGGGGCTGGAAAGCTGCCCGGCGGAAAAGGAGCTGGGGGGTTGGTGGCCCGGGGCCAAGAGGGCCAGCGGCATCCTGGCTTGTATCGGAGCGGTGTGGCCAGCAGGAGCAGGGCAGGGACCGTGCCCCTGTGCTGGGCACTGGGGGGGCCGCCCCTCGACTGCTGGGGTCAGGGTTGGGCCCCTCCCTCCCCGAAGGACCTGGGGGGGCTGGAGCGTGTCCAGAGAAGGGCAGCGGAGCTGGGGAGGGGTCTGGAGCCCCAGGCTGCTGGGGAGCGGCTGGGGCTGGGGGGGGGGGGCCGGGGGGCGCCCGGGGGGCGGACGGGGGCAATGGCCTCAAGTTGTGCCAGGGCAGGGTGAGGTTGGCCCTGGGGAACAATTCCTTCCCCAAAGGGCTGTCAGGCACTGGAACAAGCATTGGAATGTGGATTTCAGAGGCTTTTATAAAATATCTAGGCTAAAAATCCCCAACCTAACCAAACCTAACCATTCAAACAACCACCAAAAGGTCCTGTCTAACCCCTGTAGGTGTGTATTTCTCCTGTGCTTATTGAAGTGAAAGCTCAAGTGGTTCCTTCAAACGTTAAATTATATTTTCTTGCCGTAACTTGAAAGCAGGAAAATATTGTAATTTTGAGAACTTTTACCTTGGAGTTATTTCATAAGTAGATGAGAAAAACTGATATTGTTGTTATCCTGTTTCCAAAGAACAAAATTTTGAAGTGATTGATAGGTGTTTTTTATATCTGTGTGTACATATATCTGTATATACACAGATATCTGGCTCTAACCTGAAACAGCCCATCGTAATAACTCAAAGGAGTAGAGAAAGAGAGAAGATGGAAGAATTCTCCTGCTTTTATTCTTTTTTCTACCAGGAGAAAATACAACCTCATGGCTGTCGTCCCCAGGAAAAGCACCTCTCTGAATTCCCTAGCCAAGGAATGGAGATTTAGTACTTGGCAAATGCAAGCCAATTTCCACAAAATGTCAAACAAGAGATTGTCTGCCTCCCCAGAGGACTACTTCTGAAATCTAAAAGAAGAGACAGAGGATAAATATGTAAGGAGGCAGTGGAAAAGGCTCAGTCCAGCCTGACAAGCTGTGGCCTGGGCACATCGCCCACTCTTGCCTGTGCTTTAGCTTCACCGTCGGCTTAGGTCTTGCCTTTAATTACACCATCACGCAGCCTGTCGGCCTCGCCCTGATGTGGCAATGGATAGCTGGAATAACTACGCAGCATTCCCTTTCTCCCATCCTTCCTCCCCAGAACCAGCCAGCTGTGGAGTCTTCCGAAACAGGAGTTTGGGGCTGATCTTCCATCCTGGGCTGGAGCACGCTTGACATGCACAGAGCATTCAGGAATTTTACTTGGGAAGGCGTGACAAGCCCATAGGGAATATGTGCAGACTGTGACTAAGGCTTTCCTGAGAGCAGTAAAAAGACATAAAGGCCATGTCCCTTACTCCATGGTCAACCTTCCACAGCAGTTTGAGTCTCCCAGGGAGTACTAGAGCCTCGCAAAAGAAGGATGAAACTGCACATTTTTCTGCAGCAGCATTTTCAGAAGTGTTTTGTCTTCTATATGCTCCCATTAAGGCTGTATAAACCCGTGGGTTTGGTATTGCAGTGGCCTTGGATCTCCAAGTAGGTTGATGCTGTTGCACCCAGTGGTTTTACCATCAGGGTGAAATACCGCTGGGGAACACAGACAATCCCCTGCACAACCAAATGTAATTGCGTCTTTACTCGAAAACAGTGGAAATAAATAGGATTTGTTGCAAGAAAGTTCCAGCTTCCTAAGAATCTCATGAGATTTGGAAGAAAAATAACGATTATGAACCCCACCCAGGCACTAACGAGAATTTCTTCCTGTGCGAGGCTGCTCCACAGCCTGGGTGGCGTAAGGCAAAACGGCCCTTGGGAAGCAAGGGAACTGCAGAAAAGTGGCCGTTAGTTATCAGTGCTTTGGGAATAGATAACCAGGTTGCTATGAGTCTGAATTTCTTGTGTCGTTTGGCCAGTCTGAACCAAGATAGCCATGGCCGAATCAAAGCAGAGAGAGGAAGAATGAAGGGCTGTCCGGTCCTGGTCCCAGGGGTCAGGGCAGCACCCAGGGCAGTGCTGGTGGAGTGATGGCACCCATGGGGGGGACGGTGACAGCAGCCTGGCGCTGGATCCAGCCCTGGCTCTGGCCCCACGTGCCTCTGTGGTTGATGCATCCTGGCTTGTATCAGGAGTGGTGTGGCCAGCAGGAACAGGGCAGGGACCGTGCCCCTGTGCTCGGCACTGGGGGGGCCGCCCCTCGAATGCTGGGGTCAGGGTTGCCCCCCCCCGAGGGGGGGGGGGGGGCGGCGGGGGACCGGGGGGGGGGCTGGAGCAGAGGAGGCTGAGGGGAGCCCTCATCACTCCCTACAAGTGCCTGAGAGGAGGGGGGAGCCGGGGGGGTCGGGCTCTGCTCCCAGGGAAGGGGCGATGGGACGAGGGGCACCGGCCTCCAGTTGTGCCAGGGCAGGGTGAGGTTGGCCCTGGGGACCCCCGGGGGGGGGGCGGTTGGGCTGGGGGAGCTTAAAGGGGTTTTCTAACCCCAATGATTCTGTCATTCCATGGAGGACATGGCATCTCCAGCTGCGAGGTGGAGGTGGCAGCGGAGGATTTCCCCCCCCCGCAACCCCGCGTCGTGCAAGCGCGTGGCTGCGCCGCGGGAGGGAATGCTCCGTCTGCCTCTAGCGCCGAGGAAAGCAGCGATGCCTTCGCCCGCCGGGACCGAGCCGCTGCTCCCGCTGCCTGTGCGTGCTGGGTGGTGCTCCGGACTTTTTGCAGATCCGCCAGGAAGGGCACGGGTGCGGCACAGCTTACCGTGCTCAAGCGTGCTGTGTCTGCCGCTGCTTAGCAAACACCATCAATTCCAGTTTATTGTACCAGGCCAGGCCCTCTCGCCCCTGGTGGGGCTTATGGATGTTTTTGGGTTTAGGCTGGGTACGTATCACAACCGCTACAGCCTGGCACTTCTACCTCTGCATCTGAAGTTTTCATTTGTTTCCCTGGGCATTTTTCTTTTCTGTAATTTAGTGTTCTTGCATTGTTAATTCACTAAAAAATCTTTTTTTAGCCAGTGGTTGCATTATACCTCTGCGCAGACGTGCTGATTTAGAATTAATAAACCCTTGATTAGGTGCCATCCACTGGGAGCAGGGGGTTTGTTTGCACCAAGATTTGGGTGGAAATTTGTTTCCGTACTTCTTTATCCGAATTATTTTTTTTTGTGTCTCGCTGCTGTAAAAGGTGTTATATGCTGTGTGAGCAGCAATATTTAACCGTGACAGAGCAAATTAAAAAGGGTTTTTCAGCTGTACGTACAGCACAAATCAGGCACACAGTTCATCCGCATCTCTGTAGGCAGCCACGGGGTTCTTAATATTTTTTATTTTAAATTACACAGGTTGGGAGAAGCCGCCTCTGCCGAAATAGTCAAAAGCAGATGTTTCTGCAGAATAGGCTGAGCAAAACAAACAAGCTGGGCCAGGAGGTTTTTAAAACCTGAATTAACTTGGAAATTAAACATAAGTGAGAGAGAACTGACAGGTTATTAATGCGGGCTTGGGGAGTGCAGCACGGCTGGGAGCAGCGACCAGCCCGTGGGGAGGGCCGATGGGGAAGGTGGGGGGCAGCAGGGGGGGTGATTAGGGGGTGCCTGGCCAGGGGGGTACGGGACATGGGGCACGCTGTGGGGTGGGGATGGCAGGCTGGGGGGCAGCAGGGGGGCAGCAGTGGGGCAGCAAGGCGGGGGAGGCTGGAGGCAGTTGTGGGGCCTTGGGGGGGACAGGCGGGGTGGATGCAGGGCAGCATGGGTGGCAGCTGCGGGGTTATGGGGCATGGGCTGGGGGCAGCAGTGGGACCGGGGGGGGTGCAGCAGTGGGACTGGGGGGGGCAGCAGTGGGGCTGGGGTGTGCAGCAGTGGGACTGGGGGGCCAGCAGTGGGGCTGGGGCGTGCAGCAGTGGGGCTGGGGGGGGCAGCAGTGGAACCGGGGGGGGTGCAGCAGTGGGGCTGGGGGTGCAGCAGTGGGACTAGGGGGGGGCAGCAGTGGGGCTGGGGGGGTGCAGTGGGGCTGGGGGTGCAGCAGTGGGGCTGGGGGGGGGTGTGCAGCGGTGGGGCTGGGGCACGCCGGTGACCTCACAGTGGTGGCAGGTTCTGGAGGGCAGGGCTGGGCAGAGGAACCCTCCTGCCCCACACCACCAGCCGCCCGCCCCACGCCACCGCCAGCCTCCCCGTGAGCCCCGGCCATGGGGAGGTGCTGGCCGCCATGCCCCGGGCGGCCCCACTGGGCAGCGAGGGGGTGAGCAGCCAGCGGCCCCCGGCCCCCAGACCCTCGGCAGCCGGGGGGGAGCCCGTCCTGGCAGTATGCGTGGGCGCGTAGGGTCTCGCCTGCACCAGCCCCCAGGCCAGCGAGGAGGTGGCAGCCAGGAGCCACCGGTTGAGTCATGCTTGGAGCAAGACGGCTTTGGAAAAAACCCTGAAGTCCCCTGCTCGAAAATCTGAGGGCAGCATCAATACCGAGTATAAACTGGTGAATCGCGTGGAAGAGGGAATTTCAGACACGCGCGCTGAAGCGACTGCAGCAGAGGGGCAGGCACGGCCGAGCAGCAGCCAGCAGCGTGGGGACAGGAGTACCAGCACGGCAGCCGACACCTAACGGGACCAGAACCAGCCCCAGATCCAGCAACACAGGAGGTTCCTGCAGTAAGATGGGTGACGTGGTTCAGCGGGCCGGCAGTGCCGCCAGCGTTTCTCAAAGGCAGGAACTTAGGGGCCAGGTTTCGGAGCTGGAGCAAAGCTGCAGACCTGCCCTGGGGCAGGAGTCTCCACGGAAAGCATCCCAGCGGTCCCTCGGGCGGGACTCGGGCCCGGGGGAGTCCCTGGGGCCAGAGTCCTGCCTTGGGGACGAGCCGGCCCGGAAACCAAGGGCGCCCAGGACAGGGCGACCTGGGTCAGCAAAAAAACCACCAGAGAAGTGACCAACAGGAGCCAGCAGACGAGTCATGTTTGGAGCAAGAAGGCTCTGGTAGAGATCCTGAAGTCCCCTCCTCAAAAATCCGAGCGCAGCATCAATATGGAGAATGGATCGGTACACAGGGCAGAAAAGGAAATTTCAGATATGTGTCCTGGAACAACGGGGTGGCCAACATGGCAGGCATCACGGCACAGCAGCGAGAAGGTGTCGGGGCAGGAGTCATGGTGCAGCAGCCAGCAGGTACCAGGACAGGAGTCATGGCATGGTGGTGACAAGGTCCTGGAGCAGGAGTCATGGCATGGCAGCAAGAAGATCCTGGGGCAGGGTTCATGGCAGGGCAGCGAGAAAGTGACAGTGCCATGGCAGCAGGAGAAGGTTGGGGCAGGAGTCATGGCAGCAGCAGAAGGTCCGGGCAGGATCATGGCATGGCAGCGAGAAGGTCCTGGAGCAGGAGTCACGACGTGGCAGCGAGAAGGCACCAGTGCAGGAGTCATGGCATGGCAGCAAGAAGGTGCCAGGGCAGGAGTCATGGCATGGCAGCGAGAAGGTACTGAAGCAGGAGTCACAACGTGGCAGTGAGAAGGTACCAGTTCAGGATTCAGGGCATGGCAGCGAGAAGGGGTCAGAGCAGGAGCCACATCCCCCCCAGCCTGGAGAAAAGGAATCGGAGCAACCTGAGAAGCAAAGCGAGGGCTGTGCGGCGTCCTCCGAGAGCAGCCTGCTGCTGGTGCTCCAGCTGGAGTGTGGCAATCTTCAGGGGATAGAGCTGGTGGTGGAGGAGCAAAGAGCTAAACCTCGGAGGAAAAAAATGCAGGTGAGAGCAGAGCACATGGTGCAGCTGCCCCAGGGCCCCAGAGCTGCGCCGGGGCCAGCGGAGTGGACGTGCGACCGCCTGTCTCTAGATGGAGGCACCTGGACGGGCAGAACAAGGAAAATCCTGATCAGCTGCGATGAAGAAACCGGTGCCACTGTAATTCAGAGAATCCACGAGACGGCTCAGCACCCTGCCGGGCAGCAGTCCCGAAGGGAAGGGGCGGCCGGCATCCCCGAGGCGCGTGGGGGAGCAGACGCAGAAGTGCCACCAGTGGTGGGACACAAGCCCCGGCGCGGTGGCGGGGTCGGCAGAGGCGGAGGAGCTGCCTCTGGGCTGGACATGGCCGTATCCATAGAAGTGGTCCACGTGGCTCAGCAGACCCAGAGCGTTATTTCCCTAGAGGAAGGGCTCTGGATGAGGAGAAGAACAGGCAAACTGCTGAAGAACAAAAGCCAACAGACGAGCGTGGCCGCTCTGCAGGAAAGCGGCGGCGCGGCGCCGGAGCGGAGGGAAGTGGGATGCTGCGGCAGCGGGGAGGCAGCTGGAGGCTGCACGTTGGGGGAGGCAAGAGGGGGTGAGCCCCAGGGTCCCCCCTCAGACATGGATGTGCCAGGACTGCACGGGCAGATGTCCCAGCGCAGCAGCCATGGCTGACAGGGAACGGCCAGGAGATCCCGGCCTTAGCCCCGGCTGCGGAGGTGGCTGCAGGGGCTTGAAGATGAACTGGGCAACAAAAACCTGTAGCCTGAAGAGCAACACGAATAATTCCCTCGGGGACGTGGGAAGCTTTTTCTCCTGCCCGGCCAGGCTGTGTGTGGGCTGGTGGGGGCACGGGCAGGGGCAGACGGGGCAGCCTCCGCTCTCGCCACGTGCTCCAGCCGCTCCGCTCTCCTTGCAGCCTGGCTGGGGCGACCCCCCGCACGCCCCTGCCCCTGCTTCTGTAACCTCTGCTACGTTTCTAACAATACAACAGCTTGGCTGGAGCCGTGATGCCGTACAAAGATCACCGGCGCGTGGCATAGTTTATCCTGTTTAACAGCTTCTTCCTGATAATCTTTAAGAAGAGAGGAGACGTGCACCTTCTGGCCGTGAAAGGCTCACCAACGCGGTTGAACGACGCCTGTTGCTGCCCAAGTCCGTGCACGCTGCTCACGGGGGCCGTGGTCTCCTGTACCCTCATCTCAGCTGCGTCCCTGCCAGCAGCACGAGGCACGGACACCCCCCGCGCGGGCGCTGGCATTAAACGCCCCAGGGTACTGGGCCAGCTCCTCCTCAGCCCAAGGGGTTCCCAGCTTGGTTCCTTCCGAGTTCAGCAGTAAGGCATGGGGCCAGGAGCAGCTTCACGGGCGAGGAGAGCAGAACCCCTCTGCGAGGAATGGCAGCAGGGAAGAGACGCCTGCAGCATCAAGGAGGAGCTGGCAGAGGCGGTGTGGGGCCAGGGGAGACCGAAACCGTCACCTGGAACGTGAAAAGAAAAGGAAAAAAAAAAGGAATAAACCCATGTAAAGCAGAAAAAATAATTAAAAAAAAGAAAAAAGTGCCCAAGTAGCCACTGAAGTTACCTTTGTTACTTTCAGCATCCTCTGTTGCACCCTGTTGTCCCCCAGGACACAGTGGGCACGGGCGTTGGCTCTGTGGTGGTAACTTGGGTTTGCACTTCAGCAACCCCCCACCATGGGTTGCAGCTGGAGAAGAGGCTCCCCCGATATCCAAAATCTGGAGCTTGCTGGCTCCTTGTCTCCCAAAATGGCCCCACTTGTCCTTCAACCTCCCCTTTTCTGTTTTTCCACCCATAAATGGGGACAAGAATGGATTCCCTTCTCTTCTGCTTTGCTCAGACAATGAAAACTTTAGGGCAAAGGCTGTCCCTCTCTCCATGCATGTACAACGCTGAAAGCCAAGGGCTTCTAAACCTGGCACAGGCCTTCAGCTAAATTGGAAGATGCCTCAAACCCTTATTCTGCTGGGAAATATTATTCTCTCCAGAGCAGACTCCAGCATCCTCTCCTCCACCAGCAGCTGGGATAAATTTGCAGTGCGGTGACGTGGAGGGAAGGGGATGGGGGGAAGCTCAGTGTCGCCAGAAGTTGATAATGCAGCCCCAAAGCAAAGCCTGGCTTGCCACATTTCCCATCAAAACCAGAACAGAAAAGCAAGCTAGAGCTAGGCTTACACTAGGCATGAACAATGTGAGCATATATATATATATATATACACCATGCATATATATATATATTCCATTGCATTGCATTGCATTGCATTGCATTGCATTGCATTCTATTCTATTCTATTCTATTCTATTCTATTCTATTCTATTTCTATTTCTATTCCATTCCATTCCATACCATATAAAAGGTCCCTTTCCCCCCTGCCCATCACCCCGTGCTGCCCATCCCGGTTGCGCCGGCCTCTCAGGGCTCCCCACCGCCTGCCCTGGTTTCCCCTGCACCGCTCAATCTGCAGTATTGCAGGATTTAGTTCTTTCCTAACACACCAATTCTGAAGATGCTGTCAGCTTTTCACTCTGCAACACCTCTTTTCAAAGGTGGTTCTAAATCTGAAGCAAGCCCTCTGCTTGCAGCATCAAACTCTAAAACACAAACCCTAACCACTCAGATTCCAGAAAGGAAAGGGAATGTCCCAAGAGTCACGATTACTTTTTTAGATCCCATGGCTTCAAGCTGATTTCATGAACGTTGGCCGTCTTTTGACTTAGTTTCATAAGCTGAAATGTCGCTTTATTTCTGATTTTATTTCTGAGGGGGTACATAGTGCTTTTGGTTTCCTCCTTGAACTGGTATTCTTATGCTTTTGTGGATTTTGCAGGGAATTTGCAGCAGCACCAAGCTATTGCCTTCTGAAGGGGGGGATTCAGGGAGAAGTGAGCACGCAAGTATGGTTTGTGCTGGAAACCTGCACCCTGCTTTAAAATGCAAGTGCCTTTGATGTTTTGAAGCTGTATAAAAGACAAAATGATAGAAACCTTTAGCACGACATGGAAGTAGCTAGAATGATGTACAAATCTAAAAAAGAAATTTTCAGTATGAAAGACAAAAGCATTTCTTAACGAGGGCTCCCAGGCTCCCTGGGTTACTGCCAATCTTCCGGACAGGCCACAAGCTGCTACTGCTGTACCCTCTCCTCCAGCTTCAAGCCGAGCACGCTGTTTATTAAGGCAGTTTTCACCAGCTATTGACCAATTATCGAGGCTTAGGGGGACCCATTTGTGTCCGGGAGCCGGTGCCTCGATCCATCTCCCGTAAAATCATCCTGTCCTCAAACAATGATGGTGCTGCACGCTCGTTCTCCAAAATATCAGTGTAGAATAATATTCTCATGGGGTTTGCAATAAAGGTGGAATTGCAGAGGGTCTGTGGTTTTTTCGGGAGATGGGAAGCATCACGCGCAGTTGGCCACTCGTCACAGCGGGGGGAGCTGAGCCGTTGGACCCCGCAGCTGAGCAGACATTTTGCTGCTTGAACTTTCGCCATTTTTCAGCCTTTCCTGTGCTCCCGACCCTTCATCTGGGCTGGAAAACACCAACCCACTGGCGCAGATGCCGAAGGAGTGGGTGCTTAAGGAAATCCGCATGGTGTTGGACCACACTTTTCCAGCCCAGCTGCAAAGACGCAAACGGGTGAAGTCCCCAAGGGCCAGAGCTTCTTTCGGCTGACGGCTGCTCCGTGAGGCTACACTGAACCGGCGGGCGTAGTGGCCAGTGCTGGTGGCCAAATGGGATCAGGGAAGAAATTTGGCACTGTCTTGCCACACCTGCTTTGCACTATTAAAGCCGATGTGACCATAGGGAAGGGTAAATGAGCTCTAGTCCAGGCTGTTCATCAGCTGAGGCTCTCAAAGTTCATTATTTCCAGAATTAGGATCTCCAGACAGTTCCTTGCAGACAGATTTCTTTAGGAAGGAAACATCATCTGCTGGATTGCATTGTGGCCACTGGAAAACATGTTTTAAAAAGACCCTTTAATTGTTATCATCCTACTGCTCCATGCCTTATCTTGGGTGTGAAATGACTTGGATAAATCTTTAAAAAGACTTTGGTTTAGTTAGACTTCAGAACTGAAAGTTGATGTCCCACACCATTTCAGGTAGAGTTAGGAAAACTAAACATACCCGTGCCTCTGAACACCTTCCCCAGTTTTGTGACCTACACAGAAAATAAAAATCACAGAATCACAGAATCCCAGCCTGGCTGGGGCTGGCAGGGCCCTCGGGAGCTCCCCCAGTGCCACCCGCCTGCCCAAGCAGGCTCACCCAGAGCAGGGGGCACAGGACAGCGGCCAGGCGGGGGTTGAAGATCTCCAGAGAAGGAGACTCCACAGCCCCCCTGGGCAGCCTGGGCCAGGGCTCCATCACCCTCACAGTCAACAAGTTCTTCCTCCCATTCAACTGGAACCTCTTCTGCTTCAGGTTGTGCCCATGGCCCCTTGTCCTGGTGCTGGGCACCACTGGGAAGAGTCTGGCTCCATCCTCGTGACACCCGCCCTTGAGATATTTGTCCGTGTTGATGAGATCCCCTCTCAGCCTTCTCTTCTCCAGGCTAAAAGAAATTAGGTTCCACCGCCTCTCCCCACCTCTTTCTACAAACGCCATCTGAAAACTCCCTGCCTTTCCTCAGCACATCCGATCCCCCAGCACACCTGAGCCGTGCTTCTCAAACAAGTGAGAAGTGGTGCTCGCTGTAACGTGCCCCAAACTCACCAGCATCAGGCTATTTCTGATGCAGGACGAACTGCTTCTGCTGCTGAGAGTGGGAGCTGGTTGTTTGATGCTGGCCAGGAGCTGAGTCCTAATATTGCATGGATGGAAAGAAATATGTATTCAGACTTTGGAATTTTGCATTAGCAATTCTGTTTGTGAGCTCTCAGGGTAGTGAGGAGGGTAGAGTTTCAATGATTTTTTATGGTTGGAATGCTATGATATTGCCCCTTTGGAACAGCTTATTTAAAAATTATCTTTTTCTGAAGTTGCAGTGGGCACACGTTGCTGGGGTGTTGCTCATTTTAGTAAATACGTCTGCCATAACAGTCGATGGTCCTGTACTAAACAAGCAAAGCAACAAAAGCCAACTACTCATTAGTAATTAGAGTAGAAACTCCATGTTCCTTCTTTTGTTTACTTGAGGTCAGGAAAACACTCTTTGAGGAGACCTAATGAGCATGGTGTGACAGGAGGCATGGCATGGTGCTTGGGAAGCGTGCTTTATCAGGAGACATCTCGGAATGCTGCCCTGTGGAAAAGTGACCTAAGACATGGCTTGGTTGTGGCCTGTAAGTGAATCGAAGTGAAAAACACTTCTATTTTAGGAGACAAGTTGAATCCTGCAGGCATGGCCAAGACATTGCGGCAGGGGACGCGACGTGGAGGAAGAGGCAGAAGCAGCTGGGATGAGAAGGAGCAGGGGAGTGAAAGCTCCTTCCTTCGGCTCTCCAGCTCTGGAGCTGCCCTAGATCTTGGAGAGGGGATAGGGTAGGACTGGGGCATGGGGATGGGGCGAAAGCCTGCAGGTAGGCAGGGGATGAGGTGAGATTTAGGTGCCCTCGGAGAGGGACCGCCGAAGGGAGGGTTGTTTGAGGTTGTGGGTCTTGTGTTTGTAGGTGTAAATCATTCAGTGGCTCTAATTCCTAGGGTGCCAGGAAGGTGAAATAGATAACTTACTGGTCTGCTGCATTTATTTAAAGTAAAAAAAATAGGAATTTAACCCCATTTTGGTGGGACAACTGCTTGCATTTTTCTCTGTTACCTTCACAGGATATTCCAAAGAATGGGAACGATCTCTCCCTGTTTCCTTGGAAAACATGGCTCATTCAACTGCAAGTCAAATCTTCCCAGGTTTGTAGCAAAACAATTTGTTTTGCAGAGCAAGGTTTTACAGATGTTTGTTGTGGTTGGCACATGAAGATGTAACAGAGAGGCACCCAGCTTTTGCCAATTTACCTGGCTCCTGCAATTTTCTGCTGCGAGCTGATTGCTAGCGGAGCGCAGTGGCACCTTCATTAGCTACCTTTGAACTTTCCCGGATGGAAGTGAGGAAGCAATCATCGTATGTGTTGGGAGTGAGTGAAGGAAGAAGTTTTATTTTCTTTCCATGATATTTCAGACAGTAGCCCAGAAGCCGGGGTGGGAATTATTTTTTTCCCCTCCTATTTCTGAACACCGACCAAATGCAAGATCCTGAAGGCACCCGCAAATCCTAAATCACCATGTCCCGTTGCCACTGGAACTATCTGTAGGGAAAGACCTCGGTCTATTTGCGATGGCCATGCAATGCTCTGCAGCAGAAGGAAGATGGAAACTTACTTCTTGGAAGGTCTGAGGAGAAACAGACGGACACTCAGTCTGTGTAAGGGCTTGATAAATTGTCGCTGGAGTCTCCTCAAATTTACCAGTGCTGCTCCAGGTTTTGCATGCTGCCTAAATGAGATCTGCACCTTCAGGCTCATTTTTCTTTCTAGTTCATTGCACTCACCCAACTCAAAGCGTCTTGTAGAGCCTCCGCCCTAACGAGGCAATGCCTGTGAGGAGCCCGAGGAGAGAGCTGGTGAGCTCTTCATTGGGGGTGATGGAGTCGCCTCGCCAAGGAGCACCCCGCTTTGGGAACTGGAGGTCTCACAGCAAACGGCAGCCGGACCCGGGAGCCCCTGTGCCAGCAGAAGCTCCACTGGTGTGGGTGGGAGTGCTGGTGGAGAAGGCGCTCGAGGAGTTGACTCAAGACAAAATTTGGTAATGGGAAGGGCAGATGAGTGCTGGGTGAACTGAAATCCCTCTCATGGGGGAAAAGCAACCAACTGGCGTTAGGCACGAGGGGAGGATGGGCCAGCACCTCTGCAGTGTGCTGAGGCATTACGCTCAGCGAGGTTGCTGAATAATTAAGGCAGATTTATTTTACTTTTGTGGTTCGTTATCTTTCCATGGTTTCTCATCTTCCTGCCTCAGCTGCTGACCAAGGACCAGACAATTAGTTGCGGAGCCCAGGGCGTTCAGGGAAAGCCCCCAGGCTGCTCCAAGCCCAGGGCTCTTCTGCAGCGACGGCTGCTGCTGGGCTCTCCCCAGCTCTCCTGTTCATCCCCCACCTGTGGAAGATGTCATGATTGATAAAAATCACAGCCCAAAGCCGAGGTGGGCACCCAGCCCTTGCTTTAAAGTGGCTCTTCCAAACTGTATTTTCCATACATTAATTTTCTGTGTTGCCAAAGAAATGGTTCCCCACCAGCTGCAGGTTGCTACCTTACGCCAGGGTGCCCGTGGTGCCCTCCCATCCCACTTCTCTGTGGTCCTCAGCCCCCTCCGATGAGCATTGGGGCAGTGGCAGCTGGGCATGGGGATGAGTGTGGGCACGGCGAGCGCTCGTGAAAGCGACGTCTGTTTTCAGGGCAGCGTGGGCCTTCTGCAAGGAGGGCGTTGAGGAAAGGAGAAGGGAGAAAGGTTCATTTCCCTCCAGCCTGGAGCTGCATGCTGGTGGTTGCAGGCTGCCTGGAGCACTCCAGCTCCTCATGCAGCAATTAGCTCAGCATTTCCTTATGCTTACATCTGCAAACCATATGCTCAGCGCTGCTGTATAATGAGCAGCGTTCCCCGCACAGTGAACTGCTGGAGAGTTTCGAAAGGCGGAGGGGAGGGAGCTCTGCTGCGGCCAGGGCAGGGTTTCCTGATGTCCAGGGCATTACTGGTCCACCTCGGTGGCTGGGGAAGCTCAGCCCAGGGCTTCTGATCAACCTGATCTAGTTATCAGTGTCCCTGCTCCCTGCAGGGGGATGGACTGGGTGACCTCTAGGGGTCTCTTCCCACCCAAAACATTCTGTGATTCTATGATTCTCCTGGGGCAGTGGGTGCTTTGCATAGAATCATAGAATCACAGAATCATAGAATCACCTCGGTTGGAAAAGACCTTTAAGATCATCGAGTCCAACCTTTAACCTAACCCTGCCATCCCACCACTAAACCCTGTCCCTCAGCACCTCATCCATCCTTCTTTTAAATACCTCCAGGGATGGGGACTCGACCACCTCCCTGGGCAGCCCATTCCAGAGCCTGACAGCCCTTTCGGTGAAGAAGTTTTTCCTAATGTCCAGCCTAAACCTGCCCTGGCGCAGCTTCAAGCCATTCCCCCTCGTCCTATCGTCCATTACCAGGGAGCAGAGGCCGACCCCCACCTCACTCCCCCCTCCTCTCAGGCAGTTGTAGAGGGTTGGATGGTACGAGCCTGGTGCCCCACAAGCGTGTTCCCCCACGTGCTGGTGTTGCAGTGACCGCTGCCACCCTCCTGCCCCAGCCCCCCTGCCTTCTGCAGGGGTGCGCTGCTCCCCCTGCTCCCCCTGGGCCTTGGTGGACGCCAAGGGACCTTGTGCTGCCAGCGAGTGCTGGTGGCTGGCAGCCCAGAGGAATGGCCACTAAAGTGGCTGAGCCAGGGGCAGAGCACAAGGACTTGCTGCAGAGGCTGGGAAGAAAAGGTGCTCCTAAGCCCTGGGACTCGAAACCCAGAAATTGGCTGTAGTTCTTCAACACAGCAATTCACACAGCCTTTTCACTGATGCGTCGGTAAAAATCTTTCATTTAAAATTTGCTTTTCTAACCTGCTCTGCCCGCAGTCTCACCGGTGGCCTTGCTGGGCAGGCAATGCACGGCAAACAGCCTCGCACACCGGTCTCAGCTCTGCTTCCCCTACCGGTGGGCAGCCCTGGTAGGGCTTTACAGGCAAAAAGTTGCCTGTGGGCTGCAGGGTAGGTGTGCTGGTGCTGACCCTCACCCAAGGCACCAACCTTTTCATTTCTGTTCACCAAAACATTATTTGCATCCCTCGGTGCCCCATCTCTTGGCATCGCCTTGGCATCGCCGCGTTGGGTAGAGCAGTGGTCAGAGGGGCCCTGCCTCTGGGCTGACCTCCCGGCAGCACCTCCTTTGCTGTGTTTATGTGGGCAAGATTTAAAACTGTGCCTGGCATCCTGCCCCCTTCAGACTCGGCAGACATAGATCCCACTCTTTATGCAGCTCATGAATTCAGCTGAGTGTCATTTTGCAGCGGGAAAGCTTCTGCACGTATTTGTTAAAGAGTTTTAAAGGGTATTTATCTGTAGCGTTAGGATGAGTAATTAAACTATAGAGAAGATCCTACCTGCTGGCCCCCGGGGGCAAGCATCTCCTTTCAGGATGCAATCCTTGCAAGCAAAGTCTGCATCTGCTGCTGCCTGTAAAGGCATGCACCGGCTGCGGGCCTAACCCAGACCCCTCTGAAATGGAAGGGAGGCATTTCAAGGCCTCCCAAACCCAAGAGGTCTGGCTCTACCGACCGCTGGGCATGAGCTGAGCAGCGGTGTGCCGCAGTGGGAAGGCAGCAGGGAAGCCCTGAGCTCCATGGGGGTGAGCCAGGGGTAGGAGGATCCACCAGGGGAGCAACCCCAGTGACATTTATGGAGGTAGAGGAGAGCTAGAGCCATCCGGCTGGCTCGCTCAGGCACAGTGAGCCTGCTCTGCCAAGGTGGCCATTCACTGCAGCCAGCTCCCACCACTGAGGAACACATCCCCCAGGGCTGCTCGCCTGGGGGGGAGCACGAGCCTGCCTGAAAGGCTGCGGAAGACTTCCCAAAGGCGGAAAAAAACCTTCGCTGAGAAATCACATTGTGGATTCAGAAAGAGTTGGAAAGTTAGAACTGCTGCTTTGAAACTCTTTTGTCCCGGCTGTCAAGCAGGCAACAGATAACCCCAGCCCTCGCCGCCACCGTCAGCATTATAAAGCAGATCTTTACACGGGGATAAAGTGTTCTTCAGCAGTTTTGCTGGAGTATCAGGCGCAAACAGACTGCTCAATACGCAGCGTGAATGCTTCGGAATATATTTGGGTCTGGAATAAATGACTCGTTGTGGTTGCTGTTGCAAGAGGCGCCGAGTTCCTTAAAAATAAAAAGCTGTTCTATAACACATTGTATTAGCAGCGCATCAGAGTGTTCAGCAAGTCATAAATTACTTGTCACCCTGTCGCCACGGTGGAGTCACTGTGACAAAAGTTCAGAGATAGCTTCAACTGCGGTCAGAAGTTTGGGTTTTGTTAGCCTCTGCCCTCAATGTCGGGGTGCCTGTCTCCTGCGTGCCTGCCGCACCCCTGCCCAGGGACGGGCATCCCCCCCCCCCCCGTTGGACGCAGCTGACTTGGGAGGTTGGGGGCGTCAGCGTGGCAGCTGGAGAGGATGCAGCTCAAAAGAGACAAAATAAAACTCAAGTGCAATCGGGGGGTTGCTTACTGAAGCATTTGTTGCCAAGAAGGTCAATGGCATCCTGGGGTGCATTAAGAGGAGCGTGGCCAGCAGGGCGAGGGAGGTTCTCCTCCCCCTCTGCTCTGCCCTGGGGAGACCCCACCTGGAGCACTGGGTCCACTTCTGGGCTCCCCAGTTCAAAAAAGGTGAGGAACTCCTGGAGAGAGTCCAGAGGAGGGCAACAAGGATGATGGGGGGACTGGAGCATCTCCCCTAGGAGGAAAGGCTGAGGGAGCTGGGCTTGTTCAGCCTGGAGAAGAGAAGGCTGAGAGGGGATCTCATCACCACCTACAAATATCTCAAGGGTGGGGGTCAGGAGGACGGAGCCAGACTCTTCCCAGTGGTGCCCAGTGCCAGGACAAGGGGCCATGGGCACAACCTGAAGCAGAAGAGGTTCCAGTGGAACGGGAGGAAGAACTTGTTGACTGTGAGGGTGATGGAGCCCTGGCCCAGGCTGCCCAGGGGGGCTGTGGAGTCTCCTTCTCTGGAGATCTTCAACCCCCTCCTGGCCACTGTCCTGTGCCCCCTGCTCTGGGTGAGCCTGCTTGGGCAGGGGGGTGGCACTGGGTGAGCTCTGGAGGGCCCTTCCAACCCTTGCCAGTCTGGGATTCTGGGATTCTGCAGCTGGGGGGTTGCTTTATTGAAGCATTTGCAGGCAAGTGATGGTTTTGGGAAAAGTCTTGTTGGAAATGGGACAGGGTGCGTGCTCACCGCTTCGTGGCAGTTGCCCTCACAGTCACTGTTTTCTTTCATAATAAAATTTATTGCCATCACAGGCTCCTGGTGCCTGGACTCTGCTCCACAAAGCTTGTGCAGGTGGTGGGAAGATGGAGCCTTCTTTTGTAGGTGAGCGGACAGACGTATCGCTTTACTCTTGCACCTACATGGTTCTTGAGGTTCTTTTTTACTTGTCTGGGTGATAACTCACTGTAATTATGAGTATGTCCAGATATTAGATAAATACATAAATAAATACCCATTTAGCTCCTTCTCAGGAAGATGTAAATACGGCTTGCGGGCAGAGAGAGGCTGAGAAGCAGAGATTACCCTGCAGCCCTACGGTGGCTCTGCTGCAGCCAGAAACTGACTCACTGCTTCCCGAGTCCCTGCCCAGTCCATCAGCCATCAATTACCCTTCCCCCAGGCTTTATTTTTGGATAACAAAAGTAACAAAAATGCTGAGCACTTCCTGGCGATAGATATTTAAAAAAAAACAAACAACCTCTTTGGGGTATTTCTGAGCCTCGGTTCTTGGGGGGTAGGGTGGGCGGAGATGTCCCTGCCACGCCGTGAGCGCCCATTTATTCTCATCGTGGCCAAGTGCAGCTGCAGCCTCATCTGCAATAACTGGCTGAATGCTGAAGGGAAGAGGGAGCTGAGTGTCTTTGGCATTTTAGAATAATGTGCCTTTTTTCATCTTGCCTAATTTAATGTGTGGTTCAGATGTTCCTGCCTGAGAGCTGTGATAGATCTTGCCGGTGCTGCGTAAGTGCTATACGGTCCGTGCTGCTCCGAGAGTAGCTTGTAGCTATTCATGCCTGGAAATAAAATATGAGTATGTTTAAATTCTCCCCTTTACATTTGGCACAGCAGTTATTAGTGAAACCAATGTATTTTTTGGCAGCCTTCGCTATTACTTTGTGACTATTTGTGTTAAACTAATAGCCTTTCTTTCCCCCCCAAATTCTTCTGATATTCTGAGGCTTCGACAATCCTCAGACCGGCAGTTTGCTGTAATGGCACGGCCTCATTAGCTTGATGCATTTGAACATACATACTAATAAGGCTGTCATAGGAAGAAGGATACTTTATTGTGTTCTTCCCCGGGGTTGCCACTTGAAATAAGACCAATTGCCAATAGCGGGCAGTGCGTTTCGGAGGGAGCCCAAGGAGGGGCGGAGGCGAAGGTGCCGGGGGCTTTATGGGCCTCCAGAGAAGCTGCTTGTTTGCAGGAGCGGCGCTTCTCCCTCCTCTACCCAGGCAAACACGTGCTCCGCATAAAAACCAAATTTCTCAGGTAGCACTTCTAAATTCGTAATTAACTCCAAGTCCATAATTTCCAAGTGTGGGTAGAGGAACTGCTGCTCAGCTCAGCGAGTACTAAAAATAGAGCTGCAGAGAAACCCCATGCCAGCTCAGGAGCTCTGTTACATTAAATGTTTAATTAACAAAATTTTACTGCATTACTTATGGCTGTTTCTTCAATCTATTGCTGTGTTTCGTGAATGATACCAAGAAGCATGCGCTTGTTTTGTCATGTTTTTCATAAACCTTAAATTAGATTTTTTTGTGCAGCAGACGACATTGATAATTTTTTTTTTTTCTAATGGGCTCTGGAAAAGGTTTTTCTTTCTTTCTCATTATAATGGAGCCGACGGTTTCTTTTGAGGCATTGACTGTATAAATCTAAAAGCTCTCATAATGCCTCATTTCAGCTTTAATAGTCATCCCGATTTTTTTTGTTTAGAAAACACAAGCACTGTAGAATTGCGATTACAGCAAGAGCATGCGAGTGGCATAACCAGCCCCTCTGCCCATCAGGAGCTGCTGCTGGCGCAGCTGAGGCTCTGCCATGGTCTGGGCTGGGGGCACCAGCTCCCTCCTGTTCCTTCTGCTCGTCCCCACGCTGGGGCAGGGACACTGATTATAGCAGCGTTGGCTCAGACACCAAGACATTTCTGAGATGAAGCCCATTTCCTTTGGAAGATAGGCTTTGGGTTGCACTTTTGGATATGAACACAGGAGGGCAACAAGGATGAAGGGGGGACTGGAGCATCTCCCCTAGGAGGAAAGGCTGAGGGAGCTGGGCTTGTTCAGCCTGGAGAAGAGAAGGCTGAGAGGGGATCTCATCACCACCTACAAATATCTCCAGGGTGGGGGTCACAAGGACGCAGCCAGACTCTTCCCAGCGGTGCCCAGCGCCAGGACAAGGGGCAATGGGCACAAACTGGAGCAGAAGAGGTTCCAGTTGAACAGGAGGAAGAACTTGTTGACTGTGAGGGTGATGGAGCCCTGGCCCAGGCTGCCCAGGGGGGCTGTGGAGTCTCCTTCTCTGGAGATCTTCAACCCCCGCCTGGCCGCTGTCCTGTGCCCCCTGCTCTGGGTGAGCCTGCTTGGGCAGGGGGGTGGGACTGGGGGAGCTCTGGAGGGCCCTGCCAGCCCCTGCCAGGCTGGGATTCTGGGTTTTTGTGAAATGAGGAACTGAGGAGAGAGAAAGCTGCAGTTCGGTTATGTTTGGGTGAAATTTAGGTATACATCTGCACCTCAGCCGTTTCAAGTCTCCTCTTTTCTTCTGCTTTTCCATATTTTTTTTTCTGAAAATATAGAGGAGTCCTGCTTATAGCTAAAGGACAATTTCTCACTAATGATAAATGCTTCCCTTAAGAAAGGCTGATCTTAGTAAATAAAAAGCTTGTGCTGCATTTGTTGGCCGACCTGCTAGCTGGCCTCGTGGAGGCACCAAATTCCTTACAGGTCAGCCAACAAATGCAGCAGTGGCACAGCCAGGGTGGACATCCATCTGCCCCAGCTTCCCCAGAGCTGCGCCAACGGAGATGCTGCTCTGTAAGGTGGGAAAGAGCGGTTGGAGATCTCCTTGCAAAGGTCCCCGCGTAGCTCGGAGTCGGCTGCGGAAGCTCCACTCTTCACAGCCGTCTGGATCAGGACTTGCAGTTTTGGTTTCTTTTCCCTTTGCCCGTTGCCCATGGTTCTTGGCTGGCTGGCTGCTTGCCGATGACAGCTCCAACTGTGAGGTTAGCAACGGAGCGGGGCATTCTTTACAAAAGTTTTGCCATTACTGCTGATCCTTCCCCTAACGGGTTTTCATTTGCAGGCAAGAGTCACTTGAAATCCCCCACATTGCACACTCAGAGCTGTGGTCACTGCTGGAGATGCGTTTCTGCCTCCTAAGAGCATTCCCCACATACTAGAGGTGTTCTAAGGGCAGTGATTTCAGCTCAATGCACTGATTGTGTGGGTTTGGGGCACTACTTCAGCACCAGTGTTTGGAGTGGCAGGAATGGAGCTGCCGTCCATTCATTATTCTGCAGAATATAATTCAGAACATTTCTTTTTAATTAGATCTCTTTATTTTATTTTATTTTATTGTATTTTATTAGATCAGTTGGCATAGCTGGAAGAAATAGTGAAATGGCATCAGTGAAAGAGATTGCTCCCTTCTGCAGCCTGCCTCTCTTGTGCAATAAAAATGATTATGTGCTCTGCTTTCCATAGGATTTTGACCTCAAATGGAGTGCAGCTTCGGTGGGCACTTACCATAATGCACAGCAATCAATATTTTCTTTCACTTTTTTTTTTTTTTAATTGCATTCCTGGCTCTATTATGTACTGTTAAAAACCTGCCTTGAGTGCATAATTTTTTTTCTGATTGGCATTATTATGTTGATCTTCACCATTGAGTTGAAGCTGAGCTTCACTGGGTCATGAAGCTGAAGTACTTGTGCCTGTTCCTGTGAAGGGTTCTATTACAGGTGCCAGTCTCCGCAGGGTTTTGGGTGCACACTACAAGTGACGCATTGTCCTGGTTTTGCCTGGGATAGGGTTAATTTTCTTCCTAGTAGCTAGCATAGTGCTGTGTTTTGGATTCAGCACCAGAAGAATGTTGATAACACGCTGATGTTTTTAGTTGTTGCCGAGTAGTGCTCAGACTGCTCAAGGACTTTTTGAGCTTCTCCTGCTCGGCCAGGGGCATAACAAGCTGGGAGGGAGCACAGCCAGGACAGCTGACCCCAACTGACCAAAGAGCTATTCCAGACCATGGAACGTCATGCTGGGGGGGTCGGTCGCGGGCAGAGTGATCGCAACTTGGGGAGTGATCGTGGTTTGGGGAGTGATCGCTGCACTGGACAGGCTGGGCATCGGTCAGCGGGTGGTGAGCAATTGCATTGTGCATCACTTGTTTTATATATTCTATATAATCCCTTAACATTCTCATTATTACTATTATTATTATTTTCTCTTATTAAACTGTCTCTATCTCAGCCCACGGCTCTAACCTTTTTTTTCCCCCGATTCTCTCCCCCATCCCACTGAGGGAGGAGGGAGTGAGCGAGCGGCTGCATGGTGCTGAGTTGCCAGCCAGGTTAAACCATGACACGCATGGATGTTTTTTCCAGTCTGAGTCACACAGGCTTAGATGGGCAGCCAAAGCCAATAGGCACAATGTGGTTGGCCCTAAATACCTGATGAGAAGATGAGCATCCTTCTTACGGTTGGCTGCTACATAGAATCATAGAATCATTTCGGTTGGAAAAAACCTTTAAGATCATCAAGTCCACCCAGCACTGCCAAGTCCACCACTAAACCCTGTCCCTAAGAACCACATGACCATTTTGGCCCTGTTTTGCATGCTAGGCATCCAAACCCATAAGCAGCATCACGGCACTCTGAGCCCCGCACAGTCCACGTGGAGGCCATGGAGTCATGGTGTGTGGACAGGTCGGCACACCTTGTCCCTGTCAGTGCTCCTGGACCTGGGACGAGAAGTGTCTCTGCATCCAGGAAGCTGGTGGGTACTGGACTCGCAGTCAGACACACAGCACGGTGGAGACCCATCCTCAAGTTTGAGTACGGTCATAAACTCTGCGTGTTTAAGCCCAGTAACACACAGCTTTGCCATTTGTAGGTAGTGTTCCCCCCAAAACCATGACGTTATCCTAGGACACGACGTACCACTTTGACAGCAGTGCTCTCTTTTCCATGTAGGAGGGAGGTGGGTCTTTGGTAGATGCTCCCTCCACTTGAGCCTCCATGCTGGTTGGGATCAGTTTTGCAGGAGAGGTTCAGACACATGAGTGGCTGGTGCTGCCAGCGAAGCTCTGGGATGGGGCGTAGCTGGTTGCACGCCTATATCTGCCATGGTGGGTGCCAGGTTGCCATGGGGCCAGCGGGGAGCAGGAGCAGTGAGGGGCAGGGGAGGAGCGTGGGCAGCCCCTCGGCACAGCCACCCCTGCCTACTCCCTCTTCTGGCTGCTGTGCCACACCTGGAGCACTGTGTCCAGTTCTGGGCTCCCCAGTTCAAGAAAGATGAGGAACTCCCAGAGAGAGTCCAGAGGAGGGCAACAAGGATGATGGGGGGACTGGAGGATCTCCCCTAGGAGGAAAGGCTGAGGGAGCTGGGCTTGTTCAGCCTGGAGAAGAGAAGGCTGAGAGGGGATCTCATCAACACTGACAAATATCTCAAGGGTGGGGGTCACGAGGACGGAGCCAGACTCTTCTCAGTGGAGCCCAGCGCCGGGACAAGGTGCCCAAGCCCCCAGGCTGCCCAGGGGGGCTGTGGAGTCTCCTTCTCTGGAGATCTTCAACCCCCACCTGGCCGCTGTCCTGTGCCCCCTGCTCTGGGTGAGCCTGCTTGGGCAGGGGGGTGGCACTGGGGGAGCTCTGGAGGACCCTTCCAACCCCTACCACTCTGGGATTCTGTGTGATTCTGTGGGTCAGATGCACTCCAGGGCCAGAGACCAGAGAAATATTAATTTGCTGGGCAAGATTATGGTACGAAGGAGTCTTATCAATGCAAGGGATGCAGCCTGGTGGCACTCAGGCTATGCAGGTGTTTATGAAAAAGATTTTTTTCTATTATTTCACATTGCTCCATTTGAAAGTTCACACTGCTTTAAGCTGGCTCACTGTGTTATAATGTGCGGCTGGTATTGCAAGTCGTGTTACAGATGCATTTTGTGATAGAGTTGATTCCTACAAGCTAAAAACCCCATTAATCCGTCACCGCGCCAAGGGGGCTGAGACGTGCCCTCCTTTCTCTGCACAGAGGATACTGATTTATTTTTCTTTGGCCTTGTTCCAACTGCCTTGAATCCCTGTGGTATAAAAAGAAAATCTACTTTATTCTCTTCCTACTCGTGCAACATCTCCTGAAGGAAATGGCAGAGCAGGGTCTGGCGATGAGAGGCCATCTTATATACAGACGGCCATACCATGGTTCTGTATTTTGGGCAGCTTTCTGCTGCTCTGACCACTCCCAGGGCCCCCAAAGCCCTGGGGTCAGAAAGCCAGGAATGTGGGTTGGTATCCAAGGAGGGGTTGTCCAGACCGTCACACCCAGGGTAGTCATCACACAAACCATGAGCTGGTGTACCAGTCTTAGGCTGCATTTTTATTCATTTTGTGAAGTAATTGCATGCTTTAATGAGTTGTCTGATGATTAAAAGATGAGCTTGGCAGCGGGGCTCCTGCCTCGACTCCTGGCCGTCCCGCAGGGCTCTGGGTGAGCCGCAGCCATGGACATCTTGTGCATGGGAACTGAAGAGCTGATCCCTATCAGCCTCACAGGATGGGGAGGAAAATTAACATCTCCAAGATTTTTTTTTAAGCTCTTCAGATGAAAGACAGTGGAAGAAAGGAGAGTCAGCTACTTATTCCAGAACATTTTCCCTTGAGCACCCCTGAATGTTCTCGACATGATGGTAACACTGAACAGAGACTTATTGTACTTTGGGGAAATCACCTTGTCTGTCCCTCGCGTTCCTCCTCAGCCACGTCCCATTGGCAGGACCGGGGTTGCCACGTCCTGCTGATGGTTGCCAGAGCTGCCAGCCTGAAACCTCAGGAGACACCAGCCTGCGTCCTCAGGAGACACCAGCCTGCATCCTCAGGAGCCAGCCCCCGACCAGCCTCATCCTCAGGAGACACCAGCCTCACCTCAGAGACACCAGCCTCACCTAGAGACACCAGCCTCAGCCTAGGAGACACCAGCCCTCAGCCTTAGAGACACCAGCCTCAGCCTCAGGAGACACCAGCCCTCAGCCTTAGGAGACACCAGCCTGTCCGGCTGTGCGGGAGAGTGGGTGACGCATGTCGCATCATTAATGTGCTCGCTGATGACATGTTGTAAGGTCAGAGGCATGTGCCTGACAAATGAACTGCTTGAAGCCTTTCCCAACAGCAAAGAGAATCGGAATGAGCTTGAAATTCAGGCTTGGATGACTTTGCTGCTCTGCACTCGCTTGTGAAAGCTGGCAGGTGAAGCACCACCTCTAATTCCAAGTGCATCCTTTCCTGGGGTCTCCACGTCTGCGCTAATGCTTAGTGCTGAGGCTGCTTTTCTCAGTGAGTGCCTCTAGGAGCTTGTCAGCAGGTGAAGTTCATTTGCAATGCTAATACTTCTTTCCTGTGAGATGGTATGGGTTTTATTCATAGGCTTGCTTCAGTAAAAAGCTCACAGATTACTATTTAAATACGCTCAGCCTGGCTCCTTGTCCTTACTTTGTTTTATATACACATGTATTCCGCAGATAACACAGAGGAATTCAGCTTGTTTCATTAAAAGGGAAAGAAGGCAGCTTCGGAGAGGTGCAACCTGCACTCAGGACTAATGAACTCGGTGTGCGCGAGGCCAGCTTGTTCCCTCCCCAGTTATTTATTCATTTGCTTGTTTTCACAACGGCAGACGGGTCTTGGTGTGTGCTGGGCTCTGCTTGGCAGGGTAGGTGCCGAAGCCATCAAACACTGCTGAACCAGAGCTGGAGAGCCGTGGAATCGCATAGGAGTGGAAGAAAACACAGTCCTGGGTCCTGCGCTGGGAGGAGGTTGGGCTCCAAGCTGGACCAGCAGCCTGAGTGTCCTATTTGTGCCCAGTAAAGATTAAGTCTATCTAAACCAAGTTCAAATGGAGATCTTCCCCCCTGATATGAGGCTAAAAGGATGGCTTACTGAGCCGAGCAAAGCAGGTACTGGAAGGCTATATGGTCACCTTGAAGAAATACGTGGAGGGCTGGACACCAGGGAGGGAAGGGAAATATCAATCCTGAAGGACAGCACTGGCACAAGGACAAGTGGGTTTAAAATTTCCATGGCTAAGTTTAGGCTGGAAAGTAGAAGAAAGTTTCTGACATTCAGAAGGATAAATTATAGAATAGTTCCCAACAAGAAAAGAGGAAAAAAAGGATGCATTTTATTTTAAGATGAAGTTTAGCAGTTTATGGAAACAGTCATGTGATGTGATCCCATGGGAATAGATTAAATGGTACAGATGGGTCCTGTATCTTCGCACAGGAGATTTCCTGGGCTCTTGCCACGAATGCTTATGGGGGCCCAGGGAAATTCTAATTCACCACAACTGCCCTGTATGCTCCAAGTTAACAACATTTTCCTAAAGACAGTATTTTAGTGAGTAATTATTCTCAGAAGTAGCTTGCAGTACAGTTAAAATATGCTCAGTGCTCTTCAACATTACGCTTGCTCCTTCCTGTGCTTACTTTCCCGTGCATGAACTTTAGTCTTTGAATAAGAAATATACTTTGCTAGACAGAAGCAGTGGAAATGCCATAGGAAAAGAAGCCTGAATATTGAACTGGAGTTCAAGCTTGTCGTTCAATGATCTGATAATAAATGTCATATGTTATTCAACTTTCAAATTAAATCCCTGAGCAAATATTTTGCAAGAAGGTGCTGATTTGTCCCCGTTCCCTACTTTATTGGGAAATTTCAATAACTAAGTCATAACAATTCTGCAAAAAACACTTAATCAAGACTTTCCATCGACGAGTTGATTTAGCAATACAGGCGATGAAGATGGCCTGATATCTTGAATGTTGAGTTATTTCCCAGCCTTCTATTTTTCTTGCCTGGAAATCTTCTCTACCTACTCTCTAAAAAGCCATTTTTATTGTGATGGGATTTTATTTTCACAAAATTTTGCAGGTTATTTACTGTGAGTGAGAAGAGAATGAGTTTTAAAGAGATGTGACGGACAAATGATGTATACCTCCCCTGCTTGCTATTTTTCTTTTAGTTGTAGGTAATAAATTCCTTCTTCTAAGGCAAAGAAAATTATAGCATGAGGGACAAAACCCAGGAACCCCTCTCTGGGAGCCCCGCAGTGCAGCAGCACCTGCAGGCAAAGGAACATCTGGGCTGTAGAAATCAGGCCAGCTCTGCGTTCGCATCTTCTGCATGCTGTTTTTTGGTGGTAAAATAATTAGGACTCTTTCTCCAGCTTAGAGAAAGGGAATGGGGATCCACTGCTGGTAGCTGCAAATGTTAAATAAGGATCTCCTTTTAAGTCAGAGCCAAGTTTTAAACGGCTGCAGAAGCCCAGTAAACAGCAGTGGATTGGCTTTTCTGACCCACCGCTCACCAACTCCTTTTATCTGCTCGGGCTCACACATCCCGGATCAAGAAGGCAATTTCCTTTACAACAGCCTGGGATGTACAAGCCTCAATAAGCCAGCAGTCACCTTCGTTTTCAGGATCAGTGGACTACAAAGGGAAAAGAAAGGGAACAATTTAATAACATTTCTTTTCCATAGGCGGCTAAGCCTGGGCACGGTTCTGCTCCTCAGCATGCACTGCTTATCCCACCGGCCGCGGGGAAGCTTCTGAGCAAAAAGGTGAGTCCAAATATAAAAGCACTGAAAGGAAGCCTAAACAGAGAAAAATTGTCCCTTTTACGCCCTCTAAAATTCATAAGAAATGTGCTCCAAGCAACTCATTGCGCTCTAGGATGGTCTGTTGTGAGGAGGCTGCGTACCACCCCAGGGTCCCCCTTATTTCCAGCTGTACGTTGCAGAATTAAAAAGACTCTGTGAAAAAAAAACCCAAAACAAACATGTAGAAAAGACCACTTTCAGGCTTAAAAAATTGTTTTCTATTCAGCATGCTATAGCACTGAACACTTCTCGTTTCTTTTTTGCTGTGACAGCAAAAAATACCTTGGTGGCACTTTTTCTTCCCTGGAGTTAATGTTCCAGCCCAGGAGCTGCTCCACAGCAGGCAAACCATCGCGGGTTTTCCACGCCCCACGGAAAGACCCAGCCCGACTGCAGAAGGCTTGCAGCCCTTGGCAGCTTTCCCTCTGAGCCCAGGACTGATCCTGTTTACTCCCCACGCTGTGTTTTGCTGGGACAGCCTCTGGATGCTGCACTGAAGACTGGGGAGCATCCCCGCGCGTCACCACCCCAGGGCAGGGGCAGCCCCATCACAGGCATCACCTTAAGCAAAGCCCTGGGGACATCCCACGGCCATTGGGGGTTGGACTAGATGACCTCTAAAGGTCCCTTCCAACCCAAAACATTCTATGATTCTATGATTGTATGATTCTATGATTATTCGCGTGGTACTTGACATTTATGTGGTTTTCCCCTTCCGATGTCGCTTCCCTGTATGAAGCGCCAAGCGTGGCAGCTTGCAACAAGCCTCGTCCCCCTTCCACAGAAGCGTATTCAGGGTGTCAGTTCACAGCCCTTCCCAAAGCTCCAGGCTTTCGGCAGATATTTAATTTCTTCTCTCTTCAGACAACTTGCGGCTTTTTGGAGTTTGCAGAGGGTTGATGGGGAAGAAGGGCATGTAGGTGCCTCGCTGGCTGAAGGTGCTGGCATCTGCCACCCGCTCTTGTCCTGCACCACAGCTTCCCACTAACTTTTCCAAAGGTGGAGAAAATCGCTGATTCTCAATTGCCTCAGCAAAAGTACAAATCAGCAAGGCACCAGGAAATAGAAAATTGATTTCAGATTTGTCTGCTTTGGGGCTGCTGGTTTTCACTTCACCCAAGTCAGAGAAGGAGCCTTAGATGGATTGATGGCGCAGGACATCGATGCCAGGCATGAGCTCACCTGCTTCCAGGAAAGGTCACCAGCCACCGGGAGGGTGTGATTACAGAGCAGGCAAAGGAGATCTGAAGGAAAATTCTGGGGCTTGGATGCTTCCAATATTTGGAAAATGGAAACCAGCACCAGAACAGTTCCAACAGCTTTGTACCTGCAGGCTGATGTGGCAAAGCACAGCTCCTCTGATCCCAGGGGGCAAAAAGGGGCTGCCCAGCAAGGAGATGGTTGTGGGGTCAAGAGCTGTGCATCTGACAGTGGGCGTGAGCCTCTGGCTCTGTATAGAGCACGAAAGCTGCACAGCATGTTACGGTGCATAGAATCACGGAATGGTTTGGGTTAGAAGGGACCCCCAGAGGTCACCCAGCCCAACCCCCCTGCAGGAGCAGGGACACCTTGAACCACATCAGGTTGCTCACAGCCCCCTCAACCGGCCGGTTCCCGGGGGGGCCCCCCCCCTCTCTGGGCAACCCCTGCCAGGGTTTCACCACCCTCACTGGAAAGAATTTCTGCCTTAGATCCGTCTAACCCCCCCGTTTTAACCCCCCCGGCCTGCTAAAAGCTTGTCCCCCCCTTTCCTCTGGGCCCCCTTGAAGCTCTGAGCGGCCGCACTCAGCTCTGCCCGCAGCCTCCTCTGCTCCAGGCTGAACACCCCCAACTCTCCCAGCCTGGCCTCAGAGCAGAGGGGCTCCAGCCCTCGGAGCATTTTAGTAGCCCTCCCCTGGCCCCGCTCCAACAGGTCCATGTCCTCCTTGTGCTGAGGGCTCCCGAGCTGGACGCAGGGCTCCAGGGGAGGTCTCCCCAGAGCAGAGCAGAGGGGCACAATCCCCTCCCTCCACGCTGGCCACGCTTCTCCTGATGCAGCCCAGGGTAGGGTTGGCTTCTGGGCTGCCAGCGCCCATGGCCGGCTCATGGCCAGCTTTTCATCCAGTGTGCCAGAGCCTGCTTCTGTAGGAACTACAGGACAAAAACTAAACAATATGAAACGTTTTAAACAACTTACTGCACTTATGGTAGTATGTGGCATGAAAAATAACTCGTTTAGTGAGTAGATACAGGCAGTTAAGGGAGAGCCATATTTTCATTTTAATATGCACTCTTCTCAAGGTGAGTTAATAGAGGCTTTTTGTAATGACCTAAATACAACTTCAATTTCTCGTGCCTGTAAGCACTCCGTATTTTTTAGCATTCATTCAGGTTTGTTATGGGGAAATCAGCCAAGCCACAAACCAAACACTTTGCAATGCGTTCCCATGTAATTTCTGCACAAACAGGAAGATGTTTTTACACTGTGAAATGAAGCAAACTGGAATAGCAGTAATGATTTGATAAGAATTTCCTAAGTATTCTCCAGCTTATCTCTGCCATTAGCTAATTTGCGCCTGGACGGTTGCCATGGAGATCTGGCTGAGCAGGCAGCAGCATTGATGCTCGCTGAGACACCGATGGAGAGGAGGGAGAGCATGGGAGGTGCAGGGTTTTTTTTTTATCTTCTGCTGCCAGCCCATGTCTACATGCACGTTGTGGGTGTACACGTGCCCTGTGGATAGAGGCTGGGTCCTTCTTACCCTCTGATACCCCAGAGGGCACATCACCCGCGTCCAGCCTGGTGTCCGGGTGTGAATCTGTCAGACTGAGCATCCCCAGCACCGCGCTCCGTGGCAGAAATCCGGCAGCGACACAGCTGCCTTGCTCTGAATCGCTGGCCCTTCAGTAAACCACGGCGTCTGGGGGTTTCGCTCCTGATCACTCCAGATCTTCTCCATTTAGTGAATCTCACCCCAGTGGTCTCTCCTGAAGCTTTGTGTGCTTTCCTTCCACAGAGCCACAGGTGAATGCACCTGAATGCATCTGAGTGGAACAGGCTGCCCAGGGGGGCTGTGGAGTCTCCTTCTCTGGAGATCTTCAACCCCTGCCTGGCCGCTGTGCTGTGCCCCCTGCTCTGGGTGAGCCTGCTTGGGCAGGGGGGTGGCACTGGGGGAGCTCCCGAGGGCCCTGCCAGCCCCGGCCATGCTGGGATTCTGGGATCTGTTGTCTTAATGAAAGTTAAGCCACAGCGCAGAACTTGTACCTTCTGGATGAGGGCAGCAGAGCATGCTCAGCTGGCAGAAGCATCTAGAATATGGTTTGCAACAAAGGAGAGGAAAAAAGTGAGGAAGAGTAAAACAGTAAATCTGCATCCTGGAGGGCACGCTGGTAGAGCCCTGGCAGAACTTCGGAGGGTGCTCTCACCCGGGGGGGACAGTCCAAAATCTTCTCCTAAAGCTCATGGAGATGAGATAACTTTACTTTGCATGTGACGGAGACTGTGCCATCTGAAGTAGGTGCAGCTGGTGCAGGCACGCTTGGGTCTATCTGGCAGCGATTTGGTAACACTGACCAAATTTTCATCAAGTTGAATTGCGTGCTAGATGACAGTAGACATTTTCATCTGGCATTGCCATAGAAATTTTTCAAAATGTAGATGAGCTAAGCTGCTTGCTTTGAAAACCAACATGAAACGTTGGATTTTGTGCTGGGAAATGTCCCACAAGTCTCTGTTGCTGTTTTTCTTGTTTTAATGGGTAGGAAGGCTGCTATATGTCTGTCCATCTATTCCTCTGGCTCTGCATGTCTCGGTCAGGATAAAGCGAGGACCACTGATAGCTCTGAGCGTGTTGGTCAGCTCAGGACAGTTCTGCTACCAGGTCCTTCTCCGCTGGCTGCAAAAAGTGCAATGTTACCCAGGCCCTAGGTGTGGTTGAGGGCCTGCAGCAAGAGTCTCCATCTGTTACGGTTCAGTGGATGGGAACGCAGCTTGCCCTTACGTTCCTTGAGGACTGGTTCCTCTGCTGGGAAGGACCCCTTCCCACAGTGGGGCTGGAACATGGGACCTGGTTGTCTCTAAGTTTCCTGCTCTTATGCATTTATGAAAGCATCCCACAACAAGTACTTCAGCCAGGAGAGACATGGAACAGTGGTTTTCAAAGAACTTTTTTACCACTGTTTTCAGGACATACCCTAAATTTCCTGTCAGATTTTTTTTATGAGTTCCCTCTAACTTATCCGCCTCTTTTCCCCTAAAGCCTTATAACTCTAGAGCTGGCTGCCATTCACACAATCTCACTTTTTATATTAATATCGCCCACCAGAGCCTTGAGGCAACCCTGAAGGCCACTGCTTTACATGAAGCAATATGGCTTTTGAAGGACAGCTGATGCCCATGCGGACGTGGTGACAGCCACCATGGCCAGCATCCTGTACAAGCTGCTGTGGGACAGGATAGATGGGATTCACTAGCAACAAGGATGTTCCAGGTCTGTGAACAGCTTCCCTGGGGAGGGTTTTCCTCCATCACCTCTGCTCAACCTCCATCTCTCTATGTGGTGCTTGGAAGAGCTCTCCTGTGGTCACTTTGTAGACAACAGCAAGTGATGGTGAACACTTGCTGCTGGGTCCTCCTCACCGAACATGTGCATGGAACGGCACTTGAGGATCCCACCACCAGCACCTTTGAGATGAGCAGGACAGACCCATGACCACCTCCCATCTCCCTTCCCCTCCCAGCCCTTTGAAGTCACCTGGGGTTGAGGGGCACTGCAGCGGCTGAGGTACCTGCCTCAAAATTCCTGTCCTGGCATGGAGGGACCCAGGCACACCAGCACCATTCCTGAGAGGTGGTAAGTTAAAAATGACTTTTCTGCAAATGAAGTGTGAGTGCTGTATAGACAACACCTCTCAAGGGACTTCGGTTTTTGTCAGGCACCTTCATTCAACACCAAACTGGTCCATCCCTTTGGCTTTGCACGGGCTGTTGGTGCCGAGCTGGAGGGAGGGTGGCAGTTATGTAGGCTCGATGAGGACTTTTAAGGGAGAAAAGCAGAAACTGGAGCATTAGTGTCAGCCCAAAGTGTCAGATTAGTAGTGCAAAGACTCCTCGGTGAAACGGCTACATCTGCTCACGGCGACTGACAATGTTAAGATGATGATAAGAGAAAAAGAAACATTAAATAGTTCCTAAATTGAAAGCCGTATCGGTGAAACATTTCTAACTAAGGAGAAGTATTCTGGTGGCTAGAACCAGAAATTAATGACGCATATGTTCTTCTACAAAATAATGAAGCATCTGAGAAACAAGTGGATGAAGGTTACATTACCTTGTGCTGAGCAGTGATGTTATTGGCATGTGATGGATTTGATATCAGGAAAGTCAGGAAAGACACCGGCTCGGAGGAAAGCCAGCAGAAGGAAAAGAGGGTATGCATATGTCTCTTAGGAAAGGATGCTTTCTTCAACAGAGAGTTAAGAAATACCCTGATCCTTGCCCCAGGTACCTACGTGGCTCTAGGACTGCTAGCAATACAGAGCATTTCCACCTAGGCGATAAATCTCTAATGAGATCTGGTGACCAAAGCTGAAACAAGACAGCTTCAGCTCAGAAGCAGAAAATCACTGCAGGTAATGAGGTACTTCTACACCTTAACATGAGCTGCAATGGATTGTCCATCACGGAAAATTAATAAAATCAAGATTGGATGCTTTCTTAAAAGCTACATGAGAATTAATTGAAGGCAGTTGAATGGTTTATGTTATCCGTCTTCCTTCGGGCACTGCAATTGAAGTGATTTTCCCACACTACAAAATATACTGCATGTTCTTGGGAGAGTCATGGAACACCTTGGTGCTAAGCCAGGGTGAGAGCAGGGTGCAGGCAGTGGGCGAGGAGGGCAGGGCTGGCCGTGGTCTCCCAAACATGTTGGTGACTCCCCAATCTCTGACCTGCACAAGCAAAATGGGATGGGAGATGGAGGGCAACCAGGATGGTGGTGCTGAGCAGAGCAGGAGGGGTAGAGGTGAGGCAGAGGAGGGGCAGGGAGGAAGGGCGAACGTGGCTTCCATCTAAGCTGCTGTGTCCTTGGTCAAGCAAAGGAACTTCTTGTTCTGCACGCCAGGATCTCCCCGGGAGCAGGGACCCCTCTCAGGGTCACCCCTCGAGGCTGAGAGGTTCCTGACCCCAGCAGATCCTCGGTGCGTGGCTCACAGCACGCTCACTCTGAAACCTTGGCTGAGGGATGGAAAGGATGGATCGCGCATCCTAATCCCTGAGCCATGAACCGCTGGCCAAGTCTGGGACCGGACTAGGCGCACCTCGGCTCCTCTCTGAGGAAGGAGTTTAGAAAGCCAGGGGCTCCTTCCTGAGCCTGATGGCTCAAGGGGAGGGTCAGCCTGGCAGCTTTGCCTGACCCTGGCCTCTGGGCGGTAAATACCCAAGGGTGCCTTGCATCGAATCTTATAAACTGCTGTCACATTTACCATTGAACCTTGTGAACTCGCTGGTTTACACCAATAAATTCTATTTTTTTTTGCATCCCTCTCACTCCATCCGCCACAGGACCTCTCAACTCTCTGACACACCACGCTTTAATTACCTGTGATTATCACAGCAGCTTTTTACAGAATCAAAGGGTTATCCTGGTAAGTGCATTCCTGTTGACACTTTGGTTTCATTAAGTTGTGTTTCAGCAGAACTCATTTTGAATCAGCCCGGGAAAGGTTTCGATATTCATCTTGGAGAGGCACTGAGATAACGCAGGGACTTGCCGACTCAGCTAATTTCTGCTCCCTGGTTTAATCCAGCTCACAGATAAATTATAGAGGATCTTTGAAATATCTCTTGTCCCTGCTAATTGATATGCCTCTCTGCTGGCTCTGCGTCGACTTCAGCTAATAAGGACGATAACCAAGTTGCCTCGCACGGAGCTGAGTAATTTGTCTGGCGGATGCCATCCATCTCCTCAGGCCTCCCAACCCGCCCGGGGATGCCCGGCTGCAGACATGCTCTCGGCGCATTTAGGCCAGAACAAATATCACCGCCTTTCCTCACCCGTAACCCCAGGACACGGGAACAGAGAGCCTGGCTGTGGGGTTTTATGGTGCATTCAGACAGGTCCTGTGATGATCCCAGCCTCCGCGGGCCCCATCGCAGTATTGCATACTGGTGTCACCCCAGCCCTGCTGTGTCTTCCAGTTGCACTCACTGGTTTGTGCTTGACTGAAGACTCCTCCCAAAAGGCACCATGCCTGGATTTGCAGAGAGGAGTGTGGCCGAGGGCTGCTCAGGGTGTTTTTGCAGCTGAAGGCTCCTGGCTGGGGGCAGCAGCATGTCGGGGCAGCACTGGGCAGACTACACCCAGTGAGCAACAGGGTTTGGGCTCAGAAATTTCTTGGATTTCTTTCTTTCTTTTTCTGAAATATTTCTGCAATTATTTAAAAGAAAAGCTAGAAGCTCGGGTGAAGTGTCAGGACTGAAATTAGGTCACTGCTTTGCCCACAGTTTTGCCATGTTTGAGAGGTGAGCTCAGTCTGAACCCACCTGAGCATCACGGTGCAGAGGGACCTGGGCTGGGGCCGCCGCGTGGGCCGGGAGCGGCCGCAGCCGCTGCCATCCGAGGAGGGGCACATCCGAGGCGAGGGACGGGAACGACCCACGGGGCTGCGCTGCTCTGTCTGAGCAGAATAGCAATAAGGGAGCTTGCCAAGAACAGGGCTTCGACTTCTTTCTAGGTCAGATAACTTTGTTTAAATCCCATACGCAGCAAGAGCAGTGCTTAGTCACCTGGTAAGTGACAGATTCCTGCCATCAGCAGAGGCTCAGAAGAGCTGTTGCTTTGCAGTTTCCATCTCATTTATAAAACAGCAATATCTGCTAGTTTATTCAGTTTTAACCTTACTTTTAAATTTTTCCTGGAAGTGGGAGTCAGAACCGCAGCTGCCTTAGTGGCAGGAATCATTCAGTGGAGCTGGGACCATCGCTGGGCATGCTGCTGGGTGGCCCCCAGAGCCCCCCACCACCCCCAAGCACGGCCCTTGGAGAGGTTCCAGGCTGTGGCGCGGTCATGGCACGAGTGGGGAGCAGGGAGATGCAGGGATGAGTTTGAGCCACGACGATGGCTTTCCTTCCCCAAGTCTCCTAAATGCACCCCTGCTGCGGGTCCCTGGGGAGGGTCCTGCCTTCTGCCCCGCTCCCTTCTCGGGGAGGGCTTGGGGGTCAGAGCTCAGAGCAAAGCCCATCCCTGCCAGTCCTGCCAACTGCTTCTTACAAGCCTTTGCTTCTGCCAGCTGGCCGTTTTTGCAGCACTTCAGAGCACCAGGAGATTACAGAATGTCCTTTCCTCTTCAGGGTTTTTTAATTAACATTTCTATTATCGAGCTTAATTAGCACATCTCTGGCTTCCATCTGCTTTTCTCTGTTACAGCCTGTTGAAGACATTTTGGTACCACATTATGCATATCATGAAGAATAATAAATGAACATTGTTGTGTTCAGATTACACAGCTTGAGCTGAAAGATCAGGTCTGGAGGTCGAGCGGCAGCCACTCCTTTTAGCTCCTGGATCATTTCTGGGTTAAGCTGTGGTTGTGGCTGATGTGCTGGTCGGAGAAATCGCATGTGCTGTGAGCACGGAGCCAGCCGGGCGCCGGGAGGAGCGGTGTTCGGCTGTCCTCAGAGCGATGGTCCAGACTGCTTCCGCTTCTGATGTCCAACAAATCCCATCAGCTTTTGCTAGAAATGTCCACGGGTTGCGTTTACATCACGAAATCTCATGCTCCCCCGCTGCAGCAGCATGGAAGAGGACAGAGCCGTTAATGGGCAGTGTCCTTTTCACAGCCCCCGAGGTGGGATGGAAGTTGCCAGCTCGACGTCCCTGAGCCTCGCCATTTCTGGCAGGTGAGCATAGGTATCAGCTCCCCCTTCGCCTCCCATCAGCAGCCCGGGGGCACTGCTCCCCCATTTCTGGCATCCTCTGCTTATCCTCCGCTGGCATCCTCCTCTCCCGCTGCTCTACGGGCACCTTCCAGCTTCATTCCCCCTGCAGCGCCTCTGGCAAAAGCAGCCCCTGAGCTTGGCTGCAACCTCTGCTAAAACCTTCTGGGGAATTGTAGCAAGGGAGGGCCTGAGAGTCGGGTGCAGATATGGGCTATGTGAGCCCAGGTCCCTCCAGCCTGACCCTTCCCTGCTGCATAGGCTGTGCTGCTGCGTTGCTGCTGCATGAGCAGCCTCAGGAGGGGATCCAGTGGCTCTTCAGGGTCTGTGGGAACCCACGCAGCGCTGGCCAAGGATGCCAATGGGCATGAAAGGAGAAGAAGGGCGGGGGGGGAAGAAGAAATCCTTGTGCTACTCCATGTTGCAAGTAAATTTGTGGACAGAGTGCCGGGTCCTGCACTGTGGTCACAACAACCCCACGCAGCGCTACAGGCTTGGGGAAGAGTGGCTGGAAAGCTGCCTGGTGGAAAAAGACCTGGGGGTACTGGTTGACAGCCGGCTGAATATGAGCCAGCAGTGTGCCCAGGTGGCCAAGAAGGCCAATGGCATCCTGGCCTGTATCAGGAATAGTGTGGCCAGCAGGAGCAGGGAGTACCGTGCCCCTGTACTCGGTGCTGGTGAGGCCGCACCTCGAATCCTGTGTTCAGTTTTGGGCCCCTCACTCCAAGAAAGATGTTGCCTTGCTGGAACAGGTCCAGAGGAGAGCAACCAAGCTGGGGAGGGGTCTGGAGCACAAGGCTTACGAGGGGCCCCGACGCCCTCTCCTCCTGGAGGGGGGGGAGTGGGGGGGGGTCGGCCTCTGCTCCCTGGTAACAGATGATAGGACGAGGGGGAATGGCTTGAATCTGCGCCAGGGCAGGTTTAGGCTGGACTTTAGGAAAAATTTCTTCACAAAAGGGTTGTCAGGCTCTGGAAGGGGCTGCCCAGGGAGGTGGTCGAGTCCCCATCCCTGGAGGTATTTAAAAGAAGGAGGATGAGGTGCTTAGGGCCAGGGTTTAGTGGTGGGATGGCAGGGTTAGGTTAACAGTTGGACTCGATGATCTTAAAGGTCTTTTCCAACCGAGGTGATTCTATGATTCTGTGATTCTCCCTGCTGTGGGTGAAGGGGATCTGTAGAGCTGGCTGGTGGAGCATCCCCCTCTGTCCCCAGCAGCTGCCCCCGTACAGCCCGTCCTCCCCCTGCTCCGATGCAGGCTTTGCCCATGCGCCCCTGCACGCCAGCAAGCCCCCCGCACAGCTTCACGCAGTAGCCGCCTTTTCACCATGCATTGCACTTGTGAGTCACCCATCGCATCGTGTATCAGGCCGAGGTTCGTGGCAAAATCAGTTGCTTAATAAAATGCTTTCCATTCCCATTTCCTAGCTGTTTACTGCCAGGAAAAGGTGGCAGAGAGGGTCTCCACGTTCTTATTGTCTCCTTTCCTAGGGATGCCCTGCAAAAGCTTCTCGAAGAGCCACAGTGGTCTGGTGCGTCAGCTGAGGCCGGCTGAAGGGACATGGTACCTCCTGGTGGGGGTTTCGGTGTGCAGGGTCCTGCTGAATCCCTCACATTTTCATCAGAAGCACTCTGGGAGTGTTTGTTCTTTGCTGAGCTGGGGTGGTGACAATGCTAACGCTTCAAACCAGCATTTTGGGGGGGAAGGCTGAGTTAGGACATGCCCCAGGCCAGGGTGCACACGCATTTCCTCTTCACATTGCAAACCCTGCTGTCACTGATATAGGAATTACAGAACCACAGAATCGCAAGGGTTGGAAGGGACCTCGGGAGATCATTCAGTCCAACCCCCCTGCTCAAGCAGGTTCTCCTAGACCATGTTACATAGGACTTCATCCAGGTGGGGGTAGAATATCTCCAGAGAAGGAGACTCCACAGCCCCCCTGGGCAGCCTGGGCCAGGGCTCCATCACCCTCCCAGTCAACAAGTTCTTCCTCCCGTTCACTGGAACCTCTTCTGCTTCAGGTTGTGCCCATGGCCCCTTGTCCTGGGCTGGGCACCACTGGGAAGAGTCTGGCTCCGTCCTCGTGACCCCCACCCTTGAGATATTTGTAGGTGTTGATGAGATCCCCTCTCAGTCTTCTCTTCTCCAGGCTGAACAAGCCCAGCTCCCTCAGCCTTTCCTGGTAGGGGAGATGCTCCAGTCCCCCCATCATCCTAGTTGCTCTCCTCTGGACTCTTTCTAGGAGTTCCTCATCTTTCTTGAACTGGGGAGCCCAGAAGTGGACCCAGTGCTCCAGGTGGGGTCTCACTGGGGCAGAGCAGAGGGGGAGGAGAACCTCCCTCGCCCTGCTGGCCACACTCCTCTTAATGCACCCCAGGATGCCATTGGCCTTCTTGGCCACCAGGGCCCCCTGCTGGCTCATGGTCAGCCTGTCGTCCACCAGGACTCCCAGGTCCCTCTGGGCAGAGCTGCTTCCCAGCAGGTCAGCCCCCAGCCTGTGCTGGTGCATGGGGTTCGACCTCCCCAGGGGCAGCATCTCTGGTCGTCTGAAGTGCCTTTCATCCAAGACAAATGACCAAAGGTCGGGCACTGGTTGAATCCTCCTTTGCATTCTGGTCTGGGGAAAGCTTGGAGGAGCCACTCAGGATCCCTCTGGGGATCCGCTCCTCGCCCCCCTGGCTCAGAGCTGCGCTGATCTCCCTTCCCCCCCCTCTCCCCATCCCTGGGGCTGGGGCGGGCACAGCTATTCCTGATGGTGGCTGATGGAACCGGTTCTGCAAATCACCACTTTTCCTACCCTCAATATTGTACCTTCAAACATCTGATCGTTAAGAGGTTGTCTCCTGATAATTATTTTTTTTTCTACCTTTGACAGTTGTTTGTCTTTTGAATAATTTGTTATAGCAGTATAAATAATCTACAGAGATAAGGAGGTCTCGTATGATACAAAAACATTCTTCAAAGCAAATGAAATGACACCCTGCAGAGGTGAGCTGAAACCTAAACTCCAGATGAAAGAATTCCTGATGGTTCCCAAAACTTTTTCTGGACTGGACCAAACCCACAGGTTCCTGGGCATGAGGGAAAACTTGTGTTTGGCTCTGGGTTTTGCACCTCCAGCTACCACTGGATTTGTGTCCTGAGCTGTGAAAGGGGCAGGCGAGGAGGCAGGCGGTGGATGCCTGGCCCGGCTGCTCGGTGCCCGGTGACCCTGAAGCGCGGCAGCTCTGCTGACACGGGTCCCATGGGCTCGGTTTTGTGCTGCTTCTCACCAGCAAGGACACGGCAACCATTCACTCTGTCTGTGCTAGTAAATAAAATGGGCCAGGCCAGTGTTCTGGCTGCAGAGAGAAGCGTCATGGCACAGCTCGCGGCACTGCGGGCTCTGGCACTGTTTAATTAATTAGTGTGGATGTGCCCATGGGTGTGTTGAAGAGCAGAGCAATCGATGGGGCTGCTGGTGTCACCAACGTGTGTTATTGCCTATGTTACAGCTGCCTTACAAATAGCCCATCCTTTGACTTGGGTGCTGCATTACAGATTCACGGAATGGCAGGGGTTGGAAGGGACCTCAGGAGCTCACCCAGTGCCACCCCCCTGCTCAAGCAGGCTCACCCAGAGCAGGGGGCACAGGACAGTGGCCAGGAGGGGGTTGAAGATCTCCAGAGAAGGAGACTCCACAGCCCCCCTGCGCAGCCTGGGCCAGGGCTCCATCACCCTCACAGTCAACAAGTTCTTCCTCCTGTTCAACTGGAACCTCTTCTGCTTCAGGTTGTGCCCATTGCCCCTTGTCCTGGTGCTGGGCACCGCTGGGAAGAGTCTGGCTCTGTCCTCGTGACCCCCACCCTTGAGAGATTTGTAGGTGTTGATGAGATCCCCTCTCAGCCTTCTCTTCTCCAGGCTGAACAAGCCCAGCTCCCTCAGCCTTTCCTTGTAGGGGAGATGTTCTCATCCAAGTGGAGATCATTGATCCATAAATATTCCATTGGCCAAACCTGCTATTGCTTCTTCTCTGTCCTATGCCATAAACCAGTATTTAAAGTACTGCAGGGTTACAGGGGCCTGACAGCTTGCGGGGGCTGCTGTTCCCCTTAGCACACACTGGATGGAGAACACTCGTGTGGCTGCTGCACGGGTCCTCTCCTTTGGCAGATGGAGCTGGGTAAGAGTAAAAGGTGGATGATTTTTGGGAGGTTTTCACCTCTGCCAAATGACTCATAATTAGGCAATGAGGTGAGTCTGGAGTTAAAATCGGTCTGGATGGATGGAGCCGCCCTGGGAGCACCCGTCTGCCTGGGAGAGCCGCGGCCCGGGCCCTTGATGCCTGAGCCCTTCCCGGGCTGCCCACTTGCCAGCAGGCGACGCTGAATTTTGCTCAGTGGTCTCTGTGCATAAATTTTAGCCGTTTTGTTTGTATTCTGACAGCAGTATAAACCTGGGGAAATATTTCTTATCTCTTCAGCAGAAATGAATACATTTAGCAGTGACATCAAATATTCAGTACAAACAAGACGCGGGAAGAACCTTTACACAAGATAAAGCTGTTGGGGAGACGGCAAAGATAAATACAGCGCAAAAGATATTTCTTATTAAACAGCTGGCCCACATGATTTGTTCCCTGCATTAGTGATGATGCATGGCTCCTATTCACATTAATAGGCAACCGTAAAGTATTTTTGTCAGCTGAGTTTTACTCGGAGTTAAATAAAATATTATAGTTTATGACAGATTTAACAACAGGCATCAACTTTACCGCATCCTGTTGCTCTTGTATAGCAGACTGAACATATGTTTTTTTTCAAAATGCCTCTAACGCATTGCATAAGCGATCACATTGTTGTGATAACATGACTTTTTAGCTTGATTACACTACAAGATGAGCTTTTAAGCTTTATGAGAGCGCCATAAAAGTCAGCTGCGGGATGAAACACTGAAACAGAAAGCAAATACTGGGTGTTGCTGAACTTTATTAGAGAATAAATGTGTGTGGTTGAGCGTGCCAGATGATAGATGCAGAGCCGCTCCGGCAGTGGTGCGGGGTGGCTGAGCTGCCTGCTGGAACTGGGCAGGATCGTCCGGTGGCAGCCGGAGCTACTGGATGCGTTTCCACCGCAGAGCGGGGCTGGCCAGCAGCCGTTCAGCGTGGGAACGTAAGGACGAGCAGCAGGGACCGGGCAGGGCTGGCCCACTGGGCGAACGCTCCTGCCTGGGACGTCGGCAGGGAACAGCAGGAGACATTTGTTTTCCTGCACAAGCTCCTCTGAGAAAGCATCTTAGCTCCCTGTGGGTGCTGCTGCCGTGCCGTTGCCATCTGGGAAAAGCTGTTTTGAGGACAGGGCGTGCAAAGCACAGAGCACTTCCCCATCCCCGAGTGCAATCGTGGCAGGTAAAGGCTCTCCAGGTAAACAGGGTGTTTTTCTTGCTGAGCACCCTAGTGCTGCTGAACGAGCTGCTGGGACGAGCCACCGATGCACCGGGCAGATGCTCCGTCTCCTGAGGTATTCGCATGGAGCGTGGTCATACTTGGAGCAAGCGTGCTTCAGCTCAGCTTATCACAGGCCTTCGGGAAAGAGAAAAATTACAGCCCTTGAATACTGCTGTAAAGGGATAAATTACCCAGTGTTCCCTTCTGGCTTCGAGTCTGGAAGGTAAACTAATATTCTTCGATTTTATGTTCTACCTACCTACAAAGGGCTCAACTTGTAATTTTCTAAAGAGAAAGCCCAACGAAAGCAATAGCTGTGAGGCTGAGCTGGTGCACGGCTGCCGCCTGCAACAGCCGGCATAGGTGAGAGGCTGTTTCCACGTGGGATTTTTAATGGAAGTATTTCTAGAATGCAACATCTCCAGCTGCACAAAGCGCTTGGCACGCAATTAAAGCCCAGGTAAAGAGCACGCAAGGAGAGCAGCATTGCAATGCTCGATTCTCTACTCTGTTGGGGTTTTTTTAACTTTCAGAAACGCGTCCCACAGACTGTTTTGGTGGAAGCCCTGAACTGCACGTCACCTCTCTTCCAGGGCCAACGTTGTTCTGCCTTTTCAATATTCAGAAACCTTTAAACAAGTCAAAATCACATTAATGCATCACTGCACGGTGCTTAAGCTCAGCATAAATCATGGTTAATACACTGCCTATTCACAGGCTTCCTACCCTTGCATTTCAAGGGGAATATTAAACTTTGTGGAGTTCAGAAACAAACAGTTTAATTCCTGGACACAAGATGTATTTTGATCTTTTTCAGGAAAAAAAAAAAAAAACCAAAAACCAACAGAGTGAAAGCTGTGATTGGAATTAATAAGATCAAAGCAAAATTTGGCATATTTAAGCAGCATTAATTCAAAGGAGCGTTGCCAACAGCCTCTACTCCCTCCATTTAGAATATTCTTTTCAAAATATTTCAGGAGCATTGGGCGTTTTGACATTCCCTCTTGTGATATTTCCCATCGGTGTTGTGTTACTCTGCTTCCATGGTCCAGAGACACAGGGTAAGCAAATAGTAACAAACAGGAATGGCTGGAGAAAAGAGGGACTGGATGACAAAGGACGCTGGGTTTGGCTGGGGTAGAGTTAATTTTCCTCAGAGTTGCTAGTACAGGGCTCCAGTTGGGATCTGTGCTGGGAACAGCGCTGATCACCCTGGGATGGCTTCGTTCCTGCTGAGCCAGGCTGATCCAGAGCCAAGGGTGGCTGGGGGCACAAGGAATTAAGGGGGGTGCACAGCTGGGACAGCCGACCCCAACTGGCCCCAGGGCTATTCCAGACCATAGGGCCTCATGCCCAGGATAGAAACTGGGGGAAGAAGGCAGGGGGGGACATTGGGAGCGATGGCGTTTGTCTGCCCCAGTCACCGTTACGCGTGATGGAGCCCGGCTGTCCTGGGGATGGCTGAGCCCCTGCCTGCCCATGGGAAGCAGGGAATGGATTCCTTGCTTTGCTTTGCTTGTGTGCACAGCTTTTGCTTTCCCTATTAAACTGTCTTTATCTCAGCCCACGAGATTTCTCACTTTTACCCTTCCAATTCTTGCCCCCATCCCACTGAGGGCAGGGAGCGAGCGGCTGGGGGGGGCTGAGCTGCTGGCGGTGGGGGCTGAGCTGCTGGCTGGGGTTAAACCACAACGCAAGGTTAAAAAAAGAAGTGAAAGTGGATAAAATGATTCTGTGAAGAGACATAGGAACCTGCTCTTGGCCCTCAGGGAGGGTGTGGAGATGGGTGGAAGTATATGCCCATTTATCACCCTCATATGGGTAAATGAGAATCAAATCAGTAGAAGAGGCGTTATCTTCCCAGGGATAAATAAGACAAAAAAGTTACAGCAATAATGGCAAGTCAATAATACTTCAGAGCACAGTAGTGCAATGATTTATTTACCTGGCAGTCAGTTGATCAATAGGAGATAATAGTATTTTGAGTATTTGGGTAAGCAGGGAGAAGAAGATTATAAAGAATTGGTGTCTTTTTTGAAAAAAAAAAAGCCCTGATCTGAACAATTATGTCACTTGAGTTTAAATGACAGTATTTGAAAGAATTAAAAAGGCAGGCTGGAGCTGTGCTGTTATTGAAGAGGCCAAGCTCTCAACGAAGCTCTGAATTTCAAAGGGACAAACTGAGAAGCTCAGAGAGTTCTTTAGTAAAGTTACGTGGTTTGAAGAACTTGGGTAGTTGAATGTGGATAAACCCCCAATTTGAGTCCACAGGGCCAAAACTGCAAAATTGGGTCCCAAGGTAACAAATGCAAATCCACCTCAGAAAGGGATTAGGGATAAGCAGAAGACTTCGGCAGATGAAGGAAAGAACTGACTACCAACTGCAGCAGCTCCGAGGTCAAGAAATGTAGAGAAATGACGAGGGCCTCAGGACAGGCTCAGCTGTGTCTCAGGAGGGATATTAAACACTACATGTTCTTATAAATAAAAAGTTCATAAAAGTAAAAAGAAATAAAGGAAGAAGTGGAGAGGGCAGACGAAATTTAAAGGTAATTTGCACAAGTGGCCAAATGGAAGTACCTCTCTCTCTTTTCAATAAGGGTGGTTTATGTTAAACATAGGGACTAAGGGAATAAAGCAATTGCTACCGTACCAGATGGGATATTACTGCTTAAATTGGAGAGGGTGGATAATAATGAAATATGACCAAGGAGATGAATAATTGCCTAGGGAGAGATGAAGACAGCAGTGTTAGTGGAAGGCGTAGGCTGGAGGGAGTTGCTGGTGGATTTTCTGAAAGACGAGCGTGAGGACCAATTTTATTTAATATTTTCATTAACAATGCTGGTGCGACAACCAGAAATATGCCAAGGGAATTGTTGGATGGGGCTCTGAGCAACCTGATCTAGTTAGTGGTGTCCCTGCTCACTGCAGGGGGGGTTGGACTAGATGACCTCTGGGGGTCCCTTCCAACCCAAAACATTCTATGATTCTATGATTCTATGAATGTGTTGGCAACAATGAGCTGGGAAGCATCCTTCTAACAGAGGGTGAGTTGGATGATCTTCCGCACTGGGATAGCAGAAATGGGGTAAAATACTAGTAGCTTAAGAAGTACTAATAAGAAGTACTAAGAAACATGGCTTTAAACTAGACACTTTTAACACATGACTTTAAACTAGCGATACTTTGAACAAAACTGTTACCTCCTCCTTTTTCTTGAGCTTTTCCTTGTGCTTTATACTGGGAAGTGTCTGCTCTCCTAAAGGCTTGATGTTTTCCTTATGCAGTATTTTTTATCTTTATTCTCCTTATTTCCCCAGGTAGGTGACTAACAGATTTCCAGACTGGGTAATATTTTATTCTTCTTATTTCTTTAGGCCTCTGTGCTGCTTATTCTCACTCGAAGTTAGAGCTTTCTCTCCTAATCTTCAGTGGTCATTTGTCAGGATGGGCCAGTCCTTTTCCCTCATCCATCCTGAAGACCCCCTGGGCATCATGTGGCTCCCCATGCCTCAAACTCGTGAGCAAAGCAGAGCTGAAAGAACTTATTTTGCACTCTCTAATCTGGGTATTTCTATTTTATCATCAGGCACAAATATTTACCTCCATACATGTTTCCGATGTGTTAAAATATGAGAACTGGGTGAACAGAAAGCTGTCAAGTTGCAGCTGGAGGTGCCCTCCTGTGAACTGGCTCACGTTTGCTGTTTGCTTAAGCAAATTTTTTTTCCCAGCTATCGTGTCCCTCTACTTGCAGGGAGATTGCAAAGCGTTGCACTCGCGCAGTTCCTGGGTAATCTTTCTACTTATGTCAATTAGCAGGGAAATCTATTAATAGCAACGCTAACTTAATCACTTTTTATCCATGGGTTTCCAAGCCTCTGTGAAAAGTTATGTCAATATTAGCATCCCTTTCCCCTCTTTTGCGACGGGGGAAGAGACAGCGCAGAGATGTCAGCTATGCATCTGGGCTCTCCTGCGGTGCCGGGGACGGAGCTGGGAATAGCGGCCGGGTTTGCTGCTCTTGTCAGCACGGAGCCTCCTGTAAAATAAGGCATCTGCCGTCCCTGCCCCTCTTTGCAGTGCAACACCAATGACCACAACATGGGGTCCCAAGCACGAGCTTTGTTTTTTGTTTTTGAGAGGGGGAAGCTGGTGTCATCATCGCCGAATTAAGCTAGAGGCTGAAACACGGCCACGGAGAAACACGGTGGAAAAAGAAAATGTGCTGGCAATGAATGGAGGAGAAAACTCCTGTGTCCTGGGAGGATCCTTGGAGAACTCACAGGCCTCCAGCAAAGTGAGAGGGTTATGTGCAGGTAGATGGGACAAGGTTATTTATTATTCCATGGACGGTGGGGGATTTTGGAGTGTCAGCCCATGAAGCCTGTTCTGTTGCAGACCGTACCGCCGCACAGCCCTGGATAAGCGCAACTAGTGAGAAGATGCAGGAGATCCCTTTCCCACCTCTGTCACTATCCAGCTGCACTCTCCTACCTCTCAAACTCCCCCCCCCAACCCCCCCCCCATATCTTGTATCTCCAGATGATAGGCTGGGCTTAACCAGTCTCCCCTGAAGTAGCTGGTTCCCACTTGTTAGAGGTAGAGCTCTCCTGCTGTAAAATTACACTGGTTGCTTTCCCCCTTCAAGCTCGGCGCTGTGAAGCAAACCGAATTAAAACCAGTCCACATTCTCAGCTGCTTAATACCCGTGCAGCCATTAAGCAGCTGGGTGACGTCCTTGGGGGACCTGTTCCTGCAGCTGCCCCATGGCAGAGGAAATCCCGGTGCAACCACAGGGCACGGGCAGTGTGGGAACAAGTATGGAATCTGCAGGTGTGGCGGCTGAGCCAGACACCGGAGATATCCTTGGCCTTGTCGGTCGCGAGCCATGGGGTAACTGAACAAGAGCTAAGTGAAAAACAAGGTCAATGCTGCGACCGATGGACCTTGCAAGATGAACTTTGTTTCCATATAAGGCTTGGACTCAGTGCTTGCCAGATAGCAAGGTGATAAGAGAAAAGTAGAGGCTTTGTTTTGGGATGGGTATAAAAGGATGGAAAGCGTTAAATAAAGTGATCCCGATGCTGCTTGCGCTGGTGCATGAACTCAGGGTCCGTGCCTGCGTTGCCACAGGGCAGCTCCAGGCACAGCATCGCCTGATGCCCAGGCTCCCGTCCCCGTGCTCCCCGGGAGTCCTGCGGCACGGGGCTCTGCGGCTCGCACGTGCTGTCAGCCTCTGTTCCACAGGGGTTTGTATTTCTTTGAAAATCTGCACAGCTTGCTGCGCTCCTCTTACCTCTCCCCAGAAAATTAACCAGGTGGGGTTTTGCAGGGAGATGTTCCCCCCTCAGAGACTTAGGGGGAATGCACACAAGTTTCTCTTGGGGAGATTCCAACTGGACATGAGAGGGAAATTTTCCACCATGCGAACAGTCACCCATTGGAATAATCTCCCCACGGGAGGGGTTGACTCCGCTGCATTGGACACTTTCAAGCCTCAACTGGACAGGGTGCTGGGCCATCTTGTCTAGGCTGGGCTCTTGCCCAGAAAGGTTGGACCAGATGGTCCTTGAGGTCCTTTCCAACCTGGGATTCTATCATTCTGTGATTCTGTGATTCTGTGATTGCTCCCTTGCGCTGCTCTTACTGAGCTGCAGTCGAAACCTCAATCCTTGCCAAATCCCATGCCAAGGAACTTTGCAGCAAAGGCTGTGCTGGAAGCTGGCAGACACACTCGCTCAGGGCTTGGGAAGGGGAGGCAGAGCTGCTGAGCGGCCATGGCACTGCAGATATTGGCCAGGACTGACCACCACACCCTCCATGGTGCTCTGTTTTGGGTAAGAACACTGCTGTTTGAGACTTGGGATTTGTCATCATAGGTCCCCGTCCTCGTTTCAGGCTGCTCTTCCACTTCTCTGGGTTTGTGTGCACCCATAACAGACTTGCAGTAGCAACAGGTTTTCTTTTGGGGGGTGAGAGTTTCAGCGTGCAAGGGAAGCGGTGTTGGACACCTTGGCCGTGTCTGTACAGCACACGGTCAGGGGGAGCAGGGGGGTTTGTTAATGGGTGCTGTGCTCCCTGCCTGGCTTCGTGCACCTTTCCTGCCCATACGGCCTCTCTGGCTTGGTACCGGGAGGCCGGGAGCAGACAAGTGCAGGCTGGCTGCGGGGCTGGCTGCCTTGTGCAGATGATGCTAAGGTGCTGGTGGGGTCTGCAGCAGGGTGTGGGAAGGGCTTGGGTACCCCTGATGCCCAAACTGGGAACTTGGGGTCTCCCAGACCCATGATGCTGGGAAAGAAAAGCTCCCCTCTTGGCTGGATGGCTCTTCATGGGTGTGGGACATACCAGCCCCACAGGAGCTTGTCTTTAAAGACTGGTGCTTCCTCCTTCTTCCACCAAAGAAAACTTCATTTTCAAGCTACACTGAGCTGCCCCAGGGAACAGCCAGCTCCTATTTCCCTGGGAACCAGGACTGATCTTGGTATGTAACCCCCAAAAATCATATTTTCAAGGACAATTTGGTGTATGCTCATCTCTGGCCCTGGTAGCAGCGCAGTTATTGCTACTCTCCGTGCAGGCACAACCGCCCAACACCACCCTCTTTACCTTGGCAACATCAAACCCAGCTGGAAAAATTTGAGGTTATTAGTAACCACAAAGGAAAGCTCTGATTAAAGAAATATGATCTCCAAGCAAGGTGGTGTGAGGAGCAACCACTGTTCCTGAAACAATAACAAATGCAAAACAGAGTCCCCAAAGAAAGAGCCTGGAGGGATAATACTGCCTGGTACACATATTTCATGGGGATTGGAAAGTAGGTCTGGGTTTTGTTGATATGACAATATCAATCAATCTAATTAGATCTTTTTTGCATAATCACAGAAAATTTGCATAAAAAGTATAGCCAGCCCAGGAGACAGCTGAGAAAAACAAGGGTTGAGTGAAACCCAGAAACTTTTGTATTAGAGCTATTTTTTTTTTAACTGCACCAGTTATGATGGAAAAAACCTGTGCAAGTTGCAAAACCTGAGTGCCTGGAGTCTCGATCTGAAAGAACGAAGAATATAAAGTGCCTTTGAAGAATGTAAATAGGAAGACAAGTCCTAAAAACTTAAGAAGCTTCTCTGTGCTCCCATGGAAGGACCCAGCTCAACATTTTCTGGCAACACCCTTGAATATTGAAAAATGTGAATTTAATTAAGATTTGTAGCACAGCGTTTCAAATTCATTAAAGAAAACGAGGGGGAAGGATTTTTGGATGGCAGCAGAGAGCCTGATTTGGGGTTTGCTTCATCTTTTGTACTTTATGCATGTTGAACTGTTTCTTTATGCGCATGGAGCTGGCTTGGCCAGGGAGCTCTTTGGCCCCGGCTGGGAGATGCTCAGAGGTACCAGGCAGGCACAGTTTTGCCCTTCACGGGAAAAGATGTTTTCCACGAGCAGGGAGAGAAGTGCATCTGCTTTGCTTCCCCTCCGCCTGGTGGTTGCTCCTCCTGGTCCCTGCCGCCTTACACCATTTCATAGACCTGAACATGTGTACCACTCAGGGAACATACTGAAAAAATAGAATCACAGAATTGTTTAGGTTGGCAAAGCCCTTTAAGCTCCCCCAGCCCAACCGCCCCCCTACCCCTGCCATCCCACCCCCAAACCCTGGCCCTCAGCACCGCCTCTGCCCGGCTCTTAAATCCCCCCAGGGCTGGGGACTCGACCCCTTCCCTGGGCAGCCCCTTCCAGCCCCTGACAGCCCTTTGGGGAAGGAATTGTTCCCCAGGGCCAACCTCACCCTGCCCTGGCACAACTTGAGGCCGGTGCCCCTCGTCCCATCGCCCCTTCCCTGGGAGCAGAGCCCGACCCCCCCGGCTCCCCCCTCCTCTCAGGCAGTTGTAGGGAGCGATAAAGGCTCCCCTCAGCCTCCTCTGCTCCAGGCTGAACCCCCCCAGCTCCCCCAGCCGCTCCCCAGCAGCCTGGGGCTCCAGACCCCTCCCCAGCTCCGCTGCCCTTCTCTGGACATAGGCACCAGAAGACAGCATCATGTCCATCTGGTGCCCCCGTTGGTACGTGTCTCAGGTGCTGGGTGTTTGCTGGGGCAGACACGGGGAGTTTGTGCTGTGCTGAGGCTTGGTGCAGCAGTGGGCTGCATCTCAGCAGCCTCCTCCCTGGAAAATCATGCTGTCCTCCACTTTGGCCCGTGCCCATGCCTGCCGCAGAGGTTCCCAGCACCAAGGGGATGCTGCGCTCCCGTCCAGCCCCTCTCCCCAGGCTCTGCCCTGTCCCTCGTGCAGGATGAGGGCAGCGGTTTCGTCCAAGGTAAGGATGGGAGTGCTCCTCCACGCAGAGCCATCGTGTTAACGGCGTCGTCAGCCCGGCACAGGCAGCTCCGGGGGCTCCACAGGGCTCATCCCTGCTCCGTCTCTGGGAGAGCATCACAGGACTGGGCAGGTTCAGTGCAAAGCTTTTCCTGCCATGACAGCCACGTGTAAAGGACAGCGGACGGAGTTGGCTGACAACGCTGAAATTCCTGCAGATCAGCTTTCTAGCATGAAACAGGTTTCTGAAACAGTGGATTTATTTAGAGAAAATCTTAATTTGTCTTCCTTAATGGTATGTGTACTTGGTAAGTGACCTAGATTCTGATTAATGAAGTGAATAATGTATTTTACTTTAGGCTGGGAGCTACTGAGTTATTTTTGTTTTCCTCTTTAATCTTGAAAATGGGTTAGCCTTTAGGTGGATCTATAGAATCAAAAATACCAAGCCAGTGATACAATGGGGTTATAGTGGTAGGAATTTAAGCATTTGCATGCATGCACTTTTCTGTCTGCTCAAGGCAGATAATTCCTGACAAAAGGATCAAAGAAAGTGGCTCGGCTGCGTAGGCTTCAAAATACAACTGAGCATTTCCAGATAGGAATTCTGTCACGTGCACAGGCTACAGGTAGGTGATAGGAAATGCATTTGGGTAACTACAGGCAGCTGGGGGCTGGCTCCCATTCCCATGGCAAACATGCAAAGTGTCCATAACCCATAAAAACTCTGCTCTGAGCTCCAGAAGACCTTATGGGGTAAACTCCAGAGGAGCTGGGCTGGCCAAGCATGGGGGAGCATTTTTATCAGGTCCTTGGGGCAGAGATGCTCAGCACTCCTGGGTGCTGGGATGCTTGTCCAGATGCCCCAGGCCAGTTTCAGAACCTGCCGGCGAGCCTGGGCGATGCTGCGATGGATCCTGGCTCTCGGCAGGAGGACGGGAGCTCACTTCTGCGCTTCCTTCCTCTTTTATAAATAGCACAACACACTTGCCATGGTGCTCAGTAAATAGCAGCACCGTTACAAAGGTCCCCGAGGACTTTGTTATGTATTTCTAGACGTGCAGGTTTTGCTGCTCAGAGGTTACCGCCTGCGAGGTGCGTGGCTCGGGGGAGATGGATGGCAATATTAACCGCTCCACTCTGAGGTACAATAGCTGTGTGTGCAGTTCCTAACTAATCAGTAAGAGTAATTACGTTTGCCACCGACCCAAATAGCGGTGAGCAAACAAGTTTTCCCAGCGAGACCAGAAATGCCAAGCAGCAGGTCACGCTGCACCGGCCGCAGTCAGTCTGATGCCCCGGTGATGAGGCCGTAGGGAACCGCAGGCATCCCCTCTCCCGGCACTGTGGGACCCCCGTCCGCGGGGGTGGGCCCATACAGTTTTGGGATGCGACTGCCATTGAGTCACAGCCGTCCCTGGAGCCCTCCTTTTGCACGCTGCCTCCTTATGGCCAACAAGTCACCGCCCGTCTCATCACGCCCACCCCCTGCGTGGACCTCTGGGCTCAGAAGTGCAACTGCCATCTCCTCGCCAGGCTCTGCCCTGCTCTGGCAACCCCCCCAGCCATCTCAAAAGGCTCAAAAAAGCAACGAGCCAGAGGCGCTGGACGTTGAGTGTTGATGCAGCAGCAAGGTACTGGCTCCGGAATGGTCCTTCCCAGTACCACCGAGAATTTCTTAATTTCTGACTGTTACTACAAGGTGACTGGATCTTGCATGTTTATTATTCACTGCTGGAAATAAAGTGTTCTGGGGAAGGTTGTGATAGCAGCTCAGTACCAAAGTCAAGAGAAATGCTCTTTTGGTAAACTAACGCAGGAGAATAAACCAGCTGCTGAGTTCTTTCTTCCTTTTCATAAAAAAGGGAAGCAGGTGATGGCTCGTTCTCATATCCAAGGGAGCTCTTCAGGTCCCCACGCTACAGCTGCACTAGAGCTGGGGATGCTGATTACAACAAAGAAATTATCGTGTCCCCCAAAACAGCTGCTGCAAACGCCTCTGCCTCCCCCAGGCTGGGAGGCAGCGTCCTCGGGGTTTGGGGAGAGCCTGGCCGGGACCCCCCCACCCCTGGCACATTTCTGGGGCTGCTCAGGGCTTCCCAGAGCACTGGGGCATGCATGGGCTTGGGTGAAAGGGACCCATCCCTGGGGGCTTCAGGGACGTGTCCTGCAGCTATCAGTTGGGTGCACCCCAGCACTGCTCCCCACAGGGAAGGGAAGGGGCATCCTCCCAGGAAGACCCCAAAAAGGTGAGCAGGGAAGAAGCAGCATTTACTCCCCAGTGCCCTGCCTTTCTGCTTGCCTTGGTGCACAACCTGTGGGGCTGGTGGGAGTGATGCCAACTCCAAGCCTCCTGGCAAGTGGCACCGTGAAGTGTGTGGCCCTTGTAGGTCCTAATTGTCCTGGCCAACCACACCTGGGGCCCCACCACCCTCACCAGCTCCATCTGGGGCCCCACCACCCTCACCAGCTCCATCTGGAGCCTCCCCACCCTGCAGCCCCACCTGCCCTGGCCACAAGCTGAGCTCCATTTAAGCTCCAGCCTGGATCCCTGCTCTGGTTGGAGATTTGCTGTTGTTGTGCTTGTGCCCGTGCCCAATCTCCTGACTCAGCCCAGGCCTATGTTGCAGGTTGTCCTGCCTTCTGCTGCCCTGGACTCTGGACCTGGCTGGTCATGTCACCCTGGCTGAGCATGAACAGGCTCTCAAGGATACCTCTTGCTATCCTCAGCCTGCCCTGGCTGGGATGCTGCTGGATGCACCAGGTTGGTGAGGGCTCTACTTGTGCTGTGGTCACCCTAACCCTGCTCCATCTTCCCCCAAGCAGCCCTCCTGGTGCGAGGGGGTTCCCAAAGCCTTGTGGCTTGTCCCTGGTCCATTCTGCCTCTGCGAGGTCCTGCATCCTTTCTCCCATGCTGGTGTGCCATGCCTCATCTCCCTAGAAGCCCTTGCTCAGTATGGGGCTGTGTAGGCTGTCTCTTGCCCCACTCTTTGCTTGAGGCATTTTGCACTGATAAGCTCTTGGGTTTTTTGTTTCTCACTAATTCAACTGATGGCTTGAATGCTTTTGTGTATGTTAGTGAAAGATGGTGGAGAAAAACCTGCTTGGTCTTTTGGGGAAACTCTTGGGAGCTCTCGTGACCCTTTTGCTACAAGAGTCTATTGGCAACTCAGCATCCTTTTGTGGTGTCCAGTTAGATTTCTGTGATAAAATGCCCCTTTCTGTGGTGCCATAAGTAACTGGATGGAAGCTATTCTAGCCCCTTGGGTGACAGAGGTGGTCTTCTGCTCTTGGTACCCCCTCAGCATCGCTGCTGGCACCCACAGGAGCACTGCTGGTGGTGAGAAAAAAACATTTTGTTGAAAGATGAAGCAATGAGCCTGGTATCGGGCTTCCAGGCTTGTAGTGGTGATTTGTTCAGGTGCAACACCCAGCTGGCTTTCCATGCTGGTAGGATTTTTATTACAACAATTCAAAAAGAAGAAAAACCAAACCAAAACCACCCCCAAGCCTGGTGTCAAGAGGTTCAAGTCTGCGGACCCTCCAGGACTAAAGTGCCTTTATTTGGCAGCTCAAACATTGGAGAACTTGCTTTGAGCTTGCCTAAACCTCTGGCCTTGGATACAAATGTGAAGTGGTCTCTTTGCCCGTGACTCCTCATGTTCATGGAGATAGCTCAGCCTTTCCCTGGCTGCCTTTTCCACCCTATGACTGGCTCTTTCCTGGTTGGATATCTCACGCTTGAGCTGTGCTTTTCCTAAAATCCCTGCAGCTCCTTTCAAGGAGCAAATGAGGGGACTCAGGAAACCCTGTGCCAGGTGATGCCTCAGGTACCTTTGCTGCTGCGGTGGCAGCCTGGCTGGAGGCTCGGCTGTGATGCTGGTGAGCTCCCCGCAGCCCATTCCTCCCCGGAGCGCGAGCCACCAGAAGCTGTTGTAACCTTTTTCATCCAGTGGTTTTTGTTGCAAGGATTCCATTATAACTTGTTTTTCCCAGTGGTCCGCTCTCCTCAGTGCTTTAACGTAACGTGAGTAAAATGCCTCCATCAGACCGTGCTGTGTTGGCACTGCTGCTCCCCAAGGCTTCAGGAAGCCGAGCCATCCCCGTGCTGCCACAGCAATGCCACGCTGCTCCGTGGAAGGTCACCATGCACCCACGAGCTGACTTGCCCATGGGGTTGTGGGACAAGCGTTCACGTTTTCCTTGCTCTTGTTCTTCACCCGCTGCTTTTTAAGCCCAGAAGGACAGAACGTGGCTTTTTCCCATCCTGCCGGTCGGTGTTTCTTGTGGGCTGACAGCTAAGGCAATATTTTTTTACTACCTGTGTTCCAATGCAAACGGCCCAGAAGGGATTAGGGATCCCCTGTGAGGGAGCAGCCTTTAAAGAAGACTTTGGATATCAGAAGCTGGGCTGATAACTAGTTCATCCAAGCTTTCTCTTGTCTTTGGGCCCTGGCAGGGGGGAAAGAAGACTGGGAAAAGTATGACATGAACACAAACAGCAAGTAACATTGAGAGCTACAGGGTAGATTTTTTTTTTTTTTTAGAAAATGCCTGAAAAAAAAAAAATACAAATAATGCCTGCATGAAGTTATTCTCTCCTGAGTATAGCGCATCACTGGCATTTTAATTGGAGCTTTCTTTATGCAATTTCCCTGGCACAGCATTCACCTGCCTCTCCTTGGAGCTTGTGCTTACAAGCACACCAGGGTGTGCGGCCAACATGCTGCTTCTGCTGAAAAATCAGAACAGGACCCCAGGTTAAAAACCTGCATCAAATATTAGGGGTCCTGCCAGGTCAGGTGCTTTTTCCCAGAAGGGAGGATGGGCAACCAGACACTGCAGAATGCCACAAACCCAAAAATGTTAGACTTTGGCAGTCCATTATCTGGTACTCAAGGAAATGAGCTGACTTTTGAGATGACAGATAAAGCTCATACAGAACTATTAATAATTAATTATGCTGTATTAAATTCTTTTTTTTTCTTTATGTTTCAGCATTTTTCTACTCACCGGACTTTGGAAACACTTGGCTGGAAGGAAAAGTATTTTTGGCAGAACTAGAAAGGTGTGCTGGAGGTAGCGTGGGCACGTTCACTTTAGCCCAGCAGCTCTCTGGGTTTTCAGAGCTTTTTGAGCCCCATGACCTTGCACAGTGTTGGACCCGGTGGCTGGCATGCAGACCCTGTGCCCACCCGCTGGGACCCGTGGCTCAGGAGCAGCTCGGCCGTGTGGGATGTGCGAGCCCCTCTCGTAATGCCCTGGTTTGGTGTCACATAGACCCAGCTGGCTCTTGGTGGCACTTGGCCTCTTGGAGCTGTAAGGTCATTTATGAAAATAGCTGCCAGGTGTCAGCGCCGTGCAGCCGGTTCTGCTGCTCAGGCTGCTCTTGTGCGTGTTTTCCCTTTGCTGACTCCAGTGCGATGGAGCTGTGAACGGGGCTGGGGCACTGCGTTGGAGCCCGTGACATTTTAAAACTGCAGAGGAGTTAGACTGGTCATCTCGGTGCTTTCTGACTATTGCTACTACGACCCGCTCTTCCCAGGAGACCAAATACTCAAATGAGTATTTATTCAGAAATGTTCCTATGGGGTTATGATGTGAAGCTCTCCATGTGGCAGCCACAGCCGTTTGGCGGCACCTCTAGGGGACAAGAACAACCCAACAGCTCATGGCCAACTTGGGCTGAGGTTTGGTGAGAGGTGGGTGCTGCTGCTGTTCCTATAGGCTCAGAAGAGAAATCATGGAGCCCATCACCCATGCTCATGTTTCACTTGGATCCAACAGCTTTTCCTAGAATTCAGGGACCAGAAACAATGTGTTCAACACCTTTTAAAGTGCTTTTCAGGTGGCAATTATGGTTACTTTTCTCTGCCATGGGAGCACTGCATCCAACTGTTCATTAGGATGCTGAGCTGTTCAGGGTGAAAGCCTTTTCCAGTCCTGCAGCTGCCAAGATAATTGTGGAGTAAGGCTTTGTAAGGAGAATGAGGCTTTGGAATTTGTAGGTGGAGAGTTTGTCTCTAGCATCTTCCCCCAGCTCTGGTGGGTCAGGCCCCCTCCCTGGTGCAGAGCTCCTTCCTCCCCTCCAAAGGTGGGGAGCAATAGGTGAAAATCATGATAAATGAAAGGGTGCATGGGGCAATGCCATGACCGCCTGCCTGCAGTGCCCTCATCACCGAGCTCCTGGGGAAGGACAGACCAGCTCACACCAACTGGTAAAAATAATTGCCGACAAAATCATAGAATCATAGAATCACCTCGGTTGGAAAAGACCTTTAAGATCATCGAGTCCAACCATTAACCTAGCACTGCCATCCCACCACTAAACCATGTCCCTAAGCACTTCATCTATCCTTCTTTTAAATATCTCCTGCACATGTCCCATCGCTTGTCATTGACTCGGCTCCACGTGTCTCCCAGGTGTGAGAGCCTTCCTCCACCTTGCTGCGATAGAGCAGCATGTCCTCTGCTCCGGGCACTGCAGCTCAGCGCTGCCATGGGGTGTCTGTGGGGCAGCGAGCGTGGAGCCGTGGCCAAGCAGCGTCCGTGGGAAGGCTCGGGAACGTGGCCGTGCTGTGCAGGGGGGATGCAGGGACCCAGACCCGCACAGCAGCCGCCCCGGATCGTTCATATGAGATTTCTGTCATTTCCAGAGATGAGGATTTCAGCTGTGCAGCTGAACTCCAGGATAAATTCCTCATTATTTAAGCAAATCTGCCTGAGGATCAGGTTTGGAATTCCCAGCCTATGGTGGGGAGAGAAAAATCAGAGAAGTGAGACTAAAACAGGGTATGTTTAGACTGGATATAAGGGAGAAATTCTTTCCAGTGAGGGTGGTGAAACCCTGGCAGGGGTTGCCCAGCGAGGGGGTGGAGGCCCCATCCCTGGGAACATTCCAGGCCAGGTTGGAGGGGGCTGTGAGCAACCTGATCTAGTTAGGGTGTCCCTGCTCCTGCAGGGGGGTTGGGCTGGGTGACCTCTAGGGGTCCCTTCCCACCCAAACCATTCTGTGATTCTGTATTTTGTACTGTTCTGGAGTGGGAATCCTGGGACTTATTGATGTGCCCCAGGAAGGCAGTGCTGCCAAAGGCGCTAGGTCTTACCCAAAATTAGGGAGCAGAAAACTGAAATACTCTGCCATTAATCAGACAGTTGCCAATGCAATGTCATGTATCTTAGGAAGGTAAAACATGGGTAACTGGAATACTGATCCTGGAAAATATTTAGGTCTGTATCTGTATTAACTGACCACCTTCTCCCTTGTAGGCTTACCAGTCCTATTTTCTTTGAGCCAAACTTCTGGGCCTCTGGGCCAGCTGAGCCTCAGGGCCTTCCTCTTCTTCCTGAACAGTGTCAGACCAAGTGCTCCTGGCTCAACTTCTCATGTCAGGATTTCTGTTCTTACTGCTGCTAGCCCAAATGTGATCCCCCAAAGTATGGGAAAGTTGTAAAAGAAGAAAAAGTAGGGTCTTCTCAGATTGACATAGCTTGAAAACCCCCATGGGGAACCCCCCAAGGCTGCTAGAGCATCTTTACTTTGCAAGATGGAAATATTTGGAAATACTTTCCTCATTTTTATGCCTAGACAACTCTTGCCCTTGCAGCATGCTAGGTAACACAATTGCAGAAGTCTTATCCAGAGATTTTAGTTGTAATGGAAATGAGCAAATAAATTGCCAGTTTTATGCATTTTGGGTTTTATTACTGCTAAATACTAGACAGAATAACTTGTATCATGGCATTGCCTGTGTGCTGCGTGGTTGCTGCTGACCCCAAGTCTATATAGATAATAGCTGTTATAAAAGTCCAGATGCGCTTTACAGCTCTAACATTACTCTCTTCTAATAGGAACATTTCAAATTTCACTGTATTAAGAGTGTTTGGTTTTAAGTATTGCTTTCCTTAATGGTAAGTGTTTTATAACTCGGGTCCTGGATGAAACCACACATGTGAGGAAGTGTCCGTGGATGAATTTCCCCAAAGACCTTTAGGGTATTCTTCCTCTTTAGAAAAGAGGCATTCCAGGGAGCCAAGGTTTTATTTTAGACAGCAAGGACAGGAGTGACCCTGCAGCAGATGGCAGAGGAACGTGCTGCCGGCTATTGGAGCTTTAAAAAGAGCGAAAGGTTTACAGTGCACCCGAAGTACAGCAACACAAAATGTTTATAATTAAATCAGATTTGAGCTTGATGTGTTGTCTCTGAACTCCTTCTAGACTTCTTCCATAGCAGTTGCACAAGAGCTGCAATAATTTGCTACAAGAGAACAGAACAGCCACAAGGTTTTCAGGTGGACTGGAGAAAAGGTCCTTAACATCACAGGTCCTTGCTGTTGGCATTGCATGGTGTTGTGGAGCAAGGGCATGAATATGCATTTCTTGTACCCGGGGAGTGTCCTGACACCCTACCTATTGGGTTTCTAGTTTATGAGGGGAGAAGGAGGGAGATTGTCTCTTTCCTTGTCCTCCCCACCTTTCTCTTTCCCCCCAAAATGCTAGCCAGTGTTACGTGAGACTGGGACCTACTGGTCAGTGTGCTGAATGCTGGGGATTTGTGCAAGGTCCCTGGCCCCAGAGGTGTCTGTGCCTGGTGGAGTTTGGTCAGTGGCCCAATAACACTCAACAGCATAAGCTGGCCTGGCTGTTCCTCTTGGCCTCTGGGGTAGGGAGAAGGAACAGGTAGTCCTGACCTGAGATCATTTAACTGGGAGTTGGTGGGAGTTATGAAGGTGATCAAGCAAAGCAGATCCATATTTTAGAAGCTGTTTTGTTGTTTGTTTGGGTATTTTTAAATTTTATTTTCAGTATGCCATATATAGGGTTTGGAAGGCAGCAGCTACCAACGTGCCCAAGGAGCCATGGTCTTTGGCTGCAGTCCAGCAGCCATCCCTGAGCAACGATGTCTCGCATTTCCTCATATAAGCATGTATTTGATGTATTCTTCGCTAAAATGCTCTTGGCTTTTTAGTGAAAAATAGGTTAAGACAATCTGCAGTTCAGAGGTGCAATGGCACCTCATGTAATTATACACGAGCAAGCTTTAAACCAGCCCGAGGGAGCATTGCTATGGATGCAGCAGCCAGGATGCTGCGGGGTTCGGCAGCTGGGCACGTGCCCAGGGCCCCCGCACCCCCTGCGGCTGCAGCGCCATCAGCCGGGGCGGGCGAGGATGTAAATCTGCAGCTTGGCCCCACTCGGAGACCCCGAAGCACCCGGCTGTCTTTTGCAGCTGGCATTTGAGATGTTTCAGGTGCATTCATTTTTTCAGCCGTTCTGAAAATTTTACCTGAAGTCCTTTTCCATTAAAGGGGGGGTGGGAAGGGGGCACATGGCAGGAGGGGAAATGTTTCAAATCAGAACCCGAGTGGCATGAAGAATCCCCCGCCTTCTTCAAAGGCAACACTATTACTGCAGAGCGTCGCTGGAGTCGCTAACCTATTTGAGCTTGGATATTTGCTTTCTTTTTTTTTTTTTTTTAATTAAAAAGCTAAGCTGAGAGGATTACATGACTTTAAAAAAACCCGAACTATTGAGCTAGAGTATTAAGTCATATTATTGAAAAAATCACTTGGAGCTGCAAAGCCTGGTGGGGGAAGGAGAAAGGGCAATGGTGTATATAAATGTATTTACATATCTTTGGAAAAAATTAAAAACATCCCGGTTCTCATCACTGCAGCTTAATCATTAAGTACATATATTTTTGATTTAGCTGTTTACATACATACTATTTTTTTTTTGCCAGATTTAATAAGGTGCTGTGACAATTCACTGGGCGCTGCTCCCTCCCGCGTTCTCAGCCGTGTCAGTTAACAGCAGCAGACGACGCTGCGGCGGCGGGAGGGTGCATGGCCCATCGCTCGGTCCTCAGTCCACATTTGTGGCACGAGGTTATTCCGCTGCTGCCACCGCCCTGGGCGCCTTTTCAAATAACCAACACCAGGACAAGGCTACGCCCCGAATGCTGAGCCTTACCAGTCTTTCCATAAACACGGAAAGGATGACCTGCTGCTGGAGATCCACCCCAGCCAGGGTCTCCTGCTCCCACCAGGCTGTTTGATGTTGGGAAGGTGAAAATCCCATTGCTTTTTTCCCCGCTAGCCTCAGCCAGCGCAATCCGTGCTCCCGTGCAGGGGGTGCTTTCTCAATAGAATCATAGACTCATAGAATGTTTTGGGTTGGAAGGGACCCCTAGGGTCCCCCAGCCCAACCCCCCTGCAGGAGCAGGGACACCTTGAACCACATCAGGTTGCTCACAGCCCCCTCCAACCTGGCCTGGAATGTTCCCAGGGATGGGGCCTCCACCCCCTCTCTGGGCAACCCCTGCCAGGGTTTCACCACTCTCACCGTAAAGAATTTCCTCCTTATATCCAGTCTAACCCTACCCTGCTTCAGTTTAAAACCATTACCCATTGTCCTGTCACAGCTGGCCCTACTAAAAAGATTTTCCCCATCTTTCCTATAGGCCCCCTTTAGATACTGAAAGGCCGTAATCAGGTCTCCCCGCAGCCTTCTCTGCTCCAGGCTGAACAAGCCCAACTCTCTCAGCCTGTCCTCATAAGAGAGGTGCTCCAGCCCTCGGAGCATTTTAGTAGCCCTCCCCTGGCCCCGCTCCAACAGCTCCATGTCCTCCTTGTGCTGAGGGCTCCCGAGCTGGACGCAGGGCTCCAGGGGAGGTCTCCCCAGAGCAGAGCAGAGGGGCACAATCCCCTCCCTCGACGCTGGCCACGCTTCTCCTGATGCAGCCCAGGGCAGGGTTGGCTTCTGGGCTGCCAGCGCACATTGCCGGCTCATGTCCAGCTTTTCATCCACCAGCACCCCCCAGTCCCTCTCGGCAGGGCTGCTCTCCATCCTCGATCCTCAAAACCTCTGCCTGGGTGTCCATGCGTGGGGGTTCCCAACAGGCTGCCCGCCTCCTGCTTCCAACAACACCTCCCGCCACAGGAACTCCATAGCACCGAATATTTGAGAAGTAGCATGAATTTAACGAAGAACATTTGCTGTAAGGTGTCTGGTTTGAAGCCCTGCTGCAGCGCTCATGCACTGCGTTGCGTGCTGAAAGGGAGGAATTTGGGTCACCGGTGCCAGAAGAGCAGGGTTTTGTCAAAAAGCGTGAGTAACGCTCCTGGCATGGAAATACCTGTGTTTTCCCCCAGGCGACCATGGTGCCTCTTGCCCAGTGGCAGCTGGTGGTGTCACCTCCCCGTCCCCGCCGCACTTCTCTCCGGGCTAATGGCCACTTCGGGGCCCCCCCAGCTGAGTTAATGGCTGTGCATGCTGGCTGCTGAGCACGGGCAGGCAGGGAGCCACTGTTATTTGGGTCTAGCAGTCATTTTCTTTCACCATTGAAGCGCTCAGGTGGTTTCTAGGCAGGGACCTTTTATTTTCCTGCTCCTTTCTTCCGGAATCTCCCCCTTTCCATCCACCTGCTGTGGAAAACCCCATCGCCCCCAGCCTGCACGGTCAGGACAGCAGCTGGGAAGAGCTGTGGCAGTGGCAGCGGAGGATGACGGTGGCTGACGTGACTTCGGGTGGTTCTGCCCAAACTGGCCAGAGGCACCAGCGGTCACCTGGGGCCTGGTGACCTGTGGACATGCGGGATGTGAAAGTCTGCCTGCTGCGATACGGGGAAAAAGTGCCCGTGTCGGCGTGGAGGCAAGTGCTGGGAGCATCGTCATGCAGCATGGGGAAGCTCATGGGGAGCGCCTGCTCTACTCTGCCTCAAGAGCATGTGGGAATGCAGTATCTGGGGGTAGAAAATGGGTGGGAAAAGGCCCAATTTCCACCAGCCCTTAGGAGACACCATGGTCAGCAGTGGACAGAAGGATGCTGCACTGTACGGCTCCTCCAGTGCAGTCCCACACCTTTGTTCTTGGTGTGGTTTCAGTTTTGTTTTAAATAATTAAAATGAGTCCTGAAAGTAACAGGACTGAGACAAGGGCATGGAAGAAATGCATGATGGGTTGTGGGTGTTTGGACCAGGAGAGAGATTAACCCTTCCCTGAGTTCCTTACTTATTTGTACTTACTTATTTTTGTTGAATTACGACTTTTCTTCTGAGTCCTTCATTCTCCTTGGTCAAGGATCTGCATCCAGATCTCAGTGTCTGGTCAGAGAGCGCCCTGCTGAAACCCAGACTCGGTGTTTTCTTTCCTGCTGCTCCTTCTTTTAAGGAGAAAGACTCCATTTTCCCTTTTGCCTTGTAGATATTTTATTGAATCAGAAGTTGTCAGAGCCAAGAATAGCTGTACATCGCATACCTTGATGTATCCTTGTGTGAGACTCCCCTAGGAGGGATTTTACAGTGCAGAAAAATGCCGTATAAAGGCGATGGGGAGATCAGCAGAGTTAAATCTAAATGAGTTGCAGTAGAAGTAGGTAGGTAAAATATTGAGTTCAAACATCGAGTTTTTGTCATGTTAGCCCTCATGTGTGCTGTTATGTCCCCATATGATCTTTGGATAGATGGACAGGTACATACACACACACATGCGCGCACATATACTGTGTCAAGGTAGTTTCAAGATAAATTAGCATAAACTGACAAATTGTGGCTTCAGGCAAATGCAGAACGGGGAAAATATCTGTACTAACTAAGCAGTGCAAATAGCATTAATATAATCAGAATTACAAAATGTTTTGCATACCAAACCAAACATATTATCTTCCTGATAAGCCTTAAGCCCCCAATCCTGTCTGTATGTATTCCTGTGTATACATAAGGGTTCACGGGACGTTCATAAAGGTTCATAGGACGACAGTGGCATTCAGTCAGCAATTTTTGGTGGTGTCAGCCACGTTTCATCTGCTTTATTCCTACGTGGAGTTTGAGCACCAACATTTGGCTGACTTGCACCCCACCGAGATTCCCAGGTTTGACTGGAGAACGCCAAGGGATGGGGAGGATGCAGGGACCTGGGCGAGAGGCATCAGAGTGGGGTAGTGCCCGGCTGTTGTGGTGTAACACGCCGGCTCTCGGGGAGGAGGGTTGGTGACAGCCCATGCATGGTGTCCTCGCGTGCTTGGCTGGGGCCAGCCTGTGGGAGTCCAGCCCGGCGCGTGGGAGCAGCAGCGGCTCGTTGCTCCAGGGGTTAATTGTCCTCACCGGTAAAACCTATACCTGAGCTCCCTCTTGAAATTTCCCATTTTCCTGTTCTGCCTTTCTCTCTCGGAGTGAAGAACAGTTAATCCCCAGGGTTTTCTCTTACACGCACACTACCGTTTTACATTTACAGCGCTTTCTCCAGCAAACTCTTCTCCATCTCTTTTCTTCACCTTCTGCAGGTTGCCCTCATCCCTTTGAAATGAGGGCACCGGGGAGATAAATGCTGTGTGTAGAGCCCTGTGGAGACTAAAATTGCCTTTTTCATGTTTGTTGCTTCTCCCTTCCTGTTGTGTCTTTGTTTTGACAGCCCTGTTGAGCTATGTGGTGTTAATTTTGGGAAAGGTCTTGGCCCAGAAAATGAAAGGTCTTCACAGAAGAGGCCAGCATCCTCACCTACAAGGCCAGGCAGGTACGTATGGTTTCAGGCTACAACTACGGACCCTCAGTGTGATTAATTCCATGGGAAAGACTGAAAAAAAAAACCCTTTTTTTGAAATACAGATGAACAGTTAAAACATTGGAAATGCAAAGGGTTAAATAAAACTTTCATTCTAAAATCCTATATTCCCTTTCTTTCTGGGGGAAAGTTTCAAGAATGAGTATCTCCGCCTTTTGAAGACGAAAAGAAGTTGCCTGAGATGGGCTGGCAGCCTGACCTCTGTGCTGATGTTGAAGTCCTCTCCTGTTTCTCAAAGCTGAGCTGAGCCTGCCATGTCAAAGGGGACTGCTGGCGAAGCCAGAGGCTGCGTTTTCCACTAAAATAGCTGTGTCTTTATTTCTCAGATAACAGCCATCTGTTATTTGACTTCCTCCTGCAGCAGCAGGATGGCTGCAATAAGTAATTGTGCCAACGACTCAGAATTAGAAGATAGGTTCCAGGGTTGCTCCACAAACAGCAAGACACTTGTCTGCTTTTGGAGCCACAGATTTGTGGGGATGAATTTACATTTCATTGCCTCAAAACCAAAGCTTTGTAAACAGGAAAAAATAGAGCAAAATAATTGGAGTTGGGAAAAGAAACATAAAGGGGAGTATGAAAAGAGGCAGTGAGGCACATCTTACCCACGGGACGGCGATGTCACCGGAGCCTCTCCTCCTCAGTTTGATGAAGACCCAGCTAATGTCATGCTAGGTTTTGAGATTCCAACCTGCAGCAGGATAAGCAACTATGATGCTAAAACAAATCCTCTCCAGCCATCTTTCTCCTGGTGTTACCACCTGCTAATAACCATGAGAGCTCAGATAGAACAGTGCATCCTCTTGCTTTTTTCCTCTACCAATTACATTAACATTTTTGACATCTCAGCTCTCTGCAGAGGTTTTTGGTCCCATGTTCTCTTTGTTTACCACATGTCACTGCAGCACAGCTCAGGCGTTGCTTTTTTTTTGATCAAACCTTCCATTTGACATCAAATTTGACTTATTTTTACAAGAGTAGGTGATGCACAAGGATGACACTGCAGGCTTCCGTGGCTCAGGCTGTGTGAGCTTTCCCATTGGGTTCTTCAGAGGTCGGTGGCTCTCGGTGGCTCTGCCCCCCGTGCAGTGGGCTCAGGCACCGTGCTCCTGCCTGGGGAGAGGGGTGCTGGGGCAGGATGCTTCCCCAGCCCTCGCCCCAAGGCACGATGCTGCTGAGCCAAGCAGGGGTGCTGCAGCCGGCGGCGCTGAGATGAGACGGGGTTGGTTTGGTGGCTTCAAAAGCTTGAATGGCTCAGAGAAGAGCCTGGGCTCTTGAGAGGAGAAAGCACTTCATGTTTTCTTTCATAAGGTTGGGACAGCAGATAATTGGTCCTAAAGTCCTCAGACAAAGCCCTTGCTGAGCCCAGCCTCGCTGCCTGGCAGTAACCCTCCTGCTCTTGGAGACACCTCTTAATTCCTGTTTGATTTTGTTTGCAGGCTGGAGAGCTGCCACAGCTGCTGAAAGTACAGATTTGGTAAGTAAGTGCCACAGAAAACTGGAGTTTGAATGTTTGCGAAGGAAGCAGATGCATCTCCTTCATTAAGGGAGAAACGATTCAAAGGTGGATAATACATTTAAATAACAATTGAGAGGAAGCAACTGCTAAACCAACGGGGAAGCTTTGTGTACAATTATGCATAGAAAAGTGTTATTTCCTGCCTGAAAGTGTGAATCTGGGTAAGTGGTCAGGGCTGGGTGCTGCAGAGAGAAGTAGGGCGCCAGCCAGCTTAATTAACCCCATTCAAATAATTTCTGAATATCGATTTTTCAATTCTATATTGTTCCCTTGAAGTTAACGATAATCTAGAACTTCTTTTCTCTGTATAATGTATGTTGGCCTTTCCACTCATTAAACCCAAGATCACACCACATAATTTAAATTTTTATCCAGAAATCATTTCCCCTCTCTGCTGACTGTCCGCTATGTAGAGCTGAAATTCAATTACCTCTCCCTAGCAGCTGGGGAGATGAGGGCTGGAGAGAACCAGAGGAAGCATTTTGTTGGAATTTATTGCAGAACTAAATCAATCTCCATATGAAAAGACTTATATCTTAGTTGATGTAGGCTGCTTTCAGCCAAGATATCAATAAATCGTAGGCCAGTAAATGGAAAGCACTGCGGTGTTTTTGGTGAAGCCCTACCTTCTTGGAGCACTCCATTCCTGGTTTTCAGCTCCATCATTCTGTAGGTTCAGCTTTTCCTTCCTAGCTGACATATTTCAAGTGTTCAAATGAGACCGATCCGTTCTCCCGTTTCTGGTCTCTGCATTTGCACTGAGAGGTTGAATTCGGAATGGAAGGCTGCATGCCTGAGTGATGGAGTGACACCCAGTCAACCTGGGGAAATTAGGAAATGGCTGGCCGCTCTTTGCCCTTGGCTTGCCAAGGTCTCTGCCGGTGCTCGGTGGCCAGTGCTGGGAGACATCCGCAGTTTTCCCATCCTCCCATTGCCAGCACTGAAGTTCAAGCCCTTTCCACGCAAAGGTGCAAGGGAACCACCCCAGACCACAAATTCTTTCAATGGTGGCATCCACAGAAAAGACTAGGAATGAACTGTTTCCTGGATGTTTTCTTTTTCCCCAAAGCCAAGGCAATGCCATGGACAACAGTAGACCTTTCTCATATCCCCCTATGGGTTCCTCCTACCCTCTGTGACACTGTGGTCCCCTGAACCAGCCCCTCAAAGAACCAGGGCAAACACCAGGGGCTTAGGACCCGAGGGAGTGTTTCAGTCTGGCAGAAGACTGCTCCTGTATTCTCCCTACACTTACAGAAAAATAAGACAGATTCAGTCAAGTGGTGGCACGCTGACATCTGTTTCTCTGTAATAATCCTGTGCCATGTAATAATAAACCCACCACGTTTCAAATCCACCAGGAGGAAAGCTGCTTATTAATGCAGACAAATGCGCATTCTTCCTTCTTGTTGTTCCCTGTAAAATTTTAAGTATTTTGAAACTTGACTAGTCAGCTGTCTAGGAAGAGACTGATTTGCATCCCTCGGCATCCTAACAAGGAGGTGGCACAGCTCTTCCACTGAATACAGCCCCAGTGTAAAACCCTGCAGAGGATGGGAGATTTTAATCCAGACCAACCTTTCTGATAACTTGAATTAGCGAAACACTTTAATATACCAAACAGAGATTTCCTGAGAATGCATCTACTATTTCATACATGTGAAATGATGCACACAAATCTGACTAATGAAGTGAATAATTTATAACAAACGAATCCAGCATGGGGCCAGGGGATTCCTCCCTCCAAACTGACCACACCATCCTTGGGGCCATCTCTGCCACCTCTGCTGCTGAAGAAAGAATCAAGAATCATAGAATCACCTCGGTTGGAAAAGACCTTTAAGATCATCGAGTCCAACTGTTAACCTAGCACTGCCATCCCACCACTAAACCATGTCTCTGAGCACCTCATCTATCCTTCTTTTAAAGACCTCAAGGGATGAGGACTCCACCACCTCCCTGGACAGCCCATTCCAGAGCCTGACAACCCTCTCGGTGAAGAAGTTTTTCCTAATGTCCAGCCTATACCTGCCCTGGCGCAGCTTCAAGCCATTCCCCCTCATCCTATCATCTGTTACCAGGGAGAAGAGGCCGACCCCCACCTCACTACAGCCTCCTTTCAGGCAGTTGTAGAGGGCAATCAGGGCTCCCCTCAGCCTCCTCTCTCCAGACTAAACACCCCCAGCTCCCTCAGCCGCTCCTCGTATGACTTGTGTTCCAGACCCCTCACCAGCTTGGTTGCTCTCCTCTGGACCTGTTCCAGCAAGGCAACATCTTTCTTGTAGTGAGGGGCCCAAAACTGAACACAGTATTCGAGGTGCGGCCTCACCAGCACCGAGTACAGGGGCACGATCACTTCCCTGCTCCTGCTGGCCACACTATTCCTGATACAAGCCAGGATGCCATTGGCCTTCTTGGCCACCTGGGCACACTGCTGGCTCATATTCAGCCGGCTGTCAATCAGTACCCCCAGGTCTTTTTCCACCAGGCAGCTTTCCAGCCACTCTTCCCCAAGCCTGTAGCGCTGCATGGGGTTGTTGTGACCAAAGTGCAGGACCCGGCACTTGGCTTTGTTGAACCTCATACAATTGGCCTCGGCCCATCGATCCAGCCTGTCCAGGTCCCTCTGCAGAGCCCTTCTCCCCTCCAGCAGATCAACACTCCCACCCAGTTTGGTGTCATCTGCAAATTTACTGAGGGCACACTCAATCCCCTCATCAAGGTCATTGATAAAGATATTAAACAAGACTGGCCCTAGAACTGAGCCCTGGGGGACACCGCTTGTGCCCGGCCGCCAACTGGATTTAGCTCCATTCACCACGACTCTCTGGGCTCGGCCATGCAGCCAGTTTTTAACCCAGCGAAGAGTACACACATCTAGGCCATGAACTGCCAGCTTCTCCACAAGAATGCTATGGGAGACGGTGTCGAAGGCTTTGCTGAAGTCCAGGTAGACAACATCCACAGCCTTTCCCTCATCTACCAGGCGGGTCACCTGGTCATAGAAGGAAATCAGGTTGGTTAGGCAAGACTTGCCTTTCGTGAACCCATGCTGACTGGGCCTGATCCCCTGATTGTCCTCCATGTGCCTGGTGAGCACCCTCAAGATAAACCGCTCCATAATCTCCCCCAGGTTAGGCTGACTGGTCTGTAGTTCCCCGGATCCTCCTTCCGGCCCTTCTTGAAGATAGGCGTCACATTTGCCAACCTCCAGTCATCTGGGACCTCCCCTGTTCTCCAGGACTGCTGATAAATGATAGAGAGTGGCTTGGCAAGCTCCTCTGCCAGCTCCTTCAGCACTCTTGGGTGGATCCCATCCGGCCCCATAGACTTGTGGATGTCCAGGTGGCATAGCAGGTCAAAGACTGCTCCCTCCTGGATTATGGGGGGTTCATTCCACTCTCTGTCCCCATCTTCCAGCTCAGGAGGCTGGGTACCCTGGGGATAACTTGTCGGGCCATTAAAGACCGAGGCAAAGAAGGCGTTGAGTATCTCAGCCTTTTCCTCATCCTTAGTGGCAATGTTCCCCCTTGCATCCACTAGTGGATGGAGGTTCTCCCTGGCTCTCTTTTTGCTGTTAACATATTTATAAAAACTCTTCTTATTATCCCTTATAACAGTGGCCAGGTTAAATTCCAGCTGGGCTTTTGCCTTTCTAATCTCCTCAGAATCATAGATGATAGAATCCCAGGTTGGAAAGGACCTCAAGGACCATCTGGTCCAACCTTTCTGGGCAAGAGCACAGTCTAGACAGATGGCCCAGCACCCTGTCCAGCTGAGGCTTGAAAGTGTCCAATGTGGTGGAGTCAACCCCTCCCCTGGGGAGATTATTCCAGTGGGTGACTGTTCTCATGGGGAAAAATTTCCCTCTCCTGTCCAATTGAAATCTCCCCAATGGCAACTTTTGTCCATGCCCCCTTGTCCTCTCCATGGGACTCCTTGTGAAAAGGGAGCCTCCATCTTCCCTGTAGCCACCCCTTAGGTACTGGTACGTGGTGATGAGATCCCCTCGGGGCCTCCTTTGCTCAAGGCTGAACAAACCCAGCTCTCCCAGCCCATCCCCATACGGCTGAGAGAGGCTTCCCAGCCCTTGGATCACCTTGGTGGCCCTGCTCTGGACCCCTCCAGCCTATCCACGTCTTTTTTGTATAGTGGGGACCCTAACTGCACCCAGGATTCCAGAGCAGAGTGGGATGATGACTTCTTTACCTCTGCCCTTGCTGATGTACCCTCCTGCCACAGATGGGTTTCTGCTTCGTTAAATTATCATTGTATGAAACTCTAAAAGTCTAGAGCTCAGGTTAGGCACATCTTACAAGTGGCATTAATTTAAAAACCTGTTAGGTTTTGTGAACAAACCCCTGGAGGTGCGGGGTTTGAAAGAGCCTGAGAGCTGTTCACCAGCCATCACCAGCACTGTGGGAGCGGAGGGGAGAAAGCCAGGTAACTGGGAAGGCTGCACACCTTGGGACACGGGGCGGGGGAAGAGTCTCAAAGCCTGTGGATGAAATCAGTGCCGAAAGCCGGTTGCAGGAGTGGGTTTCTCTGGTCCTGATTCTCTCTGAGGCATATGCAGAAGATGGCAGTGGTGGAAGCTGGCTGCCAGCAGGAGGATGCTTAAAAAGCTGCCTATAATAAGGACATCCCCCTCGGGTAAAATGATGACGAGACATACCAAATGCTGTAAGATCACAAGTGGAGCATGAATTCTACTTCTTCTGTATGCAGGGGTGTTTTTCAAAATTGAGACTTATAGGCAGAAACACGGAGCTGCAGTTCCCTTTGCAGGGCTCCCTGGCTATATCTCACTTAATCTGAAATCAGACTGAAGAAATACGCTCGCTGCCAGGTACGGCCTCATTCAGGGGGAGTCTGGGTCTGCGACCAAGATGAGGGGACTGGAGCATCTCCCCTATGAGGAAAGGTTGAGGGAGCTGGGCTTGTCCAGCCTGGAGAAGAGAAGGCTGAGAGGGGATCTCATCAACACCTACAAATATCTCAAGAGTGGGGGTCACGAGGACGCAGCCAGACTCTTCCCAGTGGTGCCCAGCGCCAGGACAAGGGGCCATGGGCACAACCTGAAGCAGAAGAGGTTCCAGTGGAACGGGAGGAAGAACTTGTTGACTGTGAGGGTGATGGAGCCCTGGCCCAGGCTGCCCAGGGGGGCTGTGGAGTCTCCTTCTCTGGAGATCTTCAACCCCCGCCTGGCCGCTGTCCTGTGCCCCCTGCTCTGGGTGAGCCTGCTTGGGCAGGGGGGTGGGACTGGGGAGCTCCCGAGGGCCCTGCCAACCCCTGTCAGGCTGGGATTCTGGGATTTTGTGACCGTTTTCGCAGTGTTCCCTGCTCTGCCAGGGTTTGCCTTAAATTGGCAGCATTGCCCCAAGGGCTTTGCAGCTCTCCCAGTGCCTGCTGCACCCCTGGAGCTGTGGGTGCTGGTCCTTGAGCCCCCCTACCCACATCACCAAGGCATTCATGGAGTCCATCATCGGTGGATTCCCAGGGATTGACAAAATAACTTTTCCATGACTTAACCAAATAGCTGTGACACGTATGCTAAAATCTGAGGTCTGCAATTTTAGGCTAAGTGCTAAGGGCATGGGAAAGGAGGTGATAGCGGAGTCTCAGGATATTAAGGAGGATTAGATATCTCAGGATACTAAGGAGGATTTTAAAGTACTGTTATAATTTCCACTTTTTTTATGAAAACCTCTGTGTGTGCCAAAAGGCAAAGATAGAACAACCATGATGTCTGCATTCAGAAAAAGAAGAACAGGATAGCCTGGGAATTATTGTCTGCATTACATTTCAGACAACTACTGAAAAAATTAAACAGGTTAGAGAATAATGTAAATTATACATGGGGAAATAAATATCCCTGCATGCACACTAAGCCTGTGCTACAAAAGCTGCAGCTGTGCTAAGTGGATTTGTAGGGAATTCCCTCTAACAACGTGAGTTAGAGAAAAGCTGTCAAAGTCCTTGATGTTATTTTGATGCATCTGGAGAACGGATCCCACAGGCGCTGTAGGCTGGGGATGTCTTGTGTACCTGTAACACAGCCAGCCTGTCCCATCCCAAATCCTGGGCCGCTGAGGTTCCTGCTGGCTGAGGGCAGTGCCTGTGGGCTGGGAGGATGGTGAGGGAAGATGGCTCTGCAGGGGGAGCATGGTGCCCGCCCGTGGGTACTGCATCTGCATCAGCCTGGGGTATCCAGCAGGACCTGCCCTGCATCCCCAGCAGGGGAAAGGGGAAGAGGCCTGGCAGCATGGATACCAACACCTGGGGGTGAGGAAGAGCACGCTGCTGCTCACACCTAACCACACCAGAGCTCTTCCAGAAAATACAACTTTCCTTGTCGTAGGAAACCTTGGATTTTTTTATGTAATTGTCTTTAATGTATTTATAGAATCACAGAATTGTTTAGGTTGGCAAAGCCCTTTCAGCTCCCCCAGCCCAACCGTTCCCCTACCCCTGCCATCCCACCCCCAAACCCTGGCCCTCAGCACCGCCTCTGCCCTGCTGTTCAATCCCCCCAGGGCTGGGGACTCGACCCCTTCCCTGGGCAGCCCCTTCCAGTGCCTGACAGCCCTTTGGGAAGGAATTGTTCCCCATGGCCAACCTCACCCTGCCCTGGCACAACTTGAGGTCGTTTCCCCTTGTCCCATCACCCCTTCCCTGGGAGCAGAGACCAACTGCCACCATGCCCCATCCTTTGTGCAGGTACCCAGGAAGAGTCACTGCTGGAGCTGAGGCTCACCTGTGTTTTACTCATTTTAGAGCAGTTTAAGGGGACTGGCTGAAGACCCCATCCCAGCCTGGAGGCACGTCTGCCACTGGGAAGGGCTATGTGCCGGCACCTGAGCTACTTCTGATCATACCAGCACGAACCCTTCTCCCCAGTGGGTCAGCTCGGTGATCGGTGCTACCTTCTGCCCTGCAGGCTTCCCCGATGTGCATTAGGTGCATATTGTTCTTTACATATCTCCTTTGCCAAAGAATATTCCTTTGTCCTCAAGGATCAAGAAAATGCTTAAAAATAGTGGCTGAAGAAATGGCTAAAGGAAGTGCACAAAGTCATGGGGTTCGTTATTACAGATGGGTCTGGATGAACCTGTTCAAGCAGATGCTCAATCTCTGATGTAATGGCCAGGCATCGATGGGGTGAGGCAGGGGGCTGCCCTCAGGGTTGGATTTGGGTGCTGGCTCCATAGGGGTGCTTGGGCAGCTTGTTTGGAGAGTGAATTTCTCAAGTCCAGCCCATCATGCCAGCATAAATCTTCCCCCCTCCTCCCCCTCCCCCCCAACTTGGACCTCAAGCCCTAATTTTTCTTTGCAAATTGTAAACTATGGAGACTCCGGTCTTATCTTGGCCAGGTAACCTGGCAGGCAGGGACGTGGCACCCTGCCTCACATCGCCCTTCGTGGGGGCTCTCACGAGGGCCAGCACTGCCCCGTCCGTCAGGGTGGAGGGTGGCATCCAGCATAACCATCTCGGTTTGAGCTCTGGGCACCTTTCGTGTGTTCCGAGAGACAGTAGCTGGCCATTTGCTGTGGGAAATGCTTACTGGAACTTAGAAGACCTTGCTAGGCGCACATGGCATCCGGCTTTCCGTCCAGATAATTAACACAAAGCAGGCGAGTTACAAATGTAAAAGCGACCTGCAGATATGACTGTGCTACTACGAAAAGACAAGCAGCTTGTAACATATGAAATGGGTGCTGTTTCATTTTAATTTAGAGAACTGAAACTTAGTTCTGAACTGAAAAAGGGATGAATCATTCTTGATGGATTCATCATAGCCATTTGTGTCCTAAATGCTCCCTTTCTCCACCGTAGCTGCCTCAGGTTGCGTGAGGAATGTAAAGGTTTTAAATGCCAGTATTTTTTTTTTTTTAAAGCTATTTGTTTTGTTATTTTAAATACAGCCTCAGATGTACTTACTATTTTTGTGCAGGTGCCTGGGAAATCTAAAATTCTGTGACTGATTATAAAGGCTGCTCTGGTTTGGTAATAAAAGCTGGTTGTGCCTCACTGCAGCAGCAGGGCAGTGTCAGGACGGGGATTTCTGGCACGTTGCCGTGCACGGGGAAGGGTTTTTGCTGCACGTTACCGAGCAAGCACAACAAGAGCAGATCTGGCAGTTGCACCCCTGATTTCTGTCTGTCCTCTTGAATCGATAACTTTATTGACCGAGCTTGGCAAATTTGCGTTCCTTATTTCGTCTGTCCTCCGAACAATAAAACCTCAGGGCAATGATTGATGTCGGCCCCGGCGCACGATGCTGAGGACCGCGGGTGCCCCCGCGCCGCCGCCTCTGCCCAGCCTGCTGCCTCCTCTGGCGCAGCACGGCCCCTTCGGCGTTGCCAAAGCTCTCTTGCGCAGCATTTCTTAAACGACAGCATTTCTTTGCTGATGGAGGGCAGGGCATTAGCAAAATCTTTCAGATGGAGGATGGTTACTAACTTTGTCATGCATGGAAATGACCCGATGCCTCTGTTGCCCTAGAATTAAGGCGGACCTGCACGTCTGCCGATATCTCTCCTGCGAACTGACCGGAGCGCATCTGCAGATGGCAAAGCAGAACATGCACTACTGCTTTTGACAGATGCTGAAGGTCCGAAATGGGATAAATGGTCCAAAAGAGTATGACCAGGTGGAGGGAACACATCACCTGCAGGTCTTGGGAGGAAAGCAAGATCCACGCAGCTGCGGAGTCGAACATCTGAGCTCCGTAGCCGGTGTAAGGAGGGGAAGAAACTAGAGAGGCAGATAAATGAAATGGGGTGGAAAATCTGATTAACATCTATCTTTTCATGAAATAATTCTTTTCTGGTGATGAAAGCACAACACATTAAATAGGGCTGTGTTTCTGTAAATTGTTTCAAATGCATTAAATGTAAAGTTATGGGGAGGGTGGGGATTCACACAGGAAGGGGAAGGCAGGTTGGGCTCGCGGGAGGCTGATGGGGCGCAGGGGCGTGCTGTGGGAGCTGCTGCCTGGAGGCCGATGCAATGGGGAGGTCGGGCTGTACTGGCCCCTTTCCTCCAGCTCCCCAAAAATATGTGAAATAGAGACGGGACCACCAGGTTCTCTGCCCCCACCTGCCCCCTGTGGAGTGTTTCGTCATCAGAGATGCAGGTGGCATTCAGAAAACTTCAGTAAAACTGGCAAAAATTGAAGAAAATCAGAGAACCTTTAAATTTCTGCAATTTCCCTCCCCCCTCCCTCCCCAGCCTCAGTACTTGCAAGTGGCTTTTAAATAACATTGCTCCACAGTGGTTGTGCTGTAATGGGGTAGGGTCTGGCTGCCAACGGGACCGGCATTGTAACAGGGACACAAAGCATCGCCAGGGGCTGTGGGCTGACAAACCTTTCCGCTTTTAAATCCACAGTCAAGTGGGCTCGCTCTGAATGGCCTCACTTCACCAGGTGTTTTTTGCCATTTATTACTGACTTTTTAAAATATATGTTCCGAAATTCAGATGTGTATATAATGGGGATGATATACAGTTGTACTTCAGACTGAATGTGAGCCATCTGTCAAAAACAAAAGCTAAATTTTGTGTAATAAAAGCCACAAAAAGATTGATATTTCACATTAAAGGGAGAGCTGAAAAAAAGCAATTTTGTTTATGGGCAAACCTGGGTCTGGCACATTTTTCATGTCATATAAAGATGGAAATCTCACCTTATGGCTATAGAATGCTGCCGTATTTCAGTCTTTATAATTGTGGACAGATACACATGTGCTTCGACGCTAATTCCCGATGTGTTGTTGATAACAAGGAGTTCGTCTGAACACACGTTTCAGCCGCTTCCCAAAGGCGTCGCATTTCCCATTTGCTGCCCTTAGTCTCCCTGGTGAAGCACATTCTTCTAGGAATTTGACTGTACGGGAAACTTGTTTGGGACTTGCAGTTCATTTCAAACCATTCTGGGTATCTGCAGGTCCAAGGGGGATGGAGGCTGAGAAGGGAGCAGCTTGGCTGGGGCAGGGAGACGGAGGGGGCAGGTCATACACCCTCACCTTAAACACAGCATGTGGAGTACTGGAGAAAGTTCTGAGCACCTCAGAAACGTGCAAGCCCTTTAATTAGTGGCGATAGAATTCTGTAAACAGTTTTTACTTGAAACCACAAAGCCACTCGAGCTGTGTCTGAGCTGCATCACCCGTGTAGGGGGTACCCACGCGCGCGGGGGGCACAGCCGCGGGCTGACTTCTGCACGAACCTCCCCAAGGTCCTGGCAGTCCCCACTATATGTGACAGAGCAAGATAGAGACTTTTTGCCTTTCTGTGGCTATTCCCATTTACTGTGTGTAGAGGAAGAGAAATTTATGTATGTGAACTTCTTCACTCGAAGCATACACGTTTGAGGTTTAAAACTTTGGACAAGACCTGTTCCAAAAGCAGCCTCATTTCTGGAACTCAGTTTTCAAATGGATTGCAAGAATTTTAATTAATAAAAAAAAAAACACCAAAACCAAAACCCAAGCAGTGTCAGCAAGGTTGCACTGAAGGTTTTCTCTTCAGGGACTCTTCAGCAGGTCCTGCTGGGCCAGATGATGGCTATGGGGGTACTCCACATGGATGAGGGACTCTGACAGTTCTTTCAGTAATTCCCCCTTTTGCAGACAGGCAAGCCTCCCAGGATCTCCTTAACACCTCCACGATAGTTTCCTCGGGCACAAGCCCTCTCAGAAAGCCAAACCAGGGATGGTAAATCCTGCTGTCACACCCTCCCCAGGCTGGCATCGGTTCGTGGGGTACAGAGGTGGCACCGAGGGCGGTGGGACGGGACGGTGATGGATGACCTGTCTGCCCAGCCCCTGAGCTGGCAACAGGCTCGGCTCCACGTGGTAGAAGCGGCAGGTCCGATTTGTCGCGTCTGGTCTGCAGCGCTGGTTTTGTACGCAGGATGCGGGGGCTTCCTCCGAGACTTGGGGATGGGGATGGCAGCAAGCTCCCCACTTAATCCTGCTGAGCTGCTCTCTCCACATTCCCAAAGCGCTTTCCTCCTCCGTGTGGTGACGCCTCCTGGCAATGCCATTACCCTGAGGACACCTGCTCGGAAGCTGTTCCCAAAGACTGGTGGTGCTGCTGCCATGAAGGAATTGCTGGTCTCAGCTCCATCCCAAGGCACTTCTGGACACAGGTGAGCGAGAGGGAGCTGTCTGCAGTGCAAGGCCGTTTTTATAGCAAGCAGTCAGTTAAAGCACCCATGCGATGCGCAGGTCTTATTTAACGGAAGCTGTGTCACGCCAGGCTTGATATTTTTGCGTGCACCACGCTCTCTGCCTGCTTTGGTGCTGCTCGTGGTTCTCCGTGTGCTGTGATGCCTTGAAGAGCACGGAGCAGCGCAAGGGCGATGACTCCCCGCAGCACCGCGTGGGTGGCACGGGGAGGTGGATCCCGCTCCTCCTCGGGGCACCTTCCTCCCGGGAGCACCCCCTGCGCTTGCGGATGAAACGCTGGCCTAGTTCAGGCTGTCAATCTTTTACGTAAGTGGAAAGGTGATGCAAATTGCATGGCTATGCCTCTCCGAGTCTTCCGCTCCCTGCATGAGACACACGGATTTGATTTGGCTCGCTTGATCACAGAGCAAATTCCCAAGGGAGAATAAAAACTGCCAGAGCAGCCAAGGAACTGTGACTTGCAAAGTAAATATTCGCAGTTTTAAATCTGAAAGAAAAAGCCTGATTTGCAAGAAGGGTGGTTTCAAAATACTGATTTTGTGAGCTCTCACTGGGTCTGGGAGCGGCAGCGGGAAGACTGCAGGCTGCTCCCGTGCTTCACATTTTAATCGCGGCCGGTCCTTCGTCCTCAAAACCTCCCGGCTGCAGGCGCATGCTGGAGCTCAGTGCCAGACGCTGCTCTGTCCAGCTGCCTGGCCCCAACGTCCTCTGCGTTCATGGAAAATCATCTCCTTCAGAAAAATGAAGTATTCTGCTCCCCTAAGGTGTAAAGCACAAAACCACGGGGCCTTGCAGACGTTTCTCTCTCTCAGCATGGGGAAATGACATGCTCCCAGGCACAGAAGTGGAGGCCTGTGAAGACATCGTGCTTCAAAAAATCCCCACTGGTGGTGCCCCCAAGGCTCCGGTTCTGGATAGCTTCGGTGCTGTGGGTGGGATGGGCTGCTCCTGCAAGAAAAATAGTTTTTTGGCTTTTGTACCCAAGTTTGCCAGGCAGAATGGTGAGCTGCTGCTGCCGCCTTGTTTGAGTGCTAATGCCCAGACCTTCCAGGGAACATGTGTGTGGTGGAATTGGAGAACGTTGAACTTACCTGTCTGTAAAGATGTGCCTCCTTCCCCTTCAAGTGACTGCTCATCGCTTCAGTGATCGGCCCTAGGTCACCAACTTACTGGTTTTATTAAAGTCATTTCAGTTTTGAACTGAAGAACAGCAACTTTAGTAGTTTTGAGTCAATTAAAAAATGGAAAATAGACTCAATGGGGAGAGATATTGTAGGCAAAAGAGTTTAATGTTAATGTTTTATTTCAGTAATAACTTCTCATTGTTAGTGAAATGGGTGGAAATAAGTCAAAATGAGATGATTTTTTTGGAGCTTGAAAATGGATGACTATGGGCAATGGGTTGTGCGGAGCTGTGCAGTGCAGCACGATGCTAAACGCTGCCATGCCAAGATTGCGTGCAATTAAATCCTCATCAAACACAACCACGGAGGATAAATTAACTCTACATGCTGCTAATAACTTCTTGTGGAAAGCGAGTGAATTAAATACTTAAAAAGGATGAGGACTGAGGGGCAATCTGACCACGTTAGCAGTGGGTAGTTCATGCAGTTGCCAACTGCCTCGTGGAGGGGATGGGTGAGTTATGGCCCGTTCCTGGAGCGGGGTTGAACCTCAGCGCCGAGCACGGGAGAGCCTTAGCTCAAATGGCCAGGAAGAGCTCAGAGGACAAGCGCCAAGCTAACCAGGTGGCTTCGTGTGCATGCACCCTTATGCAAACAAAGAGGACTCTCTGGTGGCCCCTCACTACAAGAAAGATGTTGCGTTGCTGGAACATGTCCAGAGGAGAACCACAAAGCTGGTGAGGGGTCTGGAGCACAAGTCATACGAGGAGCGGCTGGGGGAGCTGGGGGTGTTTAGTCTGGAGAGAGGAGGCTGAGGGGAGCCCTATCGCCCTCTACAACTGCCTGAGAGGAGGGGGGAGTGAGGTGGGGGTCGGCCTCTTCTCCCTGGTAATGGGCGATAGGATGAGGGGGAACGGTCTGAAGCTGCGCCAGGGCAGGTTTAGGTTGGACATTAGGAAAAATTTCTTCACAGAAAGGGTTGTCAGGCTTTGGAATGGGCTGCCCAGGGAGGTGGTTGAGTTCCCATCCCTGGAGGTATTTAAAAGAAGGAGAGATGAGGTGCTTAGGGCCAGGGTTTAGTGGTGGGATGGCAGGGTTAGGTTAACGGTTGGACTTGATGATCTTAAAGGTCTTTTCCAACTTAGACAATTCTATGATTCTAAGAGCTTATTTTGGGACAGGGGAAACCTGAGGCCATTTCTTATGGCAGTCCTGTGCATCACTGGGTGAGATGGTCTCGCTCGCTACCTCCTTTCTCATCCATAAAGTTGGCCGTGCTCAGCCTCCCATAAACATGCTGGTCATGAGGAACTCAGAGTGTGGTATGGAAATGGAGATAAACATCTCAGATAGGAAAAAGTGCGGTTCTTTCCGTTGGCTGCAATGTGATTCTCATGCTCTTCTGGCTCCTATCAGACCCAGCTGAGGTGGGGCCATATTTTCTCTTGCGCTCATGACAGCTTTCTGTCGCACATGGGAAGGTCTGCCAAGTATTTCTATTTTCCTTGCCCAGGAAAACCAGGCCTTGGATGCATGGGATGATTTCCACAATAAAAGATGCAGCTTTGTAGCACTGACAATATTTGTTCTGGAGTAATGAAGCGAGAGGGAAATGGCTGTTGGGCTTGCTGAGGACGATGTGGTTTCCCTCTTAAGCTGCACCGGCTGCTGGGCACGGCGGTGGAGCATGCTCCAGCTGAGGACCGTCCCCGGCCGCCGCTCCCACCAGCAGCTTGTTGCTGCCATTTTGGAGTAATACTCGTTATCTGCATGGCTTGTCTTAATGGCGTAATTGTCTGGTATATAACAGCGAGCGCCGCTTCTAATCAAAACAGAGTCTGGCGCATAAATATTTTACTCACAGAAAATTGTCAGACCAAGCTTAGCAAATGCTGCTGGAAATCTATGAACTTTAAATAACTTCCGCGTGTGAATACAGGCCCTATTTATTAGCAGAAAAAAAGCAATTAATGCTTTTGGTCAACACATCTCATTCAGTCTTACGCATCCCATCTGTCACCGAGTCACTCTGAGACAGTTAAATGCATGAGCGGTGACATTTCATACTTTAAAAATGTAATTTTGTGGGAAATGTTTGCAAATTGGAGCTGCAGAGATAATAAAAGGAGGCAAGACAATGCCCTCTGGGCCCTGCTCCTTTATCTTGCAGGTACGAGGGACGGTACCATGATGCCTTGCCGGGCGCTGGGGGACCCCCGGCCCCCTCCCCTGAGCTTTCCCAAGGTGCCCAGGGATGCCCCGGGCAGGAGGCAGAGGCAGGAGCTGTGCTGCTCGTTGCGTGGTCTCCTGACCATTGAATGGAAATCCTGACACTGATGCACCACGTGCAGGTATCCGTACGGGGCTCTCCGAAACCTAACACATTGGGGAAAAAAAGTCTTCAGCCAATACAGGCCGATTGGGGCATTTTCAAATTCTGAAGTGTTCATGAGGTTCATGCTTCTAGGCACACAGGTCTGGGGTGTGTTTTATTTTTATATTTTGTACAAACATTTTGCCGTGCACTTGCATTATCTGTCCCTTTTCCTGTCTCTTTGCCCTGTAGTTTCTAACCCGTTGGCCAACAGAAGCAAGGGGAAGCAGCCGACAGCCTCCTGCCTCTGTAAGTGTCCCCAAAACGCTAAGCCAGGCTGGAGAGCACTGCCCTTGATACCATCCTTGGGGGGATGCCTGTGATGCCCACGTGCTTTTCTGCTGCCTGTCCCCCCCAGGAGCCAAGGACCTGTATCAGCGCCTGGTGTTCCATGCACACATCGCAAAGGGAGGCAGGTGGGAACCGCGGTCTCCAAATGGTTTGGAAACCAGTGGTGCCCAAGGAGGAGCCTCACAGCAGAAGGTGGGGGTCCAGGTATTGGGGGGGCAGGTTGGGCTGGAGGAGCCAGATGGGCTCCCCGGGCACGAGGAACTGGTGGTGCCTGCGGAACTGGGTGGGCAGTGACCCAGCACCCTCCCTGTAGCTACTTGAGAATAACCACCCATTCTAACACCATCAGACAGTAACGTTTAGAGAAACTTGTGCCTACAGCTGGTGGTGTTTACAAATATTGGGCCAGATGCTCAAACAGCAGAGGAATTACCTCTGACTGCCAAAAGAACCTTATGCAATGAGTTGCGTTCACAAAGATTTGGATGTACATGTGCGGGTGATAGCTCTGGGTATTTTTGTTGCTTAACAGGGAGGATAGGCTTACCTGTTTGAATGCTCCATAAAAATGGTCTTCTGCTCCTGGTTCCCTGGTCCAACAGTAAAAGCAGCAGCAGGTCTGGGTTGAACGTGCAGGAGAAGTTTTATCCCAGCAAAAGGATGGGGGAGATGAAAATGGCACCGGGGCTGTGCAGAAATGAAACCTCTGGCGTTGGAGTTTTGCTGGAGCGTGGGGTGTGATGTGGGGGGTCCCGGCTGTGCCCCCCTTGGCATGCAGAGCGGGTGCTCAGGCAGCCCCTCCTTCCAGCAGGTGCAGGGGAGGGTGTTTCGGGGATACTGGGACACCCACTCTGTGGATGCTGGGGCAGCCACGCAGGGTGAGCTGTGTGTAAGCATCAGGGACGTCACGAGCAGGGGGAAAAAACTGAAGGGAAACCTGGAAGTCGGCTAGTTGAGAGTGACTTGGGATTGAAAGTAAACAGGGGTTTTTTCCTTTAATTTTTACTCTTTGGTGGAATCTGGTTTGTTTAAGGGCATTTTCAAAGATACATTTGATGCCCTCAGTTTTCCTCCTAATAGAAACAATCCAGAACACTTCAGATTTGGAAAACTACTCGTTATAATAATGTCCTGCAGTGCTTTTCTAATTCGTAGTCAGTGTTAGTTCAGGCTCATAACTACCCTAGCAAGTCTAAATCAATTTTTGCTATAGCTAAACATGTATTTAGCAAGTGAATGTTAAGCCTGTTTCTGCAGTGCCTTCTCTGTCACAATCTCTGCACATCCAGGTTTGTAATAAATCAGAACTGGGATAGCTGTGGAGTGAAATCCAGTGGCAGCTGTATCTTGGTTCAGATTTGCATGCCCCTTGGGGGTTTTGCTTCACTAGGAATTCTTTTTCAGAGCCTTTTCTGAATTGAGAGTTTAAAAAAAAAATAAAAACAGATGAGACAAGACCACATCTCCTTTGTGCAGTGTGTGCTTTCATACCCTAATCGCTCCACAGATAAAACATTACACTGGCTCCCTGATGCCGTACTCTATGCTCAGTCCAAAATATTCAAAAATACCATATGTCTAAACCACAAACCATTCCCTTTAACTTAAAATGTAGAAACTCTGGCAAGGTGAGAGCGCGTCTGGCATCCAAATCCTCATGGCATCCCATGTGGGGGCACATTGTGGCAGAAAGACAGCTCTGGGTGGAAGAAGGGGCAGCCTCTCTCGCAGCTTTACATCTCAGGGCTGGTTATTTATTAATTAAACCACAGGGATGGGAGTTGTCCTTTGCCTTTGAGAAGAGGTTGCCTAACTGGGATCAGAAAAATTGTGAAGCTACTGGCTTGAACAGTTGGGGGCTATTAGTGTTCAGCATCTATCCAAACACTTCAGTACAGTAACAACCACCACGGATGCAACCAACATTTAAAAACTGGAATTCTGTTGCACATTGAAATATTTGAAATGTTGAGGGGATTTTTTAGTCTAAGGATTTTCTTGCCTATGCTTTTGGGATTGGAACTCAGAGAGGTTGAGATCTAACCTTTCCCATGAACCAGGGTCTTGAAGGCTTTTTGCATCACAGAAAGTTCCCCAGCCGACAGAGGGACCGGTGGTTTCCGTCCCCCTGCTCAGCACATGGACCACGATGGGGGATGCACAGACTCTGGAGCCAAATGGCCGTGCTTAGGTCTGGCCTGGGAAGGGGCGACTAAAGCAGGGAGGAGCTTTAACCTTGCTTTCCCGTAGCCTGTACTGACGGCACTAACCTCTGTTCTTCTGTACATTCAACATTTTGACACCATCAGGTAGACTCATGTGCAGCTATTTGCAAAGTGGTCCCTGAGACGTATTCAAAAACCTTCTAATGAAAGTTATAACTGGGGAATAGAAATTAAAATAATGTAGTATTTCATAATTATTTACCATAAATATCTTCGGTATACATTCATTAAATTAATTTATAACCAGGATTATATAATATTAAGATTAAATGCATGATCGCTATGAAAACCTCCCTGCTAGATCTAATAACCCACTTCTGGATTTGAGATGTGCAGGTGCCCAGCAATAGAAAAAAAGGGACTTGTTCTTCCATGGGTGTTTTGGCTTGTCCATGAGGGGCACTGATGCAGTTAAATTTGAGATGAACTCTTTAGTGAGGATAAAAAGGAAGGCCCTAAAATAAAGCAGGGGGGAATGAACTGGCTCAGGAAATACTAAGTGGAATCTCCTGTGCATCTGAGTGATTTTGAACCCTTAAGAGGCTAGAAAACCACCCAGGGTGTATCCCACTATCTGCTTCTCTTGCTTTCCTTCCCAGCCTCTCTTTTAAAGGGTTTGCTGTGAAATGGCAGCAGAAAATACACATACCTGGTAAAAAGGTCCATCATAAGTATAAAGGCAAGAAAGTGTCTCCCAGAATAAGATCTCTGAAGTCAGCGAAGAGATTTAATTCTGCCCTCCAGTCTCAGCAAGAAACAGAGCGCTCCTCTGGAAGACAAACCTGTATTTTTATTTCCATTCAGGTGCATAATAAAGTCTTGGTTTGGGGCAAAGAGGATGCACACTTCTATAAGTAAAGCCAAGAATGTAATGTTAGTATACTTAAAATCTTAGGAGTCTAATAATTACTGATGTAGATCTAATCGTTACAGAAAAAAACCCAAAATAGTGCAGTTAAATTGCTATGGTTTGCTCCCAACTGCTCTGGGTCTCAGTCTGGGGCTGTTCCTGGGTGTCATGGTGTGTGTCAGCACTGGGACCCTTCGCTGGGGCGAACGTGATGTCCACGGATTTTAAAGATGTGTTTTGTGTGGACGGACATCCGTCACTCCATGTGGGGAAGATAGCTGCGTCTCTGGAGTCATTAGTGTTTAATGAATCACAAAACTAATTAGTTAAGTTTTGGTAAACAAACCTTTGGCAAGGTCAGCTATGGACTGCAAGAAGGGCTGTTGGTCCATGTGTGGGATCCTCCTGTGAGGGGTGAAGAAGCCACATCCCAGCACCCACAAAGCCTATCTATCTCAGGCTTCAGTGCTGTATACGTCTTGTAAATCAAATTTGAATGTTCCCTGGTGGCCCTAAGGAAGTTGCGGTGCAGTCACCTTGTAAAATTAGCAAAGCCCTTATGCACCTACACACCCTTCTCTTTAAAAAAACCCCAACGCCCAAACCCCCCAGTTTTAACAGCGTAAGTAGAGAAGGGAATCAGTGAATGAATTAATGGTTCTTCTCAAGCTGTTTTTCAACTACATTTCATAACTGTTTCTAATGTTAGATCATTGTGCTCTGAGCATATAATATATTGTTATTATTTACAGGAGAAAAAAAAAGGATTAATATAACCTTGTGGTCTTCTTCTTAATGAAATGAATGTCTGATAGATTCATGGAGCCATTAGAAAGGATAGAGGGGGCAGTGCTGTGGAAAGCACTTCAGTATTGCAGTTTGCTGAACATCTACAGGGTTTTTATAATGATGTGAGGAGGAGAGGTTGGGGCTGGCGCTGGGGACTTGAGTGAGTCTGTGCAGCGGAGCTAACCAGAATGAGGGACCTTTCCCAAGGAGCTGTTAATTGGGCAGAGGAGTAAAAGTGTGTGATACGGTGAGGCAGCGAAGGTGTGTGTTCATTGTCGGGCTTGGACACATGCGGATGGAAGGTTGCAGATTTTTTGACGTTAGTCAGGGGAATGACAGCTGTAGTAACACCCATCATTTTTTCTGAGATCCTTGTAAAATCCCTGAGAGCCTGCTGATAATGACTCCTTCTTAATGGGAGAGAGATGGAAAGTGGATAAATGGAATTAAATATATGCTACACGGACATGTGACCACAGGCGGATGTAAATGAATACAGAAAGAAAATTATTTGAGACGTAGAAGAACAATTTAGAGCTTCCTCCGAAGCAACGCTTGTACCAAGGGTTCATCCTGCTGTTTCGTGAGATCAAAGGATCATCAATGTAACAAACCAGCAGAAGGCTTTTAAACTGGAAACAAAAGAGTCTTTGATTTCAATAATATCAAAAGCAAACCTCGCTTCTTGCTTTTGGTCACAATAACTTTGTGATTTTTTGGAAATAATTTCAGTATGATTGGTCAGCAGTGAACCTAACGAAAGGAAAGAGGGATCGTTGCGTCTCCACCTGGTTGCGGGATAATCTGATGGTCAACAGTTCTTCTGGAAAAAACAGCAGAATGGTAGAAAATTTGAATATGCATTTCTAGAAAACCAGAAACATGTAAAACTAAATTGATTTCCTGTTGAAAGAAAGCCAGTAGAGATACTGAGTCAGGATGAGCTCTTTGTTTTGACATCTTTGGAACATGTTTTTTATAAAAATGTCTCAGTTTTTTTATAATATATACATTTTACTGAAACAACAGGTTCTGCTTTGTCTTTCACTAGCCCCAAATTAACACTTTTTCTGAATATTACTTTGAGGTATTTTTATCTTTTCATGTTTCATTCTAATTAAGGATAAAAACAACCATTAAGATCTTGCAGGAAAAGGAGCCTTATCCCTATCCGTGAGACACCCCAGCGCCTGGAATGAGCCCGGTCACCAGCGACCTCCGTGGTGTTTTATCATGGAATTGACAGGAATGGATAGAAAGGTTGAACCATTTCAGCAGCCAGGCTGGGAAGGTAATGCTGAATATAATCAGAAAGACCAAAGGAAAACGTTAGACCAGGACTGAAATTTATGCTGTCAGAAGAAGCTTTACCGAAGCTTTTGTGGTTTATGAGAAATTCAGTTTAATAAAAGGGTATGAAACCCCTGCAAAGCACAGAGGAACACTTATTCGGGTTGGAAGTTCTGTTGTTTGCACATCATCTGATAAACCATAACTGGGCACCAGTAAAGGGCTGGAGGGTGTTCCCAGAACAGTGTCACTGGTGCAACAACTTTCTGCTCAGAGCAGAACCTGCTGTAACAAACTGAGCACACCGGGATGCACTGAAGTCCCCTTTTAGGATGTCCAAAGCACAGTGGCCCCCATGCACAGCTCATCTGTAAGGATGAGGATAAGGGTGAGATAAGGAGTTGGTGTCCTCTGTGAGTGACCGTCCTGCACGTTCATGCTGGCTGCAGGTACGTACTAAACCTGGGCACCTTCAGCCCCACTCACACCACTTAGGGAGCTCCTGCCTCCCACCTTGCTGTGCATAGCGCATGTGCCAAGCCTCCCCTTTTCAGTTACTCTGAATCTGTCTTGACGGGAGCTTCCACCGGCAGCTTGAATCCCTTCTCAAGCCTTGCTTCTAGCCCTGAGTGGCTCTGAAACCCTCTTAGATGTTTCAGTTCCTCTTTTTGTTTGTATTTTGTTTTTCCTCCTTTAATGAATTCCTCAAAGCAGATGGTCTTCAAACTCTGCCTCTTTCAGGAGACATATTCTCTCATCTAAGAGACACATATTTCTCTCATCTGAAGAGCGTACAAGAAGACTTTACTGCCCTGGGGAGGAACATATATCCACAGAAAATGCACACTTTGCAGGGCTTTAATCCTCGGGCCTGCAGCAAGAAGAAGGAGAGGCTGCGTTTGCTATTGTTTGTGAGGCTGCCCCATTTTTCTGCCTTAGATCTGGGAAATCTTAAATTTTGGGGATCCGTCTACATGTTCAATCCAAACTCTTTCTGGAAGGAGGTAAAAGTCTTTCAGTCATGATTGCAGTACCAGAGGACTTCTCTCTGGGGCAGGAGAAGAAAGTAGCTTCTGCATCTCTGCTTCCTCCTGCTGTGGGATCCCCCAGCCCAAAGAGCATCCTGTTATGAGAGGATGCAGTCATGAAAGCAAAATCTGTGTGTCACCTTCCTCCATGTCTTGTTGACTGAAGGGAGTTGGACTTCTTCAAAAAAGATTAGGAACTCCTGGAGAGAGTCCAGAGGAGGGCAACAAGGATGATGGGGGGACTGGAGCATCTGTGATTCTTCCCCAAGGTCTTCCTCAACTTCAGATTGGTCTTCTCACACCTCTTAGCCTGCCTGCACCACAAAGTAGAACATGCACTGGTACAAGTCACAACTGCTCTCTGGCACAGTGGCATGTCCAAAGGATGTCCCCTTTTCTCCCTTTTGGCAATGGAATCAATGCATTCTCTGACAGGAAGATGTCTTCTCCTTCAGTGTCCTTAGACTTACTCCAGGCAGAGATCCAAGCCCAACAGATGCTCCTGGAACCCAACTCGAGTCCTTTTTTTCACCTTCACCTCTTCCTGCCTCAAGGAACTCTCAGGGATTATTTTCTTCTTTGTTGAAGGGTGAAGACTCTCCGGGAAGTCTCATTGCCAGACAATTTTTGGGCTTCCACCAACCTCTGCAAGGAAGGAGCAAGTGAGCTCCCAGTACCACTAAATTCTGTGCCAAGTCCTCCTCTCAGTGACAGACTCCCCATCTCCATCTTGACTTGTCCCTCTTCAAACCCAATTACTTGCAACCAGGTGGGTTTCCCTGGTGCATCCCTGCTGGGTTCCTGCTCAGCAAGTGACTCTGCCAGGTCCTGGTGTCAGGCACAGGTTTTCTTCTCTTACACATGCATTAGTTCATACTTAAAGCATCTTCAGATGGCTTATTTGTGTAGTAATAGGTTTAGTGAGGAATACACAAGGGAGGATCCTCAGAGAAAGAAACAATTGGACTCTTTCAGCATATATTTATATCTTTTTAGTTTGATGTGTGCATCTCTGATTTGACCAGGAAAACCACAAAAGCACCCTTAGATAATTAGGGAGTAGGAAACCCTGAGGACGTGGCCTGTTGATGCAGTCTCCAGGTGTGTGGCTCCTTGCCTGCAATGGCATCCGTTGCTTCTTATAATCTACTCTGTCATTTTGATGAGCTCCAAACAGCACTGTGAGATGTCAATCCTCTCTCCCATTATTTAATTCCCCTCTCAGCGGCCATTTCAGCAGGTTTTTTTGTTGCACAGGCATGCCAAGCTGTAACATGTGCTTTACAACCCTGGCACTACCACTGCCCCAGCCTCTCTGTCGGCTCTCTTTGCAACCCTTTCCTAGAAACCATCCCAGGAGAATCTGCAACAGCTCTCACAGCTCTGCATACAGGGAATTTGTCTTTTAGTAGTGGGAAACTCTCAAGACTTCATCGTGGATAGGTAAGAAAACACCACACCTGAAGCCCTCGCAATTTTCTGAGAAATGCAGGCAACTTCTGCTGGTTTTGGGACAGACCACGGTCTTATTTCCCCCCAGTGGTGTTTCGGATCCAGCAAACATCTGCAGCAAAATTCCCTTCTAAGTCGCACCTCCTGTCAGGACAGCAGCAATGGCAGGTGCCAGCGCAGTGAGATGGGCACACGCTCAGATCTTCGGTGCCTCCAGGCGTTTCATCTGCTAAGAAGGCTCGTTAGCATGCAAACGTCTTGGAAATGCGAGCCGGCTGGGAAGTGAGCTTTGTCTCAGCAGCTTTATGTTCAGGTGGAGGCTGACACTGCCAATATGGTCCTCTGCATAAAGAAAGCCCACAAGTGGTGCAAGCTATAGCAGATCCAGTTGCTGCCTGGTTGCATTTCAGAAGTATGAAATGCCTTAGCAGGCAAGCTGAACTATTTTAAGTGGATAAATTGCGCATGGGAGGACTGAGAGGAGTCTTGAAATTTGTGTTAATTTAATATTGATTTCTTCACTGCCCAGAGGACCAAGGAGGTCACACTGACTTCAGGATGGAGGATCTAGTACCCCAATCGGATGTGCCTGGGAAGATACGCAGACCTTTTTGCCTTGTCCCTTTCATTGCAAGAGCATTGCAGAAGATAAGTCAGGATTTACCCAAGGAAATTTATGACAAGTTTAATTGCCTGCAATGATCAAGGGCAGGGTGGTTTCAGGACCAGCACCTTGTCTCAGATCAGACATACCATGTTTTGACTGTAGTACTAGATTTCTGCTCAGCATTCCTCATATCATGATGCCTGTGTTGCCCCCGGGGTTAAAGTGGGCTATTCTTCACCACCAAGAGATTCTCTTTTCCATTTGTTAATCTCTTAAATTTTTCTGTGGGGCAAGATGCCCCAGTGCAAAACATCCAGAGGGTGGATGCTTTGAAGGGCAATGCTATCCTGCTGCAGTGCATCGAGTAGAAAGGAGACATTAATATTTAGTTATATAGCCTCCAGCTTATATATTCACATTGAATTGGGGATATTTTCCTTGCAGCCTGGCTCTTTATGGATGGGAATTGAACAGTGCTTCCCACCTGAAACCAGGTAGTCCCGACGCTGCTCTGTCCGGGTAGCTCCAGGGGTCCCTGCGGAGTGCGGCGCGGTTGCATGGCAGGAGCTCACCTGCCCCTGGGCTCAGTTCAGGGTCCTCTTGGCCAGAGCAGCCAGGGTCTCTAGGCTTTCCTTGGGACTGCATTATTGGGTGCAATGGTGCCTCCCGCTTCTCTGAATTTCTGCTCCATTCCTTCTACATAGCCACGCATTCATCTCTCTGACACAACAGCTATGGAAATTCCCGGACCCATGCTATTTTGGGTGAACCTCATTGCATGTGAAGTCATCTGCTGTGTCACATAGCGGTTTTGATAAAGAAGCATCATCATTACGCCTGTCGAAACCATTATTAATTTCTGTTAAATGAATGCCAAGCTGTAACTGCATTAGAATATTTTAATCCATCTTCCTGGCTAACATAACCTGTGATCACTCCAGGTTTGCCAATTTTTGTGAATGCACAAGTTTTTTATCTGCTCCCCTTGAAATTTAAATTCACCCCAAGTCACCTCTGACTGCTTTGGCAATGGGCTTTGCATGCAACAATAAATTCCACTCAGAAAACAAACGATACAACTCTGTGAAAAAATTGTGAAAATAGGTTTCTAAATGCGTATGCACAACTACTTCTGTCAAAAGAGTTTATCAGTTTGGCCAATCGCTCCAGCAAGTACCACATAACTTATCTGCAGCGAGATAGCCCAGCCTATGCTTCAAACGTGCACCTACGGCATAGCAATTGCTAAGCTGTTGTTAAAAATACACTTTGCCACGATCGCAGATATTCAGCACGCGGAGAGGCTGGAGCCGCTGAGTTGCTTGATACAAACTGGCTGCTCTAATAGGTGTGATGATGTGCGTATGTATGCGCCATGTGATAATAGGACTGAAACGCTTGTGCCGTGATTGAGTGGCTATTTTCTGCTTAAATATTGCCAGAGGATTTCTTCGGGTCATTGATAGCTGTAAGTTTTGAATGTTAAAATGGAGTTTTATTTTTCTTGAAAAGGAAGAAATTTCACTTTCAGATGAAAAGTGGTGTGGCTGTGGAAGGTCTGCTCAAGGTTGGGGGAGAGAAACTGAACTTTGAAGGGTGTTTTCGGGATATGAGGTATTGGAAATTAAAGTGGGATTATCAGCTCTTCTGCTGCTCTTCCTATGAATAAAAACCTAGATGTTTTCTTTGCTTCTATAAGCCTGAAGCTTTCTTTTAAATTTCATACTGTTAAGCAAAAGATAGCATAGAAGATTATAAATGCAGAAACCTTAATTATTTGAAGGGGAGTCCTGTTTGCTTACTGATGCAGAAAAAGTTCATACTGGGGACTTCTATCTTAATCACGTCAGGTTAGTTTTATTTCATATCATGTTCTCCTACAAAAATCCCTTTTAACTTTCCTGTGTGGCATTGGGCCCCCTATTTTCAGACATCGCTGCCTATAAAACCAGATTCATAATCTAAAAAAGATTCTCTATTTGTAATTCAACCTGATATAATGGTGTGAGACTGCCGAGCTGCATATGCATGGAAATATTCTGTGGGTCAGGCCTTTCCCAGACCTGTAGCGAAGACTGGGAGTAACGGTGATTTGTGCTTTATATCAACGTCCCCTTTGCAGATTTGCCTAATAGTTGGTTAATCCTTGTTTCCAACCATGTCGCATCGACTGCTGATGCAGAGCTTTCTGAGCCGCTCCGGCATGTCCCCAGCACACACTGGGCCGGACCTCCAGGTCTCCCCAGAAAAGGTGCCGGTGGTGAGGGCTTGTGCAGCGCCCTCCAGGCAGGAGGAGCCCCTCCTGGGGACCCGGGGGATGCTCTGCTCCTTGTAATCACACCTACAAAGTATTGAATGAATTGGCTTGATTGAAAACTTGGGGGTTTTGAAAAACTGGCATTTTATTTTTACAAAATTGGTACCTACTCCTCAGGTGGGGGCAACGTCCTGTCACTCAGTGTCAGCAGCACTGACTAATTGCTGTGCGGATTCCCTCCAATTATTAGATTCCTAAATCCCCAAAGTGCTTTCCAAGGCGGTGTTTAGAAATGCATTTAAATGCATTTACTGTCGTCAATTCTGCTAAGTGCTCTTCTGGCTGCCTGCTATGAAAGCAGGAACAACGCTGGTCATTTTGCTGCGTTTTGCCTGTGGTAAAGGCCCCTACTTTTAGCAGGTGAAGCTTTTCATTAGGCTGTTGTAGGAATAGTGTGAAAAGGATGTTATTTGGCAGCTGACCTGCCTTGTTGAAAGGAGATGGGAGGTAAAGATGAAATGAAAGGGAACAAACTGCAGCGCGGATCCTTGTAGCTGCATCCTCCACACACCAGCGGCTCAACGATAGCCGGGGTCCGGGAGGGGATTTTGTTTCGTGGCTGTTGCTGTAGTACAGATCTGTAATTCAAACACAGAGGAGTTTGCTGTAGGTCTTCATCAGCATCATGAGAGCAGGGTTCGTACCAGATCTGACCAAGTACCCACCTGGGCTGAACCCCACTTTGGCAGCAGCCCACAGCAGATGCTGAAGGAAGAGAATGAGGACAGCGATGGAGAACAGCGGTGCTTTGCTGGCAGACAGCCCCAGCATTCGTATAACGATAGCTCGGGGGCTTCTGGAGTCAGGTGACATTTTTGTCTTTAAAAGTTCTTGATGGGTTACTCTTCAGTGAATGCGAGCGTGTATGTAAATGTGCAGCTGGCTAGCTGTATGGCTTTTCAACATTAGTGTACTATTAAGTGGGCAAAAATCCCAGGCTTTTAGATAACAGCACCCAAAATTATCAATCAGCCTTGAGCAAAGGAGGCTCAGAGGGGATCTCATCCCCACGTACCAGTACCTAAGGGGTGGCTGCAAGGAAGATGGAGACTCCCTTTTCACAAGGAGTCCCATGGAGAGGACAAGGGGGAATGGACACAAGTTGCTCTTGGGGAGATTCCAGCTGGACAAAAGAGGGAAGTTTTTCCCCATGAGAACAGTCACCCATCGGAATAATCTCCCCAGGGGAGGGGTTGACCCAACCACATTGGACACTTTCAAGCCTCAGCTGGACAGGGTGTTGGGCCATCATCTAGACTGTGCTCTTGCCCAGAAAGGTTGGACCAGATGATCCTGGAGGTCCCTTCCAACCTGTGATTCTAGGATTCTATGAATTTACCTAATTGCATTTTGAATCTAATTGTCTTATGAAGAAAAGTAAGTGTTCATCGTCCAGCTCCTCTCTGACTACATTCTGCTTTGACATACACCTCCTACATGGACACAGGCAAACACGGATATGAAAGATTAATCTCCCCAGTGAGATGTGTTTCTTGGCATCCAAGGGATTTTCCAGCATCCAGGCAAACCAGATCTGGTGAAATTGGCCCTGTCCCCCTATGCAAGTCACATATGCTTTTGAACAAACCATCGTTTAGAAGATGGGGCACGCCAGCCCCTGCCAGGCCAGGGTCCACACCCAGGGCTGGGTGCATGCTGGCACAGCTTGCTGCAGGCTGCAACAACCCATCAGGTCCTGGATGGTGCTGTTTGCTCCCTCTGTGAAAGCTTTTGCACAGGAGTCCAACCTGCTCTCGCAAGGGATAGAGGTGCTGCATCGCTGCCCTGGCAGGCTCTTCTGCCCTGCTCACCCCTCTTGCCGGGGAGGGATGGCTGAGGTACACACTTCACATCATTCCTTTGGCCCCCTCCAGCCATGACGTTTTGCTGCTCAAGCTGAACAAAGTACAAAGTAGGTTTTGCTCAAGCCCCAAACCCGTGGAGCTGGAACATCTCAGTGGGTGGTAACCCCCCAGGGGATCGTGCCTGGGCGGCAGAGCTGCCACCGGCAGTGGTGTCACTGCGGTCTGCGCTGTTTGGTGTTTTTCTCTAAAGTCCGTGACAGATTCCTGAGTCACCCATTCTCAGAAGTCCACTGAGTTTAAGCCTCTCAGAGCTCAGTGCCCAAGTACTTCCAAGCAGGCGAGAGACCTCTGCAGGGCTGGTGATGTTCAGAGCCGGCTGAGACTCACCTCCCTTCCGCAGAGCTTCGATTGCTAATTGTTTCCTAAATATTCCAATTCATTTGTAAATCACGTTACCATAGCAACCATAATTTCTATGCATTACTAATATCAGACACCTCTCGAATCAATTTGTTTTCCCTTGTTGCCATAGTGACAGACGTTTTGTCAGAATTATTTAGCTTGAGAGAAATCCGGAGACCTTTGCAGAGAAGGAGTTGCAGAAGGAGCCCCGCGGGGAGCCCAGCCTCTCCTCTCCTCCCATCTTCTGCCCCACTGTGAACGGGTCCCCCGGGTCCCTGCGAGCGTTAGGTGGCTTGGATGCAAACAGCCCGCTCAGCTACTGCCCCATCCCCATCCTCTTCATCTCCAAACTTGAGCCCATCTCCTGTCTACTGCTAATGGCCGCCTGCCATCTGGCTCAGCCCTGGACGCCTTCCAGTCCCACGGCCTTCAGTGCCTTTCTCCTCTGCGTTCTCTGATGGTTTCTCCTTTTACATCTGGGCCTTTGGTCACACCTCAGCCTTCCTGGTTTTTAGAGCAATGTCTAATAAGACAGGTTGGAAAAAAACTGTTTGTCTGGCACAGTCATTAGTGATGCAGAATAGGTGTGTTTTGAAAAATCTCAGCAGCTCATTTAATTGCCTAGCAGCTCATTTAATTGCCTAAGCAGTAGAGGTCTTTGAAAACTCTGGCTTGCAATATCTAGCATGCACCCTATTTTTTGTTCAGAACGCTCACTGCTCCACAGTGGCAGGTCAGTGATGAACTCCCCAATCAATTTATTGAACCCTTTGGGGGCACTTTGCCTTCTCAGCTGCTTTAGCTCAGCTGTTGGGCTGTCAGGATCCACCACCCTGGATGAGGTGGGCTCTCAAACATTGCCACTGCAGCCAGCATTAGTCTTAGCTCTTAGGATTCCATGAAATGCTTGGGGTTGAAGAAAAGTCACATGGAAAAAAAAATAATCTGAGCATTGTAGATTCGATCATCCACATAGTCCAGGTTCCTATAATCTCTTATTTGAAGAATAAGAATGTCATTTTTAGATCGTATCCTATTGACTCCATCTGCATTTGGAAATCTAGGAAATAAAAAATATTAGAAAGAATCTGCTCTTAAACACATGAGTGTTCAAATTACAGGTGAGCTTTGGAAAACAAACGAATCCTCTGAGTATGAGTTAGGAATCTCCACTGTGGGCTTGGGGGCTCCAGCAGGACCCCGGGGCTGAGCTCCTCTGTGCTGTTTTCATGTTTCTGCTCACTCACCCAGTCTGCAGTGGGAAAGCCTGCTATCTCCTTGCAAAATAACATGTAATATTTCTTGCATTGGAAACGTCTGGGCAGAGGAGCCAGAACACTGAAGCAGCAAGCTGACATCTGCCAAACTAACTGAGGAAAATACCTCGTGGCAGACAAACGTTTCTCCATACCAACTGCTTCAGAAACCCATCCATCCTCTGCGCGTGTACCTGCATGTGCAGCGCCTCTCTGTGAGCAACCCTGAGCTTCAGGATCATGCTACTGAACGTATGAATATCCACAAGTCAGAGGGGAAAATCCCCTGAAGAGAACCTTTTTCTTCCATACTGAAGATAACCAGAAAATATGATGTGGTGCTCTTCTTCCTGAATAAATCAGAGGGAGCAGTCACAGGGATTTACCAGAACTGTCTGTGTTGCTCTCCCTGCTCCATGGCTTCACCTGCACGCTTACCTCCACTTGGTGGTAGCATTTTCTCTGTCTTCTCTCCTCTCTTCCAGCATTTTGAGCAGCTGTGGATGTGTGCAAGGAGACAGCTCCCTACTGAATGTATGATCGAAGTTGCTTTGAGCACGCACTTTTCCTCTGCGATGCAGTGAAGTTTGACGCTCAGATCCTTCCTGGGCTGGGTTTCCTGGCATTCAAACCACTTCCTTCTAATGTGGAAAGAAGAAGAAAAAGACCTTAAACATTTGAAAATGCCACCCCATGACCAGCTCTACCTTGTCTCTGGTGGGCTTCATGCTGTGAGGAGACCTGGCAATGGAGGGCCAGCACCCTGTCAGCCCCAAAACCAGTCTAAAATCTGATCCAGGTTGGGGGGAACCCAGTGACAGGGCTTCCTGGTGCTCCTCTCCAGGTGGGCACAATTTCAGTAGGTGAAATCATCCCCATGTCCTGCCTCAGAGACTTCTTCCCGATTCCTTCTCTCCTGGCAAAAGGCTTTGGGGTGAAGGATTTGGAGCTGAGTGATGGGATAACATTTCTGGTGAGCAATTTGCCTACGAGGCGGCTGGGACAAGCATCCGAGCTCCAGTGCAAGGTAACTCTTGCAGGAGCACCACGGGCACTTGGAGAGCCTGGTCCCCGCAGCACTCCCGGCCCCGTCCTGGGCATGGCTCTGGTGGCATCGGTACCCGCTGCTGGAGGAGGGCGTGCTGGGCTCTGCCCGGTCACAAAGGGACAAACGCTGCTGCTGAGGGATTGTCTCCACACAGATGAACAGAATAGGAAGGGATTTTTTTCCCATGGAGAGAAGCGAAGGTGATGCTGCAGGAGGAATCCTGTGCCCAGCTGAGGCAGTGCCGCGCACAGGCAAGGTTCTCTGCCGCCGGTGCAGCTTGCTCAGATCAAGGCAGCAAGAGATGATATCGCTGTTGGCTTTATTTTTTATTCTAGCTGTTAAAAATCTACATAAATGCTCCACCTTGATAATGGGCTGTACTTATTTTGCTCTTACTACTTTTGGCTGTCATTAACCTTTTGTGGTCTGGGCGAAACTGCAATTAAACGCGGTGAGGTCCGTTGTGCCAGGGCATTTGCTTCTGCTCCTGTGCTGCACAGGTGCATCCCATTTTCTGCAGAGAAAAATTGCAGCACCACCTGCTGTAAATGAAATTGTTGTAATATTAATTTGGTTTTTCATTTAAGTGTGCCATTTATAAATAGCTTATCTGAATGGCATTTACTGCTGTTCTCTTTCCCAACAGCAGCAGGCTTCCAATCACTGGGAACTCATGGTTATTAAAACATAGTAAATTGGTTTGCAAGTTAAAAACTCTTATTCTTTTTGAAAGAATTGATTGCCATAGGGGCTGGCTGAATTGTGAAATGGAAAGGGAAAGGAAGCTTTTTCACCTCCTAATATCTCAAGTACATTGGCAACCTGGATCGTGGTGACAGCATTTGTCGTGGGTTGTGCCATGCTTTGAAAACACCTTCTGCGACTGTTCCGTCCGTGCTTTACCCAGAGATAGGAGGGGGAAGGAAAAGAGAAGAGGACTGAGCTGGCGTCCTGGGCAAACCTGGCACCGACAGCTTTCTGCAGAGCGGCACGGCTGCTGGGCACTGCTAGCAGGATCTTTGCTCTGAAATGGTTTTGCTTGGAAGTGTGCAGGCAGATTGGTGCTTATCATAGAATCATAGAATCACAGACTGGTTTGGGTGGGAAGGGACCCCCGGAGGTCACCCAGCCCAACCCCCCTGCAGGAGCAGGGACACCTTGAACCACATCAGGTTGCTCACAGCCCCCTCCAACCTGGCCTGGAATGTTCCCAGGGATGGGGCCTCCACCCCCTCTCTGGGCAACCCCTGCCAGGGTTTCACCACCCTCACTGGAAAGAATTTCTGCCTTAGATCCAGTCTAACCCTCCCCTGCTTCAGTTTAAAGCCATCCCCCCTTGTCCTGTCCCAGCTGGCCCTGCTAAAAAGCTTGTCCCCCCCTTTCCTCTGGGCCCCCTTGAAGCCCTGAGCGGCCCACTCAGCTCTGCCCGCAGCCTCCTCTGCTCCAGGCTGAGCACCCCCAACTCTCCCAGCCTGGCCTCAGAGCAGAGGGGCTCCAGCCCTCGCAGCATTTGCTCAGCCCACTGCTCCTGTGGCCGTGACCGCTGCCCTGGGCTGCTGCAGCCCCTAAGGATGGGCCCTGGCGCGGGGCATCCGGCTGCTGCCCCCTCCTGAGAAGGGCTCTCTCCTTTAAGAAAATCATCATTCTGCTTTAAAATGAGTGGTGAAGCCCAAGATAATGTCGATAATAGCTCTTTAATGCCTTTGAGAGCTGGATGGAAGTATTGTTTGGAAGGCTCTAGGGGACAGAGGTGGGGCTAAAACTGTCCATGTCTCTTCCCCCACATCTTTAGGGGCTGCCCTCTTGCCCATTGCCTGGTGGATGCTGAGCATCGCTCTGAGGTCACAGCAATGGAGGCCTGCCCCATGGATGTTCTCCATCACCCAGCCATAGCAGAATTTCTAATTTCCTTCTAAGTTTGGTGTTTTGTTTTTTTTTTCCCTTTGGGCGCTGTGCATGAGTAACTGGGTCTGGTGCGGTCCCAAAGGCTGTGGCAGGGGGGGAGAAAAGGCCACATCTCCTCGTGCTGGTCTGTGTTGCGAGGGAAGGGGGGTATTTAAACCGGAGAAAAGCTGCCACGTTGTGTGCTCGGTGCCGTCAGCATGCAGAGCTCGCCAGGGAGACATCGTCTGCGAAAGCCAGAACCTACGACAGCCTCATATCGGCGCCTATCAGCGTGTAGCCAGGGTAAGCTGGATACTGCAGACTTTATGATGGCTTTATAATTACAAGGGCTACCCGTCCTAATGCTGTGCATTAGAAATCATTATCTAGGATGAGAAATAAACCTCTTAACAGATTACTGTTGCAAAATGTATGATACTTGGCTTTCTTGGAAGCAGCCGGCTTCAGTCTCTGTCAAGAGTAGTGTAATTACTGTAATGAGCTTTTGGCAGGCTTTTCTGGAAGTGCAGTTCTTTTTATTCTTCTTTTGAGAAAGCAAAACAAATATGTGACTCTGGAAAAGGAAGGTCTCCTCCAAACCCCTTGCCCCCACCTTCCTCGACGCCTACATGCACAAAATGAAAGAAGAGAGGGCTTGGCGAGTGTCTTCCTAATGACAGCTTTTCTTCCAAAGTGATGTCTCAGACTGTAAGCAGCTGCTTTTGGAGAATTCAACCTTGACAAGGCATCTGCTCCAACTGCTTTGGATGTGGCAATGCTGGAAGGAGGGGGTTTTTCATAGCGATTGCCTAAACTCCTGGAATTTTACGGTGAAAATAAAGTAAGAGCCAGATGGCACATGTCTTCTGAAGCAGCAAGGCCAGTGCTAGTGGTGGCACTGCAAAGAGGTACAGCAAATCCTAGGATCGCAGAAATAGTGGCTAAGGGCTAGAAATAGTCCCAGCCCCCCCCAAAAGCTGTTACTGTCTTCCCGTTTAAACACGCAGCATTCATGGAAATGCAATCACTGTGTCTATTACTAATTTAAAACAGTGTTCAAACCTGTGATTTCCCCTTTTCAGAAACAGTGAGCCTGGTTCTGCATTTCGTCCCATTTGGCCTTTTTTAACAACTGAACATACGCCACATTTAGGAGAAGCCCGTGCTGTGCTGGGAGAAGCGAGGCGCCGCTCGGGTGCCTGCCTGCCGTACAGCCCGCTGACGGTCCCCAGCAGGGACCAGCCTCCTTCCCCATCCTTTTTCCCATTGCAGCCACTTTCAGCTATTTCGATGCAAGCCCAGGCGATTCCTGCTGGGGATGGGAGCAGCGCCTGTGCCCAGCCACCTGCGGGGGCCAAGTCCTGGCCTCAGCCCATGGTCCCAGTTGCTCCTCAAGTTTTGGTAGGTGGGACTGGCTGAAGCAAGTGGGGTGTAGCCTGAGCACGTCTCTGCTGCTGGAGGCAGAGGCCACGCTCACGGACAGCTGAAGGGATGAGGGGTCCTGAAAAGGCTGTGGACAGAAAATCAGCATGTGGGAAACGAAGGGAAGAAAGTCCCTTTCTGCAGAGGGAATGGGGTCCAAGGCAACCTTGCTCCCCAGTGTAATCTCCAGGTCCCTGGGCTTCAAAAGAGAAGTGGAGGTTGGTACCATTTCTGCAAGCTTTTGTCCACTCTGAAATAGTCTGGAACATGAAACTGACCTGCTTTAATGTGGCTGTTAAACTTAAATTTTCAAATAACTTCTTCCCTAGGAAGAAGTAAAGGCGAGGGAGGGAACACCACCTATGCCACCACGCTCTGCCCCAGACAGGCTCTGTCCACCATGAGGGTTCCATCCCCATTGCTGCTAGATCTCACCCTCTGCGCACTCACTGTGTCAACAGCTTTCCCTGCTGGTAACTCCTCTGCTCAGCTAAAGAAGGCTGAAAGTACAGCAGGACACAGGGCTCTGCCACGGGAGGGATGGCACAGGCAGATGATCACAGAACCATAGACTCGTTTAGGTTGGAAAAGCCCTTTCAGCTCCCCCAGCCCAACCGCCCCCCTACCCCTGCCATCCCACCCCCAAACCCTGGCCCTCAGCACCGCCTCTGCCCGGCTGTTAAATCCCCCCAGGGCTGGGGACTCGACCCCTTCCCTGGGCAGCCCCTTCCAGTGCCTGACAGCCCTTTGGGGAAGGAATTGTTCCCAATGGCCAAACCAAACCTACCCTGGCACAAGTTGAGGCCTGTAGCGCTGCGTGGGGTTGTTGTGACTGAGGTTCAGGACCTGGCACTTGGCCTTGTTGAACTTCATACAATTGGCCTCAGCCCATGGATCCAGCCTGGCCAGGTCCCTCTGCAGAGCCCTCCTCCCCCCCAGCAGATCCACACTCCCACCCAATTTTGTGACATCACCAAACTGACTGAGGGTGCCCTCGATCCCTTTGTCCAGATCATGGATAAAGATGTTAAACAGAACTGGGCCCAGAACTGAGCCCTGGGGAACACTGCTTGTGACCGGCCGCCAACTGGATTGAACTCCATTCACCACCACCCTTTGGGCCTGGCCATCCAGCTAGTTCTTTACCCAGTGTGTTCAAGCCATGAGCAGCCAGTTCCTCCAGGAAGGTGCTGTTGGAAACGGTGTCAATGGCTTTACTAAAGTCAAGATAGACAACACCTACAGCCTTTGCCTTGTCCACTAAGCAGGTCACCTGGTCACAGAAGGAGACTGGGTTGGTCAAGCAGGATCTGCCTTCCATAAACCCATGTTGACTGGGCCTCATCACCTGGTTGTCCTGGACATGCATTATGATGGTACTCAAGATGCTCCATGACCTTCCCTGGCACTGAGGTCAGGCTGACAGGTCCGTAGTTCCCCGGATCCTCCCTCCAGCCCTTCTTGTGGATGAGTGTCACATTTGCTAACATCCAGTCAACTGGGACCTCCCCAGTTTGCCAGGACTGCTGATAAATGATGGAGGGTGGCTTGGTAAGCACTTCTGCCAGCTCCCACAGTACTGTTGGGCAGAACCCATCTGGGCCCATAGCCCCGTGTGTGTCTAAGTGGTGTGGCAGGTCACTAACCATTCCCCCTTGGATTACGGGGGCTTCATTCTGCTCCCTGTCCCTGTCTCCCAGCTCAGGGGCCAGCCTTTGCCTGCAGCATTGCCTCTTTGATCAGAAATGTTCAAGCGCATGGATTGCACTCAGGTTGGAGCCTCTCCATGGGGTAGCACGCTCTCTTGAGACATCCAGGAGCCCCAACCTGCAGAAGCCTGTTTCTGGTACATGGGAAGGACGTCCAGGGTCAAAACTGGGAATCAGCAGAAAAATAGTCTGGGTGGGGTGGGTATGACCAGGTTAAACTTCAATTAGCAAAAGCCAAAGTGTTCATTTTGCTTTGCTTGTTTGCAGCAGCACAAACCCCGTGGTACCCATGGTGAGGCTCAGCTGCAGGGAGGGAATGGGGGCTGGGGGGGCCGGGGAGTGCTGCACGGCTCGTCTGCCGGCACGGCCGCTGACAGCCACTCTGGCAGCCCTGACATCCCCCGTCTCTGCTCAGGCTGGTTTGAATGGTGTTCACAAATAGATGGACATTTTTTTTTTCTCCCTGTCAGCTGATGAATCAATGATTTATGAATATATTTCTCTTATATGACTGGCTCAGAGGCCCTCTGAGGATTATTCATAATAAGAAAGATTGACAGAAAATAAGGAATGCAAAAGCCTTTCTAGCAGCTAATGTTGTGTTTGGTTTGGGGTTTTTTTCTCATGCTGCCAGCTCAATTTTCATGGCAGCAAAAAGTAACGCTTCTGCAGTACAAAACTGATCCTCATGGCAAATGCTGCAGCCTTCCTGCTGGAGGAGAGCGTGGCCTTGCGTATGGCGCAGGAACGTCCCAGGGGCTCCCCTCCTGGAGCACGTCACCTGTGCGAGCCAGCACAACCCACTCCTACGAGGGGTCTGGCATGTTCATGAGCACTTTGGAATAATTAGCAGGAGGACTGGTTGTTCACAAGTTAAAATTGCATCTCCTGGGACCCTTGGACTGGAAAATGGACCCAGTTTCCACCCATTGCAGCTGGTGACGCTGAATGTGCCTGTCCCCTGCCCCAGACAGCTTTGCTGGGGTCTTCGCTGCCTCTGCCTGCTGGGATGGCTCTTCCAGAAACTCATTCATCTGGTAATTAAAAACTCTATTCTACATTCTATGGCTTGAAGCCACAAAATTTGAATTTTTGGAGGATCCATTTTGTGTCTGTTTCTCACCTGGCATTGCTGGTCCTGCCCCTGTGGGCAGCCTGGAGGTGTCCCCTGCCCTCCTGTCTGGCCGGAGGTCCCATAGCCCTCGGGAACCACCTGGCTGTGCCCTCTCATGAGCAACCACCACAGGAACCTGCTGCCATTTTTGCAGACTCATGTTGGCAATGCCTCACATTGAGTGCTTCTGCCTGAAACCTTAACGCCCTGCAAAGGAGCTTATGGTGTTCATGCACAGAATCCCAGACTGGCAAGGGTTGGCAGGGCCCTCCGGAGCTCCCCCAGTGCCACCCCCCTGCCCAAGCAGGCTCACCCAGAGCAGGGGGCACAGGACAGAGGCCAGGCGGGGGTTGAAGATCTCCAGAGAAGGAGACTCCACAGCCCCCCTGGGCAGCCTGGGCCAGGGCTCCATCACCCTCCAAGTCAACAAGTTCTTCCTCCCGTTCACCTGGAACCTCTTCTGCTTCAGGTTGTGCCCATGGCCCCTTGTCCTGGTGCTGGGCACCACTGGGAAGAGTCTGGCTCTGTCCTTGTGACACCCACCCTTGAGATATTTGTAGGTGTTGATGAGATCCCCTCTCAGCCTTCTCTTCTCCAGGCTGAACAAGCCCAGCTCCCTCAGCCTTTCCTCCTAGGGGAGATGCTCCAGTCCCCTCATCACCCTTGTTGCTCTCCTCTGGACTCTCTCCAGGAGTTCCTCATCTTTCTTGAACTGGGGAGCCCAGAACTGGACCCAGTGGTCCAGGTGGGGTCTCCCCAGGGCAGAGCAGAGGGGTGGAGAACCTCCCTCGCCCTGCTGGCCACGCTCCTCTTGATGCACCCCAGGATGCCATTGGCCTTCTTGGCAACCAGGGCCCCCTGCTGGCTCATGGTCAGCCTCAACAGGAGATTAATTTTAATGGAAAGATGCAGATTCACACAGCTGAACAACGCTCCAGCACAAAACATCGGAGCAGGAAAAAGTAGTGCTGAGACAATGATTTTGTTCACATTTTGCATGGTTTTGATACTCTGAGAACTTGAATTTTTGTACTTTCTGGTTTAACCCGGTGCTTTGATTCGTCTGATGAAGGATAGCTCCAACAATTACAACTTAGGAACATTTTCCAAGCGAAAAAACCAACCCCTTGTTTGCATAACAGACTTGAAAACAAAGCAATTGCAGGCTACTCAGAGCATAATAAGGGCCCGTATGAAATGTGTTTTGCTCACTACTGTCAACTTTATTTAAATCTTTCAAGTGATTGTTTTGCATTTAAGTTTATTCTAATAGCTGTCTGTATCACTGCATGTGAAAATCGAATTTTGGTGACAAATTATGTTCCTATTCAGTGCATTAGGTGAAAAAACTCCACATTTCTAAAGCTAAACTGTCTCCGTGTTAACCAAACTGCTTACAAAGATGCTGCAATTGCTACCAGCGTTTGAGTCGGGTGCCTACAGCCTGGGTTCCCAGCGCTGCCTCAAGATTATTTCCTTTTGTAGCTCATGGCTCTGTTTTCTGAGCGTCGTGTGTTTTGTAGCTCTGCTTTTGCCAGGGTCTGTACCTGCTCTGAAGGCACCTCTGATTTACTGGGAAGAGATCAGCAGTGTGGGTTTTCCGCAGGGACCTGGCTCTCTTCTGCTGGAGCCCAGAGCTTTGAATGTTGTAGCACCTAAACCAGGATCCCCCCCCCTCTGCAGCTGGCCATGCTGATGTTGTGGGGAGCATCTTTCCACCCCTGTCCTCCAGGTTGGGTCTCAGGAGCTTTGGTGGTCCCCATGTTTCCCATACTCTGGCAGGAGTGCGGTGCAATTTCTTCATGCAGCCTGTGCGGTGGCATCTTCTGTGGCCAGCAAATGGAGGGACGGTCTCTCCAGGGACCAAGCAGCCCCTGCCCTGGGTGCCCGTGATACCAGATGTCTCTCCAGCAAGGGGGCTGGTAGTGGGTCCGGGGACCACGTCCCCAAACCAGTGTGCAGCTGGGGAGAGGCTTGGCATGTCCTTGCCGCGGGTGGGTATCACTGTGCTCCGCTCTGCCAGAAACGTGCAAATGGGGTGCAGGGGGATGTACCTGGCAGGGCTGGTGCCCATCTCTTCCCCGCCTCTTGCACCACGTACTTGGCTGCTGGGCTTCTTGGGCTTTTTCTGCTCCCCTTCCCCTTGGCTCCAGCAGCTTTACACAGAAGATTGTGGTCTGAGTTGTTGGCGGGGGGAGGCAGAAATCATATGTTTAAGAAAATAGAATCAGGCTTTGTCTTCAAAGTACAAATCATAGAATCATAGAGTCGTTTAGGTTGGAAAAGCCCTTTAAGCTCCCCCAGCCAAACCATTCCCCTACCCCTGCCATCCCACCCCCAAACCCTGGCCCTCAGCACCGCCTCTGCCCGGCTGTTCAATCCCCCCAGGGCAGCCCCTTCCAGTGCCTGACAGCCCTTTGAGGAAGGAATTGTTCCCAATGGCCAACCTAAATAGAAGACGTGAACCCCCTTAGGGAAAATCCAAACGGTGTAAATGATGTGAAGGGCACAGACATGACTGTGCCGCCGGGCGCAGGCTGCTCCTTCTCGGGTGGCTGCTCTAACCGGGGGCAACGGCTGCAGAAAACTGACCTGGCAAAACCCCGGCGTCTGGCTGCTGGGCTGGAAAGGGGGGGGGGGGGGGGTGGCGAGGCGGCAAAACACGGCCCCTCTGGAAAATGTGACTAATTTGGCGTCAGCCACGGCAGAGTGGTTTGCAGCCAGCGCTGGGCAGTGCGATTAAAGCAGGGAGTGCGGGGAAGCCGGCGAGCGCTGTCAGGGCTGGGAGGTGTCGCTGCATCTCGCTGGCTGCTTTGGCTCCTTGGTCCCTGAGGGGCTCCCCCGGGTACCAGGGATGCTCTCCCAGGCCGTGGGGAAGTCAGGTGCTGCAGCTGGGTGGCTCGTGGATCTTTCAGCAGCGCAGCCCACTCTCTGTCTCGGGAAAGTTCTCATTTACCGGAGTTTGCACCAAAATGCAGGACATGAGGTCAGGCTCAGCACTGTGCTGGGAGCTGTGTCGCAGCTGGGGAGGGAGGCAGCGCTGAGCATCCCCAGCTCTGCAAGAGCCCCCAGCCACCCCGGCCACGGGGACCAGCACCGCTGCGGCCCCGGCAGGTTTGCCTGCTGCTGGTGGAGGCAGTGGTGACAGAGGCCTGGCAAATAGTGCCAGGGGCGGCTTGAATGACCTGGATGAGGGGACTGAGTGTGCCCTCAGTAAATTTGCAGATGACACCAAACTGGGTGGTAGTGTTGATCTGCTGGAGGGGAGGAGGGCTCTGCAGAGGGACCTGGACAGGCTGGATCCATGGGCCGAGGCCAACTGTATGAGGTTCAACAAGGCCAAGTGCCGGGTCCTGCACTTTGGTCACAACAACCCCATGCAGCGCTACAGGCTTGGGGAAGAGTGGCTGGAAAGCTGCCTGGTGGAAAAAGCCCTGGGGGTACTGATTGACAGCCGGCTGAATATGAGCCAGCAGTGTGCCCAGGTGGCCAAGAAGGCCAATGGCATCCTGGCCTGTATCAGGAATAGTGTGGCCAGCAGGAGCAGGGCAGGGACCATGCCCCTGTACTCGGTGCTGGTGAGGCCACTCCTCGAATCCTGTGTTCAGTTTTGGGCCCCTCACTACAAGAAAGATGTTGCCTTGCTGGAACATGTCCAGAGGAGAGCAACCAAGCTGGGGAGGGGTCTGGAGCACAAGGCTTACGAGGAGCGGCTGGGGGAGCTGGGGGTGTTTTGTCTGGAGCAGAGGAGGCTGAGGGGAGCCCTCATCGCTCCCTACAACTGCCTGAGAGGAGGGGGGAGTGAGGTGGGGGTCGGGCTCTGCTCCCTGGTAACAGACGATAGTACGAGGGGCAACAGTTTGAAGTTGCACCAGGGCATGTTTAGGTTGGACATTAGGAAAAACTTCTTCATGGAAAGGGTTGTCAGGCTCTGGAATGGGCTGCCCAGGGAGGTGGTGGAGTCCCCATCCCTGGAGGTATTTAAAAGAAGGAGAGATGAGGTGCTTAGGGCCAGGGTTTAGTGGTGGGATGGCAGGGTTAGGTTAACGGTTGGACTCGATGATCTTAAAGGGCTTTTCCAACCAAAGTGATTCTATGATTCTATGATTCTATGATTCTATGAATGGCATCACGTACATGATGATGTCTTTGATGACTTTGGCCGACATGATTTAGCTGGTGCTAAATGCCAGGTAATTTATAGGGCAGGCGTGTGTAGCAATGCCACCCCTGCCACTGGCAGGAGCAGGGTGTCGAGGGTGAGGGCAGGATGAGGTCAAGCTGTACATTCCCCGAATGAAATCTGTGGTGGTGAGAGGTGACAGCAGCTCTGTGTCTGAATATCTTCAAGAATTGTAATGCATATGGATGTTACTTGCTTGAGGGATGGATATGTAAATTTAAGCCACAGTGACCTCTGTTCATCTCCTTCCTTCTGTGCCCTCGAGAGCTCGAGGTACATCTTCTCCAGCCCCTGAAACCACTCCTTGCCCCTCCTCATCATCTCCTCTTCCAGCAGAGTGAGGCCGTGAATATTTCTTCTCTGTGGTCCCCACTACTCCCACTGCCATTTAACCTCCTCTCACCTGGGCTAAGGAAACAGCTCTACAAGCACAGGCAGTTCATGGCTCACAGCTCCAGCTGGCAGAGCCGGTGCCACCAGGCTGGGCGCCGGGTTTGTGATAGGAGCCTGAAGCAACAATTTTCTGATACTGATGTATGCTCAGAGTGAGTTACGGAGACCCACATTTCCTAAAGCCTAAAGCCTGGATTTGTGTCTTTGTGCTTGGAGAAGTCCAGAAGAGCTGTCATGGCTCCACCTTCATCACTTTGCCCATGGCACTGCTTGCCCTTTGGTGTTTACAGCGATACACGGGTATCTGCATCCACGGGTGCCGAGGCTCCGAGCTCTTAACTCCTGCACTGCGGACAGCTTTGAAACTTTGGACCTTCGTGTGTGTCTGAAGCTCTGTTTTCTGATGTCTGTAATAGAACAATAATGGTTTTCATTTCTATACCTCTTCCAGTGCAAGCTCCTGTCTGATTCTCCAAGCATCAGTAATACTGAAACGCTTTTTCGCGATACAGTTACCTTAATCACTGTGCTCAGATCATCTTCAGTAACCTACAGGAGGGAAATGGGCTCTCTAGCCCATGGAAAGGTTAAGAAATAATGCTTGGTCACCTTTGCAAAGCAATTTGAGCTCTATATATGAAATAATAAGTACCAGATGAGAGCTATGCATTATTAGCCATCTCTTATCTCCAATTGACCTTTCCCGGTCAGTTTAACACCCAGTCAAAAGAAACAAGGACTCGCATTTTACGCTAACTTGGCAAAGTGCCTGTAGCATCCATTAGGATGTCCCAGAAGTGGCCATTACCTCATCACACAGACCATTATGGTCCGCTTTGGAGCGCAGGAATGAAATGAAGGTAAAACGGTACTGGGCGGGCTGTAGCTGATTGATGGTGTCGGATCGCAGAGGCACCAGAAGAGCGAAAGACCCGATGTACAGCAGCGGACCTTGGCAAAGTGCTGGGAAGCTTGGAGGGAGGTGTTTTATTTCCTTGGCTGTATTGACGGAGTGGCCACCCTCTCCTGATCAGACCCGGGCTGTCATGATGCTGGCAGCATTCCTTCTCTGCACGGCATCGCTGCCCTCTCCCGTGCACCACTTCTGGCGTGTTGAGTTGTGTGGTTCTCCTGGCACTAAGCATTGCCCGGCTCACCATTTCTTCAGTAGGAACATGCCAGCCTCTGGTATTTAAAAGCAGCAGGACAAGGGCTGCAAGTTGGTCTGGGGCAGGGCAATGCCCACTGCAGGGTCGTTGTCTCCTCTTTGCCCAGCCTGCCGCTGTCAGCTGCGCTGGGGACTGCTGGGGATGGAGCTCGCTGCAGGGTAAAGTCCTTTATTTAGGTCAGGTTATTTTCCATCAGGGCCAGCTCTCTGCTGTGTGATGTTGGGGGAAGCAAGAGGCCATAAATCACTCTGCGACTACTCACAGCCTTCAGAAGCTGCCTGCCTGCTCGCATCTGAACGCTTTGGGTAGCTCCTGGGCCCACACTGACCTTTCCCAAAGGCCAGCTCACTCTGACCTTTCTAGATGGAAACAAAAGTCTCAAAATTCCATTTGTCTCCAGGCTTCTTATCACACCAAACTTTACAGGAGTAATTGTTATTGAATAATGAGTAACTCAACTTTAAATCATTTTACTCGTGTTCATGTTCATGACAGTTCCTGCTTTGATTAACATTCAACGCACACGTGAAACAAGGAGTCTGCAACAGGATTAATTCCATTAAACTGGGTGTTAGAAAAATATTGTCAACCACACTAGTGCTTGAAGTAAAAAAGAAAAGAAGATTGGTGGAATGGGGGCAGCCAGTCTAGGACTGCTCCCACCCTGACAGATACATCAGTGGAAGAAGGCTTTGGGAAGAGGGAGGTCTAGATTCAACAAGGAGCAGGGGGGGTGATTGCATGGCACAGTGTTATCTATAGCACATGGTACCACACAGAGAAAGAGGAGCTAGGTGGATATTTCCAGTATTGGAAACCATAGTTAATCTTGCTTGTGTTTCCTCTTCTGCCAAGCCTGGTGCACTGCCCCTTCTTGTTCAGTTGTTGGTCTTGCAGTTAAAGCAACCTAAATTTGTTCCAAACAGAATGTGAGACCAAGTCTTGACAATAAAACCAGTGTGCAGGACTGGGGAGCCCCTGGCTGATGTGACCACGTTGATCTGATGCCCAGGCCAGGGCTTAATGAGCAAACCTTGGCACCTCTGCAGAGCTGTGCATGGCAGAGGTGCTCCGTGGGACGAGCTTGCTCTTGGGATAGCAGGAGAGAGGAGTGTGAGGAGACCTGTAGTGGGCACATGAGCACTTTGGTCCCCTCTTTACTGCAGGTTTAAGTGTTTATTTTAATTTCCATCAGTTTTCTATCTTGTTTGGATAAGATCTGTTCTAATGAGCTTTCACGCTGCATGCTTTTTGGGAAAGGTTCACTTATGTGTCATTCTGGGGAAAAATCACTGTAAAGTGTTGATGAACAGGGAGGGTAGAGAGAGGCAGAGGCATTGGGCTGTGATGGGAAAGCCTCTGGGAAGACTCCTGGAGAAGCAAAGGAGAAAAGCTGGGGGCTGCTGGAGTCAGCTGGTTCTGATGTGTCTTACCCCATGGTCCATAAAGGGCCAAACACCCTCAAAACAGCTGGAGGTACATGTAGGGGAGACCCTTTTTTTGTGCCTGGCAGAGGTGTTTAGCCCTCCCCTCTTGTCTTCTGGTCTCTAGTCTAATTTAATCTTCCTCCTTGAAAGTCCTATTCTGCCTGTGCCTAGGAGGCATCTTGGAGACCCTCCACAATGGTATGTGGAGACATTTACACACTTCTGGTATGCAAGGAGTTGTTTAAAACATTGAGTTGAAGCAATGAATTCTTTCCTGTCTGTGAGATTTACCACCATCTCCCCTCCTTTTGGTGGCCAGGAGGAATGCATCTCCAGCAAGAATGCATCTTCTGCTGGACCTCATGTTTTCTGCCGGTCCATGCGTTAAGAGGCATGATGCAAATCTCCCATCAATCCCGCGACACACAGCTTACAGCTGCCTCTTGAGTAAGGCCAGACATGACAGGAATCAACTGCTTTGGGTGCCCAGGCATCCAACTCTGCCTCCTAGGCAAACTGTAACAGCTCCATTTGCACATCTGTGCAGAAAAATGTCCAAACGATGTACAAAACTTGTCAGGTTATTGTGGTATTTTTAGCATTTCTAGACTGAGCTCTGTCGTGTATGTGCTCTGCTTCTTGTTTGAATGCTTGCAAGAAAGGAAAAGAGCTGTGGTGCTCTGAGACCAATAAACTGATCATCCAAATTAAGATGAATGCAACTGGGATAAACGTAGTTACAGAATGATGTCTCCAAGCATCTGGAGAGTCAATACCAACACACCTTGATGGCTTTGCCTGTGCCCCCGCAGAAGAAGGTGAAGATTGGCCTCAATGCCTTGAAAGAAGTGTCCTACATCCCCAGGGCTTGATGTGAGAAGGTGTCAGAGCGGCGTTTCTGTGCCCCCCCACCCTGGCTTGCGCAGCCGGCGATGGAGGCGCCTCCCCGGGAGCGATGTCAAATTCCAAGTTCTAAGAGTGGGGCTGATGGACAGGAGAAGCGACGGTGCTCTGCTGTCTGCATGGCTGCTATCAAGAAATCTGCAGAGAGGATGACGCATTGACGGTTCAAAAAGGGCTTCGATCTGCTGCGTCGGCAGTTTGACATGCTGTAAGCCTTTTTCATCCCTCGAAAAGACAGTGTAAAAGCTGTGCTTCTTGCCGGTCTCTTTTGCTTTGCCTTTTGCTCAGTAACCTCTCATGACATAAGGACTCCATAGCTCTGCCAGAACTGGCCCCAAATTCTATGTTTTCTTTTAATTTATAATGGGGTTTGGTGACATAAATAGCTTTTATTTGAAAAAGGACTGGCTCAAAAAAGAATTAATTATTCTCCTGCTTCCATTTATTCCAGCTCTCCTGGTAGGCATCCCGCTCAGTGTCCCATAAATAAATGGGAGTTGAAATCTCATCACAGTCTGGCTGTGCTGGGAACTGGCCTTCTGGCTATGTTGTGCTCCAGGTAGAATTGCTATAAGAAGCTGGTAAGTACTATTACTACCCTAATGAAATATTCAATCAGATTAATCAATGTAACTTCATTAGTCAGTGTGCCTCTTGGACTGAGATCTGGTTCCATGGCTTCCTCGTCCTTTTGTAATGTGCTTTGGAGAACTTGATTTATTTATCTCCAACAGCTCTTCTCTTATATCTGAGCTGCTACAGCTGGACTACAAAACCTGTCACTCATTGATCAGCTCCAGGGGAAAGCATTTTCAAGAGCTGGCTGGAGAGGAACTGGTGTGTGATTAGACTGTAATCAAGGGTGCTTCATTTTTTCCTTAGAAAGTCCTGGATCGGTTGCTCTAATGAGCCCTGACGGCGAGAGCCGCCTGCTGAGTGCTCCAGCCTCTCCCCTCAGCATTCCCAGTTGCAGAGCAGGGCAAGACTGGGTAATGTCACCGAGGATCAGGACACCTGCCTTCCTACGTGAACGTTTGTCTGTTTGCAGACCTTTCTTACAACAAAACATGCTCCGTGAGAGCCGCTGGGCGACCCGCCGCAGCCTCCCCGACGGAAATGGAGATGGAGGCATTTTTGCTGATTCCTTTTTAAAAGAAAACCTCAAATCTACAGAAAAAGTATTATTTTTCTATTTTTTCCCACTCCACCCTGACCCTGTGTCTTCAAGCAGTGCTGGTGGTGGCGCGGCACAGTCAGTATGGTACCATGCAATGCTTCTTTCCGGTGCAAATGTTCGGTGTGGTAAGGTTGCAGTGCCAAAGTACATAACAAACCAACCACGTGAAATTAAGGGGCGATTTGTAGGGGCACCCCTTCCAACACTGACGTACGTGCTACGTTATTGCCTCTGGTTTGCCGTTACTTGTCAGCGGTGCTTGCTCTCCGCCCAGGATTGAGGATCTAGCATGATGCAAAAGCCGTTTCGCTACGATTAAATCCTTCTGGAAACAGTTGTACTCAGCACAGAAATATTTGCTTTGTGCCATCAATCCCCTGCAGTGCACTGCCCACCGGGAGCCATTGCCCAGGTCTCTGGGGTTAGCAAAGCGGTCCCCAGTTTGGCGTGAGCCTCTTGCCTTGCACACCCAGCTGGTCGCCACTGGCCCTTGGGGTCTCCCTTGCAGAGGCTGTCGTGGGAAACAGTGTCAGGTTCATTCAGCTCTGCTGACCTCGTTTTGCAGGCTGCTGCTTTTATAAAGTCTATAAGATTTCTGTTACCCTGCCTACGCTAGTGCTATAGCTAAGCCAGGCCTTGGGGAGATGAGGCAATGCAGCCAGAACACTCAAGTCATAGTTGCTCTGCAGTTGGGCTCCTTCTCTCGGGCTTCAGGTTTTATTTTTAATTTGGTATTGGGGTTTTTTTGTTGGGTTTTTTTGCATCCCTTGCAGCAGTGACCCTGGCCTGCGGTGGGACGGGGTCTGTGCCTCTTGGTTGGGTTCAGCGTGCTGCAGCCCACTCCCGCCTGCTTTCCAGGCACTTCCCACCTGCCTTGTAGGTGCTTGCTGTTAGCAATGTCTTGTTCTTTACGTGCAGAATTGATTTCCTTGGTTAATTTTACTGCTGCGTGTCACGGGTAAGCATATGCAATATACAACTTCAGCTACCGCTTTCTTGGCAACCAGTAATTTGAAGTTTTACTATACATTATATTACAGACTACAGAGTCGTTGGCTTCCTCTGGTTGATCTCAGATGCACTTAAATCATGGATGAATGACCATATTTTTCAAAGATAAGCCCAGAGCAAATGAATTGGATTTATTTTTAATGCTGACTTGTTTCTAATGCCCAGTGACACATGAACAAACGATTGCCATCAGTTGTCCTCTTTGTCTGTAGGATATTGCTTTGGGCAGGATAATATCAGTGCATTTAATATTATAAATCATCCCTCTGGCTTGATATTTCTTCTTTAAGGAAATGTCTTAGGTTCAGCCTCCAGAAGATAGATCAAACCCTCCTTATTGTCATGTTACTACTAATGTCAGCAGCAAAACGCATGCGTTTCAACTGATTCAAGGCCATCAGGGCACGGACGCCTTTCCATTGCCTGACCTTGCCGGACCCTGGGTGAAGACAGGGAGAGGACACTGATGGGTTCCAATGACCCCCAGAGCCCTCTCGCTCCCCTGGGGCCAGGCACAGGGCACCCAGCACTCGGGAGCACATCTGGAACCAAGCTCAGGATTTAGGCATGGTTTACTGCCGGGTGTAAAAGGCGTTCAGTGCCTCTGGTCATCCCCATGGCTTTCAGATCTACCGCACCTTTTTGCAGCTGAGGGACGGTGACAAGGCTCTAATGCCGTATTCAATGTACACAGGCACCACAGCTTTGTACAGCAGCCTAATAATACTTTGTGGCTTTCTTTTCCATTCCTTTCCTAGCATTTTAAAGTACTGCTTTGGCTTTTGTGCTTTCTGCTAAGCACAGAACTAGTATTTTCACAGACCTCTCTTATAGCACACAATATCTGCCAGGGAAGACTGTAATTTCTTTGTAAAGGAAAGCATTTTGCTAGACTTGCATGTGTAAGCCATGAAAAGACCATTCCCTTGTGCTATTGGGACTGGCAAAAAAAACTAGATTAAAATATATCAAAAGCACAAAAATATTCCCAGGAGTGCATCTCCAGGTGCAGCTAGAAAATCAGCATGTTCAAGGACTGTGATCTATCGCTCATCTGGCCACATTTTTCCAAGGAAAATAAGAAATCTTCCCTGGAGGGAGGTGCCTGAAGTTTTCCTGCAGTGCCCTGGCAGCAGCTTCACTGCCAGCTCACTGCATTTCAGGTAACGTTGCCTTTGGAAAGAGGCAAAAAGAGCCAAGTGTGATACCGGAATACGGATGAGGTGGGGTAGAAATGCACAGAGTAGAATCACAGAATGGTTTAGGTTGGAAAAGCCCTTTAAGCTCCCCCAGCCCAACCGCCCCCCTACCCCTGCCATCCCACCCCCAAACCCCGTCCCTCAGCACCGCCTCTGCCCGGCTGTTAAATCCCCCCAGGGCTGGGGACTCGACCCCTTCCCTGGGCAGCCCCTTCCAGCCCCTGACAGCCCTTTGGGGAAGGAATTGTTCCCCATGGCCAACCTCACCCTGCCCTGGCACAACTTGAGGCCGTTTCCCCTCGTCCCATCGCCCGTGTCCTGGGAGCAGAGCCCGACCCCCCGGCTCCCCCCAGCCTCCTCTGCTCCAGGATGAACCCCCCAGCTCCCCCAGCTGCTCCCCAGCAGCCTTGTGCTCCAGACCCCTCCCCAGCTTTGTGGCTCTCCTCTGGACACGCTCCAGCATCGCAACGTCTGTCTTGTAGTGAGGGGCCCAACCCTGACCCCAGAATTTGAGGGGCGGCCTCCCCAGTGCCCAGCACAGGGGCACAGTCACTTCCCTACTCCTGCTGGTCACACCACTCCTGATACAGGCCAGGATGCCATTGGCCTTCTTGGCCACCTGGGCACCCTGCTGGCTCATATTCAGCTGGCTGATAGAATCATGTGCATTAAAGCGCACTCTCAGTTGAGGTTCTGGCGCATGGAAGGGGGGGATGCACTTCCCCATGGCTCGATGGAAGGAGGTTTGGGTCTTTTCTGCCTGAGGACGGCTGGATTCTGCCCTGCTCCCTGGGAAGCCCAGGGCTGTCACCTGCCTGCAGATTCCAGGGGTGGCGTGTCCCGAGCCTGCGGTACGTGGCACAGGAATGTGAAAACACAGCACAGGCAGTGGCTCCCGGAGGCTTTTGCAGCCACCACCGAGGTATTGTACACATTGTTTAGAGTAGTCGGTCTTCCTTTTTTTTCTCCTTTCAGTGGAGCACCTGTTTTTCGACATTTAGGCACATTGTGCCATATGTTGTTTTTCACGGTGTAATGATGTGAGGCACCTTAATGATGAAGCGTTGGCATCCTTCCCAAAAGGTAAAGCAATCGAAACTTCGTCTTCTTGCTCGTGACAGTCTTTGCAAACTCATCGGAGGTACTGGCACACGGTGCTCTGCGTTAACCGGCAGCCTTCAGCCCACGAGTAATGGGGCTGCTGTGAGAAATGCTGCTCAGGTGTAACCTGTCCTGGAGCTGCTGCTACGCAGTTTTGCCACTTAATTGAAGGTAACGATACTCTAGGGGCTCACGGTCCCCTGCGGAGCAAGGGCATCCCCCTCGGATGCTGGCCTGTGTTTCCGTCTCTGCATTGAGGAGAGGGGCTGAGCCCAGTGGCCCCCACGCCGGGCACTGGGGCAGACCTGACCTCCCACTCACACCCTCCCAAGCGGTGCCAGAGTCTGTTTCCTTTTCTATATATCATGGTAAAATTATTATAATCGCTTTTAAAATACCCTTCAGAATATATGTTAGAGATCTAAGGAGCTATTAATAGCATTTTAAATCTCTCTAGTATTGTTTATCGCAGCCACTTGTGAATTGGCAATGAAACGATAACTCTGCTGGGGAAATCAACTATGCCAAGCAGTTTGTTACATCATTTTTCAGTGTATTAATTTTAATTTCAACAGGGAAAAAGACATGGTGAATCTATCTATCATTTTTGAATGAGGTGGTGTTCAATGGCCTCTTGGGACTCTGTCGGTTCTGCAGTCGCTGCTGTCAATAAAGGGGAAGGATAAATTTGGGGTAATTTCCAAATTTGAGAAATTATAAATTGGAATGAACCAATGAATGCAATTATCACAGCCTAGAATTATTCTTCTTGCTGGGGACAGAGCATCCATTTGGCTTTAACTGAACAAACATACGCATGTGGGCTTGGTCCATTTTGGTGGCCTTGCACACACAGATTTCAAGATCAGGGCAGGAGGCTTCTGGTTCATTGCCACTTCCTTTGCTGTAACCAGGTTTGGAAACGGCTGCCCTGGTTTAGCTGCAAAATATCATTGCACCACATTCAGGTTCATGGTATATAAACTCTTTTAAAAGAAAAGCCACTTGAAATGTACAGTTTAGTTCATAACTATGGCTCTTCTGTCTTGCACAGGTTAGCTACTATGCTTGTCTCTCATACTGAGTTTGGTACATTTAAAAAAAATTACTAAAACCATAGCAAGAGACCCTATATGCCCCACCTATACACCTACATATTATTTTGAGACCCTCTATACCCCAACTTCCAGCCACACAAGATTAACGTCCAGGCCGAGTAGGATAAAAGAGTTTTGTTGGGCTAGTGCAAATGAGAAGACTAGCACAGACCTTAAACCATCCCATGGCACTCTCGGGTTCTTCCTTACCTAGAAGAGGGCTGGAGCCCCTCTGCTCTGAGGCCAGGCTGGGAGAGTTGGGGGTGTTCAGCCTGGAGCAGAGGAGGCTGCGGGCAGAGCTGAGTGCGGCCGCTCAGGGCTTCAAGGGGGCCCAGAGGAAAGGGGGGGACAAGCTTTTTAGCAGGGCCAGCTGGGACAGGACAAGGGGGGATGGCTTTAAACTGAAGCAGGGGAGGTTTAGGCTGGATATAAGGCAGAAATTCCTTCCAGTGAGGGTGGTGAAACCCTGGCAGGGGTTGCCCGAGAGGGGGTGGAGGCCCCATCCCTGGGACCATTCCAGGCCAGGTTGGAGGGGGCTGTGAGCAACCTGATGTGGTTCAAGGTGTCCCTGCTCCTGCAGGGGGGTTGGGCTGGGTGACCTCTGGGGGTCCCTTCCCACCCAAAACCATTCTGTGATTCTATGATTCTAAATTATCCTTTTATTGGAACTTTTAATATGAAAACAGGGATTTTCTTGTGCTCCATTTTTTATCACTGCGGTAACCACTTCCCTAACTTTTGCTTCCCTTCCCTACCTCACACACCTCTGTTAGCACTGGAATAGAAGACGGGGAGAAAATGAAAGTTGAAATTTTATCTTGTTATTAAAGTCTACTCTTTTATTATGTGGAAAAGGAAGAATAAACGGTGACGTTAATCTGAAAACCAGGAAAACTAATGCGAAATATATTTATTAGCTTGTTCTCTCTCTTTCCAGCTTTGCTTCTGTTTTTTGTGAAATTCCCTCGTCCCGCGTCAGCACACAAAATGACCACAGGCAAGGGCTGCTGCAGGGCCAGCAGCCGGGCTGGCTGAAATGAAGAACCTTTCGTCACTGCCTGAGGAAAGGCCTGTTCCATCGGTCCCCCACGTCACTCACTGAGCAGGAACCATAACGAGCATAAGTGATAAGACCGGAGTCTCCAGCATCTGAAGTGAACCCCTGGGCATGCTGCCTTCTGTAAGGCTGGAACACCTCTGCATCTCTACTCAATTCCCCAGTAAAAGCGTGAGGTATTGCAGTTACAATTCCGTGTATTTCCAATAGGAAGGAGAACCAGAGAACCAGGCAGATACGTTCTGTGTGTGCTCACAGATCACTTTATTTCATGTTTCTCTTCTTGCATCGAGTCCCATAGACCAAGCTCACACACCAGCTTGCTTTCATGGAGCTGCTTTGTAGCAAAATGCCCTAGAAGCCTGAGCAAGCTTCATGGAGAAATAATGTCCTCTGCTGAAATGCGATGTTTGGGATGTGCTCCCAAGGACTTGCCTTAATATTGGCGTAGGCACTCAGCCTCTGGGTTTGCTAGGCAAGGTGTTAGCTCATGCACATGGTGTGGCCAGACACTGCTGCTGTGGGGTACAGCGCTGGCCATGAGAGGCTCCTTGGTGGCCACCAAGTCTCATCTTTCTCATTCCTTCTCCCTGGCTAGGGTTGATCAGAGATCCTCCCTTTTTTAACCTCTCCTGCCAATGGTTTCTCCTGGCACATCTCTCTTTGGAGTCCCCTCTATGGCTATGGCGTATCTAATTTATGAGACTGCCCAGTGATTTTGCCTACACCTTTCTTCTCTCCTGAATCGTTAATCCAACTGTTCTCCTCTCTGCGGCTGTGGAAGGTGCTCCTCCTCCCTTGGCAAAGCCTCCTCAGCCTTTCTGGCTTACCAAACAGCCCAGTGGGTGCCTTGGTCCATGGGGACCTCACAGGCACTGGGAAATCCAGCTGACAGTGGGGTGCCAGGCAGATGCCTGGGGCTGGGAGGGGTTCGTGCCAGGGCAGCACCACGCTCGGCACAGCCCAGGCCCCATGCCAGGCACCCAACCTCCTCCCCAGCCAGAGGCACCTTGCAGGTACCGGTCCAGCTTGAAGCTTGCAAACAGGAGATCCAGCCAACTGAGGTAGGGTTTTTTCCCATGATTAATTATTCTTAATTATTGGAGAGTAGGTCCATTCATCATGCTTTGTGCTGCCGCCTTCATCCCTCAGTGCACCACTATCTGCAGCAAACCAGAGCGTTGCTGGGAGAGCGGGACATTGCTGTGGCACACGGGAGCGGGACATTGCTGTGGCACACGGGAGCAGTGCGAGGTGGTGCCTGCCGTCTTCTGCCTGTTCCTCCTGCCTGAAATGTCTCCCATTTTGGCCTAGGAAAGGGAAGGCAGGGAGACCCTGGCTCAGCAGGAGACACCAGCGTTGCCAGGAGGTGACAAGGGACACCAGCTACTGCAGGTCTCGGTGGCTGCAGCCCCCCGAGGGCAGGAAGAGTGGCAGGGGCATGTGGGGCAAGCTCGTTAAGCATGCAACCCATTAAATGGGGAAACTCAAATGATCACATCTTTTCAAGACATTTGTGTAATACACAAATAAACCATGAATATTTAATTAATATACACCATGCATATTTAGCTAATATATTCTGTATGTGTGTGTGCGTACATACATGTACATATACAGGCTATACCTATTTATAAAATCTTCAGCCTAATGGTCAATAATCTCCTGATTATTTTTTTTTACTGCAATGAAAACATAGCTGCTTTCTGTGATGCTTGAGCAGATCAAATGCAAAATTATTCAGGTTAATCAGAATTACAGCTGAATGTTAAGTGTTGCAGGAGGCTCTTTCGGTACTGAATAACTGTGAAATAAAATGGCTGATGAAATTCCATTTCACAATGAACAGTGTTTCCCAGGAGAAAAAAATAACCTTCATTGTACATCTGCAACGATGGGCTCCGGCTAATATTAGGCAGAAAAGTGGTCTTTTCTGCATAGAAAAATAAACCATTTCCCTGTGAGCCAGCAATGCTGGTGCTTCCGTAACACCATGAACGATTCTGGTCACCACATCCCCAGGAGAAGGAAAACCTGGATGGTGCAGGACAGCAGAGCCAGCCTGGGCTGTGGCTGAGCTTTGAACAGGGCCAGGGTAGCCCAGAGCCACTCCTCTTGGAAAGGAGAAGAGGGAGAGGGAAGACACAGCCGGTCTGAAATCCCTCTGGAGCAGCTCGGCGGGGAAAGGCTCATCCCTGCCTGCTGCTGGAGGCTGCGGCAGTGCCTGGGACGGCCACCCAGGATCCTGCTGGAAGGGAACAGCAGTGAGCACTTATTCCCCCGCGGGGTATTTCTCACACCAGGCTGAATGCAAGCTCAGCTGCATGAGATGCTGTGAAGACTGATGCGTTACAGGCAGTGAGGGAATGGAGAAATTCCCGGGCAACAAGTGCATTGGTGACCATCAGACCTGGAGCTCTGGGGGCAGCCCCTGGCTCCCGAAATCTCCACATACCCCTGCCTTCTGGGGCTACAGATGTCATCCCTGTTTCCAGGATCTCCCAAACCTCCGCTCTTATCCTCATCATTAATCACCTGCTATCAATCCCTGTCCCACTCTTTCTTTAAAGGCTTGGGGTAGTGGAGATATTTCTGAAGGAGTTCTTTTGGCTTGTGTTTTGTTTTATTCAGATGCAAGGAGGCCACAAAAGTTGAATTCCCCTCCATGGCAGTCTGTCGGCAGAGGTGACTGGTTTGATGGAACTGGAGCCAGGAGGCTGCTGCCCTCCTGGTGCTTCCCTGTCCCAGGGGGTGGGATGGGCCATGCAGCCACGGGACGGGGGCTGCGGTACCTTTGGCTACGGTGAGCCGGCCCTGGCTCATCTGTCCTGGTTCCTGCGCCCCATGGCAAGGGAAAACGGCAGCTTTCTGCAGGCACTAGCAAATAGTTTGTTATCTGGACAACATTTAAAGCTTTGTGCCTTTTAAACAGAGCATTTAAGCATCACTAAGCCTCTTTAGCAAACAGGTACATGAAGAACGAGCGTTGGGAGAAGTCGCAGGCACAAAGTACAACTGCAAACAGGCTTTATCACAGCGATGGCCACAGCGCTTTGTTTCTTCCTTATTAACTACTCCTGGTGTTTGCAGATATGTGAAGCAATGAAGTCGAGACTTATTGGCTTGCCATAAACACTGATCTCGTAAGAAACTTCCAGTGTGCTTAATCACCGAGAGGTATTTAGCTCCAGAAATTATCTGTAGGGCCGGCAGCAAAGCACATCACCCCGTGCCAGCGCTACAGTGGGCACAGCAAGACAGCAAAGCCGCCCTCAGCTCGCTGGGCATGCAGCTCTGCTCTGCTCTGCTCAGCATGGCACAGCTTCTCCCTGGATTCGGGGCTCTTCCTACCACAGGGAAATGTTTCACCTATCCATTTATTCAAACATAATGTGCTTTTATGACCTCTCATTTCTTAACTGTTGTAAACCTGCAGCAGATTTTTTATGGTCTCAAAGTTATATTGCACCAGTTGGATAGTTTAATCCCAGGGGGAAATTCTCCAATTGGAAATTCAGGATTTTTATGCCATCGTAAAATCTATGGTGGCAGACGGAAGCAGCGAGGGTGGGTACGGCTGAGGAACACGCTGATCTTCCTGCCGATTGCGTCTGTGAGCTGCACGTTGGCTAACAACATCAACACCTTCAGGTGCTTTAAGACTTACGAGTGTTTGTAATTTTTTTCTTGAAGTGATTATCCAACTCAATCAACAAAATACGAAGCCACAGGTGACTGCTGCCCCAGCCTCAGGGTCCCTCGGGGACCCTTTGAGGGTGATGCCCCAACCTTCCCTGCCTCCTCTCCAAGCAGCGGTTGCATTGCAAGTAGTGGCTGAGCGGCTGAGGAGAGGCAATGGGAGGCAAGAGCCTCTCCACTTTGGTCCTGCAGAGCAAAGTTGCTGCTGTCCCCTGCTGTGGTCCCTCCTCCTGCTTGACAGGGCTGGCTGGGGACCCCAGACCCCCGGGCAGGCTTGATGAGCTGTACGTTGCCTCATTTCTCATGACACCCCCCTGGGGGAAGAGCACACCTACAGAAGTTTCCTTGCAGATACACCAGCTTCGAGCGAAATAGATAATTAGGGAGAAAAAAAAGGTGGAGCAAAGCAAAGCACAGTCACGCACCGCAGCAGGCATAGGAGACTTTTCCCCCTAAGTGTTTTCTAGTGACCTACACGCCAGATGAGCCAGCCCTCTGGGGAAGCGGGGGCCTATTCTTGCAAGAAAGCATCCTTGGGGGAGGCTTTCCCGTTGCGTATCTCAGCATCATCTTCCTGCAATGCTGGCAGAGCTTGGGAACAACAGGCTCTGCAAAGCACAGGGCTTCCACATGGGGAACTTGGAGACCGGGCACCATGGAGGCACCAAACCTTCACATGAAACCTGCCTGCTGCTGGGGCAGGGATGGGATGGGATGCGATGGGATGGGATGGGATGGGATGGGATGGGATGGGGGATGGGATGGATGGGATGGGATGGGATGGGATGGGATGGGATGGGATGGATGGGATGGGATGGGATGGGATGGGATGGATGGGATGGATGGATGGGATGGATGGGATGGGATGGATGGATGGGATGGGATGGATGGGATGGATGGGATGGGATGGGATGGGATGGATGCGATGGGATGCAGCAGGAGCTGTGCACAGCTTGAATGCCAGCTGGAGTCACAGCAGTTTTCTCTCCAAACAGGCACTTGTAGATGCCAGAAATTTGCTCACGCCTGTGCCCAGTGAAGGGTACGTGACTGCACACAAGTTGCACTGTCCTTTGGTACCCAGGCCTGTTCCCTTGGGAACTCTCAGAGCATCACTCGACCTCAGAGTGGAAAAAGGATTATCAGCTGTAGACCAGGGCCTTGATTTCTTTTCAGTCATTTAAGATTGACTTGATGCATGCAAGTACCCTGTTGGCTCGAGGATCAAATCCAGTCTGTCTTGTCTGCTCTTTCTTCACCGTTTTTAAACACCCCAATGAGACCGATCAACTGCTGTGGATTTATAGACTTTTTCAAACCGCTGCAGGCTCTGAGTGGCTGCACGCTGGAAACATGACCTTGCCTCCTTCCAGCACTGCCTCCCTCCTGCCTGAAACCCCTGGGCCACAGGCAGAGCATAGGGATGGTTTTTCTCCATGTCCCCCATTTTTCACGCTTTTCATTCCCCTTAATAGAAATAATGGTAAAGCTGAGCAGCCGGAGACATAGCGAGTGTTTTATGAGCCTTACCATTCAATGAATAAGCAGCCACTGAAAAATTTATTCAATGGTATATACTTTACAACTTCTGTATGAAGAGTACTTGAGCCGTGAGAACACTGGGGGATATAGCATTTTGGGTGAAAGCCGCTGCAGCTGCTTGCAAGAGCAGACGGGCTAACTGCAGCCGGCTCGGAAGAGGAAGGGGTTTGGCTTCAGGGTGGATAATCCTGTGTGTGGGCAGCTCTGGGACGCATGGGCCTGCCTGGGGGACCCAGCTCTTCCTCCTTGTGCCATAGCAAAATATTCTATTCTGTTCTGTTCTGTTCTATTCTATTCTATTCTAAACAGACAGTAACGGTTGATGGGACAAGGGGAAATGGTCTGAAGTTGTGCCAGGGCAGGGTGAGGTTGGCCCTGGGGAACAATTCCTTCCCCAAAGGGCTGTCAGGGGCTGGAAGGGGCTGCCCAGGGAAGGGGTCGAGTCCCCAGCCCTGGGGGGATTGAACAGCCGGGCAGAGGCGGTGCTGAGGGCCAGGGTTTGGGGGTGGGATGGCAGGGGTAGGGGAACGGTTGGGCTGGGGGAGCTGAAAGGGCTTTGCCAACCTAGACGATTCTATGATTCTATGAAACAGTAGCTTTATCAACTAGAAATTGTGGAAGCGTGAACTAATTACCAGGGGCTTTTATAGGAGGGTGCTAAAGCCTGCATTTCTGTGGGTTAGTGTGTGTTTTCATCCTCACCAGAAACACCTTCTTTGAACTCCCCCAGAAGTTATTTTCTCACTGATGAATGCGTTATCTTGTTTTCTGATCATGCATCTCTGCCAGGGAACGTGTTGCTAAAGAAACAGTAATTATGCTGGAGAACCTGGTAGATAATGGCGGGCTGCTACATTAATAGTTTTGAGATTCAGCCCTGGGAATAATCTGGAGACTGTTGGAAGGGGAACGGCATTCCACTCCTTGTCACGTTTAAAATTAAAACTGCAGTGAGAGCTGCCCGGCTCAAGGCATCCCAGCAGGGCTGGGGCTGAGCAGAGTGGAATGGAATGGAATGGAGTGGAATGGATGGAATGGGATGGAATGGGAATGGAATGGAATGGAATGGAATAGAATAGAATAGAATAGAATAGAATAGAATATAATAGAATAGAATAGAATTGTTTAGGTTGGAAAAGCCCATCAAGCCCAACCGTTGCCCTAACCCTGCCACCCCTCCACTAGACCATGGCTGTCCCCAGCTCAGTGCCGGGCACCATGTGGTTTGAAATCGAAGTGGCTGTGGCAGAGCGGTGCCAGACACGACCCTGGGCTCCCTGCACACCTCTCCCTGCAGGCGAGCGGGGAGGTCGCTCTGGTACAGCTCTTCACCCAAACCCACCCCAATCCCAAATATTGCAGCATGGGGAAGATGTGCCTGTGATGCTCACCTCCAGGTATTCCCCCCCTCCCATGGTGCCCCCAAGGAGCCCTTGGGTTGTGGGGGGATGCTGGCCATGGCTTGACATGAGAGCACTAGTCTCAGGTCCACAAAAAGTTCCCTCAGGATGCTAAAATTAATAATTTTTTAAAAAAAACCTGCAAAGATATGGGTGCCACAATAGTGCCATTCCCCTCGAACTCTCGCTGGTGCAGTTCAGGTTTGGTGCTAAATTCTTATTAAGCTGAAGAGCTTTGGCGGTGCTTCTTTTTATTAGTATTTGTCTAAAAAGATATCCTTTGCGAAAGTTTCTTTTCAAATGTGTATTGCTTCATCCCGGTGCCTGGAACAATGACTCTTCCAAGTACATATTTAGGCAGCCTCTTGAATGGTATCGTTTGCCTGAAAATAATATACAATGCTGGATAAATAAAGCGTGCCTGTTTTGAAGCATATATTGTTATTTCCCCAAACAGACAGCTGCTCTTCTCGATTAAATAAATAAACACTTGTGACAGGATGCTCCATCTTGTTCTGCTGTAGTTTTTTCCCATGCGCAGAGTGAGCTCCCGGGGAAGGGGCAGCGCGGGGAAGGAGCTGTAATGGCCCCGGGGCCTCGGGGGGCAAAGGGCCGGGGCGAGCCCACGTCTTCGCGTAGCGGATGAGGTGGCAAGGGAGGTGCCAGTAAGGACGCCGAATTCATTTTCATGTATGCACCTAGCGGCTGACTGCGTGGGGGAACAAGCTGCACGCTCGTGATTTCTTTCTGGTACAGTTCTGCCATTATTGGTTAAATGCACCTTTGCTCAGGACTTTGGGTGTTTATGTGTCAGTCTCCGGGCTTTTAACAGGACCAGCCACTGTACTGCCTGCTGCTGAGCTGGCCTTGGAACTTTATTTGGAGTCTCACTGCAAAATTCATGAATATTGAAGAAAACAAAAAAAAAGAGGGAAGGGAAGGGAATTAACAGGACCAGCCACTGTACTGCCTGCTGCTTGCCATGGAAGGGAAGGGAAGGGAAGGGAAGGGAAGGGAAGGGAAGGGAAGGAAGGGAAGGGAAGGGAAGGGAAGGGAAGGGAAGAAGAAAAGCCTACGGCATGGAGCAACACTTCCAGCTCCTATCAGCCATCAGAAGGCAGTCCCGGTCAGCTTGTGCAGGGGAGGTATCGCCAGGTGACACAGCTCCGACGTCTGTGCGGAGGCCATGGGGAAAAGCATCTGAGGCTGCTTCGTGTGTTAGCAATGCTGGGGTACAGGAGAAAGAGGCCGTGGCCTTCTGCCATACACCCTACCCGAGGTGAACAATTTATTCTTCTACAGCCTAATTCCAAGATTTGTCACGCATGTTTTTCTCTCTGGAAAAGGGAAGGGAAAATAAGTAAAGCAAAACTCTGCTGATTTGGAGAAAGCAGGGAAGGAGCCATGAGGGGGGCGGGAGGAGCATTTGCCAGGCTTAAGGGCTTGTTGGAGGCTGTACCTGCCCAGTTAATTTGTTGCACGGTTTAAAATAGTCTTTCTTTTGTCATTGAAGTTTTCTGTTTTCTCGCCATGCTCCTTCACGTATTGTCAACCCCAGCTGTGTCTGAACAGTGATCTCTGGGTTCCCCCGGCTTCGAAACCTGTGATGAAGGCACAGTCTGCAATGAAATGCAAAGGGACAAAAAGCAGTTGTGCAATGCAATGTGTAAAATAGATGAAGGGGAGGATGCGTTGCACAGTGCACCACTACCACCTGCGGTTTTATTGATGGGACTCATTGCGATGAGGCACTGTCGAAGCTGAGGGTTGATTAGGATATAAGACGGTTTGAAGTTCCCGTGGGTGAAGAGGCCATCCCCAGTAACACTAGGTAGAACAAAAAACAGGTCAGGAGCTTTTGCATCGAAGTATGAGTTGTCCACAATTTGATGAGCAACTGGGAGGAAAGGTCCATTGATAAGCAATTCCTTTCATAATTCCCCTCCATTTTTTCTCCTTCCTTTTTCGTGGCTGAACAGCTGAGCCCATGACAAGAGGGAAGGCAGAACTCATCCTGCTTGTAGAGACCAGACCCATCTCAGAGCAGTGCTGCAGATGGTTGGCTCCTGGAAACAGCACTGAACAAATCTGTTGAGCTCCGGGAAAATTAAGCATGTATTCGGGAGACCGACTGCTGCTCAGGTTGCTCATGAGGTTCGACGAGTCAGGGGCAAGTACATATAAACATTTGTTTGTGCACAGATTCTGCCTTTTCCACCAGGATGAATCAGAGACACAGCATCCTTAGCCTAAATACACGGGTTTGTATTGATCAAAATACATGTCTGAAGTTTTATAATATAGTTATGGCCATCAAGGTAGCTATTCTAATATCCTTTTCACTGTCTGCTCAAATATAAAGCAGAAGCAAGCAAGGGGTTAAGACCGGCGGTACCAACGCATGTGTATTTTGCTCAGTTAGATGCAGTCACCCAGCTGGGCAAAGCCTGGGTGTTGGTCCGATGAGCTGTCGGGGAAGGCTGCTGCTGGTCATCATGGAAGCAAATGGGCACTTTGTTTCATGGTGTTTCTCTGCATCATTGTCAAATCTGAGCCTTTGAATGCAATCTCTGATCAACAACAAAAAAACCAACACCAAAACCAACAACCAATCTGCCCTGGTTTAGTGGTGAGATGGCAGGGTTAGGTTAATGGTTGGGCTTAATGATCTTAAAGGTCTTTTCCAGCTTAAACGATTCTGTGATTCTAAAAGGAGCCTATAGGAAAGACGGGGAAAATCTTTTTAGCAAGGCCTGTTGTGACAGGACCAAGGGTAATGGTTCTAAACTAAAGGAGGATGGATTTAGACTGGATCTAAGGAAGAAATTCTTTACCATGAGGGGGGTGAAACCCTGGCAGGGGTTGCCCAGAGAGGGGGTGGAGGCCCCATCCCTGGGAACATTCCAGGCCAGGTTGGAGGGGGCTGTGAGCAACCTGATGTGGTTCAAGGTGTCCCTGCTCCTGCAGGGGGGTTGGGCTGGGTGACCTCTGGGGGCCCCTTCCCACCCAAACCATTCTGTGATTCTATTCTACGGTGCAGTAAACTATTTCTAGTGAAATAAATAAACAGATAGATAAATCCAAATGGTCTGATTTAGAGGGAAGTTGTTACAGATGGTGCAGTCCCCCCATTAATGTTAGAGGAGGTCAGACTGTCTTCCCCACCCGTAACACCTTCCCACCTGACATCAACTGCCCTTAGTGCTTTCCTGCTCTTTCTGGCAGATCCGTTATTCAAAACATGGAATAAAGCTGGTAACGCCACTGATCTTAAAGGAGGCTCTTCAGCGCGCTCACCCTCTCCCACCATTGCCTGCTATCATGTTTCATGCAAACACTCGTTACCCTCAAATAAATTTTTTATTAATCCCACCTTCTATACATAATAATTTTGAGTCTGGTACTGTATCGTATGTTTTATTGATGCCCAGATCAGTGGGATCTACCACGTTTTCCTTGCCTGCGCAACCAAAGCGCTTGCCAGGGAAGCTCTCGCTTTGAGGTAGCACTGCAGTGGTCCCCAGCTCCACCGACCCTGTGTCAGCAATCACTGCTCCAGCAGGGAAAGCCAGAGCCTTGCTTGCTGGTCCTTCCTCCAGGTGAGAGATGGCAGTGCGGGCGGTTTTGCAGTTCTATTTCCTGCCCTTTTTCCAGTCCCTAAACTCATGATTCCAGCTGATTCCCTTAGTTTGCCAATTTGAGGTGTCTGTTGCTGCAACACCGCTGTGCAGATTCTTCCAGGCATCCAGCCCTTGACCCTGGGAGCTGGGAGGAGCCTCCAGCAGCAACAGCTTCCTCAGTAAAATGCTTTTATAATTCATCCGCAGCAAGACCCGTACTGAGGTTGATTCTGCTTTATCCATGCTACTCTTTATAATTTCCCCACAGACATCAACCTTGCTCACTCCGATTCTGTCCCAGCACCTTCCCTTCTGCTCAGCCTTTGCAGAGCAGAGTGTCTTCCCGAGCCCACCAGCACCCGCAGCCTCCAGCAGCCCATCTTTGCTAGCACTTTGCTAGGGCTTTTGACCAGTGATGGGCAAATATTGATAATACTGACTTGATGTGCTCTATGGGTCATGACTCCCATGGCCCAGGAATGATTTGTCCTAGTCATGGTCTCTGTTACACTGTCCAAGCCATATAAATATCTCCTTTTTCCTTTCTGCCCTTTGATTTTGGGTTGCAAAGATGCAAATCCAGCAGCAGTGCCGTGTCTGTCTAGATTTACTTCATCTGCAGCCACAATAGTCACCTGACATCTTCATCAGGAATCCAGGCATTTCGCTTGCTTTTGTGCTTTAGACCCAAAGAAATACCAAAGGCGTGCTAATTACTTCCATGGGCTCATTTTAATGAGACCTTTGTGCATTCACCCCTCTGGAGGTACCCAAGACCCAGCTCCTTGGTCCTCCTCTGTCCCCCATCCATCCCCTGCCCCATTCACCCTCCTTCTGCCGGCCGCTGCCTGTTCCCACTGCGGCAGCGAAGTGTTTTAGCAGGGCAAAGTCTAATGATGGTAAAACACCATTTGGAAGCATAGAGTCTGGCAGAAATGCAGTCAAGCCCATTAAGGTGTAGCAGGAACGGCTTAGGCTCACACAGACCTTCTGATGGTTAAATGGACAAACCGCAGCACTGATTTTGTGCTTGCCCACTCCAGCAGCCCCGCACATGTCGTTCCTACCTCAGTGTGTGTTGGGTGTCCCGGGGGACTGGGTCCAATTAGGCAACAAACACAGGCTGCTTTACAGAGCCGTGAAAGTCCAGCTGCCAGCAAAGGGCAGAGGTGGCACAGGTTGGCTAACGGATTGTTGAATTTGGGAGAAGTCAAAGACACCTCTGTGAGCTGAGAGGAGAGCTGGCAACACACTGCAGTCATCACTGAGAAAAATAGAGGCTATTTTTGTGTGTGTGTTTAAGAACTGCAAGGAGCAATAAATGCATTCTGCTGTGTAATCATTTATTCACGTTGGGAGATACTTGGATATCCATTTATACAACACAAAACCTCAGATGGTGTGAGCTTTAACTGAGCTGGGAAGTAACTCACGTTTTCAGCGCAGCAATGAAAATAACTTGCCCCCTTGTTTCTGTGGTTCTTTCTTAAAACCAAGGGGAGAACCTGCAGCAGGAGCACCAGGGAGCAGGCTCCACGGCAAGCCTGAGCGCCGCCGGTGCCGAACGCAACAGCCAGCACAACGCCTTTGGACCTGGGCCAAAACACATCAGAAACGAATTGGCTGGCGTTGAAGTTGTGGTCGTTGGCCACTAGCTCAAAAAAACTGGTCCATGCTGCCACCAGTTCAAGCTGGGTTCGTGCCTGTTTGGAGGAACAAGGATAAGATGGTTTCTGTTCGGTTCACATGAAGCCTATGTGGTTTAATGTCGCTAAGCAGTGATCCTGGGTCAGGACTGTGCACCCCAGGAGATATTCCAAGGTGTGTATATATGTATGTGTATATCCATATGGATGTGTCTACATCTACATCTACATCTACATCTACATCTACATCTACATCTGTATCTACACCTATATCCATATCCATATCTATCTCTATGTCTATTTATATCTCTACCTCAATCTCTATCTCCATATTTACATCTCTAATCTCTATCTACATAGATTATAGATGTATTGAAAAGACACATACCTATATCTTCTATATCTCCAGATATAGATACTTTTTCTTTTCCTGTGAGTTGGCAGTAAAGTTGAAATTTCTCAAATTCACATGGAATACAAAAATTGAAAAAAAAACAACATATTGGCAATGTCAGAATGTTTTTCTTTTGATCACAACAAAATGTTTATATTTTTTTAACCACAAAGTCTTCAAAGTGTTCCAAGCTGTTGAATAAATGCAATAAAATGTCTGCTTGGCATTCACCTGAGTGCGCCAGTAGCGGTGCATTGAACTGCCAGGTTGACAGTGAAATGCTGTTTAATGCTTCAAAGTGACAATATTTTATCTATTTCTTATTTATTTTTTAAATAGAGTTTTCTGAATGGAATTAATACAAGTAATTTTTTTTTTCAGGAGAATACAAAATGCTTTCAGCAGTATAAATATCTATATTTAATACAGATAACCCAAAAATTAGTCTGCATTATTTTTATATATATATTATTGTATACATAAAATATAAATATATTTATAGGTTTTGCTAAAAAGAAATATATACAGAAAGGAAAAGAAACATGTCAGAATACACATTTTCAAGCACAAGAAGTGTATATGTACATGTGTTATAGATAAATGTGACATAACATCTATAATATTGCTCATGGGTACCATTTCTGTTTATAATTTATATATATCATTCTATATGTACGTTATATAATCTCATCCTCTATGGCTTACACTACTTATTTTATAACATTTTGTATTTAGTTTATCTGGAATTCTTTATTCTTATTCATCATTCACAAACCAGACCAGCGCCGCACACTGGTTTTCTCGGGGGAGGCTCTGGCCCCCAGCCCCACCGTTACCCCAGGCTGCAGGCGGCCCGAGCCAGCCCTTACGGGAGGCAACACCGTGCTCCCCAGCCCTTAACCCCCGAGCCAGCCGCTCCGTTAAGCCTTTCCAATCCCCCAAGAGCTTTCAAATAGGTTTCTGAAGTCCATCTCCCCCTGCAACTTCCATAGCCTGAGAAGATTTGGGTGCTTTGCGGGTGAGTGGTTAATACGTTCCGCTAAGCCTGACTGGCATCTCATGACGAGGTGCCAGGCTCCCGCAGCAAAAACTGGAAATGGGGCTAAAAGCAAACCCCGGGAGCATTTAGCTTCCTTCTTGCCCCTTTTCATCATTTCCCCAGAAGCTGGTGACCGCCCCTCCTGGAGGCATGGGCAAAATTAACTGAGCGTGGAAATAAAGAACGGTAACAGCAAAGAGCAGGGGGAGGCAAAGAACAGGCTTTCAGATCCTCTGTAAAAAACAGATATCAAGATCGTAACGAGCAGCATATCAAACCATTATCTTTTTAAATGTAAAAGCTTCATACTGGTGGAAAACCATGGAAACAACACTAGAGGAGAGAACCAGCTTTAAACATTTGCAGCAAAGGGGAGGGCAGCAGACAGTTGTTGATATTTATTTAGTAAATAGCTAATTAAATATTTATTTAATAAATAACTAATTAACTATTTAAAAAATAACTAATTTTGGTAAATGTTGTTGGAAACCTCCTGAAAGGAGGCTGTAGTGAGGTGGGGGTTGGTCTCTGCTCCCAGGGAAGGGGCGATGGGACGAGGGGCACCGGCCTCAAGTTGTGCCAGGGCAGGGTGAGGTTGGCCCTGGGGAACAATTCCTTCCCCAAAGGGCTGTCAGGCACTGGAAGGGGCTGCCCAGGGAAGGGGTCGAGTCCCCAGCCCTGGGGGGATTTAACAGCCAGGCAGAGGCGGTGCTGAGGGCCGGGGTTTGGGGGTGGGATGGCAGGGGGAGGGGAACGGTTGGGCTGGGGGAGCTGAAAGGGCTTTCCCAATCCAAACGATTCTGTGATTCTATGATAAACTGGATGAATTTGGGATTGAAATGACCACAGGGTAGAGAGGGGTTGACCAGCACAGTGTGGCCAGTTGGAGATGCATGGTGCTGGGTCAGGCTATCGCTCCCTCCTGTCCCGCCAGGCTGGGTGCTGCGCCAGAGGGATGCTGAGCCCCACACCCTGTCCGGTGGCACAGGAATCACCTCCCGGGGCTGGGGTGCTGCTGTCTGTGCAGGACTGGCATGGGAATCACCTCCTGGGGCTGGGGCGCTGCCGTCTCGGCGGGCCCATCCCACCCTCCTGAGCACGAGCTCAAGCCGAGCTGCAGCACCGGTAGCGGGGATTAAAGCACGGACAGGGTAGCAAGCCCCTTGTTTCTGCCTGTATAGGAGCGAGCTGGGCCATTTACATTAACACACACCAGTAGAACATAAATATTGATGTGAATCTATCAAAGGGAAAAAGAGCCAGTGAGTTGAAACTCTCCTTGAGACAAACAGCTATTCCTCTTGCTGAATGGCATGGAAATACCAAGCCCCAAAGCTTCAAGATATTGATGGCATTATTAAAATGGGACCTTTAATTTTGCATTAAGATCATTTTAACGTTGGAATTTGGGAATTTAATTATGCATGAGCCCCAGCCTCAGTGCTTTGCTGAAATTAGTTTGCAGTTTTCATTTATACTTCTACACTTAATGTGTAATTTAGCCTCTTGTATAAAAGGGCTAAATGCTGCTAAATGCCTGTTTGTGGTTAGCTGCAGTGATCCCTGTAAAATAAACATGCAGATACTGTACTCAGGAATAAGCGTGGAAGGTTATGAAGAAAACTTGGAAGCAAATTTGGGAAATTGGGCCAACGAGGGCTGCCCTGAAGGGCACAATTGGGGCGCACTCCAACCCAAACCCTGGGGTTTCCTACCCCTTGGGGTGGGCAGTTTTGCTACTGCCATGGGGTGTTCCTGCTGCAGGAATGTGATGCTGCGGCACCCTTTGGGTGCTCACCATCCCCACTTTCCATAGCGGGGTCCCACGCAGGGAGCTCTGGCTCCGGGGCTGCCCCCGCTGCAGCGCTTTCCCAGGGGGAGCCGCTCGCAGCCCCTCACCTCCCGCATCCCCCCAGGTCGGGTGGCAGGACCGGCCGCGGTGCGGGGTGCCATCCTGCACGCTTGGGGTACTGGCGAGGCCGGTCGGGTGTGGATGAGCATCACCCATTCGACCGCTGCATCCCGGGGCTCTGCTCCACAGCACGTCCCCACAAAACGCCTGGCACCAGCTTCCCAGGCCTGCTAACGGGGGGTTCAAGCCTTCGGCAGGCTCGGCCCCCCTCGGCCCCTGCCCAGAGCTGCTGTGTGCAGGCTTCACCGTTTCTACCCTGTTCAGGGAATTCCTCGGGTCCAGCCTAAGTGGTTGTGCAGGTTGCTGCAGCATGGAGACGAAAGCAAAGTCAGCTTCCATCTCATAAACAGAAATATTTTAATTAGAGAAGTGTTGTTTTCTGTCTCTGAAATACCATACACAATCCTTTTGAGCTATGAAAAGGATTGGAATGAATCAAACTATTGGTTTTTTAAGTTGCATCCTGGGTGCGGTTTTACTGGTAACCCAGCACTGGTGACCTGCAACTCCCAAGCCAGGACTGACAGACGGACAGGACCCGATGCACCCCGATGGGCTCCCCGACGCGTGCCCTGCCTCTCCACCAGCCCGCGGCCCGAGGCAGCAGTGAAGGGGGGACCCGATGGCCTGGCCTGGCTCTGGCTGCATCCTGGGATGCTCCCCCGTGTCCTCTGCTCCCGGGGGGCAGCCTGGGCTGAATGTCCCCTGCCCATGGCTTTCTGTCATGGTGGGAGCAGGGAGATGAACTTCTCTTTCTGCTTCGGGTTTTTCCTCTTTCTAATCCATATTGAGTTTTTGGCAGATGACTAAGGGTACCTTTTATGCCTTCCTCCTACATCTTTGGATTGGAATCTTAAAGTATTGATTTTAAAAGTGTTTTTCCTAGGGAATTTAATGTCTCCTCCCCAGCAGAAGTGCCTGGGGAATGAAACCACTGTTCATAAAAATACGTATGTTGAAAGAGAAGCTAAGTCTGAGCTAATCCAGTTGTTTTAGGCAGGAGGAGAGGGAGCAGCTTAGCTTGGGGAAAAAGGAAACCAAACTGAGTGAAATAGAAAAATCAACATTAAAATAAATCTGCACTCCATACGATGTTTGCTTGCAATGCCAGAAGTGTGTCTGTAAAAATAACGTCTGCATCAATGTGAATCAGGAGCCCTTTGAAAGGCAGGCAGAGCTCGGGACTAAAGGAAGGAGCAGGGGAACAAACGGGTCGCGCTGCTCTGGGCTGCCGGCCGAGAAGGTGCAAAACTACGAAATGCGGCGATATGGGTTATCCCTCTGTGCCACTGCCCATGCTCAGCTCCTCTTCCACTCCCTGGGCTGGTGCAAACTTCGTGGGCACAATTTTTCGGATGCCCCAGACACCACAGGCATGAGAGCGGGAACGTGGAGCAGCACCAGAATCACAGAATCACAGAATGGTTTGGGTTGGCAAAGCCCTTTAAGCTCCCCCAGCCCAACCGTTCCCCTACCCCTGCCATCCCACCCCCAAACCCTGGCCCTCAGCACCGCCTCTGCCCGGCTGTTCAATCCCCCCAGGGCTGGGGACTCGACCCCTTCCCTGGGCAGCCCCTTCCAGTGCCTGACAGCCCTTGGGGGAAGGAATTGTTCCTAATGTCTAACCTATAGAATCATAGAATAGAATCATAGAATCAGCACCGTTTGGTTTCCAGAGGCAGGAAATCATTCGTCAGGGTTTGGGAAATATGAGGGTTTGTGGAAGGGGTGTGGGAGAGGAGATGAGCCCCAAAGCTCCCCGCGGCCTCCACACAGCACTCGTACTTCTTATCGACATCTTAGCACAGGCGCCTTTTCATATGCAATGAGACGTAAATGTTTATTTACAGTGCCTGTATGGTCACAGATGTCAAAGGAGGTAGACAGCAATAAATCAGCAGTCTCTGGCTATGAAAAATTGAAGTTCTTTGAGAGATAACGCACAATTTTAGGGAGCCAAAAAATTCCCAAGGGTTTGGATTTTTCTTTTATGCCCATTGCTGAGGTTACTTTGGGATGGTCTATGCGGAGGAGATGGCCATGGCACTGGAGATGAGGTGGGGGAAGGTCATCTCCCCCACATAGCTTTGAACCAGCCTGGGGCTGTCAAAGCATGGCCAGGCCAGTCCCCAAAATGTTGGTGACCCTGCATGCAGGTATTGCCGCCGTGTTCTTGCAGCTTTAACTGAAACTTATTCTTCTTGTCTGAGCCTGCTTCCCCAAGTTCGTTTTGAAGATCTCATCTGCCTTCTGCCTCCTCTCTGCAATCCCAAACATCTGAGTCCCTTGGTGCCACCACCGTCTGCTAGACCTTCACTTAACCTTGCCAGTCCTCTTCTCCATGCCTTTTTTCAGGTTAACAAGGTAAACTTTGATTTTAAACTATTCAAACATTGCCTTGATTGATTTTTATTTTTTTATGTTAAGTATCTCTTACACCTGTGGCATTTTTGGAATAATTACATTTCTGGTATTTTAACAAATAGTTGCAAATTAGAGGAGTGCATGCTGAAGTCAGAGCAGATGGGCTGAATAAATTTATTGATTTGGGAAGAATACCAAGAGAAATAACCTCCCTTTTTAGGGCAGGGAAGAAGAGAAAGGACAAGTAAAATTAATAGAATAGTTCAGTTATCTTCAGAAAAAAATGCCAGGAACTCAGTAGTACTTGATGGACTGGCAGCTGTGAGAAGAAAGTGGTGAGAGGAAGCCATATGGGGGGAGGTTACAGCTTTGCAAAGGCAATATGGGCATGCACGGGGCGTGCATGCATGTATGTATATACACATGTATGTATGTACACATGTGTGTATGTATGTACACATGCTCACAAACCCTAATACGTATGAAGCAGTGCACTGCAAAGCAAACTACCCTGACCCAAACCTCAGCTGCAAACTCCAATGAACTTGAGCAGCCTAGAGGCTGGGGTGAAGGCAGCTCCCCTTGTATTTTACCCAGCTGTGTCCAATTGCCAGGGCTATTTATTTTCCTCCAGGACTATGGGCAGCCCCTGGAGCTGAGCAGTTAGTGCTTCAAGCAGGAAGGCAGCAACCTGGTGTGTGTTGGGAGCAGCATCACGCTTGCAGCGGGGCCCTTTCCTGCAGCTTTATTTGTTGTTGCAAGTATGGTTTTAGCTCTGCTCGGGTGCTCTGTGATGGGCAGGACCTGTGCCCATGGGGCAGCCCTGGCTCCTGGGTGCCTGGTAGCCCTTGGCTGGTGCAGGTGAGCTCAGCTCCTGCCCTGCGGTGGTGGCTCTGTGCTCTTTCAAGAGCTGTTGTTTTATATTTTGAAATATCACTCCTTTAAATCTTCCCCTTGGACAGCCTCTACCTGATCTATGGTTTTTAGACTAGAGCTGAGAGAATTTTCTCTTTCAGCTTTACATTTGTTCCTAGGCTGCTTTTGTTCTCCAGCTCAAGCAACATTTCACCTTCTCAATATTTTCCTGTTTCCAGGCAGCAATAATATCCATAATGTCACCCAAAAAAATAGGTGAAATGAATGGCGTATAACAGGGAAAATACTGTCTGCTCTGCCTTTCCCAGCTGTGCTGGGGGATGAGGGGTTTTGGAAGCCTGTGGGTTCATCTCCTTACTTGCCTGGATAATGGCTGTCTGGGGGCCCGCGGGGAAGGAAATGACAAGTTTCCATATCTTCTTTGGCACGTAGGCTGGGATACGTAACTGCTGTTGGAGGTTTTTTTCATACTGAGTAGCAAAATGGATGCTTTGGAGTTAAGTGCAATTACTTTTATGGGAGTTAAACCTTCCAGTTACACACCATGGCCCTTGTAATGGTCAGAGTTGTTGGGATGGCGGTGGGGTTACCCCCGGGTGACGGTGCCAGAACATCTCACCGTGGTCTCTTTTAGATGTAAGTACCTATGGGGCTGTTTTCTGGCCTGAAAGATGAAAGACTTGTTCTATTTCCGTGCAACGGAAGTTGAGAGAAGAAATCGATGTGTTCAGCTCCCCTTCCTTTCCCTGGTCACTCCGGTTCTTTGCTGCCCCTCGGAAACGCTTTGCCTGGGCAGGCAGAATGAGCCGCTCCTGCGACGTAGCAGAGACTGCAGAAGCTGTCGGAAAATAGTTTCCCTTGCAGGTCTCTCTGGCATTTATTACATGGAATTGTAGACATTAAATCAGCGTAATTACTGCAATGCTCCAGCCAAACTGGTGACTCGATCTATGCATTAATTTTCAAGTTCATTAGGGAACTGCTTAAATCTGGAACAGATGAGGTTAGAAAAGGAATGAAAAAGCGGAATATGGGTATCATGAAAAATATCTTTTAAATGCTGTTATTAAAGCATTTTTGTAAGGGTTTAGTAGCAGACTGCCAATGGGCATAGATGGATTTTTTAAAAAAAGGCTACAAAGCAGGTTAAGAATTTGAATTGAATGTACTTAATCTTTCCGTTATACACTCAGAAAGAAAGCAGGATGGCTCTTTTGGTTGGCTGCAAGTGAATCCAGCATGCACATTGCTCATGGTTTTGTCTAATGCGTTCAATTAATACATACTTAGCTATTTTCTGTAGTCTAGTTATAGAAATAGATGAGTACATACTGTGATGGGGGTGGTGTTTATATATAGATGCATAAAGAGAAGGACCTGTGCATATGGAGACATTTTTTGAAGGTAAAAGCCAGTTTTTGCACAATATTTTTGAAACTGAAGCGCCACAGTCGCGTAACACTTAAGAGGATCAAATGACTTCTGTATATAATATTTTCAGGGAATAAGGCAGTTCAGGTGCGTGCATGAGTTCTGAGGACAGGTTAGCTGTCTTGCCAAGCAGAGAGACTCAGAGTTTTGCTTTGCTTTTAAATTTAATGCTTTTTCTTTTTTTTTTTTAGAAGTTGACACTATATAGATTTCAATTTCCATATTAGCTTTGCAGATTAGAAGCACAGAAAGAGCTACTGTACCACGGGAGCTTCATCTCCTGCATAACCCTCAGCACTTACTGCTCTTTGGGCAATGTCTGCTTTGGATGACTCTGCTTTAAACTGGTTAAGCAGAGCTGACACCAGTTCAGTTATTTCTATACCAGAGCTTGACATGGGCAGGATGCACGCGGCTGGGTGACGCTGTTACTGTCCTTGTGTGGGCCGGTGAACATCAGTGGCCTACTGAGATACCCCCCTCGCTATGGGGACCTCTGCACCAATCTGTAGGTATCTACTGCTGGGGTGTCCCTGGCTCTGACTCCAGCAGCTTCGATTTATCTGTTCTATTTTACCTGCCCATCCCCACTCCTGCGGTGGGTGTGTGAAATGCCCTCTGAGCCAAACTGACAGAGATCTGGGCTCCTTCTGTCCACGCGGGACGTGGTCATGATAGCGCTGGTCCTAGAAACAGCCCCAAAGCATGCTGCACTCCCCTCCTTCCTCTTGGCTGATGGGCAAGCCAGAGGCAGCTCAGTTTGCCCCAGACTGCAAGCCCCAGGAACCAGCAAGCTGTCCCAGTGCTCACGAAGAGCCAGCGGGTGCAGCAATGGTGTGAAGGGATGCTAAAGGGCTAACAAAAAGACCTTTGTGAAGCCAACTGTAGCTACAATGTGCTGACAGCTGTAGGATGTGGCTCACAGTGGGAGATGCCAACCTGTCTGGGAGCTTTTGAGATGGTATCTCTTTGTAACAGGATTAACAGATCCTGAATGGGTTCAAGTCGCTCTGAAGTGACCCCCAAGATAAGCACAAGAAGGCCTTGCCACTCAGGGAGTCAACTTAGGACCATCTATGGAAGAAAGGTCCAGAGGTCATGGAAGATGACCATTGAGAAGCCTCTCCATAATGACCACTGGGGACCCCCAAAGACCACAGACTCAACTCACTGAGCATGCATGATTGGGAGGGGAATATGTAAATGAATTTCGGGAACTCATTGTCATATGTATGTAAAACTTGTATATAAGCTATGCAACTAACCCTGTGTGGTGTACACATTAGGAGGAGCGGTCCCCTGTATGTCCAGCACTGCAACAAAGAATACTTGCTTGATAGTCTGGCAAATTGACTATTGAGTCCTGAATTCAGCTTTTCATGGCTTCAGGTGCTTGGTGTCTTTGGGGATCTGTGCCCCAGAAGGTCACTGGTATCACCCGGGGGGGCTCGCAGCCCAGCATCAAACTGGGCTTTCTGTCCTGCAGAGCCTTCCAGTGCATCGACACCTGCTTTGGTTGCAAGTCAGAGCAGAAATGCTTCAATAAAGAGAAATTCTGCTTCAGCCGCTGCAGCACATAACAGCTCTGAGCCCTTCCCTGTACCTGCCCCATGGAACCCACTGGCTGAGGAAGGTGAGGCTTCTTTCTCATAGTGTATATCAGGACTTGAAGAGTTGGAGTGATGAGGTCTGCCTGCCCTTTTCTGCTCTACAGGCTGGATTTTGTAGTACTTGTTGCAAGGCTTAACTCGGGTGCGTTCAGCTCATAACATTGGGCTGCTCCAGGCTTTACTGGATAAAAACTTCCTAAGCTACTATAAAACTGTATGTTGCATTCAATATTGATCTAGTGATATACCGATGCAGCTGTCGTTAACCTGTTATGGATAGAAAGCCGCTGGGTTTCTGATGATGGATATTGCAGTGATGGTAATATCGGTGATAGGACTCTGGCTACACAAAGGTAAGAGAAACCTCAACCCTCTGAGCTGCTTGAATATATTTTTATATGGTCAAATACGTTGTGTCTGGCTTGATAGTTCCAGAAGACAAATTTATGAGCGTGTTACTGGATGGTCTTTTCTGAGCTTTGTTTTGTGGAAACACTTTTTTGGGGGTGAAAACAGAAATCAAGAGTAGAGTAGCCCCTCACTACAAGAAAGATGTTGCATTGCTGGAACATCTCCAGAGGAGAGCAACCAAGCTGGGGAGGGGTCTGGAGCCCCAGGCTGCTGGGGAGCGGCTGGGGGGGTTCAGCCTGGAGCAGAGGAGGCTGAGGGGAGCCCTCATTGCTCCCTACAACTGCCTGAGAGGAGGGGGGAGCAAGGTGGGGGTCGGCCTCTTCTTCCTGGTAATGGGCAATGGGATGAGGGGAAATAGTCTGAAGTTGCACCAGGGGAGGTTTAGGTTGGAAATTAGGAAAAATTCCTTCCCTGAAAGGGCTGTCAGGCTCTGGAGTGGGCTGCCCAGGGAGGTGGTCGAGTCCTCATCCCTGGAGGTATTTAAAAGAAGGAGAGATGAGGTGCTTAGGGACAGGGTTTAGTGGTGGGATGGCAGTGCTAGGTTAACGGTTGGACTCGATGATCTTAAAGGGCTTTTCCAACTTAAATGATTCTATGGTTCTATGGAAAGAGCACTTAGCAAAGCAGAGAGTGACAGGGTTGCAGTGGAGCTCCTTTAGGAAGGGGCCCTGTGTCCGAGCACCTACACCCAGCTCATCGAGGTTATGATGTTCAAGATTTGCTTTGCCCTTCTTCAATGTCAGGAGTGATGACTGCTCTCCCACAGCCTCACAGCCCTTGTATTTCCCTAGTTTTGGGACAGCTAAGTAATGCCAAATTTAATGAGAGGCCAAGTGGGAAGACATCCTGCTGTATGGGTGCCTGAAGAGATTACGTGGGGTAGGAAATCTCTAAAACTGAATTAAAAGCCATCAGGCCTTCTCCTGGATATTCCTGAGGCTTCCATAGCTTTGGTCACCCATATTAAAAATGCAGAGGGTGCTGGCATGCCAGCGTGGTCTGTGTCACTCTGTCCAGCTGCAAACAAAATATAGCAGGCTGCCCTCCCTCGTGCCCTAGCATCGCATGACATTAATGGGCCTGAGTTGGATGGGCTATTGCTGTGTATTCTCTCCTGCTCAGCTACAGAGTATTCCCTTCATGGAAAATTTGACCGAGCAATTGGATAAAATAAGAAAAAAAAAAAGGCAAGAAAAACCCCCTCACTGTATCCACTGCTATAGCAGAGCGTCGTAGATCCCCTGGATCTCATTTCTGTAAGAAAAAGACTAAAAGGCCTGTCTGGAAGGAGACTTATTCCAAGAATAAGTCACCCCCTTGCACAGCCCTGGGCTGTCCCCGTCCTCTCCCTCGGGCTTGCTGCTGCCTGGTGCAAGTCGCCCTCCTGGGTCCATGCACAGGATCAACCATCTGAGACTCGCCTTGGCAGAAAAACCCTAAAACCCCTAAACCACCCCTTGATCAGGGAGGGATTCACTGAGGCGTTGTGCTAAACTGCAGATGAAGTGTTGCTGCTTAATGGTGAGTGGGAGGGAAGCTTCAGTGTTCCGGGGTCACTTCTGCTTAGGCTATGGCAATCTTTCACAGGAAGATATTTTTGGGAAATATGCTTCACTTCAAAAAGCAATTTTTTTCCCCTTCATATTTTGCTCATTAAGTTGTTCAAGAAAAATTAACAAATGAGACTATTTGCCAGAAAAACTGTCCAGCTGGTGTTCCTGAAGGCTAAGCTGTGCTGCTGGAGGATGTATTGTCAACTACTTGTAGATGACTTTGGCTGCTGCCTCCTTCCTGGCAGTGCGTAGGGCTCTCACCAAGCTTCTCCTGAGCGCTTCCCTTATTTTTTGTTTTTTTTTTTTGGTTTTTTTTTTTCTTTTTAAATCTGCACATGGAGCTTATCCCTCCCTTCCTGTTAATTGCCACATAGATGCCTCCCTGCATCTGAGAGGATGGTTCAGCATTCCAGGCACAATGGAAGAGCCCTCCTATAGGGAAGGGAACATCTGCTGGTCCCTCTGGGCTGTAATCAACCCTACAGAGGCAGCCTTGTCTGAGTGGTGTCACAAAAAGTGGCAAATTTACACCTTGTTCACTCAATTCGGGACTTAATTATTGTGCTGGACCCCAACAATGCTCAGCAGTCAGCGGTCGTAACCTCGATATTTGGAAGGAGAATGGAGACCACTGATGAGCAAAAGAGCTGGCCTGGAGTCCCACCAGGCTTAGCCTGGTCTAGGAAGACTCACATTCTTTCCCTGTGTCCATGGGGATCTCATGGGCAGCTACAGATATCCTGTGTGGTGCTATGAGGCCCCCAAAAAAGGTGGAATTTTCCCAGTTTTTATGAGAAGGGTCATACAACTGCATTAAGTGATTTAGGAAGACGTTTCCTGTCCTAAGTTCCTCCCTGATGCAAGGACAGAAGTTTCAACCTTGCTTGTCGGTGGTCCAGTCTGTCTCTAACTCACCATAGCAGGGTGATAGAAACAGTTGGAGAATTATAAATCCCTGCAAGCCTCCCCCCAGCCCCCCCAAAAAACCCTATTCTGGGAAGTATTAATAGAAGAGTTCTCTGAGGATTTGAATATCATTAGGTGGCTCTGATGTAGTTAATCTTCACATGCTGCATCTAATTTTGGGAACTAAACTGTAAAAAAACATACAAGGATATGGGAGAATTATGAAACAACAGTGATAATACGAGGCTTAGGAAGTATCATGGACCAAGAAAGGTCAGAACAGTTTTTTCTGGCGAATTTTTGGGGTGGTGGCACACATGGCATGCACCTGAGGAACCCTGTGGAGCTTTCTTCAGAGGATTTTAGAGCATGGACTGTGGTTGCAGAAGGTGGCCGCAGGCAACACAATGTCCTGAGATGTTGCAGATGTTTGGCCAGGGAGTAGCTTCTGAGTTATGGGAATGGGGGGGGGGGGGGGGGCTATGCCATGCAGCAACTGAACAAAACCTGGAATTTTGCTTTGAAAGGCTGAAGGTGGCATTCAGCAGTAAGAATGGAAGGAGGGAGGAAGGGTGAAATCTGAATTGTCTCCAAAGTTCTCCAAAAGCAAAGTGAAAGTTTCAAAGTAAGGAAAAAATGTTTACTTTCTTTATGAAATTTCTGTTGAAAGCTTTTTTTCACCTTGGGTCCTCCTGAAACTCCATTTTTAAGCTAGAAGTCTCGAAAAACATGTTACTTAAAATTATGGTCCCTCTGATAGGACAAGGGGGGATGGTCTTAAACTGAAGCAGGGTAGGGTTAGACTGGATCTAAGGAAGAAATTCTTTCCAGTGAGGGTGGTGAAACCCTGGCAGGGGTTGCCCAGAGAGGGGGTGGAGGCCCCATCCCTGGGACCATTCCAGGCCAGGTTGGAGGGGGCTGTGAGCAACCTGATGTGGTTCAAGGTGTCCCTGCTCCTGCAGGGGGGTTGGGCTGGGTGACCTCTAGGGGTCCCTTCCCACCCAAACCATTCTGTGGTTCTATGATACAAGAAGGAATACTCGAATTATCAAATGAGGAAGCATCCAACAAACGCAGAAAGGATACATACATTTACAAGCATAGATTTTTATGGAATTTACCTTAAACCATTATAAAAGTTTATAGTTTAGTGGTTACATGTGCACCGATTTGTATTTTAGGCTGCATAAATTTTAATGATCTCCTTTGAAATTGATTTAATGCCTTTGATATTGACAGTCAGATATCTACCATGTTTCCTCCTTTATAATTTTCAAATAGTTTTTCCCACTGCTTATAGTTTGACGCAGCAAGCTGATTCTGCAGCTGATTCTGAGGTTCATTAATATTATCTAAAATTTGTGGGGGGATGGCAGAGATAACTTAAAGCTCATGCAAGAAAAAAAAATCTGCTTTTAAAAGAATAATTAACTTAACTCTTGCTCAGTTGAGAGTTTATCAGCGCAAGGTTAGGATGAATTGTTTTAAAATCTACTTTTAAAGGGATTGTAGCTTCATTATCAAAGCACTGATGGCCTCTAACAGATTAAGCATTGCTCTGGTTCTAATGGGGGCTGCAGGGAGCTTTGCTGCAGGTGGAGGGGAAGGAGCAGGCCACAACACTTAGCAAAATTTGAGCTTTATGAGATGGTTTGAGCAGTGAGGTTTCACAGAACCCCAGCATGGCAGGGGTTGGCAGGGCCCGCCAGATATCACCCCATCCAACCCCCTTGCTCAAGCAGGGTCACCCAGAGCAGGGGGCACAGGACAGCGGCCAGGCGGGGGTTGAAGATCTCCAGAGAAGGAGACTCCACAGCCCCCCTGGGCAGCCTGGGCCAGGGCTCCATCACCCTCCAAGTCACCAAGTTCTTCCTCCCGTTCAACTGGAACCTCTTCTGCTTCAGGTTGTGCCCATGGCCCCTTGTCCTGGCGCTGGGCACCACTGAGAAGAGTCTGGCTCCGTCCTCGTGACCCCCACCCTTGAGATTTTTCCATTCTGCCCCATGTGTCACTTGGGCTCTTTTCCAGGCACATGGCTTGGGGTGCTTCCATGCAGGCTGCAAAGCCCTAGCGCATGTCTGGAGCAGGGGAAGGAGCATGTGGCTGCTGGTGTACCTGTTTAACTGAGGGTCAAGCAACATCACCCAGAGTTGGAGTGGGTCAGCAGAGAGCCCTGCAGGGGAGGAGAGGCAGCCAGGGTGGGACTGGAGTGTTTTGGACCCTGTGGTGGGTGCTGTATGAAGCCAATGGATGGTGGAGCCTGGCACTGCAGACCACGTGTTATGCGGGGCTGTACCAGCTTGCTGGGCTCTTTGCAGGGGGTCAGCTCTTTGGTTTGCCCAGCCCAGTGCTGGATGTACTTGCATGTCCCCAAGGAGATGGGCTGTCACCCCACACACTGCTAGTGTACCCTATGCACCCATGGAGGCTTGGGACTACGGTAACTGGGGCGGGCGAGCATCGCATTGGCCCACCAGGTAGGCTGGTGGTAGCGGGGGCACTGGCTCTAGAGTGGGGATCCCTAACAGTGACTCGTGCATGGAAATATCAATAATGCATTGGAAAATACCAATAAATGTTCTGTGATATATTTTGCTGAGGCTGAAGCTGGTTTTACATTTAATTTGTGTTTTGCAGCTGCTGGGTAAATGCTAAGGGAATGATTGTTAAATTTAGGATTTCGTTGTTTCACTGAAAATGGACTTAAGCACTTCCCTGGGCACCCATGTTTCCATATTTTCTAGAACCCCACAGAGCTCTTAATAATATATGAAGCATTTTAAGTAATAACCATAATAAGTTACTAAATTAGGAGTTGAGATAGCAGAACAGTTTTGGAAACTTAAAATTCACATGCCAGTTCTGCTACAAGCTTCTGTAAGAGCTGATATGGCTGCTTCATTAATTTGTAGCTCATTCTCTGTAGAAGAGCAATGACAGTTTTCTTCTGGACGCTTCTGTTATTGTTACTTCATAGATTTTAGCAACTGACCTCACTGATGGGTGATTTTCTCTGTAGAAGACGTAGATCAAGTACCCTATACCACTTTTGCTATATTTCACAAAAATCCTTTCTTCAGAAGAAAGATACACAAACTACAACTCGTGTTGGACACTGTTTATTGGACCATCAGGACTCTTACGCTGAAACACGCACATGTGTCTTAGAAGTTACACACAATCAAAAAAGTTCATTTTTAAAGCCCTTTCAAAATATTTTTGTAATCGATTACATTTAGGAGTTTTACATGAAGGAGGTCGCAGAAGAGGCGGTGTTGGAAGGGACCTCTAATCCCCTGCTCAGGTAAGGTTAGTAAGAGCAGGTTGCTCTGGGCTGTATCTGGTCAGGTTTTGAGTATCTCCAAGGATGGGGACTCCAGGACCTCTCTGGAGCAGCCTGCTCCAGTGTTTGACCAACCTCATGGCGGCGTGGGGGGAGAAGTGTTTTCTTATGTATAAATGGAATTTCATGTGTTTTAATTTGTGACCATTGTCTCTTGTCTTGCCACTGGGCACCACTGGGGGGGATCAGGCTCAATCTTATTTACATCCCCCTGTATCAGGTGTTTATAGACATGGATTAGATCTCCCTGTGCCTTTTCTCCAGGCTGAGCAGTCCCTGCTCCCTCAGCCTCTCTCCCTTCATAAGCTTTGTGGGCCTTCACTGGATGTGCTCCAGTAAGCCCATGTCTGTCTTGTACTGGGGAGCCCAGCACCCCAGATGTGCGTCACCAGTGCTGGGAAGAGGGGCAGAACCCCCTCCTTTGACCTGCCAGCCAACCTCTGCCTGGTGCAGCCCAGGAGTGCTGGTGGCCATCTTTGCTGGTCATGGTCAACTTGGTGCCCAACAGGACCTCCAGATCCTTCTCTGTAGAGCTGCTTTCCACTTGGTTGGCCCCCAGCGTGTACTGGTGCAGGGGTTTTCCTGCCCAGGGGCGCCCTTCCGGGGGGGCTTTGCTCTGGCATGTGTGGAGGGGGGGTTGTCCCAGCTGGGGCTGGGATGGCAGTGCTGCTCCTTACTGGAAGACGCTTTCTCATGTTTGCACAAGTTCATTTTTGCCATACGCGTTATTGAACTCAGCAGAACGTCTTACCTGGTTAAGACCTTTTCTTTTTATCACTTTCTCACTGGAAAGAAAACCAAAGGCAGAGCTCAGACTCTGAATCAGTGGGCAATCCACAGAAGGGTGGCGATGGAGGACTCATGGGTTTGGTGGGGAGGCACGGCCGGAGCCAGGCTGTCTGACTGTGTACCCTACAGAAAGGGGAGAGGGGCGGCAAGCGCACGTGACTGGCTGGCTTCTCTCCCAAAGCACTGGAAATGCGTGCTGTTGTAGAGGAAACGGCACATATTTGTCCATGCTATATGAGCCAGAAGGGACTGCTTCCATCATGTCCTCGCTCTGGGTTATATATGAGCAGAAGGTAAAAACTTTCACGGCATTAGGAGTATTAGCTTGAGCAGATGTAGGGAGACAGCTCCTTACCTCCTCTTCCCCACAGTGACTGTGAAATTAGTCCCTTGGGTGAGTGGTAACCAGATGTGGAAACATTTTCTTTTCAATTTATTTCTGCTATTATATTAGCAAGAACACTTAAATTTATTTTTACTTCTCCTTTGCTTCTCATCCTGGTATGGTGTAGGAGCCACTGCAAATGTACCACTTGCCACCCTTTTCCACCTCCTAACTTAAATGCAGGAAAACTGAAGCAGTCTTGGGTAGTGCTGTGTTCTGCCCCAGTGTCATGGTTTAACCCTGGCTGGCAACTCGGCCCCCCCAGCCGCTCGCTCACTGCCCCCCACAGTGGGATGGGGGAGAGAACTGGAAGGGTAAAAGTGAAAAATCTCGTGGGCTGAGACAAAGACAGTTTGATAGGGAAAGCAAAAGCCGTGCACACAAGCAAAGCAAGGGATTCATTCCCTGCTTCCCATGGCAGGCAGGGGCTCAGCCATCCCCAGGACAGCCGGGCTCCATCATGTGTAACGGTGACTGGGGCAGACAAACGCCATCGCTCCCAACGTCCGTCCCTTCCTTCTTCCCCCAGTTTCCATACTGGGCATGAGGCCCCATGGTCTGGAATAGCCCTGGGGCCAGTTGGGGTCGGCTGTCCTGGCGGTGCCCCCTCCCAGCTCCTTGTGCCCCTGGCAGAGCTGAGAGCTGAGAAGTCCTTGGCCAGTCTCAGCACTACCCAGCACCAACCAAACCATCAGTGTGTTATCAACATTCTTCTGGTACTAAATCCAAAACACAGCACTGTGCCAGCTACTAGGGAGAAAATTAACTCTGTCCCAGCCGAAACCAGGACACCCAGCAGCTGCTGATTTCAGTAGTGTACAGTTTTAGGAGGTGGCCCAGGGCTTATTCCTGCCATGCCCTGTTCTGAGGTTAGAGTGGAGCATCAGAAGGGGAGCTCGGAGGGGCAGGGAGGGCAGTTCTGCACACAGGGTGTAACGCAGCGTTTCTCATGCACGTCACCCTCTGGCAGCATGCAGTCAAAGGCAATCTCTGCACAAAATGCTCAGGAAAGGCTGTGAACGTTGTTTTAAAGCTGCAGCCATCTCAGATTGCAAGCACACGCTGAGCCAGGACACCTTTCCAGAGCTGTCCTGCCATGGCAGCAGTGCCTGACATCTTCAGCTGGGGCTGCAGGCATGTGGGGGCATCGCAGGAGGTGATGTCGGGGAGCAGGTCCCCACCTTGTAGCCCCCCAGGGAGATGTTGCCTTAATGCGTGGCTGAGCAGGCTTTAAAGGTGTTGGGATTGCTCCTGGTTTATGGCACCCTGCTGTAAAGGAAACGGAGCTGTAGGGGAATTTCGAGAATGCCAGGCTTTTGCTTTTGCTTCTGCACCCACCGTGGCTCCGCAAGGCAGGGATGCTCGTGCTGAGCATGGGTGGCACTGGGGGCGTCCATCAGGGACAGCAGCACTAGCTCCTGATGGCCTCAAAGGAGAGGGGGCCCCTCTGGGACTTCAGCTCTTTGGGAAACTTTTCTCCAAGTGACAACGGGTACTCAGAGTGCTGAGCAAGTTATGCTAACAGGTTCCATTTGGACTTTCAAGACCCCTTTAGACTATTTTCTTTTTTTTTTTTTTTAAATGTTAACCCTTTGGTAGCAAATTAATAGATTGTAAGGGAGTACATTGAAAACTTGCATAGGAGGGTAGGAAAGCCCTTTTTTCTAAAACAGCTCACCCGTGGCAGTTAAACATAGAAAATTTCAAGCCAGGACGAGATCTTTTTATATACCGAATACAGCAGACTAAACTATTATTCTTTTAAAAGGAAACACAACTTGCAAAGACTTCATCTTTAAATGACTGCTCCATAGCCTTGTTCTACCATCACCTGCCTCCATTATGAAAAATCTGTGTAAAGGTATTGATTATATCTGGAATTGCCATCAACACGGGGACTCTTCTTTTTGTTTCCTCCCAGAGCTTTAGACACTGCTACGTGTCTCATTGCCGTCTTATCTATAATAGGACATTCAATAATACAGTAACAATACACTCTTGTACTAAACTTTTTTTAATATATTCCAAATCTCAGCTTTTTGGGCACAATTCAATAGTATAAATACATACGAATATACCTTAACCCTTTGTTTGCGTGAGAGCCTCCAAAGGAAAAGCAGAAGCCGAGGGGCAGGGAGCACCGGAGGGATGAGGGCTGTAGCAGCCGGAGGTTTGGTCAGCGGGGGGAGCTTGCAGCCTCAGACCTGCTGATTTTAAGGCAAGGTGTGTTGACTGAGGCTGTTGTTTGAGCCTTTCCATGACAGCAGGGAAGAGATGTGCATGCCTTCCGCTCACTGGAGGATAAAGTGACAGCATGTCTTAAGACTTAAATCCAGTTTCTGTTCAAAGGGTTGAAGAAGCGGTGAGTCAGCTGGGCCTCTTGGTAAATAGTATTGATGGTAATTATCTCGGTAATTGCAGTAGCATTGTACAGAACAGTTTCTTTTTTTGGCTGATTCCTACAGTAAAGTTTCCCTACTGGAAAATTATAAGAGGGAATGGATAAGATGCTGCGTGTGTCCTTATTTCCCTTCCACCCGTGAAGCCTTTGATGCCAAGTGGCCAATGTCTTCTATTGCAGAGCTGTCCATGCTTTTCTCCTGAGTGTGGATTGAACAAGAATGTTGAGTCTTCAACTGTTTCTTCTCAAGGTCTGGCTGTTCCATGATCAGGGAAACTGTTGAAGGAGGTTTTCTCCTTTGGCTTCTTTCTCAGTTGGCTGGTTTAGAAGGATAAGGGCTGTAGACAGCACCATTCAAGAGAAGTACGGCTACCGAAGCCTGATGGTAGGGCTCAGCACGGCCTCATTTTGCAGTGAATATAAAATGAGAAATGCCCTTGATGCGTACCCCTGTCTCCTGTGCCTTGAGCTTTCCCATACGCGAGCTGTGGCCCCACTGCACCCTCTTCCCCAGCACCACAGCAGGATCAGACCTGCGGCTTCCACCTCCCAAGCAGAGTCACAGCCAGGATTTGTGCCTGTAGCGTTGTTAGTGATGGTCCTGCCTGACCGAATCAAGGTGCTGGAGCCAGGGGGATGCCATGAAAACGTGGCATCTGCCCAACAGAGGAGTCTATGGGACTTTCAGTGGTTTATGTCTGTATTTCCTCTTTTTAAGTAAGTGTCCCCTCCTTCTTTGCACCTCCCAGGGAGGCTTCAGGCTGGACCAGATATACTCAATGGCAGGGTTAGGGTAACGGTTGGACGTGATGATCTTAAAGGTCTTTTCCAACCTAAACGATTCTATGGCCCTATGACTCTCTGTGACTCCCTATGACTCTCTGTGACTCCCTATGACTCTATTTTAATCCAAAAAAAAAATATTTTTAATAACTCATGAGTTTAGTGAATCTCATTATTTTTAAAAGAAAAGCTCCCCAGACTCTGTTCTCCAGGTGAAACGTGTCCAGCGCTCCCTGGGAGCTGTTGATCCCCTGCTACTTCCCCAGTGATGGGGTTACTGCATGGAGAGCTTCCTCCTAAGGAACTGCAGCATGGCTCTCAGAAGGAATAGCCCATGTTATCAAGCAGTTGCTATCAGGCAATTAACCACTGCAAATTTCTCTGTGGGAGAAGGCAGGTAGAGGTGAGAAGTGATTTGGTTACTTCTCTCCTTTTTGTGGGTGGGTGGCTGGTGATTCAGGAATGTTTCCTGATCTAGTTATTGTTCCCTACAATACCAACACTTAGATTTTGCACATCCCAGTTAATTGCTATCTTCGTGTAATCTTTGGACTTAACAGGAAGGCTGCCCTTGTCAAAAGTCAACGCAAACGCAGTTCTGAGTAGACGAGGAAGTTAACTGATGTATCGGTAATGAATTAAATTAATTTTCACAGAATGAGCTGATGGCAGGATTTCCATGAATTAGTGTGGCCTTAGGCTGGCCCTGCTGCTACAGCACGTATAAACCGTGTCCTCGCCCCTGAGCTGAAAATGAGTGTTGGCAGACAACAGGAACCAGCTTTACTTCAAGTTATACCGCCAAATACTACATTAAAACAAGCTCCTAAAATGTCTTAAGGAAATGCTTTATGAAAGGGATGATTAATTAAACCACCATGGGTGGGGGTTTGACAGTATATTCAGATCCCAGACCCAGTCACCTGGCTCTGCTAAGTCGCTCTACTGAAGACAATAAGATTATTTGCATGAGTAATGACAGCAGAAGCATCTTCTCTGTTTGCACAAGAAAAGGAATTTTAGGAAAAAAATATTTAGGTTACTGTCATAGGTAACACTGCTAAATTCACAGTATAAATATTTGATTTTTCTATAATCACTTCTAAAAAAGTAAAATAGCAAAACTGATGGAAAGGGAGAGGAGATTGTGGGTCAGATAAAGTACTTAGTTTTGTTTCCAACTCTCATGTCTTTTTTTTTGATCTATTTATTTTCTTAATAGAGGGTTTTCTCGAATTTTAAGCCATTTGCAAAAAAAAATAAAATAGCTTTTTTATTTTTTTGTCCAGTGAAAATGTCCGACTGAAATGCTTTGGGTGTTTCCAAACTTACTCAGTTTTACAACCGAAACAGTTGCCTGCAATGACGGGAAATGGTGCTTTATTTTCTCTGGCTTTTCCCCTCCAAAAGAAATAGGCTGGTAATGAAGCTGGGCTCCGTTTGGCTTGGAGGAGCGGTCCCAGCTCCGCTCCCAGGGGACAGCGCAGCGGGGCACACATGGTGGCACCAGGCTGTGGTTGCAGCGTCCTAACAGACCTGCTCTTAGGAACTACTCAGAGCAGCAGCAAGAAATGGCCCATCAGTGTTTCAGAATTCTTTTTTGAATATGTTGGCTAACGGAACAGCAGTAATTAGGGTTTTTTTAGAGAGCGTTAAAATATAATTTTGTGTTTGTGCATCATTTTCCTCATTGCTTTTGATCTAGCAGGCAGAGCATTTTTCCTCTTACTACAAGGACAAGCGAGACCCGAATTTCTGTTCGCGCATCTCTCGGGAGCAATAGCATCCGGATAAATCCAGGAAACTCAGCTTTATTTAGGTCACTGACTGCTGAAGAAGGTTTTAAAATTAATATTACAAGCCCTAAGTTTTTTCTTTCCCCTCCCTAAAGAAGCGGGAGGCACCGAACAGACCCATCGCTGCTCTCTGTGAATGCACACACAAACAGAGGAGGCCCTTGGGAGCGCATCTCCTGGCAAAGCGTACCTGGGCTTTCAAGTAGAAATGTGGATGCCTTGGAAATAATTGTTTCTTGGGCTTAATTTCGCTTGCTTTAGAAGGGACAAAGGAGACCGGTGGTAATGATGAAGGGCGTTTGGATTTTTAATCTCAGGAATAAAATAAAAAAAATCATTAGGGAAAAGTTATCGTTAGGGATCCACAGAAAATGTAATTAAAGCAAATTCCAGAGAAAACACAGGAGGAGAGAGCCTGAGATGTGTAGAGCTATGCAGAGAGGGTTCAGAATGGTCTGTTGGAGGGAAAACAGCAATTAGCAAAGCAGAGACGTGGTGGCATCGGCTGGTGGAGGGGGTGGGCTGGGTGGCCATTTGGGATGGGCAGGGGTGGGTCCTGGCTCCCTACCCTGGTGCTTTGCTTGGACTGCGGGGATGTCCCCCTGGCTCTTCTCATCTTGTCTTCCCACCACATCCCTGGAGATCTGCTCTTCTGTCCCCACTGCTTCGGCAGCCCTGCGAGCAGGCAGTGATATTGAGGTGGGTTTTGCTCCCCTGGGTGGGAGCCACAGCCCTTCGGTGGCTCACAAGTGTCCCCAGATAGGTTCATTTCCATGCACATGGATGTGTCACCAGAGGTGTGTGCTTGGGTGGGGGTGTCTGAAGGGCGGGAGGAGGGGGCTCTCTGCAGGAGGTCCGGGAGCCTCTTACACCAAAACTTAATCCCAAGGGAAGCCCTGGGCTCTGCAGAAGGGAAAAAACAATTGCTGAACAGCTGTTTCCTCCTGATCTTTTTTTTTTTTTTTCCTAAAAAGCTGTAAAGAAGGGTTTTGCTTTCCCCCACGACTTTCCTGCGCTGCGATGCAATATGCAAATGCTGAAGGCAGGCTGGGTGCTCGCTCTGGAGGGTCCGTCCCTTCTGCCTGTGGCAATGCTGCTGCTGGGCTCCGGAGGAAGGATCGCTCCAGGCGGGGGCATGCTGCCTCCCGGCGTTGGGGTGATTGCTAATGCAAAAGGTTTTTCTTGCTGTGGGTAGAAAACCCTGTGCAAACTGGGGCAGCCAGCTCCCCAGTCTCAGAGGGGCTGGTCATGAGGACCAGCCTGGCATCAGTGGGGCAGGAGGCTCCCAAAGCTCTCCTGTATTTTCTGTCCGTGACTACCACGCCCACGGGAGTGCTTGGAGCCCCTCCATGCGCCTTTCAATCTGACTTCCAACGGGGTCTCTTGTGGCTACTCTCCTTGGCCACGTTGCCGGTGGGCCTTGGGTTGCAAACACATTTAGTTTCTCCTGGTGCTTTGCATGTGCCAGTGGAGAGCTGGGATGTCCAAATGTTAAGAATCCGTGGGCAATTATATAGATCAGAAGGTTCTAGCAAAAGAGAAAGAAAACATTTCTTTTTTGCTTTGCTTTTGTTCAATGAACATTTTGAGCTTGCTGCTATCACAGCTCTGCAGCCTTGGGAACGGAGAGCAGGACCCAGCTGGGGACTGAGGGAGGTTATCCGTAAAAAACATGACACCAGCTTTTTGGGAGTGCAAAGGGAATGTTTAACATTATCTTTTAAAAACTTTTCAATGTCATATCTTCATTCAGGCCATTTATTCTCTGCCAAATAGTTGGTTTAATTTCATTATACCTTAACACTTTTTCATTAAATATTCACTGGTCATATAAGTGAAAATAACATCGAAACTGAAACAGTTCTTAATGTTTTGATATCCTCCAATTTTTTCTCCCAAATTATTTGTCTTGTATTTCTGAAGCGAAGCTTTCCTTTCAGATTTGTATTCCTCTTCCCATTCCTCACTTTTTTCAGGATTTCCCTTGGAACTGAAATTTCAAACCACAGCTGGCTTTGCTAAAAATACACTTGTTAAAACCTTTGGATTTCATTTAAATATATTATATGCTCAGTTGTCTCTGGGCACCGGGATTTTCTGTAAAACATCAAATATTGGGAGAAACAGGGACTCTGCAGGGGATGCTCCTGCACTTCCACCTTTTACCATGGGGTCGATAGGAAGGAGCAGGGTGCTGCATGAACCCGAAGGCATTTCAGTCTGGCACGAGGAATTTGGTGAGCAGGAAGGTATTAAACCAGGTAGGAAAAGTTAAGGAAAAAAGGCTGAACCCATGGTGGAAAAGTGGAGCGCAGAATGGTCCTGGGGTCACGGTGCTGGGGTGCAATGGGAAGGTTGGAAGCTGAACAGGTTCAGCCTTTGAGTCTGTCAGGCTGTCCTGGGAGTGCGGAGCCCTGGGTGGCCTTGGGCAGAGCCCCTCCAGCCCTCTGGGGGCTTCGCTGCAGCGTGAGCATCCCCAGATCCTGTAAAATCCGCCTGTGCTCTGCCCAGCTGGGCACGCCGTGGGTTGGAAACTCGCAGCCTCCTACCAACTTCCCCATAAACACTGGGTTTGGTGTCTCCTCCCCAGCAGGTGACTTGTTTGCTACCTAGAAACGGTGAAAAAACATTTCTGTGCGTTAGCATTTGGGTTGATGTGTCTGTGTTTGGGCAGTTAAATATTTATTGAACGTGTTGTCACCTGTGCAGCTTTTCTGTCTGCAAGTGAAGCACGTGGATGTGGCCCTCTGAACGGGTGGTGATCAGGTCCTAAACCAAAGCATGATCTCCTCTGAATGCTGGGGCCACAGGGAAATTTCGTCATGCTTATAATTAGATATGAATTCCTTGAATTTTTTATCTCTGGAAGGTCTGGAGAACATTTGTGAGTAAATACCATGGGGTTTGGTGATGCCGTGATTCTTGCTGTTCATAGGCTGTCTTGGGCTGGAAGAAAATATCTGCAATCTACTTTTCAAAAAAAGAAAACCTTATAGAATTGTAAATAACCCTGGGGCCAGGTCAGTTGGACAGATGGACATGGACCAGACCAGGAGACAAGCTTGTTTGGAAAATATGGATATTTTAACGCAGCCAAATGGAGAGCTGCCTCTTGAGAAGCCAAAATAGCTGACATATGAGGGGTGGAGGTCTAGAAACCTGCAGGATCACAGCAGGGGCTTCAGTGTGAGTTCTTAATATGGTGCCGTGACTGCTGGAGTTGGAAGCAATGTATGGTGGGGCAGCAGGAGGGGCTGACCACGGCTTTGAGATGAAATATCTCAGCCCAAAAGTGCTGGTCCTCAGTAAGGCCATGCATGAAAATCTTTACACATTGACAACCCCAAGCATCATTCTCCTGCTTGGAGCTTCAGACAGTGAAAGGTTTTCAAAGATGCTCACGAGTGCAGAGCACTGTGGCCTGTAAGCGGGGCTGGGTGCAAGCCCCTAGGAGAGGTCTTCTACCACTTCTTGTGTTTCACAGGACAGGAATAGGTTAGACATTAGACCCCGAAAGGGCTGCCAGGCACTGGAAGGGGCTGCCCAGGGAAGGGGTCAGTCCCCAGCCCTGGGGGGATTTAACAGCCAGGCAGAGGCGGTGCTGAGGGCCGGGGTTTGGGGGTGGGATGGCAGGGGTAAGGGAACGGTTGGGCTGGGGGAGCTTAAAGGGCTTTGCCAACCTAAATGATTCTGTGATTCTATTCTATGATTCTAATAAAGCTTCTCATCTAAATGAGGGATGGCAAAATAGCAAGTGCTTTGGTTTACCATGCTAGCATGCCATGCAGGTAAAATGCATTGAAAATTCACATAAGTTTAAAAAAAAAAAAGTGATTAAACTATTTTGCAAGTATAGCGTCAATAAACTGTTAGGAATACTTTGATATTTACCCACGCGGATCTATTAGATGATTATTATTACAAGCACACTCTCCACTAGTCAGATGAAGCAATATATGCCATTAAAAAGTTAACTCTAATTTCCAATGTAATATTGTCATTAAATTTCTGTAAATTAAAATGGGACTCCCCCAGGATTTTAAAGAGATTGTATGTCAGAGTGAAGGCACTGCAGTGAGGAAAGCCTGCATCTGTTTAGCCAACATCATCAGGCTCTTAAAATTGAAATACACTGCCATAATTCTACATCGTTTCTATTTCTTTGGAATACTTTATACTTTGTGTGTGTAGTAAGAAATCATTAGACATCGGTTGAGAATGGATAGAATATTTGTGTAAGCATTTAGAAAAGAAAACCTTATTAATACTTAAAGAAAACGTTTAGTAGGTCCAAGCCCGTAGGGTGGTTTGTGCCCCGGTGTTCCTGCGGTGCGTGATGTAGCCCAGGAGGTGGGTGAAGCTTGGCAGTGCTGGCGAGACCAGGCAGCACCTTGCCAGATTCCCTCGTCCACCATGCCCAGGGCAACCCCCACTGCCTGTGGGACGGGCCTTCAAGTGCCCCCCATCTGCCCAGTGTAGTCTCCGTATGACCCGTGTTTGCCCTGACCTTCATCTGGGAAAGAAAAGGGTTGTGGGGAAGCATCCAGGAGCATGCAGGTCTTTGGGTAATGCAATTTAAGCTTTTGGTGTTGTCTATAGCTGTATCCATCCTGCCCCTCTTTTCATGGGAGAAGGCAGGGAGAGATGGCATGGTCCAGTGGAGATGAAGTTCTTGCCCTCCCCAAGAGCCTCAGCTGATGGCTCTGGGTGCATTTTACTCCCTTGACCTTCCCCAGCTGTCCCACGGGGAACTGCAAGCAGATGATGCTTCATCTTGCATTGGGCTCCAAGTCAAGAGTCCAATGCAGCCTCCATGAGCACACGTGGGGACAAATCTGCCTCTGCCGGGCTGGTGAGCAGCAGGTTTGGAGGAGAGGCCCCGCAGCTGCCTTGGCTGTGGAGAATGGGGGAGACATGGAAAGGAGACTTAAAATAAAGTGAGGTGAGGCAAAACTCACCTAAGATCTTCCTGCACCATAACCTATTGGGAAGGTGTTGGTCTGGTGTTGCAAACTCTTCCCAGAAATCTTCCAATTCTCTGTTTCTGTGGAAAGCCATACCCATGGCTGGGAGCATCACAAATAGCATAACAGGGAGAATTAATGTATTTTTATCTTTGCTGAGCACATTTTCTGTACCGATTTGTAAAGGTATTGTCTGACTTCAGCTGGAAACAGCACATACATTAGAAGAAAAAGACAAATTCATCTGTGTATAACTCATGTCAGTGCTGCTACTGACATGAAAAACCCAAGTTATGCAGACAAGCACAGTTGGGCTGCTGTAAAATATTCCGCTTTATGATGCTCCAAAAATTTGGCAAGGAATTAAGTAAATACTGTCTTTCATCCACTAAGGGTCTAAATATTTCAGAGGGTTACAGCCCCCCCAGTCGTGATTTGGCGTACAGCTGGCCAAGACTTGCTTTTGACTGATGGAAGTTTTGTCAAGCTGTGAAGAGGCAGTGCCATCAGACAGAGTCTGGAGATAAAATGTTTTAATTAGCTGACTCTATCTCCTGCTGTTCTGCCCTCAAACCCTTATCAATGTGAGCAGCTGGGAAGCAGTGCTAGACCCAAACATTGACCTTATACGCAGAGAGGAACGTTTGTGCTGTAGCTCCGGCAATAGCTGGGACCTGGGGGCTCAGCAAATTGTGCAAACTTTTCCATGTGTCTCAGTCCTTGATGAGTAGGATGGTCCTTCCCTTCCCCTTTGCGCTGTGCTGTCTGTTCTCGTTGTGGACCAGAGGACCACCAGGACAGCAGGGTCAGCTTGTTGTGCCCTTATCTCATATCATGGGAATGCTCTCCAAATTGGGTCACCTCTCTCAAGGGTCACCTGTGGACCAGCCTGGGAGGGCTCTTTCAACTCTGAAACCTCTGGAGGCAACCAGAGAGGTGTAGGGTTTGGGAGGCTGAGCTACCACCCATCCATCAGTCAGTGTGGGCTTCAGCAAGCCAAGGAGGACAGGACCCCACAGTGTGAGTTGGGAAGGACACAAGGGACTCACAGTAGGTGAAGGTAGCTGTAAGGGGGTTATGAAAGAGCAGGGCAGTTGAAGAGTCCTCCCATGGAAGGTAAGGCTGTCCCCATGGCTCTGACTTGGGTGAGACCCATGGCATCCCCAAGGGCTGTGGGGACCCCAGCGTGCAGAGACCCAGTGCTCTCCATTCAGCACGGGGTTTCTCAGCTTTGAGTGTCATTCACTGGGTTCTTTCAAAAGGCCCCAAGCTCACAGGAATACCCTGGATGTCCCCAGGAGGACGTGGCATCACTGGAATCCAGGTGATCCCTGAGCAAAGACCTCAGATTCATAAGGGTTGCAGTGACAGACCCAGAAGCACATGTTATGAGTACGTGTGGGGGTCCTGGGGAATGCAGGAGCTCCTTCAGGAGCAGAATGACCTGGGGAGGTTCACCATCTGTTCTCCTCAATCCTTTGGCTGATGGGAAGCAGCTTGGCTGTGCTGGTCCAGGCTCTGAAAACGTTACTGGAGATACCTCCTTGGGCCCCATGGAGCAGCCCTGATGGGCTGAAGTTGAGCTGGATTTCTAGTCCAACTCACGACAAGAGGTGGTAAAAATGAATAATGAATCAGTTCCTCAGAAGACTGCGTGTGGAGTCAGAGACCTCTGAGATCACAGCAGACATCTATAAAGTGAGTCTCATCTTCCTACGGTGTCTGGAGCTAATTGGAGAGGGGGGGTCAGATAGGGCTGAGTTAGGAGGGTAATTTTGAATGTACAATTCTGTAATTGCTTTACTCTTGTGGTTTGAGACATTATTATCAGAATTCAACAGTGGAATTGCATCCTTATTAATTTAAACACATTGTGGAGGAGGAGATGAGATGATTGTCTGTCTTTGGGGGTGATTGGAGAGCTCCCAATGTAGTGTGCTTTTGGTCATCCTCCGGTGGCAGAGCAGCTCGTGGGGAACATCCATGGTCTCCTTTCCAGCTTCAGGGGCATTGCTATTTCTGGCCACAGTCCCTGCCTCGAATGTAGGGAACAATAGTGGAACTGATTAAAATAAGAGGGGTTTTTAAGTGATATCTTGGTATCGTACTGTAAACACAGTTTCTGCAAGACTTCTTTGAAAAATTACATTGTTAAGAATGCACCATTCAATCATTCCTCCCGCTAACAGACGCTGTAGTGGGGAGGTCTGTAGTCACCTCTGTGGAGAGCCCCACCATAGATCCAGTAAGAAAACTGGGGGCATTGGTCATGGGGGTTGAGGCTGTGGATGGTCTGGTTTGAGCAACAGCAGAACAAGGCCCTGTGTGTCACCCAGACCCTCATGGGAGGGTGTGCAGAGGCTGGTGTGTGAAGCTCTGGTTCTGGCTGGCGTGGGCTGGGCCGCAAGGGTTTCCTTGTGGCGTGGAGCCGTGCTGGGCTGGGCGATCCAGGGGCAGGGCATTGCGGTGGCGGGACGTGGAGCCAGCGGTGCACTTGCACAGAGAGGGGCTGCACGCTTGCCTGGAACCTTGGAGTTGCTCTGAAAGCGCCATCAAATTTTTATTTGAAAATGAGCCTTTTCCTGCTTGAAATAGAAAGCTGACGAATTGGCTGGTGGGTTTGGAAAGCAGATGTGAGAACACAAAGTAATAATGCATCTTATTAGCTACTTGTATTTGGGCTGACTCCCCAAGTCTCCCCCAGACTCAATTCTTGCTAGAGCTGGGGTCTGAGGCCTCAGGCGAGCCGTGTCCCGAAGCTATGTCCCCACTCTGGAGCTGGAGAAAGCCAGTCTGCTCAAACCTCCCTCTTCACCGGGGCCTTCCACGTCTGCAAATTCCTCCCAAGGGGCTACTGCAACCTGGTGCTCTGATAATTGAATTGATTGGGATGTTGATTGATTAGCCTCCTGCTAATGAATTGTTGGCTGATGCTGCAGCAGCTTCTGGTATTCAGAACTTTCCTCAAGCACTGCCTCACACCAGGCAGCTCCGTTGTCAACAGACAACTGATACATGCCACCCAAAAGCACCTTTGCTGGATGAAGCGATGCCAAACTACCCTGAAGGCTTCACAGTACCAGTCACCTTGGGGGAGAGAATGTGAAATACAGCTGCAGAGCATCGTACATAGGCATCTAAGTGCAGTGCTTCATATCTGCAGCTTCCAGCCCTCTCCAAGACAGTCCAGGATTAACTTGGAATGTTGATGGAGCGTGTCCAGAGAAGGGCAGCGGAGCTGGGGAGGGGTCTGGAGCCCCAGGCTGCTGGGGAGCGGCTGGGGGAGCTGGGGGGGGGGGGCCCTCATCGCTGCCCACAACTGCCTGAGAGGAGGGGGGAGCCGGGGGGGTCGGGCTCTGCTCCCAGGGAAGGGGCGATGGGACGAGGGGCACCGGCCTCAAGTTGTGCCAGGGCAGGGTGAGGTTGGCCCTGGGGAACAATTCCTTCCCCAAAGGGCTGTCAGGGGCTGGAAGGGGCTGCCCAGGGAAGGGGTCGAGTCCCAGCCCTGGGGGGATTTAACAGCCGGGCAGAGGCGGTGCTGAGGGCCAGGGTTTGGGGGTGGGATGGCAGGGGTAGGGGGGCGGTTGGGCTGGGGGAGCTTAAAGGGCTTTCCCAGCCCGAACAATTCTATGGTTCTATGGACAGCTGCTTTCTCACAGCTCATGATTTGCATAGCGTGTTTGCATTTATCACTTGGAAGAAAAGTGCAGGATGCAAATCCTCAGTGTGCAGTGAGCTCAAATGTACCAAAACCGCCTGACCGGCGCGGGCTCAGCTGCATTTACCCTGTCTGGTAAAGCCTGTGCTATCTTCCTTTGATACCTGCACTCCACGGGTGCGAACCCACACTGGGCGATGAGGCATCTCGCAGCAAGGAGCAGTTAACGCAGGGTTGTTCCCAGCAGGACAGGGGGTCCAGGCACCCTTTCTGGAGGTTTTGGAGAGAAATGGGGAGAAATACACATTAAATATGCTCCCATCCATGTTGTGTATGAAAAATGAATTCTCCTTGCATAGCTGACAGTGGAATTAGAAAGCAACTTCTTGAAGGCAAGAATGAGGGATGGTTTAATTTTTTTTCTTGTGGAAGAAGTTAAAAGTGGAAATGGAAGCTACTGTAGGTTTTTTCCCAATTATGAATGTTCGAGCTGTTTACGAGGCGAGATGACAACAAACTTACTTGCCATTTAACGAGCTAAAGATAACTGTAATTAGTATATGAGTCAGTCTGTAGAGCCATTAAAACAAGGGTGTCGCACCTGCATTTCTAATGGTCTGTAACGTGGTGGCGCTGAGGATATCTTCCCTTGCACGTTTGTAGGTTGATGGGCATCAGTCTGGTAATGCACTTACCTGCATTTCTGATTTGAACCGAACACCCGCGTTTATCCCTATCCAGCAGGACTTGAGGTTGCTTTTGTAAGCCCCACAGAATCACTGGATCTGAAACGGTGATCAAAGCGCGTGGGTTTGCTGTGGGAGGGTGGCTGTCTGCATGTGCAGAAGGCTGCACATAAGCAGGTAGCTGGACTTAGCTTTAAAGATGGGTTTATTAAAGAGCTTTTATTCTTCATGGTTTTGGATAATATTAAGTGTTGAACATCTGCATGATTCAAACTTTCTAACACGTGTAAAAGATATGCCAGTAACGGAAGGAAAAGGTCCTTCAGATTTTTGTCTTTAAAGAAGAATTAACTTTAAAGTACATGGGTCGCCAGAAGTGTGACACTTTCCAAAAAAACAACTTCTTCACACTTACTTTTCATTTGCCAGCTCAGATTTGGGATATTGAATAACAGAGGGATGAGCTGGTGACCCCCTCTGCCCAGCGGATGCTGATACTGCCCGTGCCGGCCACAGCGCTGCTCCCACCATCCAGGGAGAGCCTCGGCCAGGGTGGGACACGGCTTGGGAGGGACAGGGGGAGCGTTCCCTGTGGACGCCCCACGGTCAGTGCTGGTGGATCTGCCACGGCAGCCCCGGTGAGCCGGTGATGAGAGATGAATTCGCAAAAAGCACCGACAAAGGGACTAATTAAGGTGAGCAAATTTCCTTTTTTTTTTTTTTCCATTCCTCACAGCAGCCTAATTGGAAGGCAGAGGCATTTTCTCTTGGAGAAGGATTAATTTTAACTGATAAATGCCCCGGTCTCAAATAATTTTCTGTAAGCTGCTGCAGTGACATTATTCAGCAAGCGGATGGCTCAGACTGCAGCCCAGCAAGGCACTTACACGTGAATCTGAGTTTCAACATCCGAGTAGCTCTGATTAGTAAGAAATACTTAAGTTAGCAGAAGCTGAAGAAGCTTCTTGGCTCAGAGTTTTACTCCACTAATCCTCAGTTACCTTCTCCAGAGCTGTCCAGAAAGGCAGTGTCTTTCTATAGGACACATTAAGAAATACCATTCCGGGTATGAGGGCCCTAGGTGGTGGAGAAGAGGCATTAAAATGTCCGGCTCTTGAATGCCCTTGCGATGTGCGCCTGTTAATTGGCAAAGGAACCGCTCCTGGTCCTGCTCGTGAATAACGTGCACGTCTTCTCAAGCAGGCGAGCGGCCTGGGAACCCCTTGCTGGTGTCTGGGGACACGCACAGCCGAGGGGAGCCATGCCACCCACCACGGCCCCTGGCCTGCAGCGGGTCCTGGCTTCAGGATGCACCTCTGGCACTTGGTCACCATGGGACACCTATTGCCTGGAGGGGAACTGTCCTTCCCTTTACCCCTCAGCAGGGACCCCTTACAGCACGATGGGGTGAACTAACTCGGTGTCACTGACCCAGTGGCGCTGGTCTTGCACAGACTGGGAGGCAGGTGCCTTACAACCAGGGTGCATTGTGGCGCATGTAAAATGAATGCGGAGCAGAGGCAAGGTGTGATGGTGACCCCCTTCAGCGCTCCTGAAGGATTTGCCTGCCTGCAAGGATGGGGGGGTGGAAAGACAGGGTGAGTCTTGTCTCCTCTCTGCAGCCATGCCCCTGTTCCCAAGTGCCATCCAAGGCCTCCCCGCTCCCTCGCTCTCCCAGGACATAACAGTGCACATCTGGAGCAAATGATGCGTAGCATGGCGTTTCCAGGCCTGGACTTTTCTTATCTGCAAGACGAAATCCTCAGATATTTTACTGTTTCATCACCATCATCCGCGTGTTTTATGGGAAATCTTTATTTGATTTTTTTTAACTGTTCTTTCATGCAGAAAAGGAAAAACCTTTTGTTATTTTACTGCTTGAGATTAGGATTAGTTTTTAAGAAGCTGGCGTTCGCTTTACGACCTGCTTTTGATTTATCCACCTGGTTTTACAAGAGCGTGGTTCATTTGGGCAACTCGTAGCTTAGGGACGTGTAGTTGGAGAGTCTGCACTATACATGTTCCATTACTGGTCTGTACTGGCACCTCCTGAACTCGTGAAGTGGGAAGCCAGGAGCAGGGTTGCAGAACTGGAGATGGTGAGTGCTGGAGGGTGGAGAGGGGCTCTGGATGCATCCCCTGCTCACAGCAGGCATAATGCCAAAGCCAGGCAGGCTGCTCAGGATGTCTCTCATTGCATCTTGAACATCTCCAAGGACAGAGATCCCACATCCTCACTGGGTCCCTCTACCGGCGTTTGACCACCCTCAGGAGGAAGAATTTCTTTCTGATATCTAAAGGGGGTTCTCCCACTTCAACCTGTGTCTCTTGTCCTTCTGCCAAGAAGAGCCCAGCTCTGTCCCCACAACAGGGCACTCACAGACAAAAACAAGCCCTTCTGCTGCCTCCTCTCTGGTGGCACAACCCCCTCAGCCTCACCTCTCCTCTCCCAGTTCCAGCTCCCACCACGACGATGGTCCCATGGGGCTTGCACCAATGCACAGGGCTGTCTGGTAGTGGGGGCCAAACAGGACCAGTGCCCAGATGGGTCTCACCAGTGCCAGGCAGAGGGGAGCATCCTCCCCATCTTGTCCATATCTCTCCAGTTTGGCTATAAGGGTTCCTCAGGCACAGCTTGTCCTTAACGAATCTCTACTGGCTGTTCCCATCATCTCTCTGTACTTCATGTGCCTGGACACAGCTTTGAGAAGCATCTGCTCCATCTGTCTCTTGGGATAGACATTGCCTCTTGAGGAGAGGCTCTGGCCAGTAAGCTGCATTGATATGACAAAACCAACTCAACAAAAACTTTACTGTGAGTCACCTTGCCCGTTCTGACCATTTTGACGCCTTTTAACCCCCAGACAGAGACAATGTATAGACCTTCCTTCTCAGCTACTCACAGAATGGTTTGCGTTGGAAGGGGCCTTTAGAGGTCACCCAGCCCAACCCCGCTGCCATGAGCAGGGACATCTTCAACCAGACCAGGTTGCTCAGAGCCCCGTCCAACCTGACCTTGAATGTTTCCAGGGATGGGGCATCTACAGCCTCTCTGGGCAACCTGTTCCAATGCTTCACCACCCTCGTTGTAAAGAATATTGATGTGCAAAACTTTTGAAAAACATAATTATTTTTCATAGTCTGTGATGCATTCAAGCTGTGTCACTAGGCTTGTCTGAAGCAATGAGCAAGGTCAAAATTAACATGCTGAAACTTCCAATAATGGAGCGATGAAGGAAGCAGATTTGCGCAAAAGGAGCAACTCACTAATTCTGTGCTGCAATAACTGGAAATGCTGCATGCTTCTTGTAAGAACAAGTACTTCAGATGCTTGAAATTGCCAGGCCTCCATGTGTTGCACAATTTCTCAGTAATAGCAAAGAATTTTAAGTAGCTTTTGCATGCAGTGATCAAGTTTGCAGAGAACTGTGTTTGGCAGTGCTTAAAAAATTAAAGAAAAATCATCTGAAGAGCAAGAGAGGCAGGGGACAGAAGTCCTTTTCTTCCACTTAAACCAGTTTTTCTGGAATCACTAAAATGGGCTGAATTTCAGGTTTCTTGAGCTCAGCTGGAAGCCACGCAGAAAAGATGTCCTGTGCCCTGTGAGCAGCCAACTCTCAGAAAGGTTCCCAGATTAATCCAAAATCAATTCTGCTTTTGTATGCGAATCTTGATTATGACTTTTAAACACAACTGCTGCAAGATGTGCATCTGTGATCTGTAGGGATTTTGTCCCCTGACTTTGCCATTTTAATTGAATTTGTAAGTGCGTAAGGGTTTCCTCAGGCAGAATGTGCTTGGATGATAGTGCTGATTTCATCTGTCACCCAGGCCATTGGGCTTTTGCTGGATCAGGGGACAAGGCTGATCACTAAATGGTACCAATCCATGGTATAAAATATGAAAGGTATTTGTTCAGGTTTGGTTTTTTTTTTTCTTCAAGACTACCAAGTAACACACCGGATTTGCTGGGCTCACAGTTGTCTCAGAGATGCAGTAGCAGCTGGAATGAAAGAGTTGGCACCAAAACCAAATGAAAAATGGGGATATTTCTGGGGGGAGATGGAAGATGCCATGCCCATTACACTAATAAAAATACTAATAGATGGGGAAATAAAGAAAACATTTTGGACTTCAGTCAACAGTCTGCACACTGTGGTACTCCTGACCCGGTGTCACTGTCGGGTTCCATCCCTGTAGGGGCCAAGCTCTCTTTTTAGTCTGAGAAGCTCAGTTTTGAACTTGTCCCTTTTAAAGAAAACTGTCCTTTACACAGTGCATGTGTATAACCCATGGAACCCCGTGCCCTTGGACATCAGAAAGGTTAAATAGATTTGGAAAAGGAAAGGCAATCAAAAAACACCAAGCCCCACAGAGATATGGATGGCTAGTCTGACCTGGCTCTCCAACACAACTTTCCAAGGAGAAGGGTCTTTTTTGTGTTGTTCTTCCTGGTTTTAAACATAAAACTCTTTTTTTCTTTTCTTTTCTTTTTTTTTCCCCTTAGTGAGAAGTCCATGGAAAAGCTGTCTCCCACAGTTTCCCATGTAAGCAACGTGCACAATTTCAGGCCGATTTGGCTGAAGGCGTGTGTTTGACAGAAAGGCACAGCTGTAATTTCTCAGGCCTAGCTAGGGATAAATCTATATCGTCTTGACAATTACGTCTTTACAAAAGCTTTGGAAAGAACAGCTAAAAAGTGAACTTATTGACAAGCTTTCTTATTAGAGGAAAGTCCTTTGGCAAGGCCCACGAATGTAGCGTTTCATGATGGATCCCTCAGAAGCAGCAGCTGTGGGAGGCCGGTTGGAAATAGCCTTTTATTGACAAACTTTTATTTCAGAGGAAATTCTTCTAACAAAGCCTTAGCTTGAGTCATTTCACAGGGGATCTGTGAAAAGAGATATGAAGTACATGTAATTTTTACTGGAGTCAAACAACACAGTAAATTGGCTTAAGTGTGTGCGCTGATGGCGCGTTAGCACCGGATCACAAAGGGGCCGCCTCCGTAGGAGCTGGCGGATGCAAACACGTGCCCATGGTCCTGCATTTCTGATGACAACAGGGAAGCACAGGATGGGGAAAACCAATGGCGGGGACTCATCACGTCGGCTCTGCTGCCAGGCGGCTGCCCCTCTCCCCGCCGGTGCCCCCACCGATGGCCGGCATGGGGTCCACTTGCCTGGAACCACAGCAGCTCCTGGGGAATTAATGACCGGCCAAAGGAGACGGTGACTGGGAGAGAGAACGGGGCTCATTAACAACTCCTAGGAGTAATGCTACAAGCCGAACGGGAAGTTATTTCCAAAGTCAAATATGAGATTAATTAACGTGATGTGTGATCTGGTTACACAGGAGAGCTAAAGCCTCCAATTTTACTGCTTGTTCCATGTTCGTGACTCCCCTGTAGCCGGGCTGTCGGGAAGAACAAATGTAGCTTAATTCAGTTTGCTATTTAGGACACCTATATATAAACACAGGAATATGAGATGTGACCCCTGGGGGGACCTTTATCCACTCCTCCTCTGTTTGCCCTACTTCTGGTAATTATGTTTTCCAAGTAGGTGCTTATTCATGAAACTCCTCTTATAGAGAACATCTGTAAATTCTGCAAAATATATTTTCTGGTGTTTTGTTAAAGGCATTCTTAAACCTGAGCAGACGGCTATTACCTGCCAGCAGTATAAAAATGTGGCTCCTATATGTCAAATACTTTCAAATTCCCTGTGCTTTGAACAGAACCCTGTTGGGGCTGAAGCCTTCTCACCCTCCTCTTGGGAGTTTCCTACGCACTGACGTGGTATTTTTTGATTATCCTCAGCCCCAGTGCAGTTCCTTCATAGTCTTACAGCAACCTAGGGGTCGAGCTGGAAAAATAAGGAAGGCACTCACCTGCCCAGAGAGTTTGCAACCTCCAGGTTCTGCAGAAAACAAAACAAAAAGAAAACCAAAGAGCAAAATCAATTTGAAGCTGGAAGAAAAGCTGGTGGGGTTCAGGCGGTGGTGAGCACCAGCCGGCAGTTGGCCTGTTGGGCGAATATTGAAGCAATAATCAAAGGAATGCCAATGGAAGCTACGAGCACGGGATGAGCAGTCCTAATGATACAACACAAGCAGGGCTTGGAGGAAGAACAGCCTTGGAATAACGGAGGCAGAGAGGAGCGGGGGGAGGGAAGTCTGGGTTTTGAGCGGGAAGGAAGCAGAGCTCCTGGTGGAACATGGGCATCCACCTAAGGATGGAAATACGAGCAAATAAGTGCACGACTGGTGCTTAAAAGAAAGCAGGAAAAGTCTTGCAGGTTTTGTGCTGGTCCAGGTTAGCTGCCAGGGATGGGGGGGTGACTGCCTTTTCCTGGCTGCTGGGGTAGCGGATGAGCTCGATGGAGGTTGTGCTCGGCTGAGCCCTTGTGGTGGAGAGCCCGGGGTGGATGGGGTGATGAGATGGGTGCCCCCGACAGTGGGTGGGTGGGGGCAGAGAACCAAAGGCAACCTGCCACAGCTGATCAAACCAAGCTCCAGCCACGACAGCAGATCACGCTGATGTGCAGGGACACGATATTTTGAAAAAAAAGTAGAGTCAAATATGTAACTTGTTATATCTGTTTGCTCAGCGTTTCTGTGGATTGAATTCCCTTGCCTAAATGGGAAATTCATACTCGAGTTTCGATCTTTCGACCAGGGTGATATCTGGGACTGTAAAATGCTAAAGAGGACTGGAGAGGTTGCAAAGATTTAAAAGAAACAATAAAAGATTTCAGTTATTTATCAGCGTCACACCCAGGCTACGGTTTTAGATGCAATAAACATTTGCTATTTGTTGAAGCAGGCAAAAGAGAAAAGCAATGAGCAGCATGAAGATGGGGCTATAGATAAAGCTGTCGAAGAGCCGTGTTGTGATAGAGATCGAGTCAACATAAAACACTCTTGTAAAAGGCGGAAAGTAAAAAATATATATGGGAGTAATACTTACCTTTAGAAGAAGAGCTATATAAAATGGAGTAAGATAATTAAGGGATCAGATAATGCAGCAGAAATGCTCGTGGAAAATGGAGATGGTGTGGCTATAGCAGGCAGGAGGCTCCGAGTGCCTCGAGCCCATCGTGGGGCGCCCTGAGGCCACGTTCCCCTTCCACATCTTCCAGCTCTGCCCCCGTGGGAGCTCTGCGTTTCAAAAGAAAGCAGAAGTGAAGAGGCAGTCTCCAAAAAGTACGTATCTTCCCTAAAGGAGGAAAATAGAGAAGAGCATAAGCACTGGCTAATTACTGCAGATTTGCATTTAACAGGGCTCAAAAATTTTCTGAGGAGCAACGGGCTTGGGAACTAATAATAAAACTCTTATTATGGGGGTCAGAACCGAGGTGTAACGGAAACTCGAGGCCAGGGTTAGTGACAGTGGGGAGGGGAAGCGAGCAGGGAAGCCTGATGAATTCTTCGTGACAAGTGCTGTGGGAGAGGTGAGGTTCCAGCCCCGCGGCTGCTCTCTGCAGACAGCGAGCCTGGGACTCTCTCACCTAAGGGTCCTCCAAAAGAGCTTTGAGAACAAGTGGAGGTGCAGCAGGGCATCCAGGGCTGGCAGCATTCTCCCAGGAGCTGAAGCAACCGAGGTGCAGCACATTTTGACACTGCAAACTAGTCCATAAGCTACTGCTAAACTAGTCCATAAGCTACTGCTTGCTTCAGCCTCAGTGCCAGAGAACAGAAAGATCTAACGCATCCTCTTTAAAAGGATGGCGAAGATGATACTGCAGGCTGCAGACCAGTAAGTTTCATTTCTGCGTCAGCAATTTAATAGGAATGGTGATGAAGAACAGAAGACCAGACTCAGACAAATACAGAATCCTCCCTGGCTTCACAGGCTGCCCAGGGGGGCTGTGGAGTCTCCTTCTCTGGAGATCTTCAACCCCTACCTGGCCGCTGTCCTGTGCCCCCTGCTCTGGGTGAGCCTGCTTGGGCAGGGGGGCTGGGCTGGGTGAGCTCCCGAGGGCCCTGCCAACCCCTGCTACTCTGGCATTCTGGGATTCTGGAGAGTGGAATTAAGCACATCTCTTGCCCATGTGTTGATGTCCCCATTACAGCAGTCAGATTCGGGTGGGATGCCTTTCCTTTAGAGAAGCACACAGGTTCCTTCCACCGTATCAATTCTGTTCATATATTTTCTGATCCTACTCTTGACGGTCCCTCCCTCTTCCCTGATGTGGAAATACATCACATGGAGGTGAATGTTCTTTTCAATGTGAATGCCAAAGTTGCATTAGATAGCCCTAAGAGGTTTTGTTCTTGTGTAATGATTTTCAACAAGTTCCTTATGCGAGTTCCATCTGAAGTCCTTTGGGCCATGTCCCAGCTATATTTGCTGTGTCCAAATCTTGCCAGCTTTGTCCCCTCAGATTACTGATAAATCACTTTTGTGACATTTTTGGCAGGTTTGGAACCAGGCAGTGCAACCTGATCCAGTCTAGCAGGAATATGGGTGTGTTGTGCGTGTCCTTCGTGGCCGGTACCTGCCCGCAGGGACCTTCTGGTCCTACCTGTTGACATTCACTGGGAGAACTGTTCATATGGAAAAAGCTGCTGCTTTACTGGCAGAATTTTATTTATTTATTTTTAAGTCAGACAAGCTGGTGTGTCCTTTCATAATTTTGCTTCCTATTGTTACCTTCCCAAACGAGATAATGAGTTCTTATAAAGATGGACCACATATGCCTGTATTAATTTGTGCCTGGTCAGAGATTGTTTGCGGGGGTGGCGGGGGGCGGGGCGGTCATCCTAGTTAAACTCAGGCAGACTTTAGTTTTCTGTTTGTCTTCAGTCTGTTTTAAAATACGACTTTTCTTCAGCCCAAGCTAACAACAGCTGAGCCCACTTTTGTTACGACTCCCATTTGTCTCTCAGCCTTCAGAACAGTTGGTTGCGTGCCAAGGAGCTGCAGAGCAGGTTCTGTTCTTTCCTTGCGGTCTGTTGGGTTTGGTTTTTTGACCCCCTTCTGCTTAGCCTCTAATTTTGCCATTTTTGTTTGCTCCCTGCTGGAAAATATACCTATTTCTGTTGTGCCTGTGGTGATAAAGATGGGACCATAGGCAGGGTTGGATGCCGTAGCTCAGCGATGTCTGCTCCTTCTGCAGCCGCACTCTCTTCTGCCCAGGACCTCTGGAAGTGGCAGCCCCCCATGTTTCTCCACAGCATCTAATTCACTTAGAGAAGCATTAACACATTTGTCTTGGGCAAGGCATTCATTCTCAGTCTCTTTTAGTCATTTGCCCATTTTTTTTCCTCCCCTTGTGGTCGTCTTCGCCAGCGACTTTTTCATCTTTCCTGCCCTGCTTTTTCTGTTCGGTCTGTGCATTCCCCCGGTCATTTGGCCAGTGTCTCTCTTGCCTGTGGGATGGAAAGCTGCCCACAGGTGTGCAGGATGGGAAGCATCCCATTTCCTTGGGAATACTTCCCGTTTCCATTGATGTTCTGCTGATGCATGGCACTTCCCCTGTGTTTTGCTCAGTGACGGGTGCCTCTTGCCCTGCGTCCTGTCAAATTGCATTTTTTTTCTTTGCTTTTCATTTTTCTGCAGCTTTTAGTATGGCAGCAAAACCAGTAATATGTGATTGCGGCCCCCACAGCTCGCACTTTTCTCCTTGATCTCCAACCAGTTTGCCTCTTATCCATGAGCAGTGGCCCATCAAAACCAGGGCTCTAGACCAGGGTTGTTCATCCATCAGAGCAGGTGGGGCTGCTCCATGGGGTCTTAATATCTCACTGATGCCTGTGGGGACATGCAGAGTTGTCCAACATCTCCCTGTTGTTGGAAAGGGGCATGGGAGAAGGGACCACTTCTTACACTTACACTGCTGACAAGGTGAGCGTCCTCCGGTTAGCTTTTTACTTCTCAAGATTGCTTCTTGTTTTGCCTCTTCTGCTATGTACTATGCAACTTGGTCTCAAATGGTCCCTGCTGTAAAAGAAATTCTGCCAGACTATTTTATTTTTCAGGTGCGTATCTGAACTATTTCTGCTCTCAGGAGCTTTGGCTGTTCCATGTTTGCAGCTCCCTGTCTGAGCTCTTTTGGGAGGTTGGGATGACCACTGGCTGTACGAGATCACTGTATACTTGGCATTATTTAGATCTTGGCAAAAAAAAAGTGCAACGCAGTTATCCCCATGTTAAAGACTGAGAAGATGGTTGCAGAGTCAGGTCCTCTGTGCCCGCCAGTTCTCATCTGCTGCCCAGAGCCTGGGACAAGCCGGCAGCAGCTCACAGAGTTTGGCCTTTGGGTAGGGTGGATGCCATGAGCTTTATCACATTTTAGAGAAACCTGAGGCCCAAAGGCTTTTTAAAGTCATTTGGATGCTGCTTTGTTCAGGAATGCCAGTTAAATGGTTTGGATGGCTAATACACACTTTTAAAGGTGATTTTGGCACCAAGACCTGGAGTTGCAAATCAGCTTGTAAACACCTGTAAAACCTTAGTCTGAATCTCCCCTCATTACCCAACACGGTAAAAAGGGGAAATTTCTTGGGGGAGAGAGCTGAGCCCTATTCCCAAGCCCAGCGTAAGTCCCTGCCAAGGGTGGCGATCACCCCGAGCTCCCCATGAAACCTGTAACCTCTGAGCTAGGGCACCTCTTCAAGAATCATCATTTAATTAAGTCTTCAAAGGATAGAGAAAGTGCTCCATATTCGGTTAGCTGCTTCACTGCTTAATTAACTTTATTCCTACTCTGGATTTGTTTAGTTTCACCTTCCAGCCTTTGGCTCTCATTATGACTTTTTTTGCTAAATTAAAGAGCTGCCTACTGTCAGAATCACCTCCCTGTGATGGCACTAAAGAACACGGTGAAATTGGCTGTTGCTCTTCCCTTGGATAAATTAAAAAGGTCAAGTGCCTGTAACCTGTCTCTCTGTATAAAACTGCCTTTGCAGGCTTCAAACCACTCTCACGAGCCTCTGGACTTCGTCAGGCTGCACCCTGCCACCCCAGGGCTGGACGTATGGTCATGGCGATGCCGTACCAGCCCCGCTCCCTCGGCAGCCCCTGCTTACACCTCTTACCAGCCACAGCCCCCCCGTCCTGGCTGGCACGTTGGTATTCACCCCGGCATTCCAGTTCTTCTGAGGATCACAGCTCCCTGAAAAAAACCCCCAGCATCATGAATAAACATCATGAATAATTTTCAGAGAAAAGCATAACTTTATCACTGGCTGGAAGGAGAGGGGCAGGATGAGAGCACTGATTAGAATATTTATGCAAACCAATCTTGATGAGATCCATCTTGACAAAGTAGTCATAGGTCGATCCATTTTAATTTCATGTAAATGCCTTGTTTTCCGGAGTGGCTCGGTGCAGTTAATTGCAGATGCTGACCCGTGTCCTCTGGCTCTGCAAACCTTCTCTCGCGCTGAAGGGTGCAAAGGTTCTCTTTCTGGCATGGCTGACGAGGGGAGGGTGGCTCCTGCGCCTGTGCCAGGCTCTCGGCTGCAGCCCGCGGGTCACTGGCACCGGGTGATGCTGAGCAGGGCAGCATCCTGGCGGAGGCTTTGGGAAGCACTTCTAGTGTCAGTGCCTGGGGGGGTTGGGGGCATGGGACAGATATTTCTGTTTGACCTCTTCTGTAAAGGGTTGTGGTGGGGTGACCCTGGCTGGATGCCCAAGAGCCCACCAAGCTGCTCGATCGCTGCCCTCCTCAGCTGGACAGGGGAGAGAAAATATAACGAAGGGCTGGTGAGTCAAGATAAGGACAGGGAGAGATCACTGGCCAGTTACCGTTGTGGACAAAACAGACTGGACTTGGGGATATCAGTTTATTACCAATCAAATCAGAGTAGGATAATGAGAAATAAAACCTAAATCTTAAAACACCTCCCCCCCACCTGTCTCTTTTTCCTGGGCTCAACTTCACTCCCAATTTCTCTCCCTCCTCCCCCTGAGCAGCACAGGGGGATGGGGAATGGGGGTTGGGGTCAGTTCATCACACGCTGTCCCTGACGCTCCTTCCTCCCCAGGGGAGGACTCCTCACACTCCTCCCCTGCTCCAGCCTGGGTCCCCTCATGGCAGACAGTCCTCCAGGCACTGCTCCAGCGTGGGTCCATCCCTCCCACGGGGTGCAGTCCCTCGGGAGCAGATGGCTCCAGCGTGGGTCCCCATGGGGTCACCAGCCCAGCCAGCAAACCTGCCCCAGCCTGGGCTCCTCTCCCCCCAGATCCACAGCTCCTGCCAGGAGCCTGCTCCAGCGCAGGCTTCCCACGGGGTCACAGCCTCCTTCAGGCACCCCCCTGCTCCATCGTGGGGTCCTCCCCGGGCTGCAGGGGGAGATCTGCTCCCCCGTGGGGTCCCTGGGTTGCAGGAGGACAGCCTGCCCCACCATGGGCTGCACCAGGGGCTGAGGGGAATCTCTGCTCCGGCGCCTGGAGCTCATCCCACCCTCCTGCACTGGCCTGGGGGTCCGCAGGGCTGCTCCACTCACATATCCTCACTCCCCTGTCCGGCTGCACTTGTGCACTTTTTTTTTCCCCTTCTTAAAACTGTTATCCCAGAGGCGCTACCACCATCGCTCAGCCTTGGCCAGCAACGGGTCCGTCTTGCAGCCGGGTGGCATTGGCTCTGTCAGACATGGGGGAAACTTCTGGAAGCTTCTCACAGAATCCACCCCTGCAGCCCCGCCACTACCAAAACCTTGCTTTGCAAACCCAATACAAAGGTTGATTTAATTTGGGGCTACTTCTAGCCTTTTGCTTACCAGGCAAGCGACCCGTGCTTTGCTTCTGCAAGCAGAAATGCAGGTCACGTACGTGAGTGGATTTTAATAATATTAATCACGAACATGCAGGTAGGTGTTTGCTGGGTGAGGAGTGGGCATAATTATAGGGGACTGAGCACACAAATGTGTTTCTGCAGTTGTCTCTCTCATCCATGTCCATTAACTTCAGTTATCCGGAGAAAATGCAGACACGCTAATAGTTTCTGCAGTTTAGCAAATGCACAATGACGAGGTTTCCTCTCTGTAACCAAAGGTGCAGCCCTGTGGCATGGGCTGTCAAAATTGCCCCGCTCTGAGGGCGGACGTGCCCCATGGGCGAGAGAAAAGAGCCCTCTCCGAGATGCCTGCCCGGCAGTTTGGGATATTCTTTTGCTAACTGTAAAAAAAAAAAAACCTATAAAATTTTTAACCTGCCATGGCCCTGGTTTCAATAAAATTTTGTAGTGAAGGATTAGAGCTAATTATATGTTTTAGGGAAAATCACCTTATTGCCCTGAGTTTGTCATCTTTTTAAGTTATTTTCTCATTTATTTAGTCTCCCTCATTTATTTTCTTCCTATTCTTTAGACCCATTTTTTACGTGGTTATTCTTCTGAGTAGTGCATAGGACATTTTATATCCTGGGAGTGCCAGGTGTCCCAGTCAAGGTCTGGCACTGAAAGAGCACCCATAGGTTTAATGATTTACAGTTAGAATCATAGAATCACAGAATGTTTTGGGTTGGAAGGGACCCCCAGAGGTCACCCAGCCCAACCCCCCTGGAGGAGCAGGGACACCTTGAACCACATCAGGTTGCTCACAGCCCCCTCCAACCTGGCCTGGAATGTTCCCAGGGATGGGGCCTCCACCCCCTCTCTGGGCAACCCCTGCCAGGGTTTCACTAGAGTTTCACTAGTTTAAAGGTACAAAGAAAAGCAATTGTGATTTGGAAATAGGCAGGAACAGTGAACATGGAAGATGATGGCTGCCTCTGGCTTTTCCAGCACTTAGTCACTGGAGGTAAACACACAAAAATAAAAAGGGACAGATGAATGTATGTGAGAAGGGCAGAAGCACGATGGAGGGGACCTGCCCGTGTCCCTCCGGCCATCACGGCTCCTCGTAGAGGCGGAGCTGCCTGGAAGCGGCAATCCAAGGCTGCGGCTGGGCTCGCTGCACCAACATCTTCTGCATGGAAGTCCAAAAGGTCTCATGCTGCCTGGAGGACTGCGTCATGGCACTGGAAAGGGCTGCCCGGGCAGGGGTCGGTCCTCACCCCTGGGGGGATTTAAAAGCAGGGCAGACGCGTGCTGAGGGCCAGGGTTTGGGGGTGGGATGGCAGGGGTAGGGGAACGGTTGGGCTTGATGATCTTAAAGGGCTTTTCCAACCCAAACGATTCTATGATTCTATTCTATTTTATGGAGATGTTCCCCCTTTGTATGCCCTCTGCTTTCTGATAAAAATCTGATGTCTTTTCCTGAGAGATTTTCTGGTCTCCAGTTATTCCTGCTGAAATCCCTGTCCCTCCTGTTAGCAAGGAGAGCGTGCAGGTAGGGTGATAGGGGCTGAACGCGGTGTTGGGCCGGTGGTAGTGGGTTTACCTGATAGTAGTGGTTTTACCTGATGGTTGGTAGTGGGTTTACCTGATGGTAGTGGTTTTACCTGATGGTTGGTAGTGGGTTTACCTGATGGTTGGTAGTGGGTTTACCTGATGGTAGTGGGTTTACCTGATGGTTGGTAGTGGGTTTACCTGATGGTAGTGGGTTTACCTGATGGTTGGTAGTGGGTTTACCTGCATTTATGAAATGCAAACAGCATGCTTTGCACTCTCTCTGATCCATTTGATGCCTTCGCAGGGCACCGGCCGTCTGGCAGCAGAAGTTACGCCACTGGTTTGCAAGGACCTTGCCCTGGTTAGGGAGATCTTGCCCTGCCAGGGGTGGGATGGGGCAGCAGGAGGAGTTTCTCTGAGGGCATCCCCTGCTGCTGTACCCCTGTAGCCCCTGCCCGGGCGCTGCTGAAGCCCAGGGCACACACCTAAGCGGAGCCTTGCCCTCGCCCCACAGCATTTCTCACAGCCAGCTCTGCTCTTCTGGCCCAACCAGGAGGAGATGGCAGCAAAGCCCAGGCTGCTGTTAGTGCCTCTGCAATTCCTGCTTGTGTGCATGGAGTATTATTTAACAGAAAAAATGCTGTATTCCTAGTTATTGCAACTTATGATTTAAATGAGCAAAGTAACAGAGAAATGGCCAACAAGCTAGACGCATGATAAAAAGAAAGTAAATCTGCTACGGAAAAAAAAAAATATATATAGCTTATTTTCTGTCCAAAATAAATCAGCTGGGAAAATGCTGAGTCAATAAAATTTGGTTTCAGCAAGCATCCTTATTTCTGGTCAGGAGATATATTGCTTGCATGTTAATTGGCCCTCTAATTGTTCTCTCTGTGTTGGAGTGCCTGCCTTTTGAATTCTGCTCGTAGCACTGCCTGCCATTTCTTTGCCTCTTTACATCTTTCTTTTTCAGGAATAGTAGCTGGAAAAGGCCTGAAGTGTTCAATACAGAGGAACTGTGCTGTGCATCACCAGGCGACGGCTCTGCTACAGGCAGGGCTTCAAGCCCACTTTTGGGCATTCTGCTGCCAGGTGTCTGGAACCCTCGTTCTCTGTTACTTCCCATCATTTTTGTAGAGGTAGAAAAAATGAGTGGTTCTGGTGTCACACAAGTGTTCCCAACATATTTTTAGCTCTATAATGAAGCAGTACAAAGCTTGGCAGGAGTTTAGTTTCTCTGCTAATTAAGATTAAAAGTGGAAGTGGTCCATTACAGAGAAAGCAACTCTTAATGAAAATTTAGAAAGAGTTGAGAAGGAAGGCAAAACCCCATTTTGCTTAAAGAATCAGGAGCAATGCTGTGCACTCCTAACAGCCCATCGGATTTTATCGTGTGATAGCTATGATTCACCTCGAAAATGAGACCTGTTGACACAGGACTTGCCAGTCAGAGTCCACTATGTGCAGCCTGGGATGACAATTTTGTGTGCTCTTTGGCTTTTTGGCTTCTCTGGGGATTTCCACAGCAAACTCAAGGTGTTGATTTTGGGCTTGGTGGGAAGTGCAGCAGCAGTTAGCAAAAGGTTGCATGATTCATCTCCCAGAAAAACAAACATGGAGCTTTAGAGCTGAAAGGAGAAGGTGAATACAGTTTTGTGTTGGTTAGAAATGTTGATTTAGCAATCTGTGGGTGGCCGGCCAGCTGAAGGCTCTTCCACCTCCTCTCTGAACCTTGCATGGGTTGGATGCGGTTTGCGATAAATGAGGGGGCTACATTCAGCCCTGCAAAGGGCAGTCTGTCTTGGACATCAAGCCCCGTATAGATCTGTCTGTTGGACCTAATTTTGCCTGTCATTCAAGCCTTCACGTGGCTGATGAGAGGGAAGGAATGGGAGGTAACGTTGAAGTGGCACAGTGCTGGGAGTGCCACAACCGTACAAAACCCGGGGATACTACGTGTCAGGGCTGTGGTGGGAATGGTGTAAAGGACTGTGGGGATTATCTCAATGATGAAAGGAAATTGGATTGCAATGTGATCCAGAGAGAAGACGAGGAAAGAGATCTGTGAGTTTAGACACGGTGTTTGGACTTCTTAGAGAAATGGGAAAGACCAATGTATAATGGGTGGTTGCTATAACGTGCAGTGTATCATCAATTGTGTGAACTCTGTCTTTCTGGGTCTTCCTAAATTTGCAGTAACAAAATCACAGAATCACAGAATGGTTTGGGCGGGAAGGGACCCCCAGAGGTCACCCAGCCCAACCCCCTGCAGGAGCAGGGACACCCTGAACCACATCAGGTTGCTCACAGCCCTGTCCAACCTGGCCTGGAATGGTCCCAGGGATGGGGCCTCCACCCCCTCTCGGGGCAACCCCTGCCAGGGTTTCACCACCCTCACTGGAAAGAATTTCTGCCTTAGATCCAGTCTAAACCTCCCCTGCTTCAGTTTAAAGCCATCCCCCCTTGTCCTGTCCCAGCTGGCCCTGCTAAAAAGCTTGTCCCCCCCTTTCCTCTGGGCCCCCTTGAAGCCCTGAGCGGCTGCACTCAGCTCTGCCCGCAGCCTCCTCTGCTCCAGGCTGAACACCCCCAACTCTCCCAGCCTGGCCTCAGAGCAGAGGGGCTCCAGCCCTCGCAGCATTTTAGTAGCCCTCCCCTGGCCCCGCTCCAACAGCTCCATGTCCTCCTGGTGCTGAGGGCTCCCGAGCTGGACGCAGGGCTCCAGGGGAGGTCTCCCCAGAGCAGAGCAGAGGGGCACAATCCCCTCCCTCGACGCTGGCCACGCTTCTCTTGATGCTATATACCACTCCTGTACTCTCCAAAATCAGCTGTGGTGGTACATAGGTGGATTGCTGCCTGTCTTCATTGTGTATCACATTTTATCTACTTGAGTTCCAAGTGAATCTGCAAATAATCGAGTTACGCAGGGAAGGTTTCAGTAAAAACAGGCATGTGCTTTTATGTGAAGCTGGCTCTGAACAGATCCAGCAGGATATATTTTTCTGTCTTTCCTAATTTCTGGATTCAATTACATCTTTGCAGATAAAGCCCTTTGCTTCTCCCAGCAGACACCCGTGGCATAGCCAAGTTGCTCCAGAAGAGCTCACCCAGAACCTCCTGGGAGCTGCAGGGCTGGCATGGGCCCCCGCCTGCTGCCCAAGATGAGTCTTCTTTTCTTAAATCTATTATTACTCATTCTGAATTAATCCTGGCATCAAACATTGCCTTTACTGCTGTTCCCAGCGGTGGGCAGGGCAGGCAGTGCTCCCGGGGATGACGGGACCCTAAAGCCAACATTATTTTCCCTGCCTGCAGCTTCTTACAGAAGTTGCTTCAGATTCCCTGTGTCACGGGTCACCTACCTATAGATTCAAGCTTCTTCAGTGTTCAAGAAAACTTGTCAACAAAAATAGAAAGCGCAGCTTTCACCTTCCCACAGATCTGGTAGAGTAAAGAAACTGTTCTCACAGGCTCTTTTGGATATTTTCTGCTGGGAATATTTTGTTCCAAGCTGCATAAGAGCACTCCGCTAAAGAACAAATCATGCTATTAGACTTGCACTTTAATCTTCCCTTTGGGAACACAGAGCTTCCTAATGTAATCTTGATGGTACCGAAAAGCATTATTATAATTTTAATGCACATAACAAATTACCATTGTCCCCTATTTGCAAAGGTGAAGGAAGGTATCTTTTATGCATACACTAGAATGAATGTAGGAAATTCTGTTCTTGTTTATCCTGGTTCAGACCCAGCCCTGCTGTGGTGAAACCTGTTTTTTAAAGTAGATGTGCTCTGGATGATCACTGCAAATCACAAACTTAAGATATGCCCCTACAGGTGAATTGGGGGACAGATGTGTTTTGTGTGTTACCCTGGATTTCATGATAAAAGCAGCTCAGGTTGGATTTCCAGGCTGTGCTGAAAAGCCTCATCTGCCCATTGATTCCAAGTTAGCGTGTCCCACCCAGACGCCGATGCTCGGTTCTTGCAGAGGTCTCCCAGCGCCTGCCTGCCTCCAATTTCCCCTCGCTGCCAGCAGAAAGCCCCAGGAGCCTGGGGTTTAAATGCCTTTGCAAAATTCCCCTGCTCCTGCTGCATTCCCGTGGGTTGGGGTGCGTGGTCCTGAGCAGCAGCGCTGCCATGGAGTCCGGCGCCGGGAGCGCCTGGGGCTGCTCCTCACCTGCACCCAGGGACCTGCGAGCGCCTGGTGTGGGTGCTGAGCCCGTTCCGTGCCTTGTCTGAGCCTGCTTCTGCCCCAGCACAGCCCAGCACCGTGCCATCCCCTCTCCCATGGGCAGCACCAGCCTGCCCCAGCAGTGCTGGGCACCCAGCCGGAGGGTGCCCTGCAAAGCACCGTGGCACCGGGCTTCATCCCGGCCACGGGGCCAGCGTGGGAAACGCAGTTGCAGCAGGGTTGTTGCTTCTCAGCTGGGAAGATTGCAAATGGTCACACCCTGGCAAAACCCCGCGAGGAGGAGGGTTTGCTCTTTGTGGGCAGAGGATGGCAGCCTACGGCATCCACACCCCAAGGGCACAGACAGTTTTCATATTGTCAGCCTATGAGGAACAGATGAGAGAAGAAGACCTCCAGGAGTTTCTTGTATTGGTACAGGGATGCCTCACCCGGAGAGGAAAATGCGCTTTATGTGGCATTATTCTGTGCAGTTGCCATAAGCATCCTGTAACCTCTGGTGGGTAGGTAAAAAAGTACATTGTAGAAGTGCTGGCTTTGAAATTTTGCTGATGTGAGCCCCGTGTGCAGCTGAGGCAGCAGCCCAGCCCAGCTGGGGACTGGAGTGGAACTTTGCTTCCGATTCAATCGGTTTTATGCTAAGTGTGCATGTTTATGCTGATTCCAAACTGCAGGACAGTTTGCGGGAAAGAGCCGTGCCCTGAGCCTTATTTCTATTTTTAAAAGCTCATGTAACGCCACTAAACACGCTGGATTTAATGGTTGGACATGATGTTCCTAAAGGTCTTTTCCAACCTAGATGATTCTATGATTCTATGATTTTAAATCCTGTTGCTTTGCTGTCCTTGGACTTTCTCACAGGCAAAACTTTGCACATGCAGAGGGAGGAGCGAAGGGAGCAGAGGGTGCAGGGGAATTCACGCTGCCGTCAGGTCTGCGCGGACACAACTGTGCTGGCTTCGACCACTGGGTGAAGGAAAGGGAATGGCAAAAATTCCCTGAATTACTGAGCTGCCAAAAGCAGGGTAAGCAGGTACAGACACCTACTCCTAACTACTCCCCTGCCTTCCCTAAAACCGATATGGAAAGAGGGGGAAAAACGAGCACTGAGCGTGCCATGCTGTGCAAATAACACAGACTGGTAACAAGAAATGGCTGGGAAATTTATAAACATCCACCTGACCTTATTTGGGGAATATATTCCACCTTCAAAGAGAAAATCTGAATTTTCATCCATGACTTTTATTTTTAGGTTTGGTCTCTTTTTTTTTTTTTTTCTTCAAATGAGCAAACTTACCAAAAAACAAATGTTCTATCACAGTGATGCCTTTTGTGGGAAAATGTCAGCTTCTTTAGGAAAAAAACCTACCATCCATCCCCCCCCCCCCATAATGCACTACATACCAGATAGGCTTAGAGATGGGAATTTGAAATCTAGCCTAGCTCAAACCTGAAATGAGAGAGATTTGTGGGGAGGAAAAGTGCCTCTGGAACAGCATGGGAAGGTCTGCAGCGGTTGCTCAGCTGCAGGCGTTTTAAAGTAAAGGGTAAATCTTCCCCTGCAAGCTATGCACTATTTCAAGCCGCCTGTGCTTTAAAAAGGTTATATGGTCTGGAAAATTGTCTGTTCTGACCTGTGATTTATTAGCCTATCGCTACAGGAAAGGCTGAGGATATTTCTGGGTCAGTTCTGGATGCTCTTGGTTGCTTGGAGAGCAACCCCCTTCTTGCCTGTGCTTCTGGGAGGAAGGGGAAGGTGCTCCCTCATGGAAGGATCCCAGAATCCCAGAATCCCAGAATGGCAAGGGTTGGCAGGGCCCTCCAGAGATCACCCAGCCCACCCCCCTGCTCAAGCAGGCTCACCCAGAGCAGGGGGCACAGGACAGCGGCCAGGCGGGGGTTGAAGATCTCCAGAGAAGGAGACTCCACAGCCCCCCTGGGCAGCCTGGGCCAGGGCTCCATCACCCTCACAGTCAACAAGTTCCTCCTCCCATTCAACTGGAACCTCTTCTGCTTCAGGTTGTGCCCATGGCCCCTTGTCCTGGTGCTGGGCACCACTGGGAAGAGTCTGGCTGCGTCCTCGTGACCCCCACCCTTGAGATATTTGTAGGTGTTGATGAGGTCCCCTCTCAGCCTTCTCTTCTCCAGGCTGAACAAGCCCAGCTCCCTCAGCCTTTCCTCCTAGGGGAGATGCTCCAGTCCCCTCATCATCCTTGTTGCCCTCCTCTGGACTCTCTCCAGGAGTTCCTCATCTTTCTTGAACTGGGGAGCCCAGAACTGGACCCAGTGCTCCAGGTGGGGTCTCAGCAGGGCAGAGCAGAGGGGGAGGAGAACCTCCCTCGCCCTGCTGGCCACGCTCCTCTTGATGCACCCCAGGATGCCATTGGCCTTCTTGGCAACCAGGGCACCCTGCTGGCTCATGGCCACCTTGTCATCCACCAGGACTCCCAGGTCCCTCTGGGCAGAGCTGCTTCCCAGCAGGTCAGCCCCCAGCCTGTACTGGTGCGTGGGGTGGTGAGAGAGAACATGCTGCCAGGTACGTGCTCTCTCTGTGGTGCCCAGTACACTGGGAAACCCATCCCTGAGAAGGAATCACTGACCCTGCGCTGCTGTAGCTGTTGCCAACCGGTCTGATAAAGCCTGGTTAGAAAGAGGTCCAGGAACAGCCCTGCACCCGCCTGCACCCACCTGCACGGTATCAGCAGTGATTAGAGACAGGGATAGGTGGAAATTTCGTCAGGTCAGCTAATCTGTAGTTCTTAGATTCTGGGCCAATTTGCTTCTTGCTAGCAGAGCTGGCAGGCCATCATTTATCTTACCTGTGAGTGCTCCCTGTGCGGCTTTGGGGTGCCATGAGCAGCTCAGGGCCTTAAATACCAGTGTCCTCAATAGCATAACCTACTGAGCTCCTGCATCGAAACTAAAAAAAAAAAATACAAAAAACAAAACAAAACCCCCTGAAGGTAATCCAGAAAGAAAACTGTATATGTGCCCACAGATAGTGGAGACCTCTTTTGCCTGAAGCTGAAGGGTGTGCTGGTGGGGCTGGTGAGGCGAGCCTTCAGCAGCCCTTTAGCAACATGGATTTGGCGTCCAGGAGACTGGGAGAGACTTTGTCACCTCCTGGAATGGGTTGGGGGTGGCAGTGGAGGACAAAATGGGCCAGAAAGTGTTGTATTCTGCAGCCTCTCTGGTGGGATGGCACGGGAAGCAATACTCAGGTCATCCCCTTCCCGCAGGTGGATAAGCGCCGCTGCCATACGGCTGCTCTTAACAGAGGGGATGCGGGCAAATGCATTGAGCTGACCCAGTCCTGCATGGTGTGGTGCTACAAAAATACCACTGCATAATATCAGTGAAGGACCTTAGTGGGGATTAAAAGCTGGCTGGAAGGCAGATGTCAGAAAAGTTTTCAAGGGGAAACACATTGGTGAGGGATGATTTTAGGATCCTTACCCATTTTAGGGCTCTTCTGGATTTCCTCTGCTGGCCTGGATACACGCCTGCTGTCACACGCCAGGCGTAAGGCAACGAAAGAGGAATCCTGCAAGCTGCAAAGCGCTTCAGGAGAGCAGCCGGTCCCTGCGCCGTCTGAGGCAGGACCAGGTATAATTAGACTCTGACAGATACCGAACCATGCCACATCCATCCCAAAACTCACAGATGAGAGCTTCTCCATTCGATCCCTAAGTAAGTTCTTCCACAACTTTCCAGAGAGTTAAAACTTCTTCCCAACAGCGGGTCCCAGTGCTGGTCTCGGCGCTACCCAGCAGTGGCTCTGCGCTCCCCCAGCAGTTCCCACCCGTTCTACCACCCGTTCTACCACCCTGGCTTCTTCCAGCTCTCATGCAGGACCACAGTCCCACACCTCCTGGGCACCTCTGGGCTTTCTCCAGTGCAGGGTCCCTTCCCGAGGCACGGTGCCCTGGCGTGCGCGGGCGCAGTTCTTTGCATGTCTGACACCTTATGCCAGGTTTTTTGATCCCGGTATATTACTTTTGTGACAAGATGACATTATTAACTCATGTTCAGTTTGTTTTCAGCTGTCACCATTGCTGCTTTATTCAATCCTGCTGCCTAGCAGACGATCCCTATTCCTCTATCTGAATATTTGTTTTTCCCTCACTTGTATGTGCACTTGTCTCTTATTGAATTTTGTCTCTCTGATTTCAGCCCATTTTCCAATTTATCAGGATCACTTTGAATTCTAATCCTATCTGCCAAAGCACTTGTAATCATTCCCATACCGATGTCATTCACAGTTCCCTCGCTCGTGTTGCTGAAGCCATTAATATTTAATAGAAGCACAACCAGTAGGGTCCCTGCTTGATAGTATTTAACGTGTCCTTTGCCAGAGAATCGCTTGTAGCAGCTTTCCGTGTGTGTTTCTGGGTACCTAATCTGTTCTCACAACCAATTGCTAACGATTCAGATGATGCTTTGGTTAACTTAGTATTTTAGGATAAATCTAGATCATTGACAGTGACCTCAGGTTGGTTTCTCGAAGGTGTTTTTCCTACTTGATCCTGCACTGCCATCCTTCTGAAACAAAGGCTCTTGGTCTCAGTCCCAGCTGTACACACACATCCAGTCTTTTCTACGGCATTTGAGGTGCCGCTTCTTTGTCAATAAATGACTTTATACTTATATATTACACTTATATACTTATATACTTTATATTCCCCCTTGCAATTTGTAAGTCCTGTACCTTAGTGTTTGGAGTTTGGGCTCCTCCTGGCTCTCCTCAGCTGTGTGTCCCTGCATTCCATGGATGTGACCTTTCTTTCCCATGATGGAAAGGAAGCAAAATGCGCTTTACGACTCACCCAACATAAGCCGTGCTCCCAGGAGAGGGGGCCAAGCCTTGCAGGACACTACTTTGGCTGTGGGTTGGCACTTGTAGCGGGCAAACATGAGCCCCACAGCTCAATGCTGGTCCCAAATAAGCTGGATCCATCCCAGATGTTGTCATTGGGGAGGCACTAACAGGAGCAAGGGGAGGATTTGCATCTGTGCACGGTGCTAGTGAGACACGCACTGAAGTACTGTACTCTGATGGGACTTTATGCTTCTCGAAATTGTATTTAGGATGGCGCAGAGCCTAACTCTTGGGAAGCAGCTCTTGGGTCAGGCCTGCAGAGACAAACGCTTTCTCCTCCAGGCGAAAGCTGCACTTTGTTGTAGTAAATATCCGAATCTATGGCAATTGCATGATAGTGCCCCGAGACCTTGGGTAAGAGGTGTAGCAGAGCCCGGAGATGCTGCGGGCATGGCGGTGCCAGCTGTGTGGCGAGGAGCTGCACCCCTCATCTGCGTGTGTCCTGAGTGCCGGGGATGCCTTCGGGCACGGGGGGTTTCCAGCACGTGGGCACTGCCCATCCTGGATCCCTGATGGGCAGCCCAGGGAAAATGACATGGACCGAAGCTTCAGCAAGTCCCGTCTTTGTTCCCCACCTGAGCACTGGGGGGTGGGGGGAAGGTGACATCCTCACACCTTGTGATGACGTAAAGGATTTTTTTACCTTTTCAGTGCATCTTAATCCCACACACAGGAAGGAAATTTTTCCTTCTTCCCTTTACAAGCCACCAATGCTTCTGACTGCTGGACGATTTCCTTTCACAGCTGGCTGTGAAATTGTAAGATGAGCCTTTAAAAAGCAACGTTTAACCCACATTCAATGTCAATATTGGAAATCAGGTTCTTTTCATAGGCGCCATCTTGCATGTCCCCCTTGAGGCTTTTCAGCCTGAGAGTGGTTTGCGTGGGGTTTGTGTGGGGTTTGCGTGGGGTTTGCATTGGGTTTGCATACGGTTTGCGTGGGGTTTGCATAGGTTTGCGTGGGGTTTGCATGGGGTTTGCATGCGTTTGCGTGGGGTTTGTGTTGGGTTTGCATATGGTTTGCGTGGGGTTTGCGTGGGGTGCTGCAGAGCTGCCACACAGCCACGCTCGGGGCCCGTGGGGCTCAGTGCAATTCCAGCTATTCAACAGATGTTGCTCATTATAACCGGGAGAAAGCGCAGTTTCTCTGTGATACAGGAGCGCTACTCTTCAGTATTTCTTTTTATGCTGGACTGGAAAACAAACTCAAATTTCACAACCATTTGGGGACTTTTTTCAATGATTTCAGTTGAGAGCATCACGTTATTCAGCGATTGATGAAGTTGGAATGTTAAAATGTGAGTTAGAGTTGACCGCCATAAAAGTTAAATTAAAGATAAGTACAGTTTAAAAATTTGAAATTAATCTCTTTGCTGCTATGAAAATAGGAACTTTTAGTGCTTTCATCTAAATAGGTTGGTTACGCTGAGGTTGTCCATCCAAACACTTCCTCATGTTGGTGGGCAAACTCTGTAGTCCATTTATTTTTCCCAGCTAGGTCTTTTCTGTCAATTCAGCAAGTTTTGTGACTGGCAACCACCTCTCTTGCTACTACAGTGAGAACCTGATCTTTATTTGTATCCCAGCCTCTTCCAAGCAGCAGAGGAAGACCGAAACTCAGTTTGCTTCTCCTTCACTTTCTACAGCTGTAGCCAGGATGGTCACAGGCGTGGGTGGGAGAGGACGGGACGTGTCTGAAGCGCTGGGGTCCAGCCTTTGATTTGCCCAATGCAACCGGTGCAGAGGGCTGGGCATGGTGACCCGCTTGTAGCACCCATGGGTGCCATGCCCTTCTGCAGGAACACCCCAGGGGGAGGCCAGACCCTCTCAGCCCCCAGCACAAATTAATGGCACCACTTCCCAGCCAACAATCAGCATGGCATTGCCTTGATGGTGCCACAGAACTTGAGAAAAACATTAAGAGAGCTTTTTGCGCAAAATCGGAGTGTATTTTCATCATCAGTTGAGAAGGCTCTGCTCACCCTCCCCCACATGCTCACATCAAGGAACCAAATCCTCGCAGCCTGCACCGGACTCTGTTGAAGAGCCTGGTAGTTTGATAACAAATCAATCTGCAGAAAGGTGAAAACTAATCAGTTTTATAATATTCAGTAGGGAACATTAACTAATTTTAAGATGGGTATTTTGCTGAGTAAAATGAATAGCTAATGACTTAATTACTTTAGGAAAGGTTGCCCTGTAGGTTATCTAAAGGAGTTTGCCTGGTTAGATGAATATTACAGCTGAGACTGGAGAAGTGTTGTTCTTACCATCTCTCACAAAATGCATGTGATGTGGCCGGGTAGGACAGCCCTCCCATTTTATTAACGATATTCCAGTGCAACTGAGGAGGTTCCAACCGTTCTCACAGAATCACAGAATCGCAAGGGTTGGAAGGGACCTCGGGAGATCATCTAGTCCAACCCCCCTGCTCAAGCAGGTTCTCCTAGAGCATGTTACACAGGACTTCATCCAGGTGGGCGTTAAATATCTCCAGAGAAGGAGACTCCACAGCCCCCCTGGGCAGCCTGGGCCAGGGCTCCATCACCCTCACAGTCAACAAGTTCTTCCTCCCGTTCAACTGGAACCTCTTCTGCTTCAGGTTGTGCCCATGGCCCCTTGTCCTGGCACTGGGCACCACTGGGAAGAGTCTGGCTCCGTCCTGGTGACCCCCACCCTGGAGATATTTGTAGGTGGTGATGAGATCCCCTCTCAGCCTTCTCTTCTCCAGGCTGAACAAGCCCAGCTCCCTCAGCCTTTCCTCCTAGGGGAGATGCTCCAGTCCCCTCATCATCCTTGTTGCCCTCCTCTGGACTCTTTCTAGGAATTCCTCATCTTTCTTGAACTGGGGAGCCCAGAAGTGGACACAGTACTCCAGGTGAGGTCTCCCCAGGGCAGAGCAGAGGGGGAGGAGAACCTCCCTCGCCCTGCTGGCCACACTCCTCTTAATGCACCCCAGGATGCCATTGGCCTTCTTGGCAACCAGGGCACCCTGCTGGCTCATGGTCAGCTTGTCATCCACCAGGACTCCCAGGTCCCTCTCGGCAGAGCTGCTTTCCAGCAGGTCAGCCCCCAGCCTGTGCTGGTGCATGGGGTTCGACCTCCCCAGGGGCAGCACTCGCCACTTGCCCTTGTTGAATTTCATCAGGTTCCTCTCCGCCCAACTCTCCAGCCTGGCCAGGTCCCGCTGCATGGCAGCGCAGCCTCCCGGCGTATCAGCCACTCCTCCCAGTTCTGTGACATCAGCGAACTTGCTGATGGTACACTCTATCCCCTCATCCAGGTCATTGATGAACAAGTTGAATAAGACTGGGTCGAGTATTGAGCCCTGGGGAACTCCACTAACTACTGGCCTCCAACTGGACTCTGCCCTGCCGATCAGAACCCTCTGAGCCCTGTCTTTCAGCCAGTTCTCAATCCACCTCACTGTCCACTCATCCAACCCATACTTCTTGAGCTTCCCTATGAGGATGTTATGGGAGACAGTGTCAAAAGCCTTGCTGAAGTCAAGGTAGACAACATCCACTGCTCTCCCCTTGTCTACCCAGCCAGTCATGCCATCGTAGAAGGCTATCAGATTGGTTAGGCATGATTTCCCCTTGGTGAATCCATGCTGGGTATTCCTGATGATCTTCTTTTCATCTACTTGCTTGGAGAGGACACCCAGAATGAGTTGTTCTATCACCTTTCCAGGGGCGGAGGTGAGACTAATCGGCCTGTAGTTCCCTGGGTCCTCCTTCTTGCCCTTTTTGGAGACTGGAGTGACATTGGCTGTCTTCCAGTCATTAGGCACCTCTCCTGTTCTCCACGACATTTCATAGATGATGGAAAGTGGCTCAGCAAGTTGTTCTGAGCAACACCTTTGTCTTTAATGGGGTTGCAAGGTTCTATTCATAACGCGGAGATGATCGGCAGCGCTGACAGGAGAGGCTGCATTTGCAGGCGATATCGTTAGGCCATGGGCTGTGCCGTTGCAGTACACGTTCTGTCTTTTTAAGTACTTTTAAGGCTTTTGTAGAGCCTGTAGCTGATGCTGGTGCTGCCCCTGCAGAGCTGGCTGTGTGGGGGAGCAGGCTGCCGGGCATCAGGCACAGCAGGGAGGGAAAGGGCCTCGGCCTGGCTGGAATCTGAAGTTTAAATGTAGTTTTCCTCAAAGCAAAAAACGAAAACCAACACCAAAGCAAACAACCCCAAAAAATCCTCCTGCTAGCAAATTTGAAAATGCAGCTGACAGGAGCAAACGTGCGGCTTAAAATTAAGCTTAGGCAGCTGGTGGAGCCATGCGTGCTCACCAAGAGGTGACGCTGGTTTCTGGAGGCAGAGGCATCGATGAGCGGGTCCGCGGCAGCGCGGCCGGGGGAGCAACCCCTGGGCAGGGACCCGTGCTCCCACGCGCAGCCGCTCGGGCTTGGCCTTGGCCACGCTCCCGTACAGGAGCGTTGCTTACACGTTATCAATTCACATCATGTCAGGGTGTTCCTTGCCTGGGCAGCATTATTAATTTATAAAATTATTTATAGGTTTATTAAAAATACAGCTTTCCCAGCATGCTTTTCTCTTTTTCCTGGGCTCAGTTATTTTCTAAGTAATAGGGTTGGCTGCTTTCAGTGCACTTCGGGTCAGCACTCCCCGAAGAACACCGCGAAAGCTGAAATACTGTTGTAGTTTGTTTCAGTTTTTCCCCAGAACTGTCAGACGAGTTGAGAACTTAAAGGGAACCCTTCATTATGAAAAGCTGAAAGTTAGCTCTGCAAAAATAAAGTTTAATGGGCTTAAGGGCAGCCTTTTGACATTTTCTGTCTAATTTCTAGCTCTGTGCCATGGCCTTTAGTCAACTCCCTTGACAAAAGCATCCTAAATAACTCCAGTATGACTGCCAATTGCTATTATTTTATCAATTGGCGGGGGGGGGGGTGTTACTTAACACAGAAAGGAAAGGGAAAAACAGGATTCTTTTTTACCTTTTGGGGAAGAAGGTCATGTTTTGAAAATGTTAATTTGTGCCTGCTATGGAGTATTTTCACTTAAAAGCCAGCAGCTCTGCGACGCTTCTGTGGCCTGAAAGCAGTTCTGCTCGCTTTTTCTGCAGAGCATTAAAAGGCTGATATTCTGGATATGTGTAATTACGCCGCAACACTGATAGACTGCACTGTTTACAGTGAATCCTATCTGCTGGATGTCAGAGAAATTCAGAGTAGACACAGGCTTCTGTTCTCGCTGCCTTCTTACCCACACGCCAGCGGGGGGGTTCCCAAGGGGCACTTTCCTGGGAAAAAGGAAACCCCGGCCTTCACAGGGCCTTACATGGAAGCCCTAAAAATGGTCTCTACACCATTAGGCATCAAGTTTGATGAGGATGAAGACAAATCTCTTTCTGAAACCAACCCTTAAAAACGTGTCCAGCACCTCCGTGACATCATGAGCCCTCGGCTGCCATCAGGGCTGTGAACAGTGGCCTTATCATAGAATGTTTTGGGTTGGAAGGGACCCTTAGAGGGACACCGCTAACCAGATCAGGTTGCTCACAGCCCCGTCCAACCTGGTCTTGTGCTATTATGCTTTCCAGCAGGAGCCACGGCCACACAGTGTGGAGATGTCCTGGAGGAAAGGAGGTGCTCATGCTTTCCTTTCCATAAATGTCTCTCTGACGAAGCCTGTAAAAACCAGCACAGTGAAGCGTCGGAGAGGAGCGCACGTGCCGTGTGCCTTGTACATCCCCCAAGTCACCCACCAGTCTAAGGCACCGACCGACTTGGGCAGATTGTTGGCATTTCATGCTTTAAAATATTTACGATTCAATACTTGCGCTGCATCCTTTGCTCATCTCCTCGCTGCCCGCACTGTGCTTGCCTGCCTGCTGCACTGTGCACGTGGTCCCCCAGGGATTGATTGGCCCAACGTTATTCAGTATCTTCATAAGAGATCTGGATAATGGGATCAAGTGTAGCCTGATGAAGTTTGCAGATGACACCAAACTGAGGGGGGATGTGGACACTCCAGAAGGGAGACCCACCCTGCAGGAAGATCTGAGTAGGCTGGAAGAGTGGGCTAACAGGAACCTTATGAACTTCAACATGGGCAAATGTAAGGTCTTGCACCCAGGAAAACACAATCCAGGAGTGCAGCACAGGCTGGGATCCACCTGGCTGGAGAGCAGCTCTGTGGGAAGGGACCTGGGGCTCCTGGTGGACAACAAGCTCAACAGGAGTGAGCAGTGAGCTGCTGCGACCAAGGCCAACGGGGTGCTGGCGGACATCACCAAGGGCATCACCAACAGAGATAAAGGAGTCATCATCCCACTCTACTCAACGCTGGTCAGGCCACACCTGGAATCCTGTGCCCATTTCTGGCCCCCACTGTACAAAAAGGATGTGGACAGGCTGGAGGGGATCCAGAGCAGGGCCACCAAGGTGATCCAAGGGCTGGGAGAGCTGGTTTTTTTCAGCCTTGAGCAAAGGAGGCTCAGGGGGGATCTCATACCCACATACCAATACCTAAGAGGTGGCTCCAAGGAAGATGCAGACTCCCTTGTCACCAGGAGTCCCATGGAGAGGACAAGGGGGAATGGACACAAAAGTTGCTCTTGGGGAGATTCTGATTGGACAGGAGAGGGAATTTTTTTCCCCAGCTTGTGCTGGGGATGGGGTGGTGCAGAGCAGTGTGAGGTGCAAGCTGAGGGACAGAGCAGAAAAAGGCTGTTTGCTGTTTCACCCCCCTCCCAGCCCTGAGACGGTTTCAGGGGGAGCAGCATTCCCCGCCAGCCACCTCCAGGACCCCCTGGGTGTCACAGAATCACAGAATCACTCCCAGAATCCCAGACTGGCAGGGGCTGACAGGGCCCTCAGGAGCTCCCCCAGTGCCACCCCCCTGCCCAAGCAGGCTCACCCAGAGCAGGGGGCACAGGACAGCGGCCAGGCGGGGGTTGAAGATCTCCAGAGAAGGAGACTCCACAGCCCCCCTGGGCAGCCTGGGCCAGGGCTCCATCACCCTCACAGTCAACAAGTTCTTCCTCCCGTTCAACTGGAACCTCTTCTGCTTCAGGTTGTGCCCATGGCCCCTTGTCCTGGTGCTGGGCACCACTGGGAAGAGTCTGGCTCCGTCCTCGTGACCCCAGCCCTTGAGATATTTGTAGGTGGTGATGAGATCCCCTCTCAGCCTTCTCTTCTCCAGGCTGAACAAGCCCAGCTCCCTCAGCCTTTCCTCCTAGGGGAGATGCTCCAGTCCCCCCATCAGCTTTGTAGCATCTTTGTTGGCGAGCAGATCCGCAGCAGCTGCCGCCCTGCCCAGCTCCACGGGGATCACACAGCCTGTGCTGCTCCACCGCAGCTGGATGGTCGTCTCCATCTGTCGGGTGTCTGGGCTTTAGGTGCCTTTTGGGGTCGTCTCTTGAACTAACCAGAGGAACTGGGCAATAGTGGGACAACTATTGGCCTTTGTGGAGGGACTTGAATTGGAAAATTCACAGTTTAGATTTACTGATAACTAATATTTAACCTTTTTTTTGGGGAAAAAAAAAAGCTTTTTCTGCTCTTTTTACGTCTTAGATCAAAGCTCGCTCATTTTAACTACTCCCTTGATACTGCATTTTGTCCTTTTGGCTTCAGAAGCACATTACACAGCCACAATTCCTGCTCTGGCTTTGAACTTCACCCCAGCAATCTCCTGATGACAGCATTTGTACCAACGTGCGGCGAGAATAGCCCAGCCATTTTCTCCAGGACAAGAACAGGCATCTGAACAAAGCGCTTCTGTCGCTGGGTGCCCGCAGTAAGCTGCGCCAGGAGCCACTGCAGAACTTCAGTAATGTAGCAGCAAGCAAGGAAAAAAATAAAAGGTAGGGGAATCAGCACCCATTCTACGTCGTCTCGGTAGTCTGGATAGTCTGTGCTATCAGCCCGGTCTCAGGCTGCTGCTCCGGGCCAAGCAGTGCCCTTGTCTGGTCGCCGGGTGCTGATGTCCCGGCAGAGCATCGCTAGCTCGGCAAAGACTGGGATGCGGAGAGGAGACACTGTCAGGCAAAGCGCATTGCTCTGGTGCTGCTGGTGCTCAGAGCAGGTGATGGGATGGCATTGCTCCCATCCCAACATCCACAGCCTTCTCTTGATCCCTTCCACCTTCATTGGGGGTACTGATGGATGAAAAGCTGGCCATGAGCCAGCAATGTGTGCTGGCAGCCCAGAAGCCAACCCTGCCCTGGGCTGCATCAGGAGAAGCGTGGCCAGCGTCGAGGGAGGGGATTGTGCCCCTCTGCTCTGCTCTGGGGAGACCTCCCCTGGAGCCCTGCGTCCAGCTCAGGAGCCCTCAGCACAAGGAGGACATGGAGCTGTTGGAGCGGGGCCGGGGAGGGCTACAAAATGTCCGAGGGCTGGAGCCCCTCTGCTCTGAGGCCAGGCTGGGAGAGTTGGGGGTGTTCAGCCTGGAGCAGAGGAGGCTGCGGGCAGAGCTGAGTGCGGCCGCTCAGGGCTTCAAGGGGGCCCAGAGGAAAGGGGGGGACAAGCTTTTTAGCAGGGCCAGCTGGGACAGGACAAGGGGGATGGCTTGAAACTGAAGCAGGGCAGGTTTAGACGATCTAAGGCAGAAATTCTTTCCAGTGAGGGTGGTGAAACCCTGGCAGGGGTTGCCCCGAGAGGGGGTGGAGGCCCCATCCCTGGGACCATTCCAGGCCAGGTTGGAGGGGGCTGTGAGCAACCTGATGTAGTTCAAGGTGCCCCTGCTCCTGCAGGGGGGTTGGGCTGGGTGACCTCTGGGGGTCCCTTCCCACCCAAAACAGTCTGTGATTCTGTGGTGCTGGTGCTTGTGCTGGTGCTCACCCCTCCCCAGAATCAATTAACACCTTTGCAATTAAATCAATGCCAGGTGGTAAAACTTATTATGGCACATGAGATAAGGGAGGGAGCTTTCACTGTCAGCTCTGTTACTGCATTGGCAGCTGTTTTCAGGCTCAGGTTCATTTGCCCATTGTGCAAAACCCCAACCAACCTGCAGCCATCAATAAGACACCAGGGATCTGGGAGAACCCATTGTATGTTGCAGTGGAAATTATTCCAAAAATCGGATCTCAGAAACAATTAAACCCAGCCCTAATTCTCTCTTCCTTTTTTGTCCTTGGAAGTTTATCAATTTCTCCATACCATTATTTATAAAAAGAGCTTTACGTATCTATATGACAGGAAGGTTGAGAATACGATGTCTGTAAAAGATTTTGAAATGGTTTTTTGGTAACAGACCAAGAACAGCAATATTAGCATCTTGCAAGATTAAAAGCAGGTCTAGTTGAAAAGTGCCTACTTAAATGCTTCTTTTACAGAAAATCTGTTTTTTTCTACATGCAGGAGTTTTTATAGTAAGATAGATTTTACCACAGCATTATTTCTTCCCTGGGGGAAAGCTCTGTAAATCACCAGGAGGGTTTTATTTCGGGGTGCTTATTGCTGCTTCTGCCCAGGCTGGGCTGGGTGCTCAGAGTGTCCCTTCACCACCCTCTCCTGCAGGGGCACCGGGGTGGGTGTGCACACAGCAGGCACGGGATGGGACGGGATGGGATGAGGTGGGATGGGATGGGATGGGATGAGACGGGACAGGATGGGATGGGAGCCACAGCTCTGCCTGGCGTGCTAGGACTGCAGGGTGCACCTAACGATGGAGAACGTCCCCCAGGCTCTGCCTAAGGGTGACACCACCGGGGCAGCCCAAGGGCTAACCCTGAACATTCGGATATTTGGGAGCTTTGCCAGAACTTTCCAGCCCGTGAAAAGTTTCACTCATTTTGATATGTTGTGCTTGGCCTGAGATGGGTTTTTCTCTCCCAGCCTCAAATCTCCTGTGGTACGGACCTGGCTGGATTGAATTGGCTCTAGCTAAAGGCTGTGTTATCTTCTCATGCGAGCAAGGGCAAGCAGCAAGGTTCAGACATCTCCACCGGGAATTATAGCTGACAATACATAAGTGAGCTTCAAATTGCCAGCTCCTACCCAGGGCAACTGTTCACTACCTTTTCTTAGATTTATAGAGTTCAAGCCTAGACAGGACCATTAAATCCTTCTTACCTGCCTCTGCTGTCACAAGACATTGGATTTCATGCCTTTCTCCCCCAGTCTGAGCCCAGTACCTGGGCAAACCATAGCCCCTGTTCTCGGCTTTGGAAGCGGAGGATACCTGGAGCCTAATCACTAATGCTGCTCTGGGCTTTGCTTGCTCTGTAGTTTTCCATCCCTGACCTTCGGGGCAGCGCATCAATCACATACATCCAGTACACACAGCAGAGGTGCCCAAACCCCTCCAGGGTGAGGGGACAGGCTGGTAGGAGGCCGGGACGGCTGCAGGAAGAGCAGGTTATCGGGTCTGCAGCATAGCCCAGGTGATGGAGCCACATGCCCTGTCCCGCAGCACTCACTGCTCCACGTGGCTGCAACCAGGGGCCAGCGCTGAAGCCTGACTCCAGAGCTCTGGAAGCGAATGGGAGGGTCTCTTGTCCATGCCCTTTGCACCAAGAAAGGAGCTATCTTGACAAGCCCATAGCCTGGCATTGAGTCCCTGTCCACCAGGAGATAGCAAAGCAGCTGCCAGCAGTGGTGTCCTTTAGACTTCCCATCCAGCTTTGTCTTGGAAGCACCTCTGGGCTGAGGCAGTCAACCCCCTCCCCAGAGCTCCCATCCAGCTCTGGGTCTGAGGCTGCCATTTACATCAGGTGCCCTTTGCAATGAGGTGCCCTTTGCGTCTGTCTGTGGCAGATGGGACTGAGTGCCCAGGAGAACATTTCAGCTTTGTAGTGGCCTGGATGCAATACCCCAGCAGCAGCCCACCATGCCGGAGAGATGCCAGCAAAGGGTGCGAGGTGATGCTCAGGTCAAGGCTGAGTTTCTCCGATAGCTCCTTGCAGGGGATCTGGCACCGACTCCAATCTCGCCACCTTTTGCGTGCACTAATTTTTCATTTTAAGGGGAGCCATGACTGCAGAGCACAGCAATTAAGGCCGCTGTGCTCTGTCCCCAGCATGCGCCTGTTGGCTACCGCACAAGTGATAAAAGGGTGACTTAGTCACAGGAGCAAGGGCTGCAGAAATAAACCATCCCTAGTCTATCATCCCAACCTGAACAGATGTACCCTATACATTAAACATAGGATAATATATAGACAGAGAGTAATTTCACAACCATAATTCAATCAGAGGAATGTTGTAACATAATATATTGGATGAATGATGGCCCTCTCCACAATATATTTCATCATTTCTGTCTGCTCTACAACATATGAATACCTGCTTAATGGTTTCACGGAACTTAAATTACGCTGTCAAGGGAACCGCCGGCACGCCTGTGTGAAACACGGCCTTTGGGAGCAGCCCGCGGTTTTGGGTGCAGCCCCCTGTGGTGCTCTGGGGCAGAGCCAAGGGCTCCACGTCAGCCAGGTTGCTCCCCAGCTGCAGCAAAGCTCCTTGGTTCCCTTGGCTCTTCCTAAAGGGTTTCCTGTCCCCCCCGTCCCCCCGCCCGGTGCCCTCACACACCGCTCCCGGGTCGTTGCAGCCACCCAGCCCTGCTCCTCTTCAGCTGCCTCGATGTGCGAGCTGACCGACTCCAGCACTGGCATGCAGCTTGCCCTGCTACAATTCCATTTTGCAATGCTAGCTTTTCCAAACATTTTTTTTTTCCCCTCTTCTGGGCTCTCCGTATTTTCTCAGATTATATCTTATTCATATTTTCCTTTCTATTTGTTTCTCTCCTTGCAGCTTCCCTTATTCTGCATGACATTATGGAGTTATTACGGCACTGCTGATCTGAGATACAGTGAGTACGGTTTAGAAACCATAAATCTCCCCTTGCTGGATGTCAGCATGTCCTAAGAATATAGAAACCGCTTGCATGGCACAAGTTAGTGATTCCTGTCACAACCTTGTCCCAGGTCTTGAATAAAGTTTTTTTTTAATTCTTTCAGCTGATGGTTTCTGAGGAGCTTCATGCCTGGAAGGAAGCTGATATCCAGGCTCACTGCCATTCACGGTCTGGTCCTGGTAGAGAAGGTCGGGAGTCTTTTAAATAACCATTTTTTTTCCATTTGAAAATGAGAATTCATTAAATCAAAAGTATTAGAGAGTATAAATTATTTCAGCAAAGTGGGGTTTTCTACATGGAAAAAGATGCTCTGAAGTTTGAAATTACCACTTTGACCCTAAAGCCCACAAATTTCATTTTTATTATGTTTGGAAGGCAAGCATAAGGGCAGAGTCACAGCGACCTGCTTCTGATGCCAGCGTCAGAGCTGATGCTCACACTCCAAGCTCTCCAGGGTAAGCCTTTCGGATCTGTGCCCTATCCAGATGTGCGATTTCCTATGACTGCAGTTTTTTGTCCATACCACTGTGCTGCACCAACCAGAGCCACAGGAAAATGGGGGGTTCCATCAGCAGAAAATTCCTGTACTTTGAATCCACTTACGGACAATAGGATGAAGGGAAATGGTCTGAAGTTGCTCCAGGGCAGGTTTAGGCTGGACATTAGGAAAAATTCCTTCCCTGAAAGGGCTGTCACGCACTGGAAGGGGCTGCCCAGGGAAGGGGTCGAGTCCCCAGCCCTGGGGGGATTTAACAGCCAGGCAGAGGTGGTGCTGAGGGCCAGGGTTTGGGGGTGGGATGGCAGGGGTAGGGGGGCGGTTGGGCTGGGGGAGCTTAAAGGGCTTTGCCAACCTAAACAATTCTGTGATTCTATGCCAAGCCAAGAGAGTTATGCTTAAGAAAACAGACTTTTTAGGATGCCAAATGTTCAAGGAAATGTTGTCTGGAAATGCCAAACTGTTTGGGGAGCCGGTCCCAGGCAGGCTGCCATGCAGGGGTGCAGTGCCCTGCGCTGCCCACGCCACCAGAATCCAGGTGAGCTGCTGGCACAGGGCTCTTTGTGCCATCAGCAGAGATGAAAAGGGAACATTTTCCTAAGAAACACGTGCACTGTCATCAGCGAGGATCATGCCTAGCACCTAAGAAGGGCTTGGGCTCAGAAACTCATGCTCTAAGACCGAGGGCGTGGAAATAGCCTAACCCGCAAACAAAGGGGATGCCTAGCCCATGCCATGCCAAGCCATGCCATGCCATCCCATGGCTTAATATCCCTTAATCCACCAGGGGAAGGAACATGGCCAGAATGAGAGGAGAAGTGTCCCCTCCACAATGGACGCTTCCTCCTGTCTGGATTTTCAGGACAGCTTTGGGTTCCTCTTGCCCTGATCCCAGGCATCCTCCTGGCTGCCCAGGGAGGACCTACCCTGCATCCTCCCACTGGATTTGGCAGAGGATGGAATCTCAAGCGTGGGCGAGAGCAGGCCCCCACCTTCTCCTCAATGCCTGCACCTTCCACCGCTCTCTTTCAGAGCTGCCGTTTCACCAACCTCTTAGCAGGTTTAATGTCTCATCGCTGCCAGAATGGGGTTACCCATACCCTGAGGAGCCTCCCTCTGTACATGCTGGACACTCCTGAGCACTTCTAATGAAAAGCTGTTACTTATCTTGCTGGGTGGGTTTCTTTTGGGTACTTTTTGCAGGTTAGTGACCTGAATCAAGACCAGGTTGGACGGGACTCTGATCTAGTTAGCGGTGTCCCTGCTCCCTGCAGGGGGGTTGGGCTGGGTGACCTCTAGGGGTCCCTTCCAACCCAAAACATTCTATGATTCTATGATTCTATGAATCAGCTCACAGCAGGCTCCGGGGCTGGCAGAAGGTGAACAGCAAGAGCACGTGGTTAAAATCTGGGGGAGAAGAGGAAAAGGGAAACCTCTCCTTTCGCGGGTGGCCAGTTACCAGGTTACCCTGAGCGTCTGTGAAACCATGCCCTGAGCTGGTGGTGGCTGTGCCTGGGGTCCCTGTCATGAGGCTGCGGCAAAGCAGGCAGCTGAAAATGTTATCTTGGGCAGGCAGATGCTGGCCGGCATTGCCAGGCTTCAGGGGGCTCAGGCCACCCACCGCTCCTTGGAGGGAACCAGCCAGCAGCAGAGGACTGGCTTTTCCACTGAGCTAATTTTTCCCTTTGCCTTTTGTGCATTTGTTTTCTTTTGTCTCCAGAAAAAGTAGGGCTGGGTCTCAAAACCAGTTTCTGCCTGACAAGGAGAGCTTTTCTTCTCTTAAAAGACAAATAAAACAGCAGACAAATAATGCCATTTGAATTACTTTTATTTATTAAACCCTTTGCTTTAAAGGGAAACTGAATGAGAAATCATATTTCAGATCTTTTTGAGCTCCAAAAAGGGCTTAAAAGGTAGTGGTGGTTACTGGTGTGGTATGAAGAAAACCTGTGTTTCTGCTCCTCTTCTTCAAACTTGCCTCAAGCATCAGAAGTCGCCCGGTGACAGCATCATGCCAGCATTGGCAGTGGAAGGAGAAGAAAAGCTAATGGAAAAAGCCTGGTTTCTCCCGGTTGCTGCAAGGCAGGGAAAATATCCCATGCAAAGTGCCATTGCTGAAGAGCTGCCACCGGGCAGAGAGCCAGGAGCCAGGCTGCCCACCTTGCCGAAGGGGAGAGGAAGAAAAACCCCCCGGCTTTCCCTGGCAGCAGGTCCTCGATGAATGCAAGGAAGCATTGACGGGAGAGCTTGGGTCGTAGCAACAGGTTTGTTACAGGGAAAAGCTGGGGACAATAATGCAGGTAGAGGGCCAGAGGCAGGGGGTGGTCCCAGCGCGTTATCTCCCTGGGATTTGCATACTGGGCTCCTGGCCTTCCAGTTTCCCTGTACAATTAATACTACGATGGTGGAGAGAGGAAGGTGGGTAGGGGAGGGGATTTGGTAGATACAAAGTGCTCTGAATTTCTAGTGGTTTGGAAAAGGTTTTAAACATAGCTTCCCAATAAAATGTATTTTGATGAAAACAGAAAAAATCAGTGACTTTTTTCAAATAAACTACCAATAAAATCCAGCCCAATATATTGCACCATACACAGAAAAAATACCTAGATATTCTAGTCCTATTTCACCTCAGCTGAAAAGTTTTGTACCTTCTTTCAACACTTTCTGATGACTCTTGTACGCAACCTGGGCTGGGAACCTGCAGCATCCCCGAAGGGATCTAACGGTGACCCCACGTTGTCAGATTGCTGCCAGCTCTCTGTTCAACAAATGTGACTACGTGGGCTCTGATCAGCACTTGCAGGCGGGCATCAGCTGGGCTGGGCTCTCCCTCGGTGATTTTCACTTTTTTAACCTCGCTAGTGAGTTTACCAAGAGCAGAGAGACCGTCATTGCCTGTCAAAAAATCGTGTTAGACAAAATGATCTCTAGACTGAGGACTGTCCCCAGGCACCGGGGCTTTCACAGCTGTACCAGTGCCAAAAGACCTGCTGGTCAGAGAGTTGTAATTAACGGAGCAGGGAGGGACCATGGACATTCGACGCGTGTTGGGCAGGGGCTGTATCAAACCTTGACCCTTCATAGAATCACAGACTCATTTGGGTTGGGAAAGCCCTTTAAGCTCCCCCAGCCCAACCGCCCCCCTACCCCTGCCATCCCACCCCCAAACCCTGGCCCTCAGCACCGCCTCTGCCCGGCTCTTAAATCCCCCCAGGGCTGGGGACTCGACCCCTTCCCTGGGCAGCCCCTTCCAGCCCCTGACAGCCCTTTGGGGAAGGAATTGTTCCCCAGGGCCAACCTCACCCTGCCCTGGCACAACTTGAGGCCGCTGCCCCTCGTCCCATCGCCCCTTCCCTGGGAGTAGAGCCCGACCCCCCCGGCTCCCCCCTCCTCTCAGGCAGTTGTAGGGAGCGATGAGGGCTCCCCTCAGCCTCCTCTGCTCCAGGCTGAACCCCCCCAGCTCCCCCAGCCGCTCCCCAGCAGCCTGGGGCTCCAGACCCCTCTCCAGCTCCGCTGCCCTTCTCTGGACACGCTCCAGCCCCCCCAGGTCCTTCGGGGAGGGAGGGGCCCAACCCTGACCCCAGCAGTCGAGGGGCGGCCCCCCCAGTGCCCAGCACAGGGGCACGGTCCCTGCCCTGCTCCTGCTGGCCACACCACTCCTGATACAAGCCAGGATGCTGTTGGCCCTCTTGGCCACCGGGACACCCTGCTGGCTCCTCTCCAGCCCCTTCTCGACCAACACCCCCAGGTCCTTTTCCGCCGGGCAGCTTTCCAGCCCCTCTGCCCCACGCCTGGAGCGCTGCGTGGGGTTGTGGTGACCCCAGGGCAGGACCCGGCCCTTGGCCCTGTTGACCCTCAGGCAGTTGGCCTTCCTGAGATGTGTCCTTACTGCTCCCCCCAGCCGGCCATAGGCAGCTGCCCAGGGCTGCCCCTGAGCCCAGGGGCTCATACAGGACACCCGTGAGGTTCACCCCCCCTGGCGACCGGTGCCAGGTGCGGGGACTCACTCCCCAGCGCCCGCATCCCTGACCAAACTGGGCACCGGCACCTTCCTGCCTTCCCCTCTCAGCAGGCTGCATAAGAGACAGCTTCATCACTCTAATGTATATTTTCTTAATTTTCAGAGTTATTTTTCCCCACTAGCAGTGAGCAGAGCTGGGGAAAGAAAATGTGCTCCCCACCACCTCCATTCGGATAACGGCCTTTCTATCTTCTCTCCCCTGCTCAGCAATATCACCCCCCACCAGTCCTGCCCCCTCCCTCACCATGCTAACCAGTTTATATTCACACACTGGGACCGGGCATAATTTGCATTATTTCAAATGGAAGAGCTGCGTTTGGCACCGTATTTTCAATCAACTCACATGAAAATCAGAGCCGCAGACAGGAGCGAAGGAGAAATTAACTGCGGAGTGGGGGCTTTGTAATCTGCGGAGGTTGAGTACAAAGCCGGAGAAGGGCACGCTGCAATCCTCTTACAAAGGGATGACAGTGTTTGCTCTGTGCTTCCAAGCCCTCTGTGGCAAACTCTAAAAGTAGCACAGCAGCAAAAGGGAGCGAGATTAATGGCTATTGTTTCATACAAATGGGTAATCAGGAAGGAAATAACTCAGGCCTAGTAGCTAAATTTAATTTAAGGATATACAAATCTATGCTTAATGATGCACTGGCAAATATATTGCATGATTAAATAAGAGATCTGATGGCAGGAAAGAAATCTTTACTGACTCAAGCAAGAGAAAAGGCACTGGTAGAAGAGGACATTTATCCTTGTGCCGTTCTGCTGCAGCACCAGCACCTGGTATGGAGCCGCTCGGCGATGAACCCCCCCCAGTCTCGGGCTGTGCCGGGCGGGAGGCCATGCGCCCCCTGGGAGAGCGGCGCACATACTCCAGTCTAAGGCTTTGCCTCTCTAACTCACGTCTCCGAGAAAAAGGATGGATTCAGACTCAGAGGACATTGAGAAATATATTGTCTCAAGCCAATATCTAAAAAACCTGGAGAAAAAGCCATTAAAAAATATCCAGGACGTGGATGAGAGCAAGCTCCTGCCCTCGCAGCAAGTCTGTGCCTAAAATGTGGCAGGGCCAGGGGGGTGGCAGGGGGGAAGCACCAGTGTCCCTGCGAGGAAGCCCCAGCAGCACAACAGCATCCGGGGGGGGGGGGAGGGCAGCCCCTGTAGCTCTGGCTCTGCACGGTGGGCTCATGGCCAGGCTGCCCAAGCCCTGTCCCAGCCAAGAGGGACAGGAGATTCCAGCACTGACCCTCATGAGCCCACCCACACCTCGGGAAGGGCTAGAGCTGGATACCTTCAAGGAACAGCAGACCTCTTCAGTGCACACATCTAATAACTCCCTAAACTTGCAACTGCAAACTGCCCCAGCCCGTGCTTGTTCCCGTGGGTGGGGGGAAAGGCTGTTCCCAAAGCGCTGATGGGTGCTGGGGGAGGAAATGGCTTCCAGGACCCATGCAGGCATCTGAGTGTCTGTGTAAACGGGAGAAAATAGCTCCCTGAAGCCAGCAGAAGCCGGGGGGAGGGACGGTGTTTTTGGGGAGACAGCAGGGCGCAAGCACAGCTGCAGGGCGAGCGCAGCACATCCCGTCTTTGAACTTTTCCCAGTGGCGTTAGCAGGCCAGCTCTGTGAACACCGAGGAATTCCTGCCCTTCCCGAGGGCTGCGGGCAGGCGCAGCGCTGCGGACACCCAGGCTGCCCAGCGCGGCCCAGGCAGGTGCCGAGGAGGAATGCAGATGCTGGTCCTGTCGCTTGGCTTGTGCATCTACCTGGGGAGCAAACAAGCGATGTGCTGGCGGCTGTTTTCCTCTGAACGGGCGCCTTGATGTGCAACATTTGATCTCGCCGCAGCACCAAGCCCATCAGCCCGTACGCCTCTTTGATCGTGCGCTTTATGAATTTTTGTCTGCCTACCGTCCAAGGTCTTCACACTGACAGGGGGATCTTCTGGAAGGAATGAAGGAAAAATACTTTGGTTTTCATCACTTGACAGTTTCCAACCCCCCAGCATCCTTGCGGCATGGCTGGCGGTGCCTCCGCGCCGGCTCGCAGCACATGTGGAGCGGCACGGTGTAAGGCGCACACCTCAGCATCTGCCCGGTTCAGCCAGGGAGCATGAGGGGGAGAGACCCAGCACGGTCACAGCCATATGGAGGAGTTTGTGCTAATGCAACCAGTGTAGGGTGCTGCTGCTTTTGCTGGTGCCACAAGGTAATTTGTGAGCACAGCCTGCAGCGAGCTCTGTCCCCCCAGTGACAGTGCCTGCCCGTCAGCGAGTGCGACCCCCAACTTGCAGCTCATGTGAAGTAAACAAATAATCATAGAATCATAGTATCACAGAATCATAGAATGTTTTGGGTGGGAAGGGACCCCCAGAGGTCACACAGCCCAACCCCCCTGCAGGAGCAGGGACACCTTGAACCACATCAGGTTGCTCACAGCCCCCTCCAACCTGGCCTGGAATGTTCCCAGGGATGGGGCCTCCACCCCCTCTCTGGGCAACCCCTGCCAGGGTTTCACCACTCTCACCGTAAAGAATTTCCTCCTTATATCCAGTCTAACCCTACCCTGCTTCAGTTTAAAACCATACCCCCTTGTCCTGTTACAGCTGGCCCTACTAAAAAGATTTTCCCCATCTTTCCTATAGGCCCCCTTTAGATACTGAAAGGCCGTAATCAGGTCTCCCCGCAGCCTTCTCTTCTCCAGACTGAACAAGCCCAACTCTCTCAGCCTGTCCTCATAAGAGAGGTGCTCCAGCCCTCGGAGCATTTTAGTAGCCCTCCTCTGGCCCCGCTCCAACAGCTCCATGTCCTCCTTGTGCTGAGGGCTCCTGAGCTGGACGCAGGGCTCCAGGGGAGGCCTCCCCAGAGCAGAGCAGAGGGGCACAATCCCCTCCCTCGACGCTGGCCACGCTTCTCCTGATGCAGCCCAGGGTAGGGTTGGCTTCTGGGCTGCCAGCGCCCATGGCCGGCTCATGGCCAGCTTTTCATCCACCAGCACCCCCAAGTCCCTCTGGGCAGGGCTGCTCTCCATCCCTTCTTCCCCCAGCCTGTACTGATACAGGGGGTTACCCCAACCCAGGGGCAGGACCTTGCACTTGGCTTTTTTTAACCTCATGAGGTTCACACAGGCCCACCTCTCCAGCTTGACCATCACCATCACCATCACCTGCACATGGAGCCACAGCACCTTCTGCAGCCCTGAGAGCCGAGTCCAAACCTGTGAATAACTGGGAAATCCAGCATACCACAGTAGTACTCCCGCCCGGAACCTCAGCTGGAGGGGTTTAATGAAACAGGTATTCTCTACCATAAAGAATTGCTGTGTTTTAAACTAATTGCTGCTAATGTAAATTATGTGACATTGCCAAATAGGGGTTCTTTGGAAAATTTTCCTCAGAGTGTTTTTTCGCACATGCTGTTTCATTGCTAACTGGTTTTGGAATGCTCGGTAGATAGTTATGGAACATATGTGCCTTCTATTTCCTCTTCCCCACCATGAATTTCATTTTCAGGCTGAAAATGTATTTTTCTTCTTTTATTGGTATATTACAGCACATCTCTCTCCTAGAGAGAATTATCCAGGAATGTGACATTAAATGGCAGGAGATTTTGGATTGGTTATTTGTTCATTTATTTTTGTGCCCGTCTTCCCTGCCTGCGTCTCACCCTTTGCCTGCTTGAGCGGCATTATTAGTTCCTGAACCCAAGGAGTTAGCTCTCCAACTCTAAAATCTAATCTAAGAAAATAAGGCTGAGTTCTTGCAGGTTGTCTGGTCAGTTTGCCCACCGAAAGGCCTGACAAACCATGGCTCCATTTTCTGACACGTGCTTTTCTTGTTCTTGGTGGGGGCGGGGGCTGGGGAAAAGAAGCTTCCATAAGTTTTCCAAGAAATCTCTTTCAGTGCTTCAGTCTTCTGCTTCTTACACTACTTTTCGTAGTTTTTAACCTAGATTTACCTTGCTGCGGTATTTTCTGTTATTTTTTGGCTTACCTGTGGCTGAACAGTTTGTTTCACAGAACCATTGGGGGGGAGGCAGCTCTGGAGGTCACCTCGTCCAGCCCCCTCTCCAGCAGGCTGCCCAGGATCGTGCCCAGTTGGGCTTGACCGTCCCCAAGACTGGAGACTCCAGGGCCTCTCCGTGCAGTCTGTGCTTTGTTTTTCCTTCCCATAGCTTATTCCTACGTGTGTGAAGCCTATCACCACGCTTCCCCTCTGTTCTCTCCTTCTCTCTAATTAAATAACACTACTTCATTTAGCCTTTCATCTGTGGCCAAGTTTTTTGTGCACCCGATCATCTGTTGTTCTCATTTGGGCCACATCCTCGAAAATTTGGTGTCAAAAAAAAGAATCGTGCATCTTACAGGGCTTACTACTGGTTGTGCACCCGGCTGCTGTCTGCCTTGTGCGTACCAGAATGATGCTGTTGACTCAGTCTGTAATTGCACGAAACCCCAAGACCTTTCTCTGCAAACCTCTACCGAGCTACCTCTCCTTCATCTGGGCAGGATTATTGCTTATTGGATTTCATCCCGATTTTCATTTAAATTCTCTAATATGGTAGAACTACCTTGAAGTCTAACCTTGTTTTCCAGCATGTCTGCATCCCTTCCCAGTTAGGAACCACCTGTGGACACAATAAGCACATGCTGTCTCTCATCGGCCCAGCCTTTGCTGGCAACGTTGACCAGCACCAGGCTGCAGGAACCCCTGCAGGACCCCACCAGATCCATCTTCCCATCTCACAGAATCCCAGAATCTTAGACTGGCAGGGGTTGGAAGGGACCTCCAGAGCTCACCCAGTGCCACCCCCCTGCTCAAGCAGGCTCACCCAGAGCAGGGGGCACAGCACAGCGGCCAGGAGGGGGTTGAAGATCTCCAGAGAAGGAGACTCCACAGCCCCCCTGGGCAGCCTGGGCCAGGGCTCGGGCACCCTCACAGTCAACAAGTTCTTCCTCCCGTTCAACTGGAACCTCTTCTGCTTCAGGTTGTGCCCATGGCCCCTTGTCCTGGTGCTGGGCACCACTGGGAAGAGTCTGGCTCTGTCCTCGTGACACCCACCCTGGAGATATTTGTAGGTGTTGATGAGATTCCCTCTCAGCCTTCTCTTCTCCAGGCTGAACAAGCCCAGCTCCCCCATCCTTTCCTCCTAGGGGAGATGCTCCAGTCCCCTCATCATCTTTGTAGCCCTCCTCTGGACTCTCTCCAGGAGTTCCTCATCCTTCTTGAACCAGGGAGCCCAGAACTGAACACAGTGCTCCAGGTGGGTATGCTCACGCCATTTTTGTCGGTGCTTGCCCTTAGTACCAGTAGAGCTAGTTTCTACTTTCTCTGTGCTTCCACCCTGTGCCTGTGATTTGGGTGGGTGGTGCTCTGCCCTTCCTTTGCACTGGAGGAGTTTGTGTTCATGCCATCAACATAGCCCCCTGAAGAAACTGCTGTCTCTTTGCTGCATTTTCCTCTGGCTCTCCAAGATCCCTTGCATACATCCTGAGATTACTCTTCATCGCCATGGTTCAGAAAGCTGCCTTTCTGTGTCCATTTTCATGCCTTCTCCCTGTGGACAGCAGTCATCCCCAGCAGAGCTTCATCTCTTCTTGCCTTTGGGTGATCCAGCCCCTCCCCTGGCACCACAATGCCAGAGGTTTTGCAGCAAAAAGAGGAGTTGCACTTCCTTGGGTTGTCAGGTGGAACTGGGATGAGAGCGACCTGTGCCTGGGATAAAGCTAGACTTTGTGCAGCCAGGCTTAGCAAGTGTGGTGTGGTGCATTAGCGTTAATGAATCTGCACCAGTGCATTGCAGACCACAGCAATGAATGCCCACCCGTGGCACCCAGTCGGTGGCACAGTTACTGCTTCCAAAGCACGGTCTGGGAGCTAAAGCTCATGGTTTGCCCAGCAAATGTGCTCAGCCAGGAAAATGTTCCTTGTTTAGGAGTTTATTGCAACCTGTAGTTAGTAAGGAAGCAGCTAACAAGACCCTGGATTTGCTCCCCTCAGCCACCCCACGCTTGCCCTGGCTTTTCCAGGTCTGGGGAGCGGTGGTGCCCTGCCCGGCACCCCAGTGCAAAACCCAGCACCAGCGCCAAACGTGACTTCTCTTACCTCTTCCGATAATGCCAGTCCACATTTCAAGCACAGCTTAGCATGATTTGCAGTAAACAGGATAAGGATGCACCTACCCCAAGCCGGCTGGGTGCTGCTGCTCCGCAATGTTTTAAATGCCTTGTGGTTTAAGGACCTGGCACCCCGAGCTCGGCGCTGCCCCTCACGCTTTCATTGACACTCGGTATTAACAATCCAGGCACCTGAATCCAAGGGGTTATGAGGTTTAGTTTAATTATTCCTGCTTGCATTCTTATCTGTATTAAGAAAAAAAACCCAACCTTAATTACTTCACTAATAGCTTAGCCTTCTTCATGGGGCTTTTTGTTTCCATTAACCATGCTGAAGCCAGCCGCCTCCCGTTGAGCATCGATGCAGGGGCCTGCGAGTGAGGGGGGGTGGGTTGGGGTTTATTAAAGAGAAAAAAGCCAGCTATCAAAAAAGCGTTTAACTACGTTTCCTATTGCAGGTTTCAGAAAACAGTCATTAGGAAATAAATGTTTGCAACTCACAGTAAAGTAACAGCAAATGTCACTGTTTTTAAATAGCACGTGTTGTACCTTGCTTGATTTAGTGCACTGGAAAGCAAACAAACAGGCACCTCTCCAGTCCTCAGCATTATCCAGCGAGAGGGGAAGTGTTAACATTTATTACTCAATAGTAAACATCATTAGCACGACCTTTTTGAGACATTTTAAAGGAAAAATGTACGTGATGCAGAACCTAGAAGTCCTTTCTCTCAGAAACACCCAGGCTTGCAGCTGTGTTCACAGCACCTCTGTATCTCACGGGGAAGCCAAATGCTACCTTCAGCTGGCAAAGGCAGGAGGAATAAATCCGTGCCTCGATCACTCTGCTTCTCTGGGTGCCTTTATCATAGAATCATAGAATGTTTTAGGTTGGAAGGGACCCCTAGAGGTCATCTAGTCCAACCCCCCTGCAGTGAGCAGGGACACCACTAACTAGATCAGGTTGCTCAGAGCCCCATCCAACGTGACCTTGAATGTTTCCAGGGATGGGGCCTCCACCACCTCTCTGGGCAACCTGTTCCAGTGTTTCACCACCCTCATAGTAAAGAATTTCCTCCTTATATCCAGTCTAAACCTACCCTGGTTTAGCTTAAAACCATTACCCCTTGTCCTGTCACAGCTGGCCCTACTAAAAAGATTGTCCCCATCTTTCCTATAGGCCCCCTTTAGATACTGAAAGGCCGTAATCAGGTCTCCCCTCAGCCTTCTCTTCTCCAGACTGAACAAGCCCAAAAAAAATAAAAATAACAATGGCAGACTGCCCCGTGCAGTGCCTCACTTGGATGTGTCTGCAGTCGTGGAAGCTTGACTACCCTACGTTCTCCTACAAATGGACCTTGAGCTTGTTTGGAGGTTCTAGCAGGGGAGCGCAGCTACCGTATACCCTTGACCAATGAACAGTACGTCTCTATCGGGGAAGGTCGTCCTCTTCGACCGAGCGCGCAGCTTCGGGAGGGACGCACATGGAGCGGTGAGGGAGGAAGGGGACACCCGCCTAGCCAGCCAGATCAGCCAAATCAACCCTGGCGATCAATGGGGTGACAGATGTCGCAGCCAGATCGCCCTCACATCCATATCAGTGCTCCAGAGGATGTAGCAGCTCGGGCCGGTCGACCTGGAGAACAATCAGAGGGGGTTCAAAATTTTTGCTGATTTTTTTTTTTTTCCTCATTTCCTATGGATGTTCTACATTGTTGAAGAGCGTGAGTGATGGCCATTTGTGGCTGGAAAGCTGCCCAGCGGAAAAGGACCTGGGGGTGTTGGTCGAGAACTGGCTGAATATGAGCCAGCAGGGTGCCCAGGTGGCCAAGAGGGCCAGCGGCATCCTGGCTTGTATCAGGAGTGGTGTGGCCAGCAGGAGCAGGGCAGGGACCGTGCCCCTGTGCTGGGCACTGGGGGGGCCACCCCTCGACTGCTGGGGTCAGGGTTGGGCCCCTCCCTCCCCGAAGGACCTGGAGGAGCTGGAGCGTGTCCAGAGAAGGGCAGCGGAGCTGGGGAGGGGTCTGGAGCCCCAGGCTGCTGGGGAGCGGCTGGGGGGTGGGGGGGTTAGCCTGGAGCAGGGAGGCTGAGGGGAGCCCTCAGCTCCCCAACTGCCTGAGGGGGGGGGAGCCGGGGGGGTCGGGCTCTGCTCCGGGGGGGGGGAACCCCCCAAAGGGCTGTAGGGGCTGGAAGGGGCTGCCCAGGGAAGGGGTCGAGTCCCCAGCCCTGGGGGGATTTAAGAGCCGGGCAGAGGCGGTGCTGAGGGCCAGGGTTTGGGGGTGGGATGGCAGGGGTAGGGGGGCGGTTGGGCTGGGGGAGCTGAAAGGGCTTTCCCAACCCAAACCATTCTATGGTTCTATTCCAGTAAATGCTATGAAGAAGCGACTGCTTCATTTCTGCTTTATCATCACGTGTGCTATCAGAGCTGTGAGGCAGGAAAGCAGGGTATAACGAAGGTAAGGGTGTAGCTGGTCCTGCAAGTACACTTTCAGGGTACAGAGGAGCACGGTCCTGCACTGCATGGGCTCTTCACCGGGGCGTGCAGCAGCCTTTTTGTGGCACTGCATGGGTCTTGTGGTTCTGCTCTGCGTATTGCACGGAGGGGGATTCTGATGTCCCAAGGGGGGTTAAGCTGGATGGCACTGAGCTTGCATTTTCAGAAATGCCGCCGCAGTGCCAGTGCATGGAGGGACCTTTCCCAGGCATCGCCCTACACCCAGACAGAGAAGTCTGGATGCTGCCTTGTTGTCTGGAAGTAACAAGGAGCATCACCAGCCCCTTCCCTTTTGCAGCAGCAACCAGGGAAGTTTATCTGCACAACGAAATAATCTTTATCTCCGCAGCTTCTCTCTCTTTTCTGTCCTTGGGCACTTCCCAATGCAGCTTGGGAAAAAAAAAAAAAAAAAAAGAAAGAAAACAAAACAGTACTTAAACCTGTCCCTCTGCATCCTCCGCTAGGTTAGAAATCCCCCATTTGATGAAACCTGGTGATTTTGGAGCATGAACCTTTGTGCGCTCAGCTGGGCGTAGCTGGGAGCAATGGAAGAAAGCAGAGGCAGAGTCGCAATCTGGTAAGAGCTGCTCGTTGCACCCGAGCCCAGCTTGTCGTTTGTTATCAGCAAAGACATTTCACTAGGAGTTAAGTAGTTTTTAACAACACAAGGTAAAATTTTGACTGCCAAAAGATATTGGCAGGTCTCAACTTGTCATGAGCCCAATTAGTACAGGGGGTTGAAAGCGCTTTATAACCTGAGCTGGGAGCTGCTCGCTGGCTGTTCAGCATTTGCTGGAATAAAAGGCACGTGTGTGCAATACGCCTGTATGCAATGTGTGTGTGTGCACACCTGTGGGCATCGGCGTCCCGCAGATGGGTGGCATCGGCACAGCCGGCACGCGTCTCTTGCAGGGAGCAGGAGAAGTGATCTGCTAATGCCAGCTCCTGGCCGCGTTCCCCTCAGGAGGAAGGCAATGGGAATATTGACCTTTCCTGTGAGGTGGTGGGCCAAGGCTTCTGCTACCCTACAAAAAAGCAGCTCCCAGCTGTGGCCAGTGGTTTTCCAGCACAGCGCTGTATTTCTTGGCCTGCTGGCTGGGAAGCAGGGGCTGCAGGGGAGGCTGGGCTGGCTAGTCCTGCTGGAACAACACCTGGGCCCTTAATTGCTGGCAAAAAGGGATGAGTTGTGATGAAAGGAGGAAGGGAAGGAAGGGAAGTGCCTGGGCTGGGCAGGACGGCTCTGGTCTGGCAAGGTGTGATCAGGATGGGGCTGGTCCCAACACCTTTCCTCCCATGCCAAGGGTGGTTGTGGGCTGGACGTGCTCCTGCCAGTGCGGTGGCTGACATCACTCCACAGGCTCCGCAGGGTTGGCAAGAGCGGTGCAGCCCAAGCAGCTACGGCATGGTGGATGTCCCCCCAGTCACCAGTGTCACGTAGGCCACAGCTTTCCTCCTCCCTGCTGGGAGGGTGCTGCTGGGGCACGAAGCTGGTGCCCAGCCTGTATGTACGTAGTTGTGCTAGGCTTCCGATAGCATGTCCCAACCAATTTTTGGGTGATAAGAAGTATGTGAAAGAGATTTATTTTCTTCAAGACAAAGCAAAACTGGAGATCAGAAGGATGAAAGGTGGGTGGCACCACGTGTGGAGAAAGAATGCGGGAAAAGTAAATTGCAAGAAGGAAAAAGGGAAGGGAAACCTCCAGGCATCCTCTCTAGAGGCCTTTCTCCCTCAGCCTGTGAGTCCTTCGAGGGGACCTGTACTCTCTGAAAACATCTTTATTAGACCAACCTGTTCTTATACGCTCAGACTTTTGGCTCCCCATTTCATTTTACCTCTAAAAGGTGAAACTCATGATCTAAGAGCTCTTAAATGGAAATAGCCTGGAACAAAAGCTGTGGTAGCCATGACACGCTTGCCTGGCGAAGGAGGAGGCACCATGGCCCTAACGCCGGGATGCAGAAGGGCTGGTGTGGTCAAGGGCAGGTCCTGGAAGCTGGTGGGGTGGGCAGCCCTCTCCATCAGGTTGTGGCACCTCAGCAGTGGGGATGAACCTGCTGCCTGGGGTCCCAGCACTCCCAGGGGTCCCAGCACACCCCTGGTCCCTGCTGCCAGTCCCGGTCCACGCTTCCCGGCTGAGCCTCCTGGCGCTGGCACAGCCCTCGTCTGCCCTGTTCTTATCACGCTCCTTCAAAGAGAACAGTGTCTTTGCAAATTGAGCCACAAATAAGCATTTAAATTACCACTGTAGTATTTTTCCGCACATCAAAAGCCATCAAAAGAGCAACCAGTTGCATCCTAACGGAGAAGCTGCTCTGTGGCTGTTTCAGTTCCTCCTGCTTTCTGTTTGTGGGCAGCTCCCATGGAAAGCCCGTTGTGTGCGTGATGGATCTCAGTAGGGTTGTTAATCACCGTCAACAGCTCGTATCATGCAAAACCACAGTGCTCTTGATGCACCGTGTAATTCCAGGCTGCATGTATTGCCCCCCTGCTGCTCATGCCTATATTTAAAACAACTCTAATTCTTGTTAGATTCAAAGAGCTTTTTGATCGTGTTTTTGCTTTTAGCTCGTGTCACAGTCAGATTGCAGCAGAAAAAATCCATCGTAGTGTTTGGTGATTGTCTCCTGTGAAACAACTCAGTTATCTCACAGGGGCACATTTTAACATAGATGGAACTGGGCATTTCCCACAGCCCTGCAAAGGTTTGGTGTTGGCCAACTGGCTCTGTCAAATGCCTTTGCTCAAGTAGCAAAGACTTAGAGTAAAATCTTTTGAAAGTGTGTTTTCTTGATAGCTGATAGATTGCTCGTGTTGGGTCTCACATCCTGATGGGGACAAAAGATTTGTGACGCCTTGTGATTTTTCTTTATATGGGGGTAAATGCTGAAATGAGGTAATGATATTCTGTTTATTTTTGTAAGGAAATAAAGAAGTGAAGGAGCAGTAGTTTATTAGATAAAAGATAACGTAGCTGGGCCTGTGTTAGGGTAATTTGGTACAAATGCCTCAGAAAAACTTAAGTTGGTACGTGTTTCAGGTGAAACACAAGCAAGCTCCGGGCGTCTGGGTAGGGAGGTGTGATTCTTACCAAATCAGTGCTTATTTATCGGTAACAGTGCATCATAAAACAAAGCAAGATTTTAGGGCTGAAGGGAGATGGTTTTGATGGAAGTGGAGAAATGCTCGGCCAGCTGTACTCAAAGGTTTTATTAGCATGTGGGGTGCTTTTACAGTTGAATGTGAGCAGCTGGAGATATGGAGATACAGAGAAATGGGACAGGCATGTTTGCGAAGGAGAAACCTGGCAAGGACTGGCCTCAGCTCCTGCCGGGGCCATGCCATTTGGCAGCTTCACCTTCCTGAAGGATTTGCAGCTCTCACCCAGCTCAGATGCGCCTCTGTAATGTCTGGTACCCAGCATGTTTCTTGTGAAGGGTGGCCCTGAGCATGGCTGCCTGGAGCTGTTAGAGCCCGTCCCGCTCACGGTTGCCTGACACACAGAAATCAGACCGAAATCCCCTCGCCCATACCTGGGGGGGCATCTCCATCCCACCCTCTGCGCCCGCAGGGCCAGCCCGGCTTCCTCCAGCCCTGTTGCCCTCAGCCCTGCCTGCGACGACGGCAGCACCGGACTGATTCCCCAACTTTCTGTGCTGTTGTAGGGCAATAGTTTAACTTGCCCTCCCCCCAGAAAACCTTCTCCCCTCATGTTTCATACATAGAACCTCTCTTTCTCCTGAGGCCAAAATTGAGTATTCCAAATTATTTTTTTTCTAGTAGGGCAAAACCAAACTGGTGTGTACGACAATGGATGGGCTCGCACTGGGATCTCTCAGGACTGGGAGCAAAAGCTTATGAGAAGAAGAAAACATCCACATGCCTTTGCTGAATCAGAAGTGGAAGGGCTTGCTCCCAGCAGATCTCAGAGGAGTCTGGCAAAATTAAATATATCAAACACTTGGTGTTGCAAATGTCTTACCGAAATCAATTCCTTAGGAAAAGGAAGGTGGGGTGTTAAGTTTGAAACACAGAGTGGGGGACAGCATAGGCAAAGTCATCCATCAGGAATTTTCCATGGAGAAATGACTGGCATGTTATATATTGCATCTTGTTTTTCAGTTCAGGGTTTGTAATCCTGCCTCCCAGCAGTTACTCTCTGCACTTTCAGCTTGCACGTTGCAGATCTGGGACCAGAGCTTCTCCATGCCCCATCCCACCCCTCCTGAGGGCTGCCGCTGGTCAGCCCTGAGCTGGGGTGGCTGAGAAAGCAGGAGGTGCTTTTTGAGAGTCTGGCCGTACATGGCAGCAGATTTTCTTCATTCCTTTGAAGTATTTTGAATTTTGTAGCTCAGTGAAATCTGCCTGATAAAAATGTAGGGTCTGGCTCTTGGTAGCGTTGAAGATAAAGGCAAATAACTGCATTTCTTTCTTTCATCTTTATGTCTTCTGCAAAAGTAATGTGCATCTACCGGTGTTGTTAATATTCATATTTCTGTGCTTTCCTCTGATGGAAAGATGCTTCACTAAGTATAAGCCCTTGGCAAAATGTAGTTGGGATAAGTAAAAAGTAAAAAAAATAATAAAAATCTGGCTCTTAATTCTTCTTCTGCATTCCTGATTCAGATTTGGTAATTAGACCCTGAAGTTTTTTGTATTTCAGATTTTACAGTTGACCTTCTTCTCCTCGAGTTTTTATCCCCCCCAATCATCTCTCCATATCCCAGATGGCAGTTTGGGTTGATAAATCCATTGGAGCTCATCTCCAGCCTGCTGCAGAGACCTCCCAGCGCTGTAGGACCTTCCATCCTGCTCCACCACAAAGACTGGGAACCGACTTTACCAGCAGCAGGGCTGGGCGGAGGCTGGCTCCCGAGGTGGTGGTGCCTCCAGAGCAGCACCCAGCTCCCTGCCCGCTGTCCGAGTGCTTCAGGTGGGGCTGCAAGATGGTGGGAGTTCACCTTATCCTCCAACCACTGCCAGCCTCCCCATTACTAAATTCATCTCTTACCTTCCCTGGACTCCAACCACCTCTCCCTTTCATGCATTGTATTTCGCTCTCCACTGCTGGAAATACCTCATCATCAGCTGCTGTGTGAAAATGCTTGATATAAGACTTGATAGATAAGGTATAGAGTCCTTCACCAGCTTCTGCTGAGGAAGATGCCTGCAAGGGTCTCCCTCTCTTTTCCACTTGCCTTGTCCTTCCAGGGAACATGGTTGTATGAGGCCTGTGGTTCACAAGAACTCAAATGTAAAACCTAAACCCCCGTGGATAACAACAATGGTACAGCCTATGCTAGAAAAAGTTGGAGTCGTGTCCTTTGAAATGACATTGCCACCTCAAACTATTAGTAGTTAATAGTCAAGCTCTTCTTGCTAGAAAGAAATCTTGCCTATCCCGCCCTATGTTTGGCTTTGTCTACTTTAAGGGTGCCTCTTACTGAGGACTTGTACCTGCCCTGTGGTTAATTAGTTTGCTTTTCTTTCTGCATGTCAGACTGAAGAATTCTGAGGTTTCAGAAGAAATTCTTGTTATTTGATCCAGCACTTTTGACCATGGACTTTCAACGAAAATATCATCTCGTCCCGCAATTTTATTTGGGTAGTTCATGTCTGCCACACTGGAACATCCTTTTACTAATAAAACTAATGGTTCTGCATGTAATTCTTCTTTTTTTATTTCCATTTTGAATACTTCCAGGTGCATACTGATGTACTGGGGCTAGATACATAAATAAATAGTGTCTGTAAGAGTCAGCGATACTCTCAAGTTTTGGGGTTTCTTTTTTAGCTTCCCTTTTTAAAATCAAGTGGAAACCATGTATTTTATTGCAGTATTTTCCTCTGATTAGTCCCCACAAATGATTATGCCAAGAGCAGTCAGCTAGCAGGAGCACGAATCTTTTCAGCCATCAAAGCAAACAGTAGTTGTTATGAGCCCAGGACAATTTGAATATAATTTAATAATGGCACCTAAATCCATACTTGTCAGGTAGCCTGACACCAGGATCCCAGGAAATAATGAGCTTGGGAAGGCAGGGGCCGCAGCGGAGCGCTCCTCGCTCTCCCCTCTAATTGCAGCCCGCGCGGCCGGCGAGCGCAGCCCGAGTGGCGCTGACCTTTCCGGCAGCCTCTGGAGCGGCTCCGCTTGGAACGACCGAGCCTTTTGCTCGCCGAGCTCCCTTCGCTCCCTCTGCTTCGTTAGGCAGGCGCTGGAGAGACAGGCTAATAAAAGGCAAGATTTAGATCAGTCACTACGCAACAGTGCAGAAAACCAAAAATCAATCAGCTGGCCATTTGGATAATTCCAAACCACAGATTTCATATGCCGCCGGCCTGGGGGAGAACGTGCGCTCCCCAGCTAATTGCCCTGAAGTCAGATGCATGGTCACAACACTGTGAACACAACTCCCTGCCTCACATCTTATCTATTCCTCTGCTCCTGCCTCACCTTCTGAAGTGAATGATCGGGTGTGGGGAACCATTAAGTACAGTGAGTGATTGTACCGGGCTCCCCAGTTCAAAAAAGATGAGGAACTCCTAGAAAGAGTTCAGAGGAGGGCAACAAGGATGATGGGGGGGACTGGAGCATCTCCCCTATGAGGAAAGGCTGAGGGAGCTGGGCTTGTTCAGCCTGGAGAAAAGAAGGCTGAGAGGGGATCTCATCAACACCTACAAATATCTCCAGGGTGGGGGTCACCAGGACGGAGCCAGACTCTTCCCAGTGGTGCCCAGCACCAGGACAAGGGGCCATGGGCACAACCTGAAGCAGAAGAGGTTCCAGTTGAACGGGAGGAAGAACTTGTTGACTGTGAGGGTGATGGAGCCCTGGCCCAGGCTGCCCAGGGGGGCTGTGGAGTCTCCTTCTCTGGAGATCTTCAACCCCCGCCTGGACGAAGTCCTATGTAACATGCTCTAGGTGAACCTGCTTTAGCAGGGGGGTTGGACTAGATGATCTCTCGAGGTCCCTTCCAACCCTTGCGATTCTGTGAGAAACCGTGACGTTACAGTGAGACCAGCACCCGCCTCGAGACACCAATTAGAACCATTAGATGTTTCGTATTAGTTGTACCGGTGTGAGATTTGGAATTAGAAGGTGTTTTCCTCTCGCTCTCTGAAAAGGGCCGCACGGACTCGATTTGCTCCCCGGCTGCAGCACGGTGTTCTTACAGCACGGGTCCGAAATCTGCCGGCACAAGAGGTGAGCCAAGCAGTGCTCAGCCCCGCAGCCCCTGCCGGTGCAACTAAGAGCCGTCCCCCGAGCAAAGCTGCAGAGGGCTCCCCTGCTTGATGCATTTTTAAGGTGAAAAAGCCCCGATGCCACAGTTTGTTAGATACTGCACTTGAGTGTGCTGAAAATGAATTCCTCTGGGTGTAGGGTTTTATTCTCATTGTGGCTCTGTCGCCTAATCAAGAATCGAGCCACAATCTGAACTATTTTTTAATATAAACTATCGTGCCCGCCATAGATCCCATGGGAAAACAACCTGTGCTGGACAGATGGCTGTGTGTTTATCCCTGTGCCACGCCACATCCAGACTCCGAGCTGATCATTCTGTCGTCCGCTGTAGTTCTTGCGGTTTGGTCCATACTGACCGTGCCTATCACTCGCAGCAGTATCCACGCTGTTGTTATTCATAAAGTGCTTTGCAAGCGTGGGAAGATTTTCACCCTTTCTGATGTGTATGACGTGGGACATATCCTATCACTGTGTAAAGGAAAAATAAAGGTCGTGGAAAGACCGCAGCATATCTGCAAATGCGATTTATGGGCCCCTCTCCCTCTGACTTGTACATTCATACCTATCTAAACATGATAGGTCATGGTTTGGAAGAATCCACTGATCGTCTCACAGACTCCCTTAACCAGAAGTATTTATTGAAGACAAAAAGAAAATGTTGTGTTTGTCATACATCTACCAGTGAGGAATTAATTAAAACAGCAAGGCACACCTACAGGAGAATTACAGCTCTATTATTTTTCAGGACTCTGTTATTAAAAATAAGAAGTGAAGCTATTAGCATTAGATTTACTTAGTATTAACTCCACTGTTCAAAAAGCCATTCAGAAAGCCCATAAAGTCAGGCAGTTCCTAATAGGCAATTTTAAGACAACTGGGTAACTGAAGTGTGAAAGGCTGAAATGCCCAAAAGGTCAGATGCTGCAGAGATCTGATTTTTCTACCCAGTAAGAGTCTTAATGACTAGTTTAATTACATGACATCTTACAGCACGTTGATTCAACGAATCCAAGGAAGTCAGGAATTACTGTTTTCCTGGATAAATAATTTGAAAATAAGATGAACTGTTAAAAAAAAAATTGACTGCTTCAAAAGGTTTCCACGGGCGGTCTCACAGTTCAGTAGAGCTAAAATAAGAGCTGAAACGTCATTGAGCTACAAGCACTTAACTGGAATATATTTTTGTAAGTTTGCTTTTCCCTCTCTGATAACCAGACTGTGATGGATATAAACAAACTTTGGAACTGAAGTTGGTCACAGGATTAATTGCAAGTGATATTCAGCACATCGCAGCCTCTGTTCCTTGCTGCCCAGCGGTGGACACCTCTACATCCCAGTTACGTCCCTTCGGCCCATGGGTCACCTCCACAGCGTAGACGTTTGCTCCTCATCCCTGCTTCCCCCTCCTGTGGTGTCCCAGCACTGGTGCCACTTCTCCCAGTCTTGCTACCCACACTGCTGGTGACTGCTGGGGGACAGCGGGCTTGTGTTAGTACTTGCACTCTGCCAGGTGAAGGCAGGGAGACTTTGAGGGTGTTGCACAGCTCTTGGAAGGGGTAGTTGAACCAGTCTTTGCTGAAGGTGTCACTCTCGGTGGTACTGATCCTCCGTAACAGGGGGACCATTCTTCTAAACAACAGGAGTTACGCTACTGGTTTTCATTGGAGCGTGTTGCAGTGCTTGTTGGGTTTTCATAGAATCACAGAATCACAGAATGTTTTGGGTTGGAAGGAACCCTTAGAGGTCACCCAGCCCAACCCCCTCGCAGGAGCAGGGACACCTTTAACCACATCATGTTGCTCACAGCCCCGTCCAATCTGGCCTGGAATGTTCCCAGGGATGGGGCCTTGTCATGGTTTAGCCCTGGCTGGACACCAGGGGCTCACCAAAGCCGCTCTATCACTCCCCTCTAACGAGACAGAGGAGAGAAAAAGTAAATCAAAAGGGCTCGTGGGTCGAGATAAGGACAGGGAGAGATCATTTTATCAGTTACCATCATGGGCAAAACAGACTCCACTTGAAAGAAATAATTAATTTATTATCAATCGAAATCAGAGAAGGAGAGGAGAAAAACTGCTAGATCTTAAAAACCTTTCCCCCCGCCCCTCCCTTCTTTCTGGGCTCAACTTCACTCCCAGCTCCTCTACCTACTCCCCCCCAGCGGCACAGGGGGATGGGAATGGGGGTTCGGGTCACTTCATCACATGTCGTCTCTGCCGCTTCTTCTTCCCTAGGGAGAGGACTCTTCCCCTGCTCATGTGTGGGGTCCCACTCATGGGAGACAGTCCTCTACGAACTTCTCCAATGTGAGTCCTTCCCACGGGCTACAGTTCTTCACGAACTGCTCCAGCATGGGTCCATAATTCCCACGGGGTGCAGTCCCTCAGGAGCAGACTGCTCCAGCGTTGGGTCCCCCATGGGGTCACAAGTTCTTCCAGCAAACCTGATCCCCCCTTCAGGCATCCACCCGCTCCGGCGTGGGGTCCTCCATGGGCTGCAGGGGGACAGCCTGCTTCACCATGGTCTTCACCACGGGCCGCAGGGGAATCTCTGCTCCGGCGCCTGGAGCACCTCCTGCCCCTCCTTCACTGCCCTTGGTGCCTGCAGGGCTGTTTTCTCTCCCATCCTCTCACTTCTCTTCTCTCTCCAGCTACTGAGCTGCAGATGATGTTTTCCCTTCTTAAATATGTTATCCCAGAGGCGCTTCCACTGTTGCTGATTGGCTTGGCCTTGGCCAGCAGCGGACACAGGGAATACTTCTAGCAGCTTCTCACAGAAGCCACCCCTGTAGCCCCCCCACTACCAAGACCTTGCCACAGAAACCCAATACAGGCCTCCACCCCCTCTCTGGGCAACCCCTGCCAGGGTTTCACCACCCTCACTGGAAAGAATTTCTGCCTTAGATCCAGTCTAACCCTCCCCTGCTTCAGTTTAAAGCCATCCCCCCTTGTCCTGTCCCAGCTGGCCCTACTAAAAAGCTTGCCCGGCCCCCCCCTCTGCCCGGCTGACACCCCCACCTCCCGCCTGGCCCCAGAGCAGAGGGGCTCCAGCCCTCGGAGCATTTTAGTAGCCCTCCCCTGGCCCCGCTCCAACAGCTCCATGTCCTCCTTGTGCTGAGGGCTCCCGAGCTGGACGCAGGGCTCCAGGGGAGGTCTCCCCAGAGCAGAGCAGAGGGGCACAATCCCCTCCCTCCACGCTGGCCACGCTTCTGATGCAGCCCAGGGTAGGGTTGGCTTCTGGGCTGCCAGCGCCCATGGCCGGCTCATGGCCAGCTTTTCATCCATCAGCACCCCCAAGTCCCCCTTGGCAGGGCTGCTCTCCATCCCTTTCCCAGCCTTCCTGTGAGAAAATGTTCTCCTTATCATGCAGATGGATGATTTCACCATGATAAGGCTAAGGTCCTCGGAGATGCTAAGGCTGCTGATTCTAGGGTGATTTCAGCCAGCATTAGACACCAAAGGCCTTCTGAGGAGCTTGGGCTAAGTGGTTGCCCCAGGTCTGGCAACGAGCCCGCGCAGGATGCCACGTTATGTTTCTTCCATCTCCTTTCCTCATTACAGGAAGAGGGGACATTGTATTAGCACCGGGGGGGTGGCCCACACATAAATAACATGTAGGAGTTGTTCAGTCTCTCCACGGCCTGGGTGACTGTGTACAGTTGTATCAAATTGGTGGAGGACTTCCAAGAACCATCTCCATAGGTGTATAAATAGCACTTAAATGAGTGTTAATAACACAGCTTTATTTATAACTTATTTTCCCAGTCACTGGCACACAGAACAAGGATAGTGATAGGAGGACTAAGGAATGTGTCCAAAATGCTCTTGAAATCTGGGGGATGAATGCAGCATAGCCATCAGTACCAGGGATTTTCACAGCCTCCGCCGAGAGCTGCAGTGGTGTAATTTCTGCTGTGTAGTGTCACTGTTCTGCATGGAAATACCGTCTATTTTTCACTTGAGCAAGCAGGCACAAAGGAGCACCAGCTGACATAATTTATTTGGGCTTTCAAAATGTCTTCAGCCAAGTCCCAGAACAGAGAGCAGGAATAAATGGCCATTTGACTGTGGCAAAAGGTTAACGGTAGGGTGTCCAAAGATTTCCACATGGGGACTGTTGCTGTCTGGCATGCTAATTAATGATGTGAGGAAGGGAATGATTACTGATGTGGTACATTTGCAGATGATAGAGTTATTTAGATCAGCCAAAGCTACAATTCTCCAGCCTAAAGGGACCCTAATGAAGCAAGGTGATCAACAAGATGACAGCAAATAAAACTCAACGTTGTGAGCTACAACTTAGGTAGGACAGAATAATTTGGAAAGCTCATATGTCTGGAACAAACAGCAGCAACATGAATCACAGAAATACCGCGTGGAAGGGATCGCTGAAGGTCATCCCACCAACATCCCACCTTGGAGCACCAGAGCAGGTCAGCTGTGACTTTGTCTAGACGAGTTTGGAGTCTCCAGGGATGGAGACTGCACCACCTTTGGGTGCCTCTTCCACAGCTGCCTATGCTAACATCTTATCTAAAGCCTCCCAAATTCCTGCTGACCCTACCAAGAAGGGTTTGGCTTGGCAGCTACCCTTCAAGTGGTGGTAGGCTGCCATTTGAGCCATAGGCCCCTCGTTGTTGGTGACATGCTCTTGGCCCCTGGCCATCTGGGTAGCTGATGGATGGAGTCTCTCTAGTGTCTCTGTATTCTCTTTCTTGATGACAGCAAACCAGCTTGTCGAACCTAGGTCAAATTTCATTAAAAAAATTGGGCAAAATCAAACCTTTTTCTTTACTAGATCTTGTAGGAACTTTTCATTGGAAATGTCTTGACACAAATAGCCTTTTTTATTAGTCAATGTCTCTAAAATGCCTGCCTAGAGTTATACCAGCCATGTCAATCTGTGCAAGTGGTCAGGAAAAGATAAGGTACCTCAGTACTGGTTGATTTTTGCACGTTGTCCGAAGTCAGTTACTCACTTTGTCTTCAGGAATGAGCATTGTCCTGCTGCAAACCAGCAATCTCAGCAGCCATAGCCAGCTCTGCCTAGACCCCAGCCCCGTCTCCTGTCCACCTGGGCTGTTTAAAGACTGCCTTGTCCTACTAATCAGCTCTGAATACACGCGTCTGGCTGGGAGCTGAGTTTAGCCTGGGCTCACCCCTGAGCTTGGTGTAGGGGCAAAGTGCCAGCCAGCCCCATCCTACCGCTTGCCCCCAGCCAGCCCCATCCCACCGCTTGCGCCCAGCCAGCCCCATCCCACCGCTTGCACCCAGCCAGCCCCGCTGTCCCAGCTGTGGGATCTGCCTTCCCTGCACCTTACGTGCATCTCCTTCGGCTGGTAATGAGATTAACGCCCGTGCCGTCAGAGTAAACGGCAAGTGACATAGCTAGAATTAAGAAATTAATATGACTGGGTTTTAAATTGCGGAGGAGTTCTGCTGGGGGTTTAAAGGTGATCAGACGGCAGACACAGCACGCTGAATATTGATTTTTCTGTATGACAAGTACTATTTTTGTATTCTTGACTGTCAAATAAACAAAGCCTACAATACAAATTAAAGGGGCATGTCCAATAAATCCCATGTTTATAAAATAGCTGGATTCTACAGGGTAGATTAATTATGGATGGCAATTAATTTGAGCTGCTAACAGCTAAAATCATGAATATTTTAGTGGAAGTCCACCTACAGCACTGGCCCTGGAAATTACATCCTACGTTCCAGTGCCTGCTTTTATTCTGAAAACATTGCTTCCATTTGTGATGGGAAGCAACAGCTTATAAACACAGCAATAACCATACAGCACCACACGCTTTCGGCTTTTCTGTATGCCAGATGAGTCATCCCAGTTATTTTGTGTTACAATATTATCAGAATGGATCTCATGATATGATTATAATGCATGTAAAGCTTAGCAAGGAAATACTATATAAATTTTTAATATAATTTTCTATTCAGTGCTCATGTTTGTAGTGCACAGAGGCAAATTATTTTAACTCGTTTATGCCAGAGTGCATGGCTTCTGCTTGAATGACTTTATCTCCATCATCCAAAAATCAGTGTGATAAGAAAACACTTACTACATAATTTTATGAATATTGTGCCATGTACATACTATGTGAAGATCGCCTATAGTATATAATTGTCTATTTTTCTATTTGAATTTTTATTTCATCCTGCTGACTGCCAGATAAGACAAGACTTTTATAGAAATTAATCATTTTCCATCACATGGTTCTTCAAACGCAGAAGTGAAATACCAGTTTTCCAGCTCATCATGCTTGTCTGAAGGTCAAAGAAGCTACAGAAAGGTGACTTTTTTCCCCCAAAACATACCAGCCAAGTGATCAGGGTTCACTGAAATGATATCTGGCATTTATCAAAATCATATTTCTTATTTTTCTTATTTTCATATTTTTCTATTGTGGGATTCACTTGCAGAGTGGAGAGTTTTAATGCCTAGATAAGTAAGGGTTTGCTAGCAATATCCAGGATTCGTCTCACAGGAAGAGCTTCCCCTCCCCAGCCCATCCGTGCAGTTTTGCTCTTTCTGCGGGCTATAGCAGACAGACATCCATCCTCAGGGAGCTTACCCAGCCTCCTGGGAAGATTTAAAAGAGAGGCACTGAACGCAATGTCATAAAGTGCAAAATCATAATGGAAGAAAATACCAGGTGCATTCCAGAACAAAACATGAGCCACGTTGCAGTCTTGTGTAGCTGAGCTGTAAAGCAATTAGCAGCACAATGCTCAGGTGCAGTTGGGTTTGTGTCAACCCAGAGCAGCAGATATTCCTCGGAAGGAAAGAACAGTGATCGTGACTTTTTTTTTTTCCGTTTCCCTGAGAATTTTGCCCTTCTGCTGGCTCATCATTTGTAAGAAAGAAGCATGAAAAGAAATTGCCTAGGTGTGGAGTGGCCCAGCCTGATGAGAGAGTTAATTAAGAGGAGGCTTCTCTCAACAGGGGAAACCAACAGTATCGGAATAGCAAATGCAACAGACCTTGAGGAAAAGCATAGAGAAACTCTCAGTTGGGAAATACTCCATGTCTGTTCCCAAACACTCTGACAATGCTTATTCATCCCCACTTGAGCCAAAACATTTGCAGTGGGAGTTGAGAAATTGAGGGGAAAATGAGCGCCAAGGGCAGCTGCTGGAGAGGGGAGAATTTCCAAAAGGGCAGGAGGCTTCCCCAGAGGGATGCAGCCTGGGCAAAGAAGATTTAGAAAAATTCACAGGAGCAGGTTGAGGTTTGTGTAAGGAAGGGGGAAGGTGTTCAGGTATGCACCTTGTGGGTTGAGTGAGAACATCGCAGAATCATAGAGTCATTCAGGTTGGAAAAGCCCTTTAAGATCATCAAGCCCAACTGTTACCCTAACCCTGCCATCCCACCACTAAAGCACGTCATCGTGTGAATTCATGTATCCCTGCTTTTTTAGAAGGGACCAGTCATTTAAATCACCAGCTTTTGTGGATTGCAGAGGGAAAAAATCTGAAGGTACCAATCAGAGTTGGGTTTTTTGGGAAGACTGGGGGAGAAATAGTCTAAGAAAGGCCATAATGTGTGTATTCATATTGAGAAAGGAGACGATAGTGAACTCTGCCTCCCAGGGGATGCAGTCAGGTGAGAGTAAGAGGAGTTTGTAGCATGGACGGGGCGAGCATGACCACTGTCGGTAAACCTGAGGGGCAGCAGTCATCAGAGGAGACCTGAGAGATGGCTGGAGCAGCAAATCTTCAGGGGTAATGCAAGGCAGAGGTGGCCGCAGTGGGGCTGTTTGAAGGCTGGACAGGGTTTTAAAAGCAGGGCACAAATGGAGGGAGAGCTTTGGCATGCTTCAGATGCCATGGGAAGAGCACTGAAGATTAAAAAAACAGCTGCAGTAGTAAAGACTTCAGGGTTATTTTTACAGCCAACTGGCCAAGTCGGAGACATCTGTAGGTATCCTACACAGAGAAGGACAAAGATAATTGCAAAGTTGCAGCCACACGGCTCCATCCTTTGGAGTCTGTAGCTCTGTGTCCTCCATAATCAAGCAGGCTGGCACAATTAACTTGGCGTTAATCACACCCCTTCTCCACGCTGGTAGCAGAACTTACTGGGGAAGGGAAAAAGTGAGGCTCATGAATATTTATGGTTGGTATTTACACGGGCAGAGCCTGGCTATGGACACAAAAAAGCATAAAACAGTTTAAGGCTCTGCTTTATTCTTAGACTAAATGCTGCTGCTTGACAAGTCTTCTTCCATAAAAGTGCGGACACAAGAAGTGATATAAATGGGAAGAGTAAAGGTCAGCCTGACTGCTCTGGCATGCATCAGAGGATTAACATTTTAGAGAAGACACAGAAAGTCTCCGTGTTTAGTTTCCAGCCCTGTCTGCGAGGGGCTGAGGCAGGACAGAAAGGGCTGCATTTCTTTTCTGTGACCGATAAAAAGTGCCCAGAGACCTGGCCATGGCCACGCCACTCTCAAATTTTGATTACTTTTCATGGAGGACTTCTCCAGAAAAGTGAGAAATTAATGGTCTGGTATCGCAAGGAACAAGTAAGGCACTTCTAAGGCAGTGTAGTTCATAATCCAGATTTAAAAAAGGAAGTTGGCTTTGTTAACACTAATTTAATTCAGATTCTGAACACTTCTCTGAGAAGAAAAGCTTGGGAAAGATTCGCACGCCCAACTCTTTCAGCTGCAGAATGAGAAAGCTTCTTTTTAGATTTTCTGGTTAAAGCAGATTAGATGAGACTTAATATTCTTGATTTATTTGTTTACGTATTTATTTGTTTTTTAAACCTAAGGGTAAAAAACATGAGCAGATTTTAAGTTCTTTCATCTCCAGGCACAGTAATTTCATTTTAAACCTTGCTTATATAACACAAACCAGCAAATTTGTGATTCCCTTTTCCATTTAAATAGCCTTCAGTATTTATTGCATGGAGTTAAAAAACTCGATCCTGCGGCTCAGCACGCAGCAGATCAGTCAATTACAAAGCCAGAAGGAACTTCTGCTTGATACCAGCCATAAAGCTGCCCGGAATTAATTTCTATTTTAACTAGAGGAGATATCTTAAGAAAAAAGTCCAGTTTGGATTTTTTTTGTTTACCATTGACATTGACTCTAACCAATACCCATAGTCTTTAAGGTGACAAATGTATTTAAAAAAAAAAAAAACAATGGATAAAAAGGGGTCCTCTTCCTTTCCTCTTCAAGCCAAGGTGTCTGAATGCTGCCAGCAAGCCCCGTCCAGCCTTCCCCTCCTCAGGCTGAGTGCGTGGAGCTCCCCAGATGACCGCATGGCCCTGGGGACCCTTTCCACTATGTGGATGTCCTTCTTGACTTACACACGCAGAAGAGGACCCGATACCCTGCAGCAGCGATGAACGCAGAAGCTTCCCTCCCAGCTCTCTGCTTGCCCTCTCTATACTCACAAAATTTGCTTCAGCTTTTGTGGCCGCAGTGTTGGAAGCCAATGTGATGTTCATCCGCCATGGACCCCAAGTCACGCCCAAAGCCACGGTGCTGATGGTAAAGTCCCCCGCCTCCAGGAGTGGCCTCAGTCCTTCCTTCTTGAACCTGGGACGTTAAAATTGTCTTTTATAATTGACCTTGCCTTGAGATCAGTGATTTGCATATGCCAAGCTGACCAACAATCTGGAGAGCTCCGTTATCCCCTCATCCCCATCTGCATCCCCACAGTCTTTGTGCCATCTGCAGGCTTTATACAGCGTGGTTTTATGTTTCTTCCCAGGCCATTGATTGAAATGCTTAATAACCCAGGCTGAAGACCAGTTCTTTGGTACCCTATTAGCGATGCACCAGTACACAGACCCCAAAGTCACGGTGCCACTGAGACCCATCAGCCAGTTTTAATTCCACATAAACTGTGCCGTGCTGCAGAGCTGTTCTGCTGCCGTACCAAAACGCTGTGCTGCAGAAATCGGGAGAACATTTTGCTTCTTACAGTAAAACCTAACTGCTGGGGTTAATCTTTCCTGCAGGAAATGCCTGTGATGGAGGTAAGGATGCCTCAGGATTTGGTTGTGTCCCTTTGTATTTAAGATGAAGAGTGGTAGTGAGGGACTGGAAGAAATGGGGACTAACGTCTGTGAGGAAGACAGAGCGTCTGTGTGTTTTTGCTGATTTTCAGGAAAACAAGTTGTGTTCAGGACTTCTGCATTTGTATGCAAAAAAAAAAAAGGGCTGATTAATGCCTAAATCATTGTACCAAGTCATCTACATAATCTAAATGTATTATGTAAATTTTAGGATAAACTTGTTTTAAGAATTTGTTAAAATATGAAAATGTGTTGAAGCAAATATTTTTCCATAGTTTCCTCATACAGAATAGAAATCTCAGTCGTCTCACTAACCTTAAGGCACTTCTTTTTCCAAGTCAGAAACCGAGACTATTGAGATTAACATGCAGGTAACCATACAGGCAGCAGAGATTTAAAACTCCAATTAATACAATCCAGAGACTGACATTTCAAATACCGTTTGCTTGATACTGCCAAAATATAGATGTCTGCCTAAGCGTTAATACTGTGTGGTTTAATATGTAGTATTATTGAGGTCTGTTTCTTGTGCTGTCCAATAGAAAAACCAGTAACTCCTTCTGGAATCTGGACTGAGGATCGTGTCCTGCTCCAGTGGTGGTGCCACTGGCTGAGGACCTTGCCACCAGCCATCACCAAGTGCCATGACCCTGCCCCGCTGCCGCTGCCTCGGTGCTCACAGCCCACCTCTGTGGAAGGGCTCTTGGGCAAAAACTCAAAGTGGCACCCTTTGCTATTTCATCTGACCTGTGCCAGCCACCAGCCGGACGGTGATGGATGTCCTGCTTCCCGCCAGCCTCCTCCAGACACCGTGGGACATGTTCCTCGAAAAGCAGCGGGTGGTTTGCTCACCTTCTTACAATTTTGGAGTGACTGTTTCTAACCAAATTAGATTAACCTGAATAGGAAGTTTTTAGCAGGGTCTGTAGCGATAGGACAAGGGGGGATGGTTTTAAACTAAAAGAGGGGAGATTCAGACTGGATCTAAGGCAGAAATTCTTTACCATGAGGGGGGTGAAACCCTGGCAGGGGTTGCCCAGAGAAGGGGTGGAGGCCCCATCCCTGGGACCATTCCAGGCCAGGTTGGAGGGGGCTGTGAGCAACCTGATGTGGTTCAAGGTGTCCCTGCTCCTGCAGGGGGGTTGGGCTGGGTGACCTCTGGGGGTCCCTTCCCACCCAAACCATTCTGTGATTCTGTGTTTCTATGATTCTATGATCTTATAGTGTCCAAGAAGAGGAGAAGAGATGTTTCACATCTCACGGTCTGTGGGAAGAGCACTACAAACCAAGTTTACAAATGAAAAGAGAAATGGGTCGGGAGGCTGAGGTGTGGAGATGGCGTTTTGCTCTTGAGCAGGGGGTGGTGAAGGCTGTGATACCTCATTTATCTCTTAGGGCTGTGATCAATACACCATTTGTATTTACTTCCCCAGCGTCAGAAGCGTGGACCAAATCCCTGAGAAGTGCCAACCAGACAATTGTCTCGGGTATGATTAAATAAAATAATTAAATAGGGCCTATTCCTTTTTAATTAGATTGCATCAGAGCTTCTTCCATTACAGAAAAGATGATTCAGTTCAATTAGCTCTATTCTCAGATGTGAAGCATTCTAACATACTTTTTTTTCCTTTGTTAAATTAATTTAATTAGAAAACACTATTTTTATGAAACAGGATACTGTAGCTTCAAGAAATGAATTCTCATATGCAGAGTACTTGGGAAAAAAAGCAATGAAAGTAATTCTGATAAGTAAGCCTCAGACTGGATATCTCTATTGTTGCTCATGCCCTGAGGTTATATTTTTAATTGCATGTAATAAATATAACTTTATTAATTAGAAATTATCTGGAAAGGAAAGAGACCTTTTTTTTTTTCTGCTTTATGGTGTACAGAGGCTTAAAATAAAATTACTGTTCCTAGGGGTAGGTACATCTAATCTACCTTTCTTTTTTTTTTGCTCTGAGGCTGACAATAAAATCAAGAATATAAAACCTTCTCTTGTTTGGGGAGGTTTTCTTGGTTGGGTGGTTTTGTTCATCGGAGAAGCAGGTTGTTAGCCTTCAACTGAAGGGAATTTGGGAAGTTTCTTACGTGGCTATTTCTCAGGAGAACTTTTTCCCCTGGGTTTGTGATGGGAATCCCACTTGCCAATGAAACCAGGGCGTCCATGCTTTGCGTTCATTTTTCCCTTGCATCAGATTTTTGTATCTTATTTCTTGCAAGGCCACGACATTAATTTTCTATTCTGCAAGATGTCTTCCATATGCAAAATGCTAACTTGGGGGTAATGATGGGATTTCAGATTGAGGACTTGACTGTAGGACATAAGAAAAAGGGAAATAGTAAGGCATGGAATATTTTGTCCCTTGTCTCACTCTTAAATTTGAAATGAGAAAAAAAATCCATAGATTTCAGATATCCTTGCTGCAATAAATTTTTCTCAGCTGTACAGGCCAAGTTGACTTGTCTCACTCTTAAATTTGAAATGAGAAAAAAAATCCATATATTTCAGATATCCTTGCTGCAATAAATTTTTCTCAGCTGTACAGGCCAAGTTGACTTGACACACAAATAATGACTAAGATGTTTCAAATTTTGCTTGATTTCATATGAAGAGTGAGAAAAACTTCCCACATTTTGAGCTGTGTCCTCGCGGGAGCTTCCCAGCAGCAGCTCTCCTCTCACAGCACGGCTCCTGCACCAGGAGCAGCCCTGGAACTTATTCAGGGAGGCTTTTTTGGGGACAGTTTGGGTGCTTTGGGTGCTGGAAGTGTGGGAAGACCAGAGCTGGGGTGGGCTTGGTCTGTGCGGGGTGGTCGGGGCTTTCACAGATGGAGGTTTGGTGGCTCCAGGTCCTTGTCTGAAGCTCAGCCAAGTGCTAATGGAGGGTGAATAAGCTGGTTTGATTCCTGCTTGTCTCCAGCTGCTTTGTCTTTCCCTTTGCCAACAAGGAAGAGAGGTGCTTCCAAAGCACAATAACCCATAATGTTCTTCTTCCTAACAACGCCAAAACATTTGTCTCCCATCTTACCACGTGCACCTTAATTTTTATGTGTACATTTCTCAACTGAGAATCTAGACACATGCTTTTATGCTTGTCTGCAAAGAATAATTTAACCCAAACCTTATCTGGAGGTAAACTATAAATGAATGTGCATTTTTGGCATACTCCTGGATGGATTCCCACCGGCTGTGCCTTGGAGTCCCATGTCCTGCTCACTGGGTCTGCCCTGGGGTCACCAAGTCCCTCTGGCACAGCCATGCCCAGGGGGCTGGGAGTCCTGCTTTGCTCAGAAATGCTGGCGTGGGCAGCCCAGCTGCGCAAACGCCTCCTTCGCAAGGGGCACGGCGAGGGCTGTGAACATGGGGGGACCTGCCATAACTCGCTGCCTTTTCCCCAGATTATTGTCATGTTTTAGGGATACTGGGTTTGTTGTCTCCTGGTCCCCAGGAAGCCTGGAGGAAAGCGCTGGGCATCGTGCGTCAGCAGGGGGCTGCAGAGCCCAGCCCCACGGGGAGGGAGCCCCTGCCCGAGCAATGGCCGCTGTGCGCAGGCAAAGCCAAAGGAAGGTATTTGCAGACCCAGACAAACTACCTCTGCTTTTAGCCTGCTTTCAGTCGCAGGTATTTGCCCGTATTTTTGAATGCATAATATTCCACCATTACTTCTGAGACACTGAGTTTAGGATCGAATGCTCTCTTCCTAAAACTTCCTTTTGGTTTTTTTGGGATTTGCGAAAAATCTCATCAGGCTCCAGTTTCAAACCTTTCCCTGCAGCATTTGGTTTTTGCTGTCATAGACATCAAATACAGCAAGTTAGTTACCTGGGAAGAGGAATGCATTTATGCACTGAACTCCTTCAATCTGAAAAAAAGAAATGCACCAACTTCTGGTGAATATTCTGGAGGATATTAATGAATTCCTGCTTCTCTGTGATCCCGAGACTTGCAGTTCCAGAATTACTCCCACTGTGGCTCAGCCATATGGGTGAGGGCTCCTGTGGTGGAACTGGGTAGGTGGGGGCCGCGCACACCTTGCTTCCCACCACCAGTGTGTCCTCTCGCTCCTGCATAGCCTCTCTCATTGCGCTGGCAAAACTGCTGGTGCCAGGAAGCAGCAAAATGATTTTGAGGAAAGGGGGAAAAAATAAATAAATGTAAGGAAGTGGAGAATTTTTTTTTTTTTTTTCCTTTTCCATCTGGTCCAGTTCCTCGACCCAGTTCACCCCCTGGCCACGCACAAGGAGAGGGAGCGGGGTGGAAGCAGGAGCGGGTCGGCTGGAAAGGGGTGGCTGGAGCTGAATGCACGGCTGCCTTGCAGAGGCGGGAGGGGAGGCTGGTCCCAGCAGGTCCTGTCACAGACGGCCTGGTTGGTCCCAGCAGAGCTCATCGTCACGGTTAATCTAAAGCTACATTTATACCGAAACCCTGAGATATGACTTTGCATCTTTCTCTACTCTTTTTTTAAATCTCTTTTACAAATAGCACAGAGAAAGAAGGTGTCTTTGATTTGAAAGTAACCCAAAATCTCCACCTGGGTTTAAGAGGGAAGAAAACACCACAGCTAGAAAAAGGCAGCAGTGGAATATAGGGAAATGTGCAAATCCGCAGCTGGGAAATCAGAACAGGAGCTAAGAGAAGCTCTGTGCCTCAGTAGAAAGGGATGGGCAGCAGGGTTAAGGAGGATGAGGAGGGATTCTCTATGAATACATAAAAGCCCAGAAGTGTGATTGGGCTGCTCTTAGGCAAAGACCAAGCATATTGGGAAACCGAGAGGCTGGAAGCCCTAAATGTGTACTCACACTCTCCGTGTGGAAAGAAACAGGATGATTTATTCAGGTCTTACTGTGATAATTAAATGCTTTCTATTCCATCTGTAACTGGGGAGGATGTTAAAGAGCAACTGCTAACCATTTCTGAATCAGCAGGACCACACAGTTTGCATCTGAGATCATTAAAAAATGGCCAAGAATCTCCGGGAGCCGCTAACCTTGTGGATTTGTTTGTCTGCTATTTTTACCAAACCATGAAACATTGGGGAAAGCCGGTGGGAACGGATAACTTACATCATGTCAGTGTTTAAAAAAGGCAGTGGGATGCCCTAAAGTGCCAGAGGGTCTAACGTGAGGGATGGGAATGGGTTATGGCAAGGCTGATATAGGGTTGTCTAAAGCATGATCAGATGGCAACTCGTATCTGATTATCTAACCAGATTTGCTAGGATGCTGTGTTGTAATCAATACCAGGTCAGAAGGTTACAGCATAATTCATCAACACTTACAAATATCTCAAGGGTGGGGGTCACGAGGACAGAGCCAGACTCTTCTCAGTGGTGCCCAGCGCCAGGACAAGGGGCCATGGGCACAACCTGAAGCAGAAGAGGTTCCAGGTGAACGGGAGGAAGAACTTGTTGACTGGGAGGGTGATGGAGGCCTGGCCCAGGCTGCGCAGGGGGGCTGTGGAGTCTCCTTCTCTGGAGATCTTCAACCCCCACCTGGCTGCTGTGCTGTGCCCCCTGCTCTGGGTGAGCCTGCTTGGGCAGGGGGGTGGGACTGGGGGAGCTCTGGAGGGCCCTGCCAGTCCCTGCCAGGCTGGGATTCTGGGATTATTGCCAATCAGCTGCACTTAACAGAAGGAGTTTTCTTAAGTTTGGTTCCATTTTGGCCGGTGTCTTGCATTTACTTGCCAAAGGTAACTGAAATATCTCAAAGTGCATAGGAGCTTTGCACTCCCACCACTGCAGTGTGCAGAGCCATTTCAGGTCACTCTGAGCGAGTCAAACAAGCAAACAAACAGCAAAGAGGTTTAAGCAGTTGACAGTTCTGCAGAAAGTTTCTCCTGTGGTTTTCCAGGGACCTGTCCTTTGCCCAAGGCTAATCGGTATCTTTACCAAAAGCATACGCCTGATGCAAAAGAAAATCTATTTTGCTAAGAATTTGTAAATATGCAACCCTAGGAAGTGTCTCGCACCTAAGGCTTGTATTTCACTTGGAGACACAGGAGGGCAATTACAGCTAGAAGAGTGTAGAATAGAATCATGGAATGGTTTGGGTTGGAAGGGACCCCTAGACCCCAGCCCAACCCCCCTGCAGGAGCAGGGACACCTTTAACCAGATCAGGTTGCTCACAGCCCCGTCCAACCTGGTCTTGAACGTTTCCAGGGATGGGGACCCCACTATCTCTTCATCCCTGGAAACATCCTGAAAAGTGTGACCTGCCCTGGGCCATGGCAGAGCTGGGGGGAGAATTTAGGTAATGTGCTTTGGAGAGGATGCTGATTTGGCTGTTGGTTGAAATGCAGAGATTCCTGGAGAGATAACCCTGAGAAGCTGTGAAGTGATGAAAACTTGAAGAATGAGTTTGCTCACATGTTTAGTGACAGTGTCGTTTTGCTCTCCGATCTGTGCATCTAGGGGCCATGCATCCTGAATTTCTGTGTTTCAGTTGTGCTGGCACCTGTGTATCAGTTTATTACTGAAATTTGCAGAGGATGGAGTTTGAATGATTCATCAGGGAAGCAGTCAGAGTCTGAAAGTCAGCGTGCATAACAGGGTGCACCCGGTAACCCAGATGGCAGAAAGTAACGGGCAGCTGTGCACCCCCAACCTCAGGGTGACGTCCTCATGGAGGAGACCAAGACTTCTGTCACTCCTGGCATCGGCAGCCAGAAAGTTAAAGCTGATGTTGGTTAGCAGCGTGGGGGCTGTTAGCCAGCCAGGGGTGGCTGGGGCTAGAGTGGCTCTGCATGTCCAATGCCCTCCAGCATGGGGATAGAATCATAGAATCATAGGATGTTTTGGGTTGGAAGGGACCCCTAGAGGTCATCTAGTCCAACCCCCCTGCAGTTTGCAGGGACACCGCTAACTAGATCAGGTTGCTCAGGATGCCCATGCATTGCTATGTGTCCTGTATCCTAGGGGTATTCCCACCCAAAAGCCCAGGGAGGTAATACTCCGGACCGCCAGGGAGATGATGGATGCTCTGGCCCAGGGGGGCTTCTACTTTAGGGTTTTGCCTTCATAGGAAATGATTAAAAGCACTGCACAGACACGTTGTGAAGGCAGCAGGGCTGCAAGGGGAGTTGCTCTGAAGCCCAGTCTCAAGCCGGCATGAAACCGGCCCTGCTCTCTAAGGCCGCGCAGGGATTCACATCTCTTACCACGCTTAAGGAAATTCACATTTCTTTCTAAACCTCTTAAAAATGCTTCAGGGTGTTGGCCGAGTTGAACTTCACGTTGACCAGAAATATCCAGGTGTAAGCGCAGTTCTGCTGTAGAGCTATGCGTGACCTTTTACATTGCGTGCCACAGTTGTCTAAAAAGCAACGGATTTTGGAAAGGTTTTCTGAGTCAAAGGTAATGATCCCTCAAGATCTCAGCAAAGAAGCGAGAAACTTTTAAGCTGGCTAAAGGAAGGAGTAGAAATAAAAACATTAAATAATCTACTACAAAATGCTTAAATGAGAGGATGAGCCCTTTGAAAAACTCCTGGGGTCTGAGCGTGCCATTGCGGAATACAAGTCTCTCCCGAATTATCAAGCCACTGGAATGGGTGATATGTCAGTATTTAATGAGAAAACGTTCCCTTAGGAGTACCAAAACATTTTTAAAAGGCACATTTTTTTACTGGAGCTCTTTAAATGTTGCTGATGAGGAACTAATGAAAGTTTGAGTGTCAGCCCTTCACGGCCAAAGGGCATCGTCCTCCACGTGAGAAAGCAAGAGGTGGATTAGAGCTTTCTCAAATGTATTTGGCATTGAACAGCTGTACAGCTTTCCGATTGAGAAACTAACTGGGAATCCTGGTAAGCGAGGCTGTTAAACATCTCGTCTCCATGCCCTGAAGTGGTTCCCCGTGTCCCCTTTCCAGCACCCACCTCTCCACTCCAGGCTGCTGGGGCTCTCCTGGCTCCCCGTATGCTACATCCCCAGCCTTGGCCAAGCGGCCCCTGAGAACAGCATCCCCTGGGCATGGCCGGGCAGGGCGCATCGGCACACCTCCCTCCCGGAGACCCGGAGCCCCCAGGAGCATGGGAGCTGCACTGACCTCAGTTTGCCAGCACCTAACAGAGGACAGGATTTGGCACCCATCTATGCGAGTGTCAGTAGTGGGAAACAGGTGCTGGTTCTGCTTTCCCCTTGAATTAACAGTGCCAGTAATGCAGTATGTTAGATTTGCATCAGTTATTTTATAATAAAATGGGAACTGATTAAAGATGGATTTCCAGCTCAGCAGCGCAGCAGTGGAACCACACACATGGGCGAGAGGGGCTCCAGGAGCTGGAGCCTGGTTGATCCTGCCTCTTCCTTTTTGCTGGCAGCCTGGGGTGAAGGGGACTGTTTTCTGCTCTGTGCTTTGCTTTCACAGAATCCCTGTTGTGGTTTAACCTGGCTAGCAACTCAGCACCACACAGCCGCTTGCACACTCCCCCCCTCCCTGAGTGGGATGGGGGAGAGAATTGGAGAAAAGAAAAAAAAAGTAAGACCTGTGGGTTGAGATAGAGACAGTTTAATAAGAAAGAAGAATAACAATAGTAATAATAATAATGGTAAGAGAATATACAGAATATATAAAAAAAGTGATGCACAATGCAATTGCTCACCACCTGCTAACTGATGCCCAGCCCGTCCCGAGCCCCGATCACTCCCCAAACCACAATCGCTCTGCCCGAGCTGCAATCACTCTCCCCGCGACTGACCGACTGACCCCCCCCAGCATGACGTTCCATGGTCTGGAACATCTCTTTGGTCAGTTGGGGTCAGCTGTCCTGGCTGTGCTCCCTCCCAGCTTGCTATGCCCCTGGCCGAGCAGGAGAAGCTCAGAAAGTCCTTGAGCAGTCTGAGCACTGCTTGGCAACAACTAAAAACATCAGCGTGTTATCAACATTCTTCTGGTACTAAATCCAAACCACAGCACTATGCTAGCTTCTGTGAAGAAAATTATCCCAGCTGAAACCAGGACAATCCCAGAATCCCAGCCTGGCAGGGGCTGGGAGGGCCCTCGGGAGCTCCCCCAGTGCCACCCCCCTGCCCAAGCAGGCTCACCCAGAGCAGGGGGCACAGCACAGCGGCCAGGCGGGGGTTGAAGATCTCCAGAGAAGGAGACTCCACAGCCCCCCTGGGCAGCCTGGGCCAGGGCTCCATCACCCTCCCAGTCAACAAGTTCTTCCTCCCGTTCACCTGGAACCTCTTCTGCTTCAGGTTGTGCCCATGGCCCCTTGTCCTGGTGCTGGGCACCACTGGGAAGAGTCTGGCTCCGTCCTCGTGACCCCCACCCTTGAGATATTTGTAGGTGTTGATGAGATCCCCTTCTCTTCTCCAGGATTTCCTATCTTTGACTCAAATTCAGAATATTTGGGGGCTGTAATGTTCCAGAGACTTGCAACCCCACGGCCAAGGGAACAGGGTGGGAAAAGTACATCGTCTAGCAAACGAGCGTGAAATGCTGATGCTGGCAGCTCTGGTAAGCTAGTACTCACCAGTGAACTGTGAACCAAGCCAGGAGATGCTATCTATTTACCCATATGCATGTTTACATACACATATATATATATATAAAAATTCACATGCATCCTCCTCCAGTTGCCCACGCAGTAAACTCTGGCAGAGGGGAGGGTTGCTGCCAAAGGTGAAGCCATGTGAACATTACAGACTTTTAGTAATCTAATACCTACTGTCTTATTTTCACTTAGCTCACTGCTTTATATGAATCTTCATTTCATTAGACCCAACCAGCAGCAACCAAGGCCCTCAGGTGACCCTTTTGTCCCGCAGCTCCCCCCGCTGCTGCAGGAAGGTTTTCCTAGGAACCTCAATGCCTTTTGGTGCTGAAAGTTTGCAGAGTGAAATGAGGGTGAAGGGAAATGAGCTCTGAGAAGTCCCAGGGGTGCAGCTAGTACATCTCCGTGCAGGGGAGTGCCAGCTGGGGATTTAGGCTGCGGTAGGTGCATTTTGGGGACGCTCTTCCCCAAGCCTGTGCTCATGATACCCTTCCCTGAGCCTGTGCTCACCCAAACTGCGCATTTTTGAAGCCTGCGAAGCTGCCTGGAGCAAGGGTGGCAAGGAGAGCTATTGTCTGCATTTTCGGAGTGCCTCGTGCTCCCGAGGCCGTCCTCGGGGTGGTTGGGAGGGCTGGGGCAGGGCCTGGTGGTGATGCTCATGGGGCTGGCAGGGACCACGGCGCAGCGCTCTGCCTTTCTCTGCCCCCCCGCCTCCCCCCGCGGTTGGTACCTTTGCCATCGCAGCCCTTCTCTCCAGGAATCGCTGCCATGTGGGTTCACCCCTATTTCTTACTTATTCCCTGAAACTCTGAGTCAGGATCAAAGTCTCCAGATAATATAGGCAAGCAACGCTCCTCTCCCTTCCCAAATGTTCTCTTCTTCCTCTCTTCTCTACGGTACCAACACAGCCATGCTTCGAAGTCTTCTCTTCTGTGCCTTGCTGTCTGTGTTGCTCTGCAGAGCGTAAGGGAGAGAAAAGCTCTAATGTTTTTTAGCAGGGGTTCAGGGATGGGGGAGGGAGGGGAAGGTTAAAAGACTCTGACAATAGGCAAGGATTTCCAAATAATATCCTTTCACACTTGGTTAGAGTGAGACTCCAGTCATGGCTATTACACATAATGATGTAACTGTAATTGCTTCTCTGTACAATGGTATTAAATTAAATTCACAAAATGTCAAGGTCCTTTGCATTTAAGTACAATTCAGCAAGGATTTTAATCATAGAATCATGGAATCGATTAGGTTGGGAAAGACCTTTAAGATCATCAAGTCCAACGGTTAGCCTAGCACTGCCAAGTCCACCCCCAAACCCTGGCCCTCAGCACCGCCTCTGCCCGGCTGTTCAATCCCCCCAGGGCTGGGGACTCCACCCCTTCCCTGGGCAGCCCCTTCCAGTGCCTGACAGCCCTTTGGGGAAGGAATTGTTCCCCAGGGCCAACCTCACCCTGCCCTGGCACAACTTGAGGCCGGTGCCCCTCATCCCATTGCCCGTTCTCTGGGAGCAGAGCCCGACCCCCCCGGCTCCCCCCTCCTCTCAGCAGTTGTAGGGAGAGATAAAGTCCACATGGCTCCGGTGGCTCTGTACACCCATGGATGCAGGTGAGCTGCTGTCTTTTTCACGTCTTTTTTTTTAGAGGTGAGTTTTTTACCAGGGCCTGTAGTGACAGGAAAGGAGCAGCAGTTTTAAACTGAAAAAGGGTAGATTTAGATTGGCTATGAGGAAGAAATATTTTACGATGAGGGTGATGAGACACTGGCACTGGTTACCCAGAGAAGCTGTGGATGCCCCATCGTTGGAAGTGTTCAAGGCCAGGTTGGATGGGGCTTTGAGCAACCTGGTCTGGCGGAAGGTGTCCCTACCCATAGCAGGGGGGGTTGGACTGAATGATCGTTAAGGTCCCTTTGAACCCAAATCATTGTATGATTCTATCCATGCTTGGAAATGGTCTGTGAGCCCCTCGGTGCTGATGGGCAGCAGCCACTGCTCATGCAGGAGCTGCATAAGAAATACACCTTTCTGCTCTTTTGCTACGAATATTGCATAAAGAACCAAACACGAAGAAGTGAAAGGGTGGAACCGAACGATCCCTTTGTGCTGCTGCTTCTCCATGCCCTGCATGAAGCCCTTTGGCTGAGCCGCGCTGAAGGCAGCCACCGTTGCCGTGCTCCTGGAGCTGCCGAGTGGGAGCGATGGCTCTGGCGGGAGCGATGGCTCTGGTGGGAGCGATGGTTCTGGCGGGAGCGATGGCTCTGGTGGGAGCGATGGCTCTGGTGGGGGGGCGATGGTCTGGCGGGAGCGATGGCTCTGGGGGAGCGATGGTTCTGGCGGGAGCGATGGCTCTGGGGGAGCGATGGCTCTGGTGGGAGCGATGGTTCTGGCGGGAGCGATGGCTCTGGTGGGAGCGATGGCTCTGGTGGGAGCGATGGTTCTGGCGGGAGCGATGGCTCTGGCGGGAGCGATGGCTCTGGTGGGAGCGATGGCTCTGGTGGGAGCGATGGCTCTGGTGGGAGCGATGGCTCTGGTGGGAGCGATGGCTCTGGCGGGAGCGATGGCTCTGGCGGGAGCGATGGCTCTGGGGGAGCGATGGTTCTGGCGGGAGCGATGGCTCTGGCGGGAGCGATGGCTATGGCGGTGCCTGCGTGCCGCGGGGAAGCGGCTTTGCCGGCGGTGGGTGAGCCCCGGGCGGCGGCGAGCACGGGGAGGCCGTTTAACCAGCTCTGCCTGCCGCCGCCTGCCCGCCTTTGCTCCTGATTAAGTCTTCAAGTGTAAAGTAATGTGAGGTGAGGGAGCACAGTCCCATGAAATTACCTTTCCATTAAATTCCTTGTCATAAATGAGAGGGAAGGTGCTTAATTCAAAGCAAAGGTGAATGAAATAAATTTACTGTAAATCCTTCCTGAGCTGCCCCTTCACTTAAGTTTTGAGCCTGCAGCAGCAAATTACGTACCCTGGAGCACGGAAGGCTTTTGATCTGGCAGGTCGATACTTCTTTCCCTTTGAGCTGATGCTACAATGAATTGCTTCATCTTCCTCGGCGAGAACACGTGCATCCCACTGAACTGGCCTCCCACAAAAACTCCCACTATTGATCTAATTTATGAATGCGGCCCTTGATTAAAGAATCATTAATGGATGTTGCGTATGAAGCAGAGGCAAATGTCAGGAGGATTATTAGAATGGGGGGGTTCTGAATTATTAAAGGATTTTATTGAGCTTGCAGCCAACACTGCATTCATTCCCTGGGAGCTGGGCTGGGGCCACCGAGGCCAGGGAGCTGGGAAGTCCCCATGGCACTGCAAGCAGAGGCATTGGGCTGGGGCGTCCGCACGTGCAGAGGCAGCATCCTTGGGGAGATGTCTGCCACCCGGGTGGCAATGCCCAAGATCTGAGCTCGCTGTCTGGGATGGGCTTTCCCTGCCACGGGACTCGGCTGGGTCCTGGGAGCAGAGAAATTCAGTTTTTCCCAGATGTCTGCCTCTGGCCTGAGGGTTTGTCCTAGTGCTTCCACCATTACGGCGCTGAAGAAATTTGTTTCTGGCAGCTGCATCCCCTCTGCTGGGAGAACTGCTGCCTCCCCGCTTCTTGCTCGGGGGGAGCTGGCTTTTCCCTTCACTGAGCCCCAGCCTGTGCTTTTCCCAGGCTCACAGGCAGTGCTCTGCAAAACCCTGTGCTGCTGGAGGCAAGGAAAGTGCTGGGAAGCAGAGAGAGCAGTTCCTGCCCCAGCCCACGCGGCATGGCTTGGCGAGCCCTCTTCAGCAGCCGCCCGAGGAGGTTTCGGAGCCGGGAGCTCATCTGCTGGGACAGATGGCAGGGGCCACAGCGGCTGCCGGGGCTGGGCTGCCCTGCACGGCCGTTCCCTCTGTCCCCTCGCATTCCCCACTGCAGGGCATGCCCCGCAATCCTGTTGGCTTGATTTCACGTTCTGCCCAGTCTGAGTCTTTATCGGTTGGGAAATGCTACCAAGATGTTTGTCCCCTGGCCACCATCCCTGCCCTGCTCTATGAATCTCTGCCTTGCCCCACCCTGCAGGTTATCACGGCTCTGATTTTGGCTGCAAAATTATTCTCTCTGTGGGAAAAGGAAACTTCAGGGGTTTTTTTTTCTTCAATAAATAATTCTGTGCTTCATGCATAACTTCACACCATCTATACGTAAGGCTGCCATACAACTCAGGTAGGGCTCTGCTTTTGTAGTTCTCCCTCATTCCTGCTTTTCATAAAGGGGAAGGCACCTGGGACATGAGAGGGCATTTTGTGGACATTTGTGTATTAAGAAGTCCCTCGTAGAGCTGGGGACCACGGAGTGTGTTGCCACAGGCTCTGCCACCAGCAGAGGTGGGAATGGGACAAGAACGGGCCCCATCCCTGGGACCATTCCAGGCCAGGTTGGACGGGGCTGTGAGCAACCTGATGTGGTTCAAGGTGTCCCTGCTCCTGCAGGGGGGTTGGGCTGGGTGACCACTAGGGGTCCCTTCCCACCCAAAACATTCTGTGATTCTATGATCTAAGAGGCTGTTCTGTGGATGGCAGTACAATTGCAGGTAGATATTGCACACCCGCCTTACACTGGGCTCCCACCCACAGCTCCCAATGCATGCCTTTGCCCAGGGGTTTGGCACATTTGAGTACAGATCACTATTAGGGCAGCATTCACCTGACCCTCACAGGTTCTTCCAATGTACCAAACCCGCTGGGTGTTGTTCTGCCTGTGGCAGAAAGCATGTTGCTACGTTAGCCCACCTACATCAGAACATTAAATACCACCAGAGTATTATATACTGCATTTAAAGATAATTTTCCGCCATTTAGAATGTGTAGGTGTGTGCATCTGCGTGTCCACACTGCTGGGAGGGGGCAGAATAATATGATTCTATTTGTAAGGCCATCGATGTGGAGGACATCTCTACATTTTGTCTTATTCCTGTAGTGCAGATTTTGGTTGGATGATCCTTTACAGGGATTTGAAAAGGCAAGTGGGCAGCTCGGGTCAATATTCAGCAGTTTTGGTTTCAGGTTCTGACTTGCTGTGTGACTCTAGGCAAATAATTTCATTTCTCTGTGCATGTGTTTTCCACCTATAAAGAGGAGGTAATATCTTTAAATGGTGATGGTAACTTCTCCTGCAAGCAAATGTGACTGTTCTGAGGCTGAATAAAGACGAAACACCCCAATGCTACGGTGTTAGAGAGCTGTATGGTATTGAAACCCTATAAATATTTAAGTGCAGTATATATTGGCACAGACATAAACAGGTAAACATTCGTACTGTGCCCACACAGGGTAATCCTGTGGGATTGCTTTTAGCAGGTTTCGTCACACTGAAGACAAGTTAAGAGCTTGAGAGCAGATCTCCTGAAAGCGTAAGTCAAGGGTACGTGTACGGCCAAGTGCCTGGAGGATCCCTGGGTTTCGGGATGATGTCGGGCTGCTTCTAGCATGCAGAAAGAGTTGGAAGAAACCACTGCCTTTAGGGGAAGCTGCAGGCTCTCAGCGTCGAGCCTAGTGTTTGAGGGCAATTTTGAATCCTCTACTCGTCAGTCAAACCTTCAGGCAGTGCCGCCTGTGCAGGGCTCCTTCCCCTCCCCGGGCATCCCTCCTCATCGGCACCGTCTGAGCTGAGGCAAAACTCCTCAAAGTTATAGTCAGGGACTACTGGCACTCCCAGCATTTCCAAACGGCACATATGTAATGTGTGTGTATACTTATGTATGTAGATGTGTGCACACACGGGGATATGCAAACATGCTTGGCCATTTGATCCTGAACTCTTCCAGCCCTGGGCGATGGACATGGACATCTCTTTGTTCCCTGCTCTTAACATACCAAATTTTGATGATGATGATTTGTTTTCCTCTGCGACTGCAGCAGCAAAATGATTGACTCTGAGAAGAGGTCTCTCACATACAGCATGAACAGCTAACAGGCCAAGCACTATCAGAATGGCAAGAAGAAATCTAACTGAAGCGGGGCCTGGAGCATGGTTTTTCTGCTCTAGAAGCCAATCACTGTACATGGAAAACACCACCCCTGCAGGAGTTAGGGAGAGGAGGAGGACATGGGTGTGTTAGAACAAGAGACGGGAAAGGTGCGGGAACAAAGGCCAGCAAACCTGGAGCACTGGGTCCAGTTCTGGGCTCCCCAGTTCAAGAAAGATGAGGAACTCCTGGAGAGAGTCCAGAGGAGGGCAACAAGGATGATGGGGGGACTGGAGCATCTCCCCTACGAGGAAAGGCTGGGGGAGCTGGGCTTGTTCAGCCTGGAGAAGAGAAGGCTGAGAGGGGATCTCATCAACACCTACAAATATCTCAAGGGTGGGGGTCACGAGGACGGAGCCAGACTCTTCCCAGTGGTGCCCAGCACCAGGACAAGGGGCAATGGGCACAAACTGAAGCAGAAGAGGTTCCAGGTGAACGGGAGGAAGAACTTGTTGACTGTGAGGGTGATGGAGCCCTGGCCCAGGCTGCCCAGGGGGGCTGTGGAGTCTCCTTCTCTGGAGATCTTCAACCCCCTCCTGGCCGCTGTCCTGTGCCCCCTGCTCTGGGTGAGCCTGCTTGGGCAGGGGGGTGGCACTGGGGGAGCTCCCGAGGGCCCTGCCAGCCCCTGCCAGGCTGGGATTCTGTGAACTCATGAGAAGCAGAAGGTTGGCAGCATGCTGAAAGCCGGGCGGCTTCACCACAGAAGCTCCTGGTCAGCGCTGGCGGGAGGAACAAAGCACTGCCCAGGATAATTAGGTGCGTGGTTTTTTTCTCTTTCTTTGGCAGCAAAGTAGGGTGTTGCTTTTTTTTTTTTCTTGGCTTGTTACAGGAAAAGATTAAACACACCAGTAATTAGAGAATACAGTGGAAGCAATTGTAAGCTGAAAAATAAGAAAGAAAAAGAGAGAAAGAGTTATCATGTGAAAAATAAATGAAAAGAACACAAATAGCTAAGTAGGCAGCAAATTGGGAGATGATTATATCATTTTAAATAAGGATAGTAGGAAAAGTTCATGCAGTTGGCATAAGGTTCATGTGAGATTGTTGTGCTCTTTCCAGCCCTTAGAAGACATAAATGTTCCACCAAGGGAGGCCCTGGGATAGAAGGAGCCTTTACAGACCTCCTAAACTTGTGTGTAGGACTACGACCTGTTGCAGCCCAAGAGCAATCACTGAAACACTCTCCCCCTAATTTTTGATTAATCATCAGAGCTATTACTTATTTTTCAAAACCATTATCTGATCTGTAACTGGTTTTTGAAGAGAAATGTTATCACTTATGAATTCGATATGTTCTACAGATTTAGAAAAAGCAAACAGTAGTGGCTGAGAGACCGGACAGACAGATGTCATTTCTCGGTATACTTGCTGACTTAATGACCTGAACAGTTTAACAGGCCTAGCGTAACATAGTGAGGGTATCCCTCCAGGCAAGCTTCAGATCTTAAAGCCATTAGCTGTAAATTAAGGTATGATGCGGAGCAAACACATAGCACAAATGTATGTATGCGGAGCATTGCACTAGCTAACTTGTTAGCAAGTTGGGTTCTCCTGTAGCGGTAAGTAGCTGTCAACAGCCTGACAAAAACGCTCCAAAATAAGCAAATTACCGCAGGAATAAATGGAAATGAAAATACCTCAGGGCACCAAGAAACTCCAACTGTGAAAGAGAAATGCGTAAACTTTAACCACCGCTGTGGGGCACTTACACTGTGAGTGCCTCTGCACGATGCGACGTGGAAGTGAAGCAGAAAGCACAGCGGTGGGTGTAGAGGATAAGAGGGGACGCAGCGGAGCCGGGGGACTGCACTGTGGCACCGCACGGGCGCAGGGGACAGGCTGACACTGCTGACCGAGGATGCTCCGCTCTGGGGACGCAACGGGCAGCCAGCTGGGCAGGAGCCCCTGCTCCGAACCTTCCACGCCCTTGGTTTTGTAGGGTGACCATACAAAGCGCTCACCTGATGAGTTCGAACTTTTAGACCAATGAAACATTGATGAGTTGTAATCACACATTGTGATAGTGTTGATTTTTCATTTAGTAATGATAAGCCGTGTGGAAAAAAAACTGATAAAGTGCTTCTGAACACGATATTGAGTCATACACGCTTCACACGAACCAAAATAAACAGCTTGGGCTGAATGGAATGAGCATGAACAAGATGCTCATCTTTCCAGAAAGGTGCGTAGGGATGGCTCCTGTTCGGTTTGCACTGGGACAGGATGGCACTGCTGGGTAGTTATGCCATGGGGCCAAATGCTGGGAAGGCCATGGCTGCATCCTCCAGGACTCAGGCTGTGACGTGGATGCTCATCCATCACCTCTGGAATTATGTCCCTGCAGTCTCACAAAGCAAACAAAGATGCCAAGTCCCTACGCGGCCCGGACTCGTCTCAGTCTTTTGTACATACCTCATTATTTTTGAACACTATCTCACAAAAATCTAATACCACCTATGGCGAGGAAGAAGATTTCTTCATGCCACAGGCTGGATCCAGGCATAAACATTCAGAGAAAATGCCAGGGCCTGGGCATTACGAGGAGGAGATTTTATATGTCTGGACTTTGCTTTTATTGCAATCTAATGTTCTCAAACACGTTAAAAAGTGCCTGGCACATAAATTGCTTTCATCTCATGGGCCAGTTTCCTAAGGAAATGAAATACATTTGTCTGCACTCTCCATTTGTGCATCTCTGATAGTCAAGCCAGCGTCAAACAGCTTTGCTAAAAAGGAGAATTTTTGGAGGGAAATTTCCTGGTGTGAGCCCAACAGGTATCTGCTCTGTTTGACTAATTAGTTGGCTAGTGTGGGTCACTCTGGACTGGTCACCAAATACATTAATGCCTGCCAGGGACACAGGGAGCCTGAGGGAGGAGTTAGGGACCAAAGAGCACAAAATGGAACAGGCTCCGTTAGTTCCTCTCCTGCTGCTTCTTTACCTGGCATCTCGGAGTAAGAAACTTAATGCAGCTTGAAAGGAGCTCTCTGAGACGGGTGAGTGGAGTGAGATGAGCTGGGCTTTCTGGCATGCCCAGGGCTGGTGGGGAGATGGCACCCACTGGTCACACAGTGGGGTAGCTCACCTGCCTTGGAAACAAGGGGCCTAAGGCCCGGGTTCTTTCTAAAGCAGCCTCTCTAAAATGGATAGCATTGATATTGCTGCGTATTTGAATCATGGAGTCATGGAATCATAGAATCGTTTGGGTTGGCAAAGCCCTTTCAGCTCCCCCAGCCCAACCGCCCCCCTACCCCTGCCATCCCACCCCCAAACCCTGGCCCTCAGCACCGCCTCTGCCCGGCTCTTAAATCCCCCCAGGGCTGGGGACTTGACCCCTTCCCTGGGCAGCCCCTTCCAGCCCCTGACAGCCCTTTGGGGAAGGAATTGTTCCCCAGGGCCAACCTCACCCTGCCCTGGCACAACTTGAGGCCGGTGCCCCTCGTCCCATCGCCCCTTCCCTGGGAGCAGAGCCCGACACCTCCCCGGCTCCCCCCTCCTCTCAGGCAGTTGTAGGCAGCGATGAGGGCTCCCCTCCCCCCCCCCCCCCCCCCCCGACCTGGGGCTCCAGACCCCTCCCCAGCTCTGCTGCCCTTCTCTGGACACGCTCCAGCCCCTCCAGGTCCTTTGGGGAGGGAGGGGCCCAACCCTGACCCCAGCAGTCGAGGGGCGGCCCCCCCAGTGCCCAGCACAGGGGCACGGTCACCTGATGAAGGTGGTTAGGTGAAGCAGTAAGCTCTGCAGTGTTTACCTCTCTCAAGGAGGCAGAGGGAAGCATGGCGGTAGGGGTGACTCCATTAGGGACCTGCCCCAGCTGCCCGCAGGCTCACCAGAAAAGGAGGCACCATCCCACCCAAGGCCCCTCTCCAGACCCTGGAGGTACAACCACAGGTGGAGGAGCCCTGGTTACCCAGCCCTGAGGGGTCAATACCCTGCCCAGTCCCCAAGGGTGGTCCTAGGGGGCCGCCGGACCCATCGCCCAGCCCGCAGCCCACCATGGTGGGACCAGCTTCTGGGTTGCGCTGTGGGCTGTGGTCTAAGAGCATTTAGGGATGGCACAGGGTTCATCATGGGACGTTGAGGGCAGGAGCCAAAGCGTGAGGGGAAGGGGCTTGGTGGTTTGGGGAGAAGAAGCAGGGTGGGGAATAGCAGGGTGGGGGGTACAAAGGGCCCGCATGAGGGCCGGTGACCAGCGGTGCCAGCATCCGGGGAGACTGGGATCTGGGCTAGGCTGGCTGGAAGATGGCACAGTCAAGGTGTGTGCTAATCCCTACAAAATCACCTAAGGAAGCTGGGATATGGAGCTGGGATCTATTCCTAGTTTAACTAGGTTCAGATCTGCTAATACAAATCAAAATTACAATAGCTAGCAATAACGTGGCAGAAAAGTTTGCAGATTTTTAATTTCATTGCAGATTAGAGGGAGCTGGGACTTCGTATGTTTGAAAAATGGCATACTTCATAAATATTTAGTGTGTCAGATTGGTGACTGCAGATGTGTCATAATAAAATCTGAAGAAAATTGGTCTTCCTCCAGCCATTAATAACTTCCAAGCGAGCCATCACCATAATGAAAATTGATCAGTGCCAAGTGACTAAGCACGGAACAGCAGCCAGAGACCTGATCCTGTTTGCCAAACCTGGCCCAGGTCCTGGCGCAAGCCCAGGTCCACTCCCCGGGGAGCCCCACTCAGGAGGAGCTGCACCCCCTGGTCCTGGGGGGGGGGGTGGGACCAGCTGGAGCCCTTCGTGTCACCACATCCCACCCCCTGCCTCAGCATCCGTGGGAGGACGGGGGCTGCCTGCCACGCTGCTCGGGCATGGGTGCAGGAGTGCTGTGGGATGCAGGGTTTCTGCGGGATGCAGGGTTTCTGCGGGATGCAGGGTGCTGCAGGGTGCAGGGTGCAGGGTGCAGGGATGCTGTGGGATGCAGGGTGCTGCAGGGTGAAGGGATGCTGTGGGATGCAGGGATGCTGTGGGATGCACGGTGCTGCTGGATGCAGGGATGCTGCGGGGTGCAGGGGTGCTGCCAGGTGCAGGTGCTGGGGTGCAGGGTCTGCAGTAAGGGATGCTGTGGGATGCAGGGTGCTGCAGGGTGCAGGGGTGCTGGATGCAGGGTGCTGCAGGGTGCAGGGGTGCTGGGCTGCAGGGGCACCCGGGTGCTGGGGAGCTGTGTGACAGCGCTGCTCTGAGCACCCAGCTGGTGGGTGATGATGGTTTTCTCTCCCATATTTGGAATCAGATCTTTTGAACATTATATTCCATGGGAAAAATCAGGAAGCAAACCGAAGTATTTTCTTTTCTCCCAAGTTGATGGTAAGGCAATTTTGCATAGAAAGAAATGGCATTTTACGCTCATCCCTAGATCTAACAGAAGCAAACCAGTAACCGTGTTAACATGGGTGTGCTCATAATGCATAATCATTTGTAGACATTTAATTTTTGAAAGTATTTCAGATAAATTGCTGTTCTTCTAATGTCCCCCTCACCTAAAATTTCTCTACTTCTTTCTGAAATGTGGTTGTTATAATATCTGGAACTTCAGGAATGTGCTTTTATCTTTCTTCCATCTCTTTTTCGAAATCTTTGATCAGATCTACTGTCTCGTCTTGTGCAAAACCTTATGTTACCAGCTATATAATATGTCTTTAGTGTACAGTAGGGGTTTGCCTCAGAACTCATTGAAGGTAACAGGAGCATTCTCATTGACTGCTCTGTGTCTGAAGCGAGGCCATACCTACGTCTGGAGACATAAAAGCACTCTGAAGTCTTACTTCAAAGTCTAATCCCACATAGAAAGTCTTCAGGAACTCAGATCCCAAGTGGTAAATGTGTTAGCTACGTAGGACACTTGCAGCCATCAAGCTTTATATTCTCCCAAGTGTTCTGTGACCTGCCCTATGTTAATGCTTCCCCCTAGAAGTCTTAGGCAAGAAGATGTCAAAGGGTAAAACCAAAGCCACAAAAATCTAGGTCTGTTTTTTGCTACATCATGGAAGAAGCCTATAAGGTTAAGATGTTGTATACAATGATCTGGGCTTTTTGGGGTGTTGGAGGCAGGTGTTGGACTGCTGGATCTGTGCCTTGCCCCAGTATAGCCCTTCTCGTAATGACAAACCCAGCTTCCTCTCCACATAGCAAAAATGTGGGAATATTTCACTTAGCAACTTCTATGCAAGCATAAGTTTTTGCACATGACAAGAGGATAGATCTAATCAAAGGGAGGACACTCATAATTCCCTTTTAATTCCTTCTGTCATATTAGAAAAAATATTTGGGACCAACAAGTGTGTGTGTCTATACCGGAATGGAGCATTACCTGAGTGAAGCCTGGTCAGGCTCCACGAAGTAGCTTCCAGTTCTCAATAATTGTGTCATTACTGAAAATGTGAAATAGATACAGGAAAGGGCAGGCACATTTTAACGCTATAGGTGGGGCCATCCAGACAGATCCAACAACCATTTGTCATCCCTTCACTCCTGTCCCTCTCCCGGAGAATCCCTCTGCAACACCGGGTGCTGAGCGCAGCTCTAGGAAGGTGCCACTCTTCCCAGGGCTTTCCTCGTCACCCCAGCGGGGACCGACCGTGGAGAGTGCTTCAGCTCGCTCTGTCCTGGGACAGGCAGGTTTCAGGATTTAGCGAGTTTTCCAGCGACGCCAGACCAAGCCAGTGAGTTGTGCAGTTATCCTGAAGGCAGAGCAACACGGCCCCAAAGGGAGATTCATCCTGCAGAGAATGACCAAGTAATGGCAGAATCATCAAAGCTATGGGCTGTTTGGCTGCTGAGGGGAATTTCTGCGGTAGGATCCATGTGATTGCTGGGGGGCCTGGCTCCACGGGCACAGCCGGGCAGGGCTCGTGCCAGCCTGGTCCCGCTCGTGGTCCAGGTCCATCTCCTGGCGCAGCTCTGCCCCCCCCAACTTGTCCCCAGTGGCCCCCCGGCTTCCAGTGTGGTCCCCAAGCCCAGTCCCGTGCACTGCCTTCAGCTGCATTTGGAGGAGATACTAAGGGGCACTAAAAATCCAAAGTAGCAGGAAAGAGAAGAAAATGGTCCGAGGAAAGACATGGTATTAAAGACTTTACATGGATATGTTGTCCTTGAACTTTAGAGAGAGATGTGTGATCCACATTTGGAACAGGGCTCCTGGGAAGGATGTCGCTGAGAGCAGCAGCCCGGCTGCCTGGCTTCCCCATGGGAATGAAGGGAGTCCTCAGTGTTGGAGACGGGAGGTGAGCGGCTGCCACCTCTGGCACTTGGCAGGAAAACACTGAGCCTTGTAATCAAAATTGGAAGATGTTTTCAGAAAAAGAGACTTTTTGGATGCTGGATTGAAATCATCGCTGCATCAACTGCAGGGGCGGAGGAACATAATTTAATATTTCTGTAGGAGGTTTGTTTACCAATCTTTATTTAAAAATTTGGAGATGAAATAAATTACTGTAACATTTTCAGTTAAATATAGACCACTCCTAATCAGGTTTTTGTCCAGTTTGGGGCAAGAGGACTTGGGATGACTGAGAGGCTCATCAGGAGAGGAGGCGCTGGCAGGACAGCGTCTGTGGGCAATGCCCAAAACTCCTCCCTGCTGTAATCAATGCAATCAGCTGATGAGGGCCAGAGTAAAGGACACCTTATTAAAATACACACCACATCTCTACAGACTTGAACCACAGGCATTCCTTAGGCATTTCATGACCCTTCCACTTCAAAGACAGCTTTTTCTGGGAAGGCAGTTAGAAATCTGCAACCCACAACTCGAAATGAAGATTAACTGGAGTGGTGTTTTGGACTGCAGCCTCCCACAGACCATTTATTGTTGACTATGATGCTTCCAAATGGTGATGGACTTGAATTTAGAGAAACAAGATGGCACTGACAGATGCAAACCGTTGCTTTTGGCAGCTGGAAGCGGAGCAGCTGAAAGGAATGGCATTTTGCTGTGGAGCTGGAAAACTTGGCAGGAGCTCAGGCTTTAAAAGCCCACCACTGTTACTGGGTGGATGGTTTATCGTCTTCACAGATCATCGGGCTTCATAATGGGAAGAGACATGAAATTTGGAAAGAAGCGTAAAAACAGTGGTGATGTTCCCTTGCTAATTGCCTCCTGCTCTGCCAGAACGAGGTGGCAAAACACAGGGACTTTCAGCACTGCTGCCACCGGGACCCCAGAGCCCGAGGAGAGAGAAGGCAGGTGGAGGAAGATATCGGAACAGAGCTGGAAGAGATTTAGCTGGAAGCTCAGGGAAATCTCAGCGGCGCAACTGCAGCAGGCAGCAGCTGATTGTGGAGCAGATGTCCACATCTCTTCCTTCTTCTGGAGAGATAATGGCAGCACAGCTAAAACGGCGCTGTGGAAAATAAGGTTTTAAGTAAACACGAATGTAACAGGGATTACTTTGTTCGCTTGAAATACATATTGGGCAATATTTCAGATGATAGGTATTTTTCATGAGTGTTTAAAGGGGAGACCTGATTGCAGCCATTCAGAGCTTAAAGGGGGCCCAGAGGAAAGGGGGGGACAAGCTTTTTAGTAGGGCCAGCTGGGACAGGACCAGGGGGGATGGCTTTAAACTGAAGCAGGGGAGGGTTAGACTGGATCTAAGGAAGAAATTCTTTCCAGTGAGGGTGGTGAAACCCTGGCAGGGGTTGCCCCGAGAGGGGGTGGAGGCCCCATCCCTGGGACCGTTCCAGGCCAGGTTGGAGGGGGCTGTGAGCAACCTGATGTGGTTCAAGGTGTCCCTGCTCCTGCAGGGGGGTTGGGCTGGGTGACCTCTGGGGGTCCCTTCCAACCCAAACTATTCCATGATCCTATGTTTATCTCATGTGTGGGCTCTTTGGGGCCAGTCAATGACCAGTGTTCATACTGGGTAGCCATGAAGTGCTGTGAAGAGCTTTTGAGAAGCTCTTGGCTCATCGGCAAGGGCCATGGCAGAGGCGATGAAGGCAATGCGTCTGCTGGAGTGTTGGTGTCTAATGCTGATTGACCTGTCCCTCCTGGGGGGAGCCCTCATCGCTCCCTACAACTGCCTGAGAGGAGGGGGGAGCCGGGGGGGTCGGGCTCTGCTCCCAGGGAAGGGGCGATGGGACGAGGGGCACCGGCCTCAAGTTGTGGCAGGGCGGGGTGAGCTTGGCCCTGGGGAACAATAAGGGGTCGAGCCCCGCCCGGGGGGATTGAACAGCCGGGCAGAGGCGTGCTGAGGGCCAGGGTTTGGGGGTGGTGGCGGGGTAGGGGAAGCTTGGGCTGGGGGAGCTGAAAGGGCTTTTTGTCACGATCCACTATTGGGTTGAACAGTTTGGCAGAGGTTAAACCCCCTTGCTTTCCAACTGACCTCAGATAATTCTGGGAGGTTGGGGGTGGCTGGGCTTAACTTCTGATTAACTCCAATGTTTTATCGTGACTAGGTTCCTTTTACATTCTCGGGAACAGAATTAAGACTCAAAACGGAGTCAAGTGCCAAGTCACTTTATTTGGCCAACAACAAATGCGCGAGAGAAAAGCAGAGAAAGAGAGGAAAAGTGAGAAAGGGAAAGAGAAGGGGAGAAACAAACGGCACGGGAGTGTTGCGATAGCTGCCACCACGGGTCTATGTGCTGTCCGTGCGGCCTGAGCGATCCACGCGGTCCATGCGGCTGGTGCGGCCCGAGTGGTCCAATGCACCTGATGTATCTTCAAATCTGGTGGAGTGTAGATGTTCCTGGATGCTCCCCCGGTTTCTGCGGGTCCCCCCTTTCATAGGGTTGTCTTTTTGCATAGTCAATGACTGTTTTGCATACCCACACCTCCCACTCAGCGTTACTAGAGTATGCTTGAACGTTCTAGGGGGTCCGAGCCCCCTCCCCGTGGTCAGTCAACTCTGGGCCCGGGCGCATGCGCAGAGGACGTGTACTCCAAGATAACAGGACACAGGTTCCTGTGGGGTGGGTCTCAATGGGCTGAAACTGGTGATTAAACTGCCCCGCTCAGTTGCTGTGGTGATTAGGCTTCGGTAGATAAGCTTGCCTGCCACCAATGTTGAGACAAGTTTCTAGTCCCTTACACTTTTCCAACCTAAAAGATTCTGTGATTCTGAGAAATCTTGTGAGCCTGGCAGTCAAAATACCAAAAAGTACAAAGCGTTAGAGCTACGAGTCTTGTATGGTTGATTGCTTCAAACTTATTTCTTGGTAGTGCTGGCCAAACACAACACTTTATTTCTGTGAAAAGGTTAAATAGATAAATTATCTTAATTGGGATTTTTTTAAATCAAAATCCTGTGTTTATAAAATGTGATTTTTAAAAAAAAAAATGTTTACACACTGTGTGTTTCCGTGCGTCTGTGCTGGTTTGCACTCCCTGCAAATCTCACAAATGCAGGAACACAAATGCACAAATGCAGCTTTCTGCCTCCTTTAGAAGCAACAGCAGCATTTTATCAAAGATGCAAACGAAATCTTTAGCATTTAAAAAAAATTCATAGAGTCCAATGATTTTGTTTTCCCTCTCCACTGTTCTACAAAGGAGCAGCTTTGCTCCTCAGTCCTTTTTTCCTCAAATAAGCAATACCTAAAGGAGAGTTTGCTGCGCTGTTACAGGGGTGAGAGCTCGGAAAGAAGGTGTGAAATCCAAGATCGTTTTCTGGCTGTTATGTATTAAATTAGAGTAAAGCTTCCTGAGGTGAAAAGAATCTCTCTCCATTACCACACTCTCGGCTGTAAAATGTGTAGGTTACATCTCATTATCACGTAAGGAATTAGCACCTCAAGGTCATGAATAACAAAGCAGAGGCTGTGACCCTCTGCAGAACTGGCTTATTAAGTCAGCTAAGTGTGTACGTGTAATTTCCTAACCTTTTTATGACCTTCACAGATTTAGGTCGCTGAAATGTGCATCGGGAGAGCGCGTTTCTTCAGGACCCTTAGTACGAGATTAGATTGTTCAGAGGCATTTTGCGTAGTGGGTGGGTTTTGCAAGCTGTGGAAATTTTTGGTGCCCATCTGACCGTAGTGAAGGGATGTTTGGTTGTGTCCCACGGGGTCTAGGGCCGCAGGGTGGGAAAGGTGCACATGTGCGGTACCGTACCCCATGGAGGGGAGCGCGGCGCTGCGGGGACACGGGGGGGATGGCTGCCTGGGGTGCTGGTGCCAGCACTCGCCTTCACCGTCCTGTCGATCCCCGGGGGACACGGGGCAGCAGTGGAGATGCCGGGAGGGCGGTGGGATTGCAAAGGGCTGGCAGCGTGCTCCCCTGGAATGTGAAGGGGCTGGGGACCACTTACAACTGCTTGGGAATAAATAAAATCACCTGTAAAGGCTGAGCGGTACCTGCAGTGCCCCTGCAGGAGCATAAGCATGGCGTGCTGGGTGTCAGGGGCTGGTTTCTCTTCTGCAAGAGAGTGAAACCACAGCTGAAGGGAGGCTAAAGGGTTAACAAAAGGACCTTTGTGAAGCCAACTGTAAATCCATCTTAAATTGCCAGCACTGTGTTTTAGATTAACTTACTAATCATATGAAGTAAACTATAGATAAGAAACTAACACTGTAGGGAATGTGGAAGAGGAGAGATTAGTAGGAGATGGCCCGTCTTTGTTACAGGCCTTGGAAGGCTGTAGGAGAACAAAGCGTCTGGCACTTGGTCGCTATGATAGCCAGTGTCGATATGATGATAGCCAATGTCGGTATGAGGATAGCCAGTGTCGATATGATGATAGCCAATGTCAGTATGAGGATAGCCAATGTCGGTATGAGGATAGCCAATGTCGATATGGGGATAGCCAATGTCGGTATGAGGATAGCCAGTGTCGGTATGAGGATAGCCAGTGTCGGTATGAGGATAGCCAATGTCGGTATGAGGATAGCCAGTGTCGGTATGAGGATAGCCAATGTCGGTATGAGGATAGCCAGTGTCGGTATGAGGATAGCCAATGTCGGTATGAGGATAGCCAGTGTCGGTATGAGGATAGCCAGTGTCGGTATGAGGATAGCCAATGTCGGTATGAGGATAGCCAATGTCGGTATGAGGATAGCCAATGTCGGTATGAGGATAGCCAATGTCGGTATGAGGATAGCCAATGTCGGTATGAGGATAGCCAATGTCGGTATGAGGATAGCCAATGTCGGTATGAGGATAGCCAAGTCGATGAGGAGCCAGCTGGTACCGGCTGTGTTGTTCTGACAGCGGAATAAGCGGGGTAGAAGCTGGAGTTCACCAAAAGGACAAAGTGAAGAAGAGGAGTGGATGAAGTAAACAACCCCTGAAGACCACCGACTCAAATCACTGAGCATGCGCAGTGGGGAGGGACTTATGGAAATGACCTCTTGAAACCAATTTTAATACAAAGCGGGGACAGGTTGTGCCTATGTATAGGCGTATTGGGAAACTTCATGCATATGGAACACTTTGCTACCTATACACGGGGCACGCTGCCGTGCTGCGGTGCGCAGGACTTTGGTGGGACTGCCCCCCGTGCTGCCCAGCGCTGAATAACCATAGCGACTGTACAATCTTACAGATTGTGGAGTCTGTTTTCCGCACGTCACAGCCATAGAGGTTTGGTGAAAAAATTAATAACCCCAAAGCATCAAAGGCTTCTGTAGGTCCGTCATTCACCTGCGCTGCCACGACAGCCGGGTCAACCCATGGCCAAGGTAAGAGCACGCCAAGGCGTGGGCCGCAGGCACCTTTCTGCAGCCACCAAGGCTGTGCTGGCAGAGTTCCTATGGGATGTTGTCCCATTAGCAGTTTGGCTGATATCCTTCAGGTTTTTCTTCTTTGTTCATTTTTTTCCTCTCTCCTTTGCCTGAATCATTTCACACCGTTTATCTCGGATAATTACATATTTGCGTTGTCTGCGTTGATCTGTTTTCTCCCTTTTACCTGTACCTTTCTTCCGTGGGTCAGCGCACGACCGGCTGTGGATGAGAATCTGCTTATGTAAGGTGAGCTCACAAGAAAAGAAAGCCTCAGTTTCTTCTTCAGCTTTAAATAATTTTTCTTTACATAACATTTGTTTTCAAGCGATCTTTTTGCGTGTGTTTGTTTTTATCACAATAACATATGGTCCAGTGGATGCTGCCTAACTGTTATAAATAATTTAGCAGCAAGTAGGGGATATAAAATGCGTACCCTGGCAAATGTGCGAGTCCTTTTAGCAAAGTTTATAATGGAGCAATATGACAAAGCAGAACAGGGAAGACACTGAAATATAAAAATCCTTTTGTACATGACAACTGTAATTCACAGACTGGCAGGGGCCGGCAGGGCCCTCCGGAGCTCCCCCAGTGCCACCCCCCTGCCCAAGCAGGCTCACCCAGAGCAGGGGGCACAGGACAGCGGCCAGGCGGGGGTTGAAGATCTCCAGAGAAGGAGACTCCACAGCCCCCCTGGGCAGCCTGGGCCAGGGCTCCGGCACCCTCAAAGTCAACAAGTTCTTCTTCACGTTCACCTGGAACCTCTTCTGCTTCAGGTTGTGCCCATGGCGCTGGGCACCACTGGGAAGAGTCTGGCTCCATCCTGGTGACCCCCACCCTGGAGATATTTGTAGGTGTTGATGAGATCCCCTCTCAGCCTTCTCTTCTCCAGGCTGAACAAGCCCAGCTCCCTCAGCCTTTCCTCCTAGGGGAGATGCTCCAGTCCCCCCATCATCCTTGTTGCTCTCCTCTGGACTCTCTCCAGGAGTTCCTCATCTTTCTTGAACCGGGGAGCCCAGAACTGGACCCAGTGCTCCAGGTGCGCTAATGGGCTCAGTGACGGTGTGCGTGATAGAAAGGTTAATAAATGATATAACTGCTTGATGTCTCCTCCTCTGGGCTGCCAGCCAGTGATTTGCAATCACGCCAAATTGTATGACACTGCCGGAGTCAGAATTTTGAATGTTCTAAGTGATTTAGAGGTTTAAGCAGCTAGGAAGCTTAACAGACACGGCAGGTTAAAGCAATTTCATGGGAAAGTTGCTTTTTCACGTTTTCATCCTGCCTTACCTGCTCTGTGAAATTCTATGCCAAATTTCCTTTGTAAGCCCTTGAAGAGGAGAAGTCACAGGCTTTGATGTTCAGACTGAGGCTCAGCAAACTCAATTTTATGATAGTTGGATTAATATCCCATTGGCCACTCTGTTTTTCCAAGATGTTTCACACAGCTTTTTTTTTTTTTTTTTTTTAAGAAAAAGGTAACATTTGGAAAAAAATGGAATTGTTCTTGGTTTCTGTCCCATTGCCTGTGGCGCGATGCCCCGGTGTTCGTGACCCAAAGAGCGCATGGCAATGGGCACGGGGCTGGCACTCGCTGCCTCCCATGCCTTGCTCTGCCCCCAGGCCTGGCAGTAAACGGCTTGTGGGTGCCGGAGGAAATGCTGAGGACAAAGTCGACACAGGGGTAGGGTGGGGTTAAAAGGTTCTTTATGGCCCCCCGCCTTTTGAGTAGGCACGCACTGTTTGTACCTATACATACATGTAAGTACTGTTTGTTTGTATATAAATATGTTTATATTTATTTATTATACATATTATATATTTATATAAATAGAAGTACTTTTATATACAAGTATATATATAAGTATATATATAAAAGTGTGCATATATGTGTATATATGAGTGTATACATATACACAAACAGTACTTATATATAAAAGCCCCCCTTCAGCTCAGGGATGCCCACTTACAGCCCTGCTAAGTGGGCTACAGCCCTGGTAAATGGGCTACAGCCCTGGAAAACATCCTGACCTGGTGAGGAGATGCTCAGCTCTGAGCCCTTGCTCTCCCAGTGCATCCCTGGTGTCCCAGATGTATCTGCCAGTTCACAGACCGCGTGTTAGGTATGGACTGTGCTCAGCATCTCCTGCTCACTGTGTGAGCTCTTGAGAAGCTCAAGGTCCCAAGCAAATTCGATGCCTAATTTGTGATTTCCAGCCTGAGCGGTTTAGCTCTTGCAGCAGTCAGAGCTGGAGATTGAAATCCCTCTTGGTCTGCCCCTTGTCCCCACCCTTGCCCCGCTCCCTGGGCTGGGGGGAAATGCAGGGCAGCTCCTGGGGCTGGTGGGATCCAGGTGGCTTCACCCAGGTCCCTGGAGGGACACCAGATAGAGGGTCAGCCAAGCCCCACTTCTGCCCTGGGGATGAGAGAGCTGCCCCGTAAAAACCTCCAGGTCAGCCCTCCATCGCGAGAAGGAGGATAAAAGAAGGATAGATGAGGTGCTTAGGAACGTGGTTTAGTGGTGGGATGGCAGGGTTATGTTAATGGTTGGACTTGATGATCTTAAAGGGCTTTTCCAACCTAGACGATTCTATGATTCTATGAAGCTGCTGTAGAAGGGAGGAGCGGTGAAGGAGGAGGGTGGCCTGATTCTTTGATTGGCATTGAACACTTTGCTATGGAATTTCAAAAAAAAGACTTGTTTTTTGAAAAACAATGCAAGGTTTTCTTTGGAAACACAGCATGAGCAAGCGCTCCTGTTCTTTAGTAAGCAAATTAGAGATGACCTTTCCTAAGGTGTTGGCATCTTGTGCATTATTGCTTATTGCCACATAAATCTCCTATGGTTATTGATTTCCAGGCCTGTCTCTGCCAGTGCTATTGGTAATTTTAGCTTCCCTGCCTTATTTCACAGCACGAATGGGCTTTTTTGAGCCATCGCTGCCCACCGTGCTGAAAGTGGCCAGCGCTGGGGGGTGCAGGCTGGGGGGTGCAGGCAGCCGGAGGGGCTGGCAGCAGCTCTTCCCCCCCAGCACAGGGCCTGTGGGAGGGCTGGGGCACCCGCTCCTGCTCCTGGCGAGGGAAATCTGCTGAACCCTTTGAAGATGTTCAAGGAAAATTACCATTCTTAAGCTTTACACATATTCTTTTGATTGCTATCATAATTTTTAAAGCAGAGGAACATGTAGAGTTGTGACTGGAGATCAATTTTTCTATTTTTTTCTGACCTTTGTCCCTTGCTTTAGCTACAGAAGAAAATTCAATGTGTGCCCGGAGGTGCTGCGGTTGTGGAGACGTGTGTGGTGGCCCTGTCAAATTATTGCTGGCTGACTCTCCTTGATGGAGAGATAAATCAGGGGGCTGTGTAATGATGTACCTTGGCACCGAGGTCTCCTTTGCCTCTTTCTCCCTCTTCTCCAGAGGTCCCACCTCTGCCTGGGAACACCTGCCAGATCTCAAGCACAAAACAACAGCTTTCCCAGAGAGGGAAAATATTAAATAGTAAAAACTGCACTTTAGGCAGCATCTCCTTGTATTGCTGCTCCTTCCACCCAGCCAGAAACTGGTTGGGAAACAGGAGGTTCTGCAGGATGGTTTATCGGTGTACGCAGTCATCTTGATGGGGTTTTGATAGCCATGGCCCGAGCTCTGTGCACAACATATAATTTACACCGAAAGGGGGACGTGCAGATGGTGCTGCAGTATAAACACAATAATTTGCACCCTCCAGCACGTCAGCTCGGAAGGGAACCGAGGGGGCTTTTCCCACCCGTGCTTCAGTGAGCCACAAAGCTGTTATCTGGGGGGGCAGAGGCAGCGGGGAGGTGGGAGGGGGGCGGCTGCTCTGCTGCTCATCTACCAACAAGCCTTCCTCGGACACGCGTCACAATTTGGCGGCGTGTTTTGTTCACGTGGCTCCGTGGCTACAGTGGGAACAAAAACAATACGCTTTCCTTCCAACGATGAGCTCTAAAGGAATGGCAGAATGAGAGGTGTCAAAAGAAAGCAAGCCCCGAAAAAAGCAAGAAAATCCGTATTTTTAATGAAGCGGAAGAACAAAATGAAAAAAGCAAAACTTAAAAAATAAGAATACATTTCCATTTTTAAATGCGCTGCCTCACAGCCAGTGCTAAAGCAGTTTATAGCCCTTTCCCATGGGGCAACCTCTCTCCCTGGCTTGCAGGCCCCTCACAGGCTGCATCAAGATGGGTCTGGCTGCCCTGGCGGTGCCGTGTTTGAATGGGCCCATCTTTCCCAGGCTGTTTTAGGTGTTTTGTCTGTTGCCATTAACATGCATGCCACAAACGATTCTGTCATGTGAAGTTCTTTTTCCTCCCAGATGGTTAATGAAGATATTGCAGCGGTGTACTAGGGGTCATGGAGCCCTGTGAGGAGCACACCTGAGGTTGTGCTGATGTTTGCTTTTTCATGTATTAGAATCATAGAACCACAAAATGGTTTGGGTTGGAAGGGACCCCCAGAGGTCACCCAGCCCAACCCCCCTGCAGGAGCAGGGACACCTTGAACCACATCAGGTTGCTCACAGCCCCCTCCAACCTGGCCTGGAATGGTCCCAGGGATGGGGCCTCCACCCCCTCTCGGGGCAACCCCTGCCAGGGTTTCACCACCCTCACTGGAAAGAATTTCTGCCTTAGATCCAGTCTAACCCTCCCCTGCTTCAGTTTAAAGCCATCCCCCCTTGTCCTGTCACAGCTGGCCCTACTAAAAAGATTGTCCCCAAGACAGCCTGGGGGAGCTACTCGGTTATTAAGCCAGAGTATTTTTTTCCTGACATTGCTTGTATTTTTAATGTGAATTTGTACATTTTAAGTCAAATACCTTGCACATTTGATTCATGTTACCTCTATTCAATTATGTTATATTAACTGGACTAGAGCAGGACACTGATTTCTTCTGGTTTTTTGGAAGGTTGGTTTACGTTGGGGTTTTTTGGAGATTCCACTTGCGTGAAAGACCCTCGCTTGTGTCACTGTCACGTTGTAACAGGGATTTTTACGACGATGAAGCTTAGACTCTCAGGATAACTTTATCACTACATCAGCTGCTCGAAGTGCGCTCATTAGTTGTGCCTGCAAAGCATCAGCCTGCAGCTCTCCCCTCGTAACGCCGGTGCCTCTTTGCCCATTTTGTGTCTATGCTGCTGGGTCTGCTGACCCCCAGGGAGAGGGGAACAGTGGGCTTTTGTCTGGAGGAGCCCACAGCTTTGCCTGATACCAAACACTTGGACAGTGCTTAGGGTTGTGGATAAAGGGACTGTGGCCTGCTTAGCACCATGGCAAAATACCTTAATTCTTTGAAAAAATCATAGAATCATAGAATCAGAGAATCACCTCGGTTGGAAAAGACCTTTAAGATCATCGAGTCCAACCGTTAACCTAGCACTGCCATCCCACCACTAAACCATGTCCCTAAATGTTCAACTTGGCATGAGAAATGAAGACTAAAAGGCAAGAGCAACTTGTCAGAAAAGTGACAAACCAGGCATTCCTTCAGCATCCCCTGGGCCTCCTCTTTCTGGATGGGAAAGATGTTGGAAGGCAGCACAGCGGGGCTGGTGTCCCAGCATGCTACGGTGAACATCTCCTCCACCACCAGCTCTACCTGCCAATGGCGGCGGCTGGGTTTGCACCTTCGTATTGCACACTGTGGTGCAGGAGCCGCTGCATGGGGAGTCCCACAGAGCCTAGAGTGAATATTGGCAGGATGTGACCGTGCATTGCAATGTACCCCCTGCTGCAGATAACGCATCAAACTTTCCACCCGCAAACCCTCCTGACATTTTGGGCAAAATGAGAAAGACAGCGCTGCACCCCCCAGGTCCCACCCTCCCTCTCAGCAGCCTGGGAAGGAGGCTGCAAAGTGGCCACTTCTTCCTTAAAACAGTCAAAAGTTCCCCCTTCTGCTATGCAGAACAGCATTTACCAATATTTACAGCATCAACATTTCTCATGGAACAGAATCACTCCCTGGCCAGCCGTTATTGTGAGTAAGCCTTGACTCTTGAGTTTTCTTTCCACTGACTTCAACGAATCTCATTTTGGTGAAGCAAATTCTGCAAAGCATATGATTTTCTTTGTCAAAACCATGTGTACAAACACGAGATTTTGACATTAGAGTTTTAGGCTAAGCCACATTTTGATTGGGTAAATTTAAAAACACTATCATTTATCAAAGTTTTTCTCAGTTTTGAAGGCAGTGAAAAATAGCAATTGATACATGGTTGGGCACTGCTCCTTCAATCTTCACCAGCCTGTCATTAAAAAAAAAATTGCAGTTCAGTCCATGGGCTATGCATTTTTCTTCTGTGAAATTTTGCAAGGTCAAAGGCTTGTCAACATAACATCAATATCAACAATATATTATAATGTATCTTGAGAACAAGCTTGGGAATAACAAATTTGCTGCCGGCCTGGTAATACCGACTTGCGTCTGTCATTTATCTGAAGCGGGAACAGATAAAGAAGAGAACAGCTCGCCAGCACTGTGGCTGTGGTGTTTTCTTCTTTGGCTTTTGTTTGCTTTGCCCTGTTGGTTTAAGGCTGTCGCTAATATCTTCTTCAGCAATACAACTGCTGCCAGTAGGAGGCTTGGAAATGTTAGTTTTTAATTTATAAATATTGCCGGTTTAGCTTTAAGGTACACCAGGGAGTATTTTATGGGGTCATTAATTCATGTCTTGAATGTGATGTGTTGGTGTCTTCATTCCCTTGGGGCACTTTATTAATAGTCCCATGAAACACGCCTTGAAGTTTCTAATAGCAATTAAAACATGTCCCTTTGTTCCTAAATTAATTTTTCTAATTCTCTTTAAAAAACAATTTACTGAAGAGCCCTACATTTAGCAGAGTGCTTGAGCAGAGGCTGCGAACACTTCCTGAAGATGCTCTTGGGATCCAGAGCCCGGGGATGCTCTTGGGATCCAGGACTCAGGGGTTAGGGGTGATTTCAGCCACGGGGTCAGCAACATTCGTCCCCAAAACAGACCAGGAGAATAATCTTTGGCTTCCCTTCCACCACCCCTCCCGTCCCCAAAGACAGCTTCTTTGGCTTGCATTAAATTAGCTGAAATACTGTCCTTTCATAGTTGTACAAGGAAGAAAACTTTAGGCCTAAGAAGTTTGCTTGACATAAATAAAGGGCACCGTGGGGGTGCTGCGATCTACCCGTGCAGCGACCGTAGCACCCAGCGAGGTCTGGTGCCTTCATCAGCGAGTTGGAAATTGTGTCTTTGCACACATAGAAAAGAAACCGTCAGTTGTTTGCTGAGCACTGGGTTTTGCGTATTAATGGAGCGCAAGGTTTGACAGCAACAGCAACGTCAGCACGGCTGTGTATCGATGAGCGGGGGGAGCCTGTACCAGAATTGGGTTGCTTCACCCCAGACACAAATGCTTCGGTCGCTGGGACTAAGGCATGTTTTGAAATCAGTCTGCAAATGAGGCAAAGCAGGTCCAGGTGGTGTGTGTAAAACAGTGATTTTGGGGGGAGTTCTCCAAATGATTTAAAATGCCAATTCCACCTCTTCATTTCAGTTTAAATAAATCTATGGTTGCAATAATTTTGGTGTGATTAATCACAATGAGTCTAGCAGAATTAGCAGGTCTTAATTAGGCACTGTAAGCTGACCCTTATCCCCTGTGGGAGGGCTGATGGCCCTTCAAAGGAGGCAGGGAGGGGAGACTCCCACCAGTCCAGGCAGGGTGTTGGTGTGGGAGAAGCGCTGTGGCTGCTGGCAGAGGTGAGTAAGCCGTTCAATGTGTTTCAGCAGTAGATGGGTTTAAGTTTGGGTCCCTATTTCTGTTCTTTGAGTCTTTTAGATGATGAAAATGGAATTTGGCCGAAGCGTGACTTGGTTTTCTGCTGTAATATGGCTTTGAGAGCTGGACTGGGGGGCAGGTGTAAGCACCCAAGGAGCTGCTGGGGGTGAGAGCCTGCAGGGTTTCTGTCGTGATGGTGAAGGGATGCAAAAAGGTTAACAAAAGGACCTTTGTGAAGCCAACTGTAGATTCATCTTAAATTGCTAGCATTGTGGTTTAGGTTCACTTACTAATCATATGAAGTAAACTATAGATAAGAAACTAGCTGTAGGGAATGTGGAAGAGGACAGATTAGGAGGTGGCCCGTCTTTGTTACAGGCCTTGGAAGGCTGTAGGAGAACAAAGCGTCTGGCACTTGGTCGCTAGAGGATAGCCAGTGTCGTGGAATGATGGGTGCCATGTCGGTATGAGGATAGCCAATGTCGGTATGAGGATAGCCAGTGTCGGTATGAGGATAGCCAGTGTCGGTATGAGGATAGCCAGTGTCGGTATGAGGATAGCCAGTGTCGGTATGGGATAGCCAGTGTCGGTATGAGGATAGCCAATGTCGATATGGGGATAGCCAATGTCGGTATGAGGATAGCCAGTGTCGGTATGAGGATAGCCAGTGTCGGTATGAGGATAGCCATGTCGGTATGAGGAGAGCCAATGTCGGTATGAGGAGAGCCAATGTCGATATGAAGATAGCCAGTGTCGGTATGAGGATAGCCAGTGTCGGTATGAGGATAGCCAGTGTCGGTATGAGGATAGCCAATGTCGGTATGAGGATAGCCAATGTCGGTATGAGGATAGCCAGTGTCGGTATGAGGATAGCCAATGTCGGTATGAGGATAGCCAGTGTACGGTATGAGGATAGCCAAGTCGGTATGAGGATAGCCAATGTCGGTATGAGGATAGCCAATGTCGGTATGAGGATAGCCAATGTCGATATGAGGATAGCCAGTGTCGGTATGAGGATAGCCAATGTCGCCATGAGGATAGCCAATGTCGGTATGAGGATAGCCAGTGTCGGTATGAGGATAGCCAGTGTCGGTATGAGGATAGCCAATGTTGGCTATGAGGATAGCCAATGTCGGTATGAGGATAGCCAATGTCGGTATGAGGATAGCCAATGTCGCCATGAGGATAGCCAACGTCGGTATGAGGATAGCCAGTGTCGGTATGAGGATAGCCAGTGTCGGTATGAGGATAGCCAATGTCGGTATGAGGATAGCCAGTGTCGGTATGAGGATAGCCAATGTCGGTATGAGGATAGCCAATGTCGGTATGAGGATAGCCAGTGTCGGTATGAGGATAGCCAACGTCGGTATCAGGATAGCCAGTGTCGGTATGAGGATAGCCAGTGTCGGTATGTGGATAGCCAATGTCGGTATGAGGATAGCCAGTGTCGGTATGAGGATAGCCAATGTCGGTATGAGGATAGCCAGTGTCGGTATGAGGATAGCCAGTGTCGGTATGAGGATAGCCAATGTCGGTATGAGGATAGCCAATGTCGGTATGAGGATAGCCAATGTCGGTATGAGGATAGCCAATGTCGGTATGAGGATAGCCAATGTCGGTATGAGGATAGCCAATGTCGGTATGAGGATAGCCAATGTCGGTATGAGGACAGCCAATGTCGGTATGAGGAGAGCCAATGTCGCTATGAGGATGCCAAGGATGGGGAGCCGGCTGGTACCGGCTGTGTTGTTCTGACAGTGGAATAAGCGGGGTAGAAGCTGGAGTTCACCAAAAGGACAAGGTGAAGAAGAGGAGTGGATGAAATAAACGACCCCTGAAGACCACCGACTCAAATCACTGAGCATGCGCAGTCGGGAGGGACTTATGGAAATGACCTCTTGAAACCAATTTTAATACAAAGCGGGGACAGGTTGTGCCTATGTATAGGCGTATTGGGAAACTTCATGCATATGGAACACTTTGCTACCTATACACGGGGCACGCTGCCGTGCTGCGGTGCGCAGGACTTTGGTGGGCCTGCCCCCCGTGCTGCCCAGCGCTGAATAACCATAGCGACTGTACAGCCCGACACACGGGGGAGGCTGTGTCCGCACGGCAATGGAGTTTAAAGGCGCTCATGGGCACCTCCGGAGCTGGGAAGGCGCTGCGGGGCCGCGGGGGGGCGGGCGGCTTGCGGCTGGGGGTGGCTGCGGGGGTGGCAGGAGTGCTGGGTGCCCAGCAGGCCTGAGCCATGGGCTGTGTCCCCAGAGCTGCTGGCAGAGCCTGGGGCAGCCCGTGCTGCTTCCGCCTTCAGCAGGTAGCCCCTGGCCACCTGAAGGGGCGGTGGGGGTGCCCTGTGTCGCAGGGCGGTAGAAAACTCGGTGCAACGCTTTTTTTTTTTTATTATTTTTTTTCTAGCAGCAGTGTATTTTGCGTACTCAAGGCATCAAGGTATGGCACAAGGGATTCCTAAATCTGCTGGGGATGTTTTGTTCTGTTCTCCCCTGAGAAGCTGAGCTGCCCTGGGGGCACGGCTGCTGCTGCAGTCCCCGCCCGCCCTGCCCGGGTACCCAAGCGATGGGGGAGCAGCCCCTTTGTGCCCTTTCTCATGCATCGCAGCAGGCACGGAGCGATGGCGCTTTAGAACAGTTAATCCTCTCCTAGGGATAATGGCAGTAATTTTGGGCTTCCCTGCTTCTGTTGCTTTCCCTTGGATGGCTCTGTCGCTGGAGGATTGTCAAGGGTGCCCTCCCAGCCTGCAGGCCTGCCTGGTCCTGCTTTTTGTTGAGTTTGTCTTTGATTCCTATTAATTCCCATTTAAAATGGCTGAAACCACAGGGAACCTGAACAGTGCTTTCTGTCCTCTTCTGGTTTAAGTAGCGGTATCTGCTGCGTGGTTACTGAGCGATGCTGGCGTGCGCGTGAGCTCACCGGAGATGTCAGAACGGTATTTCCAGGGGGAATGATTCTGCAGATGAAGCACAGAGGTCCTGTTACTGTAAAAGTCGGAGAAGAACTGCCTCTAGGACTTGTCTGCAGTTTAGAAGGCGCTGGATGCACGGGGGATCGCTCCTCCTGACGTGCATGCACACAGCTGAAATCATACAACTTCTATAGAATGAAGAGATGCATATTCATGGTATGTCCTGGAAAAGGCAGTCTTATGGCAATGAGTTCCCGAGATTTATTGACACATCGCCCCCAGTCACGCGTGCCCGGTGATCCAGGGCGGTGGTCTCTGGGGTCCCCGTGGGTGCTGCCGGGGGGTCTCTCTGTGCCCTTTCCAGGCACTCTCAGCCTTTCTTCCATGCACGGCCCTGAGCTGGCTCCCTGATGGCTCTGTCACAGCCTGTCGTGATATGTGCTGGCTGCAGCCAGCCCTTCTGCGCTTACCTTGGGTGCTGATGTTCTCAGTTCCCCTTAGCTTAATGCTCAGGGTGTGGCTTAGTGACCTTGTTCAAGGTCTGTGACAAAGAGATGCTATTTCACACCTCCTCGCTGGGAGCTTTATTTTACAGATACCAGGCCGAGCCTTGCAAGGAATGGGTAAATTTTCCATTCTGTATCAGTCCAGGATTTGAACTTGCACGTTATGAGGATAATTTTGTTGTTGTTGCTTTTCTGTTTTACTTTTTTCTTAATCCGATGCCTTCTGTTCCATCTTCCTGCTATCAACTTGCTTGCCTCCCCCCAAAGGCAATGAATGGTAAGTGAGAAGGCTGGGCACGCTTGTGCTCCCTCTGGAGAGAGGACTTCATTCCACATGGGGGGTTTCTTCTTTGCTGATTTGCAAGGTGCTTTTGCTCTTTGAAATCTCATAATCCTTATGGCGCTGATATTGATGTGCTTTTTAATAGGGTTAAAAAGTGAAACGGAGCGAGGCAGTGAGTGCGGTGACTCGGCGTGGCTGCGCGCCCCAGTCGCTTACGTGCTTTGGTGACTGCTGTTGATGTGATCTGATGAAAAATCTCCATCCTGGGGGGAATAACTGAGGCTTAAATACTGTCTAAGGAAAAAAATAATTGAAAAATTACACCTTCTGTTTGAGATGATACAAGGCTATTTTGTCTTTCAGCACACTGGTAGCAACTTTTTCCTGTAGGTTTTTAAGAGGGACAAACGAAGTAACAGTTTTAACCTGTCTTTAGGGTGTGTGGCTGCATTGCGAGGCCGCCAGCATAAAAAGGATGAATAGGAATGGTATTGTATGTGAGAGAGACTGTGGGGTGTGAAACCCCCAAAATACTGTGGGCTGTGAAACCCCCAACATACTGTGGGAACAGGCAGGAACGATGGAATTTCGAGGTGATGTCTCAGACTGATGAAAGAAATAGGGTGCCAGGGTTGTACTCCCAAGGCCCAGGTGAGATGGGGCTGGTGCCCAGATGTGGGGCTGGGAATATGCAGAAACGCAGCTGGGAGTTTTCATGGGAGCGTCCAGGTCTCCCCACCAGACTTGGCAAGTGTCTCAGCAGGACAAGGTGTAAAGATAAGCTGCTGAACGGTGCTGCCTGAGCAGTCTTAAAAGAAGCAGGGTTGCTGTCTCGGAAGGGAGGGGAGCCTGGTTCAAGAAGTATTTGGCATTCTGGATAGTACCAACCATGATACAGGGAGGTGCAGAGCAGCAGGAGGCGAATGCATCCAGGGACGGGTAAACAATTTGAAGGAGGGGAGGTCTGAAGATAACCTCTGGCACTTCCTTATTACCTTTTTTTTTAAGAGTAACTTGAAAAGCAAGGAGCCTGTGAGCAGGCTGGAGCTGCTTTTGAAGTTCCTGCTAGGAGCCTGACTAAATGGTGTGCCAAATGCAACATGAAAACATAACCCTTCCGAGAAGCTCTGCGGCTCAAGGGAGAAGTTAAGGAGGTGATGGCATGGAAAAAGTTGGCATTTAAAAACATGTCTTCTAAAAAATGAGAAGCGGGAAGCACAGCAGGGTGGCTGTAGGCAGGTGATTAAGAGGTCTAGGGAAAAGACTTTTTTCCCTGGCACCTCTGCCTGCAAAGAACAGAGTTGGGGGATCCTGCAACCCGCTGAGCATCACGGCCACAGCAGCCGTGTCACTGTGTGTGGCCAGGCCAGCCGCCGTGGTGAAGGTGGTGGATGCAGAGCGGTCCTTCCCCAGAGCCTCCCTTGGCATCGGGCAGCTGCATCTCAGCACTGCGGGTCCTCCAGGAGCACGTGTGCCTCCACATCATCTCAAGGTCTTATAAACCGTTAACATATCCTTTTCAGTGTTGTGTTGGGGGTAGTTGTCTTGTTCTTTGCTGGGTTTTGACCCGTGTGAAGGACCTCTTCCAGACCTGCAGTTACAGCTGATGGCATCCTCGAGTGAGGGCGCGTTGCTGTGAATGAGGCAGATCCAGTCCTGTCTTTGCTTTGGTGTCCCTAAGTCCCCACCTGACTTCCCTTTCGCCCGAGAGAGGAACCGTGTGGGCCCTCATGCACCTCTGCCGCTGCCTGTAACCCGCTGCAGGGGAAGGGGGTGACTCGGAGCCTCACCCGACGCGGGCATTTCCCTTGTTAAAATTTCTCCATCAGCTGGGTAGCAAGTGATTGGCCTCCCTGCTGTTACAGTGAGAACAAAACGCTTCTCTCTGCATTTTCACCTCGCTTTAACAGAAATTAAGAGCAGCCCAACCACCTTGAGCAACCTTTTACTATGGCATGTGCTGTGCAGGAAGAAAGGGCCTCTGGAAACTTCCCTTGGGGGGAAAGAAAACCTAAGCTGCAGTTTATTGTGCCCTTCCAGAGGGAGGATGGCGCTAGCTGTTTAAATGTCTCGGTGCTCCCTCATGTTACGGCAATTTCTTTTGGAGGGTCTTTATAAAAATAATTAATTTAAAAAAGCCAGTCTGTGCACTCTGCTGCCATGCAGGCTGGTGTCCCAGCAGTCAGCGGAGTCTGCTGCCAGCGATGAAGCTGCAGGTAGCTCTGTCCTGGCTTTGTGTCGGCTGGGGGGGAGGAGGTTTCTCGAAACTGGAGGGGGAAACCAGCTCTGTACGGCAGTGCCTGCCAGCAGCGATGCTGTCCCGAGGGCGCTGCTTCAATGGGATGATTGCCCTTCACCCATCCCTGTCCCACTCTGCTGTGGGGACACCCACTCCTTGGCTTTAGTGTGGGGGTTGTTTGGGGTTTTGTAGCTAAAAGCAGTGATTTTATCTGATGCCTTTCTTTGTAAAGTACTGGGAAGGAAAGGATGAGAGGCTCAGTTAGGATGAGTTACAGCGATGATGATACTGCAGCAACGTTGCTGAAATCCCCATCACCATTCCGCCTGCGACCATGCGCATCGGTGAGCTTTGCAGGAAGGCACCGGAGCGCATCTGTACCCTGGCTAAACCCAGGCCAGCCATCGCTCGGTGCCTCGGTACCTGCCATTGCGCCTTTGGCACAGCCGACTAAGAGGACCCTTGTGTTTAAAGAAGCAGCAGAGCTGACGGGAGGTCTGGCTTCTCTATTTCTAAAGCCCACAAGCTCCCTTTCTCTCCTCCCTTCCCCCATACAGCCCACTTGAGGCTGGAAGAAGCAGTTGGCTTCTTGTTTCTATTTCTGTTGCTAATCTTCATATTTTGCCAGATTTGCACCTCCCTTGTCTGAGCAGTCTGACACTTTCACAGCCTATTTTCTTTCTCTCTGCTCTGATTTCTGATTATTTGACCCTAAGAAGGAGAGACTGCTCCTGCTGTGCAGAAGGTGGGTGTAGCTCTGGGCCTGTGGTGCCCTGGCCATGAATGAATGCCCCTATTCCTGCCAATGGCTTTATTCTGCTCTATCTAAAACTGTCTTGGTCAGGATGTTCCTGCAAAGTCCATAAAGAAGGAACCATTAGATCCGTGAGCTGACCTCTCTGGCCAGTCACCAAGAGATCTGGTGGTGCTGGGAGATGTTGTAGGGGAGGGAGGGTAGATGTCTTCCTCTTGAACATCTTCAAATATCTAAGTAGCCCTGTTTCTCTCTTACTCTATGCCAGTGACATGTGTGAGAGTAAAAAAAGGGTCTGGTACCAGGACACCCTGGCAAAGCTGCCCCTCTGATACTGCTGGGTGCTGCTCATCTGAAAGCTGATCAGGTGTGTAAATTAGTGGGGGAACAACCCCTGAGTGCCCTAGGAAGTTCACGTAACAACATAAATGATCTAATCTCCATACTAAAATAATAGCCGTGATGCTAAGGAGATGTAGCTCAGCGGGAGGTTAGCTTTTAAGAACAAATTAATAGATGATATGAATAAAACAAGCTGTACGAGCCTGTTTTCTTTTGCAATTAAGATATACTGCGTGAAAGGTACAACTGAAAATTGCTTCTCTTGGCGAGTGCATGACTTTGGTGAAAAAGTAGATTTATACATTGCCTGGTAAGGAGGAGATGGTGCACAGGGAGAGGGCGAGGTGTCTGTCTCCTGTGTTGTTAAGCTGTGTGAAGCATCAAACACAGCGGACCCGTAGAGAGCAAATCTCATGCCTGACAAATCTGAATTCCATCAGGTCCATTTTTAGGATTATTTTGCTAGCCCTTCAGGAAATACTGCTGAACTGTTGCAGGGTAATGGGTACTCGCTGCGATGTACCTGCTGACTGTCCCCCTCTTCCCTGGGTACGGCTTTCCATTGCTCCCTAAATCCAGGTGTCCCTCCCCTGTCCTGTTGCCTCACTGGAGGGGGCTTGAGGACAAGGCTCTGGCTGGTGGCATGGGGCTGCTGGGGCAGAGACCAGCATCACCCTCCTAATGCCAGGGCTCCTCCTGCACCATGCAGTGAGGTTTTCATAGAATCACAGAATGGTTTGGGTGGGAAGGGACACCTAGAGGTCACCCAGCCCAACCCCCCTGCAGGAGCAGGGACACCTTGAACCACATCAGGTTGCTCACAGCCCCCTCCACCTGGCCTTGAGGTCTTGCTTGCAGGCATTTCAGCAGAACCCCCCCCCCCACTTCTGCCCCGCCAATGTTCCCCCTTTGGCATCTTTGCTTTTTAGGTGTGCAATAATCAGGCACCCTTAATCTTTTTAGAACTGACCTCTATCACTATTCGCTGTGTGCTTCCAGATGGCGCAGGTCCCTGCACCTTTCTGCTCTGAGCTTGCTGCAAGTTTGAATCTGAAACAGGGAAATATGTAACCAGTGAAAACTGCCTTTATTGCATGCAATTCAAAAGGTGTTGGTTTTATATTGCTAAACTTGTGTGGAAATAGTGTTCAAGATGTGGAAAATCGGACCTGGAGTTCATGCTGATTTAACATGGCTCTTAAATTGGAGAGGTTCCTGCTTGCCACTAGGAGACGTGCCGCTTTATTAGAGTTATAAGAAGAATAAAATGAATTACCATGGAGTACTTTTCTCTTCATAGGTTGCCTAGTTTACAAAGCCACATAAATCTTCCGAGTGAAATAGTTGCACGCTTCTGTCATTAGCTCAGCTCAGCCTTCAGAGGACGGATCTCCAATAACCCCCCGAGGTGCCAGTTCCTCCTCTCTGCTGGCAGCACAAGTCTGGATCAGCTGCACTCGATGCACCAGCATCAGCCTGGCTTGGCACATCTGTAACTCTGTGTTTGCCTCCTGGAGAGACCAGAGCCGTATCTGGCAGAATGTGACCCTGCCGTCCCCCATCGGCTGGGAGCACCGTCCTGAACGCTGCATGTCAGGGGGCACCCCGAGTCGTGCTTCTCCCTGGAAAACCTGCTAGTGCTTTCCTGGGTTTGCAGTGGAGCATTAAATACCCTGCGGTGAACATCGGAGAAGTCTTTTCTGTCTCTCACTGCTGGCTGTGCCCTGGAACAAGGAGGCGAGCAGATGCGCCCGACCGAGCGGGCGGTCTGTCGGGGGCTTAGGGGGGATCTGCTCATGAGGGCTGTGCTCTGAAAGCAGGGGGATTAGCGACTGTGTTGGGCTTGTGCGGCAAGGTTTTGGTAGCAGGGGTCCTTATGGCAATGGCTGAGCCAAGGCAGGGCAAGAGCTGTTTTCTCCACGAACTGGATCAATCTGTTGGGCAATTTCTATTCACTCCCCGAGGTGAATTAAACAGATTTGTGCTAAAATGCAAAAGAAAAATTTGTGAACAATGCACTGGGCAAAGTGCTACTGCGATACAGGGTTGTACATGGAGTCTGCCAAGATGTGGCATGAGCAGATTCCGTATATCCAGTATATCCACCTGCACCAGCACCCATCCTGTGAGCGTCAGCCCTGGGTCCATCCCCCAGCCCAGCTCTGCCACCCAAAGGTGGCCCCTTCACCTCCCATTCCAGGGTGGCTGCAAGACAATGCTGAGGCAGTTTCTTATCTCACCCAGGGAAGCTTCATTCCCTTCTGCCTCTGGCATTCCCACTTCCAGTCCATTTAACCCATTCTTGCAGCTGGGCCCCCTTGCCCTCCATGCCAGATGATTCCTCGGTCACAAGTTATCTCAGCTGAGCCGTTGCAGTGAGAATTTCCCCTTCAAATCCTTCATCTTTCTCCCAACTCTGAAAAAAACAACGCACAGCAAACGTGTAACTTGAGGCGATGCTCCTTGCGCGAGCTGTCTGCTGCTTCAGCTTGTGCAGGAGGGTTGATACCAGCTTCCAGCTTTAGGAAGAGGTCCAAGCACGTTACAGCATTATCATGTCAATGAGCATCTTTGAAAACATCCCATGTGTTCCAAATTATCTTCTAGTCTGCAGAACTAGACAAACCTTCTCATGCTGCATTTCTAAGTTTTGGCAGTCCCAGCTCACGGTCTTATTGCTCGCAAAACCAGGGCTTTTCAATACCGAACTTGTCCACATAACTCTTTCCAAATTTCATATGAGGACCCTTAGGTCTTTCCACAGTAAGTTTTTGTTTTAATTTTTAGTATCTTTAAAACCTTCTCAATGGGAGGTTTGTGTACAGCTACTGATCTTGTGCACGCTCCATCGCATAGCAGCAGCGTTCCTCAGATATGAAACTCATGCCTGGTGCTCCTGCCTGGCTCAGCGTGCATCAGTTCATCCGTGTGCCTTCTGGAAAGCCACGCGATAGCTGTGTGCTGCTGCGTGTCCCCCGTGCTCGTACACCCAAGCCACAAGCAGCAAGTGCAAACACCCAGGGGACAGTCAGTGGGTGAGGATTTTTGTTCACCTATGGATGGATGGCTTTAAAAGTATGAGAGCTGTACTCCTTGATCTGGCAGAGAAAATTCACCCCTACCCCCGTCCTTTTGATGCAACATAAATGAGTCTCTGCTTTGTGTGGAGCTTTTGCTTTGCTAGCTGGCAACTTTGAGAGAAACAGCAGCAAAACCACCCCAACACCAAAGAAACCAAACCTTCCTTGGTAGTTGATTGAAACAGTTTTATGCCTCTCAGGCTGCTTGCATCTTGGTAGACTTCTTAAACTTATGTTTTATTGCTACGAATTCTTATTTTTATTGCTGTTAAGTGCCTTATCAGTGCACTGGGTAACGTGAATTATTTGCCATGATAACGTGCTCTACAGCAGTCAATAGCAGCAACTGCCCTCGCCAAAGCAGCGCCGTTGTTTACCCTTCAGGGTGTTATCTGGAGTGGAGGAGGAACCTGTTCATCTGCAAGGTGGGAGAGAAGCTCCCACGGGGGCAGCGAATTTGTTCCTGCTGAGGAGGGGAGAGTTACCGGCGAGCATCCCTGTGCTGCAGCCTTCCCTTGGCACGCTCCCTGTGCTGCCTCACAGCTGCGAAGGATCTGGAGAAGCAGGGAGGGCGCTAATCCAAAAGGAGTTCATTGGAGTCTGCGTGGCAATGACCGTCCGGGGGTTGCGAGCCAGACGTCGCTGCCGCGCCAGCAAATCCCCAACGTGGTGAGCGTGCGCGTGCCGAGGACGTGCCATGGGCATCGGGAGCGCAGCTGCCTTGCGAGAGTCTGGAGCAGTGAAATCAATGCTGTCCAGGCTGTAATTAAAGGTACTTAAGGACCATTAGCAGAGCTTGTAAAAATGCTTTTTAATCCAGTTTAATAAATGGGAGCCCTAGTTTAATTGGCATTATAAAAATTACATGTGGGCTATTTTCTATAGAAAATTATAGGTGGAATTGATATCCCTGTGGTATGAATCAGTGCTATCCAGGCTTCGGATTAATCCTGTGTGCTGAACATCACATGGTCTGTTGACTGTAAAAGTACCGTGCATCACAGCTGTCATCAAATGCAAATGCGCTCTCGAGACTTGCCAAAATACGGGAGTCGAGCACTGTCTGTTCATCACCAGCTTACCCTCCTGTAAAGGGAGATTGCAGCATGCAAGACTTCATAGAGCTGTTAAATCCTTAGCGCTGCCAGACACAGAGCTAAGGGTTTCTCCAGCAGCTCTGATGGGACAGCCCGGGTGAAGGACAGATGATTTGGTCCCAAACTGGAGACTTCTATTCTGAGCCCCACCACTGCACCGATGGTTTTTGCTAGAATTCCTCACCTGCAGCTGCCCGGGGTGGTTGTGCTTCTGCCATCTTCTCTCATTTGTCTGGTGTCTCCCTCTGGGCTGGCTGCTGGGGAGCTCCTTGGTCCTACATACAAGGTCATTAGCGAGATGATGTAATTGCACCTTCCCCTGCATCCTCTTCTTTTCCTGGCTGATGCAGGGTGAAGTTTGGCTGTAGCACAGGATCTGGGTGAACCTGTACAACCCAAGAGTGGTCAGAACTGCTTTTCGCATCCTCTCTCGTCCCTGTTGCATGGATACCTGTTTGGCTGTGGGAATTACTCTGAGAATGGTGAAGCAGCCGTGAAGAAACAAAACCCCGTTATGAGTTCCCTGCACTCTGCATCACACAGCGACCCCGCAGAAGCCCAGAAATAAATTGTGCTGGATTGATCCCTTCTTGCAGCCAGTTGCGATGCTCGATAGTCTGTGGCCGTTCACCAAACACTTCTTTCTCCATAAGCAGCACTTGTTCTATCTTGTTCCCAACATATGAAAGAAAACCCAGCTGCATTCATCTTCCCTACTGAAGCACCCTTAGTGACGTCTCTTAATTCTTCCTTTTTTTTACTGTCCATTTCTTTCCTGTTTTATGGGTAAAATCCTGACTTTAATTAAGTCATTGGGAATTTGGCCACTAAACTCGAAGGGAACAGCCATAGCAGTATCTTCAGAACTGGATTTTATGTTCTTCCTTGCTATGCCAAAGTAGCAAACTGTGGTGGAGAGCGATGAATTATAAGAATCTCTTTCTTACAGAAAAGAGAGAGAACATTGTTTATTCTTTTGGTTTTTCTCTCAGTTCCAGAGAAAAATGCTCTGAAGCGTTGTACTTGAGTTAATCCATTACCCTCCCCACCCAAATATAAGCCACTATATATTTTTTTTTTTTTGCTTTGCAAGTGGAAGTAGTTGGCAATCTCTAAATTCCTGTAACTCACAGCAAGAATTTGGTATCTTGGTGTCTGGAGCAATGCTCAGTGTTGGGTGTTGATGCTCCAGGTTTCAGTGGTACCATGAAAGGGTTAAAGGGCAGACTTTTTTTTTTTTCCCCAAGACACTTCTCAATAGCTGTAGGAGCCTTAGGCATTTTCTTGCTTCATATTACTGTCTTTTATTTTAAAAGCATCTTGATGGTGATCGCTTTTGCATCACTCTAGTGCTTTTGCCTGGAATATTGATTTGAGTTTGGTGTGTTTAAAAGCAGAAGAGCTAAATGCAAGGAAATGGGTCCCTTTCTGCTGGAGGGGCAAAGCTGCCAGGTCAGGAGCCGCTGGCCTGGGGTGGGTGGAGGAGCCATGGAGGGACCTGCAGCCGGTGGTGGCTATGAGTTGCTGGATTTACCTGTCTGGTCTGCCACGTGGGCTCCCAGCCGGTGTTTAACAAGGCTACAGGGGATTTTAGAAAAACAACCCAGCATTTGTATGTAGATGGCTAAATGTCTGGGCTTCTCCCAGCTGCACGATAACACTCGAAGAACAACCAAAACCTCTTATTTTCCTTATTGAATTTCCTGGAGTCACTGATGCCTGCTCCTGTTTCGCCTGACAACTGCCCCTGCAGAAACACGCATCCAAGGGGAAAATGTCATGGTTCAGAGATCGCTGTGGGTACTACTGACAGCTCAAAAAGAAATAAAAATCTTCAAAATCCAGCCCTGCCACTCAGCAGGAACAGCTGGGGACTTCCAAAAAAACCCCAACCCATCCCAAACCAAAAAAGAGTTGGAATATTTTTTGGAAATTCCTCTCCTTTGCATCACTTCCAAACCTGGTAGGCCACAGTGGGTTTTGTTGAGCCAAAGTGGCTCAATTCAGTAGGAACACGGTTGCCCAGACCTAGGGATGGGGGAGTCTGTGTCAAAACTGCCTTGGAGCCTATGTGCCCCATTTCCAGGTGTGCTCCTCCGAGAGCAGGATGAGAAAGGGGCCAGTAAAGGTCCCAAATTGCTCCATGGGGTCCAACTGTCCCTGAGCGTTGTGGTGATTCGGGTGGGGTTTTGCGACAAGGAACCATTTCGTTAGGAGCAATGGGAGGCAAGAGCTGAGCCTGCAGAGAGTCACTGGAAAGACCAATTGACCTGGAAATTTGGGATCAGTGAGGAAACGAGGCCAAAAGCGAGTTCAGTGCTGCTTACACCCCCACCTTTGCTCTGCGGCACGGGTGTTAACGGCGCGATGCCTCCCCTCTCCCTGAAGTACGATTGCTTTATTCTTGCCAGATGAAGCCTTGATCCAGCTGAGCTTGGGCTGGAAGGTGAGGTCTCTCCCAGCTCGTTAGTGGTGCTTGTTGCTGTGGTAGCGGGGGATCTAATTCCGAATTTTTGGAGGGATTTGGTAACTATTTTTCTGATTTATCTCGGGTGAGGTCAAACTGTAGTTCAGTTAGTGACGTGAGTCTTGGGACTGTCTCTACTCGTACCTAGAGGAAAAAAATTTAAAAAAAGCAAAGGAGAAAAATTAAGATCACCAGGGCAGAATGATACAGTGACCTGTTAATAATAATTACTTCTGAAGAAAAGTATACCTTAAAGTACTCTATTCCTAGTTTTATGATTACCTTGTCCATGTTTAGAGGGAAGGGTGTTTTGCAATGTGTTCAGCCTTCCCCCTGCCCTCAGGAAAAGTGCCAAAGCCGCAGGAGCGGGACCCACCGTGAAATCTCCACTGTCGCTGGGCGACGCGCGGTGTTGGAAAGGGTGATGTGCTCCCTCCTTCAAAGCACGCTCACCTTCATTTCCTTGCTAAGGTATTTTTGTGGCATTATTGTTCCCATCTCACTTTAATCTTCACTTGCTAGTTTTCCTTTTAAAAAGCAAAATGTGAAATCACAAAAGACTCTTTGCTGCTTGCATTCATTATCCCTCATTTTTTCAAACTGTGGCAGCTCCCACTGTCTCTTCTGTAAGCATCTGTCAGTGTTACCGTCGGAAAATCCCCTTTTCCCCTGGCTTTGTAACTTAGTGGCCTGTATCCGTTCTGGATGGAAACTTGTCCATGTTTAGCTCCTCTGGAGTGATTGCTTTTGTGGACATTAAGGCAAAGTCCTTCGATCTTTCTTAAACTTGATTCCCTGCCCCCCCCCCGGTTCTTGGGTTTATCTGTTTCATTATATTTAATCTGGTCTGTGCTTAGCAGTTCTTTTAGGAAGAGCAATGAATGTTAGAGACAACTGTGTGGCCCTGTAGAGAGAGTAATTTTATTTAAAGCACCCACCCTCACCCCCCCAAAAAAAACCCCTAAACCCCACCATCAACAACAATAAAAAACTCCGAATAAAAAGCCCATTGGGGGTGTTGTGGTGTGTGCTCCTGGCTTAGTCCGCACCTTCCAGTGCTTCCCCTGCAGGTTTATGGCTGACAAATTTCTGTGGAATCGAATGGGACTTGATTTTCCAGATTTATGCCATTTATTACTCCCATTGACTCTGAAAGCTTCACCCAGACACGATAACCTGTGGAGCAGCCGTTCCTCCACAGAACACACTGACTGTTGGACAATAATCCTTAAAGGATGAACAGAAAGATCTCCGGGATCACCGCAACCCCCGAGGTGGTGTGAATGGAGAGGTGAAAAAAACCCAACCAAACAAAAAGCCCTCAATAAAAATGAGAATGATCAAAGAAACCGGCTTTTTGCACAGGTTTTGTAGCTAATTTACTCTTGCCTGTGAGTCCCAAGGTCTTTGGGCTACGCTGAGCCGTGGTGCCTGGTGCTGAGCCATGCCAAGGAGCCCTCCCCACACCGGGCAGCAGCTGTGGGGGCCTGCGGGCCCTCGTGGCCAGTAGCGTGGGTTTGAAGTGAAAGATTTGTGCAAAGATTTGAAGTGAAAGCCAAAAATCATGCTGGAATCTGTCTCTGGAGCCCTGGGCGGTGGGAGCAGCGCCCTTACCCTGGTCCCATCGGAGGGTTACGGGGGTGCTTGGCTCTTGCATTTTGGCCAAGGATGAGGAGCTTGCCCGGCGGGGTGCTGGTGCCCCCGGACCTCTGGCTTGCCATCGCTGCTGCTGGCCCTTCTCTCCTGTGCCCCGACCCCCTCGCCCCAGCCGCACCCCGCAGCCGGTGGCCTTGAGGAAGGCAGGGGATGGAGCCCAGAACCCAACGCCCTTTTCCAGCCCCGCGGGGAGGCTGAGCTGTGCCGTGGGGGCTGCACCCACCTCTCTGTGCCACACAGGTGCCCCAGCACCCGAGCGCTCGGCTCCCACGGCCGTGCCATCCCACTTAAGCGGCTTTTCATCTCCACTTTCATCTCCCAAAGCTATTTTCCCCAGAATTGAGTGGCTCGTAATTTCTTGCCACTGCAGTGGACTGGTGTTAAGTTTCCCGGCTTTGAAGCTGGCAGAACAAAGGAAGATTCCCTTTTCCTCCTAATTTCTTGCTTGGAAGCGGCGGGGGCTGATCCTCACACCAGAATGTTTCGCCACGTCTCCATTTCACGCCCGAGGCTTAAATGTTCTGGGCCAGCTGCTGTTATGTGTGGTCTCACTAATGTTTCTAATGTAATATTTATAATAGCCTGCACAGCAAAGAGAGCCCACAGACCCCAACAGCTGCTGTTTCCCTTTCATTTTTCCTGTCTGCTTTCTTCTGGCAAGGCCAAAAATGGGGAGAAGAGGGAGAGGTGCCAGTGACACTCCATCTTGCTGTTCAAAACACGGGTTCGCTTTCTATGCTAATCTGTTCGCTGCAGCCTCCCTAATAGTCTTTATATGGAATTATTATGCATTGGCAAATAACCTAACCTGATGAATGCTGGTATTTAGAAGGGCAAAAATTCAAGCTAAATCTGTTTCAGGAACAAAATCTGTCTCCGTGTAATGTCAGGTCTGCCCTGATAATGTGGTTTTGTATTTTATTTAGGTGATGCTCAGCCCTCTGAAGCGCGTCATGCCCTCCGGCAATGGCTGCTCTGATCAGTTATGTTTCTCTCTAGGTAGAGCAACACCATTTGTCAAGCACGCACAGACAAAATTGGGCTTTCTCTGTTCAATATGCAGTTTGCGCTGGTTGTTAATGACTGAAAATAAAACTCGTGCAGCTGACCTCATGGACCCAACTTTTCCTGTGCACCACAGCCAGGATTCAGCCATGTAGCTGCAATTCGAAGAGGGTTTCCATTGAAATGGCAACAATAAAATGGATGAATGATGATGCTAAAAAGAAAATGTATCAAATGTGATCTGCATTCTAAATATTTCATGCAATTAATTGAGCACACCTTTTTGGGGAGCTCGATTTCCTTCTGTCTGTAGTTCTCGGGGATATTCTCCATGGCCAGGGATGGGAAGAGGAGGAATTCAGTTTTGCGCACTGAATGCGGACACGAAACCTGTTCTTGTTCTGAGCCAGGAGCAAAACGCAGTTTGTGTGAGTTGCATACCACGGGTACCTGCGGTCAGCAAGGCTCAGCTGTGTCTCTGCCACTGTCCTGGGGTTTTCGTGGAAGTCTCCTGCTTGCAGCCACTGCGCTCCCTTGACTGCCAGCCACCACCTCAGTGACTTTGGGCTACAGCAGCTCAACTCCATCTTCAACACTTTGAGGTGCTGAATGACCACCTTGTGCATGCACCAGCTGCGTGGCTGGTGCTTTTCCCTGTTCCTGCAGATGTGGGTTCAAGAACTGAGCTTCCCTCCAGATAGGCGCTCCTTCCCATGAGGAAGGTCAATGGGTCTCGGGGCTCTTGGGAGCTCCTGTCCTGGGGTGAGAACACAGGCTGAGCTGCCAGAGTGGTGCTCCAGAGAAGGTGGGGTGAGCCTGGAGGTGACCCTGGGGACCTGGAGAGCCACAGCACGTGGTCAAGGCTGGGAGAGACCTGGAAGCCCACGTCCCTGTGACCAACTGCTTCTCAATTTGCAGTTTTCAACCCCCTTATCCCAATTCCAACAGAACAAGTTGGTCTCTGCTCCCCAGGAATGGGCGATGGGACAAGGGGAAAGAGCCTCAAGTTGTGGCAGGGCGGGGTGAGCTTGGCCCTGGGGAACAATTCCTTCCCCAAAGGGCTGTCACGCACTGGAAGGGGCTGCCCAGGGAAGGGGTCGAGTCCCCAGCCCTGGGGGGATTGAACAGCCGGGCAGAGGCGGTGCTGAGGGCCGGGGTTTGGGGGTGGGATGGCAGGGGTAGGGGAACGGTTGGGCTGGGGGAGCTGAAAGGGCTTTGCCAACCCAAACGATTTTGTAATTTTAAGTGAAGCCATAAGCAAAATGGGCTGGACTGAGCTTGTGGTTATGGTGTGCGTCGGGGTCCTTGGTATGCTCATCTGTTTGGTTGATGCTTCTGGAAAAAAAAAACTCTGTTTCCTGCAAAAACCTGGGCTACAAGTAATGGTGAGAAAAACTTTTAAAGCGTGTACATGTATTAAGTAATGGTTTCATTTTAGAATTCCTTTATCATTTCCCTTTTGGCCAATATGGGCTTTTACAGGGGAAAACCCTTGTTTGATAGTCTTGGAGAGCATTAAAATAGTCTCCTTGTTCGAGGAAAGAAGAAAAGCTGGTTGATATGCTGATTACTAAATCTGATCCGATTTCCTCGAGGACTGAGCGAGACAAATAAAATCATAGAAGGGAGAGAAGAGCAAGGTTAAAGGATGGCTTCCGTCAGTCCACGTCTGAATCGGCACGTGGCTTCACTGCTTGCTTTGAGAGCAGATGAAGATGAATCAATGTTGGGCTGTGCAGGAACTGTTTCTGAAAGGCACTTAAGGCACGGGAGCGATGCACAGGAAGGAGCCACACTGTGCCAGCTTTATAACTATTTTTTTTGAAGTTAAGAAGCAATAGATAAGAGATGGAATAAAAGGAGCGAAGACAAAAATAAGCGCAATGCTCGTACGTGATCCGATCCGAGCAGAGCTGCCGTTCTCGCCATCATCAGTAGGTGTTTGCCCACCCTGTGGGGTGCTGGGCTGGGCTGGGGGGGTTCTGTGGCCGAGCCGCCTGCTCCGTTTCCGTGGTGGGCCTGACGTGGTGCTGCATCCCTGCACGCCGCTGCCTTGCTCTGTGCGCCTGCTCCCAGGCCACCACAGCAAAACCACTTCTGTGGCTTCCTCAGCCCTTTTGGGGGTCACTGGTTCAAACCCCCTGCTTTTTAACCTCAGCCATTGAACGACCTCCTATGAAGAGCTAAGTTAGGCTTCTGTTGGTTTGGCTGGTATATGAGTTAATAAATAACAGCATCTGGAGGTACTTCCCAGCCTCTGGATCTGGCTGTAACATGTGGGGAGTCCTGGGCACCCTCCATCTCTCACTCTTTCCCCAGGGAAACCCCAATGCTGTGGGGAAGCTGAGCAAAAGCAGGGTGAAGCAGAGCTGTGGGATGCTTCGGCTCCATCCCTGCTGCCGAGGAGGCCACCAGGCACGATGCTGAGCAAGAGCATCTATGGCTGCTCCTGACTGCAGGGAGGGAGTCAGAAACCATTATTTAATGAATAAGTAATACATCGTTTTACTCTTGCTGACACATCTGAAATCGGGCCCCAGTATCTTTGAGAATCTAGTATCCAAACCCAAGTAGAGCCATTGGCATGCAGCCAAATTTCCTGCTGGAGAGGAATGCAAATCAGCGGAAATCGGAATTAAAAAGTGATGAAGTAACTGGGGAGCAGGGCTGGTTTTGAAGGTGTTTGCTCTAACCCTCTGGATTAGGCAGCGGTGTGGGGAGAGCTCCCTGTCCTGGCAGGGGATGCTTCCAGGGCACGAGGGCTCTGGTTGTGCCGGTGGGGGGGACGTGGGGTCCCTGCCCCACAGCGGGGGTGGCGCAGGCACGGGGCCGCTTCTCCCACCAGCCTGCAGAGCATCGCCCTGCCCTGGCAGCACCCTCGGCAGGGTCCCCTGCCACCCCTTCTGCTGCACCAGGCACCTTGGAGCAGACGGATCTCTTGGCCACATCAGTAAAATTAAAAATCAAGGTTTAGCAGCAAATTCCTAAGCTTCAGGTGGTTTTGTCCTTTGAATAAGATTACAAAAAAAAAAACCCAAACCCCTTCAATGTACGTTTGTTGTGGTATCTTCCTCTTAGAAAGAGCTACTTAGAAATATTTATACAGTGGCTTGTTAAAGCAGCTATAAATAATACATTAGTGTTGCAGAAATGTCTGTTAATGTTACTTTATTTACTGGAGGTGTACTTTCTTCCTGAGATGGGGATTTTTTCTTAACTCTTTAATTCCCAAAACACTGTTGTGTGGACTGTAACATATAGCAGATATATAATGTAGGCTGTAACATAGATCGAGCTATAACTTAACAAAAGTGTGTCCCAAGGCTTCTCTGATAGCACACGCAATGCTTTTTCCCTTCATTATCTTGTCGTGATAATTCCCTTTAATTATCTTGCCATAATAAGTTCAATAGGTGAATTAATGAAGAACAGTCACTGTGCAACACTGGTAATTTCAACAGCTTTGGATTTTCCGTCAATGTTTTTGCTGACAAATTAGACCCCCTTTGCTTCCTCAAAGAGCTGTTTAGTGTTCCTTGTGCCCTGTTTTCCTTCCGTCCCATGTTTCTCCATTACAAAGGCGGCGGCAGAGGAGGGGGAAGCACGCAGCGAGCGGCGTAGCCGTGATGTGGCTCTGTTAGGGCTGTGCAAAATAAACCTTCGTGGTCGTTAAATGGACCAGAGGAGCTCTGCAAACTTTTGTTGAAAAAGTTTGCTGCTGCTATTTGATTTAAAGGGGCTTTTTTGGAGGCATTTTCGGGGGGTTAAAAAAACACATCAGAATACTTCTTTATAAAGATGTGAAGGATTTAAGATACACAGAGAGCAACTCAAGTTGAACAAACGAGAGCGTTCTGACAGCCCTTGTTTGTGGTGATGGTGCTGCCGCAGCAGGAGCTTTAATTTGGTCTTCTTCCCAGTGGTGTTCGGAGGGAGAGAGCTGGAGAGACTGGAACTGGGGGGAGTGGAGATGCCTTTTCCCACCCGGCTGTGGGGCATCTTCCCCGCTGTGCTGGCGGGGCCGGGGTGGACACGGTGGGCAATGCTGGGGGTCTGGCCACAGCACCCGCTGCAGAACTGGGCTTAACCCCCCTTGCCTCTAGGGAGCCGAAGCATCTAGCAGTGATCCTTATTCTCTGGGACAGAGGAAAAAAGACCTGTCTCTTTTTGATCTTGTTAGCTGAAAAGTGAATCTTGGTCTCGTTAGCTGGTGCTGCAGTGCAGTGTGTGCTGGCCCATCAATCAGGAGGCTGCAGTTCAGCATCCTCAACAGAGCTGAGGAAGCTTTTAAATACAGACAACCCGCATAATGCCCCAACAGAGTCTGAATCAATAATTTTAATCTCTTTTTTTTTTTTTTCCCCCAAGACTGGCTGATTTAGGTAGGCGCTGTCTCATGCACAAATTGTTGGTGAAAGCTACCATGGTCATCCCTAATAGCCCCCGGGGTATTTATGGTGGCTGTGTGCAAGCACTGGTGGAGGAGCCACCAATTCTTCCTGTGCCACCCAGTGCCCTTTTACTGCATCCTTTGCCTTATCTTGCTCTGTAAATCTTCCAAGCTGCAAGGCTGCGGTGTTGATACTGTTCTCCAAAGCTGATAAAGCTTAAAGGGTAATGAAGTGCCCTGGCATCTGCCAGAAGAGGAGAGAGGCAAATAAAACCCTGCAGACCATCTCACTGCTTAAGCAGACTTATTTCATTCTGTTAAATAAACCCCTGCTCTCCTCCAGGACCCACTTTGTTGCACACCTGAGCTCTGGGCAATTCTCTCTGAAGCAGCTCTGTCCCGCTGGAGCGGTCAGGGGGTAAATACCACCCTTGCCTTTGCTGGCACCAAATTGTGGGGTTTTGGTGCTTCGCTCCTGCAGCACAATCTCGCTCTAAATTCCAGACAGGGCATTAAAAATTCATGGCTCATGGCATTCTGTTGTAAAGCTGATAGTTATAATGACATTTATTCTGAGACAGCACAGCACTCTGGACGTGCAGGAAGAGAAAAACTGGGAATGAGTAAGTGGCTGGTGAACCATCGCTTTGGACCATGTGAAGAAGAAGTAAGGCTTGCTTACAACAAGCATCTAGATAATCTTCTTCATTCTTGTTAGGTGATCAGCCTGTGGAAGAACTCTATTTTGGTTTTTGGTCTCACATATATCTATACCTGGCACGTTTGCTGAAATGCAGGCTGAGCACCCACGCAGATGGCAGCAAAAGTACAGGTTTCCTCCTCAGGCACAGATTCTGCAGGGCATAATTTTTATTGCTTTTATTTGGAGGGGCCAGCGAAGCCCAGCCAATGTGCCTCTGGCAGAGGTGGTTTCCTAGGAACTTGAGCTCTGGAAAAAGTGCTGTTGTGCTCTTCCTTTTGATTTTTGGTGCCCATTACAGGTGTAAGCTTAGCCCTTGGCAGAGTGCCATCGGCTGGGCATGCCTTCACTGGCCGGCAGCACGTTGCACCGATGCCAGATAATATTTGTCACGTCAAGATTTCCATCTTGTGGCCAGCAGGGTGAGGGAGGGGATTGTGCCCCTCTGCTCTGCTCTGGGGAGACCTCCCCTGGAGCCCTGCGTCCAGCTCGGGAGCCCTCAGCACAAGGAGGACATGGAGCTGTTGGGGGGCCAGGGGAGGGCTCTAAAATGCTCCGAGGGCTGGAGCCCCTCTGCTCTGAGGCCAGGCTGGGAGAGTTGGGGGTGTTCAGCCTGGAGCAGAGGAGGCTGCGGGCAGAGCTGAGTGCGGCCGCTCAGGGCTTCAAGGGGGCCCAGAGGAAAGGGGGGGACAAGCTTTTTAGCAGGGCCAGCTGGGACAGGACAAGGGGGGATGGCTTTAAACTGAAGCAGGGGAGGGTTAGACTGGATCTAAGGCAGAAATTCTTTCCAGTGAGGGTGGTGAAACCCTGACAGGGGTTGCCCCGAGAGGGGGTGGAGGCCCCATCCCTGGGACCATTCCAGGCCAGGTTGGAGGGGGCTGTGAGCAACCTGATGTGGTTCAAGGTGTCCCTGCTCCTGCAGGGGGGTTGGGCTGGGTGACCTCTAGGGGTCCCTTCCCACCCAAACCATTCTGTGATTCTATGATTCTAAAACCGGCATGACCCTCCAGGCTGTTCCTTCTGCTGGCTCTGCTTGATATTTTATTAACTTTTTTTTTTTTGCCAGACTGTTGTGCTGCCACATGCCAGCATTTCAGAGAGGACCTTGGTGTCCAAGGGGTTTGGAGTGGTGGCATGAGGATGTGTGAGGAACTGGGGAGCACCTTGCAGGGAAGGATCACCCAGAGCGCATTCCAGCCAGTTACCGCAGGAAAGAAAGGGTGACTCTAAGTGAGGATGGCTTAGTCGATTCTGTGGGAGCCTATATAACCTTCTGTACTGCATTTTAAGTAAGGACACATCTACACCTTCAAGCTTTATTCATATCTTTCTCTGGTACCAGATTTTGTGGCACCCATCCTTAGAGCACCCCATGAGTGTACCCCCAGCACCTCCACAACACCCCAGGGCAGGCGTGGGGCTTTCCCTGGGGGGTGCTGAACGCCAGAGTAATACTGTTTTCTTGAAATGATTGATGGTCTTTAATTAGATAGCAGTAAAGAAAACAGTCAGTAACGTTTCTCTCAGCAACAGCAGGTTAGAGGAGGCAGAGCTGAAACCCTGAACAGCTTGGTAGCCTCTGGTACGGTGGTAAACCACGGAGGCGTCTTGGGTTGCTGTGCTTCCCGGGGCAGCCGTCTGTCAGCGGCACTTCTGTGCGTGCTGGCTCCTCCTCACCCATAACTGATGTTAATGTGCACCAGTTGCTCAAATTGAAGGTGTTTCTACTTTGGTGAACTGCGGGGGAGCGGGGGGGAAATAATATAAAGTGTCTGTATTCTAGTTCAGCACCCAAAGTGCAGACACATGTTCTTTTTCTGGGTAGACGTCATCTCAGAATATACTAAAAGCATTTATCCTGTTCTGGATGGGAATGTTACCAAAATAGTCTCAACATTCATACATGATTTCACAGTTGCCTTAGATGATACAAATGCTTACAGCAACGTGATGGGATGCAGCAAAGAGCTGAGAAGCAATCTCAAGCAGCTTTTCTTAATTTCATGTAGGGTCTGGCAGGATTTGCTTCTTAATTTGGTATTGAAGTTGGGAATTTCCAAGAGGTCTTGTCCTTCCCTTCTGAGGTTCGTGTAACAGCTCCAGCAACTGTGCTGCAAACGCTCTCAACATTGCTCGCAATTAAGTTGTTGTCTTTTAACGGCTGCAGAGTTACAGTCATGCAATTTTTCATTTTTTTCAGTTTTTATTGTGGTACCTGCAGGTTGGAAAGGAGCACCAGGGGCAACTGGGGATATTTGCTGCACTTGGAAATAGTTGGTGGTAGGGAGAGGGCGCTCATGGGCTCGCGGGGTCTGCCAGGCTTGGTTCCTGTAGCATCTGCAAACAGTGCAATATGTATTTAATGTGAACTACTTCAGCATGCTAAGGCAAATGATTTTACTGGGAATCTTGTGTGTGCATGCCCTTGCCGGGAGCTTGCCGAAGCCACCGAGCCGCTCCGGCTGTGGGTCTGCTCCCTCCCCAGCGGGCAGCGAAAGCCGTGCCCTGACTTCCACCGTTCAACCGAAAATTCACTTGGGTCCGAGCTGACCCCTTTCTGCCTGCATGGGTTTATAGTGCATCCTGTATCGCTTGTCTCCAATCACTTCTGGAAGTTATATTCTGAAAAATAAGATGTTATTATCGAGCCACCGTTGTGGTGGCTTTGGGGTCTTTTTTCCTTTCTGTTTTCGTGACTTTGGAAAGTTGTTATATGCTTTTTGCCTCCATTTGCCGGAGCATGAAATGGATATAATGCTTACCTGTCTAACAATGTTGTGAAGCCTTTATTTCTATAATGAGGTGGTTTGAATACCTTAGGATCAAGGTACAATTTAATCCTAAATACAGTGTTGTATTTTCCCCCCCAAGTAGTTTTGCAGCCCTGTTATTTCTTTGAGCTTACCAGTCGCGCAGAGGCGAGGCGGGTGCAGCAATCGCAGCGGTCTGTGCCCTGTCCTCGGCCCATCTCTGAACACAAACCTCGGAGGGATCGGGAGAAAGACAGACTCATGGCTCTATCTATTTCCACTTCTAGCAATTAGAGGAGGCTCAAGGCTACACCCCTAAAATCAGGAGTCTTATCAGCAAAGGATGAAGACCAAACACGAACCCAAACGGCGTGAGTAATAGTAACGTCACGTTGGGTTTTTTCTTGGTTATTCTAGAGATGCTTGGACCAGGAGAGAAAGCAATCGCAGCAGAAAGCCTGTGGGCCAGGGTTAGATGATGATGCTATTGCTAAAATATTCTGTGTTTCACTCTAAGTGCTCTAAGGGCTAAAGTCGAAAACAACCTGAGGATTTTACTTCTTGTAAACAGGGTAAAAAAAAGAATTTATGCTTAGAATATAGCAATGGTAATAGAACTCTTGACATTTAGACCCTGATCCATCATCTATTCATGCTAATTGAAATTCTTTGATACTTGGCATTAACCTCACTGACCAGGGGATCCAGGCACATAAAGCTCCTGTTATCCGCACTCCCGCATCCTCACTAGAAGTAACGGTGGAAAAGCGTGGTTGTGGTTTGGTTTTATTTCTATTTTTTTATTTTAAATAAACCAAAACCCTCATCTACAGTGGTTTCTAAGCAACAAAGCACAGGGAAAAAAACCCACCCAAACCACGAAGTAATTTCTGTTTCCTTGTATGTGCTTTTTTATAGTGTTAAACAGTGGCGCTGGTTTCCCCTGACAGTGGTAGGGAGGCTCGGTGTAAGTCGGTGTTAATTCCTCTTTGCGATCTGCAGCTCCTCAGAGTGTTTGATTAAAAAGTTACCGGCTTCTCTGGCCCTCCCAAAGCATTAGGGAAAAGCACTGGAATACGGCTAATTGAGCCTCGTGCATTCAGCAATAGATCAAGAAAACATTCAGAGAGTTATTGTCGTGGGAATAGGGCTCCAAGTTATTTACAGTCCAGGCCTGAATGAAGCAGAGAGAGCCACTAATGAACGGTGGGCTTAAACCCAGCCTTGCAAAGCAGACAGGATCAGTAGCCTGGGAGATGACAGCCCCTAGGCCACGGCTGTTTAAAGATTAAGCATCGCCACCATATTGTTGTTGTATAGCATTTGTTCGAGAAAAGAATCGCAGAATCCCAGCCTGGCAGGGGTTGGCAGGGCCCTCGGGAGCTCCCCCAGTGCCACCCCCCTGCCCAAGCAGGCTCACCCAGAGCAGGGGGCACAGGACAGCGGCCAGGCGGGGGTTGAAGATCTCCAGAGAAGGAGACTCCACAGCCCCCCTGGGCAGCCCGGGCCAGGGCTCCATCACCCTCACAGTCAACAAGTTCTTCCTCCCGTTCAACTGGAACCTCTTCTGCTTCAGGTTGTGCCCATGGCCCCTTGTCCTGGCACTGGGCACCACTGGGAAGAGTCTGGCTCCGTCCTCGTGACCCCCACCCTGGAGATATTTGTAGGTGTTGATGAGATCCCCTCTCAGCCTTCTCTTCTCCAGGCTGAACAAGCCCAGCTCCCTCAGCCTTTCCTCGTAGGGGAGATGCTCCAGTCCCCCCATCATCCTTGTTGCCCTCCTCTGGACTCTCTCCAGGAGTTCCTCATCCTTCTTGAACCGGGGAGCCCAGAACTGGACCCAGTACTCCAGGTACTGTGAAGAGAAATCCTTCTACAAGGGCCTGAATTGGTGTGTGACTTGGACATCTTTGGAGAGACAAACCCAAAGACTTTTACTCTGTTTAAATAAGTGGTAGCATTTCAAGAGCTGTACGAACGTCCAGTGGCCGCAATATCCCGTCTCGGGAGTGGAGGGTGAGGAGCACTGAAGGAGGGGTACAGTAACAGCACGTGCCTACCATCCTTCCCCAGTCTGGTCTTCTCCCTTCCTGATTTTCCTGGTTAAGCCCATGGATTTTACTACCTTTTTCCCAATGTAATGAGAGTTGTATTTTCATGTTTTCATTTTCAGGGATTTCATGACTTCAGACAAAGCTGTCTTGCCCGAATGGGGACCAAGTATTTACAAAAGGGTGTCATGAGCAGATGTTCTCTCTGCTAATTTCCTCCCTGTAATATCGAACCTGGTCAGCAGCAGCACCCCGTGACAGAGCCCTTCCTGCACAGCACCTCTGGTGTGAAAATTGCTACGCTTCTGGTGACTTTTCCCCCCTCGTATCTGGCCAGGTTTGGCCGTGTTGGAGCTGGTGCCAGTGCCTCTTGCCCCTCACTTACTGGTGCATTCCCCACTGTCCCTGGAGTGACCCTCAAACCATCCTGAGCCAGGGGACCAGCCCAGCATCCAGACCTGGCTGTCTCCTTGGGAATACTGCACCCAACACAAGACGCGAGCAAACACCCGGAGGCGCGTGGATATGCCCCAGAGTGCAAAGTTTGACTTCCCTGTGTGCTGGGGAAGATAATCCCCAATGCCCCCCAGCAGCCTTGCAGAGGGCGAGCTCCTCTCTGGCGAGGGTGCCCCGCAACCATTGCTGCTGCTCGGGGGCTCTCCCCAGCCTCTGAGTGCACCAAATCCCTTCGGGGTCTGCTGCTGCTCCAGGCGTATTGTCAGCGCCGGGGGGTGCAGACTCCTCCAGCAGTAATCCTGTAAGAACTGGTGATTTGGGGCAAATCTGTGAGATGTGGCATGGTGTGAAATGTAGAGAGAGTGCTAGCTGGAGGCGTTTCATATGCCCTTCTGGCCAAGACTTTGGTCTGAACCTCTGGATTGTGGCCACGCTGATGCATGCTTCTCTCTTGGCAGCATCACCAGCCTCCTCTCTCTGCTTGGGAATTTTTTCCGTATCTGAGGATCAGTTCTGAGACCTCTTCAGTGCTGCCAGGATCAGGCAGCTCCTGCCCGCAGGCAGGATGGTCCCCGGGGCTGGCTGCTGGAGCAGCTCGCCTGGGCTGTCTCCCTCACTGGGGACGCTCCGGAGGCTCCGTGCCACTGCCACGCGCTTTGGGGCTAACACCCCCTGCTCCTGGAGGCAGCACTGGGCCCATCTCTGAAGCTCTTTGCAACCTGTACAGCTGCTGGGTGCACGTCCTTCACCCCAAATGCATTTTGTTGTCCTTCCCGAGCGGCGTCCCCAGTGGTCCACGGGTAAGGTGGCGGCAGTGGCACCGACCAGAGACACCCCCCCGGCCCGCACCAACCCCAGCATTTGTGCTGCCCAAGTGTGGGATCTCCCCACCCCGGGCACTGTGGAAGAGTTTCAGGGATGGAGGCCACCGTGCAATTTATTTAATTGCTTTTGGCCTGGTACGTTGCTTCGTAGCTGCCAGTAGGACACGGCCAAGTCTGAGCAATCTCTTCGTGTACCAGTGCCATTTAGATTTTTGCTTTTAGGGTTTAAAAGTGCTATTAGCTTCCCTCTAAGTGCATGCTGTTCTATTTAAATCACTGGCTTGGTCGCTGTGAATATTTTCTGCTTTAAAATACGTTGTTAAAAACTTGTGATGAGAAAATTAAAACACATTAGGAGAGTCAGAAATCATCCATCAGTCCCAGCCCATCTGCGGACTACAGAGCTGTCCCTTTATTTATGTTGTGTGTAAGACCTGGCTGACTTCAAACCCCTAGTTTTATAAAAACAAAATGAAAAAAGTGAACCTCAAAGATTCCCATAATTCATGCCCTGGATGTAAATAAACCCCACTCGTTATTTTGGTTCCCTGATGACAGCAAAGTTTGCAAAATTGCAGTGTTTTCCTCAGAATAGCCTTTGGATTAGCAGCGTGGCATCTTTAATGTCAGCTTCCCCGAGATGCTGGGCTGTGGCTGTGCTGCCAGCGCGTTGCTCGCCTTTTAAACACAATGTGCATCTTCCTAGCGGAAAGTTTCCTCTACGGGAGGGGCTGGGGAGGTGGTTTCATCTCCTTTCTTCCCGCAGAAGATGGAGGCCTCTTTCCCAAGCCTATGGATTTCCCAAGCCTTCCCTGCTCTGTACTTCTCCTTCTCCAGGGCGTACGTTTTACAGAGAAGCAGATACGAAACATTTGGCATGGAGGATGCTGGGGGCTGGCTGAAGAGAGTGGAGTTTGGCTGGGTGCAACCCTGACCCGAGGGGATGTCCGGGGGGTGTGGGGAGGAGGCAGAGGGGTTGCACTGGGCAGACCAGCCTGCTCCATCCCATGCCGACCCCTTCGGGTGAAGCAGCACTGGGCTGTCCTTGGCAATCCCTGAAGAGCAGCTTTCTTCCTTGTCTTTATCTTAAGGTTACCTTTATTTAAGGTTATCACGACATGCCACAACACGCGGGAGAAGGCAAGCTGTATTGCCTAAACATTTAGGAAGGTACTAGAGGAGAGCAGATGTTGAGGTTGGAAATGCTGATGGTCAATGCAGCTTAATTTTGTGGTGATGCCGTGGTACGGGGCGGCCTGCAGCCCACACGCCAGCCGCCTGCCCTGCCCTCCTGTCCTCCAGACCCCGTGCCCTCATGGAGCGCTCCCCACCTGAAATGGCAGGTCCCACCTCCTCAGCCTCTGTTTGCTGTTGGACGTGCTGGCGCTAGGCTATATGCTTCATCTCTTGGGTTTTTTTCTGCTTTTCCTTCTGCAATAGTCTTTTTGTCATTAGGACTGGGGATGGTGCATGCAAGGATGCTTTGTATTGAAGCTGTTGTGCCTCAAGAGTCAGAACTCCTTGTGGGGAGGAGTCATTGTTCCACCAGCATGCCAAGTGTCTATGTCAAATACTTTATAATATTATTCCTTTTTTTTTTTAATAGAACGTACCTAAAGTTTGTGTTTATACATGGGAAATATTTCCTGAGCATGGCATTGTGGTCCTGAACAAAGTGAGCTTGTTTCCCCTTTTTGTTTATTTGTTCATGTGTTTTAACGTAGATGTTCTTCAGCAGTAATAACAGGGTGAGGGGGAATACCAGGCACCTCCCACGGGTCTCTCTTCTAGCCCCTGCTAATTGCGTGACAGATTTTTTCTCTAAATTGTTCCTTACCTAGAAGTATCAGTAGAGAAGTTGTTCTTTTTTTTTTCCCCCGTATGGAGAACTTAATTACTAATTACGCCAGTTGTTCTGTTGCTTGGGTGTTTTATGATGTGGGACTTCATTGCCTGCTAAAGCACCAGCCATGGTGCTTTTCCCTGGGCTTCCCCAGCACACGATGTTCTACCCAGGAGCCGCGCTTGCTTGTTTCTTCTGTTGGTATCAACACAGAGAAAAAGACTTGGACAGACGGAAAAATCACCAATCGTTTTCTTTTCAGCCTCAGCCCTGGCAGGTACGATAGGGCAGGAATACAACGATCTTCCCAATGGCAGAACGGCCACTTCAGGGCACTTAGAGGCCATTTGGCTTCTAATAAAAGACATAGTTTGTAAAAGTGCAACCTTTCCTTCAGAAGCGCTGGGAGGACACGGATGCGCAGCGTTGCCCGCTCGTTTCTCACCGCCGCCCGCCCGTGGATCAGGGGAAACCCCTGGAAACTGCTGCAGCCTCCCTGCGGGAGCCTCAAACCCTCATCTGCGAGATTTAAGGTACCAACCTGATGGCATCCAAAACGCTTGCAGTAGCGCCAGAAAGGCTTCTGTGTGCACCCCAAACGCAGCACAAGGTCAGTGTTCCCAGGCAATTCAAAATGGGATGAAAAGAGTGGGAAGAAGCAGGCAAAAATGAACATATTGCAAATGGGCGGTATTGACGCCAGGTTCAGTGCTGTGAAGCAAGGAAGAAGAGAACAAGGTGAGGCGTTTTTTAACGTTTAAAAAATATTTTTTTTTGTTTTAAAAATATTTAAGAATTTATTTTAATTTTTTTAAATTTTAAAAAAAAAAATTTTTTTTTTTAAACAAACAAAAGAATTCGTTAGTCAGCTGATGTTAAGCAGAGCACCAAACACCGGTAGAACAGGGAATTGTGCGAGACTTTTCAGTGAGTCACAGAAGTAGAAAAGCCCGCTGTGAGCTGCAGCACCAGCAGTTCCCCCCATGCTGGGGACGTAACCGTACCCTTGGCAATGGTTAAAGTTCCGGAGGATTATTAGTTAGCGTATTCTAACAGATGCACAATTAAGCCAGGGAAAATATTTATTGTACCAAGTAAAAGATGGGGAGAGGTGCGGAAAGAGGCACCCATGGGCACCAAGGAGAGCGATGCGAGGGCTTCCCCCGGGGATGGCGCGAGGCGAGCAGCCGTGCAGCCTGTTTGAAGATAACATGGAAATGAGGAGAGAATTGATGTCGAGCAATTGCGTGGCAAGCAAAGCTTTTACTTATTCCCCAGACTGTGGGGAACCTCTTAAAATTTGATTGTACCAAGCTATAAATCTTTCTGGAGTCAGTAATGTTCTGGGGCACACTCATGGGAATTGAGGAGTTTGCAGAAGTTCATTTTGGAAGTTAACTTCAAAATGCTGGCTTGAATTGCTTAGAAATGGAGGAAAGCTTACTAGGCATTCACTGATGACAGGCTTCCTCACGACTCAATAAATAAACTGGCACGTAATCTTGGTTTTCCACTAAAATAAAAAAAAATACATTTACAAACTGCAATTCTCTGAACCTTGCTTATCTCCGGGCGCGTGCACAAGGACATGTCCTGCCCACAGCTTCCTCGGGCATTCGCAGAGCAATTTGCCTGTTCCTGTAAATTCACTTTTGTTTTGCTGGCATTTAACAGCAGTAATTTATAGCTGCATGCTACTGAAAAGTAAAGAAAGTTTGTAAACAAATAAAGCTCCTCTTTTAATGTGATCTGCTAATTAAAATAAAAAAGTACAATTATCCTTAATTTTGTTGTAACTGTCCTTTAAATGTGACACTTAAAAACTGAATTCTTACTTCTTTAAGGTTTGCCTTCTGTATCCTCAGTGTGAAAGTATGGTTTCACTCACTGTTCAGCACAAACAGAAACCTGAAAATAAAATCAAATGTGCCCGTGGGTGTAAAGCAGCAGCGGTTAAGGCCAGGCGAGTGGCGGGGTCAGGGTGCAGCCACGGCCCGTCCCACGGGGGACCTTGTTCAGTCAGCTGAGCCACGCAGCTGGCGAGGCTGGATGTGCCTCCGATGGGGCTGGAAACCGTCCTCAGGGGTTCAAGCCTCCCTATTAAACAGCCAGAAATATCAAAACTTTATGTTATGACTAACTGCAAGAGAGCAAAGGCTCGCTTTTGCTGATTTAGTGAATGGGATTTGCTCAACTCTTGCAAACCTCAAGCCTTGCCGTGCTAAGCACTTGGTTCGGGAAGAGTGTGGGGTAATGGGGAGCTCTCAGGGGCCACCCGCGTGTGCAGGCTGGCAATGAAAGCTGGGAGGCAAGCTGGTCAGATGGGGCCTCGGCAGCAGCGGGAAGGCGGTGCTGAGCTGGGCCGAAGCGTGGCCAGCTTGGTGGCCAGCGCCAGCCGCGGCCATAGGTGGGTGCCTGGGGAGGTGGTCATGACAAGAAAACGCGCTGGGGATCTTGCTGCAGCACTCTGCCAGCTGCCCTTCGCTTGCGGCTCAGGGCTTGGCCGCGTTTTCCATGGGATATCCTTTCCATGAATTCACACCGCTTCCCCTTTCCAAATTCCATTTTTCATCGAAAAGATATTGTCAATGATAGGGCTACACCTTCCCAAACTTGGCCTTTCCCTGTATCTTTAAAACCCAGTGCCACCACCACTGCAAGGTCTTTCCACAACAGCGTACTGCTACAAACAACAGAATTTATGGGAACAATTTCTCACGTTTATCAAAGGGAATGATAATGTTTGTTTTGTTTTATTCGGTGACAAGGTGAACACTGAGTAAAAGTGTTTTCCTGCAAGTCTGCTGTACGCTTTTTGTTCCTAGGAACGTGGCCAGATGTTTGGGAGGAATATTACTCTGATTATCATGAGCTCTCTGTTGCATCGCATTAGTGAAATAAGTTTTACTTATTTACTGCTGTTCCAATTCCGTTGTCTTCTGCAAATCTGATCAGTACCGATTTTCATGGCTTCTTCCAAGCCAACGATCAACGCGCGCAGCAGCCTAGAGCTACCCATCAATTCCTGCGGAGATGGGATTGCTCGGTGGGCTTTCCATCCTGAGACCAGCGCTTAATTGTTTAAAGACCATTGTATTGATTCTGTATTTTTCTACTTTCTTAGTTAAGAAACCACATGGTATTGATTCAAACCCTAAGTATATTCTGGCAGCGCCGTTTCATCTATCGCCAAAGGGTGCAACCTTCTCCAGTCAAGAAAGTTGTCGGATTATTTCTGCTGTAATTAGTTAGCACAAACTAGTGTTAGCTGTCCATCTTTGCATTGTTCAAAATAATTATTTAGCTACATTTTTAGCCCTTCCGATACTTGAACCAATTTTACTCAGATCAACAAGAAACTACATTTTCTAGATCATTTTTTTTATGCTTTTAAAGTAGCTCTAGATGATCACTTTTCTTTCTGTCTTCCAGATTTCCCTGCCATTCTTTTTTTTCCCTGTTATTTCCTAACAGTTTAAAAATACTTGATTTTCGCAGGTGCTATTTAGTAGCCTTTCAGTAACTTATCTTTTTCTGGATAAACAGCCTGCCAGCTCTTAGGAGCACACGCATCCCTCGAGCACACGCATCCCTCTTCAAACACCAAGGAGAAATAGGCAGCGATGCTGTTTTTTCATCTTATTGACAATCATACTGGTTTTGCCTGCATAGCCATGAATACAGTTTTCAAGATCCCTAACAACCTTTGAAAAACAAACACGTGGTCTTGTCTCTGCTCACAGAGATTTTTCAGGTACGGTATCTTATCAGAATTCATCAGAATTCCTGGTTTTATACATATTTTCATATTTCCATTCTCTTCCTTGCTTATCCCGAGTGCAGGGCTGATTTCCTGGCCAAAAGACTCTTTTGGGCTCAAAAGCTCTTAATTAGCACTCTGGTATGAATGATAAAGCCGCTTCTTCAAACTGTGGCTCATGCCAGGCCCTTCTGGATGGCTGTGTGTGCATCACTGCGCTGTTCTTCCGTCTGCATTTGAGGAATGCAACCAAGCCCTGGTCTCCCCGTGCCCAGCAACCACCTCTTGCTCCATGATGACTCTCCTTCATTCGCTCAGCTGGGGTTTGACTCGAAATCACTGCCCTGTTTGAATAGAATCATAGAATCATAGAATGGTTTGGGTGGGAAGGGACCCCCAGAGGTCACCCAGCCCAACCCCCCTGCAGGAGCAGGGACACCTTGAACCACATCAGGTTGCTCACAGCCCCCTCCAACCTGGCCTGGAATGTTCCCAGGGATGGGGCCTCCACCCCCTCTCTGGGCAACCCCTGCCAGGGTTTCACCACCCTCACTGGAAAGAATTTCTGCCTTAGATCCAGTCTAACCCTCCCCTGCTTCAGTTTAGAGCCATCCCCCCTTGTCCTGTCCCAGCTGGCCCTACTAAAAAGCTTGTCCCCCCCTTTCCTCTGGGCCCCCTTGAAGCCCTGAGCGGCCGCACTCAGCTCTGCCCGCAGCCTCCTCTGCTCCAGGCTGAACACCCCCAACTCTCTCAAACTGCACATTTGGCACCGCTCAGGGCTAGGGATCGCTGTCCTTGGCTCAAGGAGCTCTGTGGCTGCCTGGACATCAGTCGCCAGCTCTTGACTTTGCATGGTAGCACAGGGTTAGCATCACATAGAAGTACATGTCTCTCCACCAGTTTTCAGGAAAGCAGCCAAACCGAATCCAAGGACCTAAATTAAAAATATTTTTCTACCAACATTTGGATTCTGCATCAAATAAAGAGAAGAGGTACTGGCAAGTGATGCTCAGTAACACATAGCAAAATTCCTTTTCCATGTATGACCAAAAATCTTCAAAGCAAAGAAGACTGCTAAATCTTCTCCTAAACCAAGCCACCCCCCCGTGCCCTCCAGGTCGTGTGCTTTTAGATCTTTGGTTGTTCTCTGTGCCTGCTCTCAGCAGCAGGCAGGGCAGAATTCTCCCTGGGTTTGGATGCTTTTCCCCCTCCTGGTGTGCTGAAGCATGGCAGTGTCCCTGCCAGTCACTGCCAGGCATCTTCCAACACTGTCATCTGAAATCTTGATTACCTGAATATATCTAAGGAGAGAGACTTGCTTCCAAATTACAGCTGGGGACTTGGTTTATTTTCTGTGGCCATTGCATCCAGCTACCAGTTTGCATACGGGCAGTGTTGTGGGTCTGGATTGAACCCGTGCCCCTGAATTCATGGGTGATTTCTGACCACTTCCCCGACCCTCCTCTTTCTTCCTCCTCTAATGCCTTCTTGCCTCTCCTCTCCCCTGTCCTACAGATGCTCGGGTAGGTGTCAAAGTTGCGCCTTTAAATACCAGCCAATTCAGATGCTGGAGAATCATATTCACAACCTAAAATTAGGCTTGTGAGTTTGGAAATGCCATCCTCAGCAATTCCTGGGAGTACTGGTGTAGAAAATACAAGGCTGAAACTGCAGGGCAGCCTGAGAAGCCCATCTCGTGCGTGCCTTCAGCGGGCAATATTTCTGCTCATTTCTGGTTTATGGGCGAGAACCTGGGTGTGCTCCGAGGGGAGGAGGGGGCCCTGCTCAGCTCTTCTGATTGGGCTGATCAAAGAAATTGGGGGGGTTAAGCTTGTTTCTGAACTACCTTTTCGAGTTTGGTTGTTTTGGGTTTTTTTGCTGAGTTTCACTTTGTCTTTCTGAGCCAGCTGCATTTTCTAAAGAAGGAATGATGTTCTTTGTGGTCAAATTTTCATGCCGTCAGTCTCCCGGAGCACTCACAGCCGGGGAGCACAGAATAGGAAAGTGGCAGTTAGGAAGAAAAGCTGGTGGCACCCGCGTCAGATGCATTCGTATGGTTAGTGACGCCACCGACTTGTCCTGAGCCCATGGGAAACCAAAGAGTGTTGGCCAAGTGCCTTCGTCCGCGGGCCGATGGGTGCTTGACACAGCGCAGCATGCGGGGGGGGCGGCGGCGCAGGGCCCCGCTCAAAACTTGTGCATTTCCAGAGGCACCGTCAGTGCTGGCTTGCTGCTGCAGCCTGAGCCTGAGGTCAGCTCCATTTTAAATGTAAGTAATTGCTCTCCAGAGTTTACAGGAGATGCCGATTTCTTCATCTTGAGTTTCTTTGTGCTTTTGCTGATCCTTACTTCTACAGAAAGCAAAGAGGGAAGCAAATAGCAGCGAACAACGAAGCTGTGTTAGTGCTTAGCTAACGGTGGGATGGGGAGATAGGGGGCTCAGGGGTCTCCCTTTCTGAGGGCACAAAACACCCCTGTAACTTTTCCAGGCATAATATTTAGATTTTTTTTTTTTTTATCCTCTTTCTTTCCCGTTTTTTGCATGCTGCTGCACATCTCAGTGTCAGAGCGGCTACAGCGCTTTATTGATTGCCCTGCTTGTTCAGAGCAGCATCAAGCCCTGGTGGGCATGCATAAACAGGAGAGGAGGTCCAAGGCACGCAGGGCTGCTGCAGAATCGCCTGTACAGGGATTACCCTTGCCTGAAGAAGTATTTGTAACTTGTATTGAATGGGAGTTCAAAACCACTGAGCATTTTGTACGGTCTAATAATCTGGCCTGGCTCTCATTGAAACCCTTTGTGCCGGGAGGAAGGTGTGCTCTGCCCTCCGCTGCAGCAGTAATTAGGCAGACCAAGACATCGATACGCCCTTTCCCCCTCCAACACTTCTCAATGACATTTGATGAGAAGATGAGCATCGCAAACCAGTTAAGAATAACACATATCATCTGGGGGGTTGCTGACTGCTGTGGGGAACAAGACTAATTTTGGATCCAGGCTTGGAAGTTACAGGGTTTCCCAGACCAAGTTATTCAAACAGGTACTGTAATTCTTTTCCTCCAGTTGCACTTGCAGTAGTGATGGGCTGGGAGCTGGCTGCAGCATCTCTAGAGAGATGCAAGACAGGGAATTGGCCATGGAGGGCCAGTGAAAGACCAGCTCTGGCCATGCCCTGGGGAGGGGGCTGGAAGCAGGACACCTCTGGGGATCCCCGTGCCCCAGCAGGCGCTTCCTGGGCCAGAAGAGCACCCCACTGCCATGGAGTTAATTAACCTGAACTCCATTCTGCTCCTACAAATTTTGTAGTGCCAACAGAATTTTTGCTTTGATGCCTCCTGGGCCTTTCTCAGACTTTCCCAGCTGCTCATATGCCATTTTGGTTTGCCTTGAAAATCCCAACAGCCAAACTTTGGTTGAACATGACACAGGACTCAATGGAAGGTACCACATGGATCATCACGCCCTTTGTCTTTGTACCATTAATAGATGCATGGGGGGCAGAGAGAGAGACTTCTCTATATAAAGTTTTTCCAAAACTTTCATTTTCCATAGACTTTTCGCATATTTGAGCTAAGAAGCCCTGACAAGATCAAGGAGAGGCAGCAGCTAAAGCCAACTGTTACCACTCTTGATGTAGCTCAGCCGCACATGGGAGCCCCTTCCCGGGATGTCAGGGCAGACATGCCGATGCAGGATGATGGATGAGGGATGAGGGATGTGGGATGCGGGCTGAAGGATGTGGGATGTGGGATGCTGCCCCATCTGTCCCAGCTGGCAGATGGAGATTGCACGCCTTCATGCATGCATATTCTGAGAACATACAGCTTGGCTTCATAGCCCAGCCTACGACTAATTTAGCTAATTAACAGGCATTATGGAAAAGCAGCCACTATCTCACAGGCCACTGAAAACCATTGTGACAATGAAATGACGTCTTCCCTTACAGCACCTTCCTCCTGAGAACGCATCAAATATTTGTTAGCAAAATATCTCGAAGGCTCTGCAGTGGAGACAGGACTAGGGTTCATATCTTGATTTGAAAGATTAAATACTTGGCCTGTTCCATAGGAAGTAAAGGTTTTCAAGTCTGGTAATTCAGAAAAAAAACACATTAATGCTAAAAAATAGCTTTCTAATCCCATGAATTCTAAGTGCTTTTCAATCTGACAGCAATTTTAATGCATTATCAATCCTTTTTTACTGGTTAAGTGTTTTCCAAATAATAAAATTTTTAGTTTGTAGGTTAAACTGCAGTTAAAAATTGTGAATGCCATTCCAGAAGCACGAACCTGGCAAGGAGGAGTGTTCCATGCAGTTAAATACCTGCGAGACTTGCAGGCATCTATGCATCCAATAGTGTCAACCTTAGGTCATAGCATCACTAGATTGGGACAAAAACCCCAGGCACCAGCACAGGCTGGGGGCTGACCTGCTGGAAAGCAGCTCTGCCCAGAGGGACCTGGGAGTCCTGGTGGACGACAGGCTGACCATGAGCCAGCAGGGTGCCCTGGTTGCCAAGAAGGCCAATGGCACCCTGGGGTGCATTAAGAGGAGTGTGGCAAGCAGGGCGAGGGAGGTTCTCCTCCCCCTCTGCTCTGCCCTGGGGAGACCCCACCTGGAGCACTGGGTCCAGTTCTGGGCTCCCCAGTTCAAGAAAGATGAGGAACTCCTGGAGAGAGTCCAGAGGAGGGCAACAAGGATGATGGGGGGACTGGAGCATCTCCCCTAGGAGGAAAGGCTGAGGGAGCTGGGCTTGTTCAGCCTGGAGAAGAGAAGGCTGAGAGGGGATCTCATCAACACCTACAAATATCTCAAGGGTGGGGGTCACCAGGATGGAGCCAGACTCTTCCCAGTGGTGCCCAGCGCCAGGACAAGGGGCCATGGGCACAACCTGAAGCAGAAGAGGTTCCAGTTGAACGGGAGGAAGAACTTGTTGACTGTGAGGGTGATGGAGGCCTGGCCCAGGCTGCCCAGGGGGGCTGTGGAGTCTCCTTCTCTGGAGATCTTCAACCCCCGCCTGGCCGCTGTCCTGTGCCCCCTGCTCTGGGTGAGCCTGCTTGAGCAGGGGGGTGGCACTGGGGGAGCTCCCGAGGGCCCTGCCAACCCCTGCCACTCTGTGATACTTTTAAAATTAAACAGAAATTAAGTGAATGAATCAGCCCAAAGAATTCTTTTTAAAGCTGCCTATAAAAGAAAACAAATGAAATGCTTGTAATTGCCGTTGTATTAGAACTTAACCCCAGGTAATATTTGAACGTTGTCTTGCACAGAAGAAATTCCTATTGGTAATGATGACGACAGACCTGCAGTGCAGTAAATGGATTTCAGCCTACTGTTTTCCAGTAGAAAGGATGACCCTCAGAATCCAACATCCCAAACACCGAGATTGCTGATTGGAAAAGGGGGTATGGTTGCACAGCAGAAAATAGGTGATCTAGGCCAAATTGTCCAGAGGAGAGGTGCAGCCCACAGGGCAGGCGGAGGACCTGGCCACCCAGGAGGTCCCCTTCTGCCAGGCTGTGCTGGCTTTGGCGGAGCAGGGAAGGCATCCCCACAGCGGGGTGGGAAAGCCGTGGCTGGGAACGCCAGGAAGAGCAAAGGCACAGAGCTATTAAATGGACGGAAGTTGCGCAGTCGTGTTTCCTCACCTCTCTATCTGCATCGCCTTGTTTTCTGTTAATCAGCCCTTAGGGCTCACATATTTATATTTATTCCATTGTAATTTTTAATGCTCTTTTGTAATGGGGTGCTTTAGATATTCCTTATTCTCACATTTGTGCACGTATCAAGATACCATCTCGTTATTTATTTTAACCATGGTGTTCTCAGTGAGTTATTTGGTTTAGTTTTGCATGTTTCAATTTAACTATATTTAATACAGATCTAGCTAAGAGATGTCAAATGTGAACCAATGTGATGAAACGGTTGCATTTCTGTCTCTAGTAATACTTTTTATCTCTCCTTCTTCACTTTTCCCACTCTTTTCTCACTTTAATATGTGCTGAAAATACATCAGCAGCGTGCTTCAGTTCTTGAAAAGGTGCAATAATTACGTCTTATTTGTTGAATTCCTTTTACTCTTTCTTTGCCTACAAACAACTTCTTACCAGTATTCCCAGAATGGCACAAAGCAGTGCTAATATAAATAATACGAAAAGATGCACAAAGCAGCTGAAACTGAAGTTTTGGGGGTGGGGGGAAAGAGATGGAAATTAGAACTATAGAATCACAGAATGGTTTGGGTGGGAAGGGACCCCCAGAGGTCACCCAGCCCAACCCCCCTGCAGGAGCAGGGACACCTTGAACCACATCAGGTTGCTCACAGCCCCCTCCAACCTGGCCTGGAATGGTCCCAGGGATGGGGCCTCCACCCCCTCCCTGGGCAACCCCTGCCAGGGTTTCACCACCGTCACTGGAAAGAATTTCTTCCTTAGATCCAGTCTAACCCTCCCCTGCTTCAGTTTAGAGCCATCCCCCCTTGTCCTGTCCCAGCTGGCCCTACTAAAAAGCTTGTCCCCCCCTTTCCTCTGGGCCCCCTTGAAGCCCTGAGCGGCCGCACTCAGCTCTGCCCGCAGCCTCCTCTGCTCCAGGCTGAACACCCCCAACTCTCCCAGCCTGGCCTCAGAGCAGAGGGGCTCCAGCCCTCGGAGCATTTTAGTAGCCCTCCCCTGGCCCCGCTCCAACAGCTCCATGTCCTCCTTGTGCTGAGGGCTCCCGAGCTGGACGCAGGGCTCCAGGGGAGGTCTCCCCAGAGCAGAGCAGAGGGGCACAATCCCCTCCCTCGAGCTGGCCACGCTTCTCCTGATGCAGCCCAGGGTAGGGTTGGCTTCTGGGCTGCCAGCACCCATGGCCGGCTCATGGCCAGCTTTTCATCCATTTGTGTGTGACTGAATGGATTAAGATCCACTTAATTAGCTCAGGCTGCCAAAGGCTAGGAAAGGACCCGTTAAAAGCTCCTATTTGACATCTCTGGTAACCTATTAAGCTGTGACAATGTGCCGGTGCAGCTGAGCCCCTCTGGCTGATATTAGTCTAATCCACAAAAACAAATGAACAAACAAACCCCAAGATAAACCAAACCATAGCCCTGCAGGGAACATGAGGATTTTGCTGCTTCCTTGGCCACTCTGCTACTCTAGTGTTATCCCTGAAATCCAGCCTAAGTTACCTTTGCTTTCACTCAACCTTATGTCATCTTGTCATAGAGTAGAATCACAGAATCATTCAGGTTGGCAAAGCCCTTTAAGCTCCCCCAGCCCAACCGTTCCCCTACCCCTGCCATCCCACCCCCAAACCCTGGCCCTCAGCACCGCCTCTGCCCGGCTGTTAAATCCCCCCAGGGGTGGAGACTCGACCCCCTCCCTGGGCAGCCCCTTCCAGTGCTCATCATTTTCCCAGAGGATGCAGAGGTGAGTTTGTCCTCCTTTACGTGACACCCTTTCACATGTGGAAGAAGTGCAGTCCTGGGTGTCACAGTCCCCTGTCCCCCCAGGCCCCAGCTGCTCTCCATGCATGTCCACCGCTGGAGCAGGACCCCTGCCCCTCTCCCTGCCTTGCTCCTAGTTCAGCAGCACAACTTTTCAGAGCCGCCGCACCCTCCAGCTCCCACCAGCAGAGAGGTGAAGGGCTCAAGCATGGCTGGAGGCACCTGTTCTAACGGGAGGGTTTTCTCAACCTTGGTATTCCAAAGACAAAAGCTTTTTGTAGGAGGGTACCACAAGGCAGGGCAAGCAAGCTGGTCCGTGGCCAGTGGGAATTGCACCTTCCCGGTGCGACCATGGCAGCTAAGTGCCAGGCCAGTGCTGCCGGCCATCTCTACCACCTCCATAAATGAGAATGGGCAAGGAATATAAGGAAAAGGCACTTCCTTCAGTAACGCTGTGGATCAGCTTTCCTATGACAATTTTGCAAAGCCCATGCTGTCTTCAGCATGTCCTGCTAACGGCACCATTTTAATTTATCTTTTTTTACTGAAGTACTGTAGCTGGGAAACAGGAACGGATTCTTTTCCCGTCCTCAGGAGTCAGATTCCTAGGCTTTGGACTTTTTTGGCTATTTTGCCATGCTTTACTGACATTACATCATGAAAAGGAAGTTTCATTTTACTTTCACCTGTTCCATGATATAATGAGTTCCCAGTTGAATTAAATATTTTTAAAACATATTTTTGTTTTGGTGACACTTGGATAATTAAGCCGATTGCATCTTCAAGTAAGGAGCTAAAATTTAAATCAAGCAAGGGCTTACCAGAATCTTTTCAGTAAAAGTGTTTTGAAGGAAACTGTTTTGAACAGAATTGTTACTTTTTCACATTTCCATTTTTAATACTTTTCCTGGACGTTTATCCACTCAAGTAGCATGCATGGATGAAGAGGCACAGGCAGAAACTGGAAAGCCAGAGTGAACCATGTTTTCTCCATCTGTTTGAAGTTTGAAGATGTGGAGCTGGCTAGAGATCGCGTGCTGGTGAAGCATCAGGCTGCAAAGACAAGTAGCGGCTTCATAGGTTTTTCCCAGGAAAAGCAGCCGCTGTTTAATGCAGTGAGCTGGCCTTGAAGATCCTGTGCACAGTTTCACTTTGCTCTGCTGGTCCCCAGCTCTGGCCAACCGGCCCCAGTCCCAGGGGCAAGCACTGTGGCCGAGGCAGTGGTAGAGAGGTCAGAGGCACAGCCGGAGCAAAGCCACGCTGAAATTCCACCAGAACTGCCAGCTGCAGCCTCACGAGTCCATAGCTATATCCCCGTGTCCTCAAAATGACAAAGCCTTTCACTTGTAGGCAGCAAAGCTCACAGCCCTTGGCTGATCCAAGCCTTGGCAGGTCAGCTATTCCAGCCGGAGGAGCCGTCATGGCCAGCCCAGGTCACATATCCCATTCTCCTCTGTGTACACAGTGGCTATCGGTCCTCAAAGCCGAAGGGCAGCTCCTTCCACTGCAAGGATCGGAGAGTGCCCCAAAGGGCTTCTGGGCTCCGGAGCCGATCAGTGGGGAATGCACTGGGAAGCTCTGCATTTCAGCAGCCACCACTCCCTTACAGAATGCAGTGGCAACACTACTTGGTTTAAAGAAAGAATCTTCTTCTGTTATTTTCCATTGTCAGGGTGTTCAGAGCTCAATAGTTAAGCAGCTGGAGGGAAAATGAGAAAAAACTGTTGTATTCCACAAGTCCCTCACTGAAGCAGCATAACGTATACATTAAATAAATATTAAATGGCAATAATTACTAAGCTATGACCAAGTATATCAAACATAAAATCTACACAAAAGTACTTCAATGTTCTTTCTCTGCCTAATTGATTCATTCAATAAATCCATTAGAAAGAAATGGATGGGTACTTGAATTACAGAAGTAAGGAAAATGCCAAAAGTGGGGAGGGAGGTGGGGAGATACCTGCAGGTGAAAATCTGAAGCTCAGTATAGGCAGATAAACTAGCCAGTTATCCAGGTCAAAATCTTACATAATAATATAATGAAAGCTGTGAAAAAGGAAAAGCCAAGGACCAGGTCTGCCCTTCTGCTGTGTCAGGCTGAAAACCGAAATATCCCAACACAGCTACTTGTCTTAGAGAGTGAAAATGCAGAGATACAAGAACATTGTATAATATCATCTGTCACCACCCATGTGGTCTTTCATCTCTGTCTGAATGTTATCCTCCAGTGATCACACCAAGGAACAGGTTCAGTAGGAGAATTCACTGCACTTGCTCTTAAACTTGTTGGATTTTCACCGCCGTGCTTCTCCTGTGACTTCCTACTGCAAGGCTTGGTCTTGAGTAAGGGCAAGGTTGAGCAGTGGCATGGATGGGCTGTCCCCAGTCCTGTTCTCCAGACTGGTCCCCAGGGAGGGAGCAGGTCTCGGTCCAAGCTGGGAAGCTGAGCCTGTGGGTCAGGATCAGGATGAGAGCACTGGCACGGCTGTAGCACCATTGCAACGCAACATATTTTGTTAAGCTGTGAAGAAGCCAGAGGTTGTGAAAGGGAGAACAGCAAATACTTGTAGCGGGAGGATGGTAGTTCTGAGCTGTTAGATCCTTCAGCGGAGGGGATTTTGTTTTTAAAAATGTGCATTGGTTACTTCAGTTATTTTGGTGAATGAACACGCAACTTCTTAAGTGCCCATCAGCAGCATGGTGCCCAGGAGAACAGAAATTGGGTCTGTAGGTGATGGGCAATAAACCACCCAAAGGAGTTGTCTTTGGAAGTGTTCATTGCCACTTTCTCCTGGCAGCGAGCTCCCATGTGAAAGGTGTCTTTACACCCTTGTCTGTGGCCAGGTAGCATTTGATATGGTAATTATTCGGTGAAAATCGCAGCAGCTCTGCACCCGCTCAGGGTAAAGTGCTTTGGTTGAAACCTGCAGGAACAAACCCAGATGACCGGCGAGGACATTTATTTTTCAAAGGGAGTCTCTTCACAGAGACAGTAACTTTACTCCCTAAAAAATAGAAAGTAAGATTTCAATTTTTTAATAGAAACAACAACTACAAAATAACATTTTGATCTATCAGGAGAACCGACCTGCGAACGCTACCTCCACAAAAGCTAAGGTGGGAAGAGGTGCCCACTTAATTCTGGCGACGACGCTGAGTTACAGCAGCAATGTTCCTTCCCTTTTCACTGACGGGAGTTTTGGGAGGATGAGAAAGTGCTCTGCTTAGTGCTAGTTTGTAAAAGGCTTTCGAAACGCCGATAAATGTAGAGGCCTGGATGAGCCGTGGGTGCTGAACTGAGCCACTCAATAAACCCTGAGGACCACGAGCACGAGCCACAGCTCTGAGCAGAAGAGATGGGTGCTGGTCTGGGAATCTCAGAATGAATTTAAACAATGTGGTGTTCAATGCAATGTACTCTAGGCTTCTTTTTTTTATTCTTTATTACATTAACGAGGTTTTAAAGTATAACTTGCAAGGTTTTATTCGAAATTATACTGAGAACTCCTTGGCTCTGCAGGTGTCTTGTTCTACTATCCTATTTTAGTTTTTACAACTATTTTTATTCCGATATAGAGATGCTTCAGGAATTATGTGCACTTTCTCTTCATGAAGACCATCAGAATTTGGGAATTTGGTTTAGAGTTTTGAATCAAAAGAGTCTGCCTGCATTGCTCCCATTCCTTTTCAATTCTTTTTCTGTTACTTTGCATGAGGGAATTAAGTCGCCCAGGTAAGGCATTAATTTGCCCCCCTGGCAGCGATCTCCTGAACAAAGTTGTGTTCTTGTTCCCTGAGATCTAGCGACAGCTTTGGTCTTGAGGCTTTCCCACTCTTCCTTTCAGGGTCTTTCAGGCTTCGTGTCTCAAGAGGTAGCTCAAGGGTACCTGAGTTCGATGGTGCTCCTTCCCTGCGTGGGCCGTGCCACAATGATTGACGTTGCATGTTTTTATGTGATTTACAGTTTAAGGTAAAGAGCAATATTCTATATACTGTACACAGAGAGGAGGACGAGCGCTGGCAGGGTGTGCCTGGTAGGGGCGTGCTGGTGGATGAAAAGCTGGCCATGAGCCGGCAATGTGCACTGGTGGCCCAGAAGGCCAACCGTACCCTGGGCTGCATCAGGAGAAGCGTGGCCAGCATCGAGGGAGGGGATTCTGCCCCTCTACTCTGCTCTGGGGAGACCTCACCTAGAGTACTGTGACCAGCTCTGGAGCCCTCAGCACAAGAAGGACATGGACCTGTTGGAGCGGGTCTAGAGGAGGGCTACTAAAATGACCTGAGGGCTGGAGCACCTCTCCTATGAGGACAGGCTGAGGGAGTTGGGCTTGTTCAGCCTGGAGAAGAGAAGGCTGCGGGGAGACCTGATTACGGCCTTTCAGTATCTAAAGGGGGCCTATAGGAAAGATGGGGAAAATCTTTTTAGTAGGGCCAGCTGTGACAGGACAAGGGGTAATGGTTTTAAACTGAAGCAGGGTAGGTTTAGACTGGATATAAGGAGGAAATTCTTTACAACGAGGGTGGTGAAACACTGGAACGGGTTGCCCAGAGAGGTGGTGGAGGCCCCATCCCTGGGAACATTCAAGGCCAGGTTGGATGGGGCTCTGAGCAACCTGATCTAGTTAGCGGTGTCCCTGCTCACTGCAGGGGGGTTGGACTAGATGACCTCTAGGGGTCCCTTCCAACCCAAAACATTCTATAATTCTATGATTCTATTAAAGGGTTTGAAGGGTTTCTCCATCATGCAGGTGGTTCCTGTGCTGGTTTTCCACGTTACAGCCCCCTCCTGCCAGGCGGTGATGGCCAGAGCCCCTTCCCAAGGTGGGGATGGGGGGAGGTGGCAGGGCCAGCTCAGGACGTGAGCTGCTTCCAGCCATGGCCCCAGGCGTGGGTCTGCTGGGGCAAAGCCTCTGATGTTCCCTGGGCTGCTCGGGGCTGCTCACGTATGGCTCTTCTCCTTAGATTTAAGTTGGGGAGGGCAAACCACGGTTCTGAGTCTCTGTTTGATCCAAACTGACCTCCTGCCAGTTTTTCAGGCGAGAGTGTTATTCATTCGTGCCCTCTGGGTCTTGGGGAGCAGAACAGCTTCCCTCCAAACCTGCCGACAAGGCAAGCTGTCCCATCGGTTTAGTGGCATCCGTTCGGAGGAGCTGGGGTGGCCGGAGCCAGCGCTGCCGTTCCCGCAGCCCGGCTGGGGTCTGCTGCCCCCACACCATAATGTACTCTGGGGAGGGGTCACTGCTGTCCCGTCCTTTCTGTGCCCCTGATGCCCGGTAATTGATGGAAGGGTAGGGACTCTGTGTGGACAGGCGCTGTCGCGGGGTCGGCTGGTGCTGGCTGCATCGCTCGCCGCGGTGGCGGGAGCAGCACGCCACTCGAGCAGCCCACAGGCTTTCCTTCACCTGGCATCAGCTAAAATGTACCAGAAACGTGTTAAAGACATAAAGAAGCAACACTGGGGGGAGCATGCTAGGAGCTTCTTTAATTGCTGGAGCAGCCCAAAGCCAGAATCCTGGAAATATCCAAATCCCCGCTTCCCTGCGTTACAGGGAAGTTACAGCCAGCTCGGCACTGCAGCCGGAGCGGCCACGTGGCAGAGCCCAGGTTCGGGCTGAGATTAGAGCCCTATTTTCTGTTGCAAAGCACAACCACTTGATTAAGAGAGCCGTGGTGCAAACCCCTGCCTTGCTGCTAGTGTGGAAAAGCACTGACCTTGTGGAAGCCGAAGTGTTTAAGGGAAGGCAAGGATAATTACTGGTAGCCAGTTGAGACTGGTAGCAATTACAGCAGTAATTTAAAGATTACAAGATATTAGCTTTCCATATTGAAGTGCATCTAGGCCGTTCAAAATGCTTTATTCTGGACATTTCACGACATGGTTTAGCTCCTGTATTGTAACTTGCAGCTGCCCGTGGGAGGAAGGTGCTGGGGCTCCCGGGTGCCCAGCAGCCTGTTTGCCGCGGGAGCGGGGTCGGGGCTGATCTCGCCCCGGAGCGGGACGGGCTGGTGGAAGCTGGCAATGCATCACGGGGGTAACGAGGGGATGCGGGAATGGGCTGCCCGCACGCCCCCCCTCTCTGCAAGGCCAGGAATCCCCTCTCTTGGGGACAATTTCTGAGATCTGGGCTAATGCCTCTCTGTGCTCCCACCCCGCAATTTAATTGCTCTTGAATCAAAAAGCTATTGCAAAGAGCTGTAATTATTCTGGGTGTAAACCACACAAATATTTATTTCTCATTTATGATACTGACAAAAGACTTATCCTAGAAAATGATATTTCTATAATACATTATATCTCCTCTCAGAATACAATACAGGTATACGTAGGAGGATCGCTACACTCTCAGTTAAAATTAGGGCTACTGCAATTAAAACAAACCAGAAAAGTATGTGAGTATGTAGGCATAACATTTCTGTGAAGCACGAGGATTTTCTGGCAAATTTCCTCATTTAAAATAATTCTCGTCCCCCTGTAAGGCTGTATATGAAGCACGCATCATTTCAGGCTTCAGAACGGCTCATTTGAAAATTCCATTTTTTTAAAATGATCAAAAACCCCCCTCAACCTCAAACCCTGGATTACAAACAGGAAGAAGAGACACAACAACTTTTGATATTTAATTTTTTTACGTTTGTGTTTGATCACACGCATTCCCCCCTCCAGCTCATGTCTCCTACCTTCTTGTCTCATCACGCAGCGCACGTCTTTAGGATACACCTATGAATATGAAAGGCTTGTCAGTAATTAGCTTGACATTAAGCACTAACGTGTCTATGTCACCGGGATCACTTCCACAGGCACCAACCAGGCAAGCCACTAGACACGGGGTGACAGTTCTGGCCGTAAGGAAGGGTGCTCCCCTCTGAAAGCAGCCCCCGCTGGAGGGTCCCCAGCCTGGGAAAGGGGCTCTGGGCAGGGCTGTTCCTGGAGAATTTTGCCCCCCCAGTGCTGTACGGCTTCCTTGCATGGGGCAGGACCGAGCCCCCGCGCAGTTTTGCTCTGGGGCATCGTGCTGCCGAGGCAGCAGCTCCTGTGCTGTCAAAGCGCAGATTTTCAGAGCATCTCAGATGTCTCGAGCGTGTCATTCCCTTTGACTGGCCTGTTTTCATGTTGTCCTTAGAGACGCAGCATCCCTGTTCCTCCAAGGCAGGGAATGAGCTATGGTTATATTTCTTGGCTTCAGATTAATTCAGCACTTACCCCTTGACCATTGCTGTTTTCCTCAATATTTTGAGATTCTCTTTGAGACCTGTTGCAACCCAAAAGAGGAGGGTCATGGTCCCTGGCTTGCAATGCACTGCTCTGGGCGCTGGCAGTTCTCTGGCTGGGGTGCAGATACGAAGTCTCAAGCGATGGGTAGCAATGATAGCCCCTTACGTGCCAGGGTCCTCCTCTATCTCATCTGGCAGCCAAGATGCAGTGTGAGCACAGGGTGAAGCGCTCAGTGCTTCCACGGGCCAGCTCTAGAGAGGAACTTTGAGCAGTCTGTGAGCTGTGCCTGCTTTCTTGTTTATTGGACTATTTCCCCTTCCTCTGAAGCCTTAAAGGCTGGCATCAGCTAGGCACAGTGGCTGAGGCTGTGTTCATGTTCCTGGTATTGACAGTATTGACAGGCACATTCACTGTTGCCTCCGAAGGGGTTTCACACCCCCCCTCTGGCTTCGGTTGGTCCCCAAATGGAGGAGTTGCCTGGCATGAGCACTTTGCCTTCCTCCGTATCACATTGACTGCCTGGGCATCTTCTTCCCAGTGCCCTGGGGGAAGTGTAGGCAGGTCTGAGGCTTGATCTGAGGCTTCTTGTGCCAGGAGCTTTCACTCCTGGGAGATCTGTGGGATTCTTCGTCTGGGGGGCAGGAGGTGCTTTGCTTTACTCTGGACTCGTATCTGCTGCCTGGCTGCCTGTACGAAGCCTTGCTGGAGATGACCCGGGAGTCCCCCTTTTGCCTTTGTCCTTTTTCTACAAGACTTTTCCCAAGGCGTCGGAAGGTGTAAAACAAACAAGGAGGGAGTTTTCTCCTCGGGCCTCTGCCCACCCTGCGGGCAAGGCTTTCCCCCTGCTGGCAGAGGCCCCCGCAGCTGCAGTGCTCGGGAGGGTGAGGCAGGCAACCAGACCGGGACAGCGACGTTTCCCAGTGCAAAACCGATAGAGCCATGCGTGCACTTCATCAAAGCTTCCCCTCTGAGGTGACATTTTCCAGCGGCAAAGCACCAGTTAGTAGGAAGCACGGAGCTTAATCTTAGTTTTACAGTGACTTATTGCGTGACCTTTCGAGCAACCACTTAACTTATCTGAGCCTCCATTTCCCCATGGAGGTAATACTGTATCAGAGGGATTTACAGATTAAATGGCTCATTGACTTGAAAATCACATTTCTTCCTGAAAATAGTTTGCCTACTGTTTTTTCCACATGACAGCCGGGATACCTCCTACTCCCATGGATGGTGGTTAACCCCAAGCTGTTCCCCCATCTGCCTGCTCCGTGTAGGACCGGGCAAGCCCTGGCATCTGAGATGTGTGCTGGGATTTGGGCATCACAGGCAGACACTGCCTGCCTGGCTCCATGCAAGCCTTGAGCCAGGACCGGGGGCATCAGTCACCTCATGTCTGAGAGCAATGAAGCCTTGGGGCGAACAGAGAAATGAAGCTTAACCAGCTCGGGGCTGGGGTGAGTCCTGGTGCACCACGACCCTCAGGCTGGAGTGACTCTGTGCCACGGTGATGGGCTGGTGGCACTGCCCGACCAGCGCCAGCATTGGATTTGGGCTACCTGCTGTGCTTGCAGCCGGCAGACCTACCCAGTTTCCTAGATAATTCATGTTCATAACTCCCAAGGCCGCAAGTCCTTTAATGAGGTCATTTCTTTAAAATAGCCAAAGAATTAAAAGGGTAGAAAAAAATGAGGGTTAAAACCCAAAGAAACAAAAAGGGGAAATAAAGCTGTGATAACTCTCGAATGATGAACTCCCAAAGTTTACATTGCTGCTGTTATGCATCCTATGTGGAGATTGTAAAGCACTTGACTCGGGTTTGGGTGCTGAAGCTTTTACAGTTTTTGACCTTTCCTTGTGCAAGAAAATAGTCTCATGGCTGCAGATATTACAGAAGTTTGCAAAACTGAAGAACACCAGTGACCTGCGTAATGCACAGCGGCTTTTGGAAAACGTCAACGTGAAATCCCCCACTGTATTGAGTAAGAAGTTATGAAAGCAGAGGTTAAATGGATTAAGAGCAATGAAAGGGAATAACCGCATGTTAGAAATCATCGCTGTGTAGAAATGTTTGCGCTGAGACTCTGCAGGGCCTCTCCGGCAGCTGAATCAATCATTTTGAAGGATATTACTGTTGATTAAAATTAATGGAAAATCTACCAAAACTGAGGTAGCTCACACCGAGCTGAGTAGGAGTCAGTAGGATGGAGCGGTCTGGATCAGGGATGGGCCCATTCAAAAACCACGCAGGTGTACGCATGCACGTGCAGGCGTCTCTGGAGCAGGGTGGGCAGGCTGGGTTCTTGGGATGGGTGGTGTATCTCGGGTTGGAGGACCGGGGACAAGCTACGGGTTCGGTGCTATGGGAAATACAGCCATGGCTTGGAAATCAGGGGCAGCAGGGCGGCAGTGGGAGCTGGCCTGGGTGCAGATCTGCTGGGGCGTGCGAGTGTGCCTGTGCATCGGCCTCTCCCGGCACTTGGGAGTGCATTGGTGCCTTAGCCCATCACCCGTTCCCCTACGACTTGCTCATGGCTTCAGGAAAAGAGAAGCCAAGCTGCTGCCCTACTGCTGGTGTGATGTTATTCTGGGGTTTGGTGCTTAAAGAACAAATACGGTATCCAAAAATACCTCGTTCGCTTGGCTTGCTCCGTCTTGGGTTAACTGGCATAGGGACCCTAGCACACAGTCACTAAGCACACCAGCTCACACCCACGTCCACACTGTGATGTGCATTAATAAATCACACTTTCGCATTGTTAAGAGGAGGCTGCTATGCTTCTGCTGAACACTTTCTCTTGCCATATTTGTTTCCGTAATTAAATATTTTTTCCCCTTGGATTATGGCTAATTTAAAGGCACAAATATTGAAATGTATAGAAATGGGTTCTGTTCAAGTTCAAAATGTCAAAATCATTCAAGCCAAAAGCAAATGAGAACCTTGCTATAAAGCCACGAACAGGGAAATGTTACATTTCTGTGATGCTGAGTAAGCTGAAACCCACGACCGATCTTCCCCCGTGCCACGTGCTGAAAAGCAAAACACAACTTGCAGCGAACATTGACCATGAATCCATAAAATCAGGGAGGTTTCAAACCCTTTTTGAAAACCTTTTCCATTATAAAAGCGACGGCACAGACCATTTCCACCATTAGCTCTTCGGGTGGCCGTTCGCACCGAACCCTGCCCGCTCTCGCTGGGCTCAGTTCTCAGCCCCCTCCCCTCTGCCTTGTGCGTGCAGTGAGGACTCCTGCTGACACCCACCAGGAAAGAGATTTCCCCCCTCCTTGCCCAGCTGGAATGCCTTTAAATGTTTAATTTTTCACTCCCAGCCCATTATCCTGCACATGCTAATGGCAGGAATAGGGACAGTTCTCATCTCGCTCCCCAAGGGGTTTTTATGCGCGTATGTCTAAATAATTTCATCTCTCCAGCTACAGCAAGCTAGGTAAAGCCTCAAGAAGTGGTTCTAACACACACTTCACTACAAGCTTTGCATAAAGGCCAAACAGGACATCGGTGTCCTTGAAGTGGGGACTGACAGGGCTTTTCCCACATCCGTTGCCGGTTTTAGCACGATGGCTTCGGGAAGCCCCATCACGCTGCTTCCATCAGGGCTCCCATTACACAGAACCTGAGCCTCAAGGAGAACCATTAGTGAGCTTGTTATTGCCAACTCTTTTATTAGGTGGAAACTTTGATGAAGTAGAAAAAGTAGAGCAGCGCAAACTCATAGGCGGCTGTTAAGGATGATCCAAGCACACCAAGGCACGGAAGAGACTTTCAAGCGGTGCAGTGAGCTTGTTTGGTTTCAGTGATAAGGGGAGATGGAAGCAGAACTGCAGCATCTCCTCTGACTATAAAGTTCTGCCAAAAGTGCCTGTCTAAGCCTGGATAAAAGCGGCAGGGAGGCATCAGCGCTGCTGGCTGGCTGCTCTCTCCGACCAAGCATCCTTGTCCTGGTGCAGGCACGGTGCTCCCGCCTGCCGATCAGGGTGGAGGGGCAGGGGGGAACCACCCCAGCACCTTTGGCCAGGGGACAGCCGTGAAATGCATTAACACCAATTAAAACCCCCAGCTCACAAGGCCTTTGCTGAGGATGCCGTGGTGGGGGGAGCGCTGGCAGCGCCTTCAAAGCTTCAGAAAATGAGCATCACCTCCGGGGTACGGAGTGCAAATCAGCTCACAGTCGGGGCGCTCTTCTGTCAGTGTGGCTTCGCCTCTGTCATTGAGTGGCTCGTCTGAGGCATCTGGTTTTCTCTTTCAATTAAGCACCCTGTTTAAAAGATAGGTGCTTTTCCTTGTCACATCTATTCTGACTGTAATAGGATTAGGGATGTATCTTGCGTGGCTGCTATTCTTAATGGTTTATCACGTACTTGTCTCATTATTCATTACTGTTACATCTCTGACAGCCATTTCATTCTGCTCCTTGTGTTTTTCTAATCCTGGAGATTCAACAGCCCAAGGTCCCGCTCCTTTGCTTGCATCAGCTCTGGCACAGTCTTTACAACTGCAGAGATGCAAGGGAAGGATAAGGGACTAAAAGGGACTAAACCCCCATGCACGGAGAGCATATACTGAGGCGTAAGTGGATGGTGAAGAAGTGACAGGTTTGGCAGGAATAGCCCCTTTTCTCCTGCCTTACGTGAGCACGCTAGCCCATGATGGGAAGGTGCATGGGTAGCCAGGCCAGCGAGCCATCGGGCTGAATAAATCAATGTAAGACAGCACTGCCTTTGGCTAGCTGTGGCCAGCTTGGATGCACTTGGTGTCCAAGTAGGGTTGGGTTTGTTTTCTTGTTACTATTTCTCCATGTAAGGTGTTCATGACAAATTAATAATATATCCCCTGGAAAGCATGAGCTGGGATGAGCATTCCCGGTGCTCCAGTCCCCATTTGGCACTGCTGTTTTTTGGATGCTGTTAGAGATGGAGCAGGGCGTTTAAGGGAGTACCGAGTGCCAGGCAGTGGGAGGTTTGCCCATGCTTTGCCCAGGACAGGACTTCAGGATGGTGCTGTTAGCTCCTGCTGGCATGTGAGCTTCTAGGAGGTGTTGCTCTGATTCTTCAGTCCTGAGCTCAACTGTCTTGTGGAATGGATTTAGATTGTGTGAATCCAGAACAAGGACTATGGTGGGGGTGGGGGTGAGATAGGATATTTCTCAAGATCAGCTGCTCATGTCCTCTGAGGCCATGAGAAGGGTGAGGACAGGACGAAGCCTCCATGAATGAACTGGGAAGATGATTGAGCCATGGATTGAGCATCCTTGGTGACTGATGACAGAGCAGTGCTGACTTTCTAAAGAGGTCTCTGAAAGAGTCATCATGTGTTCTGGTTTTGGCTGGGATGTTGTTAACCACAATATCATGTTGCCTGTAGAATTTTCCAGATGTTCCTTCACTTTCTACTTGTGCCTCCACAGAAGGACATGGGGGTGGCCAGAGTCACTGTCATTTGCACTGAGCAAGCGGGACTTAGACTGCTCTGGACGAAGACATTTTCAGGCTAATTTCTAATTCAAGGTGGCAGGTTTGAAACAAACAGGTTTTGCGTTTTGTCCCTTGTTTTTGCTCTTCATTACAAAGCAGACAAGCGTAGTCTCAGAGGCTAGGGAACATGACAAACTCAAGGAAGGTGCGATACACCGTTATCCGTGCCATAGGAGGAGGAAATAAATGTAACCGTGTCGTCTCCCTGTGGCCATGACACACCTTTCTGTCTGCTGTTCATCACCTGGAGAGTGGCTTTTCTAGGCCATTTGTTTGCAAACAGTTCCCCTGCAGTAGAATTACTGTTCAGGAGAGAAATCATCTGGGCTGGGCTTGTTCATGCTTTAAGAGAAGAAAAATTTCCACATGATTGTAGCGAGGAGCTGCCAAACTTACCTCTTGATGCAAGACACTACGCTCAGAGGAGCAGCAACAATTGTTTCTCATTTTCTTTACAGGAATTAAAAAGGAGGCCAGATTTGCTTTACTTGGAATGTCACCGGTTTTTCCTAGCTGGCTGCGATGCCGCTGTGTTGGGGACGATGGGGCTTTTCAGTGCCTCCCATGCCTATTAATTACGTGAGGGGGAGCGGGTACAGCCTTTAAGTCACAACAGAAAAGTCCATTTTTCAAAGCTGTTATTCTTTTTGCTGGTCAGATTGTAGAGTATTTATGGTGTTCTTTGTCAGACTTTTGTTTAGTTTAGGAATACAGACTACATATCACTGGGACCTACCTTTGGAGTAGAGCTTTCCTCCATGGGAGATGAAGAGTGCAGAGTAACTCATAACTTCTGTGGAAATGGGCTCTGCAGTCAAGCAGTGAGAAACCCTAAAGAACAGAAGGAAAACGGATAGGTCTGGCTGCAAGGCAGGCCAAGATAAATGGTGAGATTTGGGCAAGTGAGGAGCTAGGAAATAAAGGAGCAGTGCGAAGTGGTAGTGCTGCTGTCTGCAGCCTGGGGAAAAACATCTGGAAAACAGCTCTGCAAAACTTGAGGGCTGAGGGTCCATTTGGCAAACAGGGATTCCTTGCTATGGCAGAGGAGGTTTGATACAGGATTTGTACCAATGCACTGAGCTGTCTGGAGTTCGAAAGACCAGAGCTACTATTCGTAATCTGTGAAATGAAACCACCAGTATGCATTGCGTATGAAAGAGATCGGCATCGATACAGGAGGCACGGACCAAACTCCCACGGGGTCGCTGATGCTGAACGTTGCTCATATCCAGTGAATTCAGCAAGTGTCTCGGGCACAGATCTTGGCAGGGTGAGGCCAGAAGTGAAACAATTTACATCTGCTGAGAATAAGATCACTCTTTAAATCATTGTCTAGAAGAGAAGGGAAGGGAAGGGAAGGGGTCTATTCCTTGATTACTGGTCTAGTTTTAATAACCAGTGTTGTATTAATGGGAAACTGCAAGACTGCAGATACAGGAAGAAGGGATGTGGGTGAGGTTGACAAGCCGAGGATAACATTTTGGAAAGACTCACGCTGCCTTGTATTTTGAGGTTTCCAGAGTCTCCACCACCCCTGGACACCAAAGCAGTTTATGAATCTAGGGTGCAGGAGTCACAGTGCACAAATCTGTATTTTGGTTTTGCAGTCTAGGAGGCATGATGGAGGCAATGGGGCTTTGCAGGTGTCCTACACGAACAGTGGTTAAGAGGGATAATGCTCGGTGTATAAATAAATATTGAACGATACCATGGAGATAACCAGTTTCTGTGAGAACCACATCAATAGTTGTAATTTGCTGCTGCAGCTGTGATGATATAAGGCTGCAAAAGAGGCGAGGTTTGTAGGGCAAGGTAGGATCTTTTATTAGTCTCCAATCTGCCATACAGATGTGAGAAGAGGTTTGTATATCCAAAAGCTTTTCTGATTTTTCCAGCTGCATCATTTGGCCTAACAAAACATGCTACCTCCCCCTGCGAGCGCTTCTCCCCGCCGTGGTCACAGCTGTAACGGCACGTGTTGAGGAGATGTGCACAAGAGCTTGCATCGGCTGGGCTAGCAGAAGGTGCTGCTCCTCCTTAAGAGCTCTGTTGGTAAGTTGGACAGGGTTCACAAAAATTATAGTTCCTGAAGTTGTCTTCAGAGGAGAGACTTACAAGGCCTGACCTAGCTAGCTTGTCCGAGGGATAATTACTATGTACCTCCTTCGCAGTCTGCCAGTAACTGCATGGAGAACAGCTTTTCAGTGGCAGGAAAACCCTTAGTACATCCAAAAATGCAGAATGAGAGGGAACCCGAGGAGAGGTTAAACCACAAATGGAGAAACCGACCCCAGCGAAGAGCCCTGAGGTTGGGCTGGGCATAGTGGTGAGTGGTTGGGCTCAACCCCAGGCTTTGCCTCGTCCCCTGCTCTCCTGGGAAATGCCAGGGAACAGGGAACGGCTCTGTGCTGGAGATGCCAAGTGGTGGGGGAGGCTTTTAGGGCAGTGGCTATGCCAATGTGCTTTCACTCGGGTGAGCTCAAACCATTTTTTTTTTTTATTGGCAAAAACTACAAAGTGATTTGCAATCATCTAGCATTGACACATTGAAACCCATAAATGAACAGCATTTTTTGTTAGTCTAGGGAGCTACCACCCCCCGCATGCTCCGTACCAACGTGAGCCATGCCAGGCACCTCCAGGTCCCCCGAAGCTTTCAGCTGAGACACAGCTGCACGTTACCCATCACCTAAGGAAGCTCCCGACTCAAGGGGACAGGCAGCCTTGTGAATCCCCACTTCCACACAGTTACCTAAAAACATTAATGTGGCCCAAAATGAACGGACCCGAGCCTATCTCCAGCGTGCTTTGTGCGGGGGACTCCAGAGGAACCTGCTTGGCTGGTTAATTTGAGGTTGTGCTGTGAGTTGTAAGAGAAAATAGAGGTTAAGGTTTGTTTTGAGCAAGCTTTACATTTCTATTTCTCTATTTTGTTGGAAAGTTTCTTCCCCCTCCTTTTGAAGTTTGTAGCAGTGGTGAGATTTCGGTCAATTCACGGCAGTTCTTAAGGTGTCCCCACAACTGTCTGTGGCTGTACCCCTGGCCAAAAGGCCACTTTGACACCCTCCTGCACCGTGGTGCTCTCACCCATGAGGCTCCTGGGCCACCGGTGACAGAGCCGTGCCGGCCGTGCCTGCCCTGCTGTGCCAGGGCTCCACTGCCACGGTGCTTCGCTGACCTTCTGACAACAGTGTAATGGCAGCCGGCTCCAAAAATGTCTCTCCCATCTTGGAATATTTTATGGCCACCGAGTTATAACCTTTCATCTGCCAGTATGTGCTCCTTCATTGAGCCAAAAGGCACTGAAAATGCCAACGATGTTAAAATGCAGCTAATTTGAGGTCATTAACATTTTCTTTGTCTTTTGCCGAGGAGGAGGAGCACAAGCTCTGAGTCCCTCTGCCATCCAGAGAAAGGCAATTTTTCATGACAACAACTGGCACAGAAGCGACTAAACTCTGAGGTTCAGCTCTAGACCCTTGGCACAGCAGCTCGGAGCCCTGCCCAGCCGGGCGGGCACGCCAACTGGGGCCGCTGCTTTGGAGCCTCTTGCAGCGAGCAGGAGGCACCTTATCACTAGCAGTTTGTCACACGTGCTGAGCGTTCCTTGCAAGCGTTGGTATTTTTAGCAGCAAAGTGCTAAGAGCAAACTGCAGCTTCCAGGCTAGGAACTTTAAAATTTAAAAACAAAATCGGCAGCCACAAAAATCTTGCCCGATAATCGTGCCGTTTGGCTTTTGACAGCGCTGGTGTCGGCGTGATCGCACCTGTATCTCTCCCCAGCACGACGGTCCTGCAGGTCTGAGTTATTTTTTCTGCCGGAGGGGCTGTGTACGTTGTCCTGGAGCCGCTCAGCGCTATTGAAGTGGTGCAGCGAGTGGGAGCTCGGAGCCTGGATCCCAAATTCAGAGACAGGGCTTTGAATAACTGGCCACGCTTCGCTGTATCCAAACTAGGGTTAAGCAGGGATTATTTAACAGCGCTAGAAAACACTTCTGCTCCGCCGGTGAGGAAAAGAAGAGGCCGGTTCATGCTGAGTGTTTAATGCTGCCTTGAAGGCACAGATGGGAGCCAGATGGAAACGACAATTTTCTACTCAGACCTGCAAGGTAGATCTGAATATATACATATCACACATCCGTACCCTGTAAATACGCCATTCGGGTGTCCAGGAGAGATAACCACCCCCGCCTGCCTTCCTCCCATGCACGGCATTTGCTGGCAGCCCTGGAGTGCAGTTACAGGTGGAGCTCAGGCACTGCCGAGGGGATTTTTTGGCATACGTTTTGGGTTGCTGCTTCCTCCCTTGGGGTAGGTGACCCGAGGATCCCGGCAGTGCGGTGGCCAGGGCTTTTGTCAGTAATGTGGTTTGGTGTCCCAGCATCTGTTTGGTAGGTTGAAGGAAACCAACTACATCTCTTTCCTCCCACTTCACAGGAGACCTCCAGAGGGTGCCAGGGGACTAAAACCAGCTGAGGCATTTCTGAGTTCTCAAATTCTATTCCAAACATTTTCAGAACTTAAAAAAATAATTTCTAGTCTTGCAGAGGGTTCATTTGATATTCTTTTTGTTATTCATGCATTGTTTTATGAGAGAGCAGTCAAACCAATGGCTTGTCATAATATGACATTATTGCTGAAACATTCTCTTATTTTAATGTCATTTATAAAAATCAGCAACTACAACTGATCAGGGCTGATTAAAATACATAATCTTCTCTTCGAGATCCAGATGTCTCTGCCGTATGGAGCAGTGTTGGAAAGGATGAGTTTGTTGTTTGTTTTTCCAAAGGTTCCTCTACAGTGGACAGTCTTAGGAAGCCATGGTCAGGTAATGAATTGTTGGTTTTCTGCAGCATAAAGCCCATGCATATTCCACATTGTGTGCCCTGGGTAATTTTCCAGAAATTAAATTTAGTGCCCATTTCTGATATAGGTTGTTACAGACTTGCTGGGTCACCTGATGGTGGCCATACCCAGTATCAACAGCCAAGAAATCCTAAGGTAACCTCAAATGGAGGTTCCTGGTGGCCACCAAGCTCAACAGGACTGAGCAGCATGCTGCTTCAGCCAAGAAGGCCAACAGGGTGCTGGGGGGCATCACCAAGGGCATCACCAGCAGAGATAAAGAAGTCATCATCCCACTCTGCTCAGCACTGGTCAGGCGACCTCTGGAATCCTGGGTGCAGTTCTGGTCCCTGCTGTACAAAAAAGATGTGGACAGGCTGGAGGGGGTCCAGAGCAGGGCCAGCAAGGTGATCCAAGGGCTGGGAAGCCTCTCTCAGCCATATGAGGATGGGCTGAGAGAGCTGGGTTTGTTCAGCCTGGAACAAAGGACGCTCAGAGGGGATCTCATCCCCATGTACCGGTACCTAAGGGGTGGCTACAAGGAAGATGGAGACTCCCTTTGCACCAGGAGTCCCATGGAGAGGACAAGGGGGAATGGACACAAGTTCACTGGACAGGAGAGGGAAATTTTTCCCCATGAGAACAGTCACCCATTGGAATAATCTCCCCAGGGGAGGGGTTGACTCTGCCACCTTGGACACTTTGAAGCCTCAGCTGGACAGGGTGCTGGGGCACCTTGTCTAGGCTGTGCTCTTGCCCAGAAAGGCTGTACCAGATGATTCTTGAGGTCCCTTCCAACCTGGGATTCTATGATTCAATTCCTTCCCAGTGCTACGCTTTGTTTCCAAGACACGTGAGTTTGTAATTGTGAGCTGTTCAGGTAGCGGGGAGCGAGAGTCATATAGCAGCCTTGTGTTGTTGTGGGGTTCGGTGTCCTGTGAACACAGGGTGTGTTGTGTTGTCTGTCACAGCCGGTGGTCAACACCTAGAGTGGGGCATGACCTGAGATGCCGTCAGTGCATTGCTGAGTGTCTCACTAGATTTAAAACTGGGACAGGACAAGCAAGGGATCCAAACTGCTCCCAGTTCAGAGCTACTGTATGTTAGCGTTGCCCTCTGTTCCTTGGATGTGAAGCGTGGGGTGGGGTGCGTTGCCTGCTCCTTGTATCCATGGTGAGCGTGGGGTGTCCTGCACAGCTACATGCTCTTGACTCTCACCTTTTTTCTTTTTTTTTTGAAAAGAATGACGGAGTGAGCAAGATGAATGCACATCCGTGGTTTTCTTTTTGAGGTTGCCCCATGCTGAGAATCTGAGCTGTTCAAAAGCATCTAAATGAGAGATACATAATTGATCCTGACACTTCTGTTCCCACTGTAAGCAATGCCCCTCTTGTCTCTTGGCTTTGCTTTGATTTCGTGCAAATCTGTCACCCGTTTCTGTGATACATTTCCTCATTTGCAAAAACGAGGTCTTGCCACTACACTAATCTGCTTCCAGTCTTCTCCATCTGCATTTTTTAGCCATTTTTGCTGTTTCATTGCTTTGGGAAGATAGGTGGAGTGCCAGGCGCTGCTCTCTGTGGAGGTATGGAAGAGCAAGGTCAAAACATGACACCAGCTCCACTTCTTGTACCTTCTCCAAGAGGGCCCTCCTGGGGCTCATTCTGTTCCACCTTGGGTTATGAAAAATGATGCATTTTTTGGCTCTAAAAAGCAAAAGCAGGCACTACTTCTAAGACTCTAAGAAATATGCATGCTCTGATTTAAAAATGCCCTTGTGTGACAATTTATGCCCCCTTGAGCTCAGCTCTTTATGAGTTTTCCATATTCAAATATTGTTGTTATTTATTAAATCCCTGATAAAGCTATACTTAATGCTCCCATAATAGAATATGCATCTTTAAATCTGCTGAATACGTGGTTTGTCACTGATGCAAAATGTACTGATTAAATAAGACTTAGAGATGCATAAAGCGATTTCTCCAAAATGAAATGTTATTTACGTCTAAGTATATTAACAATTATGGAAACTTAATTTTTCCCTTATACAATCTGGCTTGAAACTCCACTGATATTTTAGCAGTCTCATGATTTAATGATTTAAAATTAATTTTCAGTATTGAACACATTTGTAAAAAAAATCAGGGATATTTTTCAAAATAATTAAGGCTGATATTTTGCATAATGGAAATTTTACAGTTCTTGGGGGGGGGGGAACAGGAGAAGGGAAAACCATAAGTGAATTTTGATCCAATTTTTTAAAGTAGATATTTTAGCTGTCATAACTGTAGCATGTGAGCCTTAAAATGTCCTTGTATTCTGGTGAAGTTTTGGTAATGACAAGGTTGCCTGTCTTGCTTTCATGGGCTCTGGGCTGTCTGAGTTCTGCTGCCACTCGTTTATTATCTATTGCCAGTTTACTGGGCAGTTAATCAGCCAGCACCAGGCAGATTCAGGCCTTTATCATGCACTTCATCAGGGGCTCATCAGCCGGCGGGGAGCCTGCTCTGTTAGTCTGCTGAGACCTTACCACCACAGTTCTATTAATTCAGCTATAAAAGACAAAACCTCATCCACTTGGTTCCTGTTGTTTTCTCTTTTTCATGTAAATGGACGAAGGAATGATGCGTCAGATACCCGAGGCTCCCCTTCACCAAAGTCTTTGTCTGTAAGATTCCTTTTTCATAATTAATGTTTTAATAGACAGAAGGCTGAAGGCCTGGGAGAAGTTTGTAATTTCTAAGACCCGATGAGAGCTGATGGCTGCTGTAATTTAGAAAAAACATTAACCTGAGATTTGGTCTTTTGTAGAGGAGTTTTCCTCACTCCTTTGGTACCATGTTTGCTACTGAACGGTTCCCAACAACATCTCCTTCTGCTGAATCTCTTACCCAATTAACACTTGCAGCTCAGAAGTTCGTTAGCAGCCTAGCACCCAGAGCCCGGCTTATTGAAAGCCTGTAGGAGCTGTTCTCACTAAGCCTTAAATATAAAGGTACAACCGCACTCCAGCCATACATAGCATTTTTTCATTAAATTATATGTTTATTAAATTAATCAATATGGGACAGTTCTGCTTCCTTTTAAGCTCTCCCACCAGTGCTGGCACCCTTGTCCTTCAGACCTTCTGTTTTGACCCCTCTCCCTTTGGGCACCTGGGGATGTCCTTCGTGCTTTTTCTTATTTCTCGGTACCACCCTTTGGGCTCATCTCCTGCTTTGGAAATATCTCCCCACTCAGGTCAGGGATTGCTGCCATGTGTGTTGGCCCATCGCCCCCCTTACAGCAGGTCGTGTCGTTCATGGGTTCCCACTGAGCCCACAAAAACCCTCGACCACAGCTCCCCCTGCAAGAAGGGAAGGGAAGGGAAGGGAAGGGAAGGGAAGGGAAGGGAAGGGAAGGGAAGGGAAGGGAAGGGAAGGGAAGGGAAGGGAAGAGGGTAGAGGGAAGAGGGAAGAGGGAAGAGGGAAGAGGATATTTTAAGTTGGGAGGGACCTGCAACGATCATCTAGTCCAACTGTCCAAGAAGTTTAAAATTAGTTTTCCTGCTGTGCCTCATTGACAACTGTGAATGAGTATGCAGGCCAAGAGACTGTTGACCACTTGGGTTGTTTTGCTTTTTAAAGCCAGATAAATGGACTCCGAGCTCTGACCTTAAATTCCCTGGGGAAGTGCTGGCCTCCCCCAGCTTTGCCTTGGGGGCTACCTGGAGCCCAGGCTTGTGGTCCACTGACTGTGCTGTGGGGATCTGTGCTCCACCACCCCTGCGGGTAACGTATGGGTGCATTTCTGCTTCTGAACCTTTTTTCCCCAAAGCACTCAGTCCTTCTCCGCTGGGCCTTGTGAGACACTTGATACTGGATCTGCATGGGAGTGAGCTACAAGACTTGAGTATTCTTGAATTTCACCCTCCTGTTTTATTTATCAGAGGGAATAATTTGCCATAGGGGAGGTGGAAATTTAGAGTTGTCCAAAATGATTGTGGCTTGGTTTAATGTTTTCAAAAATATTTGGAAGGCATTTTAATTTCTGTGAATGGTGATGGTGTGTAACTTGAAGCACATGAGCTTTAAACCCCTTTAAGGATATCAACCTCTTTAAAAAGGACTTATCTGAATCTGTGGGTCATGTTTTCTTGGCCCCATGCACGGAGGAAGTTGTGCCAAAGGGACGAGCTATGGATGTTCTTCTCCATAGCAAGGCAAACCCTTCTGGCCATAAAGCGTGGCAGGGAGCAGGCGGCATGCGCCAGCATTTGCAGGACCTGTTAGAGTTGGAGCAGCAGAGGGTTTCCATGTGAAAGGTCCGGAGCACCTCCATTATCTGCTAAGCTGTCTGTCCCCCTCTTCTGCACCCACCCTTCCGACACCTCAGCCCTTGATATCTCTTCTCTCTTGTGTGGAACATTGTGCTGGAAATGTCTACTAAGTAAATCTGTCATAAGGATTTTTATTATGCAATTCTGATGTGCAAGAATGGTATCTAAGCTGTTTAGAGTCATTGATTGCTATTGAGCTAATGAGGCAAGTGCTAATCAATTCTCTAGGAACTGCCATGAAAAGCTATTACACCTCCCACAGTGCCTGTATTGACTGCGTATTGGCAGAGTGATTGTGTTATCTGCCTTAAATTTCACCAGACAGACTATAATAATCTAGGAAAATAATTTACCGTCAATGATACTATAAGGCATGTCTGAGAATGATGGAAGAGGATGATGCCGATAAACTGCTGCATGGAACCTTCTTTAACTGTAGAAGTGTATTTATACACGGCATATTCTGTTGCTTCTGCCTAGCGCATAGCGGGCCATGCAGACGGGAGCTGATTTTCTAGCATGGGAAGCGCAGGAGATCTACCCTGCGGCTTCAGAAGAGCACTTGGCACGGTGTCCCGAGGGAAACTGGTGCGTAACCTGGGGGAGCCGTGCCCTGGCGTGCGAGGTAGCAGAGGGACCGAAGGGTAAAATGCCATTAGGTTGTTCCTCGAGTGGAAATGCCGGGCTGGCTGGGGAGGCTGGGCCAGGCTCTTCAGCAGCGGCTCGCACGTGTAGTGATAACAGGTAGGAAAATGGAGAGGTGTCACAGGGGTGAGGGAAGCGAGCGTGCGGATGGTAGGGATTGAAAAAAAAGATGGAAGTTAATAGTGAAAGTAGAGGAGTACACAACTTAAAGTCATGATACAGCCATGCCGCCAGGTGAGAGTCACTTAGCTGGATGCAAGCGGAAGAGAATACCGATATCTCAATCGATCTCAGGGTAACTATGAACTGGCAGCTTGGTCCTTGAATACGCTACATGCGGCATTTCCAGACTGACAGGACATAAGTAACACAAACCCGTGGCCAATAAACAGCTCTGTGGGATTCTGGATTCCTGAAAAAAGAATTCCAATCCAAACTGGCTTTGGAGGGTGCTCCCAAGATGTCTTGGCAAAGACTCTCAGAGAGCAGGAGGTCTTCTTAAGTCTGCTGGAGCATGAGGGTACTGCTGCCCCATGAGGGTAACATTTCTGCGTACAGAGCCACCAGGAAGGGTAGACAAGGATGGAAGAGGATAATGTTTGAAAAGAAATTGTAAAGTGGTAAAAAAAAATACAAATAGGCTGAAAATGACAAGACGGAGAAATAATTCTGCTTTTTTAATTCTATGCTGAGAGCTGTCAGTGTGGTTTCCTCCTCTCCTTCCTCCAGCGCTGCCTCCCACCAGAGAGATTTTTTTGAGGCTGGATTTGCCTCTACCCTGGTGCCCTGCAGTGTGTCTGTGTGTCTGTGTCCATCCTCTTCCTCCTCCCTGCTTTTTCTCGATCTTCCATCCTCTGGGATGAGATGATAGGGCACAGAGCGCCCCGGATTCACATGCTTTCCCTCCCTTTCTCTCTGGGACAGGACCACGCTTGTGCCATGCCCCTTAACTCTCCCCAGCTGAAGCCCTTTCCACACCACTTGCAACCTTTCCAAGATTCTCACGGTGTTCAATAAGCCATATACCATAAGAGGGATGATCTTTGTGTTAGGGCAACGCTTGGGCCTGGTCATCTTAAAGGTCTTTTCCAACCTAAATGGTTCTGATTCTATGTTCTAGACATGCTTAACTCCGCGTATAAGTTTACTCCAGCTTCCCACATGGGCCACACGTGACGTGGCTTGCACGGATGACATACAGACTTGGCACTTGCTGCTTCCCGGGCGCCTTCCATCAGCCTGCACTCCTCAGGCTTCTCCTATGCCCTGCAAGCATCCGTTGAACTCCCCCACTGTAGTACAGCGCTCGTTGTGAGCTGACGTCTCTGCTGATAAACTGCTAAATCAAACCCAGCTGTAACTGTAATATCGTTCCTCTTCTATCGTTTTCTCTTTATTAGCCAGGATCATTAAAACCAAAACAAATTGATAGCGCATTTTCATTGATAAATATATCTAAATTTGTCTTAGCATCCAAAACACCGATTAAGCTTTATAGAGTTTTGTACCTCAGAGAAATTAAAAAATTAATAATTCATTTCTTCGCTAGGACAACCAAGTTTTCCCACCCACAGTTAATTACATTCTGTTGTTTGGGGTTTTTATTAAAGCAAGTGGGAAAAATACACAGGTTTGACTGAAATGACCTTGTGCTATTCATGTCACCAGCTGATAAATTCCAGGATGGCTGAAAACATTTTGACATCTCTTCTCAGCAGTTGGAAGGACAGCGATACATGGCTGGAGAGCGTAGGCCTGGGCATCCTGCTGGTAGGAAAGCACAAGCCACCTTGAGATGCAGTAATTTTCCTGGGCTGGTGTACCCAATGCCACCATCTGATCCATGCTGTGGGATGCTGCTGCAGCTCATTGGCGATTCGTACCTTCAGAGCACCTGCCTTGGGAAGGACCGCCTTGCTCCGTTATCTGCCAACACGAGGATGAGTTTGTGCTCCAGATGTATTATTCAAGCAGTGAACTATAATTCTAACTTAAAAGAATTATAGGAGAATGGCACAATCAGTTGGAGTGGGATTACGGGCAGATCTCTGCTGAGCCTGGCTGCCCAGAGTGCAGGGCTGAGATAAAATCCCACCTTCCCAGCAGCCGGTGCAGGAGGTCCCCGGGCTGCAGGACGCAGCTCACCCCTGGGTTCCCGGCACCGAGGTAGTCTGAGAGAGGAGAGACTCCCAAACTATGAATTTTAGCTACTTCTGCCTCAAAGCGGAGCTGTAGAAACAATCCATACCATGCTAGTTCCATGCAGCAGTGGTAAGGCAAGGAGCCAAGGTGGTTTCTGTGGCACCACGTGCTCCTCTTTCAGAAACTATTCCCATTTCTCACAGAGGATTTTCCAGATGGAAGAAAAAAAATTCCAAATGCAATTGCTGAATAATAATACAGGGGACCAACGTAGTAGCTTTGTAGTTACAAATGCTGCAAGAGTTTCACCATGTCCTTATGGAAGCTCTTGTTTTAAACTATTGTCCACACATTGCTGCAGAATAAAAATGAAAAGATAATTTACGAATTTATTGGAAACGTTGCTATTTGTGAGTAGGTAGCCTGGTGTTTGCTCGTCACACCTCCCCTCAGAGGTTGCACAAACTGTAGTTTCCCCAGTGATGGTTGGTTGTGAAGAGATGTGCTCCTGGGCTCCCCAGCTGGCACGTCCCTGAGCTGCTCCTGGGCACAGATGTGGCGTGGGCTACAGTGATGCATCCAGTTCTGGGCTCCCCGGTTCAAGAAGGATGAGGAACTCCCAGAGAGAGTCCAGGGGAGGGCAACAAGGATGATGGGGGGACTGGAGCATCTCCCCTAGGAGGAAAGGCTGAGGGAGCTGGGCTTGTTCAGCCTTGGGAAGAGAAGGCTGAGAGGGGATCTCATCAACACCTACAAATATCTCAAGGGTGGGGGTCACCAGGATGGAGCCAGACTCTTCCCAGTGGTGCCCAGCACCAGGACAAGGGGCCATGGGCACAGCCTGAAGCAGGAGAGGTTCCAGTTGAATGGGAGGAAGAACTTGTTGACTGTGAGGGTGATGGAGCCCTGGCCCAGGCTGCCCAGGGGGGCTGTGGAGTCTCCTTCTCTGGAGATCTTCAACCCCCGCCTGGCCGCTGTCCTGTGCCCCCTGCTCTGGGTGAGCCTGCTTGGGCAGGGGGGTGGCACTGGGGGAGCTCCCGAGGGCCCTGTCAGCCCCTGTCAGGCTGGGATTCTGTGAGATTCTGTGATGCCTCTGAGCGCTCCTGGCTAGAGGAACAGGGACCAAGGGCTTTTCTACCGCAGAAGGCCAAGGGGGTGTGGCGAGGAGGCAGGTCTGACTGTGGCCATCCCCTAGTGGGGCACGGTCCTGGGAATTGGGACCCTCCCCAGGGGTCCGGACGGGTCCTGCAGAAGACCCAGCCACAGTCCTGGAGGAACTGCACCAGAACACAGGAGAGCTCTGTAGCTCTGCAGACACGCTTGTGCTGGCTGCCTTAGGGAAGGCAAATGCTGGCCACTCCAGTTGGTTTTCTGGAGGTTTCTTCTAAGGAAGGGGAAAAGGTAAATTTGCTGGTCTGCTTCATGTTTGCTTTGCAGCGGCTGATCCCGCCAGCGCCTCAGGCTGCGTGCCTGCTTTCTTGGAATTGCTGGGCTTCAGCTCCTGCCCCTAGCTTTTTGTCATGCCTCTTTCACTCACGTTACAGAGACCTTGAATACCTGTTGTTTCCTCCCTGGGAAGGTACTTACACCTTGTAATCAAGGCTTCTCCTAATCATCTTTCTGATGAGCTAAGCAGATTAAACTCTTTAAATCTCTCCATGTAAAGAACTTTCTCTAACAGTCAAATTATTTTTGTAGCTGTTTTCTGCCCTCTAATTTATTGTGAGTTTTTTAAAACCAGGAATGGCAGATTGTGCAGTTCCGCAGCGAGCCTCTGCTGTGCTGCACACACCAACGCTATCTTACCGACATTATCTCATCGATGTTATCTCAGCAAAATTATCTCACCCACGTTACCTCATCAACGCTATCTCACTATCTCACCTGCTATCTCAACGATGCTATCTCACCGACGCTAACCCGGTGTTTTCACACCCAGGGGCCACGTTGCTGTGGTCCTGCTCTCGTGGCCCCATGAAGCGTGGAGAGGACTGGCAGCTTCCTGAGGAGCATCTGGGCAGTTTCATTCCAGAGCAGGATCAAACCCTGTTGGATCAAAGCCTGTTGGAGAGGTTAATTTGGTCGGATGTTAAATGCTCACGGTGGAGTTTCCATATTCCAGGCTCTCTACCCAGACCACCCCGACGCCTTTCCCACTCATTGCACTCCAGGACTGTAAACCGGGATGCACCTGCACGTCTCCATCCCCCATGGTATTTACCATGGATAACTTCTTGGACACCCATCGGCATCATCGACACTGAATTTGTGTTTCATTCACTGATTAAAACGGGTGAGGAGGTTGCAGGGCTGGCCCTTGCAGACTCCTGTCCAGCAGGTTCCGCTGACGCCTTCATCTCCCCTTTCAGCTCGGCTGCTGTTCAGCTTAGTGATTAGAGGGTATTGCTGGGCTCACAGGGATGCACAGCCAGATGCCTTGGAAAAGTCTGGATACTGGATTAGATGTTCCCAGGCATCCTGTGAAAGTTTTTGGTGCCGTGAAATCATAAAGTCACATTTTTTTTACAAGATATATTTTTTTTCCTTTTTTTTTTTTTTTTTTTTTTTTTTTTTTGCAGGCTTATTTATAACCACACCTCACCTCACTTAACTGAATCTTTTTTCTGGGTTTCTACTGGGTTTGTCTGGGATTTATTTTGGACTAATGAGCCTCAAGTCTGTATCCTTTGAACACAGACACATATTTGAGTCCTTTGCCCTTTTCCCCAAATTTAAATTGATGTTTATGCATACATATATTAAAAAAATAAGTATGCATAGGTGTGTGCATGCGTGTAGATCATTTCATGGGCCATCCTAACACTGATTTTTACTTATATGGGCTTTAACAGTTTTCAGACTCCATTCGTCTTTAACGTATTCTCTGGCTGTGAAGGGATGGGAAAATAATGGACCATCATCACGTAACATTTACCCACTTACTGAATTCCTTCAAACCCAGGACCAGGCTTTTAAGTAGATTGCATTTTTTTTCAACTCTGCTGCTATTCGCTTGTTATTTAATGTTGGATCTTTTGTCTTAAGCCCGGATAGGACTCAACAGGAGGGCCGCCAGGCTCTCCCCAGTGCTGCCGCCCGTGGCACCGCACTAGAGGCTGCTGGTGAAGCAGTGGCTCCTGCTGCCGTACCCCCGCTGGGGTGGCCCCCAAAGGCCTGTCCAGCCCATGGGGTGTTTGGGCTGGGGTCTGTTAGCTGAGCTGTGTCCACGTGAGGTCCTGAAGGTCTCAGTTTTCAGTAGCTGGAGAAGAGACCAGAGAGGCTTTTGGGTGCAGCCCCCACCTTGCCCTTTGGCAGGCTGAAAGCCAATGTCGAGGTCCCCATCAGCACCTTCATCCCACCAGGCGCGTTGTGTCTTCCCCCACTGGAGTGAGTTTCAGTTCCTTGGGCTCACTCTCCAGTTTACAGGCAATTAAGAAAAGGGGGAGGAAAACCACAAACTTCTCTTTGCTCCTGGCCGCAATATTTCAACTTATTTATGGTTTTCTGAATTTGAATTTAAACTATGTTGGTCTTGTTAGTGTCCAGCTTTCTGGTGTTAAATTAAGCACTTTGCTGGGTGCGCCAGCCAGCCTCTAACCCATACCATTAGCTCCCTTGCCTGGGAGAAGTGGTCTGGCTCATTTACACAGCCTCCATCCCACAATGTACTACAAACCGATTTTTATTTCATTTTTTTTTTCCATTTTTATGCCAATCGTATATCAAGTGGTTCAGCTTCAGTGTCTTCTGCAGTCTTCCTGTGGGGCCCGGAAGGTCTCTGAGAAGACCCCTTGGAACTCTGTTTTCTGCATTTCTTTCCCAGAATTGGAGACATTGGTTAATTTGCTCTTCTTTATGCGTCCCTCAGGCAATATTTTAGAAGTTTCTAGTAGTACGGAGTGGAAATCAGATGAGCCAAGTCTTTAGAGTGTTTTGAAGTGTTTTGCTTCACACAAGCCATTTGGAGATATTGGCAATAGTGAAATATGGACCGAGCATATCAGCATAATTCATGTGGTGCTTGTTACCCATTGGATGATGGCGTGTTTACAGTGCAGCTTTTCACTTGGTCCTGATTGAAGCTGGCATCCCCTGGAACGCAGGTGCAGCTCCCGGGCGGGGGGAGAGAGGAAATATTTTGCAAAAAGTTAAAGGGAAAAAGCTTTCATCTCAATTAGGTTTCAGACACCTTTTTTTTTTTTCTGAGGTGGAGGGAAATGATGAAGGCAGAATTTGGCTGGTTTCTAAGTAAACACAACAAGCTTCTGCATGTAAACAGCTGGGGCTTTCTGTCGGCTTAGGGGAGTGAGAGGAACTCGCCGGCGTGTGCTCGGAGGCTGCACAAAAAATAGGGGCAGGTTTCCTGGTGCGGGCAGAAGTGTGAGGCTGCCTCCCTCCCCAGACCCCAGCGGTGACGGTGGCCCCAGGCATGTGGGAGAGGAGTCCCTAGGCCCCGCCAGAGAGGTGCCAGCCATGGTCGGTAGAGATGCGGTGCACGCTCGTGCCAGATCCCAGGGATGCCGAGGGCTCGGCACGCTGCCGGATGCCCGTGAGAGCTCCGGGTGTGGCAGTGCCTTCCCGCCGCTGTCAGCACCCGACCGCTGTTTTCCCTACGTTGGGTCACTGCCTGCCTTTGATTTCCTCTCTTGCTTCAATGCTGTTTTCCACATGGTGAAGCAGCCAGTTGCGTTAATAGGGTATTAATGAGGAGAGCAACAAACCTCCCTTGTTCCTTGGAGCTATGCAAACAGTGATTATGCCGTTGTTAACGATCTCGTCCTACGAAGCCAGCTCAACACCACTGTGTTTTCTTCTTTGGGTACCACTTTCCAGCCAGAGTCAACTCACATGAGTAGGCTTCAGTTAACTTCTTTCTTCCTTTTTCCCACAGGAAATTCTGAAGAAAGATGCTGGACAACAGGATTCAGGGGAAGGGAAAGTTTTAGTCCTGTGTTTCGGTGACATTGCCAATATTGGTAGTGGGCACCTCAGCTTTGGAGGCCACCTTGGGTTTTTATCCTCCTACCACTTTTTGTTTATGGTGGTAATAACACCTGGTTCAGTTCAATAACAGGCAAATAAAATTACTAAAGCAAATAGGTTTGTTTTCAAATAATGAGACCCCCTCTGACATGAACCTGTAGGAAGTGCTGAAATGTTTGTTTTCTTTATTAACAAAACTGCAGACAACAGTAGCATTTTTTTAAGCCATAAGAAATTAAAAGGCAACTAAATGGCGGGAAGAACAAGCACATTTTTCATGATAAAGGAGGAGGTTTTTAGAAATCAAGGAACTGAACCATGACTGATGCGTTTAGGTTAAGTTCTCGTCTCTACTGAGGGCTTGGTGTGCAGCTCAGATAATTAAATTTCTGTGTCTCCTTTTGTTCCTCCACAGCTTTTCCTTCTGAGTTTGTGTTTGTTGAATGTGAGCTGCTGTTAAAGGCTGGATCACCTTCCTCAGCATCGCCTTCGCTCTTTGTCTTTTGCTGTAGGTAGCCAAGCATGTCTGAAATGGGCTGGAAAAAGCTGCCGTGGAATTTGTCTAACCCAGACTGGGTGACTGGCAGAAGGCTCGGAGCTCCTCCCACGAGGAGGGCAATAAAGTCAGGTTTTATTTAAGTGCATCCTAATAAAATGCAACAGTGTGAGCTCCAAGACTCTGCTGCAGACCTCATTTGCCTTTCCTAAGTAAAAAAAAAAACAATTATCCTCAAAGTAACCCTACTTTCCAGCAGTACTCGGTGTTTTACTTCTGGGACTTGATTCTCCAGCAGTCTGTGGTTTGTTGTGATCGTAGGCAGTGTGCTGCTACAAAAAAAAGATGAGTTTCTCATTATTGTAGAAAGTAGAACCTATTTTTGACATGTGTGGCTATTCTTTGGCGGGGGGGGGAGTTAAAGTATGAGATTACTGCAGGATGGGGAGGCTGTTTATCAGGAGAGGTTTGGAATGGGAAGAGGATGGCTTTAAAGATCTGTGTGCCAGCTCATCAGGAGTGGGGAGTGTGGAGCAGGAATTGTGGCAGGAGGCTCTGTGGGCCCCATTCTGCGGGCGGCTGGAGCAGATGGTTTGGGTGGTCCCTTCTGGCCCTGCAATCTGTGCATCCACAGGAGCAGAAACCTGCCTTGCAAATATGCAAAGTTCACGTGCCTCAGGTTTCTGTGGGTTTACATCAGCTCGAGATAACGGGTGATACCAGTACCGAGTCCTATTTTTCAAAGACTTAATAATATAATACAAATGAAGTATTTTGGGCAAAAGAAGAAATATAGTGTAATATTCCTATGTTATTCTCATTAGTTCTTTTTGTCTATAAATAGTAACCGTGCAGCGTATAATACCTTCTCTCCGTCAGAATTTATCAAGGAACTGCTTTGGCTGGGCAATTGCTGTGTGAAAAATTAAGGGGTTTGCCTGGTTCCATCAACATGTTTTGGTTTCACTGCTGAATAAAAATAGATTTTTAACTAACAGTCACATAAACTAAAAAAATCCAGAACAGAGCCCATTTCCATTTCAGAAGCGGGTTCAGCCTCCTTCGATGAAGCTGGAATCGATCGCTTGGTTACTCTAATTACTGAGGACCATTATTGCAAATGCAACCAAGTAAACTAATGCACGTGGTGGTAATGCTAATTTATATCAGCCAGCTGTGGCACATCAGCCAGCTTCCCCGTGCAGACAAACACGGTGAAAGGGAGAGGAAAGCCGAGACACTTTCTATTCTGGAAACGCAGCAGCGGCTCCTGGATACTGTGCAAATCCAAAGTGACTGAGAGTCACGGTGCTATTGCGCTGATCTAATCTACGTATTTATTAGTTTTCCAGGGCACACAGTTGATTTCTGGCAGCAGGGAGGACGGTTATCTGGAGAGCTGAAGAGCTCGGCAGGGTGCTGATGGAGCTGGTGCAAGGGAAGATGAGCAATCACGGGCAGACAAGCCCGTATTAGTCAGATGCGCCTGTGACCGAGACGTGATCGATGCCATTAGCATCACCTGGGAGAGCCCTGGGAGAAAGTGCTATTTCTGGCAGGCACCTTGATTTCTAGAGAATGGAGATGATTTATGATGAGAAGAGGCTGCTGGTGGACTGGCTTGGTGCTGGAGAAGTTAATCATTTGGTATGAGGATACGGTGATTTGTTTGACGTTCCCAACTTGGGCCGTAAAGATTTTGTGTCAGGCAGCATTTATGCAGGAGCAAAATGGGTCTTATTCTCATTTCACTTTATTTGTACGCCATAGGGAGATGTCTTAAAACACCTTTGGTGCCTGAAAGCAGGTGAGGCTTTGGGGTTCCCCCAGTGCAGGCTGGCAGGGGAGCATGTGTTCCAGCAGGCAACTTAATGAACCCCCACAGAGCCAAGGGAAAAGACATCTTGACACCGCACTTCTGGACGCAGGGGCTGTTCTCGAGGCAGTAAATGATGCTCTGCTTCAGGCTGGTGGAGTTTCCTCCCTCCTGAGCATCCTGCACACCATCTCCTGAGCGTGAGGGGTGGGAAGAGAGTGGGGTCCACTCTGCTTTCGGAGGTGGGACGTGCGCTGCCAGGAGGCAACAGCCAGAGCCTCCTACCTGAGCTCGGCTGGGGTGGTGGGAGCTTCACACCACACAGCCACCCCAAATTGCCTCCTGCTGACACTGGCAGTGCCACAGAACCTGTCCCCTGGTAAAGGTACCTGGTGAAATGTAGTAGAATGGGACTCCTGTGTTTTATAGGGGTCTCAAACTCGCGTGGCTGGGGGGGGAAGCGGTGGTGTGTGACTTGCCTACCTGGGCTCTGGTTTCTCTAGCACGGCAGTCTGGCAAGGAGTCAACCATGTCTATGACTTACGTGGAGCAAAAGCTCCCCAGCTTCCCTGGAAAACACTGCTGGGAAAATTTCAAAACTGTTTCCCTGGGAACCCTTATGAACAGATTCACTGTGCATCACAAAACAATGCAGTATCAAAATGGACCTGGAGATGCTTAACCTCGGAAAAGAGCAGCACAAGCTTTCACTAAAATGAAAGCTTCTTGCCCAGAATTACCACTTTCCAATCCAATTTGCAGTGCATCAGTGTAGTGGAAGGGGACTAGATGGAAGGCAATGTAAATGAATTAATTAAATCAACACCCGACCAAATGGGAAGAGATCGGGATGCTCTGTGCCCTGTGTGTTTAATTTTATAGGAGTGAGTGCTTCAAACCCCTGAGTATCCATTCCAACCATGTGCCTGAGAACCCGGCGAAGCTCCTCGTCTTTCAGTTAAGGACTTCAGACCAAGCTGAACATCAAGAAGCATCCATCCGAACTGTCGCAGGACTCATTTAAAAAATGTTATTTAAACATTTCAATGGAATCAAGAAATCTGTCCATCCCAAACCAGAAACAACAGCTACGTGTTAGCCTGTTCCACCTGGAAGCCAAGACAAGCAATGCTCAGTATAAGGTAAACAGAGCTAGTGGGAAATTCTGGACTGAGAGGCTGCTTTTAAATCTATTGGGTGAGCGCTAACAACATCTGCAGGTCACTCCTGATTGCCAAAGTGGGACCTGTACCCACAGAGCACACTCTGGGAAGGAAGAAAATAATTTGGTTTAATGTGAGCAAGGAAGAGTTTATATGAGCGACATAAATACCTTACAGAGCGCATCTGTATCTGGAATCAGTCGAAGAGGTAATAGAGAATGCATGGACTTGTGCACGGACAAGTGAAAATGATTCATAGAATCACAGAATATTTGGGTGGGAAGGGACACCCAGAGATCACCCAGCCCAACCCCCCTGCAGGAGCAGGGACACCTTGAACCACATCAGGTTGCTCACAGCCCCCTTCAACCTGACCTGGAATGGTCCCAGGGATGGGGCCTCCACCCCCTCTCTGGGCAACCCCTGCCAGGGTTTCACCACCCTCACTGGAAAGAATTTCTGCCTTAGATCCAGTCTAACCCTTCCCTGCTTCAGTTTAAAGCCATCCCCCCTTGTCCTGTCCCAGCTGGCCCTACTAAAAAGCTTGTCCCCCCCTTTCCTCTGGGCCCCCTTGAAGCCCTGAGCGGCCGCACTCAGCTCTGCCCGCAGCCTCCTCTGCTCCAGGCTGAACACCCCCAACTCTCCCAGCCTGGCCTCAGAGCAGAGGGGCTCCAGCCCTCGGAGCATTTTAGTAGCCCTCCTCTGGCCCCACTCCAACAGGTCCATGTCCTCCTTGTGCTGAGGGCTCCCGAGCTGGACGCAGGGCTTCTGGGGAGACCTCCTCAGAGCAGAGCAGAGGGGCACAATCCCCTCCCTCGATGCTGGCCACGCTTCTCCTGATGCAGCCCAGGGTAGGGTTGGCTTCTGGGCTGCCAGCACCCATGGCCGGCTCATGGCCAGCTTTTCATCCATTTGTGTGTGTTCTTCTGGCATGGGGAGTCACTGGATGAATTTGGGAAGGCTGGATGTAACTCCATTCCCACCCACACACATGTGCTTTGGCTCCCTAGCTCCACCGGCCGGCTGACCATGGAATCACAGAATGGTTTGGGTGGGAAGGGACCTTTAGAGGCCATCAAGCCCAACCCCCTGCAGTGACCAGTAGGTCTTGGCGGTGGCTGGGTCTGATGGTGTCACCCACCCTTCAGTCCCAGTTACGCAGGTAATCCCACATGTTGGTATTCAGCTCCGTGAGGGTATGTTGACTTAGCTCAGTTCAGAAGAATTACCAAGAGGTCTGTTGGAAAAGCGTTATGAAAGGGCACAGGCGGCTCTTTTAGATTCGGTGTTTCCCTAAAGAAAGGCTGCTGCAGGAACTGAAGGCAGAAAGTAATTTGGGTGATAATGACCATAAAACAACACAAAATGATGAAACTTGGTATTCTAAAGCAAGGAAGGAAGGAGAGCAACAGAATAATGAGAATGGAGTTCAAAAAAGCAAGCTTCAATGAAGCAGCAGCGAGGGCCTCCCGGGAGGACACTGAAAGGCAAAATGGGCCGCAGCGGCGTGGGCTGCCACCAAACGGAGCTGCTTTAGAGGCACGACAGCAGCCTCCTGTTGCAGAGGAAAGGCAGGCATTCCCAAGGCTGCTGCTGGGCTCTCTGAGGACGGGTGGAAATGAAAAGAACCCTCTGAAAAACCAGAAATAAGGGCAGGTGACTGAGGATGAGCATAAAGGAATAAACTCCCCCCTATAAGGACAGAATCGGAAAGCAGAAGGCACAAAATGGGCCAAGAACATAAAAGGCAACAAGGCAGGCATCTAGAAATGTATCAGAAATTAAAGGATGAAGAAGGCATGAACAGCCCCGGGACTGAGCGGCGCAGGGAAGCGAAGGGAGGCTGGACTAGTCAATTCCTTCAGGAAAAGGTGAATTGTGACCAGACACTTACCGCAATTAATTTTAACAAAGGGATAACAGAAAGAAAAAATCAAAGTGTACTTGGATAAATTAGATGTTTTCATGCTAAGGGAGCCCAATGGAATCCACCCTAGAATACTGGCTGAGTCGCCCCAGAAACCACCAAATCAGTGGTAACTCTTTGTTGGGAGTCGGGGGGTGAGGAATACATGGAGGGTGCTGGAGAGTGGCAAAGAGAGCACCTCTCCCTCCAACGCCACAGGGGAGCCACAGGGCTGGACACCTAAATTAAGTACCCAAAAAAGTGCATGGGCAAATGATGAAATAACCAGTTGGTGGGTATAGAGAGGATATTAAGATGATGGGAAAGAGCCTACAGGGATTTCTCAAGAAGAAATGACGACAAAGCAGTGTGATTTGCTCCAACAGGATAACTGGCTTGGGGGTGGGGGCAGCAGCTCCAAGAGGGCGACTTGGGAACCAAGGAGCTATGGCCTGGAGGAACCTGTGGTAGCACCTACCTTCCTGAACACCTCTGGAAGGCTGTCAGTGGCCTTCTGCCAAACTGAGGAGCGTTTTACTGGGCATTTTTTCACATGGTTGTTAAGAAATGCTCTAAGCACACAGCAGCTGATAGCGGTGCCCTTTTCTGAAGGCAGATTTCAGATAAATAGCAAAAGAAAAGCAAACCTGAATAGAGAGGAGAGCTCACCTCACGCTGCACACCCCATCCAAAGGTTGTTGACTTATCTGATGGCTGGAGTAATTCAAATCACAAAAAAGTTAAAAGCAAGTTTTAATTGAGAACTCTTTTCCAGTCTTTCTTTGCTCTAGCTCAAGAGGAATTTCCACCCCTCATCCCCCCACCCTCCCAAGCTCTCCAACAAATTTTTCAATCCATTTCTCGTAATTAACGGGGTGCTCTGCCTGAGCGTGCAACAAGCCTGAACCAGCAGCTCTGAGAGCTGAGGATTTTGGTGCCTCTCAGAACCTCTCGTTCAGTTCTTGGACCCTGCTAACAGCATCCCAGTGGCCCAAAGGCTGAATCACCTGTAACAAATATAGCTCTGCTTGGCCAAAGCTAATGTTAGCGCTTCTGTCACTGATCTTTAACTGGGGGGATGGAGGTGTGGTAGGTTATGGCCTCGAGTTGCGCCAGGGCAGAGTTAGGTTGGACATTGGGAAAAATTTTTTCAATGAAAGAGCTGTCAGGCACTGGAAGGGGCTGCCCAGGGAAGGGGTTGAGCCCCCACCCTTGGGGGGATTTAAAAGCCAGGCAGACGAGGTGCTTGGGGCCAGGGTTTAGTGGTGGGACGGCAGGGTTAGGGGAACGATTGGGCTTGATGGTCTTAAAGGGCTTTTCCAACCCAAATGACTCTGTGATTCTATGCCAAGAGTCCCTCCTGGGCTGCGTAGGTGCATGTATTGGTGTGTGCTCCTCCCCTGCCATCAGTGTGTTGGGCTCAGGGATCCTTCGCCTGCTGCCTTCTCACCTCCAGGATGGAGGAGCTGGGTCCCACATGGGCATGGGACAACCACCACAGGAACCTTGAATAATTTTGGCTGGGAGGGACCCCTGGAGGTCCCTGGTCCAAGCTCGTCCTGAAAGCAGCGTGAGTTCGGTCAGGTTGCTCCGGGGCTTGCCTGTTGGCACAGCGAGTATTTCTAGAGATGGAGGATCTACAGCTTGTCCAGGACCTTGTTCTAGTGCATTTGACAAAGCTGCGATCCCACAAGTCAGAGGATTGTCTCCTGATCTCAGCCTCTAGACATTTGTAGAGCAATAGATAATCACTACATGTGCTAATACCTTCGTATACATACAGTGTACCACTGCAGATACGCTTCTATTCATGCCAAATATGAAACAGGTATTTTAAAATGAAAAATAGAATGATATAAATACTTTCAATTTAAATTTTACATTTAGAATTCATGAAATTGTCTGGAGCACAAGTCTTCTGAGGAGCAGCTGGGGGAACTGGGGTTGTTTAGTCTGGAGAAGAGGAGGCTGAGGGGAGACCTGATCGCCCTCTACAACTGCCTGACAGGAGGGTGTAGAGAGGTGGGGGTCGGGCTCTGCTCCCAGGGAAGGGGCGATGGGACGAGGGGCACCGGCCTCAAGTTGTGCCAGGGCAGGGTGAGGTTGGCCCTGGGGAACAATTCCTTCCCCAAGGGCTGTCAGGCTGGAAGGGGCCCGGGGGTTTTGGGGGGGGTGGCGGGGTGGGGGGCGGTTGGGCTGGGGGAGCTTAAAGGGCTTTTCCAACCCAAACGATTCTGTGATTCTATGATTCTAAATTAGTTTGGGAAATCCCATACTTCAGGTGAGGGAACATCCCATAGAATCATAGAATCATGTAGGTTGGAAAAGACCTGATCATAGCTTGGGCCTATTTTGGTTTACCAGATTCCTTCTAAAAACGTCCTTCCACATCAAAGCGTTATGGCACTAGAGCCAAGGAAACCTTTCATGGTGTTATATTTATTCGGAGCAGTTCTCACAGAGTTTTATAAGCTCTGAATCAATGCATGCTGGAACCAGGTGAATATTCCTGTGCTTTGGCTGCGTTAGGTACGTTCCCATAGAACCCAGATCTCAAAACCTGGACACATATCTTGAATGCCTGTAACCACCAACTATACTGGGGAAGAATATGCTTATAATGTACATTTTTTTTTCCCCTTCTGCAGAATGCGCTTACTAGAAAAGCAAGCAAGACATCTGAATGAATTTTATATGTTCCCTGAACCGCTCAAGCCTTTGAAATAACTCAGCCGGAAGGTTTAGTCAATATGAATGGAGACATTTAAAAAATCTGTGTGCTCTTCTGTCAATAAGAGATGGCAAAAGGCTAAAGAGATGAAAATAGGTGGTAGAGTCAGAGATGCAAGCAGTACTGAGCAACCTCCAGAGGGAACAAGCCATTAGTAACTGTAATTGACAATTTGATAGGAACTTATAGCGGTATTGATAACCAAAGAAACACCTTTCTTGCGCTCCTTTGAAATAAAATTAGTGGCTTCACCTCTTCAAAACCTAGGCTAATTTAATTTTGGAAATAGGCATATGTGAAAGTTACATAATTTGAGCATTTTACAAGTATTATTAATAGGAATGACTTCTGCTGGCAAGTGGCTTCTCTCCCTTATATGATAAATATATGCTTGCATCAATGTGAATCAAAATATTTCTTGTAATTTAAAATTTAGGGAAAAACTGAGTTAAATCAACAAGCGTTCCATGCCTCAGAGCAGCTTGGACCTAAGGACTATGTTGTTCTGGGACACAAGACTGGAGGCAACCCTGGACCACAGGGCAGAAAGCAGGGTCAGCCTTGTGCGGGCTTGGCCTGGACACCTCTGCTGTGCCTTCACAGTGTGGGACCACTGGCCTCCGCACTTCCAGCCCAGGCACCCCTCCATCACATTCCACTGCACCATGTGGAAACGGCCCATGCCTGATGCCACCAGTATAAATTGCTGATAAAACAGCCCATTCATGAATGTATAATTCAGCGCCTAGCAAATCTGAAATTCCCTCTTTTCCCACTCACTTTGCAAATTCTGGGTTCTCTGGAGAGCACAGCACAGTGAGGAATTGGGCTCTGCCGTTAAATGGCAGCAAGCAGCCAGGTGTATGTGAACCACCAGGAACCACATACAGCCTTCGTGACTGGGGGAACGGAGAAGGACCTACACAGGCAGGAACTTTAGGACAATTCAGAGAGCTCTAAACCTGGAAGAGTTTTGGGTGTGTTCACCAACTTTTTCTGCTGTGGAGTTGTGGTGTTTTCTAAACATCAGCCATGCAGTGCAGCATTCCTGGTGCTGAGCAGTGAATAAGATGCCTTTTGATCCTTGGCAGGATGCTGTTGGCCCTCTTGGCCACCGGGACACCCTGCTGGCTCATGTTTAGCTGCCTGTGACCAACACCCCCAGGCCCTTTTCTACCAGGCAGCTTTCCAGCCGCTCTTCCCCACACCTGGAGCGTTGCATGGGGTTGTTGTGACCCCAGGGCAGGACCTGGCCCTTTGGCCTTGTTGACCCTCACCCAATTGGGCTGGGCCCATGGATCCAGCCTGGCCAGGTCCCTCTGCAGAGCCCTCCTCCCCTCCAGCAGATCCACACTCCCACCCAACTTGGTGTCATCTGCAAACACTGCAGATGTACCACTGCATAGAGGTTATTCCGTCATGACCAGCAGTCATTCAACAGTGTTTGGTATTATATATCTCAGCGAGGTTAGCTCACTGCAATACTTTCACCTTTTGTATTCTCCTTTGTCCCTCGGGAGCCCATTCCCATAGCAACTTGGTCATCAACGCATCTCCTCTTAAATAAAACTTTGGCATAAGGAGGATCTCTGGAAAATACATTTCTGTGTCGTTACGAGGAAAGCGTCTGTGCTTCCGTCAGTGGGCACTAGGCAGTGGATCACTCTAATGGTGCTGTTTGCAAATATCAAATAATAATGGCAAGTATGACAATAATGAAGTAAGTAATCAGATGAACTGTTGAGTACAGGTGCCTACATTTACAACTCTTTCATCAAAGAGAAAATTAAGCGCTCTCAGAATATTATGGCAAATTGCTTGCTGTTATACGACTACTAATCAGGTGGAGTACATAAATGCATCAGGAAAAATCTTCTTGAGCAATTATGGCAGTAGATGATTAAGGCACAGAGCACATCATGGGACAGTGAATGGGCTCCTTTTATCTGCCTACAGGTGTAAATGCTTGTTGCAAAAGCAAGCAACAAAAGCCCAAAGTCACCAGCACCTCTGCAGAAGTTTGCTGAGGGTACAGAGATGGGAGAATGCGACCCCTGTGTCCGTACGGTGGTGTCCCACAGCCGCCCCAGTGCCCTGAGGCCAACTCTCCTCCTCAGGGGCTGGAGTTCATGCAGGGGCTTTGGGCAGAGTGGCTGTTAGCAGGTGGGATGGGGGGCAGACATGGCATTACCTTACCTCACCGGCACCTTCAATGCAACACCACAGATGACACTCAGATGCAGCCCAGAAGAGTTCGTCCCCCCAGCCCAAGTCCTGGAAAGCAGAATGGTGGGGTGATGCTCCCACATCTTTTCTGCTTGCTCTGCCTCTCCAACCACCTTGGGGTACAGAGAGGGTATCTATTTCGCTGCTCCTAGTGCCTCAGCAGCCCAGTGGACACGGTCTATGAGCACACCCATGCCTACAGGTGTGTTTATCCACCTCGACAGTCTCCCAGGGGAAATAGCATGGCTACTGCATCATCTCACGTCTTTCCCCCCTCCCACGGCTTTCAGAGAAAATGTGCTTTCCTACCTGCTGTTTTCCAGCATCTCAGGCAGCTGATCAAGCCCTGTAGTTTTTTGTTGCTTCCTCCCTGTCTTCTGGAGCTCCTCTGAGATGCAGGGAAGCCACCTCCTGAGTCAAAACAGGAGGTCTCTTGAGGCAGACTCCTGCCTCTAAGCCTAGGCTTGCTGCTTACTGGGACTGCTGCTTCCAAGCCTCGTCCTGTGCTTGGCTCTTCTGAGGCTCTCAGCCAAGGGAAGAACATGGTAAGAATTTGAAAGCTTTGACTGTCCCTGCTCACTGCAGGGGGATTGGACTAGATGACCTCTAGGGGTCCCTTCCAACCCAAAACATTCTATGATTCTATGACTTGGAAAGCAAGCTGAAGGCCACTCTCCTGTGCTGCAAGGCAGGGGCTCAGCCTGGGGACTGGTGCAACTGTCTCTTGCGTCCTCACCTCTGAGGGGAAGCTGTGCTGCCCTGGCAGGATGGAGCAGGCTGTTGCCCACCCTCCTCCCCCTCCCAAACCTATTCTCTAAGCTACTGGTAAAAGATGTGATACGACCAGTCTCTTGGCAGGGCCCCTTCTGCAAGATGGCTTTGGGGGTCCCTTCTCTAGGATGCCAGGTGCCACCAAGCTGCTCGATCGCTCCCCTCTTCAGCAGGACAGGCAGGGAGAAAATGAGATGGAAAAGAAATAAAACTCTTGGGTCAAGATAAAGGCAGTTTAATAAAAAAGCGAAAGCAAAGGCTGCGCACAGTAGCAAAAGGAAAACAAGATTCTATTCTCTACTTCCCATTAGCAGGCAATGTCCAGCTGCTTCAAGGGAAGCAGGGCTTCAGTGTGCAGAGCCATTGCTCTGGGAAGACAAAATGTCATTGAAGATGAATGCCCCCGCTTCTTCCTCCTTTTCCCTTAGCTTTTATATCTGAGGCAACATCACATGGTATGGAATATCCCTTTGGTCAGTTTGGATCAGGGGCCTTGGCTACATCCCCTCCCAAGATCTTGCCCCCTCCCAGCCCACTGGTCGTGGATGTTGGAGACACAGCCTTGATGCTGTGCAAGCCCTGCTCAGCAATAGCCAAAATATTGGGGTGTTATCAACCCCTTTCCAGGTACCAGCGGAAAGCACAGTGCTCTGCAGCTCGACCCAATACAAGGAGGAAGAAATAATTTAGTTACAGGGTGCAACTATAGATCTTGACCACAACACGGAGCACGTGGCCATGCTGAATCAGATGACAGTTCTGGAGGGGGCCATGTCGTGGCAGGCTCCCGCAGGCAGCAGAGGTTTCTGGTAAGGTGCTTTCAGCTCGGCACCCTTGTTGTGCGGAGTTCGTGATAGCATTTCCCAAACCCTGCCTATTAATTGCAGGGATGTGAAGTAGGAAATTGCTGTGTCAACGCATTGTGTCATGTTTGAATCCCCGATCAACAACCAAACCCTATTCTTTGATATGTCCCTCAGGGGTCTGTACTGGGACTGGTGCTGTTTAATGTTTTCATCAATGACTTAGACAGCGAGATCGAGTGCACCCTCAGCAAGTTTGCAGATGACACCAAACTGAGTGGTGTGGTTGACACACCAGAAGGATGGGATGTCATCCAGAGAGACCTGGGCAGGCTGGAGAGGTGGGCCTGTGTGAACCTCATGAGGTTCAACAAGGCCAAGTGCAAGGTCATGCACCTGGGTCGGGGTAACCCCCAGTATCAGTACAGGCTGGGGGATGAAGGGATGGAGAGCAGCCCTGCCCAGAGGGACTTGGGGGTGCTGGTGGATGAAAAGCTGGCCATGAGCCGGCCATGGGTGCTGGCAGCCCAGAAGCCAACCCTACCCTGGGCTGCATCAGGAGAAGCGTGGCCAGCATCGAGGGAGGGGATTGTGCCCCTCTGCTCTGCTCTGAGGAGGTCTCCCCAGAAGCCCTGCGTCCAGCTCGGGAGCCCTCAGCACAAGGAGGACATGGACCTGTTGGAGTGGGGCCAGAGGAGGGCTACTAAAATGCTCCGAGGGCTGGAGCCCCTCTGCTCTGAGGCCAGGCTGGGAGAGTTGGGGGTGCTCAGCCTGGAGCAGAGGAGGCTGCGGGCAGAGCTGAGTGCGGCCGCTCAGGGCTTCAAGGGGGCCCAGAGGAAAGGGGGGGACAAGCTTTTTAGTAGGGCCAGCTGGGACAGGACAAGGGGGGATGGCTTTAAACTGAAGCAGGGCAGGTTTAGACTGGATCTAAGGCAGAAATTCTTTCCAGTGAGGGTGGTGACACCCTGGCAGGGGTTGCCCAGAGAGGGGGTGGAGGCCCCATCCCTGGGACCATTCCAGGCCAGGTTGGAGGGGGCTGTGAGCAACCTGATGTGGTTCAAGGTGTCCCTGCTCCTGCAGGGGGGTTGGGCTGGGTGACCTCTAGGGGTCCCTTCCCACCCAAAACATTCTATGATTCTATGATATTTAGAGACAAAAAATAGGACATTCCTCCAAGGGCATGGAAAGTATCCTTTCGTTTAAGTGGCACATATGCATCTGTTCAGTTTATCATGACGCTGCTGTTACCAAGAAAGCATCCTACCGTGTTCTGCCATAAGGACTGAGCTTTCTTCTGCCCAAGCCCTTACCCTAGCGAAGGTCCTTGTGCTGTGAAAGCACGTGAGCTCTCTGCCATCCTAATAACTCTCGACTGGTATGGCAAGACATGCAAAAAAATGAATTGAGTTTTGGAGAACTCAGGATAGAATAATATAATCCCATTATAAAAAAATGGTATCTTCATCTGTTCTTCTCTGCTAGTTTCCAATTCTCTGTTACTGGGCTTCACAGCTCCTTCGTATTTCCTTTCATTTAATTTCTGGCAATTTTGAGATGGTGAAGCTGTTCCTGTGCTGACACTTGAACAGCAGATGTGCTAATATCTGCCTGTACCACTTAATCCATGCATGAAAAAGCAAACTGCTGCCTTTTTTTTTTATTTTGTGCTAGTCCACGGTGATGTACGTCCTGTCATCTTAGCCACTGCTTCACACACACAGCTCATGGTGGAAAGGAGCTGGAGCCCAGAGAGAAAGCTGTTGAGGTGGTCAGAGCTTTTGGGTTGTGTTTTACAGGGGATGGAGGGGGACATCCAGCTAGTTAGCCGGAAAAGGAGTGATGGAAGTCCAGAAAGGTGGCTATGGCCTGGGTGTCTGGATGGGAAAGTCAACCGTGCAAGTTAACCTTCCCAAAAATCATGATGCATTGATAGGGCAGACCCCTATGCTGAAGTTTGCTTCCTAAAGGATCTGGGATTTCCCTCTGTGGAGAGGATGCGGGCCGCTCAACTGCCTGCCATGGAGCAAGTTCTGCTAACACTGCCTTAAAGGTGACTCTGCTGCCCGGTGCCAGCAACCAGTGCATGGGATATGCCCTAGCCTGAGCCACACTGGCCAGGGGCTGGCCTGGCCTGGGGTCTAGCAGGCACCCTGCACCTTCCCCACCGCTTGCCCCGAGCAGCACCATGCACGCTGTCCATGTCCTTCCCCAGACGAAAGGCAGCCTGCAAGGAGCTGGGGAGGGGGAGGCTCATGGTGCAGCACACGCAGTGACCTCTCTCGCGCTGGCCGTGCTCTCTGAGTTTAGGTCCAGAGCACAAAGCTTTCCAAAACCTTGGGAAGCAACCAACTCCCCCCACCTCACCCCTGTCCACTACAAGGATCATAGAATCATAGAATCGTTTGGGTTGGGAAAGCCCTTTAAGCTCCCCCAGCCCAACCGTTCCCCTACCCCTGCCATCCCACCCCCAAAACCTGGCCCTCAGCACCGCCTCTGCCCGGCTGTTAAATCCCCCCAGGGCTGGGGACTCGACCCCTTCCCTGGGCAGCCCCTTCCAGCCCCTGACAGCCCTTTGGGGAAGGAATTGTTCCCCATGGCCAACCTCACCCTGCCCTGATGCACTTTGAGGCCATTTCCCCTCATCCTATCACCCATTAAATCCTGCTGAGAATGCTCCTTGGGAATCAGTCTCTCTCTTTCCCCCTGACCAGGATGAATTTCAGTACAAGAGACATGGATCAACCAGGGTGCTCACATGCTGCCTCCTCCAGTCCCCCCAGTAAGCAGGAACCAAGGCTCAGCTCTGTGGAAATGCCGACTCCTAAAGGTCCATGTGGGCTCTGAAACAGGGGTGGAGGAGCCTCGGTCAGTCTGGCACTGCAGCATGCACCCGTCCATGGTGCCTACTGCGAATACCTTGGATATGTGGAAAGTAAAGCTTTGGAAATAAAAAGAAACCCTACCTCACAGTGCTGCTTCTCTAGTTCTTAGGTATAAACCAGCATCTGCAGCACTCTGGCTATGCTGCCAAGTGGTTACATTAGGGATTCACTTACCAGTCCAATATATTTTAAGGCTGAGTGCGGCAACGTGCTGAGAGCCCAGCACACCCCCTGCAATTTATGAGAGCACTTTCCCTGGGCACATTTTCTCACACAATCCTGCTGCTGACTTTCCCCGTGGGACCACTTCTGTGCTGGGAGGTTTGCAAGTCTATATCTTAATTTGATACCAGCTGCTAGCAATACAGCTTTGACACCCCTACATCATTCCTCCTCTTAGGCTACAGGCTGCATCTCACAAGCACTTAAAGTTTTTCTAAACATATTTAGGAAAAAAATAAATCTGATTATATAAAGTTTGTTAGACCGTGAGAGGTTTTTATAATCTGTAGGGTTTTGAGCCTCACAAGGAAGATGATTACTGCTGTAATTTATACAACTTGCATATTTAGAAATGGGAAATGAAGAACTGGTATGGCTGCACTCACAGAGAAGGAGCCAGGAGGCCTCCCTGGGGCTCTTCTGCACTACAGGAAGAGAAGGTTCCTCTGGCTGGAGTGCAGTCGTCGGGGGCTCCAGTTACCCAGCACCTCCCAACTGGGGCTGGCACGGCACAGGCGGATGCAGCCAGAATTGTTAGCGATTCCTGGAGGCCTGCGAGAGCGCCCTGCTCAAGGTGATGGAGCACCGCTGCAGATATCTGATGCAGATGCACCAGGCCATGTGCCCGGTTACCTCTCCCATCTGATGCAGATGCATTGGGCCACCGGCCTTTTTTGGGCCCAGAAGCCCCGCACCAGAAGTAGAAAACTTGTCCTCAGATGAGAAATTTTGTAATCTGCTCACATCCCTGCAAAATTCTAACCCACCAGTACCAGCAACCCCACCGGCTCCACGGCGTAGTCTGCTTGCTTCTTGCACTAAAGCTGCTAAATCAAAAGCGACAGCTAGGAAAATCTGCCTGTAATTATTCACAGGCACTACATATGTAACTCTCAATGATTTTCACTGCTAATATTCACGCTGTTGCACTTCCCTGCATCCAGTGTTGCCCATTGCTATCACCGCACGTGTGCACGTACTTGCCCAGTTACCTGCCTCTGCACTGGTCTGTAACTGGGATAGTCTCTGCACATGCAAAGGGCAGGCTCCCCAGAGCTGGGGGGGTACCTTTGCATGACGAAAGCTCAGAATAAGTGGTTTTGGGTCCAGGAAAACATCCAAGCTCCTAAAGAATTTGTGGGCTGTCGCTTCCCCACTGAAAAAGTACCCAAGTGTGTTGCACTGCAGAAATAGTCTGGTGCATGAGAGATGCATTTGGCATATGGAAAAATTACTGTTGGTATAAAATAAGCATGACACTTTACTCGGCACATAACCAAGGAATCCCTGTGTACACCAGTGTGGTGACATTATGCAAAAATGGTTTGTAAAGCCAAACCTGGCCTTGGAGCCCATTTGGTGTGCAGCTGCTGTACTTACACTTCTCATACACACTTCTGAAAAGTGCGTACCCTTTCTGGGCCAGTATTGACAAGCTAGAAGCTTGCCTTACATTGGAAGACTAAACAGGCTCAATCTATTTAGTTCACCTGGTGAAAAAAACTGATTTAATCACTACCTAAGTATAGAATCACAGAATCACAGAATGGTTTGTGTTGGCAAAGCCCTTTCAGCTCCCCCAGCCCAACCGCCCCCCTACCCCTGCCATCCCACCCCCAAACCCTGGCCCTCAGCACCGCCTCTGCCCGGCTGTTAAATCCCCCCAGGGCTGGGGACTCGACCCCTTCCCTGGGCAGCCCCTTCCAGTGCCTGACAGCCCTTGGGGGAAGGAATTGTTCCCCAGGCCAACCTCACCCTGCCCTGGCACAACTTGAGGCCGGTGCCCCTCGTCCCATCGCCCCTTCCCTGGGAGCAGAGCCCGACCCCCCCGGCTCCCCCCTCCTCTCAGGCAGTTGTAGGGAGCGATGAGGGCTCCCCTCAGCCTCCTCTGCTCCAGGCTGAACCTCCCAGCTCCCCCAGCCTCTCCCCAGCAGCCTGGGGCTCCAGACCCCTCCCCAGCTCCGCTGCCCTTCTCTGGACACGCTCCAGCAAGGCAACGTCCTTCTTGTAGCAAGGGGCCCAAAACTTGCAGGGGAGAAGATTCCTGGTAGCAAAGGGCTCTTTAGTTTATCAAACAAAGGTACAACAAGGTCCAGTGTGTGGAAGCAGCAGCCAAACAAGTTTGAGATAGAAAGAAAACAACATTTTCAACACTGAATCAAACCATCATAGCATCGTAAGTGAGGTGAGGTGGATTTTCTACCACTTGCAATCCATTTGAAGGCAGGATGCACATCTCCATCAGCCCAAGTAAAGCTTATGGCATTTATGCACACCTTGTAGAGTGACTTTGTCTATGTCCCTTTGGACCTTGCTGTCTTTCCTTCAAATCCGTATAGGAATGAGTGGGCGCAGGTACTGACCCGACTTGATGGATCACCAAACAGCCTGTCGGTGTAGATCAGGAGGGCTGTGTAGGAAAAATACAGCTAGGCCAGTTTAGCACACAACTTCTGATAGCAGAAGCATCGCTGTCTGTACAGCTGATGTATCTGCTAGAGCTGGTTGATCCATCCGGGTCTTTAATGCGTTAGTGAATTATTAATGTGTAGGATTTTCCGACGAGCCCTCCAACGTATGTGTGTGTGGGTACATATATAGCTACAGGGTAAGCTGTGTGTGCATAAAAACATACCCTGGGTGCTCTGCCAAAAGCTGAGCTATCCACATTAAACCATCTCGCTGCCCAACCTCCACACCGTGCGGCAGGGAGGGGCACCCCAGGGAAACGCTCCCGGTGCCACGTCCTGCGCGTTGGGTAGGGGTGGTCCAGGGAAACGTCCCAGTGCCACGTCCCTCCGGCGAGCGGCCCGTGGGGATGCTGCAGCACTTGCCCGGGGCAGCCTCGGCCATGGGGCACGCTGCCGACCCACTTCCCAAATAGGTGGGGGGGTGCTCTGCGGGCGCTGCTCTCCCCTGCCCCGCAGCACGGCTGGAGTGTTGGACCTCAGCGCCCTCACTACGCCCCGGGTTTTGTGCATGAGCTTTCTCCTTTTTAATTGCAGCTACTCAGAAAATCTGTATTTAAAAATATGTTCTTTACTCTAACAGAACTGTTTGTGCATAACAACATTGCAAATATCCTTTTGGTTTTGCTCTCGGTGAAGTCTGAATGCAAAAACTTAATCATCTCGTATTTATTTATTTGTTTACTTGTTTATTTATTCACTTAGTTTCCTCCTTGCTTCCCTCCAGCTCTTCGGGTTTCTGTGGAAAAACAGAGATAAGTTAATCCGAACAAAACATGGTAATACTTGAAAAAGTCCTTCCCATCAAATTATAGGGAACAACATTTACTTTTCATCTATGTTCCATATTTTCGTGTCAGCTCTAATCACAGCCTACATCAGGCAGCATATGCCATGAAGGGTTTGTTGTCCTAAATCACTTGGCTGCATTTCCCCCCGAGATTGACCACGGAGCAGAACCCGACAGGTTCTTAGACTTGGGGACTCGATGCTGATCGGAGGCACAATAAACAATTCATGTGAAAAAAATCAGTGGGAGGGGGTTTTTCCCCCAAGGTTTTATCTAAGTACAAAAATCTCACTGGAATATTTATACACGGTTTTATTTTTAATTTTAAAGATTTTTTTTTTTTCTCCTTAAAACTGTTGAAGACATCCGTTTATCATAACATTGCATTATGTTTCAAAGACAACTTGCATTTTAATTCACTGTCTTTTATAAATAGCTGGTTTATTTAATTATTTCAAAAGAGCTCCATGGAAGTATCCATCTGCCTCCCGGGGCATCCTCCAGTAGTGATTTCGCCCCCCCCCGCGAGGTGAGGAGGGCAGGGTTCCCCGGCAGCTGCCGCAGGCACTGGAGTGGAGGGAGCTGCTGCCTGGCTGGGCGGTGGTGGGGCGGTGGGGTGGTGGTGTTGGTGATGGAGGTGGCGGTGGAGGTGGCGGTGGTGATGGTGGCAGCGATGGAGGTGGTGGCAGTGGTGACGGTGGCAGCAATGGAGGTGGCGGTGGTGACGGTGGCAGCGTTGGAGGTGGTGGCAGTGGTGGCGGTGCATGCCCCCGCTTCTACACCAGAGGGCAATAAAGTGAAGGTAAAATTTGTGTTCCCTCTATTAAATAAGAGTGGTTCATAGGACAAAAGTAACTTACGTTATTATTTATGACTTGATAATTGAATATATTATTTACCTGCCAAATCTTATATACATTTGAGAAGCAGAACTCTTTTTATGTTGTTAATACTTTGAACCAAGATTTTTCTTCAACACAATTGTATTTTATAAAGCCACAGTTGTACAGACCTTAAGTTTTTACCGTGACAGAGATATTTATTTCTATTTTTGAACAATAGATAACTTCATAGTATTATCTGTCATGTGTTCAAATATTTATAACCACCCATGGCAAGGAATAAAGTGATTATTTCTCTCAGGAAATTAGGATGCCAGCTGCAAACCTGAAACGCTTTGGATTTTTCAGATAAATAAAACAGTCTCCTCCATTGCCTGGGCTGCTCCTGGAAATGCTGTGTAGCAGCTGGGTGTTATTTTTAAAGCTGAAAGCACTTGACTTCCCAGGCCTTTAGTGCAGGTAGGAGAGAGGGGGGAATTATCTTACATGTTTTGCTGTGGACTTTACAGGAAGAGTCCCAACACCCAGTACCAGTGATGGAGAAAGAAATACGGAATAGTAAGGATGGTGCTTTCTTGTCACTCCCTGAGAGCAGAAGGCACAGCCGGTGTCGGGGTGTCTTCAGCTCTGCCACCGCAGTGGCGGGCTCTGCCTTGGTAGGGAAACGCAGCTCCTGGTAGGGATGAAGTTAAGGGGGCCTCTGCTAAATACAGCTGGGAAGCAAGTGGACTTGAATCATCAAGAATACACAGATGGTTGTTAAAATGCTGATGATCAAGATATCAAGCAATGAATTTCAGATTGCATGAACCCGATTGGCACCAATAGCCTTGAATGGATGCGCTGGTGAATCAGCGTGGCTGGTGGCATGTGCCGGGGCTGCGGCTGCTGCCTGGGATGATCCCACAGCTGGGATGCGCCTGCTGCCAGCCTGAGCCTCGCATCCATGGTCCCTGCAGCTTCCCGAGCTGCTCCGCTCGCAGAAGCAGAAGCTGGTGATGAAGGGCTGGGAACTGCAGACTAGCAGTGTGGAGGCTGTTTTCATCCAACACAGACCTTCATTTATGCGTTGTGTAACTGCACTGAGATCATGTTGAGAGCTAACTAGAACTTCATGGCAGGATGGATCTGGAGTGTTCATTCTGTCCCTTTGCTGCCCAGGGAGGAATCATCCCAAGCACTGGATCGTCAGCACCCATGAACCCTTCATGCTCATGGTTGCTTCTGTAACCCCTTCTCAGACCCTTAGACCTAGGGTATGTTTCTGGTCCTGATTTGCCCAGAACTCAGCAATACAGGGGTCTATTTTCTGCCTGGTGTTTCAGGATGATCACAGAATAGAATCACAGAATCGTTTAGATTGGAAAAGCCCTTTAAGCTCATCAAGCCCAACCGTTCCCCTAACCCTGCCATCCCACCACTAAACCCTGGACCTAAGCACCTTGTCTGCCCAGCTTTTAAATACCATGATAAATGCATGATGGCAGTCAAGGTGCTCCATGACCTTCCTCAGCGCTGAGGTCAGGCTGACAGGGCTGTAGTTCCCCAGACCCACCTTCAGTCCCATCTTGTAGATGGGCATCACATTTGCCAACCTCCAGTCAACTGGGACATCCCCAGTCAGCCAGGACTGCTGATAGATGATGGAAAGGGGCTTGGTGAGCACCTCCATCAGATTCGTCAGTACCCTTGGGTGGATCCCATCCAGCCCCATAGCCCCGTGTGTGTCTAAGTGGTGTGGCAGGTCACTAACCATTTCTCCTTGGATTATGGGGGCTTCATTCTGCTCCCCGTCCCTGTCTTCCAGCTCAGGGGCTGAGTACCTGGGGAACAACTGGTCTTGCTATGAAAGACTGAGGGGAAGAAGGCATTAAGCACCTCAGTCTTTTCCTCAGCCTTTGTCCCTATGGTTCCCCCTGCATCCAATAAAAGATGGAGATTCTCCTGAGCCCTCCTTTTGTTGCTAATGGGTTATAGAAACATTTTTATTGTCTTTTATGGCTCTAGCCAGATTAATTTCAAGTTGGGCTTTGGCCCTTCTAATCTTCTCCCTGCATAACCTCACGACATCCCTGCAGTCCTGAGTTGCTTACCCCTTCTTCCAAAGCTTGTAAGCTCTCTTTTTTATCCAGAGCTCCAGCCAAACTCTCTGTTCAGCCAATCCCGCCTTTTTCCCCACCCACTCATCCTTCAGCTCATGGGGACAGCCTGCTCCTGTGACTCTAATATTTAAAATCCTCAGCAGTAGTGCTTTGATCTCAGAAAAGTGTTTTAAAGAGAAAACACCAGAGTGGGTGTGAACTAGGGAAGCTTTGACGGGGGGAATCTGGCAAAGGTCATTCTCCAATGGAAGTTGAACCCTGCTTGATTTGGGCTAGAGGAGTGCTTTGTCCACGCTGTAGAAGGTGCTCCTCAGGCGGATCCTCCTGCAGCCCAGGCTGGTGTCCTCGCCGCCCGTCACTGTCAGACCGCCTTGTTGTCTTGCATGAAAGCACCAAAGCGAATACAGAGCAGCAGCGTCCTGGAAGCACAACAAGATAAACTGAGGCTGATCTTTGTCTCACAAAAGCGCTCCGGTCCTCCGTTGTTGCTGCCTTATCCTGACACATGGGAAGCAGCGTGACTCAGGTCTGCCTGTGGCTGCTGGAAACCTGGGGCACTGTCCCGGTGACTTTTTCTGCTCCTGCTTGTATTTGTTTGTACGAAGCTGGTGTGCGGGAGAGCCTGGGCTGCTGGCTGCCTTCCCTGGACTCGCCTCCACCTCATCATCCCTTTGGTGAAGTTCTGCTGGGCTTGAACAAGTGTCACTTTATTCTGTGAGTCTAAACAACTCCTTTGGATCCTTTGTACCTTAAAACTCTGCAGATTTGCAGCATTTGCCTTGCTCAGGCAAATGCTTCCCCCTGGAAGCTAACGACCTCAGTCCAGGTTAAATATTCTGGCCAAAACAAGCTCTGAATGCAGGCGGTGCCTGCTGGAAAACGGCCCCTGAGAGGAGCTGCCGTCCACGGCTTCTCCACCATGGAGGGAAACCCCTGCCGACCATTCCAGCTGGGTGGAGGCTGCCCGATGAACTGGGGAAGGGGGAGGCTGGGCAGCCCTGACAGACACCAGGCAACCCGCCAGCCTCGCTTGCTAGCCCCGGCGCGTCCTGCAGCACCAAAGCACAGCCACCACCCTGAGCCACCAAGGAGATAATGGACCCAGATTGGGCTGGATGACAGCAAAGCTTCTTTCAGCCATTTTTATCTTGCCTGTGCGCAGTTCTAAATGCTGTATTAAGGTGATGCAAAGAAGGTGCCACACAGAAAACTCACACACTGCAGAAAGCAGGCGGTGACCGCCCTTTGCAGGCTCTTACCCTGTAGCGAGGAGGAGGAGGCAACCGGAGGAGTGGCAGAGCGGGGGCAGAGAGCCTTTCCCCCCGACTTGCCGTGCTTACCCCCACGGTGGTAGCAGCGATGGTTTGATCACGTGCCACCAGCTGCAGTTGATGGGTATTCTGTGTTCTCGCCTGCTTGCAGGTCTACCTCATCCCAGAAGAAACTGTCGGTAAAGTTGGAGTTAGGAAATGTGTAAGCTCTTAGAGAGCACGAGGGGGTTATAAAACTTTGCTCTTTGCACAGGGATGAATTTATCATGAGATGCCAGAGAGGCAGGAGCAGGCCCCAGCAGCACCGCGTGCACGTGAATCTCAGGTGTCTCCAGAGCAGCTTTGGCTGGTGCTCTTGGAGGGAAAGAGGAGATGGGACAGCTATGGGAACAAGTTCCAGAGAGCCCTCCAGCCTTGCAATGCTTCCCCAGCAAATCCTGGCCACCAGACCCCTCCTGAGAACGAGCAATAGGTGCCTGCTCCACCTTAGTTAAACCCAGACCTAACCAGTTGGCTCCTGGACCTGCCCAGAACCTGTTTTGCTCAGTGAGACCCTGTGCTTCTGCAGGACGTGCCCCTGCGCCGCTCAGTACAGGCCCCTTTAACACGAGCAAACGCTCAGCGGCGAGGATAACCGAGGTCGGTGATAACCTCTGCCTGTAGATGCTCAGGTTATATTTTCTATTTACCAATATTGCCTATTTCGAAAGAAATTATAAATCGGTGCTCGGAAAGCTCTCCCTGGTTTAAATTAAGGATTATCTGCGATGACTGTAACTGGAAACTTTTGAATCAACTCGGGAGTTAAGTAGTATTGACAGCTCTCCAGCTGATAGACTCCGTTTGTTTGATGTACCTATATTCGAGCTAAGCACTTACTCTTTTTCATGCAAACTGAGACCTCGAGGATCATTTCCGAACGGCTGATGATCTTTGCTTGTTCATGGTGCTCTGCGGCAGCGCCCTGCGGCTGCCACAGCCTGGCCGAGGGACGGCTGAACGAGAAGCGCCGGGCACCCACCCTGCTCAACAGCACTTCGGATAGCTTGGTCTGCTTTTTTAAAGATTGCTCAGATAATATAGTTGAGAAGGAAGGCAAAGGCCAGCGCTTAAAATGCACTGCACTGTGAAGCCGTAAGGAAACCTGTGCTGCTGCATTGCACGGCGCAGCATTATGAGCCGTGGGCATGGGATTTATGCCTGCTGTGAGGGAGCTGGAAATGAGGGGTATTTTCGGCTTGAAAGGATGAGAGGTCAGCGAAGGAAGAGGCTGCACACGTGACTTGTCACTAATAAACAGCACCTTCCCCTCCAGTGACGCTTGGGATTAGCAGGTTCAGTTAAGGAGAAGCTGTAGCCTGGGTCATTAAAAAATGAAGGCAGCAAAGATGGGCAGAGCGAGGAATAATTGTCCTGGCATTTTAAAGATTACCTGGAAGCACCCAGGATATTTTGACTGCCTGCTGACACGAGGCTTCTTTTTCTTCCATCTCCTCTGCCTGTTTGCACCCCCAGGCTGGTTTGCTGTCGGCGTCCCTGCTAGCACCGATTCATCAGGTCCCTGAACATCAAAATGGCACTTTTTTTATCCTTCAATTAATTACAGGCACAAGAAGGGAAGGCTGGTTGCTAGGTGGCTAGCACGGGGAAGTGAAGCCCAGCTCACTGGGGCAGCTTCTCTTTCCAAGTTTAGCATGAACCCTAAAGAAATTTTCATAACATGGAAATTTGGCAGGCCATGACTGGGGGGGTATTTTTTTGCGAGTGCAACTGAACAGCAGCCAAGCAAGGGTACAGGAAGATCTGAACAACATTGCTCATGAATATTTTGCAACATTGCTCTTTAAAACTCAGGGTGGGCTCAGTTTTGCTCTTTTGTGTTTCTGTCACCCAGAAATAATCTGGAGATCTGGGCTTCTGGCTTTCCTGCCTGTGATCCCAAATGAAGCTGGATATTAAGAATGAGCTTTTTCAATGTATAGGAGCAGGTTAAGAATGTCCATTCTGCAGGAACTGGGGAAGTGCAGGATAGCTGCTGAATCCTGCGTTGCACCGAGCTTGGCAGTAGTGCATGGCTCTGGGAAGAGGATGACCCACAGTGATATGGAAATGCAAGTTGCTGGTCTTCCCATAGGAACTTTTCTATACTTTGAAAAAAATATTTTGTAAAAATTATTTTTTCTTCCTGTGGAAAATATTGATGCTTTGCAGTTATTTTGTGTCCTGAGCTGGGCAGAGAGCATCAATAACAAAACTTCTACCCTGGGAAATGCCACATCGACCCAACAAGACGTGGATGTGCCATAGGTACCACAAGAATCTGACTTCAGGAGCCCTCCATTACCTGAATATGCAAAATATTAGTGGGGAGCTTGTTAGGTTGCAAAAAAAACCTCATTTGCATCTGCAAAGTGGCTGGTGGGTGCTGCTGTGCTCCAAGATGATGGAGGGGTTGTGGGCTGGCTGTCCCTGGTGTGTGCCATGGCAGAGGTGGTGTGGGCTGGCTGTTCCTGGTGTGTGCCATCAGCAGAGGTAATGTTTCTGGCTCACACTCTTTAGCACTGTGCTTCCACGCTGCAAGGAGGAGGCTAAAACTCATTCAGGGAGTCAGGGTGCTTGTACAGATCTCGCATGCCTGGAAGAGACCATCAGCGAGCTTTTTGGCCGATCCTTTTCTCACCGTGATCGTGTCCAGATTGCTTCAGGTCACCAAGAAGGGAAGAAGCCTCCACATGACACCTGGGTCTGTTGGTACCCATGGCAGAAAGGTGGCCCATGCAAAGTGCTTCATTAGGGAGCGGTGGGAGGGGGCTGATGGGATGCTGGCACCGAGGGCCCCCATGCTCACTGCCCTGCTCCCACCAGCGCTGCGGGAGGGAGAACTCAGCCTCACCCACACTCGCCATTGAGCTGGGATCTGCCCAGTTCAAAGGCAGGCTGCTTGAAAGAACCATCAGGTTCATTTCTGGAACCACCGCAGCATGCAGTGCGTTGCTAGGAATTTTTACCCAAATGTGCAGTTCTCCTTTAGCTTCATATCTGCTCAGCAATAAAATGAGAAATTTATTCTGAAGGCAGAGTTCTTCCAGCAAAAGCACTTAAAAATCTACCTGGTGACAAATGGGGATGCATAATTTAAGCAATAAGTGTTTTTTTCTGCACACTGTTGCACACCGCCTGCTGAGAGCGCCCAAGGAGAGTCTCCCACTCGAGCTTCTGTTTGCAGTTTTGTACTGTTGCCCAGAACTTTCTATTCACTGACAAAGGGACTTCACTGGTGAGAAGATAAGGTCCTCCCCAGAGCCTTAGAAATGACCCAGGAACTCAGGTTTTCAAAGTGTGTCTACCCTGCTGTCCATTGAGGTTGTCCTCATTACCGTCATTTCCATAAGAAATGGAAAGGAAGTTGCAAACACCGCCTTTGGGCTTTTCCGATTTTTGTTTCCCTATGTTTCTTCTTCTCCCTTCCCTGTCCCACGTCCCGTTCCATCACCCATTATTTTCAACAGAACTGGCTGCAATCTTTGTTTGCTGTGGCTGCAGCATTTGCTCCTGGCTTATTCCTGATCTGTTCTTGATTTCTTTGAATGCATTTTGCTGTCTCCTGGTAGAAAGGATGTTAAAGAACTTGTGTTTCCAGACAAGAATAATCTAATTTCTACAAGACCCTCATTTTAAATTTCTCATATTACATTTCTGTTACTTCTGGTTTTAATATCAGCTTTTTCTTTTAATGCTTGGATACTCTCTGCATCGAATCCATTAAAAGAGTTGAAGGCAAAAGTCAGATTCTCAACAAGAGCTAATGGTTTAGCTAATGAGTATCTTAAGAGCTGATGAATTTGGCTGTTTATTACTAGCTACTCGTGGTGTGGATGATACAGAGCAGTGCTGTAATCTGCCTGATATATCATAGGCTAACAATCTTTTTTTTTTTTCCCACCGAAAACTAATCAGCAACAGCAGCAACTTGGAAGTTCTTGGTCTTGCAAGTGAACACGGGCATTTTCATCAAATGTTCATATTTTTTCAGTATCTGTGAAATCAAAATTATTTCTAAGAAGCCAGCAAGGCCACTTTGGGGCCCTGAGGAATGTCCAGTTTAGTTTGCTGGAATCAGTAGATGAAAGAAACGGTGGAAAATAATAGTTGGCCAGAAAAAATATGATAGAAATTAATAAAGCCGTTGTGAAAACCAATTTATTCTAATAAGCAGTAACTATATAGACTTTTTAAACATTACTTCTAGACTCAGAGAAATATATGATTAATGGATCAAACAGTATAAGCCAGACCTGAAATGTCTATTTGAAAATATGCTACATCAAATGGAGCTGTGCATTCTCATACTGCCTGCCAGTTAATGGAAGTCCGATGGGAAGAAGACCCCCAGGGAACTGTCTGCTCTGCCCAAATACCCTCTTGTGTCTGGAAACAGAATGGGGGGCGCCAGGGGGCTCCAGGGGGCTCTGCTCCCACCTTGGCTGACTACGCCAGGGATGCTGATTTCAAGGGCACCATGGACAAGGCTGTGTAACACTAATACTTAGTTCTGGAAAACCCAGCTGATCAGATATCTTTGTTGGTGTTGTATAGCCCTTCCGAGCTCCAGGAAGGAGGGGAAAACTCTAAAGAACACATGAAAAGAACAGATTTAATAAGAGTTTTTTCTCCGTGAAGACTGTGGCGCCGAATCCAGAACAAAGGAGCAGGAAGAGCCTGGCTTGCACAAGGTAAGCACTGCGCTGCGGCACCACTTTGTCCTGCTGAAGCTGTCAAATGGGATTCAGCTGAAACCGGGTGATGCCAAGCTCTGTTCTGGCTTCCTGCACAAAGACAAATGTTGTGCTACCCTCAGCTGTGCCTGGAATGCAAACCCGCTTCCTTGCCATGCCTTTGCCGTACCTTTGTACATCTGGGCTAATGAGCTGCGGTTGGGTTGGGTTGGCTTGGGGTTTTTTTTTGCAAAAATCTGGAAAAATAAAAAAAAAAATCCAGAAAATAAAACCACAAACAACCCAACCAAAAAGCTTAACTTGGATGATGCCCATTCTGTAAAACTAACATTTATTTAGGCTTTGGAAAGATTTACCTTGTTTTGTGCTTTTCGCTTCGAAAAACAAAGCTGGGTATTTCAGTAAATGGGGCCGGGGTATTGGCTGCAGAAAGGAAACGGCTGCTCCTACAGTGCTTCGGTGCGGTGGAAATCGGGGAGTCCTGGGAGCTTCTCGGGGAAGTTTATCTTCCCGAGAGATCCAAGCCAGTTTTCCTGTTGCAGCTTGGGGGTTCATCCTGTCTCCCTCAGCCGCAACCTGGCTGGCAGCCTGTGCCTGCTGGTGCAGGGTGCGGTGTGCGGCAGCGCGGCGGCTGCCTGGTGCTCAGGGATGGGCTGGGAGGGCCCGGAGGACGCCAGCGCTCAGACGGCCTCATCCTGCGTGGCTGCCAGGACCCTAAGCCCCTCGGGGCTGTGCAGATGCGAATGCAACCTCTGGGTAACTCAGGTCAGCCTCAGCGATCTTCACCGATGTCCTAAACCTTCCTCCTTTCCATTTCCGAGACCAGGATTGTCTCACGCCGCAGCCCAGCGGAGTGGAAGCAGAAACAATCCCAGAAAAATAAAGCAAGATTATCTCGTAGTCAGAGCTTAGAGAGGGAAAAACCATGCAAGGCTTCCTGGAGCTATGCAATCTCCCGAAAATAAATGAACAGATTGCCATGAATGAATAAACTGCTTAAGACACTAATTCACATTCAGGAGGCCGTAGAGCTGTAGGTACCGGCGAAGATGACAGAAATGTTTCCCTGTGATTGTTCCTGCATCGTGCAATTTCATTTCTGAAGGTAGCAAACAGACGGTAGCCGTGCTCTGCAAACAAACTGCTCGGCGCAGATGGCACAGAAACGCTTCTGCCGGCAGCGCGAGCCCGGCGATGCCTCTGCCCCGGGGAGATCGGCCACGCGCGTGCCAGCCCGGCTTGCTTCGGGAAAGAAGAAAATATGGGAAACTCAGGCCGCAGCAATCGCAGGGCAATTAAACCCACAGCCCAGAGGGGATCGTGGCGCGCACAGCGCATGCAGGGGATGGTGACGAGAGAACGTGACGTGCGGACACAGCCTCCCCCGTGTGTCGGGCTGTACAGTCGCTATGGTTATTCAGCGCTGGGCAGCACGGGGGGCAGTCCCACCAAAGTCCTGCGCACCGCAGCACGGCAGCGTGCCCCGTGTATAGGTAGCAAAGTGTTCCATATGCATGAAGTTTCCCAATACGCCTATACATAGGCACAACCTGTCCCCGCTTCGTATTAAAATTGATTTCAAGAGGTCATTTCCATAAGTCCCTCCCGACTGCGCATGCTCAGTGATTTGAGTCGGTGGTCTTCAGGGGTCGTTTACTTCATCCACTCCTCTTCTTCACCTTGTCCTTTTGGTGAACTCCAGCTTCTACCCCCCTTATTCCACTGTCAGAACAACACAGCCGGTACCAGCCGGCTCCCCATCCTTGGCATCCTCATACCGACATTGGCTATCCTCATATCGACATTGGCTGTCCTCATACCGACACTGGCTATCCTCATACCGACATTGGCTATCCTCATACCGACATTGGCTATCCTCATACCGACACTGGCTATCCTCATACCGACATTGGCTATCCTCATACCGACATTGGCTTCCTCATATCGACATTGGCTATCCTCATACCGACATTGGCTTCCTCATACCGACATTGGCTATCCTCATACCGACACTGGCTATCCTCATACCGACATTGGCTATCCTCATACCGACATTGGCTATCCTCATACCGACATTGGCTATCCTCATACCGACATTGGCTATCCTCATACCGACATTGGCTATCCTCATACCGACATTGGCTATCCTCATACCGCCCTGGCTATCCTCATACCGACATTGGCTATCCTCATACCGACATTGGCTATCCTCATACCGACATTGGCTATCCTCATACCGACATTGGCTATCCTCATACCGACATTGGCTATCCTCATACCGACATTGGCTATCCTCATACCGACATTGGCTATCCTCATACCGACATTGGCTATCCTCATACCGACATTGGCTATCCTCATACCGACATTGGCTATCCTCATACCGACACTGGCTATCCTCATACCGACATTGGCTCATACCGACATTGGCTATCCTCATACCGACATTGGCTATCCTCATACCGACATTGGCTATCCTCATACCGACATTGGCTATCCTCATACCGACATTGGCTATCCTCATACCGACATTGGCTATCCTCATACCGACATTGGCTATCCTCATACCGACATTGGCTATCCTCATACCGACATTGGCTATCCTCATACCGACATTGGCTATCCTCATCCGACATTGGCTATCCTCATACCGACACTGGCTATCCTCATACCGACATTGGCTATCCTCATACCGACATTGGCTATCCTCATACCGACATTGGCTATCCTCATACCGACATGGCTATCCTCATAGCGACATTGGCTATCCTCATACCGACATTGGCTATCCTCCATACCGACATTGGCTATCCTCATACCGACATTGGCTATCCTCATACCGACATTGGCTATCCTCATACCGACACTGGCTATCCTCATACCGACATTGGCTATCCTCATACCGACATTGGCTATCCTCATACCGACATTGGCTCTCCTAATACCGACACTGGCTATCCTCATACCGACATTGGCTATCCTCATAGCGACATTGGCTCTCCTAATACCGACATTGGCTATCCTCATACCGACTCCTAATACCGACTTGGCTATCCTCATACCACATTGGCTCTCCTAATACCGACACTGGCTATCCTCATACCGACATTGGCTATCCTCATACCGACATTGGCTATCCTCATACCGACACTGGCTATCCTCATACCGACACTGGCTATCCCCATACCGACACTGGCTATCCTCATATTGACAAAGTGCCAGATGCTTTGTTCCCCTACAACCTTCCAAGACCTGTAACAAAGATGGGCCATTTCCTACTAATCTCTCCTCTTCCACATTCCCTAGAGTTAGCTTCTTATCTATAGTTTACTTCATATGATTAGTAAGTGAACCTAAACCACAGTGCTAGCAATTCAAGATGGATCTACAGTTGCCTTCACAAAGGTCCTTTTGTTAACCCTTTTGCATCCCTTCAAATGTGTCGGTGCCCCCTCACTCATCCTGGCGTGTTTCTGCGTGAGCGCAGCACCCTGGGCACCGCCGTCCTGCAGGGCCAGGTGGGCAGAAGTGGGGCTGGGCTCATGGGCAGGGATAGCGACCGTCCCTTCCATGCCGGGTGGGCTTCCACAGCCGACACGAGCACCTCTGGCCAGGGCCTCCCCAGCTGGGATATCTGCATCATGGGCAGCACCCTCCCTCATCCCGGTGCCCCCAGCCTGAACTCCCCCTCCGGAGCTCCCCCTGCATTCACACTCCCTGGGGCCAGGGTAAAATGCACCCCTGGATACCACATAGGTTTGGAGCGCATCATGATCTGAAAGCCCATTTCAGACAGCCCCTTATGTGATCTGAAACAGGGAAATGGGGTGGTTTGGAGGGCTTTGGGGGTTTTAAGCCAAGCCATTGCCGGTAGCACTAGAAACAGCCGTTTCACCGCACTTACAAATGGTGATTTGATGAATTCCTTGAGAAGTCAAAATGGGCTGAATATAAAAATCTGTGTGAGAGCAACAACTTGTTAGGGAAATACTAGACATAAATTGCATTCAGGTGAGTGAAGTATGGATGTGCTATTCCGGCGGTACTGAAGCCTACTGGGCACGTAGGTCACCGCTTTTAGCTCCCGTGTGCAGACGGTCTCATTCAGCATAACTGCATTCTGGCAGACAGAAGAGAAGATCCTAGATCTTACCATTTAATAACAGTTCAAGCCAAATTTTGCCGTAACTTATGCCCTTGTCATATCCAACACTTTGCTTGGGGATAATCAAGGGGAGGAGATTTGCTCCTGGGGCCCTTTTGTAGTGACTGTTGATCACACATTGATTAATAATACCTGTGTTTAGTGGCTCCTTAATACTCTGCAGCTGACCCTGATGGGAGTTTAGGTGACTACACAGGAGGTGCTCATCTCATTGCCTTTATAAGGCTGGCCTTCTAGGCCAGATATTTTAGGCTGCTCTGTATTACAAGGGATTGTGGCAAAACAGCCAGGCTGGAGGTAAGGGTACGGTGCCGAGCGTGGCCATGCCCGGGTGCTCGCTGCGCACAAGTTCAGCATGATTGTGGCTTCGGGGAGCCAAGTTTGCTGAATATGAAAGTGAGATTTATGCTATGAGCTCCAGGTTAATGTTAACAAAGCAGCGGTGCTGTATCCAGTGTGGTGTCATTGGTTACTGCCTGTGGAGATGAATAATGCGTGGCTTGTGCTCGCAGGTTTGTTGGGCTCTGTTGTCCCTGCTCTCTGATGCTGCGAATGCTGTATTGCTCCCTAAGGAAAGTCCTGTGAAGTAGGTGATTGAGTTTTGTTGGTTTTATCTTTCTTCAGACTGGCTTGTGTTATTTAATTACAAAACTTATGTTATTTATTCCTGTGGCTTTTACTGTGTTCCCCAGTTGTCTAAAAGATGGTCTGGTTTCTCTTTTTGGGTGGGAGGTGGGTGGATTTAGCTGGAACACAGCACAGTTACCTGGTAATAGGTGTCTTGATGATGTCTGATTTGGAAAGGTCTTGTCCAGCAGTAGGATGGGGGCATTATTCACAGGAGCTTTGGTGCCAGAAGATGAGGTCCAGAGTGGGAGCAGTGGAGCACTTTATATTCATGGGATTCAGGATTACGAAATGATGCTTTGCCCTGGTGCTCGCCCAAGAGGTGCCACGGCTGCAGCTGTGTTAGGACTGCGTCCACAGCACCAAGCCTACAGCACGTGTGGGTGTGGGTCACAGCTGGACCAGCTGGGTAATGAGGGAGGAATCCAATTCCAGAGGTAATCCTGAAAAGCCTCTGAGTTTAGCAAAAGCAAACAGGTTCTTCTCTGTGCAGCTGAGTTGCTTTGCTTTGGACTGGTGGAAAACATTTCTCCTCCACTGAAAAAAACCAGCATAGCTGGCAAACTTTAGAGGCTGTGAGACCTTTTTTGAACAAAATTCAAGAGCTGCTGCAATACCTGGTACCTCCTGTTGTGATGGAAATACATGGCACCATGCTCCAAGAGTGAGGTGCTGGGGCTTGGGGGCTGCCTGGCGGGTGGATGCCCTGCTGAAGGGCAACAGAACAAGGCAGATGCAATGTGCCCTCGTAAATGGGGACAGTGCTCCCTGGGGACTCAGCGCTACCAAAAGGGAAAGTAAGAGGGAAACCCATTGCTCAAGAGTTTCCCCTTTGCCTGGGCAGTGCTGCAATGAGTAGAAGCCTTTCTCTGCCCTTATTCTTCTGGGCTCTCTTGTTGGTTGGGCTCACACATACACTTTTAAACACCACCTGAAGGCTTTGTCCTGAAACCTCAGGACTTGGTTTTCCTTGGTGGGCTAGACACTGTAGGGCTTCTTGGGGCTGTTTGCGAATAAAAACACTATTTCATATTAAAATGAAATTAACACCACACTATTTAATATTAAAGATTTAGTTGAGACCAGTGACTGGCTGACAGCAGATGACTAAGAAACAAGGTTAGAAATAGAGTTTGAACAGTGTAGTCCTTCTGCTGGCTCTTGTTCCCAGCTTTCAGCCATTACTGGTATGGGGATTTTTTTGCCCTTGGGTTTAATAGCCAAAAGTGGGCCGGCATTACACAAAAATCCCCAAATTGCTTTTGAATCCATATATCTCTGTGATATCTGATGGTAGTGAGTTGCACAGACTTATTATGCATCAGCCTGAAATGCATTTGATTTGCATTAAATTTCTTGGAAGAACTTTCTGCTATTTAACCTCCTTGAGAGTGGAAGATGTCGCATGTAACTGGAATCTTGAGGTCACTGGGGAGTGGGAGAGCAAAGAGGAAAGTGGTCCTGAAAGAGCGGGTGGGTGGGAGCCTTGCCTTTTTTCTTAAATCAAGTGCATGGGAAGCTCCCCAGCCCGACTCTGGAGGATATCCAAGCAGCAGAGGAGCTATTTTTGTTAAACTGTTTTCTTGAACAGCTGCCTACCCGTGAGTGTCCCTCTGCATTTATTTCTGTCTCAGTATTCCTTTGGTAATAGAACACAGTCATTTAGTCTCGGATAAAGAAGGAATCAAAAGCCCAGTATGTCTGCAGGTCTGCGTTTTCTCAGTACTTTCCTGTTGTTGCTGTGGGTAGTTGGGTTTAACTCCTAATTACAGGGTACAGTTTTGCAGATGAGGTAGTGTTGATACTTTAAAGTAAATTCTAGCTGGCAATTCTTAAACAAGGGTGTAGAACGGCTTTGGGTACAGAAAAGGTTTGGTGTCTGTGCTGGCTGCTTTAACAGACTAGTTGTACTTGAACTTGAGCATGCCATTCTGTGCCCAAGGTGTTCGTATTTGTATGTACCTGATTATCCCGGTGAGATTTGTACTTGTACGCAGGTGTGAGAACATTAACTGCCTTTATAGACTATCTGAGGATCTGTTTGTTGGGGCAAGATTAACACATAATAAAATAATGTAATTTCAGACTTTACCTAGCATTTAAAAGCACAGCCTGATTCTCCTCGTCACACAGATGCAAGTATCTTTAGGTTTTGAGTTTGAAACTTTGCTGGCTCCAAAGCACACACAGTTCAAGTCACCCTTGAACTAAGCATAACATCGTTTATCAAAGTTGATCTGGGGCAGGCTCATTCCATAACCTGCATTGTCATGTACTATGCCATATCCAAGGGGAGACCTGGATCAGGATATAACCAGGGGATCCCCAATTGGGGAAGGCTATTGTGAATCTTGGTGAGAGCCCAAGGGATGCTGACCGACTTGGGGAACCAGAGCTTTGGCTGCTGAATGGACCAGGCAGAGCTGCTGTTGGACCCTTGCATGCCCTGGCCAGCACCGTCAGCCTGCTGGAAATGGGGTTCAGGTGCAAGGTTGAAAGTGGCCATAGCTATGCAAAAGAAGCTTGAAAAATTATTTAAATATAATTCCCTGTAGAAAGCGAACAGTAGTAGATGAAAATGTTGATGAGGGGTCTGCAAAATAAGCCACCGCTTCATCCTTGCAGGTGGCCAGTCTTGTCTGTTGCCACCAAATGCTGATCAGTAGCCTTAAAATAAAGGCTCATTACCTTGGTTTTGCCCCGGAGCAGTGGGAAGGGCTGGTGGCATTACTACCACTGCACAAGCACGTTTATTTGGATGTACCCTGAAGCGGCATTAACCACTGCTGTGGGCTGGGAGCTGCTCTGCCCTGCCCAAGGAGGAGCAGTGCCCATGCAGCTCTGCATCCTTCGGCAGTGTTGGGACAAGGGGACGTTTGCCAGCCTCAGGGGATGGTTCACCCCCTTCAGCTCCCTCCTTCTGTTGGAGGTGCCTCCTCTGCACCTTAAGGTGCAGAAGGACAGATGTCTGTCCAGGCACATCTTGCAGCCTTTGCCCCTTTCCAGCAGCCTGTCCCTGTGCTTCCCTGCATCTGCTGTTAACAGATTTCCTGGTGTGGGAAAGTCCTCTTGTGCAATTTTTAAATCATTGCTTTGTCTTATCCTCTGTCCTCACTCCCTTTTTCAATAAATGTGCATTTTCATACCTGTATTGTGTACCAGAGCTGCTCACTCCTTTTATGATTAGGCCAGAACCCTCAGATCTTTCAGTCTTCCAAATGGGTAATGGTGCCTGATATTTACAGATTTATTTTTTAAAAGACCACTTTTTTCCTTCCCTCTTCTGCACCCTTTCCTTAGGCGTTCTCCCCTCGTGTGATGCTGTGCTCAGACTGTGCACGCTGGTCCTATGAGGCCTCCCTGCCTCTCCTGGGGGCGATGCTTTCCCCCTGTGCACAGCACCTCCCTCCTCTGAGCTCACCCAGCAGGATCGAGCTTTCCCCCGCCCCCAGCAGTGTGTTGCTGCTGGCACAGGCTCTGTTTGTGATCTCCTGAACCTCCTGGGTCCCTTCTGCTGGAAGAGCTGCCTTACTGTTTTTCTTTCATCCCCTATTTCAGTGCTACTGAATTTTTATCCTGTTTTTTTATATTTGTCCAGTTTTTTGGATTTGTCTAATTACTCAAGTTACTCATGCGCTCTAATCTCACCCTCTTGAATAACTGCTTTCTTGATACCATCCACAAAAATAAAGCTTGCTCTTTTCCATCATCTACACCCATGACAGACCCATGGTGCAGATCTGAACCCAGGCTCTGCACAACCATGCTGCTGATACCTGCCCTTGAAGCTCAAAGATCCTGCCAGTCCTTCACCCAGCCTATAGTTCAAGTTTACGTGTAGGGTATCTCTAGGCTGGACACGATCAAGCGGTGGGGTATTTGCTTCCCTTCTCAGCATGGAACATCAGGTTTGTTTGGCAGGACATGCTCTTGACAAACCTATTTTGGCTCCTGCTCAGCACCTTGTGATTTTCTGGTGCTTGCAAGCGCTTGTTTATACATCTCCTCCAAACTTCTTATGCTTGAAGCTAAGGTGATTTGTAATTATACATCCCCTCTCTTTTTTTTTTCTTAAGATATTCATGTGCTAATGGGATCTCAATTACACAAACATACACCAGCTTGTCATTATTAGTCCTGGCAAACAGCCCCTAAAAGTATCAGTTGCCTGCGTTATTTTCTTATTTAACAGAAGGTGCGGGCTCCCGCAGCCGCGTGAGCGGAGGAATGCAGCGTGTGCCCACTTACGATGCTTTGTCCTCTTGCTTCGTTGTATGGCCGCGTGAAGCGGAGCTGTGCCAGGTGTAGCCGGGGGCAGGCTGGAGCCCATGGTCTATGATACTTGGATCTAATCTCCCCGTGTAAATGGCCTGTCAAGTCGGGGACGTGATCAGCTGCTCAAATAGAGAGGCGATGGCTTTTTGCTCCTGTCCTCGGCAAGGTAAGTGCTGAGCTTACGCAGATCACTCTGCCATGCCTCTTGGGACTGCACGTTATTTTCTCACTTTCTCTTGAGTAATTTCTTCTAAGTTTCCTGCTTACCTTTGAATGGAATAGCAGTGGCTTTGGTCATCCATCAAAGCCGAGCCGGCTGACAGCAAGGTTTGCGGTAATACTGGCTGATTCCCGGGCAGAACAGACATCAGCACTCCACAAAGATAAAGTTGTCATCGCAGATCAAAAACCTTGGAAAAACTAAGTGATCCTTTCTAGCGCTGTCAAAGCTGGAATTAAGAAGACAGGAGGAGACCTGCAGCGGTATAAATAGCATGTGAATACAGTGGCTTAATCTTTAGGATATTAGAAGTGTTAAAATTCAGGATACTGCCTCCCAAAACACCTGCAGAACTAGAGTGTTCTCTATATGACTTGGGGGCAAGGGCTAAATAGAATCATAGAATGGTTTGGGTGGGAAGGAACCCCCAGAGATCACCCAGCCCAACCCCCCTGCAGGAGCAGGGACACCTTGAACCACATCAGGTTGCTCACAGCCCCCTCCAACCTGGCCTGGAATGTTCCCAGGGATGGGGCCTCCACCCCCTCTCTGGGCAACCCCTGCCAGGGTTTCACCACCCTCACTAGAAAGAATTTCTTCCTTATATCTAGTCTAACCCTCCCCTGCTTCAGTTTAAAGCCATCCCCCCTTGTCCTGTCCCAGCTGGCCCTACTAAAAAGATTGTCCCCATCTTTCTTATAGGCCCCCTTTAAGTATTGAAATTCTTTTTTCTTTTTTAAGGATTAGTAGTTTCACCAGCTCTAATACCAGACTAATTTGTGGAAGAAGTTATTCTGGATTACCGACAAATATTCCAAGTAATTTTTTTGTATTCAGAAAAAATTATCTAGAAGACAGCAAACAGCTATCCTTCAAACGCCTCTTTCCTTCATTCTACTTATTCAGCACCAACATGCGTGACTTCTCTTCCCTCTGGACACCAGCCCAGTTGGAGGCGAATGCTTCTGTTGGGATGTGGAGGCTGTACCCAGTGCAGCGTGACACCAGCTCGCCAGCCCTGCTTATGCCAGGCTTTAGGATTTACAGGAGTAAATGCAACTGCCACTTCCTGCCACCCCAATGTCACTTCTCTGCGAACCTGCCCAAGCCCTGGTGCGCTCCGCGGATAACGCAGAACAGCAGCTTGTCCCGCTTTCATTATGAAAATATCGTGCAGGGGTAAAGCAAGCAGAGCAGACAGCATGTGTCCCCTCGGGCAGTGGCAGACGGTGCTGGTGCCCCTGCTCCCTGTCCCCTCTCTTCCCTGGGCCATGCCTGGCACTCGCATGGCTGAAGGATGCGGTTTCTGATGGGTGCTGCTGTCGGAGTAGCGCAGCAGGTCAGAAGTATCCTGCCAAGAGAGGTTACTGTCAGAAACCTGCTGCTTCATCAGCAGTGATGGGTTTAGCAGAAATCTGTCCATTCTGAGAAATTTAAGAGGGAGCAGGCAGGATGATGGCAGGGCGTGGGGAGGGAGGAAGCGTAAGGTCACTGCCTGGAGTCTATTTTGTGACAAGCAACCTGAGTGTTTCTGTGCAACTCTGTTCAACTTGCATCCTAAAAATAGCTTGACTGTTTTGTCCCCACGTCCCTGGTTATGCGTGTGTCTCAGAAGCTCACTGCATTTTGTTTTTTAGCCATGTATACTTGTGTCTGCTGATACTAACCTTGCTTCTCAACCTAAATACAATTCTTGTCTCCCTCGTGATGTCCATGGTGTATTTACACAGAGCCATCCCACGTGCTGCCAACCTTTATTTTGCTCACCCATAGGATCTTCTGCTTGTATGAGCAGGTCTCCATCCCCTGACCACCGAAACTGTTCTCTGGCTTGGCTCCATTTTTAATTCCTCTTTCTACATGGATCCTGGTAAGCTTGATGCTAAGCCTGTCTGTACACATGATGAACTACATAACCTGCCTATGAATTCAAATGCAAATGTAACACCACGTTCAGAGGAGACTCTGGCCTTTTAGAGAATGGGATTAGACTTAAAAATGAGCTTGACAAATAGGATGCATGTTTGGGGTAAAAATAAGATTAAATTCAAGATGATGTGAAGCTGCATTTTGGCTAGAACAATCAACTTCACAAACTGAGCGTGGGACTTAGATGTAAAGCACGGGATAGATGGAACAGCACATGTATCTCTCCATACATGGTGTCTGTTGTGATTTTTGGGTATCTTGGAGCTCATCAAAGTCCTGGCAAGGATCAAGTTCCCTTGTACTGGACAACGGACCAGGTCACAGGGCGGCTTTCTGACAGTTGCAGAGCCAAAAGGGGGCGAGAGCATTGTCAGAGTTATTAAACTGATGGTGCTCCAGGGACTGTGTGCTGTCTGGAAGAGGCGTGCCATGTTCAGGCTAGAGTTCTGCTTGGCAGACAAGCTTGAGACCCCAAAATTTCTCTAGCTGTAGGGAAATGCTGAACAACTTGAACAAAATAGCCAAAGTGTCTAATATAGCTATAAGGAAAAACATTTTGGCTTCTTATACCCCAAAAATTGAGAGTAAGAAGAAATTTGCAGTCTCACAGGAGACAGTTTTGTGAAGATGGGATGGAACCCAAAGGTGAATCCAGCAAAGCACAACTTACCTGGTAATCAATCAACAGAGCCCCATGAATGTCAGCAGCTTAAATTCTCCACGCTCTTCCAAGTTGCTCTGATTCACAGGTAGCTCTCGCAGCTCATTCCAGAGAGCCCATCTTAAAGCGGAGGTTTCCCAGCTTTGGCTAAACGTGCCTCTTCTCGCAGAAATAGCCAGGACCTCCCGCCTTGCCTGCAGCAGGTAAGTGCATGCCGGGCGGCTGTGGAGGAGCTTGCCCAAACACACACATTGGGAGATGCAAACTATTTTGGCAACAAATTTTCAAAGGAAGATATCTTTGAATATATTTTTAGCTCTCTTACACGTGCAGCATTCCGGGCTCTAAGATGACATTAAAATTTTATTTGCAATGTGTATTTATACTGGAACCCTTGTGATCGTCCCATCGATATTTGACAAGGGTTTTCATGGTGTGTAACCCACTTTTTCTCCAAGCGAAAACATTAAGTTCTCCATTCACAAATATTAGGTTGTATAATCTACTTTTTACTTAGAAATTGAATAATAGAAGCTGTTTTTTCCAGGCCTCTGCACCCTTTATTGTAACCCCCAATAAAAAAAAGGCAAATGAGGGAAATCCCAAGCAAGAAAAATGCTCAGAGCCCCAGGACTCTGGTAATGTTTTCTGTCAGAACACCCTGTTGGCAGATACAGTTAAAATGGAAAAATCTAGCTTTTCCAGAGACCAGTTTTACATGAAACTAGACTTTGATCTACAATTTTAATCGTCTGTTCATGGAGGAAAAAAGGAAATATCTCACAGGGGCTCCAGGGAAGCAAGGAGGAAAAATATCAATATCAGTAGCATAAACCAGATCTGCCACACGCTCTCACTCGTCTCAGTTTTAAGCCGTACAAAAGGATGCAGAGAGGGACTGAGGGAACCGGTGTCAAGCAGTGCTAATCTGTTTAAGCTGCTGATAATCCAGAAATCTGCATTGTACATTGACTGGACTTTACCATCAGCAAAACCTAGGGGAAAAAGGTAATTTTTAGAATGAAAAAAAAAAAAAAATTCTCATGGGAGAAGGGAAAAACCTACTTCAAAATAATGGAAATAGGGATTTTTTTTCCCTCAGTAATATGAAATGCACTTGGCATGATCAAAGTGAACATGATCCCACCTTGGGAATTAATTGGGACTGTAGCAAAGCCAGGATTTGATACTGAGGTCTAGCTGAAGGTTTGTGTTTCACCCTAGCACACATGAAATCCTGACACAGGTTTCTCAGTCAGGGGTTTGTAGGGTTCCCCTGTTGAGCAGTTGTTTCCTCCCTATAACTCCTCCCATGGCCAGAGAACAGAGGAAGAAGTCCCTAATTTCTATCTGCATGTAGGCAGGTGACCCACAGGACTGGTGCACTCCAGGTGACCTGCAGAAATGAGATGTCATGCCGTAAAGTGTGATAAAGCCAGAGGGCAGAAACCAGGTAGGTCCGAGTCAGAGGGAAGGGGCAAACCCAGAACAGCCAAAGGGAAGGGACACGTGGGAATGAGTCGCCACGTGCAGAGCAACGCTGAGAATGCCTGCAGCCTTATCCTGACCTGCATACAGATTGACTGGCATCTAGGATTCACAGAATCATAGAATGTTTAGGGTTGGAAGGGACCCCCAGAGGTCACCCAGCCCAACCCCCCTGCAGGAGCAGGGACACCTTGAACCACATCAGGTTGCTCACAGCCCCCTCCAACCTGGCCTGGAATGGTCCCAGGGATGGGGCCTCCACCCCCTCTCTGGGCAACCCCTGCCAGGGTTTCACCACCCTCACTGGAAAGAATTTCTGGCTTAGATCCGTCCCCCCCCTTTCCTCTGGGCCCCCGAAGCCCGAGCGGCCGCACTCAGCTCTGCCCGCAGCCTCCTCTGCTCCAGGCTGAACACCCCCAACTCTCCCAGCCTGGCCTCAGAGCAGAGGGGCTCCAGCCCTCGGAGCATTTTAGTAGCCCTCCTCTGGCCCCAGTCCAACAGTAATACTCACCCAAGCATCTGCAAAGCAAAGTCACGGTCTACGTGCGTGCAGCACAGCGAGCTACTGCGTTCAGAGCTGGGTCTCTGGTGTTGCGTGGCGTTGTGTACATTTATGCTAAAAATCATTCAAGAAACCCATGCATCAATAGAAAATGAAATGAAGGGGAGGGCTGGTTTACCGGAGGGAATTGCGCAGAATTAACGAGGCATCCTCCTTTGGTCAGCCCACTGCTTTCCTAGGGGAAGGCTCTGCTGTTGATTCTAGGCGCTGAGGTTTCAGTTACTCTCCTGACTTCATTGCAAACTACTTGTTCAGCTGGAGAGAAAATGGTCTGGTACAAGAGTTCTGCAGGGATTAGAGAAATGGTGGAGGGCTATCTTTAGAAATGTGGGAGGCTTCCGTGATGCCATTAGCATGAAAACTGGAGTGAGGGGAGGATGGGCACATCCCAAGGGAAGGTGTTGGTCTGGATGAGCAGTGCTGGGGTAGAGGAGGAAGGACCAGAGCTTGTTTGGTGGATGGCTTGCTAATCCATGTAGAATATTTTTCTGTTTGCATTCACTTTCATAGTAATACATCTCTTAAATGTCGTTATCTGCCACTCCAATACAGTCGCAGTGCGATGGAAATGCCATCTGATTCCCCTCTGGCCAGGAAGAAGGGAGAGCTCTGCCTTGAATGTTGCTGTATTTTTGTATGTTGTTGCATGTCTCCCCTCAGTCAAGGTTGCTTGAGCATCATTAGAGAGCTCCTAAAGCAAAAACCGATCGGCACCGCTGTTTTAATAACTTTCCCCCCCCAAACCAACTGTCCTTCATTCTTCCCTCTCTTTGTTTAAAGAGAAAACAAAATACAAACCTAAACCAGGCAATTCTAGCAAACTAGGAACCTTGAAATTGTTTTATTGCTATAATCTGTGTCTACAACACCCCTGGCTGACCTGCTTTTCACCCTGCTCCCAGCACAGGGGTACTTGGGAAGGTGGATATACCATAATTCAGATCCTCCTCTTGGCTTTTGTTTCTATCTCCTTTTTGTCGTTCTTTTTGCTAAGTGGTGCCTGTTTTGTCTTAGGCAGCTTACGGCATTATCTTGTTCAAACCAACAACAGACAACATGTGTTGGTGGTGATGTATGCGCTAATCCAGCTGTAGGCACCTGGGTAAACACTCCTTTCGCTCTCGGTATTCTCTATACACAGAAGCAAAAGCAAGGAATAAGAAGTCACTTTCCAACAATCTATCAGAATTTGTGAGTGTATTTGGAGTTTCTTACAAGAGGTAGTAAGTGGCTGTCCCTTGTGGGGAAAAAACTCTACCTACACGCCTTAATAGCAAATAAGTCTTAATAGCAAATATTACCTGACTGCCGCTGATTTGGGCACCTGGAGGAGACGTGGATTTGGTCCTTTTTTTCGTGGGCATTTGCCCCATTCTTGATTTTATTTATTATATAAAAAGGTACAACAAGCAGTTTTCACTGTAGAAAAAAAAAAACAAAACAAACCCACAATTTTTGATCTCTTCCATAGAATCATAGAATCATAGAATGTTTTGGGTTGGAAGGGACCCCCAGAGGTCATCTAGTCCAACCCCCCTGCAGTGAGCAGGGACACCACTAACTAGATCAGGTTGCTCAGAGCCCCATCCAACCTCGCCTGGAATGTTCCCAGGGATGGGGCCTCCACCCCCTCTCTGGGCAACCCCTGCCAGGGTTTCACCACCCTCGTTGTAAAGGATTTCCTCCTTATATCCAGTCTAACCCTCCCCTGCTTCAGTTTAAAACCATTACGCCTTATCCTGTCCCAGCTGGCCCTACTAAAAAGATTTTCCCCATCTTTCCTATAGGCCCCCTTTAGGTACTGAAAGGCCGTAATCAGTTCTGCCCGCAGCCTTCTCTTCTCCAGGCTGAACAAGCCCAACTCCCTCAGCCTGTCCTCATAAGAGAGGTGCTCCAGCCCTCGGAGCATTTTAGTAGCCCTCCTCTGGACCCGCTCCAACAGTTCCATGTCCTTCTTGTGCTGAGGGCTCCAGAGCTGGACGCAGTACTCTAGGTGAGGTCTCACCAGAGCAGAGTAGAGGGGCAGAATCACCTCCCTCGACCTGCTGGCCACGCTTCTCCTGATGCAGCCCAGGGTACGGTTGGCCTTCTGGGTCGCCAGCGCACATGGCCGGCTCATGTCCAGCTTTTCATCCACCAGCACGCCCAAGTCCCTCTGGGCAGGGCTGCTCTCCATCCTTTCTTCCACCAGCCTGTACTGATACTGGGGGTTACCCCGACCCAGGGGCAGGACCTTGCCCTTGGCCTTGTTGAACCTCATGAGGTTCACCCAGGCCCACCTCTCTATCCTGTCCAGGTCTCTCTGGATGACATCCCATCCTTCTGGTGTGTCAACCAGTTTGTTCCTGTTCCTACGCAAGCTGCTCATCAGTCGTGCCAGCAGCACTGCTGTGGGGCGCGTAATTCCTCTGCGCCGGAATGCTAGGGTAAGGAGTCTGATGGCTGCAGGTACCCAGGAAAAGCCACTCTTAGCAATGTCGTAGTAAGTATCATTTATTTTTATATATTAAAAAAAAGAAACTACTTAAGAGATTAATTATTCCTGCATTACACTTAAGGTATCTGAGAGCTAAGGACATTCGTTACAGTTGGATAGAAGAACATTTGAAAATCGTGGCCTCCATAAAGATAAGTTTTACATCTCTAATAAAAAGAAAAATTCTATAGAATTTATATAGCTTTTGATGAGCTAGAAGGAAAGACATATTCCAGTCAAGATAAAATTTTCCATTTAAAAATCATTTTACAGCAATAACTGCATGTTGTCAAAGGTAATGATGTTCTCACCCACACATCACCCAAACAGTGACCAGCTTCAAACCATGTGGCTAATGCCTGGGGAAGCAAAACAACAAGAAAAGGAACTTTAATCGAAAACGCGACCCTACCACTGAAAAAGCACCTAGCTGTAACCAATGCTTATGGTTGCCACTAGTAAAAATGTGCTTCTGGAAAGGTCTTTACAAGCTCTGTGCATAGAAGGCTCTGGCATCTGTTCCTCTTGTCTCATTTGGCTTTACCTGTGTTTTGGAAACTGAACTTGCTGAGGTCCTGCTGGGGACAGTGGGACCCTCAGTGTTTGAGTGGGTGGTCCTGCAGGCACAGGGGAGATGTTGACCATGCTCAAGATTCTTGTCCAGGCTGAAGCGTAGCTCTGCCAGGAAGAGTTTTTAAAATGATGGTTTGAAGGGTTCAATCCAACCAGGCTCCATTTACTGAAGAACCATGACTGCATGAACAACTGTACCGACAAAACTTTCAGGTGCAGCAAAATTTTCATTGGAAACCCTTATTTGTGCAAGATGGACTGGTTGGTGGGGTGGGTAAGGAGATGTAGAAGAGGGGATAGGGAAGCCAGGACGCTGGACTGTGCAGCAGTAATGAGGGTGAAGGGGAACCCTTCTGGTTCACAATCAGCTCGCTAAATCTCCCGGGCACAGAAGGAATTTTCATCGTCTCATGGGAGACAAGGCCCTGAGAGTTTTCTCACAGGCATTTGGGTCTGGTGTGAGAGTAGCTCCTCCAGCCAGAGAGCTTCTGTAAACCAGAGCCACACCTGGCTTGGGAGTGTTGCTGCTTCTCTTTCTGGTCTGTTTGGGTTTTGTTTGTCTTTCTTTCCTCCATGCTCCCTTGAAAAATCTCATTTTCACCCTGTGCGTTGGGGGAGGGAGGGAACAGTAAGTTGTGGATGTTTTTGCAAAGGAGGATTTGTTCTCTGCCAGCCCTGTCACTGTGTTATGCCCAGGAACTGAATGGGGAAATGAACCCAGCACATTTTTATAATTTTATATGGACAGGGAGGACAGTGATTTTTTTTTTTTTTGCCTGTCAGACTCCCTAAATATATTTTATTTTTCAGAAAGGCTGATGTTCATATACAAATGTTGGTGAGCAGAGGGAACAACTGCCCAGCCCAGGTCCTTGGCACAGTCCATTGCCCGATGCCTACAGAAATGTAGAAGCCAGGGAAGTGCACGGAGGTTTTTCTCGGATCACAACCCCCAAAAGTCTGTGGTGCTGTGACCGAGCGTTACAACAGCCATAGGTTCGTTTTTCTTCATTAGTGCATCCTTCTGAAAATCTACCGCACCTGGCTGCAAGGAGCCCCCCGGTGCGGCTGCACGGCGTGGGACCTCTGTGCCAGAGCCCTCTGCCACCGGTGCTTGGGAAAGACGAAGGACTCTTCCTCGTTAACCTCACCAGACCTTCCCGGCTGTGTCGACCTCGGTCCTGTTCCCCTCTGTTCTCTTCTCCATGCTGCAGCTGCGTAGTTTATTTGGGGAATATATATAAAAAAAAAACCCCAACCTGAAAATATAGTCCATGACAATATTTCAAGCTGATGGCTTGCACGTTACAGGAGCCTTTAATCTTCCTTGGGATAAAGTAAAGCCTAAATTACCAGCTGGCTGGGAAGCGCTGCGATGCTGAGCTCAGTACCAGGATGGGCTGATTCTAGGCACACAGCCAGGGCACTGCCTGCAGGACAGCAAAAAGTCTCCAAAAACGTTCAGGCTCTACCTTGCCCCCCAGATCTTTCTGCGCATAGTTTTATAGGCCTGATTTGCAAGTATATAAAATTGGGGTTAATATTAGCAAGAAAATATTACATGTTTTCATGCTGAAAAATTAATGGTATAACCAAAGAGTATTGCTTAAAGTGATACGATTAGCAAAATGATACTATTCTCACGCCAATCCTTGAAAACAGTTCTTGGGATTATGCTTATTTCGAAGTCGATCCTCCCCACTTCAGAACTGTAAATATTAAGCAGCTGCAGTTCGTGTACTCCACATCCACACGATGCGAGTGCAGTTGCAACTGGTGCTTAGTATTGTGCTGTGCATGCTGTATTAAACCAAAATTATATAGAAACAACATTTTTAATTTAAGCTTTTCATTAAATGGGTGTTTATTCTATATCAGAATTTCAGTCATATTTACCCTCTGAGTTTTATAATATAGCTTTCTTTTTGCTTACAAATCAACAGAACTTTCCTGAACTGTTCACGTTTCAGCGTTGCCAAAGCCGACACCTTTGTGTTCAGCGCGGCTCTGCTGCAAGGCTGAGCACCTTCGTCACCTGCAAGTGAAGGATTTACATCAAATGTACCTACAGCCATACTCCATGTTAACTGATTCCACGTATTTCTAATCTCGAGAGAAAATAAGGACATGTTCCTGTAAAGGAGCGACTACTTCAGCTGTTCAGGCTTCGCCAGTACTCTTGTTCCTGCTGTTGGATTAAAGCAAACTAAAGCACTTTTTTGTCTGCCTTCAAAATTTATGACCTGCCTATGCCTGTCACCACACCTGGCCTGTCGGAGGCTGAACGAGCTAGGTAAGGATCACAGAATCACAGAATGGCAGGGGTTGGAAGGGACCTCCGGAGATCATCTAGTCCAACCCCCCTGCTCAAGCAGGTTCTCCTAGAGCATGTTACACAGGACTTCATCCAGGTGGGCGTTCAAGATCTCCAGAGAAGGAGACTCCACAGCCCCCCGGGCAGCCTGGGCCAGGGCTCAGGCACCCTCCCAGTCAACAAGTTCTTCCTCACGTTCAACTGGAACCTCTTATGTCTCAGTTTGTACCCATTGCCCCTTGTCCTGTCACTGGACACCACTGGGAAGAGTCTGGCTCTGTCCTCGTGACATCCACCCTTAAGATATTTGTATGTATTGATGAGATCCCCTCTCAGTCTTCTCTTCTCCAGGCTGAACAAGCCCAGCTCCCTCAGCCTTTCCTCCTAGGGGAGATGCTCCAGTCCCTTTATCATCCTAGTTACTCTCCTCTGGACTCTTTCTAGGAGTTCCTGCCTTGATTTTCCATAGCCGCCTTGCTTTCAGTAACCGCAACACAATCTCTAGCTGTACGTAATGATGCCTTCCTCAATTTTTAGGCTCTCCACTACGCCTCAGATGAGCTGCAAGTACTGAAGTCACAGCCTGAGATCTGAGGGTCCTGAGCAGCAGCAGCATTTGCTCCACTTGCATGGCTAGTGAGAGGTGTCCTGTCTGTGTGTCTGTCCCTCCATCATCCCCCCCCCCAAAAAAAAAAAAAAAAAAAAAGACAAGACTGGGAGGTAAAGGGAACTCAAGAAGCATAATCAGCCTGCAGTAAGGCAAGCTCTTTTGCTCGGTTGTAAATCTTCATCTGCAGTTCTTCAGGGGCTTAAATCCTGATCGGCAGGCCAGGGTAAGTACCGCTCAATTTCCAGGAGTTGTTTATATAAGATGTCTTCCCCACAAGAGCATGTCACTGGGAAAAAAAGAAATGCAGGATGATTATGCTCAATGTGTAGCCTTGTTCTCGGCAGGGAGGGCAGGGGCTGTGCGGGCGGGTCTTGGGAAAGAAGGGGCTAAAATGCGACGGACCCAAGCAGCAGTTAGCGGTGGGTGAGTCAAGGCCATCTCCTGGCAGGGACGAGCTCCTGTGCTCTCAACCAGGGCCATTAATCACGGCCGGCTCTGGGCACCTCTGGCCACACCGCACTGTGCATCTCCATAAACACGGGCGGCTCTGGGAACGCTCTTTGGCCCGGAGCATCACTCACGCTAGTTTGATATAACCTGAACTTGGAGGCCACTGAAAGTCCATCACATAAATATTTGCAGGGGAGGGGAAAAAGAACCCTGTGTCTGAGGATGGGCGATGTGAGCTGCAGCACAGGTGTCACCAAACCAGTAAAGCTGCCTTTGCACTCGCCATCACCAGTGCGAGCTGGTGCTCAGCTCTGCTGCACCTTGCCGTGCCCAGGGACTGCACCGCGCTCTCGTTGGGTGCTGGGCCACGCCGTGGGCACTCTGAGCAGTGATGGGCAGTGTTCAGATGAACATAATCATAGAACAGAATCAGAGAATCATTTGGGTTGGGAAAGCCCTTTAAGCTCCCTCAGCCCAACCGTTCCCCTACCCCTGCCATCCCACCCCCAAACCCTGGCCCTCAGCACCGCCTCTGCCCGGCTGTTAAATCCCCCCAGGGCTGGGGACTCGACCCCTTCCCTGGGCAGCCCCTTCCAGCCTGACAGCCCTTGGGGGAAGGAATTGTTCCCCAGGGCCAACCTCACCCTGCCCTGGCACAACTTGAGGCCGGTGCCCCTCGTCCCATCGGGACCCCCCCCCCGCCCTCCCCCAGCGGGGCTCCAGACCCCTCCCCAGCTCCGCTGCCCTTCTCTGGACACGCTCCAGCAAGGCAACGTCCTTCTTGTAGTGAGGGGCCCAATAATAAGCTGTGATGAGCAAAAGGAGTCCTCCAACCATGTTACCTGTCCATTACGGGCAGTGACAGATGAGGACCTCACTTAAATCACTGCAAATATACATTAATCAAACCTCTGTTAGATGTTTATATTGACCTTTGGTCTAACACGTACTTCTGCCTTTTCCCCATTAATATACAGACTGAGATACCACAGTGACTAATTAGCAACTGAGCTGAAATGAATGAGCTGGGTGGGACTTTGCTCTTTCCCCAAACCTCCTTGGCTAATGGTGTCATGCCTGAGCAAGGCGAGCGCATTTGCTCAGCTATTTATTTATGTGGGTATTAGCAGTCATTTTAATCACTGAGTCCCTTTTACCTCCTCGTAGAAAGCTTAGGAATCACTTAGGAAACCAAACATTAATTTACTAACGGGCGTCACCTGGGGACTTCTCCACACTGTTTTGCTTCCCAGACACAGAATTTTGTTTGAATCCAAATGCACGAGAGGCATGAGGCTCTGGAGGGAGGTGAGTGCTGCAAAAAATCCATGTTGTGCACTTCACAAACCGGCTCCCGGCTTTTGAAAGCTGCCTCCTTCATTTTTGCGTTTGTAAATCCTTGGTCATGAATCTTTTACCTTTCTCTTAAGCACCTTGGTCTGGTAAATTAGCAGCAGAAATAACTTCTTCCTTGGCAGTCCCTTTATACCTTTTGCATATTAGCTGCTTGTGCTTAACCCGCCAAACCGAACACTGTGCGAAGGCGCTTGGGCACCTTGGGCCTCCCCAGCTCCTGTTGGTGGGAGGAGCGATTCCACGCGCCCCTGTCCGCGACACCCAGCAACCCTCCGGCCGTTCTGCTACAGCGCCAGTGGCTGCACGCGGGTGCCTCTTTGGTGGTCCGACAGGAATGGAGTCAGGAGGAAAATGTGGATGGGGTTTGCAGGCCCCCTGGCCACAAATGAGAATCTGAATTTCAAGTTTTGCAGAGCAGTTTGAAAAGTGGTGAGTTCCCCTCCCCACCACCCCCAATGAATCTGGATGAGAATTTCTTTACCTTTTCCTTGTTTCCCTGTGAGTTCACTTTCCGAGCTATTTTCTCGTGTTACGAGAACATGTGGCATCCCTTACACCTTGCTTTTGGCCCCCCCCCCCCCCCCCGTGCCGTTCCTTGGCGTGCTGTTGGAGACCCCCGCAGCAGCACGTGCCAGAGGTGGCAGGTACCGCTCGGTCACCCCCTGGGTGGCACATACCTGACCAGGTAACCAGCACGCGCCCTGAGCTGCAAGCCTGCGTGGGTGGCCCTCCTGAACGGTTTGCCAGTGGCATGTGGGGCTGTCCTGAGCTGAGAAGGGGTGCGGAGCCGTGCTCAGGGGTGTGACAGCCGTGCCATGAGCATGCTCCGCTCATGGTCCCTTCAGCTTCTGTTACAAGCCCTGGCAAAGCACCAGTCTTTTGTAGGCAGCCTGCAGCCCTGGTGACTGCAGTCGTCATGTGGAGTGTGAAATCCAGTCCTTTTCTCTTCAAGAAAAAAAAAAAAATAGAATTGAAAATATCGCTACAGTAGCTTGTTAATTTTTTTCCTACCACTTCACTTCTTGGTCATTTTATTCTTCACCATTTAAATCTTTAGTGGCCATTAAGGAAGGAAATCGAGACATAGAGCCTTTCAGAGCCTGAAGAATGATTTCTATGTCCTTCCATCATATTTAGCCCACTTGAAACACCCACTTGAATGGTTTATGCTTTATGTGTAGTGCCTTAAGATCTCGCACATGCTGCTTTTGGGGAAGGTTTGGCTGGGAACTGAGAGACAGGCTGTGGGTATGGCAGCCACGTGAGCTGAGCGAGGCTTTCGCTTGTGCCGTACAGAATACAGGGCTGAGGAAAGAAACGGGGGCTCCGGGTCGCAGGACTGCTTCACCTCCCAAAACTCGGGGGGATGCAATACCACTAAAGAAACCAGGGAATTGTACCTAACTAGCAAACCATACCTAATGAGCAAGTATCATAACTAATGAGCAAATCAAGTAAAGACACTGATTTATTTTTTTTATCACTGTTTTTCTCTATTCAGATTTTACATGGTTTTGCTCCTCGAAAAAACAGTTGCTCATCCACCTAAATAATGCATTTACTTCCCTCTTCTCTGCATTTCAAGGTCTGGCTGTTGCCATTGAGCATGTAACCTCTTCAGCTGGGTGAGGGGGTGAGCAAGGGCCTGCAGCGGCACGGGGGAAAGGCTGTGGCTGGAGGCTCTTAAGGAATAATGTAAATGATCACAAGGATCTATTATGCCAAACGTGCCTGTGTCACAAAGCTTGGTGTTAAATATATTTGAGTAAAGTATGGATATAAGGGGGTTTTCACAGAATCACACAGGATCACAGAATGGCAAGGGTTGGAAGGGACCTCGGGAGATCACCCAGTCCAACCCCCCTGCTCAAGCAGGTTCTCCTAGAGCATGTTACACAGGACTTCATCCAGGCGGGCGTTGAAGATCTTCAGAGAAGGAGACTCCACAGCCCCCCTGGGCAGCCTGGGCCAGGGCTCCATCACCCTCACAGTCAACAAGTTCTTCCTCCCGTTCAACTGGAACCTCTTCTGCTTCAGGTTGTGCCCATGGCCCCTTGTCCTGGTGCTGGGCACCACTGGGAAGAGTCTGGCTCCATCCTCGTGACCCCAGCCCTTGAGATATTTGTAGGTGTTGATGAGGTCCTCTCTCAGCCTTCTCTTCTCCAGGCTGAACAAGCCCAGCTCCCTTAGCCTTTCCTCGTAGGGGAGATGCTCCAGTCCCCCCATCATCCTTGTTGCTCTCCTCTGGACTCTCTCCAGGAGTTCCTCATCCTTCTTGAACTGGGGAGCCCAGAACTGGACCCAGTGCTCCAGGTGGGGTCTCAGCAGGGCAGAGCACAGGGGGAGGAGATCCTCCCTCGTCCTGCTGGTCACACTCATAGAATCATAGAATCATAGAATGTTTTGAGTTGGAAGGGACCCCTAGAGGTCATCTAGTCCAACCCCCCTGCAGTGAGTGAATGCACCCCAGGATACCATTGGCCTTCTTGGCAACCAGGGCATATATATGTGTATTTTTTTTTATTTTGCTTTGGAAGAAGTGGCTGAGCCTGGGATGGATCTGCTGCACATGGAAATGGGACCAGTACCTGGGTCTGGAAAATCAAAGGTGGGGATGAGTCTCCAGCTCCCTGGGCGAGAGCCTCCCTGCCTCACCCGGGTGCAGGGGCTGGGCTGGGCCAGCTGAGCATCACCTGCGTGACTGGTGCAGAACCGAAACGGTAGCCAAGAAAGCGCTGTCCTGCTGTGATACCCAGTTTAGTAAATAAATTTTGGATTATACGCTAGAGCGGTGCGTTTCAGCTCCTGCAGTCATTCCACATAACTCCCCCCGTGACACACGCTCTGAGGGAATACATTATCCCATCAATGAAGATAAAAGGCTGTGCTACATAATATAAAGCCAATCAATACTAATAGCAGAGCAAAACATACAATTCTTGTTTCCATCTTCTGTTGGGCTACCATCAATATCAAAATACCCCCTCTGTATGCGCGTGTATTGAATAATTCAGAGGGGAAAAAGAAGGTTAAAAATGTTAACAAGCAGAGCTCTTCAGTAGAAATGTATTTTCGGTGCTTTACTTTCTTCTTTATTGATATTCTACCTTTGCAGAGTACAGATTCCAGGAGGCATCGCAGAGTCCCTGGGGGTGCTTTTTCTGTTCCGGGGGCACGGCCCATAGCCTGGGAGAGCCGTCCAGAGCGCGGGCAGCAGCGGAGGCTCCGGGTGCAGTAGCTGAGGCTTCTTTCCTGGTAATAATTCAGGCAGAGAATTTCTAGATTAGCTAAATTGGATCAAAGCGTGGCAATACAGCGCACCAATCGCTTTTACAGGACACATAGTTTAAAATGAACAAATAATTTTGACAGAAAACTCTGAGCAGCTGAAGATAAATTAATGCAATTTTTTTTGAAAAAGCTTCAATATATCTTATACCAGGATTGACCATTAACATAGTTTATATTCAAAATACTTTTACTGAAGCTTTCTTTTTTTTTTTTTGTTTAATTCCAGTTTAATAAAATGTTGATGGGGGATGAGTAATAAGTTGTCTTTGGGCATCTCAACAGCAATCATTATTTTCCATTTAAAATTGAATTACATTTAAATCTTGGTTGTATCCATTCTAATAGCAACAAATGTTCCACCATTATCTTAATACACTGCAATTTATCACCTCGGAAAATAAATAAATAAATCAGTCTACTAAAGACGGGCAGGAAACCATCAGGACCCAGAGACCGAAGGAAGAGGTTGCTCTGGGGGGCATGAAAGGCGCCGTGCAGTTGTGTGACACCGGTCATTCCCTTTAAGAGACGAAACAAAACTCCGTCCTTCAGAAACACGGAATTCTCGTTAGCTTGATAAGAACTTCCCCACTGTTTAAAATGTCCCAGCTGCATGAGAGTGAGCTTTGAGCCACAGCCACTGGGCCCTTCCCCTGCCGGCTGTCTCCTCACCACCTCGGAGGCACCACTTGCTCCTTCCCAGCCTTGGTTCCTCCCAAATTCTGCTCCGCCACAAGCAGGGGCTGCTCGTGCAAGTGGAGGCAGCTGCCCGGGGGGTACTGAGGCTGTGGGCTCCTGCGCTCCCAGAGGAAGAGCAGGGTGGCAAAGCCTCCTGAGAACCATGCAGCAAGGTGGTCCGGGATCTGGCAAAGCCCACGCTGGTCTTTCTGCTCTCTGGTTATGGCTGCTGTGAAGGAGACGTTTGTCTGATGAGTGTTAACATCTGACGAAAGCCATCCAAAAGGCTTGCTTTCCCACTGCCACCTTCCTATGGATTTGGGGCTCCACGTGGAAAATCCCAGAGCCAGATGGCTGGAGAGCCGCCTGCTGCCTCCCGGCGGTGCAGGGCGCTGGCGGGACGAGGCGCTGGCTGCGCAGTTCCTTGGTGACTCAGGGACCTGGGAAGATGGCTTTTAGCTGAACACCACAGTAAAGTACCAGGACGTGGGCGTTTTACTGACTGATGCAAAATATTGTGGGAACCCTGCCCAGAGTGATAAGCCGCTGCGAGAACAGCGCTTATGGGGGGGGAACTGTAAGCAAAGGAAAGTGCCAGGCTGGTGTTTACCTCCAGAAAATGCTCCTGATGCAAACTTTTTAAAAGTGAACTTTTAATTCAATAAAGCTGCCCCCTCAAACCAATTCTATTCCAGTCCTTGAGAGGAGACAACCTCTTAAGTCCCAGGCAAAATGTTAATAAACTTTCATGTGGTGGGTTCTTTTCCCTAATTCAGTAATAGCTGTCAGCACCTTTCTTTTCCCACCTTAACAGGTTAATATGCTGTGCTGCCTCCAGCCTGCCCTGTGCTTATTAATTAACAGCCCCTTCAGAATGGATTTTCATTCCTTTTTTTTTTTTTTGTGCAGTGGGAACAGCCATTGGCATTTCATGGCCTGGTGGACATCATTGGGCAAGACCTTCCGCAGGGGAAAATCTGCCTCTTTCGGGACCTTTCACCAGGCGTCCACACCCCCCGGGTGTGAAACACCGATGTTGTGCTGTGCTCACCTCCTCCCCAGGCACCGTGCGGGGACAGGGAGCTGCGGGAGCCTCTCTCGCTGCTACGAGGTGGCCCCTTCCTCTATCCAGAGACCGGTTCTTCTCACAGCAGCAGCAAACAGCAGCTGAACATCGCCTGCTTCTCTTTCTGGGTGGTGTGTGCTACACATCCGATGTCCTGGCTGCAGCAAATGCTGCCGCCAGCCCCCGGCGGTCCCCAGCATCCCAGGGCGAGTGGTCCAGGTGAGGTAGGTACATGTGGCCCCATGTTCGACGGTAGCTCCTCGTATGGACTGTTGGAGCGGGTCCAGAGGAGGGCTACTAAAATGCTCCGAGGGCCGGAGCCCCTCTGCTCCGAGGCCAGGCTGGGAGAGTTGGGGGTGTTCAGCCTGGAGCAGAGGAGGCTGCGGGCAGAGCTGAGTGCGGCCGCTCAGGGCTTCAAGGGGGCCCAGAGGAAAGGGGGGGACAAGCTTTGTAGTAGGGCCAGCTGGGACAGGACAAGGGGGGATGGCTTGAAACTGAAGCAGGGGAGGGTTAGACTGGATCTAAGGAGGAAATTCTTTCCAGTGAGGGTGGTGAAACCCTGGCAGGGGTTACCCAGAGAGGTGGTGGAGGCCCCATCCCTGGGAACATTCCAGGCCAGGTTGGACGGGGCTCTGAGCAACCTGATCTAGTTAGTGGTGTCCCTGCTCACTGCAGGGGGGTTGGACCTCTGGGGGTCCCTTCCAACCCAAACCATTCTATGATTTAGGTTATAACACTTGGATAAAATCAAAATAAACTTCCTGCTGTCTTAGGGCAGGCGAGGATATCACCCCCTTTGCCTGGTGACTGTCCCCCTGCAATGAAATCCTCCTCCCTACCTGCTGGATTACCACAGTACATGCTGTCGTACCGAGAGAGATTTATCAACTGTGCAAATCAATATGTTTCTTAAATTAACTGGACTAGGGCAGCAGCAAGACTGCCTGAGCCAAACGCAATCTCACGCTGCCACGGACATGGAATATAACGCTTCCCAAGGCTGCTAAGCCCCGTCTTACACCGTGTCTTTGTTCTGCCATTCTTCCCACCCTGCCCCATTATTAACGGGGTCTTCGCTCCCCCTGTTTTGGCCTTGCTTCAGCCGAATTTCATGTTCCTCGTAAGTGGGTAAGAGCAGCCCAGCACGGCTTTCCAGCGAGGGTCGGGCTGCTCCCCGCAGAGGTGGCCGAGGCACGCGCGCGCTTCTGCTCAGCTGGGCTGCAGGACCCTTCTGCGCATTGCGTCCTCCCTCTCTCGCCGAGACGATCGATTTCCAGGTCGCACCCGTCGCACGCTTTCTTCCAGGCGCGCCCGCCCCGCGGCATTCACTTTGTCTGGCAAACGTGTTATTTTATCAAAGAATAAGGTCGCGGTATTAGAGATGAACGCTCAGAGAAAGCCACAGCTTGGCTGCGCAGCAGTAACGAACTGCATGGATTATTTAGGTTTTTTTTTTTTATTGCACTGCTGTATTCTGTGGTAGCCTGTGTGTGTTAGGCACAGCATACTCTGGCTGAATGCCTGTATTTCAGCACAGGATAACACTGTAATGATGAAAATGGGAAAGACAAGTGATTCATTTCTCAAAATTAGCTGTATCCCCGTGCTTCAGACAACTGGCCATGATACGATGCCTGAGCCTTAAAGAAAATGACATAAAACTATTTACCCGTATTCAGCAGCGGCCAGCAGGACTTCATGCTGATGTACTGTCAACATATCTCCTCAGCCTTATGTTTAATTCAGCGCAGAGCTTGTAGTGGAATAACATCAAGTCAAGCTTTTATTAAAATTTCCGTACTTGAAGTCTCAAAGCAACCGGTGTCATTAGAGTTTAAGCATGGTGGTGCATCAGGAACCAGGAGAGTTGTTAGGTGGAACAAGAACATTTCAAGATTAGCGCTGGATTCAATTAACCAGCTCCTGCTCTTTATTCCGCAGCTCCCTCGGGGCGCCTGTCGCCGTGCGGGTGAGTCCGGCGAGGGGGGTCCCTGCCCGGCGCCCCCGGCCCGTGTCTGGACAAGCCACCGCTGCTCAGTGGGTAGGATGGGCTCCTGGTTCTTACCAAGGGATTAGCGTTGCTCGAGACCTCCCGAGGCTCCCCCTCAGCATCTTGTGGGTTGGAGGCAGTAACGGACTCTCCATCCTGTTTTATCCAAGTACCCGACGTGCTTGGCATCACTCGGGCATGGCAAGAGGCTCCTGTCATTCCAGAACAGAAGTGACCTGTACGGTGCTGTAGGCTGGGAATAGATGGGTTGGCTCATACATTTCAATCAGTATCTCTGAGGGCTTTTCCTAATTTTTTGTGGCTGAACGTGGTCTGCATTTCCAGTGTGAAGCAGAAGGAGCTACAGAGCCAGTGATCCGGATAGTGGAGGGCAACCCACTCCAGGAACCATGTAGTCATTAGTTACCAGAGAATTATTAATGTTGAGCTTCGTTTCAGTTGCAAGGTCTGGTGTTAGGTGGAAGCAATCAGGAGGAAGAACAGTTCAGATTTTTATAAAATAAAAACTTTAGGGATAGGAAAAAAATAAAGGTGAGGGGAGAATTTAAAATGCCCATGTAAAGGTAAATATTGACAATAGGAACCTGAATAATCTGGGCTGGGAAGGACTATTTTAAGTCTTGCAGAAAACAGGTCCACTGAGAAGCCATGAGCCTCCTGAGATGGGTGACCCGGTGCCCCAGGTGGTCACTGCTCTGCGCCCAAAGCCGAGGACAGCCAGGAAGGGGCTGGAAGCCTTTCACCCCCCTTCGACCTCCTCTCTGTTTGGGGGCTGGAGGATGCTCTTACCCAAACTGATAAACTGCTCCAACATTGCCATCTGGGGAGGGACTCGAGTTCTGCCTGTGCCTGAGGTTCAGGGCGTCCTGCTCTGCTGGGGGGAGGCAGTGTCTCTGTGGCAAGCGAGGAGATTTAGGATGGCAAAGAGGAAAGGAGTTTTCTTGTCAAGGACAGCTAATGATATACTTTATTAAATGACTGGAAGAGGCCCTGTGGAAGTGCTGGCTGTATTATGGAGATGTATGAACCCCCGGGGGCTGCTTGAGAGTCCCCGGTGGCTGGTGTGGCCCCGGCAGAGACCATCCCTGTTAGCCCCATGCCGGGCAGCCCTCCTCTGGCAGGGAGAGGGGGGCAGAGCCCCGCTACCGTTGGGTAGGGGAAGGCAGAGTCATTTTCTGACAGCACATTTAATTAAAACACATCTTTTGCCTAATTCCTTACATAGACATCAGTGTAAATAGCGAAGAAAGAGCCAGACTGACTGTCAGGTTGGTTTTCCTCCGGTGGTGACTCATAACAGCGCTGCACCTCCAGCGTCAGCTTAAATAATATCCAGGAACAGGCAGCCAAGGCTCTCCTGAGCTGTACAGAGCTGAGCTAAGGTATGCCATGAGTCCTGCCAGGGCCTTTTGCACCTTGAAGACAAAAAAGGTTTCTAAACATGGTGCATTTCCAGCTTTCCTGTGGCTCGTGCAAAAAGCAGCAGAGTGCCTGTGTGAAAAACGGAACTTAGGTTTCTTGTGACGCTTGAGCAGGTAGAAACCTTCTTGCAGGACATCCACGGGGCTGCACGGCAGCTCGGAGGGCCAAAAGGCGAGTGAGCACCAGCACTTCTGTCACCCCAAGAGAGGTGCTGGGCAGGGGGAGCCCTCCTCCTCCTGTCCCCACATGTTTAAGGGACACAGAGGTGCGTCCTTCACACGCAGGTCACTGCTGAGATGACCCATGCAGAATCTCCACCACGGAGGAAGAAATGGCAATGGTGGGAGCTGAGTCCCCACCGCTGCCGGAGTCACGTCCATTTGTGTTTCTGTTTAAGTGCATTAGAGACCAAGGAGCCACAATGACATGGAAAGGATGAGTGCGCTCATACTCATAGACATTTATCCTCATGTCGTGACAAAACCCACAAAACTGCTGCCTCTGAGCAAGCATTTTTATCTTTTGTGTATAGACCTCAGGTAGATCTGGTTCTTGCATTCTTCATAAGAAGCTGTTTTCTGGTCATCCCATGTTTTAGCACTTGATGACTTCTCCTGATGAGTGATGCCCTGGTGGCAGGGCTTAGGTGGGGGTTACCCCTCTGCTCCCCCCTGGGACTCACTGTGGTGGGACATAAAACCTCTGGGCTGCAGAAGAGAAGCGATGAAGACAGCGGTGCAGGCGGGAAGCTGTGGCTGGGTAAGGGGCAGGTCTCACACCGTTTGTCCTGGCGCAGGTGCTTCCCATAACATTCCATGAATTTGAGCAGGGAGGAAGCTCACTCAAACACTCGGCGTTCATTCCGTGCACCTCATTCCTCTCCGCTTCGCCACTCGCAGGCACAGCCAGCAGTTTCGCTTCCAGAGTTTCCCACCCTGCTCTTTGCTCTGCTGACATTGGAGAGGATCCATGCGCACACTGAGGCCAAACATTGCAAACCTGCCAATGTTTTTAAGAAGTTCCCCTTTTCTGCTGCGAGCCCCCGTAGGTGCTGCCTTGTGCCAGCCGCTCGCTCCAGCTGGGCTGGCAGCACGGGGGCACAGCACCGGCGCCACCACCTAGGCACGTCAGCCTGTCTGCAGCAGTATTTAAACCATATCTAGGTAGGTAATTAAGATAAAAGTGTAAAAAAATAAAATAAATAAATCCCTTTTCTGGAAGGTATGACTTATTGGAACAGAATATCTTATGTGGGAACACGAAAACTGGCAAATGGGAATAATTTCATGCAATGTGTAATTAAAGTGTACAACTTATTATCACTGGGGGTTGCTACAGCAAATAATTTACACAAATTCTGAAGGAAGGGAAAATGCACACAGCTAACAACACTACCTGGTTATCTGCCTTTGTGGTGAAAGAACGGAGTTGGTGAAGCCTTGCTGCTGGCGCTGAGCGCCGGGACTCTTCTGGTTTGCTGCCACGGAAGGAAAGCACGGCTTGTCTTGGTTTTGTTTTCTTACACTCATATTTGGGGTGGGTATTTGGCACACTCTAATTTAAAATGCATTTTCATGAGAATTTTTATGTTATTATTTTTGAGTAGTTGGCACGGAACATTTCTGTTATAAAGCTTCCCCTCCTTCCCTCCCTTTTCCCTGGGAGGGGTTGGGAGGTGGAAGAAGATTCTTTGGATATACTTGACCAATCTGAAGGTCACTTTTCATGGAATGAAGCTGTTCTCAGAACAATTTAACTCTTCTTTTTCGCCTTAATTTTGTGCTTTAGTTATCAATGCTTAGTTACTAATGGTAACTAGTTAGTTTAGTTCATAGAATCATAGAATCACAGAATGGTTTGTGTGGGAAGGGACCCCCAGAGGTCACCCAGCCCAACCCCCTGCAGGAGCAGGGACACCTTGAACCACATCAGGTTGCTCACAGCCCCCTCCAACCTGGCCTGGAATGGTCCCAGGGATGGGGCCTCCACCCCCTCTCTGGGCAACCCATTCCTGTTAATAATTACCAAGTAATTATAAATTAAGAGTACGTAGATTTGTATTTGTTTACTTATTTGTTATATATTTATGTTATTTAAGTAATTAATTATTATTTAATCTGTGTATTTAGTTTGTTATTCAGTTACTGATTAAGGTTTCATTCCCAATGTCCAATTATCAAAGGCTCAGGCCACGGGGGGGTGACCAGTGCGTGCCACCCGCCCTCGGCAGCCTCCCGGGACTGGGGTGCCAGTGGTGGCCGTGGCTCTCTGGGGCAGACAGTGTGAGCCCGGAGGAAGGTTTGCTTTGCTAATTAAAGGGCTGACACTGAGCATTCCTAAAAAAAGGCGGCTGCACAGTGTCAGCTCATGTAACAGCTAAATGGGATTTGGAGTTAAAGAGCGATTCACACTTCCTGAAAGGTTTATAGCTTTGAGTATATTAATTATGACAAACTGATTACTTCCCTGCATTTCACGGCGCTCGTAGGGAAAGCTGTTTTGCAGCTTAGGCTCGTACGCGCCTCTCGCTTCCCTAGAGCTCTTTCCCTTAACCTATTTTGCATTTTGAAGATTTATCACTTCCTTTACCTTTACCTTTTAATTCTTTTCAAAAGAATGTTTTAGTTTTATATGAAAACAAGCAGTCACCTACTGAACAAGAGCAGCCCTCTCCGATGGCAACTGGGAAAAGGCTACGAAGCCTTTCACCATGTTCCACTCCTCCATCCAGAGACAGTTCTCTGCCCTGCCGGTTCAGGAGACCCCATGCACAGCACAGACAGCAAAGCCAGTGGTGGTTTTTTTTTTTTTTTAGACTGAAAAATTAAAAAGGAGAACTGATGGGGAAAAGAAAGGGTTCCAGCACATTTTGTTTGCATTCTGTCCATTAAATAGTGAAATAATCCAAACCACATCAAGCAAAGAGTCCATATGGAACAGGGATAATTAAATGATCACGTCAGCATTTCTTTCTCATAGTATTTGGAGCGATGGGTGGGCCGTAGCCCCTGCCTGTTTGCTGTGCTGGGTATCCAAGCGGATGAGCCCAATGGCCCCCGCGAGGGCGGCTCTTCCCGCACACTCGGTGCAGTCTGACACCCACAAGTCCCCACGAGCCATCAGCTGGAGCACGTGGCAAGTAAACACCCCGTTTATTTCAGTTTTGGTGGCAAGTCATTGTTGGAACCGCTCGCCAGCAATTTGCCACCTTTATAATTGCACTTTTCTCACTTTCACTTGCTCACAGCTCTTTCTCGCCACTCTGCACTGTTCTGGGCAGCCCGAGCCCAGCGCCAGGTCCCCCAGCGGAGGAAGCTGAGCCCCTTCGGAGGGGGTCGCAGGGAGCAGCAACCTGGGACCTGTTCACACCAGAGTGCTTTATCATCTGCACTTAAGGCAGAAAAAGTGCTCCCTCGGCTCCTGCCCATGTCTGGGATGTTCTCGTGCATGGTCCCCGATAGCAGCCCAGTGCATGAGGGCTCACGGGACTGCCTGAGCATCCCCCCTGGGCAGGAGGTCCCTGCTCACCTCCCCGGCAGGGACTTGTTCATTTTACCAGTCCTCAGCCACCCTCCGCTCGGGCTCGCAGTGGATTTTTGTTTTGGGATAAAAAAACTTATTTCTTCTCTAAGAATTTGTAAAGTTGAAGTAGACTGACTGGGTTTAATGTTGCTTTTTGTGCAGCCTGTGGTATCTACACTTTGACTTTCATAAAGCTCAAAGGACAAAAAAGACAGCCCCCCATGACCACTGCCACCACTGGGGCTGGGGCTGGCAGCTCCATCTGCCTGAACTCACGTTTGGCTTCCAGCAGTTTCCGTGGTCTAGTCCAGATGTGATGCCCTGAATTGCACCACGTAAACGCCACTGCCGCCGCTCAGGATCACCAATCTCCCTCCCCAGCAACTGAACTGGACGTGGGTATTTAGACCCCCATGGGCCGTGCCCTGTTTCCACAGGCCAGTTCAGGACGCTGTATGGTGAAATATGGCCATAATAATCCAGGTTTCTGCTCTGTTGGAAAGCAAAATGCCCTCTTGCAACACAGCAGTGGCATTTCAATATCCTAGAGGCACAGTGGCACGAAATGCTCGGGAAAAGCAGCATCAGGCTCTTTGCCCAGGAGCGGGGAGTTTCCCTGTTCCCAGACCGAGCCAAAGAGCAGCCACTGAGTCAGGAGAAGCCCTGCACCCGCTGCCCTGTGTGTTGCAGCATTTCCCTCATCATTTGGGGTCTGTTTCTGGCTGTCACCTTTCTCTATGAGACCCCTCGCTGGCCATCTCAGACCTCCCCTTGCCAGTTGTGAGCTCACCATCCCCAGCTCCCCATCGCCTCTTTGGCAGCCCCCAGAGGCATCCTCCAGCCTGGCACCCACCCTGCATGGGCACAACAACACCGAGACAATAAATTGATACGGAAATGGCACAAAAAGTTTAGCTGGCTGACGAGGGATATTTCATTTCCCATCAATTAAAAAAAAAAAAAAGTCAAGCACATGGACCTAGGGTAAAGAAGCCTGCGACAAAACATCTGTGTGACCTTCCCAGGGTAGCAAAACCATTTGGGGTAAAACGTTGGGAAAAACTGCCCTTTCCATGGGAGCATTATTCCACCGTGAAGCTTACAGCCAGCTCCTTTAATTGATTGCAAGTGTCTGTCGTTGCCAACGACCCACTAGATTATTCAAAGGAATAATTTTCAGGCAATGACTGTTTCTGTGCTGTGTATTAATCATTTACTATTCATTATTTGTGAACTGTGACTGACCACATAAATTGAGTGCACTATTTCTGTTCTTCAATTAGGTAATTGAAATGCTCTTTAAATCAGAGTAATTAGCAGTATGACTTTTCTGATGAATTATTATTTACCCTAAATTAATGGAAAATTCCAGGACTTCTGAGCTATTATGGCCAGTATTTGGTAGTGATCTGAATTCTGTCAGATAACGAGTGGTATGAACTTGTGAATCATCTTGAACAAACCTGACAGCTTCTATTTGTAAAAATATTAACGATTCTGTGTTTTGATAATTCGGCCAACTTTAACATTTCAGAATATTTCAAACGCAGTTTGTAACCAGAAAGGCATATTCGTTACAGAAGGCACGCGTTTAGTGTCAGCATGCGAACGTCACCTCCCCAGGGTGGTGGAAATACCGAATTGTCATGCCCCCTCAGTTCATCAGTGCAGCAGCCGGCCAACAGCCGGTCACGCGAGCTGGAGCGCGTACTGCGTGTGCTCTTCCGAATCATAGAATCATAGAATGGTGTGGGTGGGAAGGGACCCCCAGAGGTCACCCAGCCCAACTCCCCTGCAGGAGCAGGGACACCTTGAACCACATCAGGTTGCTCACAGCCCCGGCCAACCTGGCCTGGAATGGTCCCAGGGATGGGGCCTCCACCCCCTCTCTGGGCAACCCCTGCCAGGGTTTCACCACCCTCACTGGAAAGAATTTCTGCCTTAGATCCAGTCTAACCCTCCCCTGCTTCAGTTTAAAGCCATCCCCCCTTGTCCTGTCCCAGCTGGCCCTACTACAAAGCTTGTCCCCCCCTTTCCTCGGGCCCCCTTGAAGCCCTGAGCGGCTGCACTCAGCTCTGCCCGCAGCCTCCTCTGCTCCAGGCTGAACACCCCCAACTCTCCCAGCCTGGCCTCAGAGCAGAGGGGCTCCAGCCCTCGGAGCATTTTAGTAGCCCTCCCCTGGCCCCGCTCCAACAGCTCCATGTCCTCCTTGTGCTGGGGGCTCCCGAGCTGGACACAGGGCTCCGTGAATTTGCTTTGATCAATTTTGCTCTGGTTTCATGTTCACGTTGAGAGTATTCTTCTGCAAATGATTTAACCAGCCTTAGACTATTAAGCGTCTTTCCTGAAAAAGAGATCATTTGAATTCACAGTTATAAATATTTACAGTGCAAATGAGGCTGCCTAAGTTCAGCTGAGGAGTGTCGTGTAAGGCCCACAGTGAATAGCTACAGAGATGGAGCTTTCTGTTCCGAAATTATATGCGGGTCCTGATTGGGTATATGTTATAAAAAATGTATTTCACTTTAAGCGTATCCATATCACTGTTGGGCCCCGGTGGAACGAGCCACGTACTCAGAGTAAGCCCGGAGCCAAGCCCCAGTCCCCCTGTCCTGCAAACACCGCCTGCGAGCTGCTGCACATCAGAGCCACCGAACGCATTTGCTGCCCTTGCATGCTCAGCCTGAAGGCTCTTATCTCACAAGCTGTCCCCTCTCATCGCTGGGTCTGTGCTGGCGGTGCGCTAGCCCTGCGGAGAGCAACAGGCTCGCCAGCCTCAGCTCTCTCTTTGCACCCGGCGGCAGCCGGGGCGCGGGGGCAAGAAGGGCGATGGATGGTGCCAGGTCCCAGGTCCGTTGCGCCGGGGCGGCCGTGGCCTTGCTGCAATGTTCTCTGCCGTGGCCGCAAGCTCTCGGAAATCTTGGGTCGTTCCCTGGGTTGTTTCAACGCTACGTTGAAGCAAAGAATGTGATTCAAAGATTTTATTATTGGGGGTGGTGTTGCTATCGCTGCTATTAATTATCTGTTTGTGGAAATTACAGAGCCACCTATGAAGCTTGTTCTCCCTGTGCCATAACCCAACCTCCCTCCCTCTCGCTTGCTTTCTCATTTTTAGCTGCGTAGCACGATAAGAAAGCATTGCAGAGATTGGCTGTTCCTATTTTATATTCAGAACATGAGGCTTTACAAGAGGAAATGTCTTGATGTATCTGCTATTTTATTTTTAATGAAAACATTTCTCGCACTGAAAAAAAGAGGTCACTGCACATCTCTTAGTGTACAAATTATTGCATATGCACAGAAGATGGAAAAACACTAAGGATGGAGTTGGAGCACTAAATTTCCCACTCAATAGCACCTTTATAACATGCAAATGAGGCAAAACCGAGCACCATATTGTGGGGTTTGGAGCACACACAAATACCATCCCTGGAGCAATACCACTCCCCTGAGACTGTGTACTGAAAAGCACAGGAGGAGCATATTCTTGTTGAAAAAGCTTTGTAGAGGAGTGAAAAAATCGCTCATGGACAAAAGACTGAAGGCTCTGATATACCAAATATCTCCCCTATAAGGGCCTGAGGGCAATGACTGAAAAAATGCCATAATTCCAGAGCAGAGAAAGAATGGTTTCTTCTCTCCCAGGAGTCCCCCAGGAGGTCATGTGCTCCGGCGCTGAATTACTGCCTTTCCTTCCTGCTGCTTGGTTGAACCTCTTCCCTTTCAAAAGGAATGAAAGAACAAAAAATTGTGATTTTTTTTTCCTAAATTATTTGTTCAAATTTCTTTATAACTGAAGGAAAAAAACCAGCTTTATGTGCGGGGAAAAGGTACTAGGATTTGCAAGTATTAATTTCGAGCTTCTCCTAGCATTTTCGTTCACAGGAGCACGCACCATGGGGCGAGTGGCTGAATGTGCTAACAAGGCTATACAGGTACCAAGAATAAAACCTCTGCGGAGCACGACCTTTTCTTGTTATGGTGGATTAGTATTTTCCATGTGCCTGTTGGTGTCACTCTGCATCGAATAAAGGTTTTCCTTTAACAGCCGCCTCCATTACTGCCCATTCCTCACCGCAGAAATAACGAGGGTTTGTTGCTCCCACGCTGACGGCTGCAGGAAGAGGTCTGGGGACACCACTGCTGTTCGCACAGCTCCCATCTCCCCTCCGAAGCACCACGTCCCATAAGCTTTGCTTAAGCAGAGACAAGCCTGGGTGTGGGGTGGCAGCGGGACCTCAAGGCTCAGCCCTGGACTTGGGGCTGAGCCCATGAAGCTGGAGGGGAGTGGGACCGAGAGCCAGGTGAGGAGGAGGGAGACGACCCCAGGAGCTGCGACCAAGGAGACGCGATGGGCAATGGGCCACATCCCATCCTGCATGGGCAGCGGTGGGGGATGTGCAATCCCAGCACCACCAGCCCCTGCTCTTTCCTCTCCCCCTCTGAAGGCGGTGGCGGTGCATGCGTGGGCCATCCAGCACTTTGCCTCTAACTCTGTAAATGTGGTGGTTTGCATAACAGGGGAAGAAGCAGCACTGTATTAACCTAATTTTTTTTTATTTAGGCTCCTGGCATGACAGATGGATGGGTAGAAAGACTTCTGGCAAGGTCCATAAATCTTCTTCCTGAGCTATTAATCAACCACAGATTGCACATCTAGTGCTATTCCTAAGCAAAGGTGGAGGACAGCAGATACTCATAGCCTGTGTTTGCTGCGGAGGTCGTGCTCCCTACGACCGGTCGGGAAGCCCCGTGCCCGCTGGCAGCTCACAGCAGCGAAGCGGCGAGCCAAGCCGAGCGGGAACGAGGGCTGGCCAGGAGGAGAGGGGTCTTGCCCAGCAGTCAACGGGACACAAGGGATGTGTCTGAGGGCCAGGTCCCAGCTCCAGGCTCATGCCCTGCACTCCCAGCCCTATTTCTGGGGCTGGCGCATTCTTATTGATCATTGGCAACAGATTTGATGGGGGTGACTACCGGTGAGGGTTACTCATGTGTTCAGTGAAAGGTTGTCCTTGTGTCCTTTAATGCAAATGAGAATCAGGATGGGAGTCTCAAGGTGCAGCTCCATTGATGAGATCCCGTGGACTCTCTCCTCTCCTGCTGGCATACTCAGCCCATCCTCGGGAATGGAAATCAACAGGTTGGATTTTCTGAGCTGGTAGCATGAAAACTGCACTTTCTGTCTCAAGGTTGCCTGTGGCTCATCAGTTGAGCTGGAGTGACTTTCACGCTGAGGTGCCTTTTCTAGGAAGTTAAGCGTCTCGGAAAAAGTATGACAACCCTGTTTATGCCTGACTCTGCCGTGTTGCTTTGAAGCTGCTAGAATATTTTCATTAAATGTATTTGATTTTTCCAGATAATTTTGGGGGGAACAAATATACCTTCTGCCTGTGCTTTTATAAACATGCTGTCAGGGTTTCTCGACCAAGTTTAGCACATCAGGGTGTGATTTGGGGTGATCAGTCACTTTGGCCTTGCTTTGGGTGCTCTTGTCCTTTCAAAAAGTGGCCAAAGGCACAGCTCTGCTTGGCCTAATCAGGCCAGAGACTGAACTGGGCTCACCAGGTGAGGAGCCAGGAAAGAGCAAAGCTTGTGGTGTTGCTAAACAGATGGGCTGCTCTGCACCAGCCTGAGCTCACTCGGGGCATGTGGCAGCCCTCCAAGCTCCGCTCCCAGGGTGGAGGAGATAACTTTAACATTAAAAAAAAATACATCTTGGACATCAGATAATTCACAAACAAGTTGCAAATCAAATTTTAATTCACATGGTTCCCTTCAGTGTAAAAATCCTCCTGCATACAAGCTGCTGCAACACATCTACAGAAAATACTGTTCAGCTGCAGCAATTAACACTTCGGGCACAGCAAGATTCAGAATTCAGATGTTTGAAAGCATCAAGTAACAGTATCGCGTTAAATATATCCCGTGCCATATGCATGCAGCACATGCATGTGAGGGGCATGTGAGGCAATGTGTAATTTTAAAGTACTGTGTCATCCTATTGGACTCTTTTTTTCTTTGCCAGAATAAATCTACATTAAAAGATGAAGAACAAGGCCTTGTGGCCTGTAAAAAGCAAAATCTGATTTCACTTTTTTGGGTGGAATATTTTTCGTTTTACATTTCCTATGTCAGATTTAAGGATCTACGCTTCTCGCCCCTGCTGCTGTCCTTGTTCCCAGGGTGTGACGGAAGGGGCGCGGGCCATCCTGACTCAGCTGCGCTGTGCCAACACAGTGAGCCTTGTCGTGCTTTCCTCTGGCTCATCCGTGCACTAAAAATGCCCCTTCAACAGAGCCAAATCTCCCGAAGTATCTCCTGTGTATGCGTAGAGCATCGTATGCTACTGTATTGAAATTCCCATGAGGTACCTGAATTTCAGGCAGCCTTTGTCTCGTCTCTAACCTGAGTATCTGGTGCCCTGAGCAGACCGCAGAGATGCAGAGGGGGAAGCCAGCTGGGAGGTGATGCTTTGGTGATAAAGCTGTTCAGGTTTCAACATCGGTGGGTATCCAGCCTTTTCCTTCTCCATCATCACTGCCAAGCCAGCCCTGTCCTCCTGGGTTTTGTTGGAATTCAGTTTTGTTATCGGCTCTGAAGAGCTGCTTCTCCTTTTCAGGTCCCACCATTAGTGGAAGATGAGGTGGATGAGGACCCTTCATCTGCTGGTGCTTCAGCCTTTTATCCCCTGTCTCTGGCTTGCCCACACACAAATAGCTCCCAAGATCCACGATTCCATGTTTGTGTCGGCTGGAAAGCATTTCCTTCAAGTGAAAGTGAGAAAAATCCAGGCAGGATTTTTTTAATATTTGAAAGTTTCCTACTTCAGTTTAACAAGTTACCACCATAGACCTGTATCTCTGCCTTTTACCTTGATATTTGTCTTAAGAAAGTCAGCCACTCTGTGCAGCAAAGACCACCCGTTCCCCTGTAGCCCAGCAAACATCTGCTTATTCCTCCTGCCAAGCCCTGCTCCCTGTGATCTGCTTGTGGGCTCCATGTCCATTGGCAACGTTTCCAACCTACATTGCACCACGTGCAAAGCCAGACCTTTTTCCCCAGGTGTTACGGGATAGCTTTTTCTTTAGATTTCTTTCTGACTTAGTGCACTGGTAACATAAGGGAAACTGAAAAAATAAACTTTATTACCAGGTGTTTTCAAACATGCAGGCATCTTCCAGCGCCACCCACCACTGAAAAAGGCAGTGAATGCAAGGTGTGCTGTGGCAGAAGAGCTTGCGCGTACAAAATTCTGCCCTGAGTAATTCCCCTGGTGCCTCCGTTTGTTTCCAGCAGCCATTTTACAGAGCACCCATTTTACACCGGCGCACAACCAAGGCCAGCCACTACAGGTCGTGGCAGCACAGTATTTGAAAAGCCATGCCTATTTCAAGGCAGCTTTGTAGAAGTAGTCGTGAAATGGTGACATTAAAAATTTTGAAGACGTTGAACACGCATTTACAATTACTGTTCCTATGTTGTCAGGAAAAATTGAACCAAACCACTTTAAAATTCCCTACAGCTCATTATCTATGCCAAGACGTGAACATGTGTGACTTCTGGCAAATATTTAGCAGTGGGTTTTCTGTGGATGCCCTTAATGAGTGCCATTGCGTAAGGCCTGGGCCCCCCTCCTCATTGCAGACAAGCACGTTGCAGCTCACCGCGGACGATCACCCCGGGTTCCGTGCCACGACACAGGCGGGGAGAAGAGGCCGCTGGAGTGGCTGCGGGAAGGGGGTGCATTGCCCTAGGAGAGGCACAGGCAGGGCCATGGGCTTCTCGCCTCTCCTGGCGAGCGGCAGAGCTCGGTTGGACCTGTATTGGCAGTAGACAGGACTGGCAGGTGCCTGCAGCATCCCGTAGGCTTATTCTGTGGAGTTTTGCACTGTGAACAGCCTAAAATTTTAATTCCGATGTGCTTTTATGCAGAGGACAAGGTCTGCGGCTAGAGGCAATTATCATCACAGCTCTGTCTAAAACCCCCCACTGAAACTTGTAAAGGTACCAAAACTCCATAAATTTAATACCTGATTTTGTCTTGATAGCCGTAGTTGTATGTGTATCTTATTTTTCATTTAAATAGCATTTAAATGCAGCATGTCACATCTGTTTTCACACATTGGTGTTCCTTTTCATTCCCATGCGGCTAGACCCTGCTTTTGCCCAGCATTTCAAAGTGCAGCTCGGACGCCTTCTGAGACCAAAAATAACCCCCCAAGCTAATGTACCCATCACCCCAACGCCTGTGTGTTGTGTTTGGGAGCTATGACTTAAAGGGATAAGCTTGTTTTAAGGACTGAGAAATATAGCTTGTATAAAGTCTGACAAAGTGATTATATCATTAAATTCAGTCTCGCTCACTCATCACTGTTTTTACTTAGACTGTCAAAATTTTTGAGCAAGGACATATCTTCAGTTTATGTGTGCAGCCATAAACTTCACGGTACCATAATCCCAAATCTGGGCTGACATATCCAGTTGATACCATGGGCTGACATATCCAGTTGATACCATGATCCAATTCATAAATAAAAATTATTTAATGCCTCATGCTACCTTGGACCTTTCCTCTCTGACTTCTGAAACCACAAAAAAATAAGGGTGGAAGGAAACCCAAGGGATGACCTCGGTCTTCTGCTGTCCCAAAATGTGCTTAGCTGTACCCACATCGTCCCGAGGGATAGAAACCTGCTGAAACTTGGCCTCAAATCCTTCCAGCAACGGGGACTTGAGGACCTCTGTTCTCACCACCAGAAGGGTTTTACAATGGCTAACTTGCATCTGCCCTGTGGCAATGGGACACCTCATTCTCTCTACAATGACACCCAGCATCACAAATTCCCTTTCTCTTTGCATTAGGCTTTTACTTACTTCCAGACAGTTATTACTTTCCCTTCAGTATTTTCTTTTGGTTGAGTAATCCTAATTCTTTCCATCCTTCCTCATCGATGCTAACTTTTAGAGCTCTGATGACTCTTGTTGCTCCTCCTGGCTCTTTGCAGCTGCCTCGTGTTCTGCTGGAAGCCTGATGCCTAAAACAGCAAAGGGGACCTTACTCGAGGCCATGAGAGTCCATCACTACTGCTGGGGAAGGTTCTTCTTGTCCCCCTCCCTAAGCCTAATATTTTGGCTGACAGTTTCATCACTGCCAACCCCAACTGGAGGAAAACGTTGCTAAAACCAAAGTGTGTATTAGATCTTTTTTCTGTTCAGTAACCTAGGTGGTTACTGCTTGAACATATTTCCCTGCTTTGCACTTTATTTTACGTTTGTTCACACCAATCTCCACTGGCATCTATTGGCTATAGACATGATCTAGAGACATAGCCCAGCTCCTTTTCCACTCTTTTTTTTTTTTGTTACCTTCATCTTTTTGCACACAGCTAATGATAAGAAATTGTGAGGTGAAATCTTCTCCATGTACAATGATGTGACTTGTTTTGAAAAAGGTGAAATAAGCTGAAAAAATACAGGGCCCCTCTTTGTATTATGCTAAATAAAATCACCATGAGCTCCTAAAGAAGCATTTTGAGCACAGAGGCAGATAGTACAAGAGTATCACCAGGTCTGGAGGTAACCTTGTGCAGATGGTGGAGCATCCTTCACGTGAAACACATTGCATTATGCCAAAAAAGGGTGACTTGGAACGTATGAGAGACTGGACCCTGGGCCTACTGACCTAGTCTCTGCCTTTCTTTTTACTCTAATGGTCACCCTTGGGCTGCACCTCTGTGTCCAGAGAGAGCCCCAGAAATAAAGTGCACTGATTTTTTTCAATTATGGTTCATGCTGTTGGCTTGAAGGATAGGAAATAGGATCTTGATGATAGATAAGAATATTAATGATTCTTTTTGGTTAATTGAAAAGGTTATTTTAATGAAAATAGAGGACATTAAAACACTTGTCCCACAGGGACATTTGCGCATTAGCTGTCTTCCCTGGAAGGCATGTGTTTGCCCCCAGGGGTTTCTTCCTCCTCAGTCTTACACTGGCTTGGGCTTATTTTTATACATTTTATAGGACAATATATTAACATGCTCTTTCCTCACCGGGGCCCCGCTAAAGCATGACTTTGCTCCCCCATTAGCTATTAGTTAAAGCACACAACATCCTCTCCCAGCTGGTCAGTGTAAAGGGCTAACTGTGGCTAACAGCGGCTCTCTGGGTTTGTTAGGCATTGCCACGTGCAGTGTTTATGGAGTTCAGCCGCAAGAAGTTAGGTAGCTGTCACTTGGCCGTTACACAACCGCTGTCACAGCTAAAAGCAGCTCAGGACAAAACAAGCCCAGATGGAATCTTAACACCCAGCACTGTCAAGTCAGTACAAAGCTGAATGCATTTTGTTAGCAATCACGAAAAATATATTTACTGGGCTGTACCCTTTTGCCTCTGTGCAAAGGCAGCCTTTCTTGGATAGCCCTCCACCCCGCCGCTTGAAGCCGTTGCTGCTGAAGCCTAATTTCGGCAGAGAAGTCCTTAGGTGAGGGAAGCCTGGCCGTGTGGATGGCTCTCCTGATTGCACACTCCCTCCTTCCCACCCACCTCCAGAGGAGCTACGGGAGGTGATGCCCTCAGGCGGTGCTGAGCGAGGTTCTTGTTATGGCCAGGGAATTGCAACGGCTTAGCGAGCAACGGCCACGGCCAGCGAGGGTAAATAGGAGTGGGTTTGGAAGGATTAGGTGAACTTTACTTTCGAGAAAGTGGGATTCTGCAAAGATACAGAATGAGAGGCAGACGTTCATTTTAAAGGAGTGGATGAAGAAAAGGGCTGCTCAATTCCCGACATGCCAGAGGTGCAGAGAAACTTTCCACCCAAGCTGCATTTCAGGAAGAGGCCGCTCACGAGGTTGGGCTGTCGGTCAGCAGAGTGATGGAGAAGCAGAATAAATGGGGACACATCATTTCCCTGCCCATGTGCCCACCTCTTGCTTCTATCAGCAAAAAGAGAAAGACTAAAGTGTTGTTCTGAATAAAGTTGGTTGTGGATTTAGACTACATAGATCATTGATATTGTAAATTAGTGACAAACTATCAAAATCAGGAAGCAGAAATAAATTAATGGCTGGCAAATAATATTGGGAAGTGGAATTCCAAAGCAATATAAACAAATTCTAGTCTTCAGATATGAAAAAGAAACACAATCTTACCAGATGGTGAAGTCTAGCATCACGTACCGGAGGTATTCAAAAAAGGAATGTTTCATGAGCATAAAGACAGTGGATAAGAATTTTAGTTGATGCGAGATGCGGATTTTTATGAGATTGGAGGAAGCAGAAGTTTTAGTGAAAGTATAAATGCAAACTGGAGCTGATTTAATTTGTAGGGGGGAAAAAAGCCAATTCAGGTTTCAGCCCAAATTGGACTAAACCCCTAAAATGTAAAACCAATTCCTACGCGCCGGTCTTTTCTAAGCAGACAAGCCTGTTTCAGAGAGTCAAAATGAGGGCCATTAAATCCAGTCCTCTGGTACTGAAGGCCTTTGTATTGCATATGTGCTGTCTTTAGCTGATCAGTTCCTCTCAAAAACTAGAATTTTCCCCACCATGACAAGAAGTTCTCACATGTTGCTGCCATTGCCCTGAAAACCTTCTGCTCTCAGTCCAGATTTCCCTACAGGAACTCAGAGCACGTCAGGGGTAAGCCCTGTTGTGCAGTGAAAGATTACCAGACACATAATTTTTAGAACAAAATAATTTGGATTCAGAGGCTTCCCATGTTTTGGCTGAACTTAGCTTTGTGCAGGAATTCCTAAACACTTCTACTTGGGATACTCAATGCAGTAAGGAAATAACAATTTTTTTAAAAACACAGTTGTTAGGCCTCAAATTAAGTGACTTCAGGGGACAATAACAGGGCAAAGAAAAGGTAAAGTCGTAAATCGTGATATAAACAATATCAACATTTTTTTTCGGAGTCTCCACATCTAACAGTAGAACTGCGGGCAAAAAATCAAGCATCTTCTGTTTTCACTTAAAAGAAACAGTGAAAATGTTCCTCTCCATTGTGCTCTTGTTCCTGTGGCTCAGGAGACACTGTTGCAGGTAAGAGATCAGGAAGGGAGGGAATATTTCCATGGCAAGTGCTGGGAAGGAACGGTCAGCTAAAAGCTGAAATGGCACAACAAAAAAGTTTCAGAGAGGAAAATAAATACCGAGACCAATTCACTACCCCGCGCACCACGTGCTGTGGCCCGAGAGGCATTTCAAGGTGGCGATGACCTTGATAGGCGTGTGCCATGGGGTTTGGTACGCTGCTGGCTCAGCGCTTTCAGAGGTGCTCGCGCGGCTCAGAGCACGGCAAGCGGGATGAGCGATGGGGCAGCCGCGCTGCGCAGCCTTGGCGGGTTGGCGGGGGCGCCGCTGGTACCGCTACGACAGGGACTGGCACGAACGTCTTTGTGTGCCAGCTCCCTGTGAAAGAAACCTTACTTAAGTTACAGATGCTTTTCACAAAGGATTTAATTACAGTCTACATTTTACTTCTCCCAGTGAATACCACTCCTGTACAAGCTTGTTAAAGTTTGATACACGCTACATTTTGACAGCTAATGTATTGGCCTTACTCGGAGAGCTGTTCCTGAATGAATATTCATATTGTGTATTCAAGCGTGGGAGCCAATACCAAAGCTGATGTCGCACAAGCTCCTCAGCCCTGCCTGGCTGCATATACGGCTGGTGATGGTGCCGTCCTCTGTAACCTGCTACACTGGCCTGAAAAATTCTCTACGGATTCACCAAGACAGGCAAAATAGCAGCACGGCACGATGTGCTGTGGTTTGCGTAACTAGGTGTGCCACCAGCCGCCTGCATTACCTACAGATTTATAGTACGGAGTCTGCCATGGAGAAATGACAGAGTGGAGAGGATTTTCATCTGTACCCAGCACTGGCCTGATTCTCCCACTAAAGTCAGCTTAAAACCTGCTTTAGTTCTGATGGAAGCACGGTTAGGGCAGTAATGCCTCCCTGGCCAACTTGTTAAGTCTAAAAAAGATGCAAAAGAAGAAAAAAAGCCCTGTGCAATGGAAGTGCTATGTTAGGAGCCACAGCGTTGTCCTAATTCAGTCATGAGCACTGAATGTCATGAGTCCTTCCACCATACGTAGCATCTGGATAATGGGTCTTATTGAAGTGCGGCTCCTTTCTGGAGGAAAAAGGAGCTAGCACTGTGTCAAGGTCCATTTGCATTGCAGAATTCTCTTGCAAAGGGAGTCATTTTCATGAGCTCCCATCCCGATGTATTCCGCTCAAAGTCGGGGAAATACTGTAGTTACACTCAGGATGTCTTTGTAGCACAGAGAGAAGAACTGCAATGAGACAGGACTGTAGAGAAGAGAGAAAAAAAATGCCATACAAGAGGAACTGAAAAATGATTTCTACAATTTACAACCTGCAGAAGCAATAAGGGCCCCTGTTCTGCCACCGCCTATGTGATATATGTCCTGTGTATTCTCATAAACTATGTGGCTGCAGCACTTTGCGTAGTCTTTTTGTATAATTAAGATGGAAATGGCTTTTGCTGTTCCAGCACCAGCGAGCTTCCCCAGGAGCGCAGAAGGCGGCGGGAGGGGAGGACATGGAGGGGATGTGCTGGGGGCTGGGAGCCAGCTCGGCGGAACAACTCGCAGCAGAGGACACCCGCCAAGAGCAAAGGGGGAAGCACAGACTGCTCCCACACTCTACTTTGATCCACCTGATCCATGTCCATGTGCTCACACTTCCCATGGCCCCTTCCGAGCCACGCAGGCTTTCACAAGAAATGCCAATGACATGGAAGGAGACCTTTAATGGGCTGTGGATAAATGTTTTTCTCCATGACTGGTCACATCTGTGTGACAATGTCCTTCCCCAGGAAGCTGTAGACTCACCCTGTCTATGGCTCGGGGGTGGCTCTCCATCCCCTCTCCACTTCTGTCCTGCAGCCACTGCAGCTTTAATTGACATGAAAAGGAGATACTTCTACTGCCGCCCAGGACGATGATCACCTTGGCCAGTGGCAGGTATCTTTTTGGTGCTATGAACATTGGATGTGGATAGTGAGCCCTCCCAGTCCATTTGGCCCCTGGAGTGGAGCAGGCAGCCCCGCTTGTCTCTGGTGATGCTCAAAGATAGGATTTGGCATTCATGAGAAATTGATTCTTCTTTTGAATATGTTGGATCAAATCAAACCAAGCATCATTTACATGGCGGCATAAGAATGGCCACATCAGCTCAGAACAAGGGCGTTCTCTCTTAAAGGGTACCCAAGTGCAAATGTCTAGAAAAGAGCAACCATAAAGCACACATATTTGACTGCATAGAGTTGTTTCCCAAAATATGCTGTGAACCAAAAGAGCGAATATGATGTCCTGGAAGTGCTGGTGTATGAAGTTTCCTACATGATGTGTGCTCCAGCTTAGCCAAGCTGGAGACACCAGGCTGGGCTCTAAAACAAGAGAGGGATACCCTGGCTCACTGAAACTACAGGTCTTCTGAGATCATCTAAAGAGTTTAATTTCTGCTATATCACAGGAAAAACTGTTCATAAAGGATTTTTTCCATGTATTTCTGGCCCTCTGGGCTCCCAGTTCCTTGCCAGACAGCCTAAGTCCACCAGCATAGTGCTGCTGCTCTGGAACTGTGGATCTTGGAAGCACTATTGACCCGAATACTCCGAAAAGGAGCTGCAAAAAATATGTCCTGCCTTTTTTTTTTTTGTTTTTTTTCGTGATAAAAGTGATGATTTGGCATTTTTCCGCAAAACTCTGGGCAGCTCCTACCATCATGTCCATCCATGCCATCGGTGTCCCTGAGCTGTGAGGATGCAGACACAGGAGTTCCACGCATGCAAGCCTTGGATGCTGCCTCTGACTCCAAGACAGATGGGATGCCCTCGGCCACCAGTCCCACCCTCATGTGGTCCAGCTTTGCCACCATGCAGTCCTAACTGGGATGTGGCCATTGAAAGAGCCCTGCTTCTATAAGGTTACCCGTGGGCTTTCTTTTGCCACCTTTCATCACATTTCCAGGATCTGAGTATTTCCTGGGGAAAAGGCTAGGAGTTTTTCCAAATTCTCCAGGTACACTTTGGCTGTGGTGAAACAACTGGACACTGTGAATACAGAAGGGAAGACATGTACTGTCAGGATTATTAATTTCCAGGGGAAAGGAAAAGGTTAATTTAAAAGAATGAAAAAAAAAAAAAAAATTACTCATCCTCAAGCTGAAAAAAGAAAGTGAACAGGAAGAATTTTGGCATTTATGACTCTTGTTGTCATAGAAACTGAACTTGATATTTCCATAGAGCAATCCGTAGAGGTAACAAATACTGTACTTTATAGCAGTGATGAATTAAGATCAACTTAAGATTTCCAATACATTGTCAAGCAGATCAAATACTGGTTTATTTTGTATTGCCAAGTTGTTATCAGAGTCCTTAAAAACTGTTCTGATATACTTAAATGAAACCTATCTGGTATTTGCAGGCTATTATTAGAATTTAGAGTGGCTGGGGGAGAGATACTACAATAGCCTAGCAAAAGTTCTCAGATTTCCATCAGAAAAGAGCCTGTCTCATGGGACAGATCTCTCATTTGCAGTCATGAAACCTCCTCCGGCACCTACGGCAACGACCTGCATAGAAAGCAGCTCTGTGCAGTTCTGTGCATCTTGGGGGCGGTTCCGGAGAACGAAATGAAAGTGGGACCCAGCGCGAGGGGAACGGCCAGGTCTCTGGACACCGCAGCCCAGGACCGGCTGGCTTCTCAAGGCCGTACGTATTAGATCTTCTGGCAGCTGATATGACAAACGTTGCTTGGCTTCCTCAAAGTCAAGTTATCTGTGCAGGCCTCTTAAAAGTCTGTTGGTGTTGCATGCAGGATCTGAGGATTTCAGCCAGTTTAGCATATCCCAGTGTGGCCACCAGGCAGCTGAGGCCATCAGAGTCATATATTAAAGGGCTGGTTTGACCATTTTGGTCACGAACCATTACCTCCCGTGCAGTTATGGCTGTGGGACTTCGCTGAACGCGGTTCTGCTTCAAGGTGAGCACTTCTTTTTAAAAACAAAAATCACATTTTGTTTTAAAATTTCCAATAACAGATTACTTATCACAATTCTCTGGACATTATTCCTCATTATTTTAATATACAAGCAAGCAAACAGCCTTTACCCTGCAAACTCCAAACTATTCTTAACGAGGGTTTATTTAGTTTCATTTCCCATCTGGATATTTTTTGCCCTTTATTAAGTAGGCTGGAGAATCCTCTGTCCCAGCTAGGTTCCCTTTGTTGTTAAAAGTCAGAAATCGTGACCAAGATAAGCCTTTACCTTTCCTTTGGTAAGTAAAGTGGTGGTTTCCTAGACAGTTTTGCACGTCATGTCTATTTTTCTTTCTTTTTTTGTGGTTGCTCTTCTTATGATTCTCAGAACCTTCTCCCATCACATTTTTTTTAAATGATCATGTCAGACCTAGGCAATGCATTTTAGCACTGCTCGTATCAACACAACACAGAGGGAAAGAAAAATGCCTTGCACTTGCACAATATTTTTGAAATTATACAGCTAATTCTGCCGCAGCTGGCCTATGCCTGCAGTCAGTAGTGCCTGCTCTGGCACCTGCTGAATCAGTAATTCACTGCCTCTCCACCTCGCAGAAGGATTTTCCCATGATGCTGACCTCGGGGCTGCTGCTTCCTCTCCACGTTGCTGCAGCAGCTCCGTCTCTCACTGCGAGCAAGGATACAGGAGCAGCAGTAAGAAGTGGAAGTCATCTATCTTGGGTAGTGAAACCCTGGCAGGGGCTGCCCAGAGAGGGGGTGGAGGCCCCATCCCTGGGAACATTCCAGGCCAGGTTGGAGGGGGCTGTGAGCAACCTGATGTGGTTCAAGGTGTCCCTGCTCCTGCAGGGGGGTTGGGCTGGGTGACCTCTGGGGGTCCCTTCCAACCCAAAACATTCTATGATTCTATGATTCTGAGATGCTATGATCTTCCCTGTGCTAATGGGGTAAGTATGCCAACAAACCAGCCCGTCCTGACCTCCGGAGGCTGCAGGTATTGACGGTGCAACCACGCGCCTGCTTTGCGGAGGTGCTTCTGCCCCTTGGTTTCAGCAGGGGTGCTAACAGGCAGTAGTTAGCCTGGCTAAAAAGAGTGGAGCCTTTGCTCTTCCTGCCAGCAGTTTGAATATCTGAATTATGAATGAAGACGGTTACATGCTTCCGAGACTCTTTTATTTAGCTAATATATTAAAAGATGGGAGAGAAAATTTATATGGGTTACAATGAAAGGAAAAAGATCGATACAGGGAATGTGAAACGATGCAGGGATGTTTTGTGGGCACTAACGAAGTCACGTAAGAGCCTTAGGGATGTTAATGCACTGCTCTAGGCAAGATAGCTCTTTGTCCCAGACTTACACCACTGAGGATGCTTTCCCTTCCCCACCCTCGCCCGCCCCCATTTAGGAATGTGTACAAACGAAGTCAACAGGCTAAGAGTCTGGGCAATAACTCCAGAAAATGGTTCTCATTGCCACTGAGCATTTAACTTTAGGGACACATACATTTGGAAGTATCCAGTTCCTCTATTTTCAATTCTCACTTGGTGGAGCTTTTACAGCGCTTTTTTACAACTCGGCATTCCATACGTCCTTGGGAGATGAGGAGAAGACATCTCAGTTGTCCTTAATAAAGGAAACAGTTTAAGGAGAGTGAGTTTCTCAGAATTTTACCAGAAATCGTTGAAGTCAGATGATAATCAGACCCACCTTTTGCGGAAAGCCACGGTGCTGGTCCTTCGAGCGCTGTGCTCCACTCTTGCTCAGGAAGAGGTGGGTAAATCATGCCACCACCAAGGGTGAAACGAAAGAGAGGAGAAGCTAAAGACTGCAGCGGGTGTGAGAGTGCCTGTGAAATATTAGGAAACGTCAGGAAAAATTTCTTCCCCGCAAGGGCTGTCAGGGGCTGGAAGGGGCTGCCCAGGGAAGGGGTCGAGTCCCCAGCCCTGGGGGGATTTAACAGCCGGGCAGAGGCGGTGCTGAGGGCCAGGGTTTGGGGGTGGGATGGCAGGGGTAGGGGAACAGTTGGGCTTGATGAGATTAAAGGGCTTTTCCAACCTAAAGATTCTATGATTCTATGATTCTTTATTCCATACATCCAACTTTCCGGAGCCTGCAAATGCCTATAGGATTTTCTTCGAGAGCTGAAGTATGTTACATGATCAGCCGCCACATTAATACTCTGCTTTGATAGCTCAATCAATTGCCATGTTGCTGCTGAGAGCCCTGTCCCAATGTACAGAACTTGTTTATAATTTATGCAAACCGCAGAGATTTCTACTGCTGCTAACTCTGTGGCTTGCTGACCTACGCAGCTTTTGGCAGTGGTACACCTCTGCTTCCTCCTCTGTCCTTACAGCCTGCCCACAGCCTGCCCACTTCCACACCGTCCGGTTACATATTTTCTTGGAAAATTATTTATACATTTTTCATATAACGTGAACCACAGAGCTGGAAAGAAATATGTGATGCTGAAGTGCTAATATATTTCCATGTCTTGGTTTTAAGAGTGCATTTCTCAGAGAATACAGAGGCAATTGTTAATGTCATGTCTGATTTCCTTTCCGGAGATGGAGGACGGACAAAGATTTACTAGAAGTATTCTTTTCCGTGCCAAGAGAATGGCTACACATTAGTAAGTTGACAGAAAAGATGAATCCTCTTGTGCCAGTGCTGCTGTCCACTCTCCAATCTTCCTTTATAATTAATTAGCTGTCAGATCTGTTAAAACTCAAATAACGGATTACAGGGATTCAAGGCAAATTGGCCCTGAAATTAAGACCCAAGTTTGAGTTGGTCTTCTTTCTGACCTTGCAACTCTTGTTATTAATTTGGGGTAATTTCCACCTGTTTTGGAAAAACAAGAACAAGGTAGACGTAATGAAGAAGCTTTTTAAGATTCTTCGTGTGAGGCGTTTCATGATTGCAAAGATTTTCTAGTTATGGCTGTGAGCTCTCCTCACTGCATACGCACGTTGACTTAAATGAAATATTTACTGCTCATCTGCTTCTAAGCTTCAAACTGAAAAAAAGGACCTAGGTTGATCGTTTGTCCTACCATAATTCATGGAGTAAAATGCAGTTTGATTAACTGAACTGAATTAATAAAACTACTGAATTGCATAGCTTAATTCTGGGACCTGATTAAAACTAAAGACAACTATGGATAAAATACCTCAGATTTAGGTCTACGCTTGCAGTAACTGGCGTAATCACCTTTGTTACAGGGCAAAATAATTTATTAGGTTTGTATTTATTTAATTAATCTCTGTCAGTCTTTTGGTAACTATCTTAAAATCTCGGTTGGTTTTTAAGGATCCCACAGCTCTCCTGGTGCAGCACAAGGCTGACATTTGGCCTGAGATGTAGCTTTTCTGGGAGATGTATTCCATATTCCACCGAAGTTAACTTGCTCCTGTGACTGATGGCACTGTGGGGGAAGATGGGGGCACTGGTCCCTCTGCTCATTTGTGCTGGGGACTCTCCGCAGACCCATTTGTATCCTTCAGCAGCCCCGGGCTGGCTGTAATGCCTTCATGCTTCTCCTTCTGTCCCGCTAATAGGCTGCTACTGGAAATGTTTCTTAGACAAGGGTGACATAAACCACTGTATTTTTTAGATAATAGGACATCCACCGATGGAAAACGAAGTGCCCAGTGCTCACAGAGGAAGCCTGGTGGAAGCAGTGATGGATTTTCTGATACGAGTCCGAATCAATTGGCTTCAGTGTTCTCTCAGTAATTTGGAAAGCTGGGCGCTATGCAGAAGACCTCGGATGTAACACACCCCAGATCCGTTACGCTTCACGGGCATCGCTTTTGTGGAATTGCAAAAGAGCACGAATAAATCTTGATGTGGGCAAAATACCCGAAATACAGTAGTATGCCTCTTGGTGTGGTTTGTAAAGGGTAACAGCAGAATCTTGTGCCGTTCCAGGCAAGGCTGAATTTTCAGAGCCTATAGGTTAGGCTGCACGAATATGTCAGAAGCGTCCGGGTGAATTACCGCCTTCCATCAGGCACATTCACACTGGAAGCACCTTTCTCAGAAAAATAGTTACGCCTATGGTAACACTACAGATAGCGGTTTGTATTTTTATTTTGTGAAGAAGTGACTTTACCTTGTAAAACATACTGTCTCCTCCAAGTGCATTCTGCTTGCATTAAAGCACAGAAAGCCCAGAGGAGCTCTGGTTTAGCGTTCTCTCACCCGTTGCCACAGGGTGACTGATTACCCCACGTTCCTTTGGCTGAGACTGTCTGTCCCTCCAGACACAGCTGCCCCCGGGGTGCGCACAGCCTGCCTGGGCAGTGCGGGGTGATGCCCTGGGCGATGGGGTGACCGTAGCTGCCCCTACCCAGGGGCAGGCAGGGGGGCACAGCACGGGCAGTGCGGGGTGATGCCCTGGGCGATGGGGTGACCGTAGCTGCCCCTACCCAGGGGCAGGCAGGGGGGCACAGCACGGCCAGGGCAGAGCTCGGGGGCACCCACATGAGCAGCACAAACCGGGGAAAGCCCCCAACAGCACAGTCAGGGGGTGCGCTGGAGACGAAGCGAGGGGGTGGTAACCAGAGCGTCACTGTCACCGCGGGCACGGGGTGGCAGCTGGGAGGTGTTTGCTGCTTGTGCCACCAGCCTGATGAGGGACTGCACGAGGACTTGTTGCTTCCACCATTAGCTGGGCTAATAAAAGATGCTGCATCCTCTCCCAGCCCTCGAATCCATTAACCGAAGATAATGAGCGATCATTCTCTGGCCAGCTCAAAGCACTCAGTGTTTGAAAGAGGTGTGTGCTAACTGATGTGATGGAAACTAACTGTGGCACTGTAGGACAGGAGAAGATGCCATTTCATGAATAAATGAAATAGATGAGCGATGCTTCCTTAAAAAAAAAAAAAAGGATAAAAATAGAATCTGAGATGTGAAGTTTGAGGCATGAATCTCGCGGGCTCGGGAGATGTGTCCTGGCGAAGCGAACAGATTGTGATTTTGATCAGGATCATTTGCACAGGCGTCCCTGGAAGTCAGAGAATTAATTCACACGGGAAAAGAAAAAAAAAACAAAAAAGAACCTGAATTAACTGAATGGGAAATAACTGGAGGTAATAAGTGCAATGAGTGCATCTTCAGCAGCTGTATGGAGGCATATTTCAGCTGTATATTGTATTTGCCTTAGGAGACATCCCTGAAGAATTTTTACAAATTACAATGATCTGTTTCAATTATTTTTGTTATTTAAGGAAGATATAAATAAATAAATAAATAAATAAAGTTATTATTTCCTCTATTTTTTTTTCCTTGTCTCACGGTTGGAAGTTTTACCAGAGGTTACAAATATAGGTCTTTCCCTGGAGAGGGATCAGACTCCCGCAGCTCCTCTATAAGTCCTGAGCCCAGACTCAGCGCTGCGTGCAGAACTGCCGGGCAGGCAGCTCTGCCTCTGGGGCTGGGGGGGATCAGCAGGGGCTGGAGGCACCCGTGTGCCCCAGGGCTGGACCAGCTTGACCCCACCCGTCCCTGATGGATGCTTGTCTCCCCTGGCCTTTTCCCATAAGAAAGGCGTTCCTGATGTCCCCCAGGAGCCTGCTCCTGTGTTCGGCTGTCCCAGCCACCAGTAAGAGGTTGCTGCCAGCTCACTCGCATCTTCTTGCTGCATCTGAGCCCATGGACTGGGAAGACAGAGCTGCCTCTCCATTTCCATAGCACAGTGCACAGTGCATGCTGCCATCGCCCCTCCTGATACCTTCTCTTTTCCAGCCACAACAAGCACAGATCTTCCATCCTTTCACCGTGGCTCATGTCTCTGGAATCTCTGATTTGTCTTATCTCCTCCTCTGGTACCCAAACTGGCTTAGAAATACACAGACACGGGTAAGGCAAGTAAATATCACAAACCAAAGAAATACTTTAAACTGAGAATGTCAGGAAATGCATTCAAGGAATTGATCCGAGTCAAAGACAAACCATCATAGGAACACTGCATCTGCAATACATCCCACTCCTTCTTTGCGTGGGCCAGGAATAACCTCTCCCCCTTCCCGTGACCAGGGCGATCCGACCTGCCTGGCGCTTGCATGGGGAATCACCTGGACTTCCATCCAAAAATTCTTTCTTTGGGGAAAGTGCAGTTTGGGCAGAATGCAGGTTCTTATGTGTTCAAACAAGGAATCAACAAAAGCTCCAGTAAAAGCAGCCTCAAAATTCCTGCTGATATTCCAGAGAAACTCCTTTAGGTGAACAAACCATTGCTTCCCCGCCATCAACGTTTCTGGTGCTAAGCCTGGCACATCGAGGCACAGCTCACGCCCCATCCAGTCCGGAGCTCACGGCTTCATCCCTCCCCCTAAATCTCTGGGTGAGCTGGCTCAGGGGGCGGCTCTGAGCTCACCTGGAGCAAACGGTGAGCAGAGCTCAGCCCAGAGCTGGGCGGGCGACGGCATCAACCTACAGCAAAGGAGGCAGCGCTTCAAACTCCAATTCACTGAACCGTGGAACGTCAGACATTGCTGATGCTAAAAGCAGCATTTACCTCAAAAACTGACTTCATCCTCTTGCAAAAAGAATCTGTTGGAGGTTACTTAATACATAAACACATCTTTGGCCTCAGATACCCTCACGGCACAGTTTACTGGAGGCTGGGTAACGCTCATTTGCTCCACACCCTTCCCGGGGTGTCCCAGACTGGCTGTCTCAGGCGGGACTGCAGGGACTGCTCCGACCACGTGTGATCACCCTCCTGTTCACACCGGGATGCTTTCATCCAAAAACCCAGGAATCAACATTTTTTTTGCACAGCAGAGGAACCTTTCCACAAGTGACCAGCACTTTCTCACAGTAAGAAGACCCATAATAACTATTTACCGGGAAAAGCCTCATTCAGCTTCCAGTTCAGTGTAATCCAGCTCTGGGCACCTCACTGTGCCTCTAATCCCCCCCTTAACCCTTTTTTTCTCCATTACCATCAAGAGCAAAGTCCTATTTAATTAGTGTTATTATTAGAGGCAATTACATCGAACTCCTTAGAAGTGCTTCATCGCTTGTCTCTCCAGCCCATGCTGGTGCCGAGAAGATACTGAGCTCTCAAAATATTCTTTGTTTTCAGTCTTTAAATAGACCATTGTCTTTAACTTCTAAAACCCTTTGGTGTGGTGATCTTTGTTTTCAAAGCTAGAAATTAAAATTTCCTTGACATCGCCAGTGACCTCATTACATCTTCTCCAGCTCTTTCCAGCAGTTTTTAGCAGAAAGACTTGTTCTGCACAGAGCCGTGCTGTTACTGTGCTGTGATGTACACAGCACAGATATTGGAAAGATAATATAGGACGTTTTATATAAAAATGTAGAAAACTGGCAAGCAGACATCTCAGAACAGTCTTGTTTGTTTTGAGCACATAGATCAAAGTTTACTACAAATAATAAGAACTGGAATGTGACTGAGGTGAGAAACAAATACAAAGACCGTGCTTGCTTACAACACATTTTAAAGAATTCCTCCCATCCCAGCTGATGATAGAGCTCATGACTCCTTTACTGATATAAGTGTTTGTGGGGTCAGGCTGGAACTGGATCACTGAGATAACCCAATGTAAAAAAAAGAATAACTTTTTTTCTTTTCAATTCAGGTCCTTTTATAGGTCTACAAATCTCTGCACCAGCAATATGTCAGTGACACATAAATGGAGGCAGGAATGGGCGCTAAGAGATGAAGTAGGGAGAAGGAAGAAGACTGTAAATAAGCTCTGCCACTGAACAAAATGCTTGCAAAAAGAGTCCCTGAAAAGCGGCAACCAGTCTCTTCAAACAACCAATTCTGTATATGTATTAGTTTTTAAATTAAAGATGTCATTGCTTAACTGAAGCGTTCACTTCTTGCAGGCTCACACTGAAGGGTTTATTTCAGGAAGACAAAGTGAATCCCACGCTGCATCATCATCCCTGCCTTTGCTGGGGCGCGCATCCCTCTTTGCCTGCTGAGCAGCGCGTGCTTACGCTGGGGAAAAGGCAAGACCTTTCTGGGAAGCCTAGGCTTTCTCTGAGATCTGTTTTCTGGAGATTAAGTTTGTATCTGTAATAAACTAGTAAGGTGTTCAACGTTTGTGTGCTCTGGGCACATTTTGGGGTTATGACATTTGAATGACCACGGCATAACTGCACTCTTTACCATATGTAATACATTTACAACTTGCAATTTAATATTCTATTAAAGGCATCAGGTTCACAATTCTCAATAACTGTTGCTGGTATTTCCCTCCCCCCCCCCCCCCCCCTTTAAAATATATCATAAAAGAAAATAGAATTGAAATTAAAACAATGCAGAAGTTATAAAAACCTCTATAAATATATTCAGCATTTCTACGGCTATTGCCTCATTTTACACTTCAGAATTATCTTTGGGTGACAGGAAGCTGAAATCCCGAAATGGTTTAATTAGGCTGAAAATCTTATTTAATAAAGTTCTGCTGAAGAAATATAAGCAAATGTTATTAACATCCACAAGAATCAGACATGTGAAGCCCATGGTGAATTCTGCTTTGCAAATAATAACCATATGTAAGAACATAACTGACAGATGGGAGAATAACTGCAACCAGTTTTTGCATCATTTCTGAGGTTGCCCCAAAGAGTCCCCCCAGCCCCAAAAAGTACTTTTGTAAAGAAATATGTATAGTAAGCCATTCCAGACTGAGTACAATGAACGGCATCCATGTTAACAGGCCACCCAGACACACTCTGCTAAACCAGGCCTGGCTGATGAAAGGCACAGCAAGCTCTAATCTGGAGTCCACAGAAGTATACGGAATGGCAGCAATGCAAACCACTGGAAATTTCAGCAATAAAAAAAAAAAATGCAACCCACCAAAACCCCCAGATGCTTGACTGGATTAAGTGGCTTTTGAAGAGGCTGCCAGCCCCAGTGTTTGTGCACAGCATTGAAAAGAGGACAATGATGCAGTTTAAAGGAATCCTTCACATGAGCAATGCACAGCCCTGGAGCAGAAGAGGACCTGACTGCCAGCCTGAGAGCAAACGGCATGGTCACTTCTCCCAGGATGGGCGAAGTTGTACACCCCAGCGTGGTGCCAAAGAAGCACCAAAGGCAATGGTAGGTAAACAGATGAAACATTTCTTTCATGGTGGTAATGTGACCAATTCAAGAGAACACATTGAAAATGATTTTGTGACTTACAGATAGAAAGATACGGTTTCAATTCTTTTTCCTGAGATGTACCCCCTAACATCGATCTCTCCTGGGGCTCATTTGCCATGTTTTCCCTTCACATTGGTTTTGGAGAGGTTCTTTGGTGTTTCCTTGCCATTGGTGCAGCATCCAAGTATCCAAAAGAGCTTAGCATTGCCTACAAAGTTGGAAGAAACTAAATGAAGTAGGATCAAAATAGAAGAACGAAACGAAGATCCCAGGAACAGAAGCCCATCAGTCAGTGTAGCAAAGGTAAAGAAAGTTCACATGCCACTAGAGTCAACAACCTGCCTGCAACACAACCGGCTATGAAGAAGGTGCAAAATTTACGGGGACTGATGAATTATGCAGAAACATTTGTTCCTTGTCTGCCAGTCTCCTAGAAACCATTTCCAGGCAGAAGCAGTTCAAAAGAGTCTTTGGGCACATCCAGCACAGGTTTATGAAGGCAAATCGTAACCGGCCGATAAAATTGCCTCCTATGGTGAAAAGCTTCTGTGGATGAGAGCAAAGCAGCGCATTGGCACTACCCGTGAGGTTAGTGAGGCTTTTGGCACAACTCACTGCAGGCTTATAAGCCAAGCTGGTGAGATATGGGCTGGGGGGGTGGGTGGAGATGGACGAAACTCCAGGGTCACAGGGCAGTGCTCAGCGGTGTGAAGTCTTCAAAGTTCAGCAAGGAGAAATGCAGTTTTACACCTGGGATGGAATAACCCCATGCAGCAGGACAGCAGAAGATAAGGTCAAGGAGGGATTTAGCTACTGTCTTCAGTTCTCTGAATGGTGGTTAAGGAGAAGACAGAGCCAGACTCTTGCCAGATGTGTGCTGTGAAAGGTAAAGAGACAGCGGACCCAAGCTGCAAGAAGGGAAACATAGAATCATAGAATCACCTCGGTTGGAAAAGACCTTTAAGATCATCAAGTCCAACCTTTAACCTAACCCTGCCATCCCACCACTAAACCCTGGCCCTAAGCACCTCATCCATCCTTCTTTTAAATACCTCCAGGGATGGGGACTCGACCACCTCCCTGGGCAGCCCATTCCAGAGCCTGACAACCCTCTCGGTGAAGAAGTTTTTCCTAATGTCCAACCTAAACCTGCCCTGGCGCAGCTTCAAACCATTCCCCCTCATCCTATCGCCCATTCCCTGGGAGCAGAGACTGACCCCCACCTCGCTACAGCCTCCTTTCAGGCAGTTGTAGAGGGCAATCAGGTCTCCCCTCAGCCCCCCCCAAAATAACCCCAGTTCCCTCAGCCGCTCCTCGTATGACTTGTGTTCCAGACCCCTCCCCAGCTTGGTTGCTCTCCTCTGGACGTGTTCCAGCAATGCAACAGCTTTCTTGTAGTGAGGGGCCCAAAACTGAACACAGCATTCGAGGTGCGGCCTCACCAGCACCGAGTACAGGGGCACCATCACTTCCCTGCTCCTGCTGGCCACACTATTCCTGATACAGGCCAGGATGCCATTGGCCTTCTTGGCCACCTGGGCACACTGCTGGCTCATATTCAGCCGGCTGTCAATCAGTACCCCCAGGTCTTTTCCCACCAGGCAGCTTTCCAGCCACTCTTCCCCACGCCTGGAGCGCTGCATGGGGTTGTTTTGACCAAAGTGCAGGACCCAGCACTTGGCCTTGTTGAACCTCATACAGTTATGACCTGGTTATAAGGAAAACAATGCTTTGCCATGGGAGTAGTTGAGCAAGTTACCCAGCTAGGGACTGTCAGGGTGAGGATTTGTGTGCCACAGTGGCCTACACACTGAGTAAGTTGGATCAAATTCAGAATAAAGTTTTCCCTTGGTCTTCAGGTGGGTTAGATGGAAGGTTAGCAGGGCACAGCAGAAGACTAAAGCTTTCATGGGTTTGAAGGAAGATTGCGCTGAATGCTCAACAGCTTTTCATGGACCTGCCCATGTTGTCTGGTGGCTCTATTCATGTCTCTGTTTCTCTGTACTGTCCTCTGAAAACTCCGTCATTTATTCATAATATTTTTTATCCAAGTTGTAATCTGCAATATTCGGTTAATGGACAGCAACATTTCTGTAAAGCATTCCTTCTAATTTTTTTTCCCACCTAAGCCTTTCCTTGTTTATGTCTGTCCTCTAAGGAGTTCCCTCACGCCCATCCTGCTGGTGCCTGCCACGCTCTCAACACTTTTAGGGGACCTGCAGCTTCTACTATTTTCCATCATTTCTGAAACAGGCATTCAAGGCAAGATTGTCAATCCTGGTGCTGAAGAAACAATAACAGTACAGAGCTGGAAAAATGGGCTTCTCTTAAAACTATTTTTAGAATTTGATGGCCTATATCTTTTGCAGAGTAAACACATTCAGAAAGCTGTAGAGAAGGCCCTATGCATATTTTTTAATCATAAAATAAGATGGAGATACCAGTGGCCATACCAGATTTTGCCACTGTCAATGTTGACTTGAGCACTCTCTCATCTCCTTGGAGTAGAGAGTCAGCTCCTCTCAGTAAACCTCAAGCCTAGGTGTGCAAATAGCATAGGGCTTAAGTTAATAACTGTGTTCGCTTCTATTTGTAGATCTCCCTTCTACGATAATAAGTAGCCACATTCTGTAGCTTCATAAAGAAGATGGAGAAAGAAGAGCACTGAGCAAGCTGAAAGAACTAAAAATAGTGATGGGTGGCTCAGCCTTACCTGCAATTCTTACTACTGCTAAGTATGTCCTTGATTTAAAGAGCTGCTCCTCTGGTTCCCAGGGAATGAGATAAATGGAAGTGATGATAGCAAGGGAAAAAAATACCCTACTGTGTATAACCACACCTGGGATCATCAGTGCTGCTGACCTTAAGGAAAAGCCGTGCACAGGAGGTGAATGGTGCCCATGGGGGACTGTGGAGAGCACTGCCAAGAGAGGGACCTGGACACGGTGAGGTTGAGTTATTCACGTGTGTATGTATATTCATATACATGAACGTGCATTTATATACTTATATGCCATACCATGGGATTAAAAACAAACCCCTAAAGGGCAGTTCTGGCAGTCTGAGTACAGCATAAGGTGAACGATGTGACCCAGGAACCTGCATGAGCTGCAGGGATGAGGTCGTGTGGTGCATGGCACTGCACAAGCCAATTGTCTGTCCGAGAACAAATGAATGCAGACTGGCCAGGAATAAATATAGGCTGGAAATTAAAAGAGAACTTTAATCCTCAGAGTAGTGATGTTATGAGATTACCTGAAATTGCACAGGACTTGATTTGACAACCAGACCGTTGTTGACAGCTCCACACTGCTGCACTTCGTACCTGTACCCAAAAAAATCTGCAAATATTTCCATAAGCCCCAATTCTCCTTCTGAAAAGATGTGCTAAATTCTACAAGGTCTGGCAGCATCTGGTGAAATATGATGTCTGTGGGGCTCTCCGCGAGTCAACTGGCCCAAGGTCTGGAATATGAGGCAAGCAAACTTCAAAAGCAAGAATTGCCAGGATTACAACCTTTCGGAATTTGGGTGAAAGGATAATCAGTTTTCTGACAGCAAAATAAAAATTTCCTATTAAAACAGATGCTTAAAAAACTATGTTTACTCAAAAGGCCAGTTTTCTGTTTAAAGGTACTTTTGCTGGATAGCTCCTGGCTAAGCATACTCTGAAGCTATCAGTCCACCCAGAAGCTGGTTAAAGGCACTGGAGGCTTTGTCTGGACACTACTGGAGAACAGAAATGCTCAGGAGTTAGCTGGCCCTCAGGAAATCACAACATTAGCTAGAAAAATCCTGTCGATTTTGCAGCCTATTTTGAATACAAAGTAGTTCACTAGCTTTTGTGGATGATGCTTGTGGTTACAAATATGTTTTCTTCCCACACTATTATTTCTCCACCATAACCCAAAAAATAGGATGCGTTTTTACTGCTGAAAGTGGAGAATATATCTCATGAGAAGTCAAGGGCCACGTATGAAAAAAAGAAACATCCCAAAAATACCTAGGCTAGAAACAATCCAGAAAAGAGGTTTTGTCTTTTGGGGTTGTTTTTTTTTCCAGCATGCATTAGGTGTGAACTGTGGGTGGCCTTTAGTTGCAGCGCTGTACATGGGATTGGGAAATGCGGTTCAGAACATTATCAATTCTACGGGAAACAGATGGAAATAGGCTGTGAAAAAATACTCTGCAGAGCAGACAAATGGCCTACAAAGTGTGAAAAAAAAAACCCTCAGAAATAACACATTTGTAAGTTCTTCATATTGTTTGATTTATTTACTCGGCAGTTTATATACAATAATGCTAGATATGGCTATAAGAGCTGTTGATGGCTCCTGACAACATTGAAATAATTGACTGATATCAGACTTGGCACTGAAGGAAGCAGCAGTTTGGGCGTAGCTGAGAGTAACCAAATTCTATAGCTGCTCATTTTGGTTTTTCACCTCTTCCATTTCAGTATTATATTTGTGCGTACAAAGTGTTGACCCACACCTAGAACTCACCTATTCGTTACCCCAGGAGTGTGCAGCAGACCTTGTTCTGTTGCTGCGTACTCATCAGAAAAAGATATAGTCCCCACCCAAGGAATCAAAAATCAGAGGAAGCAAAACCCAGTGACATCGGGCAGCAGGAGAGGAGGACCAGAGAGCACTGAAAGAGTGGCCTCAGCACCACGACAGACAAGTTGTCAAAATCAAGACAGAGATAAGGAGGACAGACAGTGACATACACAAGTTGGTGCCAGGAGCAGTACTGGAGCGGGTCAGGTGGAAGAGAATAAACGTGCCTCTGAAAATTTCTCTTGGGGTTAGTGGAGGTTGGTGTCCCCAGCCAGTGGGAGAGGTGTCTGACGGTGAAGACTTGACCCAAACAGCTGAACTCTATTGTTGTTCTCAAAACACATCATTACAATAGAAGTAAAAATCTTGAGGTTTGTGTAGTGTGCCATGATCCAGTTATTGCACTTTGTCATCCACAGTTGTTGAGTCCATCAAACAACCCCAGGCAGGTTTGGGGAAGGAAGGAAGAACAGCAGGGTGCATAAGGCACCTGGCAGCCTTCTTACACACTAACATGACATCTGTCTTTGGGGGAAATTATTAGAGCTTAAAACTGAAATTCCTTACACTAAAGCCACTTAAACAGTGGGGGCCAGAGAGGGCTGTGGTGTGGCAGGGAGAGCTCCGGCTGTTCCTCACCCACCTTAACTCCCTATTTTGATTCCTTGTTTTCAGCAGCCTTTCGGAGGGGGACAAGATGACAGAGTAACCTCTGCAGTCACAGCAGCTGTGTCCAGGAACCTGCCACGGGCACCGTGGGGTGTGTGGTCCATGGGGCTGCATGAATTCCTCCTCGGGCTTTATTGCGGTTTCACAGCCTTTCCTACCCAGGCATCAAGTTCCAAGAGGTGTCACAGGAGCTGATGGCAGGGACAAAGTGATGGTCTGATGCTCTTCGTTAGGTTTTTGGTTTCATTTCTTGCAAAGGGCCTGGGTCCTATTTGATATCTCCAGGTCTGGCTGCAGTACAAAACAGCTGAGACAAGAACACTTTGCCTTGCACAAACTTTACAGCAGTTGTAGCTCCAAGATTTAGTGAAAAAGTTGTCTCCGTATTCCAAGCCTCTTTCCAATGAAGGTAGAGAGGAAAAATGACAGTGTCATTGCTCTCACATTTTAATTTTAGAAGTGTCTTATCTCTTTCATCTCAAACTCAGGGAGAATAAATCAGCTTAGTCCTTCTTCATAAATGCTCCGCACTGATTGCACCATGGAGTCTGCCACTGCCAGCGATGCGGCTCCTAGTCCTCAACCAAGGGCATCTCACCACCTCACGTGGTCCCTGGTTCCAGCCATGAGAAGTGACCCAGCGCTGGCCAGCTCCACCCTGGGGAGGAATCCTGAGAACCTGATAGGACTGGAAATGGTTTTGGCTCACACTGAGCTATCAGGGTGCTGGAAACTGCTGGTTTACTTCTCCTTGGCGTTTATTAATGCAGAGTATTTATTCATCCCTGCAGCAGTAGCAAAAGTTCAAAAACCTATATATATTTTATGAGCAATATTTTTAATGTTTTTTAATAAAACAAGAAAACAAGGCTTCAGTCTGAAACGTCCTTCATTAAGAATCAATGTAAATGGGCAGAAGACTTCAGTGTAATACAAAGAATTTTCCATTAGCATTGAAATAAAGTAATAAGCTACCGTTAGCTGGATTGCTAAAATGACCATTCTTGCAAATAAGAGCAGCAATACAATGCCAAGGAAGAAAAAGATTGCTTGCTTTTCCAGGTAATAAAAAGAAATGTACCACTGCATGCCTAATTGCACTAATGCACCGGTCACCTCTAGTGCAAATGCATGTGGGTGGAAAGCATGATCAGAGCAGGCACAGCTTTGGCTGCACCCTGGCTGCAGAACAGCAGCTAAAGTTACCCCCTGCTCAGACAGATGACATCTCCCCAGGTGAGAAGCCACTGAGAAGGAGCAATTGCTTTCCAGTAGCATCCTCGTCCCAGGCACTGGTCATACTGGTAGGCTGAGGAGCACTGCCTCCAGCCAGCAGAGTGTGGAAAAACCTTCGGGTTGCTCATACTTGCTCAGAAGCCCACACCAGATTGCAAGGCCTCCAGGCACTGCGAGACCATAAAGAAAGCATATGGCCAGTTTTTTATCTGTTTCACAGTCCTGCTCTTGATATAGCTCAGCACATGTGCGCAAGAGAAAAAATAAAAAGAATTTTGCATGAAAACCACTCTTTCTGTACAGGAAAATGTGTGTGAGCGGAGAAAGTACATAAAAATATGTTCTTACAGCACTGTTATTGATAGTGCTAAGCATGATAGATCATTATGGATTGCAAATGCTGACAAAAATAAGCTCCAAATAACCCTTCAATGCAGTAATACTGACAGCAGAGTCAATAGTATCAACCATCCCCCAGCAACGCCCTTCCGCAGCCTGCTGAGACAAATCCCTGACCAATGTTCTCTCTTCCAGCCTGCCTGATGCTGCTGGCCAGGCTGGGCTGCAGGGTTAACTGGACTCCAGCCTGGGTTCGCATTTGGCCAAGGAAAGATGCCTGTTCCTTCTGAGCTGAGAAGGAAAAACAAAAGGTAAAGCACAGAATTGCTGTCTCTGAAGCACAAGTCTAGCAATGGGATGCTGAGAGAAATGCGTCCCTTCAGCCTGGAGAAGGCAAAGGGAGACCCTAGAGAAGATGGAGCCACTCTTTTTGAAGAAGCATGGTGACAGGACAAGAGGCAATAGGCACAAGGTGGAACATGGGGACCTCCCATTAGGTGTAAGGAAAGACTTTTGAAAAATGAGATTAGTCAAATGCTAACAAGACTTGAGAAAAAACAGAAAAGTTGTGGAAACTCTGTCCTTGGAGACATTCAAAACATGACTGGGCAAGGCCCTGAGCAACCCGCTCTTAGTGTCCCAGCTTTGAGCAGCAGGTTGGAGCAGAGACCTCCAGCAGTCCCTTCCCACCCATATTCTGTGACTCTGGTTTTGCTGTGCTCTCAGAACCAGAGAAAAACTTGCGCTGGAAGATACCTCTGGAGATCTCTGATCCACTCCCCAGCTCTGGTTAGCCTCAGAGTTAGATCAGAATGTTCAGGATCTTTTATCTTCTGAGCTGTGGGTATCTCCAAGGGTGGAGATCTCACATGCTTGGCTGCCGAGGTCGGACAACGAGAGAAGTCATCAGAAAAGTGGAGGTGACTTCACCCTGGGCCAGCTGAGGCTCCTCCTGGGTCTTTCAGTCAGTTAGCAAATGCTCTACTCTCCTGAAACTAATGAAAATTTATCTGTAGCCTCTAAGTTGACCTGAGAGACCCCCCCCGTCCTGGCCCCAGCACAGTCACTGTAGATTCATAACACAGCTTTGTCGTTAAGAGGTTGTCTCCTCAAAACGTTAGACGACTGACCTAGGTTTCCAAATGGCTTCAGGGTAAAGCCTTCCTCCTCTGTGGCGAAGACACCCTTCTTGCTGACACAGCACCTCTCCCCGTGGGAGGTGGAAACTACTTCTCTGGGAACTGCCCCTCTCTCATGCAGGTAAAATGTGTTGTTCGGCCCCAATCTGTTCCTCCTGCTTCCCTCTGCTCCTGCCACTGGGTGCATCTTTCTTGTGTTCCTCCATCTTCCTCTCCTGGATGATGAAGTTCACCAGAGGGAAAATTTCCCTTGTCCTGAGCTAACCAGGCACTGCTTAACTCTTCGGCAATTACAAAAAGATGACTCCTGTAATACCAAACCCATGTCACTGCCAACTACTGAGTTAATGAGAGGTTGAAGGAGAGTGAAACAAACTGCAACTGGGGCCTGCTCTAAAGCCGATGGGATTTAATTATTTTCTCCAGCCAATACAATTATAATGGTTCCGAACACTGGACTCCATTATTCCAGGGCAAATCTGGGAAGTCTCTGCTGCTTTATCCAACATGGTTTCAAATTCCCTCCTGGAGCACTTCAGCATCCTCTCCACTGTCCCTGTGAGCATCCTTCATCGGGGGCATCCACCATCCCCTGGTCTCACAGCCTGCCTGGGGGGGACAGGGCTGCTGGGAGTGGGGACCAGGCACAGCAGAGAGGGGAGAGGGTTCACAATCCTGCCCCCAAGCAAAACCCTGCTCCCATCACCTCCGTGGAAGAGGTCGTGTCTCACGATCCCAGCCAGCGACTAGCAGGTCTGACACTTCTCCAGCAGCCACGTTGCCACAAATGAATTCACTTAATTTGTATTCAGAGTCACCCTCTGGAAACAAGCAGTCAGCTGTTTTACTTTGATTCGTTGCCTCCGTAGCAATTTTGACATTAAAACTACACAATGATTAGTGTTTTCTGTACAGCGTACAGGTGGTGTAACGTGGTCTCTTGATGCAGCACCATGCAACAAGAAATAAGATGGGAAAAAGGAGAGGAAGCAAAACTATGAAAACGCCTCAAAAGGATGAGTGGGAGGGATTAATCCTTCTCCTTAGAACCAAGCTGATTTCTTAGCTTTATTATTAGCAACACAAAGTAGCTGTGCACTCTGTAAAACATTGCCTGTCAAGTAACATTGGGAAAAACCACAGTCCCTGTACGCTGATGAGGGATTTTCGCTCCTACAAAATAATGTTGTTTTTCTGTTGGCAGGAGTGAGCAACAAAGTGAATGTTTTAATGGAAAAAAAAATAGCAGAAGATTATTTATTACCAGTCCTATTAATGAAGTTAGTTAAAAAAAACAGTGTTGGCATTTAGCCCAGTGTTTCATAGATACAGGGGCACTGCCAGATATCTATGGGTGTTGGATAAACCTTGCAAGTCTCACAACGCTCAACCGACCCACCGGGCTTTGAACATCTCCAAGGTTGGAGAATCCACATCATCTCTGGTCAGCCTGCTCCAGCGTTTGACCTCTCTCATGGTAAAAGTGTCTCTTATGTTTAAGTGGAATTTCCTGCATTTCAGTGCATGCCCATTGCCCCTCGTCCTGTCACTGGACACCACTGAGAAGAGCCTGGCTCCGTCTTCTCCACACCCCCTCACCAGGTGTTTATCCACATGGATAAGATCCCCCTGAGCCTGTTCTTCTCCAGCCTGAGCAGTCCCAGCTCTCTCAGCCTCTCCTCATGTCCGAGGTTCTCCACTCCATCATCTTTGTGGCTCTTTACTGGACTCTCTCCAGTGAGTCCATCTCTCTTCTGTACTGGGGAGCCCAGAGCTGGAACTGGTGCCGTGCTGCACCAGTGCAGAGGGGCAGAACACCCTCCCTGGACCTGCCGGCCACGGTCTGCCTGGTGCAGCCCAGGAGGCTGGTGGCCATCTTTGCCATCATATAATTTCAAATGGTTCGGTCTCATTGTCTCTATAACATCCAACACAGTCTGCCAGTTCACCGCTCTTCAACGGCGTGATGTTTCATTGGTAACTCCTCTGTACTGTTATTCATTATGGAGACGACTTTTATATCTGGCATCCAGATGCCTTCTATGTGCAAGTTCCTGCCTATAAGTTCTGGAAATTAATGTTGTGTATAATAATACACTTTGCAATAAGCTTGTGACCTTTGCTATGAAAGTGCACTTTGATTACTTGGCTTTTCCAACTGTCCCATGTTTACACACCACATCCCTCTAACCTTTGGGGACCGGACAAAGTGGCTGCTAAAACAAAATACAGAATACTGAAAAGGTCACGAGCGAAGCATGGTCAAATACTACCCTCGTCTGAATACATCAAATAAGCGCTCTTAGTTAGAAGAGTTCATTTTCACAGCAGAGTGAAACAGTGAGGAACTGCAGATCCATTCACACGGCAGAGCCTGTGTGTGAGGAGTGAGAAATGCGCTTCTGCTTGTCTCGTCTTCAGGAACGCAGCCCCATCAAACTCCATAAGACCAACGTAGGTGTAACACGCACCCAGTGACAGCTGAGAGAGGAATTAATATACCAGCAATAAAGCCCAGAGTCATGTGCAGCTAGCTGTATGCGATTACATTTCATGGGAAAGCTCTTTGCATCAAATCTTCCCCTGAACAGCAACTCTATGTAGGATGCATCTTTTAACTACCTGAACGTGAGCCGAATAGAGGGGAATTCGGGCTGTTCAGGAACCCTCTATCAACCTGTAGGTGACAAGATGTGCTCATAAATTACACTGCCATACTGGGAGACTGCTCCTCAACCTACCAGAAAATACAGCCAACAGCCATAGACAGCGCGTGGCGTGGTTTACAGCCGCTGAAGCCTTTACAGTTGGGGCTTCATGGTGCTACATTGCTCACATCTCCCTTTTCTTTATGTCTTATATTGTACAAAGGAGCCTCAAGCAACTGAACAGTTCCTCTTGTAACCTCTCTCTAGGAATATTTCATGTTCGAAAATGTTTCCGTCTGTTCCCGGGCTCCCTGGATTGGGGTGCTGGGCACATCTTTGCATTGCATCACAGAGGGGTCAACCTCTATCCCTGGAGACAGTCAGAAGCCATCGGGACACGGTCCTGGGCAATGGATCTAGGTGGCCCCGCTTGAGCAGGGAGATGGGTGCAGGTGGCCTCCAGAAATCTCTGCCTACCTCAGCATTGCCTATTTTTCACACGCATGCAACGTCCACCTTGGCAAAGTCTGGTGGCTGCCATCTGGTGCTCAGGTTGTCTGCAAAACAGGCGGTGTGGCAAATGCACAGGGAACTCAGCACGTGGCGCCCCTACCATGTTCTTACAGCCAATCGTGCTGACCTCGTGGAAGGAGGAAAGAATGACAACAAATGCACTCCACAAGAAAAACCAAGAATATCCAGTACACAATATTTTTTAAAATGTAGTGACAATACCTCTTTTTTCCTAGAGGCAGGAAGCTTCCTTAGAGAGCAAGGTGAGCTTATCAGCCTATCGTTACTGGCATTTTGCACAAGAAGTGCTTTTCAGGTTCAGAGCCCTGGTTTGGCTCTTTGCAGGCTGCCATGGGAAACAGCGAGGTGGCTGAAAGCCTGTAATTAGCGTAATGAATCTGTGGGTCTGCAAATACTGTTGGAATAGAGCTAGTTGAAAAATGGGGGGGTTTCCCTATAGCCAAGTTCTCCCCTACAGGAGAGGTACGTATTATTTTTTTTCCTTGGCAAAAAAAGTCACCCCACATTATACAGGCATGGCAACAGCTCCTGCTTTCTCCTTCCCCATTCTTGCTGAAGCTTTCTTCCAGTTTCAACAGTAATTAAAAATTACAGGCTTGTTTTCTCTCATTTAAAAAAATATAAAATGAGATCCACTTTTCCCCATTCTTTTCAATTCAAAAGAATAGAAATGGGAAAAGCTGAGCGGTCCCCCACCAAATTTTGCTTTTATTTTTCAAAAAATGAGAAGAGTAATGAAAAACAAAAACTCATAAATCACAACTTTTCCATTAAAAATATTTTGACAGATCTACTCATCACCCCCGAGTTCTTCAGAACTGGAGGTAAAGGTGGATATTCAGGCTACGTTTTATTACTTCAGCCTCTGTTGGCCTTTTTCAATATATCTTGTTCTTTTTTCATCTTTCCTCCACAAAAGGCTGCTTTGCCATTGTACCTTTAATGCAGTTTCTTTCAGTAACTGCCAGCCTGCCCGCACTGTTTTTCCTCCTCACATTTGTTCCCAGGGCTTTATACCCTCCTGCTCCCCGAGCCTGCTGAAATCAGAGGGTTTTTGCTTTCTTTAAGCCTATCGTCTCTTTTCTGGCACTCTCATTACATCCCTTTGTTGGAATACTAAACTCCACCACTCGATATGTGTGTGTCTCTCCCTTGCCCACGATACCTTCCACCCTTCAGATCTTCACCCAGCCCTCCCGTAACAGCCGGGCATGAAGCTACAGCTGCCCATGCTGATGGCAAAGCCTTCCTCCTCTGGAGTGAAAAATGTTATCCCTGGCATTTCTCAAGAACGCCATGAACTGAAGTCCTGTCATTTTCTATTTACAGGTGCAGCTTGGTGTAACCCACAGATTGCACGAACGTTCACCAGGGCAGGTTTAGGTTGGCCATTGGGAACAATTCCTTCCCCAAAGGGCTGTCAGGGGCTGGAAGGGGCTGCCCAGGGAAGGGGTCGAGTCCCCAGCCCTGGGGGGATTTAACAGCTGGACAGAGGCGGTGCTGAGGGCCAGGGTTTGGGGGTGGGATGGCAGGGAACGCTTGGGCTCGGGGAGCTTAAAGGGCTTTTCCCACCCAAACAATTCTATGATTCCTATTAATTGTTCAGCAAATAAAAACCCAGCTCCCTTCCCAGTACCAGAGCCCCTACATGAACACATTTGTGATCTTTCCTCTTTTATTTACCCACAAACATTCAACAGTTTCCCATACTACCACTTTCTAGACTGGTGGAACAGAGAGACACTCATCCTCCTTTATTTCCATGTCTATTTAGGGGACAGATTATAACCTCTCACATCCCAAACTGTCTCTGGCAGTTCCATCTGAAGTGCCCCCTCAGGCTGACCAAGCCCCCTTCTGGCTTCATCCTCCCCACCCGCTCCCAGCGGACACTGTGCAGAGCTCCTCACGGTTGGTAGCCTGTGCTCCTCCTTTTCCTCTCTCCTATGAACGTAAGAATTTCCCTTTCTCAGTCCAGACTGAAGTTCATCAGAAGAGTTAGTCAGTAAAAAGAGCCCAAGCCCTTTACCTTTGGAGATTTTTCAATCATGATTGTCTGTGCAAACAGGATCTGCAGCAAGAGTCACCAGTCCGCCTTTATCTTGCTTTTAACTTTTTCATGCATCCTACCGTGATGTTTTCAGATAGCTGGTGGCAGATAGGTAATTCTGCCTCTCATCAGGATTATCAGTTTCATCATTGGATAGTCCTGTAATTTCTGGTTTCTTGGGGACTGAGGCTAGCTCTGCATTGAAGCCCCTTTCCCAGAGGGGATGTTTCACCTACCATGCCACAGAATGCTCCAACAGCAGCATTTCTGCCGGTGTACCTTACTCATGCTTCTCTGGGTAGGACCATCGCGTACTCTACAAACTGCAGCCCAGCTGACGCAGTCGTGCCCCCAGCCCCAGCTGCCCAGCCTTGCTCAAGCTGTGCCAGAAACCCTGTTCCTTTCCCTCTGGTTCCCCGGGGAGTGTGGTCAGGCACAACCCTTCACCGCAGGAGGAAGCCGCTCCATTGCTTCCATCAGTTTTACCCACAGAGGCACCCAACGCAACAGCGTCTAGTCTACTAGCAGAGTTTAATACTCCCTTCCCGCCTCAAAAATGGCTATGGGTCAGGGGGGCTGTTTATGCTGACTTAAAGCTTTTTGTCAGTCGGAATATTTGTATTCAGTATTTCAATGGGCACAACCTGAAGCAGAAGAGGTTCCAGTTGAATGTGAGGAAGAACTTGTTGACTTGGAGGGTGCCCGAACCCTGGCCCAGGCTGCCCAGGGGGGCTGTGGAGTCTCCTTCTCTGGAGATCTTCAACCCCCGCCTGGCCGCTGTGCTGTGCCCCCTGCTCTGGGTGAGCCTGCTTGGGCAGGGGGGTGGCACTGGGGGAGCTCCCGAGGGCCCTGTCAGCCCCGGCCAGGCTGGGATTTCCTCTCATTTCAGACCAGTTGTATATTGTGGCATTGAAGGCAAGTGGCAGAGAAGGCAGGGACCCTATGTTCCTGCACAGGCACCATCAGAGTGATCCCATTGCTATTTATCCCTTTTCTCATTGGTCCCAAACCAAAGTCTCCACACCTGCAGATCCTATCCTTATCCTCCACACCTGCAGATCCTATCCTTATCCTCCACACCTGCAGATCCTATCCTTATCCTCCACACCTGCAGATCCTGTACTTACTCCCACAACATTATATCTCTAAAGTTTGCTTTCTTTACAGATTTGTTTAAATGTACCTAAGTGATACATACACACACTACATTCATATACACACGGGTACAGATTTATTTTCTGTATAATGGATACATATGTATATGGATATTGTGTGTGTATAATATGCATTCTTGATTAAAATATGTGGGCACCAGAATTCCGTATAATTACTTTTTAAATGACAGCGGACACAGAAGCATAGGCAAATGATACTCTCAAACATCTCCTTTTTATCCTGGCTTGGTTGCAGGAAGGTAACCGAGGGCAAAATCCTTCTAAAGTCCCTCTCAAGAGTACAAAATGAGATTAACTGGTTGCACGCAGTTCCAGTACAGCAACATACACACACTGATCATGGAATATACAAGAAGCAAACAAGTAGTAGAACAGGTTAAAGGCGGCATTAGGCTACTGTATATTGATTTCTTCGTTAAGAGAGCTTTTTAGATGTTTAAATTTTGATTATTTTTTTTTTTACACAGTTATTTGACTCCTCTGTGCCAAATCTGAGTATGACACTTTTTGCGTAATGTTTTCTGTGCTTTTAATTTAACAGAGACTCAAAGCATTATAATAAATACCCAGTGTAATCTTGCTTAGGCACCACAGTTGGATGATTTCATTGTTAAATTCCAAAGAAAACACATGTAACAGCTGAAATACATACCCAGCTTCCCTTAACATAAAAGGCAACCATCCTGTGTTCTGTTGGGAAATCTTTCTCAGCCTGATGACCGAAAACAGTGCCCCTGCCTCATAATAAAGCATGATTGTGCCAGAATACAGGTTCATTTAAGCCAGAAAAGGTACGGAATCATCCTGCAGGAATGCCAAATGCCCTTAACTCAGTGGCACCTCTCGGCATTCAGGCAGACCCCTCTGTCGGAGGGGCTTTGCGCCGCTCCCAGCACGTGCCACGAGTTTCTTGCGCTGGAGAGAAGTCAGCCTGGCTCGATGTATCTTACTGTGTTTCAGAAACGGAGGTAGCAGCTGGGAGATTTGCTTTTTCAGCTTGAACCATGTCAGCCCTTTTCTCCTTTTCTAACTTTACAAGAGACTGCCGCTCCTGAAAATTGGCTGGAGGCCATGGCATACATGGCATACCATGGATGTCCGTTAGTTCTGCTAAGTTATGATGGAAGGGAAGCCTGAGTGGAGGCTCTGTTTCTGATAATACTTCAGCTTACGCTGTCTAGACTTGCTTGCAAATAAACTAGGTCTGCTAAAATGAACTTCAGCAGATATATTGAGAGAAAAAAAGAAAAAAATCAGATCACAAAGCTGCCAAGGAGCATTTCCTACCCCAAAGCAGAGGAAATCCAGGAGAAGATAAGCTAGATATGTTTTTCTTAGACTTCACACACTAAGGAAGCCACATGAAAAATGAGAGAATCAAATAACTCGTGGGAAAAAATACAATGGATGTCCATGCTCAAAGACCCATGGGTCAGGGGACATTAGGTACTGCTAACAAAGGGAATGAGAAATACAATATCAGGGACCTCCAGCAGTGTCAGTTCAGTAGCCGATGGAGTAAGAAAGCTTCCAGCAGAAGGCAACTGGTAAGCAAATTGGTAACAACAACAATCACTGATCAGGCAACTAGTACAATTAATAGAAGAAAGAAGTGGTCACATCTCTTCCCCCTTTAAAAAAGGGGGAGTAATGGGAAGGACTGAAAAACTGGAGAAATCTCAGAATTATTAGTGATTATAGTTAACGATCACTAATTTTTGCTTTGCACCTGTGGCGGTGCAAAGTACTGGAAGAGAGGGAAAGGGTCAATGTTATGCAGATCTTCAGCAATAGAAAAAAAAAAGGAGGTAAAAATCAGTGAAATTAGTTTTACTCACAGAAAAACTGTGAAGGAAGTCAGCATGATAAACTAGAAACAGCTTGGGTTTAATGAATCACATCAAACCAGTCTACTTTTTTATCTGTAAGACAGTAACGATCTCATGATTTCTAATGAAGAGCCAGCTGATACAGTTTCCCGAGCCTTACAACAGTCAAAATACCTCACAGAGTGTTCTCCTAGGCAAAGGAGAGAAGCACAGTCTAAAATAAATCATTAAATTTTTTAAAGGTATACAGCATACTCTGTTTTGTAAAACAATAGTAACACAAGACAGGTGCAAGCCTGCTTGGAAATGATACAGGTAGAAGGGTTATTAACATTTATTGCCAAGAAGGGGGGACGCATCTGCAAGGGTTGGCCAAATGCAGTATTTCAAGAGCCTGGCTGACATCTCCTAAAATCATAGAACCATTTAGGTTGGAAAAGACCCTTACGATCATTGAGTCCAACCGTAAAATCACTGCATCAACACGAGATGTATGGCAAATGTACTGGAGAACAGCCCGAGTTAGGAACAGCTTTGCCATAGTAGGTGGACTGGAAATGTAGGAAGCCACCAGTTGATAAGTGCTGCAAGTACCATATGTAGGCAGGAGCAATCTCTGCTTATGCACAGCACAGAAAAGGACATGGGGTTTATCTGAGACAGACTGAATCAAGACCGTGCAGCTGTGAAAAATGGTCTCTGAAGAGAGGTCTTACCTGTAAGATGCACAAAGTAAATCCTCCACTCCAACCAGCATTGGGAAGGTATCGGCCGGCACATTGTGACCAGTTTGTGGTCTTCAAGGAAGAGGTTGATCAAACACAGCCTGTGAGCAAACACAAAAGCCTTCTCAAAAAAAAGAACCCCAACAACTGGAAAATCTTACCTTTGAGGAGAGACTTGGAACAATAAGCATGAAGAAGTTTCAAGGGGACATGGTTAATGATCTTCAGCTGCATAAAAGGCTCGCAAGAAACATCAAATAATCAGTTTTCTATGTTCATCATGGATAGGGCAAGCGTAACAAAGGTAAACTCAGGCAGGAAACATGCAGATAAACTTTCTAATGCTGGTAATGAAGCAGAGTGGAGTAGGTTGCCTAGGGAGGTCTGCAGAGCTTTCACTACTTGGGCCAAGAACAAGCTCTGCCCCAGGAACAATACAACTAGAGCTGATCCTGGCCTGGGGCCCAGGGTGTCCTACATGCCTCCTGTGTCTTCTGTGTTGCATATTGAAGTGCCAAACAGATTGAAATGTTTCCTGGCAGTTCAGGCTTAGAGTGAACAACGGGTTTGCTTCCCCAGTAGAACTGATTGCAGCAGTTAAAGCAGCCACCATGGGAAGCTCTCCTTAGCAAAGTTAATGTTCAACCTTACCATTGTCAGTTTTCCATTGGCAAAGTATAGAAAACTCTTCAAAGGCTGACACGCTGTTGTCTTGTAGCGTAGAGCAGACACTGGCAGCTTTTGAACCCGACCTCTGCAAGTTTATCTCACCCATCAACTGACAGTACCTTGTCTGTACTGGCAAGGGCCGCCTGCCCCTAAGGGCAACCCAGGGCAGGGAGTCCCTCACCCACCCAGGCAGAACCCCACAGGGGCCAACCACAGCTGGTGAGAGGGTCCATCAACAGCTCCAGGCATGGCAAGGAACAAAACATGTGTAGAGTCTAGCCAGGAGCAAAAGAAGATGGAGCTGGAGACAGGATTAGAGACAAGGCTGCAGTATGGATCCAAAGCCCACCCATGAGGCAGGGACACCTACAGCACAGATTAGGGAAGGTCTGAGTGCCTAGACCAAGGCTTAAATGGAGCTACCAGCCCAGGGGAAGAGGGTGTGGGTGGCCAGGTGAGGCTCATGGGGGCAATCAAGGTCTATTAGTGCACTTGAAGCCCTGATGCAGAGGAGCAGTCCTGAATTCTGAGCTTCTGGGTGTGAGGATTTTTGTAACATGCGCTTGCAGGATTTGGGTCCTCTAGACACCACTGCAATGGCATGTAGCTACGCTCCTGTTTATCTCCTGGGAAAAGCCAACTGCTGCAGCTTTGATGATGACAGCTAAAGCACAAACAGATTTACTGTGGTGATCTCAAGGGTTTCTAACGCTCAGCTCACAGCAGTGGACTCACAATTGCCCTGGGGCGGCGCATCCCGTTGATGCACAGGAGTTTATTAAAATCCTTGATCTTTAGAGCACGTTTGTGGTGTGGAATTAACAAGATCTCTGGTATCCATAGGAAAACATAACCGATGATGTCCTGAAACTTCCACAGCATCCCTTTAAGCTGCTAAGCCCTTTGCTATGGCATTCACGTGCTGGCTCTGTGGAGTTTGAAGCACAGAGGAAGATCAAACCTGTCTAAGCCACTGATTCATGGAGAGATAGCTAAGGTGAAGCCACGCAGTTGGGTACACTATTAGACCTATCCATACAGCAACGTACTGACACCCTGAAATCTGTAGTTTATTTAATGCTTGGCATTTAAAAAAAACCCCTATGAATAGCTCATTAGTCTCTTCTGTTCATCAGCTAGGGGGGTTGGATGTCTGTTGGTATGGAAAAAGGAAGCCCATGAAATGAAAAATGCTCTTTCTGATGGCCAAATAGTCTTGCAGATACAGGAAGCAACTGATTTATTCTGCTACGGTATCTATGCCAGATAAGATATGAAGAATAAGTTTGCATGTCTATTTGTGTGCATCCGTAGAAGTCTATAGAGATACTTGTGTTGGCACTGGGAGCCACCAGACTGAGAAGGACTCCAGCAACAGGAAACTGTCCGTGTTGAGACTGTGATTAAAGACCAAATCCGGAAGCAGAAAATTATTTTCGGTCTGACCCTCCCTGCCAACACCTTTGTCTTCCTGGATTAAAACTATAAATGCTCCCTCCACGGTTGTGCTTAATTTAGATGGTGATACAGTCTGTGGTGTCAAGATTTTTATCTTAAAACACTATGGATATATTAAGTAATTAGGTCATGACATGACAAGGGGAGGTGAAAGCACAAATCAATTTTTTTTCAGTGAGAGTTGTCTCTGAAGAACATTAGCTCACCGTTTGTAAAGCTGAATACCTGTAAATCTTTGTGGGGCCACAAGCCGCACGCTACAGCCTAGCTGCAAGGTCAAAGGAGTTTGAATTGCCCAATGCACTGAGCTGTTGGAGAAGGATCACTGGAATTTACTGATGTGAGTTACACTATTCCCTCATGGGGAAGTCCATTTGTTATCTACAACTGAAGAAAACTGATGTGGCATGTGGCCATATTTTCACATTTCATGGAATAAACCGGGATGTTGCTGGAACGAAGCAAAATTCTGAGTCCAGTGGTTCTTGCTGAGCTGTGGTGACTGTGCTGGGCTGGCCACCTTAACGGCACATCTTGTGAGGGAATACATTCCGACAGCATTTATCCCTGGTTTGGGGTTTTTTTCAGTTATTTTAATTAAAGTGAAAATTTGTTCAACGGCATTTCCTTTCAGCAGCATCTAAATTTTTTAAACTTTGGTGCCTCAGACTAGGCACCTGAGTGAAGCAACGGATGAATCGCATGGTTGTGAATTAAGGAACATGAATTTAAAGGTATTTAACATGAGATTTCTTGCCTATGAGTGGAAGCACCACACACCTGAGAGGAACCTCCATGCCTGGTCCTTTATGCAGAGTGTAGCCACTGTCTGCATCTTAATACAGAAGCAAGGGGACAGCCAGCCTGGTGGGCCCCACAATAGAGCTGGTGAAAATTCCATAATGACAGACTGGGGCTGGGGCACAGGGGCTCTTCTGCAAGGACAGAGTGTTGTTACCTTGTCAAGGCCATTTTCAATGGTAGAGAATTTACCCTGTTGCAGATCCCATGGTTCCTATCGTTAATTGTCCTCATCGTTGGAAATGTGCTGAAAGGACCTGCGCCTCATTTCTAGACAGACCCTTTCCTGCTTGCAGCCTCCACACCTTTCATCGGGCTGGCCATTCAAATACTCATTTGCAAATATTGCCCCCAACCGCTGATTTCCTCTGATTATACATGCTGAGACTTAGACTTGAGTCCCTTCCCTCCCTCCTCTGTCTTAGGTTAAAAACCATGTAGAGTTTTCTAAAACTGTGTCATGGTTATGGTTGCCTTTTCCCCCATTCTTACTGGAGCCAGGACACAACTTTTTCCACAGTGGTTCAGTAACCATCTCTGATAATCCCCATAAATCAGTAAAACCAGGGTCTGGCTTTTACTTACTATATTTTTTCTCCAACATTCTTTTTTCTCCCTGCTCACAGAATCATTTTGGGCACTCGTGGTCTCTTTGGACCTACTGTTTTCCAAAAGACAGGGTGGAAAACAAAGCTGTTCCCTACACACAAGGCTCTTGGCTTCCTGGCTTTCTGCTCAGCTGAATTACAAAGAATACTTTCAAACAGTTGGATATGCCGCATTCTGTGTAACTTTTAATTGGAGACTGTTGTAAAGTGTATTTTCAGAAAAAAAGTTAGGAATGCAATTAAACATATTCAAATAAAAATTCTGTGCCAGGCCCTGAGGTCCTTTACTTTGATTTATTAATGTAACACTGCTCACCCACTGCATATGGTTGAGCAGCACTTTGTTGGAACAATAACTGTTTAATAATGGGTGACTACTGGCCTTGCCCGAGCTTCCACTTCCCTGGGAATTGCATATGGGCTCCTCCCAAGGCTGAACTTGGCCCTGAGTATATGGGGGACAACCAAAAACCAAATATGCCTTCCCAAGCATGAGGAAAGTACTCAAAAGAAATCAAAGGCTTCTTCATTTGGCAATATCACTTTAGTGAAGGGCTTTTTATTAGCAAGATGAATTTGCCTTTTTTTCTCTCCTTCTTTTCAAAGAAATACTTGGAAGAATTACCAAAACCCTTTGTTACACGTTGTTCAATTTATTCACTTTCTTAAATTAAAGTGAAGCTGGAACAAATCAGGTGACATGTAAAGCTTTAGTTTTAGTAGATTCCTGCCAAAATGCTGTTGTTAAAAATAAGAAAGCTTTCCAGGTGGACATTACGGGAATGGATATTATTGTCTGTAGAGACAATAATACAGTCCATAAGGCAGCTTCTGCCCTTTGCCAACCATTGTGGTAAACATTTTCTAGTGAACAAGTCTGTACGGGTGTCTCTGCTGTCATAATAACAATCCTTGGTGGGTGATTCTGTAGAAGGTTTATTATCAAGTTCCTGCCTACATTAAAGTTGATGACAGTTACTGAGGTTTCTGTAAGCATCTCCTATGTCCTGGGATGTATTCTCCTGTGCACAGTTTCCATTTGGATTTTTCCTGATACCAAGCTGAGAAAGAAAATGCATGAAAGGATAGCTTACGTTAATTGGGTGAAGAGTTTGCTCAAAACACTCAGTAGTATCTTTTATTTTTCAGGCACAGAAAATGGCTGAATGGGAGGTTATTACTTTTTTTTATTAAATCAATGCACATTTAGAAGCACTGCTTGACATTCAAATATTTGTATGGAATTAGGAGAAAGTGCTACAGCAAAATGTGTAAATGCTGCACTGCCTCTATTTACAATGCCAGAATTCATGCACATTAAGAAAACTCATCCTATGTCCTTATGGGCTACATAGATCAGCTCTGGAGAATGCATATTCCAGGGCCAATAATAAGTTACATTAGATAAGAGAGTTTAAAAACCCAGCCTGAGAGCGCGTTCCTGAGCGCTGTATGCAGAAATCACACACGCCATGTGCAATGCCCACGCGTGAGCAACGCCAACCTGCCCAGCCTGCAGCTTCCCCTGTCACCAGGCACAGCCAGCACCGAGGTGTGGGGGGTTTGGGCACGCGATGGCATTTGCACTCACGGGTCAGCAGTTTGAGCACATACTCACACCAACACTAAAGGGCAGGTCTGAAGCGTGGAGGTTCAGCGTGATGGGCCAGGGCTGGGGTGGAGCCATGCGCCAGCATCTTCCTCGTCTTCCCCTGTCTCTGCAATCCTTTGACAGTATCTGACAGCTCCTGCTTGCTGCCTGGGGGTCCTTTGGGACTGGGGCTGAGCCACTTGTGCCGGGGATCCTGGGACATTTCCCCTTCTTTCAAGGGCCACTGGCCCGTGTCGTGGCTGGCCCGTGGCTGAGGTGGTGTGTTTGGTAATTCAGATAAATGCTGCGCATTTCACGGGGGTGTTAGGAAGATGTGGGCTTGTCTGTTTGTACACCGCACCGTGCCATCAATGATTTCAGCAACAGCAACACTGAAATGAGTTAAATTCTGTTCTGATCTGGCACCTCTGACCTGTTAAAATAACTGTCGAGAACGCTGCATCCAAATGAGGACACTGCTGTTGTGTTGCCTCTGGCCATTATTGGCACAAAGAAAAAGTGACATTTCATGCTCTTCAACTGAGGCTCTGTTTTTGGGGAATGGCAGTCCTGCTCTCCTACCCGAAAACTAAAAAAAGGATCTGCCAGCCTGTCTACTATCCTACATGCCCACATGCACTCTGACAGCATGGAGCTCAGAGACTTGTTGCCCCGTGGCCTCTGGATGCTGTGGTCCATGGTCCCAGCACTCTGCCCAGTTTGTGGTCTGGCCCAGTAGAAAACATGAGCCATGGAAACTGTTCTTCTTGCTCACTCCAAACACATAGATGCTTCTGATTTTCACGGGGACATTCTGAACCAGTGCTCTGACCAGGGTGGTTTCTCAGCTCTGACAGAGAAGGAAATTTCCAAACACAGAAGCCAAGAACAGATGCAATGGATAGGCTTTCATGTGCCAACATCCATGTCAAATGTACCGCAGAAGGTTATGGTGACAAGGAATAGCATCACCCATTTATTGCCATTCCACTAAGGGCTTCTAGCGACCACTGATGCACTTGCTAGAGACAGGCCTGGTTGAGCCATCAGAAAGCTGAGCAGACGATTGCTATTCCCGTGTGAGGCTGGAAAAAGGACAAGAGAAAATGTGGTTTGCATTTGAAAAACCAAATAGAAACACTTGAAAGCTGAGATGCTGGCAGAGTTAGAAGTTCTACCCCTTGAGGGGTTAAAACCATCTGAAGCAGATCTTCGGAAAGGCACACAAACCTTGGAAGGGAATCTGTAACTCATGTCACGACGGAGAGAGAAAGTAAAAAGAAAAGTGAAAAAGTGGCAGGACTTAAAATAAGCAAACAGAAGAAGAGAAGAAGAACACTAACGAATAAACCCATCTCCCAGCGCTAAATGTATGCGCTACCTTTCTCATTTCTTAAAGCTAAACATTTTGCAAAGGCCTTCAAAGTTTCCGTAATCTTTACAGTGCCAATCTCTTCTCAGATAATTCACCTCAAGAGACATGGACAAGGTGTTATACTGATTTCTCTCTAACTTGCTATCAATAGCTCAAGTTTTTGCAATTAACTAATTATATAGAAAATTAACCTGCTCACCTGAAAAGAACAGAAGACTTCAGATTTGGCTCATTAATATCATCATGTTTTCTGAAGGAAATTGTGCTGCGAAGATTAAATGGAATTCATAAGGGAAGAACCAGTTCCGTTAAATAATTAACTTAATAAGTATCAGGCTCCCATGACTTGTATTCCCACTGTAAGCTAGTCTTTCATGGGCCTTATGCATCTTCAGTGTATGGTGAACACTGGCAACAGACGCTGAAGAATAATAATAAAAATAGTTTAAAAGTACTTGCAACATTGAAGACGAGCATTTGTTTGGCTGCGAGAACATACTTTGTTCATCCCCTGGGTACTGTAATCACAAGTTAGAGATAAATAGGGCTGCAGTGAAACAAATTGCTGGCAATGACCTTTTTTTACAGGAATGAATTCAAAGGTCTATTTTAGCTTGAAACGAGCAGCAGCTTCGGAGTGCCTGCACCGTGTCTGTAACCACCACCCCCAGGGCAGGCGGGGAGCCCTGGGTGGTTATCACGGCTGTTACCCTACCCTGCTGGTGCACAGAGGCAAATCCACTGCAGTCCCATGTGCAGAGGTACGGCTGCTTCGCCGGTGGATGCTGTTCACAGAGCACATGCAATGGGACAGCCCCCACCAATACCCACCTCTGCTGGAAGCACGTCCTCCAGCTCAGGCTTCCTGCAGCATCTCAGAGACCTTCCCGTGCCAGCATTCCGGCTTCCCATGGCTCCCACTAGCAGAACACCTTTGCAAAATATAGCCCAGAAACCAGTTGCAGTTCAAATGTATTAATAGCAGCTGTCCTTTACCTCCTGAAATGACATTTGCACAGTCCTTGAAAACTGTCTGTTACTGTTTTTATCCCTTCCTTTATTCACCTCTGGCATTTCAGCAAGCCTCCACGAGGCAGTGGGATACCTGCATTGCTCAGGAGGCAGGCACCTACTCCAGCCCTTCCCAGCCTCACGCCTGTGTGCTCGGTAGAGCACTTCCAGGTGATCTGCAGAGCTACGGCTGCCGCATCCCTGAAGATGCCCATCGGCCCACCAACAGCAATATTCCTGTGCTTAGCCAGGCTCAAACCAATGCAGAATTCCAAAAAGCTTTCCAGTCAAATCAAAGTAAGGAACAACCAAACCTCAGGAGCTCTTGGCCTTCTGCATGGGTCCTTTCCAAGTTGCTGGGGTTTTTTTCTTATACAGTAAATGCGATTTTTAACCAATTAAAAAACCTAAAATGATAAGAAAACAGTGGAATAACAGTAAGGCAGAGACAAGTTTTGAACAGAGCTTCAGCAGTGGGCGAGTGAAAGGAAGGGATGGTCCCGGCTGCTGAAGTTAGCTACGGCATGCAGGGACATGTAAAAGAGAGCATGCAGGCTCCATGGTATTTTCTCCCATGCTTTACTCATGCAATATCATATCGGGATTTGAGAATTAATTTTAAAAAAGAGGCTGACACTTCAAACCTGACAGGGATCTAAGAAAGATTAAAATAGAAATAGTCTACTTGAGAATTTAACTGCAGTCCAGGGCACAATTAGTGAGCGAATACACCATTAATTGAAAGGATCAAGGGCATAGCAGGACTATTATAAGAGGACTGACTGTAGTAATATCACAGTTAACTGAGTGACTATTTGCCTGCACTTGAATAGAGAGCAGAACTAGTAATTAATTACTTGTATTTCCATTTTCCTCTGGAGCTATGCCATTTCCCAACTGCACTGATCACCATTTAAAATATACTATTTCTTGGATCTGGACTGTTGGAAATGGTGTCTCAGCAGTAAAATTTCTGATTCATTGGTGCCTGTATTATATCCCTGTCTCTGAAACACAGTTTCATGGGTAAAATGAGTGCCCATGGAGAGAAACGGGAAGAATATTCATCTCTGAGACGTCTCTGAGTAAGAGCTAGGTTCAAGAAGGTTCTTCAGTCCATAAGAATAAATGTTTTACTTCCTTTCCAACAGATTTAGAGAGCTGTGTTGTATCCCGTTACTGCTAAATGCATTTCAATGCACATCCTCCACATCCGCTGACATTTATATGTCATGTATCCCCCACTCCAACCACCTCTTCCGCTCACTTCAATCCAATGGGGAAAAAAAAAAAAGCTGCTTTCTTCTGGGTTAGACCAAAACAGTTCAGCATTTTCAAGGACCTTTCAAGCAATGTTTGTTTTATAAATAAGGTCTTTCTGAATATAGTAGTTTTCTTTCTTGCTTGGAGAAATTCTACGAAGAAAATTTCATAATAAGTGATGAGCTGATACCGTCTTGCTGGGGATTTTCACGGCAATTTTGAGGAGCCGTTCAAGCAAAGAACAGGAAGATATATTCATTTTAACCTCCGAGAACAAATGGGTTCCAAAAAGGTCACATTGCTGCAAGTCATGACATTATGAGCCTGATCTCATGAAGCTGGTATAAACTGGCCTGCAGTTGCCTTTGTCCCTCTCTTAAATCAAGATTGAATTTCCTTTGCAGACATAGCTTTATGGAGTAGCTGCCGCGTGAGGCTCCTGCGCCCTGTGTTATGTCCAAAGGGAGACACAATGATCACCAGCATCCCTTCCAGTAAGAAAAAGAATGAGAATTTAAATGGATGGCAGTCAACTACTTATTTCTCACCTGGTCTGTTCTCCTTGTGGCTCCTGTTGTTGCTTTCTGCCAGCTTCTACAGCTGTATCTTCCCTGTAAACATGTAACTCCCCTGAGGGGCAGCACTGGTGACTTCCACCATTTCATTATCCATTTTAAGAGAAGCACTTCCAATTTTTCTTGAGCCTCCCACCTGCTATACGGGGGACTGCATTCAAAACTCACCTCCTGCATTGTTCAGCTTGGAGAATGAGGGCAAAAACCTTCTGAATGCACCCAGGAGGAGGTGTGAGATAGATGCTGATGGACACATCTCAGCCAAGAATACAGCACCTGTGACGGAAGAGCAAACAGCAGGCTTCCAGACATCTAAGGAAGTTTCTGGGGAAAAAACCTTCCACGTCAATAAATTTTTGGCATGTGTTCAGTTAGATGAGCTTTTGTTGTTTGCTTTCTTGAGAGTAGGCATCTTACGGGGTTTTGGGGTGATAGTCTAATGGTTCTCCTTTCAAGCACCAGACAGCACGGATTGCCATTATCCACACCGAGGAAAGGACAGTACTGCTGGTGAACACAGAGAAATGCTGTCCTGGGCTCAGGGCAGTTCTTCTCTTAGCTTTCCTGATGGTCTTAGCTTAAAGCATGTCGATGGTTTGAGGTATCTGCTGGGTTTGAGCTCAGCTTGCGACATATAGGCAGCACAGACTCTGGAGGTGTCTTCTCAGTACCCTGTTTATTACCAGGTTTAGTGTTCCATGGTACACCAAAGTGGTGCTTATTAGTCATTTCCAGACTAAGGGACTCTGATCCCATCCAAGAGCAGGCCTGCTCCTAAAGGTGTAAATGCTGTTAAAAGTCTCTGGGAATATCATAGAATCATAGAATCATAGAATGTTTTGGGTTGAAAGGGACCCCCAGAGGTCATCTAGTCCAAATGGTCTATAAATGAAGTAACCACTGCTTTCAGCCATTTTCTTTTTTTATCTGTGCTTTTCCTGTAATAGTAAAATAGTTAAGATAAATAATTACAACCACTTTGCTTTCTTTATGGGTGCCTCTTAACACAAATGACTTCCGTCAACTGTGTGTTGTGTTGGTGGGCCTGTAGTAACACTTGGATGTGATAATTTCTCACTCACGAATTCAACTCTTCTTTCTTTTCTGCTGGTCTCCCCTTGGAAAGTGTTTGCTTCCACGGGTGATTTTGCAGGGACCACAGTCGCAATCTGAACTCTTAATTCATGTGATATTTCCCCAGAACGGCAGAATTTATATCTCTGTCTCCGTGTCTCAGATTCTACTTGCATCTTCTGCAAGAAAGCGTTGCTAAGTTGTTTCATTTATACTCACTGATTCAGTGTGTCTCACCAGTGCCTTTACTTTTCAGAAATAAAACAGCTACTCTACTTCCTTCATGCATCCCAAGCATTTTTTTTACCTCTGGCATAAAATTAAGAGCCAATGCTGAGCCAGCTGACAACTCACTACTCTGACCTTTTCAGCAGCACTGAATACCAGGGAAATACTTCTATCTGTCCATCAGGCCAGTACATTGGCTACACACTCATTGGTATTAACATGTCATTCTTTACGCTGAGGGTGGTGAAGCACTGGCACAGGTTGCCCAGAGAGGCTGTAGATGCCCCATCCCTGGAAACATTCAAGGTCAGGTTGGATGGGGCTCTGAGCAACCTGGTCTGGGTAAAGAAGTCCCTACTCACTGCAGGGGGTTGTACCAGATGGCCTTTAGAGGTCCCCTTCCCACCCAGACCATTCTGTGATTCTACCTCGTTGCTCTCTCTTCAGAGTTTGTTTATTAATTAAACGGGGGTGGCATTGTGTCACCTGGAGTGTAGCTGCTTGGTTCATCCTCTCTGTCTATTGAAGTGTCCCCAGCTATGGATCTTCCCTGGTATTCCTAAATTAAATAAAGGTCAGTACCTGAGAGACACAACTCTCCTGACCCAGCCCATTCAGGGATCCTGCATGCAGGTTCCTGTTGACCTGAAAATTTCAGGATAAATTATTTTAGTATACTCCTTGAGGAGAAAGGATTGGAGAACATTTCACCATCCTGTTTAGCACAGAGATTTCCTCCTGCTTTTTTCAGGTGCAGAAAACAAATTTTTGTAATTCCTTCTTGTCTGAACCATGCCTAACATAGTCTTATTTCAGTGCAGTAATTTGCCCACAGTGCTTCTAGTACTTCATCACTAATGTGATGCCTGCAATCCTATCGCCCTAAATACTTCCTTCTCATGGTCTGTAGCTCTGCTAGTCCTGCACCATTTGTAAGGTCTTCACCTTCCTTTGCTCATTTCCCCTGTGCCATGGTTGCTCACCCATGGCTGCCTTTCCTTCCCCTGTACCACGCTCAGGGTCTGTAAGGGACTAGAAACTTGTCTCAACATTGGTGACAGGCAAGATTAACTACCAAAGCTTAATCACCATGGCAATTGAGTGGGGGAGTTTCAGCCACCCCGCAGGAATGTGTGTCCTGTTATCTTGGAGTACACGTCCTCTGCGCATGCACCCGGGCCCAGAGTCAACCGACAACGGGGAGGGGGCTCAGACCCCTTAGAACTTTCGAGCATACGGTACTGGGCCTGCGCCCCACTGCCGAGTGTGAGGCGTGGGTATGCAAAACAGTCATTGACTATGCAAAAAGACAACCCTATGAAAGGGGAACCAGCGGAGACCAGGAGAGAGGATCCAGGAACATCTACCCTCCACCAGATTTGAAAATACATCAGGCGTGGATCACTTGGGCCACACCAGCCGCATGGACTGCGTGGATCGCTCAGGCCGCACGGACAGCACATAGACCCGTGGTGGCAGCTATCGCAACACTCCCGTGCCGTTTGTTTCTCCCCTTCTCATTCCCTTTCTCACTTTTTTTTTCTCTCTTTCTCTGCTTTTCTGTCGCACATTTGTTGTTGGCCAAATAAAGTGACTTGGCACTTGACTCCATTTTGAGTCTTCTGTTTCTGAGAATGTAAAAGGAACCTAGTCACGATAAAATATTGGAGTTAATCAGAAGTTAAGCCCAGCCACCCCCAACCTCCCAGAATTATCTGAGGTCGGTTGGAAAGCAAGGGGGTTTAACCTCTGCCAAAGTGTTCAACCCAATAGTGGATCGTGTCAGGGTCCCAGCTCGGCTCTCCCAAAGTGGGGCCTTAGCCAGGTGACTCTTGTCTGTAAACCAAGAATAACAGCCCTGCACCTCACAGGCATCTTACAAACCCATTGCAGGTTACGAACCACTCCGACTCTGAAGTGGCAAGACCGCAGCTGGAAGAGAGCAGGAAAGCAAGGAAGCGGCGATTTTATGGCAATGAACCTCTGCTTCACGAACAGCCCCTGCCCTGCTTTCTCCCCAGACGGTGAGGAAGAAGTGCATGTGAATTCTGTCCCAGTTGCTCTTGCAGTACTGGAAGAAAACCTAAGCTCCAGCAGTAAATTAACTAGCAAGAACCCTAGCGGGTTAGGAGAGGAGTGGGAGGAGGAGGGAAGATGGGGACCATGAAAGACAGAGAGGGAGGGAGAGGATGAACTAGTAGTTATTAATCCATGGAAACTTCTTTTTCAACTTCATGGCTTCCTCCTGCTGCTGTCTGCAATTTCTATTCAAAGATTATTAATTTACCAGGCACGTTTTGTATTTCCCCAGGTTGCATTTTGCCTGCTAAGAGAAGATATTCATATTTTGACACTGCATAAGCCAATTCAGATACGCTTGAGATAATGATTTGTTATTAAGGTTAGAAGCCTTTTTTGCATAATTAAATTAGAATTATTTGGCGCACGTTAGGATTTGTGATATTTGGTTTGGATACCAAATATCCTTGTATTTCCTTTCTTGCCTGTGTACACTGGATCTCTTTTAGTGGCGTGGCTGTGGAAAAAGGTTGGCACGCGAATATTGGCACTGTAAGAGACTAGGTCCTACATGGATGTGTTTGTTTATCACGTGGTTGTTCTCTGTGCTAAGCTTGAGCTCATTCTGATACCCAGGAAAGGGAGACGAAAAAACCAGATGAAATCCACAAACGACAAAAATCCGCATGGCTATTTAGACATGTAAGAATAGCGGGACTCATTCCTCGGGGTGTTTTGGATCAGTTTTGGTTTGGGGTACTTTCCGAAGTAGAAGTCTCACTGGAAATAACTATGATTTCCTTAACCATATGATAAAGAGAAGTAACTGAGCTCGAGCGCTGGTTTGGGGCTAGGGCATGACATCGCGAGGTATTTTGAATGCAGAATAATGTTCTCCCTTGGTACTGGAAATTCTTGCAAGATGATGTGTTTCTCTGTACACAACTTTCTGTGAAACTGAGATTTATTCCTCTTATTTCAGAGACAAAAGATTAGACAAGTACTGTGTCTTGCTCTGCCTGGTGGGAAGATGTCTGTTACGGGAGAGGTGTAGCACAGCTTTCCCACGGTACAGCTTTCGTAACCCAAACCACTCTGCTCACTCTTCTAAAGCCCAGGGGTTTATGCACCCAACATTAAGCATGGATATATGGTCATAATCTCTCTAAAAAAGCTGCAGTTTTATGTCTTTGATTTCTGATTAATTCTTGGCATCAAAAATAGCTGTTTAAACTATTTTTATTGGTAAACGGTGCACTGGACAAACCCCCAGACTGCTTACTCCCGCTGGATGCCGTCCGGTGCTACCCACTTATGGGGACACTTAGGGTGGGAGGGCTTAAAATTGAGTCTACGGTTAAGCACATGTCCAACACACAGGACCAATACAGGTGTCTTACTCACCTGAGGACCATCCATATCTCCTTTAACAGAGGGCTACTAAAATGCTCCGAGGGCTGGAGCCCCTCTGCTCTGAGGCCAGGCTGGGAGAGTTGGGGGTGTTCAGCCTGGAGCAGAGGAGGCTGCGGGCAGAGCTGAGTGCGGCCGCTCAGGGCTTCAAGGGGGCCCAGAGGAAAGGGGGGGACAAGCTTTTTAGCAGGGCCAGCTGGGACAGGACAAGGGGGGATGGCTTTAAACTGAAGCAGGGGAGGTTTAGACTGGATCTAAGGCAGAAATTCTTTCCAGTGAGGGTGGTGAAACCCTGGCAGGGGTTGCCCCGAGAGGGGGTGGAGGCCCCATCCCTGGGACCATTCCAGGCCAGGTTGGAGGGGGCTGTGAGCAACCTGATGTGGTTCAAGGTGTCCCTGCTCCTGCAGGGGGGTTGGGCTGGGTGACCTCTGGGGGTCCCTTCCAACCCATAACATTCCATCATTCTGTGATCCTATGATTCCATGATTCTATGATTCTATGTATCTCCTTTAACTTCCATTGCTTTTTCCTGCTTGCCTGCAGTTACACAAAACTGGCTGCACAGGACATTATCATTCCTTATTTTGGTGGTTTTCTTTATATTTACTGTGCTCTCACTCCTCTCTATTTTTATGTGAGTTAAAGATACCACTTCTATTTTTCAGAAATAGATAATTTTCAGTATTATCTTACTAAAAAAAAAAACCCAAATCCTTCCAAACTTGACATGTTCTTTGACTGAGGGGCAATCTTTAATTTGGGCAAGAAAGGACGACAGGGCTGTCTGGATTCTTCAAGACTCGTATTATTATCTGTGTGACTTAAAACAATCAAAAAACCCCAAAAATATTACATTTTGGATTAAACACTTGAGGATTGAGACTCAGGTGGCTCATAAATCAAAACCAACATTGTGGGTTTTTTCCTTTTTGAATGGAAACCAGAAAATACTTAAAATGTACAAAATCAGACTGAAATGACATCATCCAGTCAACTGTAAGGGAGAGCTGCTCATTAGAGTTCTTTTCACAGTTTTATAAGAAAGAATTTCCAAAATATTCATCCTAAGTCATGTGTTTCAAACCTCTTTTTTAAGGCTCCCTGAGTTTATTGCACAAAATAACGCTGGCTCTTCTCTCACCACCCATGAATTGAGAGCCTGTGATGTTGGTCGGTATCCAACCAGCTTCCAAGATTAATAAAAATTATTAGCAAGAGCTTGATTAATTTTTGGCAGTAATCTGAAAGTCCAAGCGATCCGTGGCCGTTCCATGAGCACTCACTCGCGGTGTGGCACAGTGATAGAACTGAAGGAAGGAGAAGATCAGCCAAACCCTTGTGTTACACAGATTGAGCCGAAGAAATTGGATTTTTTAATTGTCATTTCTGTTATCTTCTCAAATATGGCCTTTGGGAAGCAACATGGATATTTTCCTTTTAATAACGCTTTCGTTATTACAATCTGATCATTGTAAAAGGACTCTCAGGAACTGGAAAACTCCTCGGGGAGCTTTCCTGAAAGATTAGACTGGCTTGGCAAAGCTGTTTTGGTGCTGAGCGGATGCAGCTGTGGATGCTGGCATCAAGGGGTGAGAGCAGTGTGCTCAGTGTGATTTCCTAGCATTCCCAGGAACTCTTGGTTTTACAGCACTAAAATCGTTGGTACAACCACTTCTGCACGATTTTCCAGATAGCTGTGGGCTTTCATCGCTGTTAGCGTCAGCTCCTGGAGTGAGAGGAGCAGGCATTCTGCAGCAGCGTTTTCACATCCTGCGTGCATATATATGAGCACAGACTAAATGGATTAGCACTCCTGAACCTCAGAAAGAAAAAAAATCAAACCTTGAGAACACGATAGCAGCCTGTAAAGTCGATAATGACACGGAAACGGTGTATGGGGGGTGGCTAGTCATTAAAGGTCATCAAAGAAAAAGTAAGGACCCCAGTCAACTTGCCAGGTAACGTCAAAACATAAACAAAAGAGAGGATATTTCATGCAAATGTTAGGCAAACTGCTGTCAGGAATGACATTGCGGAGTTGTTCTTGCCTTGGGGCAAGTGATGGACCAGATGTCCTCGTGATGTTGCCTGTCAGCCCTGTTTCCTGTGACTCTGTAATTAGATTGCAGAACTCACTGGCACGGGCTCTAGCAGTTGCCAAAGTTATAAACGCGTTCAAATGAAAATTACTGCACAGAATAAAAACCCACAAAGAACGGTTAATGGCAACAACCTGGGTGCGATCAATAACTTGGTGGTCCCCGATCAGCTGTTTGCTGGGGCAAGCATTGCTCTGCATTTATCCTTTTTCTTGCCATTCTTCCAAAGCACCCTTCCAGCTACTGCGGGTGGTGGTTGCCATACGCTGCTTCTACATGGGACTGCAGATACCGCCGTGTCCTCAGCACCCTGCAGGAATCGGGAAACGTCCCTTAACGTTTCCTTCTGGAAAAGAGGCCTTCAGAAGGAAGCAATGCCAGTGTTCAGCCTATTTGCAGCTAAACAGTGCATCGCTGTGTGTCTGCGATGGCGCAGCCAAGATTCCTGTCTTCAGGGAAGTTTCCAGAATGAGCAACGGAGCAGCAGTGGAGTCACTGGTGGGATGCAATTTCAGTCCAGCGTGCTGGAATTGATATCCGGTACCCTACAAACGTACTAGTTTTTGTAGAAAAACATACAGAGGGTGAAGAATACCGTAAATTTACTGCTGTGTTCACAGTGCACCCGTGCAGCAAAGCAGGCTGTGGCTAAAAGTGGGATGTGTCTGGAATAAGAATTCCACGCAGCGTTACTAACTGCCTTGCATTTTCACCCATAAAATAGCAGGTGTTTTTTGTAGGACCATCTTTCATAGCTAAGGTACCTCTTGCAATAGACAAAAACCTAGTTGAATAATCCAATCTAGCAAAGTTAACAGCAAATTAAGACCGCGTGCCCTACCAGAACTGTCCGGGTAGGCACAGCACACAACAGGCTGTACTGTCAGACCCACGTAGGAGGCACAAAACCTCACAAAGCTGAGTAGTTCCTCTGCTTTCTTGATCATGCTGAAAGCTGCCCTACCTGTATTAACCTCAGAGTGAATTTGCGAAGGTGTCAGAAAATTTTCTTAAGAATGTAGCACTACAAATCTGGCTTAGCTAATTAAGAAACTAAGCTGAAGTATTTTTTGTCACCTAAGTCTTTTCCAAACTTGCTTTAAGAAGGAAAGCCAGATGATGTCCTCAGGAACTTGGATGTGGCAGGGAACTGGGAGTTTGGCCGGTATGATGCTGGAACTGTCAGGCACCAAACGGCAAGGGCAAGGTCCAGCTCAAGACCGGGCATTGCCCACAATACGAGTCCCTCACTCTAGACTTGAACAATGACTTTGAACTTCACCATGGGACCCGATAGTCCAGGGCAACAATTGGGCTCTTCAATCCAGAGACAGGGTTTGAGCCCTGATTAATCCATCCTGAGGACCCCTCCTTACACCCTGGCTGATCTGTCAGTTGGGGCCGATGGTTCCTCAGAGCCTTATAGGAACTGGTACCCACCTCTGCGGTGCAAAGCTGAAATTGCTTCCTTGGCCTTTTCTGAGAAAAATCTAACCAATACACCAGGACTCCGAGGGAAATGGAATACCATATCGCAGTCTATGGGCAAAGATTTTTAATAAATCTAACAAATCTGAGGTGATGTTATGTAAAGCTGATCCTGCTCTCTGGTACAGCACCTGAGCAACATGCCGGGGTGAGGCAAGGAAATAATTCAAGAAATGATAAGCCCATTAGCAGGGATGGCTTTGGATGGACACATGTTGAAGAAAAGAGTAAGATAGGAGAACGTAAAAAGAGACCATGATGAAATGCAGCTTGGTCTTACTGAAGACACATCAGTCCAGATTAACATAGCATTATCGAGGAAAGCCTTGGTACTGTGCCTGGTTTTCCTAGGCAAGGAAAATTCAGAGGATTAATTGGTCTGAATTTTTATTTAATAAAGCACCACACAGGAAATAATCTATTAAAGTGGAATAATATAAGAAGTTTAAAATTGAATGAGAAACTCACTGAAAGGAAAACAGAAAGAAGTACAGAGAGAAGGGTGAGTGGCAGGGTGCTGCTGCTGTCCTCGGGGATGGCTGCAAACTGTTCATTAATAACTTTGTCCTCAAAGTGACAGCGCTCAAAGCGAGGTGGCATCATACAGAGAAAAGCACACTATAGGGGTATTGATAGGAGCTGAGGATTTTGCTGGTAGCCTGCTAGCAGAGGACATCCGTTCCTCTGGCAGCACACGCAGGACTCGGGGGCCTGGGGCCCCTCCTTGTTTTCATAGAATCAGAGTCATTTAGGTTGGAAAACCCCTTTAAGCTCATCAAGTACAACCGTTCCCCTACCCCTGCCATCCCACCCCCAAACCCTGGCCCTCAGCACCGCCTCTGCCCGGCTCTTAAATCCCCCCAGGGCTGGGGACTCGACCCCTTCCCTGGGCAGCCCCTTCCAGCCCCTGACAGCCCTTTGGGGAAGGAATTGTTCCCCAGGGCCAACCTCACCCTGCCCTGGCACAACTTGAGGCCGGTGCCCCTCGTCCCATCGCCCCTTCCCTGGGAGCAGAGCCCGACCCCCCCGGCCCCCCCCCCTCAGGCAGTTGGAGGGAGGGGCCTAACCCTGACCCCAGCAGTCGAGGGACGGCCCCCCCAGTGCCCAGCACAGGGGCACAGTCACTGCCCTGCTCCTGCTCCTGCCAACCTCCAGTCAACTGGGACATCCCCAGTCAGCCAGGACTGCTGATAGATGATGGAAAGGGCTTCGTGAGCACCTCCATCAGATTCGTCAGTACCCTTGGGTGGATCCCATCCAGCCCCATAGCCCCGCATGTGTCTAAGTGGTGTGGCAGGTCACTAACCATTTTCCCTTGGATTATGGGGGCTTCATTCTGCTCCCTGTCCCTGTCTTCCAGCTCAGGGGCTGAGTACCTGGGGAGCAACTGGTCTTGCTATGAAAGACTGAGGGGAAGAAGGCATTAAGCACCTCAGTCTTTTCCTCAGCCTTTGTCCCTATGGTTCCCCCCGCATCCAATAAAAGAGGGAGATTCTCCTGAGCCCTCCTTTTGTTGCTAATGGATTTATAGAAACATTTTTATTGTCTTTTATGGCAGTAGCCAGATTAATTTCAGGTTGGGCTTTGGCCCTTCTAATCTTGTCCCTGCATAACCTCATGACATCCCTGTAGTCCTCCTGATTTGCTTGCCCCTTCTTCCAAAGCTCATAAGCTCTCTTTTTTATCCAGAGCTCCAGCCAAACTCTCTGTTCAGCCAGGCTGGTCTTCTTCCCCGATGGCTCATCTTTCAGCACATGGGGACAGCCTGCTCCTGCACCTTTACAGTTTCCTTCTTGAAGAATGTCCATCCTTCCTGGACTTCTTGCCTTCCTCGTCTGCTCCCCCTACCTATGGCAAATTGACGCCATAGCCTTACCAATATTTCTATATAGAAAATATTTCTGCAAGGTGTGTGCCTGGCAGGCACTTCAGAGAGCAGCACACCTGTACTGCCCGGCACCAGAGGATCCCAGCACACGCAGAACCCTGGCTGGCCACAGCCGCACTCCTTGGGGGGGTCCTGGGGCTGCCCTGGCAGAGCCCAGCCCGCCATCTGGGTGCTCTTTGTACCAAGACAGCAACAAGATCTTACATCTTGAGGGCTAGGGTTGATCTGAGGCTTATCCAGCACTAAAGCTCCTGGTTTTCCTTGGTGATCTTGCAAGGATGGATTTTCCTCTGAAACGTCCTGTTTTTTCAGTGGGCATGAATAATACTGGCTCACGTTCAGGGTTGAAAAGCAAAATAACCAAAAGCTTTGTATTGAAAAATTGCAGAATCTCAAACAACAGCTGGCTGAAGCTCAGCTCTGCAGATGAAAAAAGGATGTGCAGCTCTCCCAGGCCTGGCTCGTCCATCCATGGCTGCTGATTGCGGCCGAGAAGACTTCCAGATTTAAAGCTGCTTTCTCTCTTTATCTCTTGCCTTAGAATCTGTGAAATGAAAAGGAAAGGGACCTTAAGGGACTTAATCTAACGCATTTACCTGTCATTTTCTCTGAGACAAGCTGTGTTACTCTGCATTTTAAATTAACAACTTCTTTTATGAAGCAAAATGAAGGACAGCTCTGTTGGTTTAAAGCGTGGGGTTGGTTCGTTACTTGCTGTGTTTACACTCGGTGCCCACACTCGGATAATGGCGATTTTCGGCATTTCATACAACCCCAGGCAGGCTGTGTTATTAAGTGCTGTAGGCTGGGATATGGGATTTCCTTCTGACAGACAATTCCAATGTGCAGAAACATATTTTGATCCTTATTCTGAAATGTATTATGTTTAATCCCCAACTATGCAGGGAGAAAAAGCTCCAGTTTTGTCTGGGATCGATGGTATAATACTCTGACATATGACATTTGATATATGTCAAAAGAATATAATAAAATATAATAGTAAATAGCATCAAATTAATATGACAAGTCTCTGAGAAATTATATACTTGAAGTAAAGGTAGCAAAATATCTTTATTTAAGTGAAACAGAATACTGTTGAAAAATTAACAAAATCAGCACATTACCTGGAAACTATTCTTTTTTTTTTTTTGGGTGAAACTGCCTTTCCAATGACAATGTTTCTGCCAGCGTGTTACTGAATAAAGCACTGAAGTTGCTCCCTTGATGCCTGCAGAAATTAGTGTGGTCTTTGATATAAACCTAATTAATTTGGACCTCCTTCATGAATTTAATTTAAATTTTTCACACACATATATATTTATTGATCTGGAACATATGAAAGGCAATTCATCAAATCTCTTGTTCCATACATGGCAATTACTGACAGAAAGAAAATAGTAGCACATAATTTAGCATGTTGAATATATTAGTTTAGTCCATTCAAATTAAAACAAGTCAGCAGGAAGAGGAAAAGGAAACTGAAGTTGTCAGTTCAACTTCAAACGCCTCGCGGTAAGAAAGGGAACAGCTTTGACGAAATTTTACCTTGCTGTGGGGAACATTTAAAAATGACTAGGAGAAAGGGCTACTTTTGCAAATATATGCATTTTTGGCTTCTATATGCAGATGACTCGTTAGAGGTAGCCTCCACCAGCCCCGCTCTCCCTGAGCCCAGCCGCGGGGCACTGTGAGGGCACGGCCGGCTCCTGCAGCCGCGGACCTGCTCCCTCCCGGGGCTCTCGCAGGGGGAACCTGCAGCGGGGCTTGGCCCAGCGGGACAGGCTGTGCATCAGCCGGGTCCAGCCTGTGCTTTGTGCAGTTCGGAGCACCTCCCAGCTCACCTCGCCATCGCATAGCTGTGCCTACGGAAAGCCAGAGGTCACGGCTGTGCATAGTCTCTAAAGTGAACAGGTTCATTACAGATACACACAGAATCCCAGCCTGGCTGGGGTTGGAAGGGACCTCGGGAGCTCCCCCAGTGCCACCCCCCTGCCCAAGCAGGCTCACCCAGAGCAGGGGGCACAGGACAGCGGCCAGGAGGGGGTTGAAGATCTCCAGAGAAGGAGACTCCACAGCCCCCCTGGGCAGCCTGGGCCAGGGTTCGGGCACCCTCCAAGTCAACAAGTTCTTCCTCCCGTTCAACTGGAACCTCTTCTGCTTCAGGTTGTGCCCATGGCCCCTTGTCCTGGCGCTGGGCACCACTGGAAGAGTCTGGCTCCGTCCTGGTGACCCCCACCCTGGAGATATTTGTCCGTGTTGATGAGATCCCCTCTCAGCCTTCTCTTCTCCAGGCTGAACAAGCCCAACTCTCTCAGCCTTTCCTCCTAGGGGAGATGCTCCAGTCCCCCCATCATCCTTGTTGCTCTCCTCTGGACTCTCTCCAGGAGTTCCTCATCTTTTTTGAACCGGGGAGCCCAGAACACCCAGTTTAATTAGCAAAATATTTTCTGCACCTGGTCTATGAAGCGTTTTCTCCCCTACTGTCCTCTAAGAATGACTCCAAATGAGCAGATGTTTACTGACACCACACCATAACACACCATGTCTGCAGGTGGCTGGAAGAAGGTGATGTGGATGGTGCTCTGGCCTGCAGGAATGAGCTGCTTTGATTATTTTGTTTGGATACAGGCAATTCGTATTACTCTTAAGCACACGAAGTCAAGTGTTGAGAAAATAGTCAATAATGGGGAATAAGTTAAGGTTTTCATTAGGTCAAGAAAAAAGGTGTTGAAAGTGGACAGGAGCTAGTGCTCATGAGGTGGTGTTAAAGCTTGGTGGTAGGGAAGTTCTGCCATCAACCACAGCACTGAGCTGCTCTTCCCTCCACATGCAGACCTCCTTCCACAAGTCCTCCAGAAGGCAGGGACCCATGAGCAAGATGGATAGCGGGAGTGATAAGGGAAACCATCAAGCTCTGCCCCTGCATCCGTGCTCACGCTGGAGAGGGGAGCAGCTACGAATCACCCCAGCGCGCAGCACCCATGCTGTCACTGGGGCTTTGTCCTCCTTGACCTTGAGAGCTTGAACCGCGTTAAGGTTGTGCGCTATTCCTCTTCTCATTATCATGGCCAAAAATAATACCTTCTAACTACTCAGTGGATTAATGCTTCTGAGTGACACGGCTTTTTACACATATTCATAAACCTAAGCACTTTTACCCTAGGCGTATGAGCAACCGAGGAATCCCTGGGCAGGGTGCTGCACTGTATTTCAATATTCCTTAGGCAGCGCTGGGCAATCCGCCAGAGGAGGAGCAGTCACAGCTCAACCATCTCCCCTCGCTGGGCATGGTGGTTCAGCCTCGCAGCAAACAGCTCATCCTTGCCTACAGATCCCGGTCCCCATCCTCCCTGTGACTGGGTGGGCATGAATTTTTCAGTTCATACATCATTTACAATTCGCTGCAGCAATTCCACAAAATCAGGAAGCTTTAAAAAGTTAATGAAAGACAATATATTTTTCTGACTGTTGTTGAAAGTTAAGTAATTTGTTGCATTGCTCTGGGAGCCTGGAGAATTATTATAAAGTGGAGATAAAAGGTGAGGAAAAAACCACTCAAAATGTTACTTTTTACTTTGAAAGTTTCATGGTTCTTAAAGCTTGGTCTATTGAGAAATTATCCACAGCTGGTCCACTGCCTGGTCTGCAATGACAGATAGATGTGAGGCCACTCCTTTCAAAACTGGGTTATTAAATATAATCATATTTTAATATTTAAACATTTTCATAACTTCACATTTGCAGCAAAAGTCTGGACAAAGAGCAACCAGCAGCATGCCCTTGCAGCAGTGAAGGCAAACTGCCTCTTGGGCTCCATCAGCAAGCATACGTCCAGCAGGGCAACAGAAGAAATTGTTCCTCTCCATTCAACACCTCCCATAGATGCATGTAGAGCCCTGCGTCCAGCTTTGGGCCTTCCAAGGACCAAAGAGCTGTCGGCCAACTGGAGAGAGCCCGGTGGAGGCCACAGTGATGGTCAGGGGCTGGAGTACATGAAATGAGTTAAGTGGTGAGTACCGGAAAGCTGGGCTTGTAGAGCCTCGGGAAGGACAGGCAAAGGGGGGACCTCATTGCCATCTTCCACTAGCGGGGCATTATAAGAGAAAGCACAGCCAGGTTTTCCTCAGAGGAGCAGAAGCACTGCAAAAGGGTGACAGGCAGCAAACACAAATTGCTGCAAGAAAACCCCCAAGTGGATATAAGGAAAAAAGTGCTGAGAGGCTCTGGGATCTCCATTTTTGGAGATTCTTCCAACTGGGCTTGAGAAGACCTCCACCTTCATCTAAGATTGGAGTTGGCTTTGCTTAGAGCAGGAGATGGGACAGCACACTTCTGAGGCCACTTCCAACCTGCATTTTTCTATGATTCAGCTAGAACCCCAAATAGGCCCATGTGACCGTGGTTAACAGGGCCCTCTGAACATCAAGGTGATGAATGGAAATACAGGGCACCACGTTTACCTGGATTTTAGCATACACAGAGGAGCCACATAGGACAGTCTCTCTCAGTAGAGTCAGGACAGCGCTAGCCATTGTGTCATATAGGTCCTTTATCTTTCTTGCAGTTCCTCATAACTCCCAAAGTAAAAAAAATTATTAAATTAACAAAAGAAAGCAAACTTTGGGTGTGAATAACTGGATATGAATAATAGCACTGAGGATAAAAGACACCATTTGAAAATTATTCCTCTTGTACTACATAATATAGTACAGATGGTGATATTATTAAATCTGCCCCTAACATTAACTAAAATCAACCGAGGGGAAAAATATATTTAAAAGAAAAAATAGATATGTATCTCAGGCCAAAATGAGAGAAATCACCTGATTAGTACTGACCAACCAGCCTGTGAGCATTGGCTTGAACTACACAGCAAAATAAAATCATTCAGAAGAAACCTGAGCTTTTTTTGTTTGTACACCGGAAGGATAAATCCTCAAGTTTTAAAAGTTCCAAACTGCTGAATGTAACACAAAGTGCTGAGCAATGTCACTGTGGCAGGGAGACCCTTACTTTATTAAAAGAGACCAGCCCCTTGGTTACAGAGGTCCAAAAACCTTGTCTGAAACTTCTTCTCACTCCAATATAAGCCAACCTATACAATTCTGAAGGTGAATTTCCCACACTTTTCAACAACCTTCGAAAGGAGAAGAGATGAGAAATAGGCTGTCAATTAACAGTAATATCCCCTGGCAAATCTATTTCCTAAAATAAGAGCTCTGGTACCATATCAGATTCTCCAGACACCAGCCATCAGCGTTCGCTGCAGGAAGATGCCTGCAAGGAACAGAATTGGGCCAAGGAAACGCAACAGCATTTCATCCTGAAGAGGGCCAGCTCTCAAGGTGAGGAGTGCTTGCCTAGAGCAAATGTTATTTACATTCCGGATGGCATTCAGCTAAACAGACGGGAATTATTATTTGAAGAATTAAGTCTGAAATAGCTGGGTGCGGCAAGGACTGCAACATACGCCTCGCTCTGCCAAGGCATACCAAGAGGCGTCTTTTTTTCGGCTTTCTGTTCCCCTCTGTCCATGTTTCCACACTTCTTTTTAAAGGATCCACCACTGGCAGTTGTTGCACCCGTGGTATTGAGCTCTTTATGCATTTATACCCGTGGCGATCTTGCCTACGTTCTGACAAATTGTCTGCGGGGAAGCAGCGCTTTGCTAAATCTGACCACGCGGTTGTCAGTGAATCTGGTTGCCATAGCTGTGGGTGTAGCTGCAGCCGTCGCAGAGCATCGCACGCTGCTGCCCCCTTCCCTGCCCTCTCCTTACAGCCCCGCCGTGGTGCGTCCCGTGCCACTGGCCGTGCGCTGCCGCCGTTTCAGGGTGAGGTGATGTGGGCTTGGAGGCTGGCGGGGAATGCCACCATGCCCTCCATGCACTGCAGGGACCACCTGAGCCAAGAACTGCTGGAGGGCACAGCAACACCCTGGGAAAGCGCTGCCGCGAGCTTCCATGGCCTGGGCTCCTCTGGGGGCTTCTGCCACCAGCCGCTGCTGCAGGGGCCCCAGCCACAGCCCTTGAGCCCTTCAGGGTCTGCACCACAGGACCTGCTGCGGGACACCATGTCCAGCAGAAAGACATGTTCTCGAAATGCATATCCTCAGGCAATGTGAGACGCCTGACTTTTCCAGGGAGGAAAATGTGTGTTTTAACACCACTTCTTCTGACAGCCACCACACCTTGCTGGCATGGGGAGGGAAAGGTGCTGAGAAAGTATCCTCTGAGATCTCTGCCTTTACTTACCTCATTCCCCAGTGTTTGAAAGGAAAAAAATACTGTAACTCTCCCATGGTCACAAGTGATGGTGAATGCAAACCACAACCACACTACCAATAGCTTTATTTACACAACGGTGGTTTGAGCAAAGGTGAGGGTTCAGCTACGCATGAAAGGAGACAAGAAATAAAGCAGGGGATTAATCTGGAGTTGTTCTGGAAAGATGACATCTCTGAACACCTTGAAAAAGAAAATTAAAAGCAAAGGGAGAGAAAGGAGAAAGCTAACATGGAGCAAATGCCTTGTTTCTAGCTACTGTAGTCAATCTGAAAGTCGGTAGAGCAGAGTTAGGGATTTCTAGCTCTTATGAAATATCTCCAGAAACATCAACACCAGCTCTGGTCTTCAGAGCCAACTAATTCATACTTGTTTCATTCGGGGAGGCAGGGTATTTCTACATTTACCGCAAGGTTCATGTCTGTGATATGTCGGAGATAGAAATAGCTGACTGTTTAACAGCAAGAGTCTCCTGTAAGGGTAGTTGTGATTTCTTCTCACAAGAACACCCGAAGTTTGGCATATATTTCACTAACGAGGGGGAAAAAGTTAGTTTCGAGAATTCTTTGCTTATCAACGCAGCCCTTCTCAAGGTGACCGATGCAGGAGTGAAACCCAGCCCCTGTATTAGGTTATTAGACTTACTTTTTTCTAGCCGGGCAAACAGAAAAAAAACCAAACAATAAAACCCAGGAACCTGCATCTGGATGAACAGCAAATGAAAGACTTAAAAATGGAAACGGGCAGATTCACAGCTGATTAAACACGCTATTGGCACAGTCATTACAGCCCTCGGAGTGGCTGCTGAGTTCCCCCAAAAGGAAATTGCAGACAAGGCTTTGTACGAAGGGTTCTCTGGACAGACAGCCCTTCCTTCCCTCTCCAGACAGCTTGCTGCCCGTTACTGGAAAGGAAATGGGTCTTGTAAGGCCTGGCTTGCAATGGTATAGATATATGCATATGTTGTCTGCATATGTGTACATATATTCTTTAAAAAACAGTATATATGTATATATTGTGTACATGCGTGTAAAGATATGCCTGGTGGTGTAGATGAGACTACATGGTATAGAGGAGACTGCTCAGAAGGCCACTTTCAAACTTCAAACCCAAGCGTGACTAGGCAAAAACATTCGTTAACAACAAACGTTATCAGTGGTTTGGTTTTCATCATTACCAGCACATTCTGAAGCAATTAGTCCTTACCAATCCTATCCCGAACGCTGTGTGCACAGCACCAGGCAGCTGATGCCAGGTCACGAGCATTGTGGCTGTGGCCCTTCATGGTCCTGGTCCCCAAGGTCGTTATTCAGGTTTGAGAACTGAAATGCAACTGAAACGGTGAACTCCTTCCCCCCCATTTTCACCTGCTTGCCTTTGTTGTTTCACGGTCTCCCCTCCCTCCCCAAAAAGAAAGGCAGGGTTTCATCTGCCCCTAACATAGTTTATCTTTTTTTCAGGGCCAGGACTTGTTCTGGTTTTGCTAAACATCTTTTCTCCTTGCTCCACAGCATTATTCTGGTACCCTCAGGTTTCTTTCTTCCCTGCTTTCCATCCTTTCTTCTTACCGTGCAGGCTTTATTACTTGCATACAACCATGTTCCTGTACCCCATTTGTGCAAATATACCACAAATGTGTTCGTCCCCTTGCATTTACACACTTTTAATATACATATGCTTAGCAGCATTACAGAATGCCGGTACATTGTTGTTGGTTGTGCTGGTTTAGTGTGGTTTTCCTGTATTTAAGGCAAGAAAACAGCCTGCTTAAAATATTTCTACTTTATAGGTGCAACAGGCCTCTGCCTCAGCTACACCTGCCTTTGCGCTCTTAGTTTTAATGTGCAGTCTAAAAGCCTGTATCAAAAATTACATTTCTGAAATAGAAAAATTGTATTATGTATGCAGCACCAAATCCAGCTGAGTGCTCAATGCCATCAACCCTCATTTCATCAGGAGCTGAGGGCACTTAACACCTCACAGGGCTGAGATTAGAAACCTGGCAAGAAATAACCGATTGTAATTCAACTTGTTCCACTCTGTTAGTAATTTCCTGGCCTGAGACCATCTGCTGTTCAGAAGTAGCTTTTCTAACATAGGAGGGCAAGTCAAGAAAATATATCAGAGCTGTTACAAAACTTTTTTAGCATGTTAACGCTCTCCTCCTTTACCGGTTTTAATTATTTATAATAGTGTCACAGAATCTTAGAGTTCTTGGGTTGTTTTTTTTTTTTTTTCACGGACTAAAAATACAAATTTCCATAAGCCATAAACAGAAAATATTGCAGAGCCATGGGGAAAGCGCAGTATTTTACTCAGACACGAGCCTTCAGGGCTTTAGCAATCTAAACAGCTATTCACAGAGCTAAGTGCAACATTATGCTACCTCCCAGGGAACTCCAGTACCAAATGATAAGGTACCTGGGCACCTGGGAACAACTTTTGTGGCCAAAACAGGCTAGATTAGAAAAAGACATTCGAAGGGATAGACTTGTAAGTAGATTGTCTCAAAAAGAAAGTAAACATTTGGAAAAAGACTCAGCCAGACCTGAGAGATCAAAAAGCCCAAAGGAAGTGGCTGAAGAAAACAGGGAGGTTTACAGATTGAAACGAGTCCACCACGTACCAGGCAAATCCCTTTCACCAGAGCATTTTCTGCCTTAGGTAGCAGAGATCCTACCCTGCTCCTTATGGAGATTTTCCCTGTGGTAGCAGAAGTGCTTTTGATTCATCCTGGGCTTCCTTCTTGCTGTTGCCCTCCTGCCCAAACGCCAGCCAGGGTCAGATCAGATTATCCTAATTGTCCTTTCCCTCTTAGAATTTATCTCCTTACAAGCAAGCTTCATGCAGCTGGAATGCCAGTGCTGATCCCGCTAGAGCCGTCCCTCTGAAGGCAGTCCCTCCTTACAACAATAAACCAATTCTTTTTCCCTTCTGATACTTTTCTCCCTGACCTGCTAACGCTGCCTGCGGCCAGCGTGCAGCCTTCCTTTTCCTAAGGCAGCCACATGCTCCAAAGGGAGAAGGCTTGGGATCGTGAGAGTATAAGGCTGTTAAAACATAATAATCGGAGGTCAGTTGGCAATGTATCACCCTCATGTAAGAAATCTGTTCTGAGCTGAACTGGCGTATCATTCCACGGTTAGCATTATAGTGATGAAAAGGCACGGCTGTGTTCTGACTTACAAACATGGTTGCTTTAGTAACTGAACCATATTCGTCTACAGCATGCTTGCGCGAAGCGGCTAACGTCTCTCTGCATCCCAGAAAATGAAGGAAAAGAGAAAAAAATAAGGGTTTTATTGAGGAGAGGAAGAAAATTGCATCGCTGAAGGAGGAGGCTCTTCGGAAGTATCCCTGGAACCCACCAGACCTGGGTTCCATGGTTACAAAGGTCTGGGAAGATACCCCGTTTGTGTGAACGGAATCTGCCCTTGTTCTCCTTACGGTCATGTAAATTCACATGATGCAAACCCCACTGTAACCAGTTTGAGTGAATTATCAAACTTTATCTCCCATTTCCAGGTTCCCATGGTGATGAGAAAAGCGTGAATGCATAGTTAGTTCTCGGACACAGAAAGGTACGTAATGCAAAAGAAAATGCTAGCAGATATGAGTGACCATTCATGAATGGAAGAGAATAAAACAGAAAATCCCACTGTGGTAGAAAGAAGCTGTAGGGTACGTGCAAAGAGAAAGAGATGCACTACAGCTTCCAGTGGAACTGGGGACGGTAAGTCACTTAGATATTCTAAATGGCTGAGGGAACGAATCCTACCTTTTAACATCCAGAAGCCAGAAATAAATGAAAAGGGGTATTGATATGGGGGAAAAAAGAAAAGCTCGAGCATCTGTTGTATCCTGGCTCGTACTAGAAATGGGGAAGAACTCCTTTAAAAGATAAAATCATACAGGCCAGCTAACCATTTGTCTGAGTGTTTTATGTGAACTGCAAGGTCATGCCAGGACATATGCAACCTATCTGGAATCGTTTTATTCCCTACCTTTTCTGACCCTTCCTGGTGTGAGAATAGAGCTAAAATATCAGCACGCTGTTAGGTGATTTTTAAACCTTGGTCATTTTTTCTCACCCAATGCCTCTGCCTTCAGGCAAATACAGAACCAGTAGTACCCATGAAAATTGCAGTCTAAATAAAAGAACATGGAGACCAGCATCTTTCCAGACTCTTCTGCTACAACCAGTGTCTTTAGAAATAGGCATTGGTCTTGATGGGAATGGAATGTCTTGAACATGCTGGACTTGCTTAACAAGATACATGATTAAAGACGGAGGCAGGATCCATAGCTGACTGCTTATCTCTGCAGCTGACTGTGTTGGATATGTAAGGGAACAGAAGCTTCTAATGCTTTATGAGGGTCACCAAAACAAGAACCACGAGATACTGAAGTAAAGGAGGTTGGCTCAAGGATGAAGGACCGGCTGGTGCAGGCTGTGTTCGTCTGACAGCAAAATAAGGAGGTGAAAAGCTAAAAGTTCACCCAAAGGATGCGGTGAAGAAGAAGAATGGATGAAGTAAATGGCCACCAGATGTCTCTGAAGCCCCCAATGGGCTGAGTTGCGCATGTGGGAATACGCAGTGACTTATGTAAATTAGTTTTGGGGGATGTAATGAATATGTATGTTTAATTTACATGTGCATATTTAGCTTGCATAAAAACTGCGTACCTAACCCCGTGCGGCGCACACATCAGGAGGAGTGATCCCCTGTGCGTCCAGCGCTGCAATAAAGAATACCTGCTCGATAGTCACCACGGCTATTGAGTCCTGATTTCGGCTTGTCACAGGTTCAGGCTCTGGTATAAGGCGGCAGTAACAGCATTTCCAACCTACCCTACCCCTCAGCTGCTGGAGACCTTTGCTGCCCTGGCTGGGAGCCCTTCCCCCGTAATGACTTATTCTAAGTTGGTAGGGGCTTGGTGCCCATAAAGGGGAATAATGGGCTTTTCAGATGCAGCCAAAGTAAATAAAAATAGGAGGGAGTTTTCTAAAACGTACTGATGAAAGAAAGATTCTGAAATTGCAATTCCGCTTCATGTTCATTCGGATTGGTGCTGTTTAACCACTAAACCCCCCCTCTGTTTGTAAATGCATGTTAATTTTAATATGGAAAGTGTCACTTCTAAATACAAAGTGATTTCTTAAAGATTGAGATGAAGCACTATAAAATATCAAAGCCTGAAACATTTCATTCTGATAATGCTAAAATTCAATGGTTTGGAATTAAAACCACCTTTTTTTCTTTTTTTTTTTTTTGGTTACTAATCTCTTTACTTTAGCAGATTTTCCATTCCTATGAAACTTCATAGTTCAATCAATTATTTAATTAAAAAAATAAAAGAAATAAAATTCTACATCCAGCAGAGACATCTGTGTGCATGGAGCTAATGGCCAGAGCATGAATAAATTTTGCAGTAGCTCAATATACCGAGGCCAGTGCTTGCCTCAGGCTATGCTACTGGTTTCTGCTGGCAAGAAGGTCTCCCTCTTTGGATTCCTTCTTCACCCCCCTGCTCCTTGCCATTTCTTTTTCTCTTCTTCTTGCTCCTTAGTGTACTAATTCAAATGTTGACTTTCTTTGCAGAAACTTCTCTTGTGGACTTTCAGGCCAACTTATATTTGCCCAGCACAGATAGAGCAGTACAGAAGTCACAGAGGCTCCCAAATGATTCGTGGGGCCTTTGAGACCTTCCAAGGAAACGTGGAAGCCTTTGGGAAACCTGGCTGTCACCAGCTTTATCTTCTTTTCTCTGCACTTGCAGGTCCTTTGATGCAGATGAGAAAAAATGTAAATCAAATTATTTATTCAGCAAGATCTCAGATCCATGGAACAGACCCGCCACAGCTGAGCCCCCAATAACATGGACACACGCACAAAATCGCGCATAAAAGGGGATAGTGTTTGCACCCTGGCCTTCATTATTCGTATCTTTATTTTTCATCTCATTTCTAATCAAATAGTGGTAGTAGTGATGAAAGCTGACACGTGTAGGCTCACAGAAGTAAAGCTGACCCTAAATTTGCTTAACACAGAAAGGAGAAAATTCCTGCAATGCACATTGCCTCCTCCCTGGCCTGGGAAGCACTGGGGTGGGGGGGGCCACGTCTTCACGAAAACAGGGAGTAGCAGTTTGCATATGGCAGTACACTGCATCATCTGGAGTGGGAAATCGATGGGACAAAAGGGAGAGGGTTACCAGGTGGAGAAACAGCCAGGACAAGGTGAGCCATGGACCTGTCTGTCCATGTGCAATGAGAAAGAGCTGCAAGGCCTCCAGAAAAGGACTTTCTGTGCTTTTCTATGGCTTTAGTACTCCTGCAAACCTGGGCGGAAGAGACTGAAAAGCAACAGGGAGTTTTCCAGAAGAAACATGGGGGCTCCAAAGCAGGCATGTGTTTGAGATGTCAGGAGAGGAAGAGCTCTCCACACGAAGGCAGATCGGCTCCCCGATGGGAGAAGGGACAGCCGCCTGCGTGGGACGAACGTGCCTTCACGGGGAGTGCGTGGGCCAACAGTCATTCTGCAGGCACTCACAAGAAAGGGTTTTGCCCCGTGTCTGTGTCTCCTTAGGCACATACACCAGTTGCACGCCCATTTTGGCAGTCCCATGGGCCTCACTGGAGGCATGGGAGCATGGTCACATCTCCCCGCTCCTGCTACTGGGTGGCTGGGCCACGGGGACTGATACAGAATGGAAAATTTACCCATTCCTTGCAAGGCTCGGCCTGGTATCTGTAAAATAAAGCTCCCAGTGAGGAGGTGTGAAATAGCATCTCTTTGTCACAGACCTTGAACAAGGTCACTAAGCCACACCCTGAGCATTAAGCTAAGGGGAACTGAGAACATCAGCACCCAAGGTAAGCGCAGAAGGGCTGGCTGCAGCCAGCACATATCACGACAGGCTGTGACAGAGCCATCAGGGAGCCAGCTCAGGGCCGTGCATGGAAGAAAGGCTGAGAGCACCTGGAAAGGGCACAGAGAGACCCCCCGGCAGCACCCACGGGGACCCCAGAGACCACCGCCCCGGATCACCGGGCACGCGTGACTGGGGGCAATGTGTCAATAAATCTCGGGAACTCATTGCCATAAGACTGCCTTTTCCAGGACATACCATGAATATGCATCTCTTCATTCTATAGAAGTTGTATGATTTCAGCTGCGTGCACGCACGTCAGGAGGAGCACCCAGCGCCGTAATAAAGAATGCCCGGCTCCTAAACCACAAACAAGTCCTAGAAGGAGTTCTTCACCGACTTTTACAGCAACAGAACCACTCTAGCTGGTTTTGTGCCCAACCGCCGTTCCCTCCACCCTGATATTTGTCCCCTCTGGCCAGTTACTGGCTTATGGCTGCTTTCTTAGGGTAGTAAAGCTCATCAGGGTGAGGGAAAGTAGCAGTCAATCTCACGCTCAGGAAGGTGTTTTGGGATAAATAAAAACCCAGGGACCATTACTGCAAGCCCTGTGTGCTGACTCATGTGTATTACTACTGCGTATTCACCGCTCAGCACACTTACCGGAGGATGGTATTTCTTTTCCTAGGAAGGAAAACAGCCCTGTGGAGGATTTCCAGCTCTCCTGAAAAGCTCTGCCAGCTCTCATGTTCACACCAAGGGCTATGGCCAAACAGCTGAAGAATGTCTTGGCTGAGAAATGTCCATTATCAACATTTTCCACTTATTTTACTTACACCTGCCACTCATAAACTCCCAGTACTCTGGAGTTCAAGCTATTACCATCAGCCCTATAATTAACTTTCTCTGAGGTCGATATAAGTCACACTGAACTCAAAGTCTTTCATTCTGTGAGACTTCTGTCGCTTCGTATGACCAGCTTGATACAGCCATGTATGCCCTTGGGACCCTGGACTATGGTTTAGCAGACCTGCGATCATTAAGTTCCAGCTTTGCCACAGATCCCTTGTGCACTTAAACCAGTCACCTGGTTTGGGATTTATCTCAATTAACTTCAGACAAGCAACAGTCTGATGACCGGGTCTAAACCGGTGACATAGGCTGCACATGCAGCAGCAGTCTAGTTCAGAAATGTTGCACAGCTTTGAAGCAAATCTCCTGTTCATGCCCATTTTTGATGCAGAGCAACACTGTTTTGCATGAACTGGAGGGTACTTAGACCAGACTTGAACTCTAGGTGAGCATCAAATGTCTTCCAGCCCCTAATGGGGTAAAAAGGACTGAAAAAAATTACTGGTTCTTCAGACAGCCCGAAACCTCAGTCAGGGACACCACCCTAAGTTTAGGCCAAAGAAAAGCTTCTGAAGTTCATATAGATATAGGGGCTGCTTCCAACAGCTGCTTCCAACTACTTATCTGCACTGATTTTGCTGAATTACTTACCAATGCAGGCAAAAACATTGTCTCCCTTTGTAGTGCAAGGGCAGAAAGAGGCATTTATGGATGACCTGCCCTGCTTCTTCACCAAATAGTGAGAAGATTAGATCGGATTTAAACCTACTTTTGGGGGGGATTCTGAAGTCAGGGAAGACAAATCACAATTTTAATTCCCCTGTCCCTCAGCTTCTCAACCTACGTGGAGGGGGGAAATCTCTCTGTCTGGGTGAGTTCTGCATTCTGGTGACACTGGTGTACGCGTGTCGGCTGCTACAGAACGATAACATGCTTCAGCTGTGACCGCCAGATGTTCCCGTAATAGAAATACAAATGCAAGTGTTTTCAACAGTCTCTATGGAGTTTGTCTTGTCTTTTCTTGGCAAACCTCCCACGGTAGCCACCAGGACTTTAAATTAGGACAGGAGCCAAACCTAACGCAGGATTATTCATTGAACTCAGTCGGTGAGAAATTTGATGACGCCAGGTATGCGTGGATGCAACTGCAGTGAGAAACTGCTTACAAAGAGCTCAGGCATCTATCGGTCCTCTAGGGAATAGGAGGGTCATTATGCGTAGCAGAGTCATTCTAGGCTGACTCATAATGGGTCATTATTTTATTCTTGCCACCTATGATCACATATTGTGAGGAATAATGCTCTGTTATAATGAAATATGGTACGTCACATCTCCCATTGCCTGCGCCATATGATTCGGTAGTATGAGACAACACGATGTTCTTCTGTCAGCGAGTGTTTTTACAACATTGTTATGGAAAGGAGTTATTTAATGAACTGGTTTCTCTGTTCATAACCCCAAAACAGAATTATCTTTCACAGTGGCTTCTTTTTGCCCATTTATTGTTAAAAAGCAGATTAGATGCCAACTAGCGGAATACCCAGTCTGAATTTATAGTAGGCAATTACAAGATCATTTCCCAAATACCTCTGGTTAATTTGCTGGGTCTTCCAGTAGCCAAGCTTTAAGCTAGCTGAAGATACCACAACTGATGTCATTTTAAGTCTAATATATGCGAACATCAGTCCTGTGCCAGTATTTCACGAAAAAACGTGTGAGCACAAGTTTTGTTGGGGGTTTTAAAATTTTCTCTCTTCATTCAAAATATCACAGCTCAGTATTCATCCTTCAAATGCAAAAGTTGAAGGGATAAATATAAATCATTTTTATGCATGACTCAGAGGGCTTCAAATTATGTGCTCTCAAGGACTGTTGCCGGGCAGGTCTAGCCATTCAACTTATGACCATAAATCTTCCAGTTTCTTGCATGGTGAGTGTCCAGCACCAATGTTTCTTGGTGAAAGAATAAATTCAAGTAAATTCTACCAGCATTGCTTCTTGCATTGTATGATCTGCGAGTGATATTTTACACTGAGGGTGGTGAAACCATAAATAAAAGAACTCCATGAACAAGGACAACAACTCTGAGAGCAAATAAAACAACACTGCGACCAGCGACTATTAGACTAATATAACGAATGCTTATCACAAATTTGTTTTAAAAATGTTCAGATCTGTCGTTATCTCAACCCTTCGAGCCCCATGTTGGGTGCCAAAATAGGACTGTCGTGGTTTAACCCGGCTGGCAACTCAGCACCACGCAGCCGCTCGCTCACTCCCCCCCCCTCCCTCAGTGGGATGGGGGAGAGAATCAGAGAAAAAGAAAAAAAAAAAAGTAAGACCTGTGGGTTGAGATAGAGACAGTTTAATAAGAGAGAAGAATAACAATATTAATAATAATAATGGTAAGAAAATATACAGAATATATAAACCAAGTGATGCACAATGCAATTGCTCACCACCCGCTGACCGATGCCCAGCCCGTCCCGAGCAGCGATCATCATAGAATCATAGAATTATAGAATGTTTTGGGTTGGAAGGGACCCCTAGAGGTCATCTAGTCCAACCCCCCTGCAGTGAGCAGGGACACCACTAACTAGATCAGGTTGCTCAGAGCCCCATCCAACCTGTCCTTGAATGTTCCCAGGGATGGGGCCTCCACCACCTCTCTGGGCAACCTGTTCCAGTGTTTTACCACCCTCATTGTAAAGAATTTCTTCCTTATATCTAGTCTAAACCTACCCTGGTTTAGTTTAGAACCATTACCCCTTGTCCTCTCACAGCTGGCCCTACTAAAAAGATTTTCCCCATCTTTCCTATAGGCCCCCTTTAGGTACTGAAAGGCCGTAATCAGGTCTCCCCGCAGCCTTCTCTTCTCCAGGCTGAACAAGCCCAACTCCCTCAGCCTGTCCTCATAAGAGAGGTGCTCCAGCCCTCGGAGCATTTTAGTAGCCCTCCTCTGGCCCCGCTCCAACAGTTCCATGTCCTTCTTGTGCTGAGGGCTCCAGAGTTGGACACAATACTCCAGGTGAGGTCTCACCAGAGCAGAGTAGAGGGGCAGAATCACCTCCCTCGACCTGCTGGCCACGCTTCTCCTGATGCAGCCCAGGGTACGGTTGGCCTTCTGGGCTGCCAGTGCACATTGCCGGCTCATGGCCAGCTTTTCATCCCCCAGCACGCCCAAGTCCCTCTGGGCAGGGCTGCTCTCGATCCTTTCTTCCCCCAGCCTGTATTGATACTGGGGGTTACCCCGACCCAGGTGCATGACCTTGCACTTGGCCTTGTTGAACCTCATGAGGTTCACACAGGCCCACCTCTCCAGCCTGTCCAGGTCTCTCTGGATGACATCCCGTCCTTCTGGTGTGTCAACCGCACCACTCAGTTTGGTGTCATCCGCAAACTTGCTGAGGGTGCACTCAATCTCGCTGTCTAAGTCATTGATGAATATATTAAACAGCACGGGTCCCAGTACGGACCCCTGAGGGACACCACTCGTCACCGGTCTCCATCTGGACATCGAGCCATTGACCACTACCCTCTGGATGCGGCCATCCAGCCAGTTCCTTATCCACCGAACAGTCCACCCGTCAAATCCATAGCCCTCCAATTTAGAGAGAAGGATGTTGTGGGGGACTGTGTCAAAGGCTTTGCAGAAGTCCAGATAGATGACATCTATTGGTTTTCCCTTGTCCACTGATGCTGTCACACCATCATAGAAAGACACTAGGTTCGTCAGGCAGGACTTGCCCTTGGTGATCACTCCCCCCGAGCCGCGATCACACCGCCCGAGCTGCGACCACTCTGCCCGCGACCGACCGACCAATCTAACCCCCCCCCCGAGCATGACGTTCTATGGTATGGAATAGCTCTTTGGTCAGTTTGGGTCCTAGCTGTGCTGTACTCCCAGCTTGTTATGCCCCTGGCCGAGCAGGAGAAGCTCAAAAAGTCCTTGAGCAGTCTGAGCACTGCTTGGCAACAACTAAAAACATCAGCGTGTTATCAACATTCTTCTAGCACTGAATCCAAAGCACAGCACTGTGCTGGCTACTATGAAGAAAATGAACTCTATCCCAGCCAAAACCAGGACACGGTGTCCCTGCTCACTGCAGGGGGGTTGGACCAGATGACCTCTAGGGGTCCCTTCCAACCAAAAACATTCTATGATTCTATGATTCTGTGAAACCCTGGCAGGGGTTGCCCAGAGAGGGGGTGGAGGCCCCATCCCTGGGAACATTCCAGGCCAGGTTGGCCGGGGCTGTGAGCAACCTGATGTGGTTCAAGGTGTCCCTGCTCCTGCAGGGGGGTTGGGCTGGGTGACCTCTGGGGGTCCCTTCCCACCCAAACCATTCTATCATTCTATGAGTCTATGATTCTATGATATTCCTGTTATTCAGATTGCAAGCTGATTACATCCGCTTTACCTTGAGCCATGGATAATGCCAAGGTGGAATCTCCTAATTCAACCTACTCCTACTGAAAACTTTTTCTCCCCCTCTAATGATAACTAACTTTTGGATTCTATTATTTCTGCAGATGGCATAAAAGGGTTTGAACTGGGTTATGTTTCTCCTTGGTCCTCAGATGCTCAATCAGCTTTGTAGTTCTGAACACACTGAGGCCATTTTGAATCTAGACCCTCAGCTGGTCTGAACAAACACAATTAGGAGAATTAAGATAATTCACAGTGGTTGAGATTGACCTACTTTATGTCAGTAAGGGCTCAATGTGAGCTAACAAATAGCTTCATTTAACTCGTAAAAGTTTTTATTGTGCAAATTTTTTTTCAAAAAAAACCTGAGAGTCCTCTGGTAGACAAAAACCAACTAAAAACTATTGACTCAGAGAGTGTGCTGGTCTAGTATCACGTAAGATATCACAAACATGGAGCCCTATGATGCATTTTTATAGTCAAAAGTGAGAAAATTAATAACGTGTCAAGTAGAAAAATAATTAGAAGGTGCCTTTGGCTTCCCCCACACCAATTTCAATGTGGTGCAGTTCTACCAACCCCAGTGGCATGGGCTTCTGCTGATGTGGGGAAATGAGCAGGGCTGGTTCCCCTTGGCAGATTCTGAAACCTACATTAAGGTTAAACCCATTCTAGATGCATAAGTCATGTGGAGACATGCTAAATAAAGCTATTTACCTGTAGAATTTAACTTTCAGCATTAATGGCTGATACCAAAAGTAGGACATCTAAGACGCAGGAGAACAAAGATTTATGTCTGTTCCAGAAAGGGACCACCATGCTGCGGAAAAGGCTGCTGTCCTCACTCATTTGTTGGTCCACTTACAGGATATGCTGGAAATTCAAGTCCTGACAACCCTTTCCTCCTGCCTCATCCACACAGAAGCTTCCAAGGGCCAGATGTGACCCTGCTGAAGTCAAAAGCAAAAGTCACAGTGGCTTCTCTGAGCCAGGACACCCCCAGTAGGTACAGTTTGCTGTGTGCAAGAAACGATCAGAAAATTCTTAGAATCACAGAATCGTTTGGGTTGGAAAAGCCCTTTAAGATCATCAAGTCCAACCGCCCCCCTACCCCTGCCATCCCACCCCCAAACCCTGGCCCTCAGCACCGCCTCTGCCCGGCTGTTAAATCCCCCCAGGGCTGGGGACTCGACCCCTTCCCTGGGCAGCCCCTTCCACTGCCTGACAGCCCCTTGGGGAAGGAATTGTTCCTAATGTCTAAACCTTCTCCCTCTATAGGGCCCTCAGCAAAATCAGCACCCTGAGCTGCTCTCTCCTGTGCTTTATCCACCCATTTGTGGTGGTGAATGTTAACATAAGGTCTGTCCAGTCTGGTTTGGTACAATTGCAATCCTCCGGCTCTGCCCCAGTCAAACGATTGAATCCAACGCGCAGAAATGAAGAACCAAGACCCAGTTGGATTGTTTGAAAACCAAAAGCTTGCAGCACTCTGGTGAGAAGAAAGCACATTTTCTGCTTTAAAAAAAAATTATTTTTAACTTTTTGAAGTCTTATTCCCATGACTTATACATATCGAGCACCTATAAGTTTCCTAACAGTGAAAGAAAATCCCACAGTTCACAAATTTTGCAGCTAGAAGGGGCCTCGTGATCATCTCGCCTGATTTTGTATGGACTCACCACAGAACCGCCCTGTGTTAATGCTTGCCTGATGTTGTCAACTAGTGACATAGGCAATTCCCAAATTAATCTTTGTGCGGCACAACTGTACCTGTGTATTTCACTTGCAATATTTAAAAGGCTCTGCATTTTAAACAAAGCCGGGGATTCTCAAACCAGCTTTGCCACTGATGAACAGCATGCAACTGCCTGACAAGCTGATCCGCTCAGGAAGCTGTCAAGAGGCTGGTGAACATTCTAAAAAGCAGCTGGATGAAAAACGAGTATTTTCTAATACTTATGCTTCAAAAATTTACTCCAACAAAGAGTCAATCAAAGGAGACAAATTTTAAAACATATAATTCTTGGAACTTTAATGCTTAAGTTAATGTGCTCTTTGCTGCTTTTTGCTTAATAGTGGACACTGCTGTTATTAAGTAGCTTCAAAAAATACAAAGGGGTAAAATGAACGTGCAGCCCAGCAGGAGAGTGTCTTTCATCATCGTATCAGCATTTCAATCCCAAAGGAGCACTTTTCCTTGCTATGCCTTTATCTTCCTGCAAGTGCATTTTCTCAGACCCTGCAACCTTTTCCAAGGAGAGTAGGTGGCTCATCCTGCGTCCTTGTTACCCAACTAGACGTATGTCCCAGTTTCAGCTGGACAGAGTTAATTTTCTTCCTAGCAGCTGCCATAGTGCTGTGTTTTGGATTCAGCACCAGAAGAATGTTGATAACACGCTGATGTTTTTAGTTGTTGCCAAGCAGTGCTCAGACTCCTCAAGGACTTTTTGAGCTTCTCCTGCTCGGCCAGGGGCATAACAAGCTGGGAGGGAGCACAGCCAGGACAGCTGACCCCAACTGACCAAAGAGATGTTCCAGACCATGGAATGTCATGCTGGGGGGGTCAGTCGGTCAGTCGGTCGATTGTGGGGGGAGTGATCACAGCTCAGGGAGCTATTGCTGCTCGGGACGGGCTGGGCATCGGTCAGCGGGTGGTGAGCAATTGCATTGTGCAGCACTTGCTTTGTATATTCTGTATATTCTCTTACCATTCTCATTATCACTATTGTTATTCTTTTCTCTTATTAAACTGTCTCTATCTCAACCCACGGGTCTTACTTTTTTTTCCGATTCTCTCCCCTGTCCCGCTGAGGGAGGGGGGCAGTGAGCGAGCGGCTGGGGCGTGCTTAGTTGCCAGCCGGGTTAAACCACGACAATGTATCACAGAAGGATGTAGAGCAAAGAATGGCATTTCATCAGGGTTCTTCAAAAATTAGATGTTTTCACCTAGCAGATTCTTTTTATAGCCCTTTGCCTCTATAATGTAACAGTAAAACCAAGGCAAACTTTCTCCACGGTAACTCCAAAGGGTTTGCTGTCATTGCTGTAGCAGAGGGGTCTGCACGCATCCTCCCCGCAGGGTCCGACAAAGAACTCTGAGTGGCATCTGCCGCAAGTTGCATCGCTCCCTGCACAGCAACCAATTGCGCTGTTGACCTTAACCTCCTGTTCTGTTTGCAAACCCTTCACGGGTATCTCGCAGTGTGCAAACCCTCCGGCCGCACGCCTTCTCAGCGTGGTCATCATGGTAGCGGGGCTCTGAGCCCGGCTGGGCGGTTGCGAGTGTTCAGTTAGATCTGTTTCGGTGTCTTTGCCAAACACTGCAGCCTGCTGAGCTATGTCCTCCCAGACTGGGAATGTAAAGCGGCAATTTGGGGGCTTTGCAATGCAATTGGTGCAATTCATGCAAAGTGGGGTTCGCCCAGGTGAAGCTTCACGTAGGAATGGGGTCTGCACAGGGGTCTGTAACAAGCAGGGAGCAGAGAAAGCAAAGCCCGTAGGCCAGCAAGCTTAGAGACAACAGTGCTGTCCCCACACCACCATGTTCCTGCCTGCGCTCAGCACCGCCGTCTCCACGCCCGCATCCGCTGACCGATGCCTTTGCGCAGTGCTGGTTCAGCTGGCCGCTGTTTCATCCACACTGGGTGCATCTGTTGGAAGAGCAGGCTGTATGCATACAGTCGGTAATACCACACCTTCTTCTACAACTTAAGCAAAAAGAAGGCAGCTGTGAAGTATTCTTAAGGGAATAACCAAATCCTTCTTCCTACCTCTGCTTAGCTAGAATTTACCTGTGAGCCTGATCCTGAGGTCAGTACAAAAAGAGTGGCACAAGAAGAACCAAAATGAATGCCTCCACGTTTCTTTCCAATATAAGAGGAAAAATCCCCAATAATCCATCTATTCCAACGCTGCCAAGACACCCTGCCCAACCCGATGGCACAGCGCTGCAAATTACCTGGTTGCTCTACTTGCAATCCAGGACGTGATGCTCTGGTTTTTGGGATTGCTGTGAAGAAAACAAAGGAAAGACTGAAACCCCCAGCCCATTAGAGAAAATTGTCATGCAGATTTTTAACAGGGCTGCTGTTTTCCTCATCACACCTTCATACGGGTACTATCAGCACATGGACTGGCATTTTCAGGGGAGTAGAAAAGTGGTACTGGGTACCCCATTTGAGATATTTGAAGGAACAGTATGGTTTACAGCCAGGATTGTCCCAAGTCCGGGCTGGACATAGAACACGGCTACACCCAGTGCTAAAGGCATCTTTCCACCCTAGCAGGATCCCTGGCTTGTGAGTCAGGCAGAGCAGCACAGCTCATGTCCATGCCATCCCAGGATCACCTTTTCTTGGGTTGAGGACCTAGCAGAGTGCATGGCACTTGGCCTTTTTCTTCTGTTTTTTTTTTAAATTGAAAGCATCTGAAAGCTTTGAAGGACTGTGTAAGATGAAGACCCAAACCTATCTTGGCCTCATCTGTATTATTTATCAGGAGTGGTGCTTTATGGATCATTTGCCAAGAAACAGAGCCAGGTTCTGCCTCAGAAGCAGCTTATTCAACACGAAAAGGAGCCCAGGAGCACACTTCCATACCGGAGCGTGGGCTGAAGTGCACTGGATTCTGGGGGAAATCCGGGGAGCTGAATTAATTGTCATTGTGTAATACCAGCTGCCTCCAGGCACTCGGACCAGCTGGTTTATCTCAGTGCACTCTCTGCTTTCTGCTTTTCCCAGGTTATACTATGGGCAATTAAGGACATTTTGAGAAAACATTTTTTCTAAGCAGGAGAATTTTCTAACTTCCCAGCGTAGCAGGGGATACACAGCAAATGGACGGTGGATTCAGGCTGAGTACAATAGCAGCTGATGTACACCACCACAAAGTTTTGATTTGATCAGCCCACGTTTAATCTGACCACAAGCTGTTAGATGTTCGTGGCTGTCCCAAGGTGTCTGTCAAAGTCAGGGTCTGATGAAAGGCAAGGCTGGCGGACTGGGAAAGGCTGCCAGAAGGAGATCAGTTGCATCCAAACCTTGTTTAAACAGCTGCTACTCTTACCAGGCAGTTATTTTGACATACTTTGCGCTGATCCCCACCTCCGGCAGCCAGTTTGCCTCTCAAACCCAAGAAAAAAGGGATCAGAAACTCCTTCTCCTGTGTCCTCTGAACAACAGATTTCAGCATCCTTTAGGAAAAATCAGCCTACTTTCAGGTGCTAGAGGTACTCCAGCTGCAAGAGCAGGCTCTTTGTAGCCTATTTTATCTTCCTTTCTAGCAAAAAATGAGCTTCTGCTAGACCCCATGCTGCCATGGCTGAACTGCTGCTAGCTTTAATTGCTTGTTTAAAGTTAGTTTAGGTATTTCTACAGTGCACTGCAATCTACAGGCCAGACAAGTCCTTTACTTCTTTCCCTCTGACAATAAGCTGAACCCTTTCCCACATTCCCTGGGACAATTTGCTATATGAACATATGGAATTGTTACAGGAGACTCTTGATGTAAATGACACAACTTGCTGGAATGTTCAATCTAATAACCCTTATAATAACAGCTACTCATAAAAAGCACAACCATTCCTGAGATGACAAGTTTTCTAAAACAGCCCATCATTCATGGTAACCCCCAAAAACTACACCCACCGAAGTTCCTGACAGTGCAGCTCCTAAACACCTCATAGCACCAGAATGCCACAGCTGTCACTGGAGACATATTTCTAAGAGAAATCTGAGGAGAGGCAAGTTGTTTTGAAAACAAGGGATGTTATCAGGTCGCTAGATATTTCATAACACCAAGAAAATAAAAACATCTGGAGTGGACAGGCACCCCAGCATGGAGGCGGCCAGTCCCTGAGCACGTCGGGGTGCCCAGGCACCTCAGCGAGTGCAGGGAGGGGAGCGGTAGCAGAGCTCATCATGGAGGTCCTGGCTCTCTCCGAGGTTTGAGGGTGCTCCTGGAGGAAGGTTAAAATATAAATGCTTTTCAAGTAAACCCGAGTGAGGAATAAATCTGAATAATAAATTTATCCAAAGAAAACAGCAACAAGCTCAAGGGCATTTCACCAGGAGAAGAAAAAGAAAGCAGGCAAAATTAATCAAGAAATAAGAAATTATTTGCTTTAATTTTTTTGCCCAAAGCCTTGTGGAGGTTGTGCGTAAAACAAGCATCATGTCTGCTACAATGGAGATTATAATCACTGCAGAGCTCAGTAAGTCACTTTCTCCTAGATATTATTTGATGACTCTCTTCAGTAACTGGAGTTTATAGAAGACTCGATTCCTTTTTCAGTGCTATAGCCATTGGTAACATGTCTCTGGCAATCATCTCCCTTGGAGGACGCCCCTTGGTGGGCTCCTGATGGAGCTCGCTGATGAGTCAAGGGTTTATTCCACTGTGACCGGGCCCTTTTCAGTGGCCATTTTAATGGGTTTCTGGAAACCGTGACCACTGCAGTTAATGTTGTGATAATGATTTCATTTTAATTCCATGTTTTTAAGCCTCTAGAACAATGCTGTTAAACCAGGCTGTACCTCATTAGTCAAGGTTTGAAACTGGGAGTCATTATTTTAAAAGTCTGTTTGCTATTTTACTGTCACAGGAATTCAGAATGTAAAGGGGGGGGGAGGTACCTTTTTTCACTTGTATTATGTGCAAATGATCTAAAAAAGTTCTGGGTGAAAAAAATGAGGTCTGCTTATTAAAAAAAAATAAATGAGCTTATCTTTTAATCTTCTAGTGCCATGATTCCCTTTTGCCATCACAATCTTCAGGTTTAAATAAGAGAACGATTCCAGCCTATAATGCAAATCATCCAGGAAAGGTAGGATGTCTTAGTTAACCAAAAATTTAAGTTTGGGGTTGATTGCCATCTTTTGCAAATTGGATTCCATTTGGTGAATAGTTCCAGCCAAAAAACTTCAAGAATTTTTAATCTGAATTTATGTTACGCCTTTAATATATTTCAATGTCACATGTAGCAATATAGATCTTCAAAGATTGAAACAATACCCAATGACCTAACAGAAGGGTTTTAGAAGCCAACAATATTTTTTTTAATGACTCCAAACTATATATTTTCTGCACATTTTCCCTATTTTTTTTCCTGTAAAGGCCTATAAAGCAAGCATAGCCACAGGCCTGGGCTGCCTTGCAGCTGCGGCACGCAGCGCCATGAAGGGCGGTGTCCCTACCACTTATCCCCCAGGCTGGCCACGTGGAATCAACATCTCTGGGATTGTTTAAAACAGAGAAAATGAGATACACTTAGGAAAACATTGACAGTACTTGGCAGCTGGCTTCTCTGAGTGCAACTGCAGCCGCTTTTTGTGAAATGAAGATGAAATACAGAGTCTGGGATAAATCATGAAACAAATGCGGTAGCTAAAGCAGAATAATACATTTATTTTGACCAAAACCTGTTTTGTCATCACGACCTCTACTTTGCTGCAAGCATGCTGGAAAAACAAGAGGTGATGCTCTTAGCTGTGTTTACCCAGGACTGAGTCTGTTACCGAATTTACGCTTATGGCTAGGTTAGATCGTTTGATACAGAATGGAAAATGTACCCATTCCTTGCAAGGCTCGGCCTGGTATCTGTAAAATAAAGCTCCCAGTGAGGAGGTGTGAAATAGCATCTCTTTGTCACAGACCTTGAACAAGGTCACTAAGCCACACCCTGAGCATTAAGCTAAGGGGAACTGAGAACATCAGCACCCAAGGTAAGCGCAGAAGGGCTGGCTGCAGCCAGCACATATCACGACAGGCTGTGACAGAGCCATCAGGGAGCCAGCTCAGGGCCGTGCATGGAAGAAAGGCTGAGAGCACCTGGAAAGGGCACAGAGAGACCCCCCGGCAGCACCCACGGGGACCCCAGAGACCACCGCCCGGATCACCGGGCACGCGTGACTGGGGGCGATGTGTCAATAAATCTCGGGAACTCATTGCCATAAGACTGCCTTTTCCAGGACATACCATGAATATGCATCTCTTCATTCTATAGAAGTTGTATGATTTCAGCTGCGTGCACACACGTCAGGAGGAGCACCCAGCACCGTAATAAAGAATGCCCGGCTCCTAAACCACAAACAAGTCCTAGAGGGACTTCTTCACCAACTTTTATGGTGTCAAGTTCACCCTCCTCTTTGACTTTTTATGTCATTCCCAACACCACCATCATATCTCCCCTGTCAGCCCTTTGCGAACCAGCAAGTTCTTGTGGTTCTAGGTGGAGAGAAATTATTTTCAAGCTGCCTGGCCTGGCTACAAAACACTACCTGCATGGACAGCAGAAGCCTTTTTAGAGCTCACATTTCTTTATGAGCTGTGTCCCTTTCTCCTTTTGATAAGCTACACACCTTTTATAACCTGCTCCAACCAGAGAGATTAACTTCTCAGCAGTGCTACCGGGAAACGGACTTCAAAATACTCATAAAACCCCATCAGCTTACACAATACAAAGATTTTATGGCAATAGTCTCTGAAGAGAGAGTTTAGTCTGATTCTTCGCTCAAGAATGTGGCCAAGCACTCTCCTGTTCAAGGGGGAAGTGCAAATCCTCCGTCCCCGGGAGCTGCTGTGAGACCTGGCCCCGCAGCCTGGGTGACAACTGCCACTGCCCACGCTCTTGTGAATGGCAAGCGTGGTGGGCAACAAACCCGACCGCCTGCAGGGCCCCCCTGAACCTGCCTGGCACAGTCCCCTCTGGCTACGCTGTGAACCTTTTCTGGTGCAGACCAGGCAGAGGAGACACAGGGCTCCTGCCCGTGTTCGGCGCGCTTTCTCCATAGGCTCAGGTTGCGTTCCGCTCCTTTATAACGGTTTTCGTAGCAATATTGCTCGGTTGTGCCACAGCCATCCCTATTAAATAAAAAGAAATGTCATGAACATGAATGTTGTATCTTAAAAATCAAAACAAACTTGAATTAATGATGGTTTTTCCAACACTAGGTGTTCATATCATACTGTTCTCCATCAATATTATTTCATTTTATTCTTGGGGTTGTTCAGCCTGGAGAAGAGAAGGCTGCGGGCAGAACTGAGTGCGGCCGATCAGGGCTTCAAGGGGGCCCAGAGGAAAGGGGGGGACAAGCTTTTTAGTAGGGCCAGCTGGGACAGGACAAGGGGGGATGGCTTTAAACTAAACCAGGGCATGTTTAGACTGGAAGAAATTCTTTCCAGTGAGGGTGGTGAAACCCTGGCAGGGGTTGCCCAGAGAGGGGGTGGAGGCCCCATCCCTGGGAACATTCCAGGCCAGGTTGGAGGGGGCTGTGAGCAACCTGATGTGGTTCAAGGTGTCCCTGCTCCCTGCAGGGGATGGTTACTATGATTCTATGATTCTATATTCTATGATTCCCTTAATTTTTAAATTGTGCTTTCTCTTTTATATTATTTGATAGAGTCAGGGTTCTTTAAGCCAGGGTGGAAGCATTGCAGCAATTTCTCTCCAGAGCATGAATACCTGATGTTCTGTTTATGAGGAACCCACCAAGGAACAGTCCATAGGCTGTATAACTCCTGTGCTCCTGCCTTTGCTATGAAATACTTCCACATGAAAGAAAATGTGTCGTCGTTGCCAAGAATGCTAGGGATGAGGTTATCAGGTGCAGAATGGGTGGCAGAGATGATCGAGTAGAGTGGTAGAGCCGGCTTTGTTCTGCAGGGTGCAACTGTAATGCATATAACCAAACATTAGCAGGTGTGTAGGGACCAAGCCCTCCCCTGGCCATGTCCATGGCCTGTGGCATGAGTAGCTGAGCCCTGAGAAGCAGGTCTTCAGGGTACAGACCATTAGGACTGGGCATGCCTAGGCTTAGGCAGCTCAGAGCTTGACTCTTAAATGAGGGTGAATCACCCTGGATTCTGTACCAAGCTAACGAAGAGAAATGAGAACATCAGAAAGACAGTTGTTATGTAGGTAAATTAGATGAATGGGAATGAACTGCCCATTCCTCCCCCTGGGCTCCAATGGGAGAACAGAAAACTGGCACAGATTTAGATGTCTAATATTTATATGAGGAAAGGATTTCATTCTAACTGCGTGTGAGCTCCCATGGAGACACTGGGGCTGAGGAGGATTAATGTACCCTCGGCTACATGGGGTGGAAGAAATGAAGATTGCTCTGGCTGTCAAAGAACAGGCCCCTGCTCTTCCTGCCTTCTGCTGCTTCCACAGCAGTTGTGGGGCTGAGGAATGACCCCTATGGGTCCGAAATCACCACGGTGGGAACGAAAGCAGGGTGCTGCTGCTCGCTTTGTTTTCTATGCTGCAACCCACAGCGATAAGGGAGTAGAAAAAGGAATGAGAGTAACTTTCTGCTGTAAATTCCCCTTTCCCTGGTAAGACCTACACCACGAACTTCTTGTAGAAAACCTTTTATTCATTAAGCTGTTGTTATTAGCAACAATAACTCAATTCGGTTAACAGCAGTAGATAACTGTTTGCACAACACGTTCACAAATTCACTGGGCTGTCCCACACATCCACTCGTACTTGCCCAGCCGAACCCCAGGAGGGACCCAGACCCAGCTCAGAGGCAGAGGTGGCATGGGCCGGCCAGTGGCTTCTACCTGGCTGTCCAGAAAGTCCTGCAGGCTCACTGATCCCTAAAACTCACCAGCCCTCGAGAACCATTCACATGCTGCTTTCTCAGCATGCATTCTTCTCTTTGTCCTGCTGTTTTCTGTTTACTATTTCTCCTCCCAAGCCTATGGATACCGTAGAACCCATTCCCACAAACCCACACTGAAGGCAACTTGATGCCATTTCCACCTCCCTCTGTTCCTGTAACAAAACGTTTGTTCGGGTGAGAACTAGAAAACACTAGCAACAACAGCAAAAATAAGAATGAAATGAGTTCTGGAAAAACCTGCCTGAAAAAGAAAAATAGAGAATACAGAAAACTCCCTTCAGTCTGAATATTTTATCCCAGAGGAATCTAAGAGCTGGCTCCAAAATAATGTGCATGTCTTTATGCATGTTCCTGTTAAGAAAAGGTTCTTTAATGTCCCAGGCAAGGAAATGCTATGATCTGCTTGGTGGAGGTTCAGGCTGGGAATTCTGAACACTAGAAAGCCATCTCACAAGAAATAAGGTTTTAACTTGGTGCGGGGGATGTAATTACGTGTAGAAGGCACTCTGTTGCTTGAACCCCCTAAATTATGAATAGCTGCTTCTCTAAAAATTATCCTCTCCCAAGTCAGACTAGGGCTCGATGCGAAGGGACAAAATCTGCATCTTGTGTTCCACGGTAACCCTGGCTAGAAGCTGAGAATATTGCTGCAACGGTCTGAACCTACCATGTCAAAATCAACCCCAAATTTTCCATGCCGTACTCCGGAACAGTATTACTACCATGGAGACGTAAGACAAAAATAGTAATAATAATTAATAAGCATTAAGTCTTTCCATCACAAGACATTCAGAATCTGCCACGTTAACTGTTAAAACCAGTTCAAAATGCATTTGTTCGAAAATGTTATTTTTAAAGCTAAGGCTTCCGTTCAGATTCAGTGGCTTAGTCACACTGTACTGAAGTGTGTTGCCCAAGTACAAATGAAGACAACAGCCTATCTCACCAAAGCTGATGTGTTTGGGGAGTTGTACATTTAATTTTTGACAGGTTTCTATTACCATATCCATGCTCAGCCCATTAAATGGCCTTGTGTCCCCAAATTACCTGGCAATCAGAAGCTCTGCATGCGCCACTGACTCAACCCAATCTGGTTCGGGAGCAAACTGAACCTGCTCAGGCATCGCTGGTACCAGAGGGGAGCTGGCTGCAGCAGATGCTTTGGAGAGCCTGGCAGGCTTGCTTTTGCCTAATGGGATTTCTTTGGTGTGTAGGTTTCAAGTTCAATCTATGATCATGAAGTTGTGGCTGAATCTCTTTGTCTCTGATACGGGGTGATTTCTACCATAGCTGGGTGTCCTGGTTTCGGCTGGGACAGAGTTAATTTTCTCCCTAGTAGCTGGCACAGTGCTGTGTTTTGGATTTAGTACCAGAATAATGTTGATGACTCACTGATGGTTTGGTTGGTGCTGGGTAGTGCTTAGACTGGCCAAGGACTTCTCAGCTCTCAGCTCTGCCAGGGGCACAAGGAGCTGGGAGGGGGCACGGCCAGGACAGCCGACCCCAACTGGCCCCAGGGCTATTCCAGACCATGGGGCCTCATGCCCAGTATGGAAACTGGGGGGGAGAAGAAGGCAGGGGGGGACGTTGGGAGCGCTGGCGTTTGTCTGCCCCAGTCACCGTTACGTGTGATGGAGCCCGGCTGTCCTGGGGATGGCTGAGCCCCCGCCTGCCATGGGAAGCAGGGAATGGATTCCTTGTGTTGCTTTGCTTGTGTGCACGGCTTTTGCTTTCCCTATCAAACTGTCATTATCTCAACCCATGAGTTTTCTCACTTTTACTCCTCTGATTCTCTCCCCCATCCCACTCGGGGGGGAGTGAGCGAGCGGCTGCGTGGGGCTGAGTTGCCAGCCGGGGTTAAACCACGACACTCTGATACGGGGTGATTTCTACCATAGCTGCATGCATGCAGGCTGCCTCTTCCCCATCAGGCTGCATTCGTTACCATTTGGAACTGCCTGAAACACAGAGCTGGAGAGGGAGGTACCTCCCGGTGGCCTTAGTTTCATTAACTGGGGTTTAGCTCACCTATGAGTGGTCAGGCCTTGCTCTCAGCTCGTTGTACAGGCTTCTGGGGGTTTTTTCACTGAAGGTGTTCATAGGGGTTTTCACACTAAACTACAGCTATATGGTTTTCTGTGCTTTTGCTTATGCAGGAAATTTTTAACATATTCAAGAGTACTGAGCAGGAAGCCTCCCAGAGATGACAGTACCATGGGATAGGACTAGTAAGATGCAGCTCTATTGTAGAAAGGTTAATTCCTTTTGTATAAAATATTGCAGACCAAAAATCCTTCAGGACTACTCTTCAGTTTGCATTTTTCCAGAGCAGCACACAACACTCGTTGGGCTGACCCCTTGAAGGAATGTTTTGCCTTTGGCCCTTACAGGTACATACCTATAGATGTTTCCCATGGCCTCCCTGAGGATACCCAGGATGGCAGCTCTTCCACTTGTATTTTGGTATTTTTAGGCATACCAGGGAGAGCTGTGTGAGCAAGAAGTTGGGTGACTTGCCAGTGCAATGCTCCCTCCAGTGCCAGCAAAGGAAAGATGGCCCTTCTTGGGCAGTGATTCTCTTCTGTGTGCTTTAATCCCCTCTTTTAAAATTAATTTGTCGTTACAGTTCCAGGACTTCAAACGCTATGAAGCGAGCAGGAAAGAGAATTTACTTTCCTTAACAGGTGCTCACACTGCTGGTTGCTGCATATCCAAAATTTCTCCACAGGTTTGATAAGGTGGGAAAAGCCCCTGCTAGAGCTGGGGGGTGAAGATGGGTCTGATCAGATGGAGCAACGATGCTGTGATAAATGTGACTTTCCTTTGAAAAGGCTTCAGAAGTACCATGTTTACTGAACCATGATAAAGTTAGGGGTAAACCTGCTCTATTTATGAATTAAATATGTTTTTTTATGTACCAGCCTCACAGTCTCTGTCTGGGATCTGAACATTCAGTTGGGTTAATTCTAGCCCATTGGCAATGGACCTTCTGGAGGAGAGTCTGTCCCTCTGTAGCAACTTTTGAGCCTGGTACCCTCTGGTAGGTGTCCTGATCAGAGAGGCAGAGGACTCGGGTTTTGTTGCATGCTAAGCAAAGTGCTTTTGATACATAAAAGGCCACAGCAATAGAATAGAAAAGCATAGTTTTTCGAAACATGCAACAGTAGTCCAAGAGAGACGGTTTCTGAGATCTGAACAGTTAAGTGAAAAAATGACATGAGATATAAAATAGCTAAGCTCAGATATTTTTTAAACTTTGAAACAAAAGTAGTTGCAAGTAATTTATTCTTTATACCCTGACATAATACAAGAATTGTCTAATTAGGAAAAAAAATTATTTACAGAAAGCTACATTTATGGCAAGTTTAAATCAATGGGTTTCATCAGTGCAAAACTATAAATCTAGATGGAGTGTAATTAACTTCAGGTTCTATCAGCAGCTACGGGATTACACTTTTGTGTAAGTACATCACATTCGCAGTAGCTATCTGTGTCATTTTCATGCATAGATCATCTTTTAAATTAATTTCTTTGCGCAATTTTCATGCTCTCCTTTAAAAACACTCTTCCACTTCATTGTATTTAATGGAAACAGGCGGCAGGACTTATTTCTCATCATAGACCCCTGTGTGTGTGTATCTATAATGGAGACATTTCATTACAGAAAGGCAGCTGGAGCCGGTGTGACAGCTACGCCCCCAGAGCCCGAGCGGTGAGCTGTACCCAACTCCGAGGTGATCATAGAATCATGGAATCACAGAATCGTTTGGGTCGGCAAAGCCCTTTAAGCTCCCCCAGCCCAACTGCCCCCCTACCCCTGCCATCCCACCCCCAAACCCTGGCCCTCAGCATCGCCTCTGCCCGGCTGTTAAATCCCCCCAGGGCTGGGGACTCGACCCCTTCCCTGGGCAGCCCCTTCCAGCCCCTGACAGCCCTTGGGGAAGGAATTGTTCCCCAGGGCCAACCTCACCCTGCCCTGGCACAACTGGAGGCCGGTGCCCCTCGTCCCATCGCCCCTTCCCTGGGAGCAGAGCCCGACCCCCCCGGCTCCCCCCTCCTCTCAGGCAGTTGTAGGGAGCGATGAGGGCTCCCCTCAGCCTCCTCGCTCCAGGCTGAACCCCCCCAGCTCCCCCAGCCGCTCCCCACAGCTGCCCCGGACACGCTCCAGCCCCCCCAGGTCCTTCGGGGAGGGAGGGGCCCAACCCTGACCCCAGCAGTCGAGGGGCGGCCCCCCCCAGTGCCCAGCACAGGGGCACGGTCCCTGCCCTGCTCCTGCTGGCCACACCACTCCTGATACAAGCCAGGATGCCGCTGGCCCTCTTGGCCACCTGGGCACCCTGCTGGCTCCTATCCAGCCCCCTCTCAACCAACACCCCCAGCTCCTTTTCCGCCAGGCAGCTTTCCAGCCGCTCTTCCCCATTGCGTGGGTTTGTTGTGACGATGGACGAGGATAACTGGCTGCCTGTTACAGGACACCCCACGCAGTGCAGGATCCTGTCCAGTGCTGTAACTATGTGGGAAGAGCTGCCTGGTGCCGCACTATACATCTCACTAAATAATTATTCTGAAAAGCAATTGCAAATCTAGAAGAGAGTAGGGAAAGAACTTATCTCCCTCTCACCCATCCCTTTCCACGCACAAGCATGTAGTGCCATTTTTCTAAAATAAACTTTAGCCTTCAGCAATATAGACTAAAACTTGTCCTGTGGCAAACAGCGTGTCTTTATACTTTTTCACCCCGCTGTATTTTTTCTTTGCTGAATTTGCACAGCTGCTTTTCCAACCCATGAAAATTGTTAGCAACAAAATATCCCATGCTAAGGAGTTCCCCGGGGAGGACTCTGTTGCGCATCCCATTTCGCTTGTTCTGATCCAGTTTCCTGCTGTCTGCTCTTCATGTCTCCTCGTTCTGGCAGTAGAACAATGTGTAAACATTTTCCTTCTTACTCTGAATGCGTTTTCCACTTTGTTCCGTGCGGCGAAGATTCTGGTATCTCTCTATTGAAAAAGGCCGAAATGGTCATAATGAACCGAAGTGATTTCTTCCCTTTCATTGAGCTTTTTAATATCAGATCAAAAGATCAATATTAAATTTGGGTCACTTAAAAGTCAAGGACAAGTGGATTTGTTGATAGAAAGAAAAATAGATTTGCAATATTTTCCTCAATTTTTGTGTATCCTGAGGTGAGTACGCACAGGAACTTTGTCATGCTGCTGAGGTTAGTTAAAATTTCGCAGTACTGTGCCATAGTAACCTAATATCCAAGAAGCTTGTATCGATCCATGATTACTAAGACTATTTGCTGTAATTAATGCATTTGCAATTTTCATGAGATCTTGTTTGGAGCCTTAAAATTTCAGGACACCAGGAAAATGGGTTTTTACACACACAGTGTTTACCAGAAATTGGGTAAGGTTTGTTTGGTTTTGTTTTACTTTTCACAGGTTGTCAGCTGTAGTTGGGAAATGCTTTATGACAATAAATGTATTGCTTCTGAAAAAGATTGGAGGAGATTTGATTTTTTTTTTAAAGCTCGGTATACACAAATGAAAAATATAATATATCCGTATGTAATATAAACTTCACCAGATATGAAAAGTCGCTTTGGCTCAGGCAAGCTAGGAATGGAGTTTCTTTTCATGAGCCTGCATTCCTTGCTGAGGGAAGGTTGCTGCAAAACTTAAAAATAATCCAGAAAACAAAAGACTTTTGGAAGAAAATCCTGTGGTTCTTCAGCAACTCCTTCATTTCAGGGGGAATTTTTGCCTGAATGATAACTATGTGTCTGTTCTAGCTTTTTTCTTAACCAGTAGAAATGGAACCATGGATCCATTTAGAGCTGGATCAGACCAAAGGTTACAGAATTTGTCCATAATACCTTAAAAACTGAGTCGTTTTCGAAATAGGAATAATCTTCTGTTTGCTCTAGAGGCTACAGGAAGGAGGGAGAAGAACACGTTTCCTATTTTATCGCAATCCTTTTTTAGTTAAGGGAAGGCTGGCCTGTTACCGATCTGTTGGATAATATCGCTTTCTTCACAGCAACCGACAGGAAAGTAAGGATGAGCAACTTGTATTTATTTGACTCATTTACATTCTATATCATAACAGAGATATATCTGAATATACGTAGGAAGAAAGAATCGCTTTCTCCTGCATGCCAAGTTCTTAAACTGTGATAGAAGCCATTGACTTGGTTTAATTAACACTAATGCTCAATTAAATCAAGTAAACGTTAAGCTGCACAAATTATAAGCTTCAATTATCAAATTATTTTTAAGGCTGCTTGTTAGGATGCAGACGCCTGCAGATAAAAGCCTGCAAGCGAGGAGATTCCACCTTGGAGGCAAGTGGGAGCCATTACAGTGGTTTCTCTCATTTACAGCCTGACAGTAAACATGCGTTACGGTGTCCAGAAGGAGCCCGCGCGGCCCCATTGCGTACCCTGCCCTCGAGTTATGTGCAAGATAAAGTGCTACATAGTTTCATGCTTGTTGATTTAATTTACTTCCAATTTAGGTGTCATGATAAAAGATGACAGATTTGCCCCGTCAATCAGATTAAAAACAGAATAGCAAAACTAATTTGGCTTATCATCAAGAGAATAAATCTTGTTGGAAGGCTGTTGCGGTGTATTTCTTATTTGTAACAGCTTCCTCTTCCAGGAGGATCTCAGCCGCTACATCATGAAGGCAGCTCCGGGCTTTTATTAAGGCTGTCTGTCTGTCTTGTCAGGAGCAAAATCTTACTCCAGCCTCTCTTTTTCTTCCTGCATTAAAACAGCAGACAGAGGAGGTACTGCCCCTATTACTGTAATAAGTACCTGTTGCCACGAGCCATTAATTCCTGAACAAAACCGTTCCTCACAGCTGTGGATGCTCTCAAAACAGCTACGACAAAATCGTTATGATGAATTGTTGCAACCTGCTCTGGGTGAGCCTGCTTGAGCAGGAGGGTTGGACTGGGTGATCTCCTGAGGTCCCTTCCAACCCCCGCCATTCAGGGATTCTGTGATGATTTGCATTGTATGTTCATTTTTTCAACTTCTGAGAAATCATCTGGGCAACTTACAACCGAGTCTGGGTTTCAGAATGGCAGCTGAGGTTGCTTCACTTTGATTGTGCAAAGGAGCAAAGCGAGTCCCGGTGCACATAGGCAGGTCGTCGAGTCTCAAAAAACCATCCGTACCGAGCGTGAGATCCTTGCCTCCACCCGGCTCTGGGGTTGGACTCAGACAGAAAGGTCCTGTAATGAAGGCACTGCGTGGGTCCTGAAGAAGCAGGATTCATTTCTTAATTCTCCATTAAAAGCTCCATGCGCCTCTTTGGAAAGGCCTATAATTTTTCCGTTCTCTGCTGTACATGTTTTCCAAAGTCTGCTCTTAGGCTGTCTGGACTGCGAGCTCCCCCAAGTAGAGGCTGTTTCTTTACATACTGCCTCACACGCTAACGTTTCCAGATGGATTTCAATATAAAACTCCTATTGCTGAAACTAGCTGTAAGCCCAGAGGTTAAATGCTAAACCTTCCCACCCTGGTAAGCATCTTTTTCTGCCCAGCAAAGCGTGGTATAAAAAGCTGATCTTAAGGATGGGTTCAAAAAGCTAAAATGTTTTCTCACAATTGCTGTACCTTTTCCTCTGTTAACTCATTTTCAGTTCATGTAAATCCTATTTACCAAGCTGCAGTCAGTGCTCGCTGGCTGCAGTTCAGTCACCAAGCCTCAGCTTTTGGGGAAAATCTCCTGAACGGAAGCAGCTCCCGAAGAGAACGGCAGCGGTTGATACCAACGTATTTTCATTCCCATTCCTCATTTTTAGGGCTTCTGCCTAGCTCTTCATTTTTCTTCCTTTTCCATTTCTTTTTCTAGCCATATCTCCTCCTCCCTTCTATCTAGGAGTGAAATTAGATTTGTTTTACTCATCTTCAGAAGCTATATACTGATGCGGGTTTTACTTAGGAAGCAGTAGGTCCCAAGCAGTGAAAGCAAGAGCACAGCAATCCCCTCCTGCTGATCAACAAGGCATCCATGCACGTCTCATCATTCCTGCAGTCCATTCCTGCCCAGCACCCACTGTTCCTAGCATAACCAGTTAGTTATGACCCGATGTATGATATTGGGCATGTCAGTACATCAATTTGCTGACACTGGGGGGACCTGACATGAATGTCAGACCATCAGCTCCGATATGGCTATCGCTGCAAGGTGGTCCATCGCTATTGAGATGGAGCAGGGCTAATGATGTGTAACAGTTTGCTGCTTCTCACTTTTCACCTCTGGGGCTGTCCTTTCCCCTGCAAGGAAGACATCATTTGCTCCCCAGGATGCCCTGGAATTAAGGAAGCCGCTTCCGAGGGTGAGGCTTAGCCTGAAGCGATGGAAATCACCATGGAAGATCTCCTTTATGGTGCTGAGGTGGGTAAGTGCCTGCAGTAATGCTCTTCAGTGTGAGCGCCTTTGCCAGGCACAGAGCTGCCCTTTCAGTCACAATGAGAATTCAGTGCAATTTGCATTTTGAAGATGAACCAAAAGTCACAGGTAGGAAAAAGATGGTTAACAAGGGACAGGAATTCAATATAGTTTGCTTATTAAAGTAAAAGCCAAAATAACTCTGAATTCGATATTCAAAATTTCAATCTAAGATAACATTTTTTGATAAAAATATTTGTATAAAGTTACGACTACCTTAAAGTTTTTGAAAATTCAGGAAAATAATCCCTGTCCTAGCAGTAACAAAACAAAACCAGCATTCAGCCCAAATTAACAAACTTCATTTTTCCGGCAAGTAAACTAGTCATCTGCAAAAAATGTGCTCTGTTCTGTTCACAGGCACTAATCAAAAGCCTTTGGAAATGGAAATGGCATTGTTCCCGAAGTGCTAGGAGCTTGACATTTTATGAGGCTTATCGAAATACAGGCGATGAACAACGGGCTGCCGAAAGCCTTTGTTTCTGAGCTCCTTGCTCCTTGCATTTGAATGCTCTACAGGAAAATCTCATGCTAAGCCCTTACTTGGACCTTGCCCTTGTAGCAGTTGGGTAAAGCATAGGGGGGCCTGGCCACTTTAGAAGTTGTTTTCTATCTCGCCTGCTATGAGAATCAGTTCGTGTCCCGGGCTGCAGAGGTGACGTCATCTAAGCAGCTACGCTGATGTCAGAGGACCCAGCCTGGCCGGTGGCATCGTGCGTGTTTCGCTGGGGTGACCCACCATCAGTACAGGTTCAGCAATCTGGAGGATGCTCCGACCCGACCCGTCCCAGCCCACAGCTCTGCTGTGGGGACACCCGAGTGCGAGGAGCTCCGGGGACTGCTGGGAACGCGCTCGGGTGGGCCGAACGGGCACACAACACCCCGCTCCCGACCGCTGACAGCCCCTGCACGCTGGCGGGGAAGGGGCTGCAGGGATGACCACTTTGCGGTTACTTCACACTGCGCTGTGCATCATTAATTCCTGTTTCAGAGAGGTAGCAAATACCCAAACTCCTCCACATGGATCCCATTCCCAGCTAGTAATCACTGCCTGTCTTTAGCCTGTTCTGACCTAAATCACAATTCTAAAACCTGTTTCCAACATCCCCAGGGCACCGGTGCACACCCCTTACCTGCCAGTGGCAGCCAAAGCCCTCCCCACCTCTCTGCATGGGAGACTTCGTGCATTCCCTCGCTTCAAGAGCTGGAGCTTCGTCCCAGGAACGACTCTGCTCGTTTGGTCTGTGGCTGCGGGTGCAATCCCTGTGCACCGGTGCCGCTTTATCGCGGTGCTGCTTCCTGACTTTCCAAAGTTTCTGCCCAATTCTCTTCCATTGCAGAGCCATGGTGGGAACAAGGGAGAGAAAACGGGCCGTGGTTTATGAACGTGGTCTAAAGAGAGTGGCAGGGTCTTGTTTTGTTTAGTGTCGTCTTCTCTTTCCTGATCTGCAGTGTCTGAGGAACCAGCTCACACAGCAAAGCACGATTTGTGTTTGCTTAATGAATTATGTCCGTGGAAATGTCCTGAGTGGTTTTACATAAAATTGCCTGTAACAACTTTGATTGCAAAGAGACCAAAGGCCTGGTAGAAAGCAGGAACTACAATATGGAAAACAGCAATGAATTCAGAACCTTTTTGGGGGGGGAAGGGGCTAAGCTTGCTTTTTTAAAAGATCACTGTCTTGCTAATATTTTTCATTTCATTAGCAATTATAAGTAAAGCATCTTTGCTGGCTGATTTGGTGCATACAAGGGAGGCAGGATCCAGGCTCTGTGAAAGCACTGTGCTGGAGCACTGTCGCTTCCAGAGACTCCTTGGGCGACGGTGGGCAGAACATGCCTGGTTTGGCTTTAGTTTGCCATAGCCTGGTGGGCACTCCTGCCATCCCTCCTTGTTCCACGTGCTCAGGGCCATCCTACGCACCACCACCACCGTCTCCCAGCAGTAACGTGCCACCCTTCACAAGCCAGGATGCCACAGGGAGCGCCATACACTCCAGGGAATATGTTTGCCATTAGCTATGGACATGTTAGCTATGGGCACTCTTACCTGGAGCCCTGCGTCCAGCTCGGGAGCCCTCAGCACAAGGAGGACATGGAGCTGTTGGAGCGGGGCCAGGGGAGGGCTACTAAAATGCTCCGAGGGCTGGAGCCCCTCTGCTCTGAGGCCAGGCTGGGAGAGTTGGGGGTGTTCAGCCTGGAGCAGAGGAGGCTGCGGGCAGAGCTGAGTGCGGCCCCTCAGGGCTTCAAGGGGGCCCAGAGGAAAGGGGGGGACAAGCTTTTTAGCAGGGCCAGCTGGGACAGGACAAGGGGGGATGGCTTTGAACTGAAGCAGGGGAGGGTTAGACTGGATCTAAGGCAGAAATTCTTTCCAGTGAGGGTGGTGAAACCCTGGCAGGGGTTGCCCCGAGAGGGGGTGGAGGCCCCATCCCTGGGAACATTCCAGGCCAGGTTGGATGGGGCTGTGAGCAACCTGATGTGGTTCAAGGTGTCCCTGCTCCTGCAGGGGGGTTGGGCTGGGTGACCTCTGGGGGTCCCTTCCAACCCATAACATTCCATCATTCTGTGATTCTATGATTCTAGGTACTTAGCAAAGTGCCTGGCACAATACAGTCCAGCTCGCAGTGACACCTTCGGGCTCCGTAGCCCAGATGATATAATGCAACATAAAAGCAAATACATCAACCAAATGAATTGTCCAATTCTCAGACTACTTGTTGTCAGATGAGGATTTATGTTATTTTTTTTCCCCGCTGACGGGTTATCAATCGTGCAGCTTTACTGCTGTATCTGGCTTGTGGGATTACTCGGGATCTATTCATCTTGTGTCTTTCCCTTGTCTAGAGGACCGGAGTTACCTGCAGAGGTGATGCACGCTCGCTCCCGATCAGGCAAGACGCCCCATTTTATTCCACGCCAGGCTCTGGAAGCACTCATTTCCATCAAAAACAACAGCCTCCAGAAATGACAGCTTATGACAGAGGTGTGTTGCTGCAAGCACAGCTTTTTTAGGGAAGCACAGGAATCAGTGAAAAATAAACCCCCTTCTGCAAGCATAAATACCTTCCTGATACTTGTAGCCAGCCCGGGGAGGGATCACTGCCCGGTCATCACGTGGTCTCACGCCGCAGCCGTGCTCCCTCCCAGGGGCCACGGGGATTTTCTTACAGTTGTGCTGTAATATCCCCTTTCATGCACTGAAGTCCATTTGGCTGCGTAGCACTGTCGTCTAAATAATGTCGCTGCCTGAGCGAGGTGAGAGTCGGCACGGTTCGTCAGCACATGGATATACTGTGCCTTGAGTAATTTTTAAATAGGTCACAGATTTCTGGCAGACAAAAGCAGAGTCGGTTATTGTTATCTTGTCTGTTTTTACATAAATCTGACAGGCTGATTATGAGAAATCCCCACTGCCGGAGTGCCACTCATGCCACGGAGGGGAGGGAATGTCAGAGCTGTCACCGTCAGCCGTTCTTTTCAGGGTTTCGTGGAGTGGTAAAAATACAGAAGCCCTTGCTCCTGGCTGAGCACTGACCTGCTGCACAGGCTCGTCACCCGGGAAAACCCCGCTCCTTCCTTCCCTCCTCCTCCTCCTGCCTGGTCTCTGCAAACAGGAATCGAATGGAAAGGCTTCTCAGCTGGCTGTTACAGGCAAAAGCCTGGCAGCCTTGATGTGGCTGCTTTCCGCACGGCCATTCCTGGTGGAGCTGAGCAGGAGCTGTCAGAAAGCAAAGTCAAACTGCAAGAAAATTGCACATTTTAATGATTTGTTATTTCCCTGAAATTTCACGTGGGGTTGAGGGGAAGAATGAAAAATCCTCTGGTCTTGCTGAAGACCCAGTTTTAAACTGTCAAGGACACATTTTTATCTGCTTGTTTGTTTGAAACAAAGGGGTCAAAGATATAAAGAGCCTAAGTTTTAAACAGCTGCTGGGAAGACAGGGCTGTTTGCCCTCCTTCATAGGGAAGGGAGCTCGCAGCCGTAGGATGACCCAGGGCGCAGGAGTGGTCTTGGTCTCATGTTCCCCTGCTCTTGGTTTAATTGGTAGGGGGTAAGTGCTCCATCCGCCCTCTCCAGCCTTCCCCAGGGAAAATCCCACTCCTCACCCCCCCTCACCCTGATCCTTCAGGCTTACCTTACAGCAGGCTCCAGGGGTGAGGTTCTCCCCCCTCCTGGGGCTGTGCCTCCCTGCGGGCTGCCCAGTGGTACCTGGGCAGCTGGACGCCACTCAGCCACAGCATCCAAAAGGCAGCTCTGTAAGGGCAAAGCGTTCAGACACAGACACCTTTGACAAACCGAGACTGCAGGACGTGGAACAAGGATGTCTGATGCAATTACAGTTATAAAATAAAAAAACATATATTGTTTCCCAGATGTGACAGGACAAGGGGTAATGGTTTTAAACTGAAGCAGGGTAGGTTTAGACTGGATATAAGGAGGAAATTCTTTACAACGAGGGTGGTGAAACCCTGGCAGGGGTTGCCCAGAGAGGGGGTGGAGGCCCCATCCCTGGGAACATTCCAGGCCAGGTTGGAGGGGGCTGTGAGCAACCTGATGTGGTTCAAGGTGTCCCTGCTCCTGCAGGGGGGTTGGGCTGGGTGACCCCTAGGGGTCCCTTCCAACCCAAAACATTCTGTGATTCTATGATTCTAAGAATAAACAAACTTGTGATAAAATTGCACAGAGCTGCTGATCGTGGCCAAGTCCCTGTACTAGAGTTGCCAGTAGGCTATAGAATATATATATATATTTCTTAGGCTTTTCAGGAAAACAATTATAAACAAAAAATTAAGGAATCCCAAGCTTTGATGTCCTGTCTATTTGGATATATGCATGTATAAATATTTGTATACACACAAGTAACATCGCCTGCTATTGCTGGAGAGCCATAAAATGTCAGTGAAACTAATAAGAGTAATGGACTTGCCAGCCCTGTCAGCACCACTTAGATCTGCTGTGTAGATACGTGTCCGCCCAAAAGAGGGTAAAATGGAACAGAAAAGCCTGACAGACAAGGGTGGAAGACATTTAATATCCATCCGACTTTGCTGCTTCTCAGCATGTTGCTGCATTTGTTGTAAATAGTTTACATTATGAAAATTTATTCTGGTTATACGTGTAGTTCTAGGCTTTCTCACCTCCCAAATTGCATCTTTGCCGCCGAGAAAGAAGCGCTGTGATCAGGATAAACATCCCGCTACTTGACGAACAATTTCATTCTGTTGAGAAATGGATCATGAAAACAACAGTTTGAATCAGTTTTATGAGTCTCCCTCTCCACTTTTTTTCTCCTTTGGGTGTAGGAAAGGTTAATCCTCAGACTTTTTATAAATAAATGGCATTCTCAGGATGTTAGGAAGTACCCAGAGCTGTTGTTTAACTTGGTGGATTTTATGACCTTTATGTCAATGACTGTGTTACCCAATTCCAAATCATTTTCATTAAATACAAGTAACTTTTTTTTTTTCCCCACATTACCCGGGTTTCAGAAAAAGGGTGAACCCCAGCGCAGTGATGGAAAACAACAGTCACCTTTTGGAAGAACCTGACAGTGCTTTTAAACTGCCATGGGCGCTGTGGCTCCACTTAATCAGAATCAAACTCACAGTGGGAAACTTAATAATTTCAGTTATTCTGTATTTAAAATCAGAAGCCCAAATGCAGAGGAGCCTTGCTGCTCAGTAAGCCCTGGCGTGTCAGTGCGGAGCCGGGTCCCTGCGAGGGGGCTGCTCCGGAGGGCTGCTAGCCAAGCTGCCCTGCCCCAGCAAGCTTCAGGCGACTGGGCTGACCCGAGCCCCTGGCAGCGTTCAGAAGAGCCGTGAGACGCTGCTGCTGTACTCGCAAGCCGTATCCTGAAACCCCCTCCAGCAGCTGTGCTTCCTTACGTTGGAATCTAAACCACTCCCTCGGACCGCTTCAGACTGGACGAGCCAATGCCCGCCGAGCCCCAGTGCTACCTGAGAATTTCTGGAGTTGTGGAAAACCCAGGGAAGTGGCAGCCGTGTTCAATTGCTGGGTGCCCACGGGACCCTGCACCGGCAGGATTCTCTGTCAGGTTCCCAGCTACCCGAGTTCCCTGGAGAGTGGATTTACAGGAGAGTACAGAGAAATAGTCCTCTCCCTTCTCCCGGTATTATTTAGTGCAGTAAGTAGGTGATGCAGTACGGAAGGGGGAGAAAATGGGCACACGTCCCTCTGAGAGAGCCACGCAGTGCTGGGTGAGACCGAGCCACCCGGGGAGACACCTGCAGCTGCAGACACAGAAGAGCAACTCCTGGAGTCCAGCGGTGCTCCTGGAGGCTGGGACAGCAGAGCAGGGACCGATGGCAACTCGGTCATAGAACCATAGATTGTTCGGGCTGGGAAAGCCCTTTCAGCTCCCCCAGCCCAACCGTTCCCCACCCCTGCCATCCCACCCCCAAACCCGGCCCCAGCACCGCCTCTGCCCGGCTGTTAAATCCCCCCAGGGCTGGGGACTCGACCCCTTCCCTGGGCAGCCCCTTCCAGCCCCTGACAGCCCTTGGGGGAAGGAATTGTTCCCCAGGGCCAACCTCACCCTGCCCGGCACAATTGGCCCCCCCCCCATAACAAAGTGCAAGGGTGTGCAGAGCAGGTGGAGCAAGAGCAGAGAGGGATTTGGGGGCCACAGGTAGGGAAAACAGCATCAGTGGGGCTGCCAGTAAAACCAGGTTGAAAGGAATCCCCTTGGGCATCTGCATACGAACCGACTCTGTCTATTAAACTGGATGGGAGGTGCAGCAGAGCACCGGCTTAGCATGGCCAAGGGTCCTTGTGCTGTATTTACAGGTAAACATCTATTTCCTACACATTCCGTCTTTGTTTACATAATTATTCCCGACCCCCACCTCACTACAGCCTCCTTTATCTGCAGACCGTCACAGCATGGAGGGTTCAAGAGTGGCCTGATGCCATTTGCTTCAGGCAGGGACTCTCCCTCTGATTGTCCCTTACAGTGCCTGTGTGCCTATGCATTAACCAAGGAGCCATAGAGCAGGACAGCAGAACGGAGGGCTACGCCAAAACCAGGGGCCTGGCAGACCAGACGTTGCGTGGACAAAGAGGAGAAGCATGGATCCATCTTAACCAAAAGAGAGCACCAGAAGTCCTGCCTGGGGATGGATATCCAGTCTGACTCTGTTTGCTTTGGCCCTAGATTTGAGACCATTGGGTACTTCTTGGGCAAAGAGCAAAGTTTTATACATGCATGCACAAGGCAAGCATTCAGGTTCAAACAGCTTTAGATAAAGGGCAAATGTGTTTTTCCAACACTCTTGGGCACACCCCGCCACTTGTACCTTTTCTGTTCAGTAGCTATAGGTAATTACTAATATGAGCATGTACCTCTGGGTGACTCTGGCTCGGGAAGTTTCGGAGGTGGGATGGTTCCAGCTGGCACCAGCTCATCTCCTGACACCTCAGGCTCCAGTGCTCCTTGACTGTAAGCCGAATTATAATGGCAGATGCTACGAAAATTCAGCAGCCCCGGCCTGTGCAGCCGTTATTGAGGAAATAATGCTGGGTGCATTTTAGCAACTGCCCAAGCAATGGGGATAAGGCAAAAATGATCAATGTTCCCAAGTCTGACACGTTTATCAGTGATTTCTCAAATTTCCTTGGTGTGAGTGGTGAAAATATAGAATCATAGAATGGTTTGGGTGGGAAGGGACCCCCAGAGGTCACCCAGCCCAACCCCCCTGCAGGAGCAGGGACACCTTGAACCACATCAGGTTGCTCACAGCCCCCTCCAACCTGGCCTGGAATGTTCCCAGGGATGGGGAAAATGTTTTGCTGCAAAATGTTTTTTAAAATTATCTTTAATTTCTCAGAACACATCTAATAGCTTATTAAAATTGGATTATAAAGATTCTTCAAAAATAATACACACCAGCTTGAAATCCAGTAAAGTTTACGTACTCCTTTCAGTATTTCTTTTCCTTATGCACTTCTCTCCAGAATCTGGAGACAACCAACGGGGAACTGTTATACCAAAGTCAGTTTTTCTGAGCTGAATGCTGTGTGACAGCCTCCAAGGTGGCATTTTTTCGTTATTATTAACATTTTTACAGTGTGTGTCCACAGTTTCAGTGGAGCAGCCTGAAGGTGCACATAGACCTTGCCCGTGGTGGGGAGGCGGTGAATGCCTGCGGTCCCTTCCACGAGCGCTCGCTGGTGCTGCCCCCACGTTCCCCACAGCACGAGCAGGGGGTGCTTTTCTAGCTTGGTCCTCACAAGACAGACCCAACATGATCTCACATTGGGTATAGCCCCCCTTGGAGCAGGGGGTGGGCAAGAAGACGGCCAATGGTCCCTTCCCACCAGCACCTCTGACTGTTTGATACCGTGACACAACCTCAGAAGGCACGGGTTGGCAAAACACCGTGGCTGTACTTTCTCCGGGAAGGCGTGAAGCACAGACCCTTTCCTATTAAAATTCCATTCAGTCTTCAACTGGGAGCTAAGCACGGCTGAAGCAAAGCATCTGAAAGCTGTTGCAGTCTGCTCTGCAGAGGCGTGAGCTTCCCCCCCACTCTGTGGGCAACTGGCACTTATTTATAGCTGATCCTGTATCAAGGGGGTGTGTGGGAACACAGTCGTAAAAACAACAACAAAAAAATGGCTGTGGAAACCTGCTTGCAACTCTAAGAGAGGATTTATTTGTCATGAGAATCAATAGTGCTTGATTTTTTTGTTTGTTCAAGCACCAAGAGCTATTGTATCTATGCATTATTATCATTATTAATCAAAAAAAGATTTCCGAAGAAAAGGAGAACTTCCCATGGATAATTTAGATTAGATATAGAAATGATTAGGGAGTTCTAATTTCACTGCTACCTAATATTTAATATTGTTTCTCCTGCCTTGGTTCTGACAAAGGAATGTAAAGGCTGTTCAATCAGGCAAGGAAAAAAGCTATCTAAAACCCCCCGAATAAGGTCAAACAAAATGAATCACATCTTTTCCATTCAAGAAATGAATTTTGCTTCAGGCATTAAAATCCAGAGCTGTCTTAAAATGTTTGAGACAAACTTACTATTTTTCATGCTAAAACTGCCCCATTTTTGCATAGTCTGATTGCAAGCCCAGAGCACATGCATTATTAACAGAGGGTTTCTTTGTAATTCAACCTGTTCTTTAATTTACTTACAGAGCAAAGAGACTGGATAGCTGCTATCTGATGCCCGTAGATAACAACACGCGACGAGGCTCCAGAAAGGGCTCGTGCACACAACTAAAAAGTCCCTGGTCTTGGAGGTTTTTGAGACCCATCTGGGCAAAGCCCTGAGCATCCTGGTATAAACCCAGCATCGATCTTACGGTGAGTGGGAGCTTAGACTGGGGACATCCTGGGATCCTTTCCAGCCTGTGTGAGTTTGAGTGGGTGATTCTACAACTACATAAGCATCCTATAACTACTCCAGTGTTTTGGTTAGATGTGTGGTTTTCTTTACCAGAAAGGAACCCCAAAACCTTTGGATTAACTACAGCCTAGTAGTAAAAAAAAAATATTTAATAAACGCCTCAGCCACTTGTCAGTAGTTTCAAATAAGTGCTTCACTACTCTTCGGTTTTTACTGAAAATTAAACAAAGCCCCGTTTTGCTCAGATGCCATGCGGGGCCCCTCCAGGCAGAGCAGGCGGCACGGCAGAGCTGTCCTGCTTGGGGGGCACCCGCCGCCCACCGCCGGGGGGGCATGGCTTGTGGAGGGCCACAGGGCTCAGAAGTGGGGCAAGAGGGCTGGGCATCTGCTGGGTGCCCTCAGGTGGTGGTGGTGGCCGGAGGGAGAGGGCAAGCTGCCCCCCAAGGGCTGGGTTTGTGATAACTGACCTGGGTCCTCCACAGCGGCCGCCCAGCACCTCCTCCAGGCTGGGCCAGGGCTCTCCTGGCTCACACCAAAGCTGCCATGCCGGGGCAGATCCCTCACTCGGGGGAACATTGTTCTGCTTTTTATCACTTCCATCCCAAGGAAACTGCGTCTTATTTCCCAGATGAATTCATGTAACATCAGCTCCCAGCCGCTGGGCTTTGGTGAAGCCTTTTTTGCAAGACTGCCAGGTCTCCCCTCTGCGACCTCCTCACGCCTGTCTGTTCAGACACGGGTTGAAAGATGAGCTCCTGGAGTGTCACGTCACCGTCCAGGTTTTGCCCCAGGTTTCTTTCTGGGGTTTCTGATATCTGGAAGTGCATCTTGTTCTGCATTTGAAAAAACAGGGATTATTTCAATTCCCCCCACGGGATGCCGCAATCCCTGACTGCTGGGGGAGCTTTGTGTGATGGGCGTACGAGCTGAGCTTTCTCCGTGCGACTCTCCACGAGGGTCATTCGCAGTGCTCTGCTCCCATCTCCCTGCATCAGCCGCCTCCAACGGCACCCCTTCCGCACGGCGCTGCATCCCACCCTCGGTTCAGCACTAAAGGGAACAGCTTTGAGTACTGACCCTGAAAATAAGAACTCTTCTCCTGGTTCAGTGCTGTTGAAGTGAGAAGTGCAATGCGTCGTATCAGCTTTCATCGTGTTTGTCATACTTTTGACAGTCTTCCTTGCTTAAGTGCTGCTTCAAAGAACCAGATACGGGTAATACCACAGAGATGTTATCTCGGTGAGCCATCACAGAGAGTCAGGCTAGGCTGGGAGTGTGACTTTCGCCTCCCTGGCCTCTGCCACGTGAGAACAGGTAATGGTTTTAAACTAAAACAAGGTAGGTTTAGACTAGATCTAAGGAAGAAATTCTTTCCAGTGAGGGTGGTGAAACCCTGGCAGGGGTTGCCCAGAGAGGGGGTGGAGGCCCCATCCCTGGGACCATTCCAGGCCAGGTTGGAGGGGGCTGTGAGCAACCTGATGTGGTTCAGGGTGTCCCTGCTCCTGCAGGGGGGTTGGGCTGGGGGACCTCTGGGGGTCCCTTCCCACCCAAACCATTCTATGATTCTATGATTCTAACTCACTGTTCAGGGAGATCTTCCCAAACCCACCGGGTCTGTCCTGTGGCCAGCAGGAGGAACCAAGCCGAACCCGAGGCCAGCTGGGGTGAGATCAACTGGTGCAGGATATGGGAGCAGCAGCCCCTGAGCACCTGAAGTAGCCAAAGAGCGTTTGTGGTCGGTCACTCAGGAGCAGTTCAGCGCAGAATCAGCAGCGTGCCCCTGTGGTTGCCGGCCATATGACCACCGCTCTGCTCTCCATCTGCTTTTCTGTCTCAGATCCGCTCTGCAGATGCTCTTTAGCAGCCTCCTACTTCTTCAGCAGGTTCCAGAGTACTCTGCCTCCCCCTTCCCAAAACAAATAAAAGAAAGAAAAAAACCAAACCAACTGGAAAAAGAACGCAAAGCACACTGAGGTCCCTATGCGTGCATCCACAGAAGGTCCCTAGCACAGACCTGTGTCCATCAGTGCGAGCAGGGGATGAAGTGGTGGCATTGCCATCCACGGATGACTCGGGGTGGAGCTGGAGATCCAAACCTCAGTGGCTCTCAGCCACGGGGCTGGCTGCCTGTCACCTCGGCAGCGCAGGAGGAAGGCGGCGGACGGGGGAATTTCTGTCAGTCAGACAGCAGCCTGGCCTTGCTGCCGTGTCAGCCCTCCTGAGCCTGCGTGGGTGCCCAGGTCCCACGCTTTCAGCTCTCTCCGGTGTAGGCAAGCCCGCGGTTTCCCGGAGGACATTGACACTCAGCATTGGTTCCTGGTTTCGACCTTTCTAGTCGCTGTCTGAACTGCTTGTGGGGGTGGATTTATCACTCCAGGAAGATTGATGTTCTTTTTCTTTGTTACGCAATCCTTTCGGTAATAACATCTCTCTGGGTAGCTCTACAGCAGCTAATGAGTTTTGTAGCAACCTTGTACTGGCTTTTATTTGCAAACAAACAAACCTAAGTAGGGCAGTGGGTGGCAGGAGCAGAAGGGATGGGAGAAGGGGGAGGAACGCTGCGGTGAGCAAATGGGTGTCTGCCTTGTGAAGCCGCGAAGCCGGGACTTCTCTGCTCAGCCTGTGGGCTGCTGGTTATATGCCAAGGCAATCACAGAGTCCTTTAGCTTGGCAAAGCCCTTTGAGATCAAGTCCAACCGTTCCCCTACCCCTGCCATCCCACCCCCAAACCCTGGCCCTCAGCACCGCCTCTGCCCGGCTGTTAAATCCCCCCAGGGCTGGGGACTCGACCCCTTCCCTGGGCAGCCCCTTCCAGTGCCTGACAGCCCTTGGGGGAAGGAATTGTTCCCCAGGGCCAACCTAAACCTGCCCTGGCATCATCCTCTGCTGTTTTTCCTGCCCTGTGTGGTGATGGCTGTGTCGTGGGTGTGTTTGCAGAGGGCGCTGCCACAGCAGAAAGGGGAGATGGAAACCTCATTGCCTGTGCATATAGCTTCCCGCAACTCCCTTCATTTCCAATGGGAAATCACCCTTGCAACTGAAAATATCTGAAGAAGAACCTTTCCCAAGGAAAATGTTAGCAACAGAGAAAACCCTACAGCGGCGTCCTTCTGTGTACTCAAGCAGAAATGTTTTGAAAATGCAAAATGGCCAACCCATGTACCCCAGTTTCCATCTGTACCTTTCCATGGTAGATGGTGAGGTGCGCGGTGGGCTCTGGGGACAGGCGGTGCTGTGGGCTCTGGCTATCAGTGTCCGTCCTGCCGGCTGTCTGTCTGGCAGCTTTGCCGGGGCTGATTTCCCTGCCGAGCTGCGGACAGACGCTCTTCATTAAGCAATGAGCTTATGGAGTGCCCTTCCCCAACCCGCCGATGCCTCTGATGAGCGCCTGCTCGGTTAGGGAGAGGCTATAACCGCTCTGTAATTTCCCACTGAGTCCTGAGCCCTCTTCTAACAAGATGCTTTTTTTGGATGACTTTCCAGCTTTCACAGGGAATCCTTGCACTGGGGTTTTGCCGCAGGAAGTCCACACAGAAAAGATACCGGTGTTTCATACACTCTGAAACTTTGTGTAAGTGCCTTTCAAGATGTATTCCATCAACAGTACACATTTTTAACCATTTAATAGGAATTTGAAATGCAAATTCTACAGTTCCAGATCCTAATCGAACATTTGTTGTTTCTGTAAATTCAATGTAGATGTTTGTTCTGACAGATTTCATTTCAATTCCAGCACATATTTTGTATGCATGTTTTTTCTTTACTGATATGTTTAAAATAAAAATAATCCACAAGAACCAGACCCGAACCCCTTAATGCTGTTGAGAAGAATTGCCAGTGTCATTTTCAAGGTTTATGCCTGTTAATTTATTTTCAGAATAAGCTTAACATGATCATTTTCTTTGGAGATAAGTGATCTTGGAAGCAAAACACAGAAGCAGAGGGGGAGAAATATCCTCTTGTTTGCCGCCTACCACTTCCCCCACCGTGAGACAAGCTGCCCTCCTTTCTGCTCAGAGGTATGTGGCTCAAATGAGCTGGAAAACAGCTCAATCTGGTCAAGTGAGGCTTCACCGACACGAACGAGCTCTCAGTGGGTACTGAGCTGGCATCACTTGTCCCTCTAGCATCTCCCCTTCAGCTAGGCTGCAAAGGGTCGAGCCAAATTGGAGGTCAAATCCTGCGGCACACTCAGCTCCAAACACGCTCTGCTGGCACGAGGGTTGCTTGCGGACCTGCCACCGCGCTGGGGACCTGGGGTCACTGAATTCAGCCTCTCCAAGTTTTAAATTCAAAGCCAGCTGCTGTCCGGGTCAGTAAAACTGCCTTGCACTTAGCTTGCCTGGTATCCGTGGGTAGCTGATGTGTTAATTTTACCCCATCATTTAAATACTTAATAGGCTGTGTGGGCTGCACTAAAAATAGACCAGAAAAGCTTCTCCGGAGCAGCCAGCCTGGTCGCAGGGGAATTCAGATCTGGTGCAGAGATACCACCCTACCAATCTGGGGGGGGGCAGAAAGCAGCAAGAGCTCCATCTTTCAAGCGCTGTGCGTTTCTCCACCCTCCACACCCTGCCAGCTTGCTGCTGGTGCAGAGGAGCACCGGGAAGGCGGGCGGCGAAGGGAGGGCAGGCAGTCCTCCCCGTGCCTACAGGGGCAAGCGGAGCAGGCAGGGGGTGATTCCCTCCACTTACTTGAGCAGCAAAGACGAGCGCTGCCTGGTGCCGCTTTCCTCCTGGGATCCAAAAGGGCATACATGGAACTCGAACAGAGCGGGTGGGAAGGGAGCTCTGGGGGTCTGCGTCCAGCCGCAGGGCCAGCTTAGAGCAGGTTGGGTACAATTGGCAGGGTTACTGCAAGATTTAGGTGTTAGATATCCCTTTATCTCTTCATTTATGCAATGCCCACAGGGCCTGGGATGCATCTGAAAAAAGGTGGGCATGTTTGCATTCAGGCGATGTTCCATGCAGTGAGAGAAGGGATGTCCTTCCCCGATCCTCTGTTCTCTCGCCTTTGAACCGCTCCCCCCCCCCCACTCCCTACCACGCCGATTCATCGGGGACAAGGCAGAACTCTTATTTGTGTGGCTGCAACCAGTGTCAATAATTCATTCCTATAACTGCAGGGCCTGGGAGCTTTCTGCGCAGCAGTGGGTTCACGCCAGGCACTGTACGAACACAGATGGATGGCCTCAGCCTCAAATAGCTTTCAGGGAGCAAATAAGTCGTTTCCATCTTTCCTGACATGAAGGTCAACAAGAGGCCAAGGCATTGCTCACGGGACAGAGAAGTCCCAGATGCAGGGGACACCTGGCCAGCACAGTTACTGTCCCCAAAAGGTGATGTTCAGCATTCACTTCTCAAAGGATCACAATTCCAAAGGCTTCTGAGAATTTTTACAGGGAATTTTTGGGTTTATTGCAATAAATAATGTACACATACCCCCCCTGATTAGCACTATACACCTTAGCTTATCCAACACGGGTAGCTTGCTCTAGAATGTGTGATAAAATGCAGCTACACGCCATGCTGTCCTCAAAGCCCCGGCCCTTGGGATCACTCCAGCCAGCCCACCCGGCTGCCTGCTCCTTGCTGCCTGCCTGATTGCTGCTGCCCACTGCCCCTGCCTGAGTTATCGGAGAGCTGCTGCCGACCAGCACTGCTCAGCAAGCCACACGGCCAGCGGCTTGTGTTTCAGTCGGCAGATCCTCCTCTGAGGTGTCCAAGGCTATAGTCCCAGACTGATGGGAATAATTATGTAAACAAAGACGGAATGTGTAGGAAATAGATGTTTACCTGTAAATATAGCACAAGGACCCTTGGCCATGCTAAGCCGGTGCTCTGCTGCACCTCCCATCCAGTTTAATAGACAGAGTCGGTTCGTATGCAGATGCCCAAGGGGATTCCTTTCAACCTGGTTTTACTGGCAGCCCCACTGATGCTGTTTTCCCTACCTGTGGCCCCCAAATCCCTCTCTGCTCTTGCTCCACCTGCTCTGCACACCCTTGCACTTTGTTATGGGGATATTGGGGGTGTTCAGCCTGGAGCATAGGAGGCTGAGGGGAGCCCTCATCGCTCCCTACAACTGCTTGAGAGGAGGGGGGAGCCAGGGGGGTCGGGCTCTGCTCCCAGGGAAGGGGCGATGGGACGAGGGGCACCGGCCTCAAGTTGTGCCAGGGCAGGGTGAGGTTGGCCCTGGGGAACAATTCCTTCCCCAAAGGGCTGTCAGGGGCTGGAAGGGGCTGCCCAGGGAAGGGGTCGAGTCCCCAGCCCTGGGGGGATTGAACAGCCAGGCAGGGGCGGTGCTGAGGACCAGGGTTTGGGGGTGGGATGGCAGGGGTAGGGGAACGGTTGGGCTGGGGGAGCTTAAAAAGTTTTTCCAACCTAAATGATTCTGTGATTCCATGATTCTATGCTATGGACCCTTTTTACCAGGAGTACACAGCCAGCCCCGGGAAGGGTTTGCACACCGTGTGCTGCCTGCACCCCACGGCGGGTTTGGGGAGCTCTCAGAGTGCAGCCTGTCATGGGCGATGGGCTGCACTGCCATGCCGGTGGCATATTGCTTCAGGAAAATTATTGCAGCATTTCACAGTCCGTGCCATCAGGAAATCTGATGGATATTTCTGTGTGTCCTCCCTCTTGCTTTGCAGGCAGTTGCCTTTGACAGAAGACAGGTTGTGAATTAGCACCTTGAACGTGGGAGAAGAACGTTTGGGCCCCACTGTGAGGCTTAGGGCACAAGCGATAAATCAGAAAGTGGGGCCAAGGAAGAAAGCAGCTCAGAGACAGCCAAGAAATGAGGGAGCGTGGGGGAGCCGGTGCCTGTGCTCCTGCAGGGTAGAGGGTCTGGGGAGAGCGTGTGGTCCGTTCTTCCCCTGGGGCAGCTGGGTATGTCCTCGCTGGGCTCACATCATAGCTGGGGTGGGAGAAGATGCTCTCGTGCTTTCTCTCCCTGAGGTTTTCAGTGAAGGTGGAACAATTTCTCGTTGGGCAGGAGTGGGGTTTGATCCCCCGGCCTCGCCAGAGAGGTCCAAGGGGATGAGTGGCAGCAGCTCCCAGCAGCATCCATGGCGGGTCCATCCACAGACCTGGTCTGAACTCTCCCCTGCTGATAAGGTGGGGAAAGGGCTTTGAGAAGAACAGAAGTGGTGCGAGAGTGACTCAGCTTCAGGAGCACCACGTTGCATAGCCTGGGCAGAAATCCCAGAATCCCAGCCTGGCAGGGGCTGGCAGGGCCCTCCGGAGCTCCCCCAGTGCCACCCCCCTGCCCAAGCAGGCTCACCCAGAGCAGGGGGCACAGCACAGCGGCCAGGCGGGGGTTGAAGATCTCCAGTGTGATGCCTACTCCTTTCTGAACCAAGCATTACATCGCAAGCAAGACACGTTATGAGTTTATCACTACTGGGAGGCGTAAGCCCGCAGCCTTCTTGGTTTCCCCTATCTTAGGGCATAGCAGTGGCGCGTTGCCCATTGAGCGTGCAGAGGAATTACAATTTATAGTTATGTACAAGTGAAAAACAATCACACGTCCTCAGCCGGGGATCCCCTGCATTGCTGTACTGCATCAACTTTGCTGCACTACAGTTTCCCAACAATCATTAGATGGTAAAGATAAAACAAAGCCTCCAGCAAATAATTAGCATTCTCGGAGCACTGGGATCTGTAAGGTGTGTAAATACACAGATTAAGAAATAGCATGGGCAAGGCGTTACGTTTGTCTAAGTGTGTGTTGAGCCCACAAGAAAAGAAATGAGAAATCCTGGGGCCTGGGGGCCAGAGGAGCTGCTCAGACAAGGAGTGTCTCTCAGCTGGAGGTTTGCTGGGATCCAGCCTTGCCCCCGGGCTGGGGTCTGGGTGCCCGGCGGAGGGTCCCCAGCACTGCTGGAGGCAGCCCGGAGCTGCGCCCTGGGAGGCACCGAGCCTGCTGGAACTTCACCTTGCTCTGCTCACTTTCGCCGTGGGATCTGGAAGAGATTTGAACCTCTGATCCCCCCAGTCCTGACACACTTGCTCTAAGCATGTCACCGCTTCACATCACTGGAAACACCTTTTGTGCCGCTGTAACTCTGGGTGTATTTATTATTTCAGTTTCTCAGCCTTCAGGTTTGCTCCTTGCAGTGCTCTCCAATCATTTACTGCTCTCCCAGAAATCAGTGCCTGAAAAGTCTAGCAGATTAAAGAAATGTGTCCTCATTACGAGTGAGATCCGTGGAGACAGTGGCAGAGAAGCAGGCAGAGGAAAGAGCTTTTGTTCCGCGCTCGCGATGGCTCATTTTCAATATGCTGTTAAGCCGCCACAGCGTAGCCCTGTCACAAAATACAAGAGGCTTTCAGATACCTGTTGATGAGTAAAGTTTTTAAAAAGTTCAGCCACAGAAGATATAGATGTAGGCAGAGTAAGAATTCAGAGGGAAAAGAAGCTACGTTTCATCGCAAGGAGCTTTACTTGACCCCTGTCCAGTGTCGTAGCCCCAGTGACTCCCTCTCCTGATATCTCTGAGCATCTGAGGGATGCCCGTGGAGGGGATGGGGCCTGGAAGGGTCTGGATAGGGAGGTGGGGAGCCAGGTCTGATGTGGGAAGTCCTGCACAGGCAGCAGACACTGGGGAGCCTCCTGGCATGGGCACAATTACCTGCAGTTACCAATCTCACTCTCTAGCTGATATATTTATATATATATATAAGCTTTGTTTTGGTTTTTTATATAAACTCCGCCAGCAGCCCGGGCTGTCACCGCACGGCACCAGCACTGCGGCAGGAGGAAAAGCAAAACTCACCGTGATGTTGGAGTAACTTGTTTTTCCTTAGAAGCACTGAAGTGCCAGCCGTGCCATATGCATGGTGAGCTGCAATTAGATAAGGCACTGCCTTTGAGCTGAAGGTGCTTGTGCCTGGCTGTAGTTCAGTGGCTTCAAACAGCTCTGGGGCCCATCAAGGTAGTGAAACCCTGGCAGGGGTTGCCCAGAGAGGGGGTGGAGGCCCCATCCCTGGGAACGTTCCAGGCCAGGTTGGAGGGGGCTGTGAGCAACCTGATGTGGTTCAAGGTGTCCCTGCTCCTGCAGGGGGGTTGGGCTGGGTGACCTCTGGGGTCCCTTCCAACCCAAAACGTTCTATGATTCTATGATTCTATGATTCTATGATTCTATGATTCTATGATTCTATGATTCTATGATCAAGCCAATTTCTCTTTTTTCCCCACTTGTAGCCTATTCCTCTGTCAGGTTTAAGTTATCTAAAATACTTTTTTTTTTTTCTTGTCATGAAATTACCATTTCAGGCAAGACTCATGTGGCCAGGCAAAGGATCAGCATATTCTAAACCTCTAGTGCTATCTGCCCACAACCATGCTATGAACAGCCACTGCTGCTGGAGACACTTGGCTCTCCGCTCTGCCAGGGTCCTGCCAGCACGGGCCAGGTCAGGCTGGGGACCAACGCGTGCTCTGTGCCTTGCACATCGTGTCCCCGCTAAGCAACCGCCTGTGCTTGAGTGCCGGGCACAGAGGGGTCAAAAATGGGTGAAGCGGGAGTAAAAAACTTTTAAAAAGTACATCCAGAGGCTTCTTCGGCTTATGGGAAAGTCACAAGCTGTGCTCAGCCAGAAAAAAGGGTTGCACGAAGCAGGGCACCCTCTGAGTCTTGCTCCCCTCGCTGGGGGCTTGTTTGTCCCTGTGCCCCAGCCCCCGGCATGGCTCTTACCGTGTCAGCTCAGCTTCTCTTAAAGGAGGAATTCACCTCGGAGAATCTAGATGAGGACAACGTTCTGAATCACTGTTGATAGCTTTGTACATGAGCCGCGGACGTGGTGGGATTGCTGCAAGGTTGCTCCTCCATACAGAACACTTATTCAAAGAGTTTGATTAATAATTCAGAACACCTTTCTCAACTACACATCATTTTCTCAATCGTTTCTTGGTGGAATATATTCCAGCACTTATGGATCATTTTGTTGCCTTTTAAGTCTAATATATTTGTAAATGAGTGCTGGCCGGTGTTCCTGCAGTCTGCTACACACGCGGATTACGGGACTTCAGGAAATTGGGGAAAACAAGAATGAATATTCCAAGAAAAAGACTAGATTTGAGATTACTTCATGTGAACCTTTTTTTTTTTTTTAAAGTGGCTCACTTTAAACTAGGAAAATGGAAATGCAAAGGTGGAGGAAATCCATGAAATGTTATGGATGAGAGCAGATCTGGGACCTCATGTAAATGGGCACCTCTCCCCACATGTTGCTGGGCCTCTGCCACACTGCACAGTCCATCGTTACTGCCCGGGCAAAGGTTTTTCTCGATGTAAAGTTGCATTGGAAAACTGTTACAATTGAGCTTCTATTCTTTGCAAGAGGAGCAAGACCGATGTGCTTTGTGGGGGTGTTTTTTTGTTCTGGTTTGCAGGTTTTAGGGTTTTTTTATCTTATTTAGGTATCAGCTAATCATATGACAAAACTATTAAAGAGAAAAAATGATATCCTGGGTTATTTTAATGAGGCTGTCTCATTTAGTAGCCCTTTGAAATTTACTCTTAAAATAGCTACAAACCTTCAAGTTCTTAGGTTTTAATTTCACTTCTTCCCCACCCCTCCCAAAGGTAGGAATATTAAATATTCCGTTCTGTGACTGTAGTCAGCAAATATACACTGGTTTTGCATCTCATATGTATTAAGCTTTAATGCTTTACAAAAAGCACCCAGGAAAGGATTAAGGTTTTTCATTTATTAAAGCTTTTCAACCAATCACATGGTTTTTTGTTCAGCCAACACCTTTGTGTACTTTCCTCACCGCACAGATGCAATCAATTATAATATTTTAGAGATTCCACCAGTGATAAAGTAAATTATTCTTCTGAACTCTGACACGTTTATGTCTCCTAAAGAGGCAGAGGATTGCAAATCTCTTTTCTGTGGGTGGCCCTTACTTGCCACAACCGCTTGCTGGACTATTATTTTTTTCAGTAAGGAAAACGCAGCATTCCCTCCTGGCTTGCACGGCTGAAGACAAATTTAACTTCTTTTCTGTTCCAGCTGAACTCTCTTATTCTGCAGAACCTTTCTGCTCTCCCTTGTCTTTATCATTACAGTTTTAGTGCTGACACAACCTCCAGGCAAGGTGACTCGCCGCCTGCTGGGAAAGGTGCTGGTGTGAAGGTCTGGGCAGAGGTCCCCACACATGGATCTTAGGCGAGGTGACCTTGCTTTCCCTCTTGCCTGGGAATAGAAGAAGATAGCAACGCCGCAGGGCCACGCTGTTGGATGAAGATGCCCTTCAATGAGCAGGACATCTGCTTCCGCAGGCAAAGGCTGTGGACAAACGATTGCCTTTCCCGCAGGGGCAAGGGGCGATGCCTGGAGCACCCATGGGTGGGAGCCTCCCGAGCCTCCCGCAGCCAGGTGGCCTGCCCGCCACGCGGCTCCCCGGGCTGCCCTGTCCTTCCTCCGCGCGCGACTCCGACCGACAGCGGCACCTCCGCCAGCTGGCAGAGCCGGGCTGGCCCCGTGGCCCTGTCTGGGCAGGGCTGCACCTTCTGGAATTGCAGCTGAGATCTCAGCCATGTCATCTCATTCAGTGCTTATTAAATTAACATAATTTAAATGTCAAAGCCTGCTGTCAGCAGATTTCTACACGCGCAGGAGCAAAGGCATGCAGGGCTGGAAAGGGCTGTTGGGATAACAGGTCCAGTGCCCTGGGATGACAGCAATTTGTTCCTTTTTATGAGCTCATTGAGCTTAAAAGTGGAGATGTCATCTGCACCCCTGCTCCACTTAGAAGACTCTTCATGAATCTGCAAGTCTTAATGTTTAGGAACTTTCTTCTAATGACACCACCGTACTTTTCAAGAATATATTTATTCATGGCCAGTTTATCACCATTTGTTCTTATGGCAAAGTTATTTTTAGAATAAATGGCTTTTTATCCCTCCCTGATGTTTTCCCCTTGATGTGTTTGTAGAGCGCAATCATGTCCTTTCTCAGCCCTCGCATATTTAGGCTGAAGACACCAGCCTCATTAGGCTGCTCTTGTGCAGGCATTCTCCGCTCCCCGAGGAGGCCTCGCTGCGTATTTCAGCCCGAATGCCTCTTTGCTCTAATCAGCTCACGTGGCTCCCCATGGCTGCGAATGCCCACAACCCTTCCATGCAGGACCGTTGCACGTAACCAGCCTTTCCACCTGGCTTTCACTGTTATTTTTGTTCCCTTTCTCCTTTTCTTTCCCACACAGTATTTTACCTTTTTCTCCTCCGCTTTGATTAGTGTTGGTGTTTTCCACCCTTGGTCCTTCCAGGCCTGTCCTCCCTCCCCAGCTCTACACCTTCAAGCCCATCCTGTCCTGATATCCCACACTCACTGCCCCATCTCCTTTCTTCATCTTCTTCTGGGGTGTTCAGCCTGGAGCAGAGGAGGCTGAGGGGAGCCCTCATCGCTGCCTACAACTGCCTGAGAGGAGGGGGGAGCCGGGGGGGTCGGGCTCTGCTCCCAGGGAAGGGGCGATGGGACGAGGGGCACCGGCCTCAAGTTGTGCCAGGGCAGGGTGAGGTTGGCCCTGGGGAACAATTCCTTCCCCCAAGGGCTGTCAGGGGCTGGAAGGGGCTGCCCAGGGAAGGGGTCGAGTCCCCAGCCCTGGGGGGATTGAACAGCCGGGCAGAGGTGGTGCTGAGGGCCAGGGTTTGGGGGTGGGATGGCAGGGGTAGGGGGGCAGTTGGGCTGAGTCTTTTCCAAGCAAATGATTCTATCGTTCTATGATTCTGCTTTCAGGTTCCCACCACAGCTCAACCATCATCACCAGCACAAGGTCTGTGGTGTTTGCATCTTCTCCTATACACTTTACAAGGCATGATTATATATACAGCAGCTTCCACCTCCGCTTGAGGGTGATGTCCACCCTACAGCTTTTGTCAGCGTTTCCTCTCAACTTCAACTTAAAGGCAGTAAATACCCAAATTATCATCATTGGCAGTGCAATGAGTACGGGGTCTGTGTACAAAAAAATCCCTTGGGTGAATAATGCATCTACCTGCTCTTCTCGTGCAGAAGCTCTTCTATCACTGCAATAATCTTGTTATTCTGTGCTGCAGGTTTCCTTGTTCTGTTCTCTCTATTTTTTGTCAAATTCAGATTTGACACATAACAAAATCTGAAATCTCTAAATGCCTTGTGAACACAGAGATCCCGTTTCCCTACCTACAAGAACGATGCCGCTTCTGGATGCCCGGAGTCAGGCGGAAGCCACCCGCCCACTGGTTTTGACTCGATGGTCCATGCTGCATCTCACTCACCATCTACTGAAGCACCAGACTGTGGTCAGTGGGGACAGAGCTCCTGCAGCTCCGTCCCCTCTGCCAGCACTGTGCTCGCTTCAGTCTGTTATGGGAAGTATTATTTTTTAATATATAAACCCACGCTATCTTTAATAAAGTGTCTCTTTCACCCTCGCTGCCGTGTTATTATCCATGATTACTGTCAGCTCGGGTTGCTTGGCTGCCTCTGAAGTGAGAAGGAGCCACAGAGTCAGCTTTGAACCATTTGCTGTGAAAAACAAAACTTGAGATGTGCGCTTGCTGAGCTGAGGACTTCTGAGCGGGGTCAGGCCAACCTTGGAGGAACACTCTCCGTCTCCTTTTTAATAGTCAGGCTTTGTACTGTGGTACAGTGACCCTGAGTGTAACCAACGGGAATTTAAAAGTGCTCCATATTTTTCATCCGAGAGCTGAGCAGTCGCTTCTTTGACCTACAATAATACTGACCACAAAGGTCTTCTTTCCCTTGAAGAAAAGAAAAGGCAGTGAAGAAATCTTTGATCTCAGAAAGAGAGTAATATCATTAATTTTTCCTGCCCACTGACATCTTTCAATTATCTTCAATCTTTCCTGAACAATATTCTCTCCACTTCTCTTGGCATTTCCTATCATTTCAGTGTCGCGGGTAGGAGAAATTCCTCTCCTGCCTACAGGCACAAGCTCAGTTTATTGATCAAGATGAACATGTTTACTTAGAGGGTAAGCGCACAGAAAAAACCCTCATATTGAGAAAAATGGGTCCCATTGCTAAATGCTCCCGTTCCTACAAATGCCAATAACTGAACATGAGATCTAGGGAGCCCTCAGGGATCCATGGAAGTGACCCCCAACTGGGCTGCAGCCCTCTGGTCCCCGAGCAGGGACAGGGAGAGGGACGAGACAGGGACAGGCTCCATCACCACCCAGCCTTGCGTGCTGTCTGGGGAGTCTGGCAAGCGAAACCTTGAGATGGAACTGGTTTCCCTTTCCCACTACAGCAGTGTTTTTCAAATACTTTTGATCATAATAAGCACAATATAAACCAGGTTGCAATAAAGCAAAATAGAATCGTATTTTTTTTGGTGACACACATGGCTTAGTGTGAAATAAAACTGCACATTTGCAAGGAAACAAATGCTGAATAATATTTGTGAAGAGAACATGAGAAGACTTTACTAGCATTAGGTGACAAGAGCAGATTATTTTTACCTGTAAATGTTTTTATATTCCTTTAGTCACCATTCTGTATGTGTAATTTTAACACTAGTACCGGTGGCTACCTTGTATAGTATGTATGCACAAAGACCAACGGAGCAGGTTGGGTTTGTTACATGGACCCATAAACACTTTATTTCAGCTAGTTTAGGCAGCTCCAGCTGGCCTTTCATCAGTCAGATTGACTTCTGCCCTGTCTCTTTATAAATCTCAGCATTATCTGCGATGAACAGTTAGGCATGGAGGCCCATTTTTAGGGCTTTTGAGTTTTTCTGCCAATGGGAGCCTGGTAGCCGTGGCAGGTTACACAAAATAACCTTGTCCATCTGGTTGCGTCCATCTGGTTGTGTATGGTCATGATCTGTATTTTAAAGGCCAATTATGGTCTCATTGACTTCAACAGCCTTTGACTTTTGTCTTCAGCAGAGCTGGAGCAGGCCCTAATTCCCATAAAATCTTGGTTCCATGGAAGTGATTGAGCGCCATCCTCAGTGGTGCTGGGTCTTCGTGCCGTGTCTCTGCTAACAAGGTCAAGATTTCATATACTCATCCCACAGTGAATGGGGCTTTGAAGGCCAGGGTGTTTACAGGCATTTTAGTCTGGGCAGGCTGTTGTGCCTGGTTTCACATATCTTCCCAGGCTAAAGAACTTCTCCAGAACTCCATGAAGGAGCAACGCGGGAAATTGGAGCAATGCTAAGAGTCATCAGGGAACTACCCTGGCCGTGTGGACATGTGGTGACTGATCGCTGCCTCTGGGGACAGTGACAGATGTGTCCGCCACTGCACGTTTTTCTTTCAGGTTGATCTCAGTAACTCACATGAATTGATAAGGGTGCAATTACCCCGAGGCTGAACCTATTAAGAACAACACGATGCATCGCTTATTCAACATGACTTGGCCTGACATGAACCAATGGAGCATTTTGTGCATTTTATTTTGTGCATCCTGTTCTAAAAATATTGCTTGTTAGATGTAAACCGGATTTACCTGGGGTTAATTGGATTTTGTAGGTGCAATGAGTTGTAGTGAAAGCTGCCTGAAGAACTGGGCTCAGAGGGTTGTGATCAGCAGTATGAAGCCCAGCTGGAGGCCAGTTGCTAGTGGTGTACCCCAGCAGTGGATACTGGGGCCAATATTGTTTAACATCTTTGTTAATGACCGGGAGGATGGGGCAGATGCACCCTCAGCGAGTTTGCAGTCAATACAAAATTGGGAAGAGTGGCTGATTCACCAGATGGGTGGGCTGCCATCCAGAGAGACCACAACAGGCTGGAGAAATGGGATGAGAGGAACTTTATGAATTTCAACAAGGGAAAGTGCGAAGTCCTGCATTTCGGGTGGAAGAACCCCAGGCACCAGTGCAGTCTGGGGGCTGCCCAGCTGGACAGCAGGTCTGCAGAGAAGGACTTGGGGGTCCCGGTGGACAACAAATTGTGCACAGGCCAGCAACGTGCCCTCACAGCAAAGACGGCCACCAGCCTCCTGGGCTGCACCAGGCAGAGCGTGGCCGGGAGGTCAAGGGAGGGGGTCCTGCCCCTCTGCTCAGCACTGAGGAGGCATGGCTGAGGTGCTGGGTCCAGTGCTGGGCTCCCCAGTACAGGAAGGACATGGGCTTACTGGAGTGACTCCAGCAAAGTCCCACAAAGATGATGAAGAGACTGGAGCATCTCCCATATGGGGAAAGGCTGAGAGAGCTGGGATTGTTCATCCTGGAGAAAACAAGGCTCAGGGAGATCCTACCACTACCCTGATGGGGAGCAGTAACGAAGATGAAGCCAGATCCTGTAGCTGTGCCGGCTTCCAGGACAAGAAACAATGGGCACAAATTAAAACAAATGAAATTCCATCTAAAGACAGGAAAACACTTTTTTATTGTGAGGATGTCCTGGTTCCAGCTGGGACAGAGTTAATGTTCCTGCCAGCAGCGGGCACAGCGCTGTGGTTTGGGTGTCGGATGAGCAGAATGTTGGTCACTCCCTGATGGCTCCGGTGGTGCTGAGCAGGGCTTACACCAGGCAAGGACTTTTCAGCTTCCCCTGCTCTGCCAGGGGCACAAGGGGTGGGAGGGGGCACGGCCAGGACAGCCGACCCCAACTGGCCCCAGGGCTATTCCAGACCATGGGGCCTCATGCCCAGGATAGAAACTGGGGGGGACTGGCTGGGGGGCAGCAACCGCGGCTTGAGGACGGGCTGGGCATTGGTCAGCGGGGGGTGAGCAATTGCATTGGGCAGCACTTGCTTTGTATATGCTCTATATTCTCTTACCATTATTACTATTATTGTTGTTATTATTATCCTCTGCTGTTTTATTAAACTGTCTTTATCTCAGTCCACAGGTTTCACCTTTTTCCCCCGATTCTCTCCCGCATCCCACTGGGGAGTGAGTGAGTGGCTGGGGGGTGTTCAGCTGCCCCCCACATTAAACCCCAACAGAGGGTGGTCAAACACTGGAGCAGGTAGCCCAGAAGTTTGTGGAGTCTCCATCTATGGAGCTTTCAAAACCTGGCTGCACCCAGTCCTGGGCAGCCCGCTGTAGGTGACCCAGCTGGAGCAGGGGGTTGGCCAGGATGACCTCCAGAGGTGATTCCAACCTCAGCCCTTTTGTGATTCCAGGAACAGAGCCTTGGTTTTGTGTTCTTCTGGTGACTCAGAGATTCGCCAAAATCTTTGAGGCTGATAGGAGTCCTTGTCACAAAGGCTCATAATGAGGCACTAATCCCTAACTTTTTACAGTTTGGGAAGTACGCTGACAGCCATCACCAGCCGCAGACTGGTGATCTTTAAATGCACTCTAGAAGAAATTATAAATGCAATGGTCGGGTGAATCCAACAGTGGAAATAAAACAGACTTCAAAGCAAGCCCATGAGTAGAGTGATTACCTTAACCTGGTCGCTGGAAAGAACATGATGGTTTGTTTGGGTTTTTTTTTCTACATAGTTTACAGGTCTATACAGGTTTGGAGAGATGCAGGCTGCTGTCTTGCATTTACTCACAGACATCCAAAATCTTTCAGGTTTCACTCCATCTGTTATATTTGTGAAAAGGAAGAAGGTCTTTTACCTTTCTCTTTGAATGCACCTATGTCACTGCTAAAAAAACCCCAAAAAACCCAAACCCACACCAAAATTATCTGAATTTGTCTGTCTGATGTATAGTTCTCATGCAGACCGGAGGAACCCTGGCACAGAAATGCAGAGTACAGATAGCAGAGTGAGCAATGTCAAAATGTCACTGAATTACTAGAGCAATGCTGACGCTCATGCATTGCACAGGACCTCTGTTGTTCAAAGGTGAGAGACATCTTTATCTCTTCTTCCTGCATGCCATTAATATTTGAAATCCGCCCTGTAGCCGTCAGAGTTCAGCATGCTCACTATCAGGTTAAAAATGGATTAGATGATGGGTTTGGGAATGCAAACTGTGAAGAGGACACCCTTGTCCCTAGTCAGAAAGTTCATCTTCTTTTGTCACTCTGTAAGTTAAATAAGGGCACGGGCAATTACTCACTTTCATAGGTGACTGGATTCAATATTTCAGAAGCTGAAATAAAATTGTCTTTGTTCTACTGACCCCAAGATTGTCAGTTCTATATTTAACTGTCAATGCCTTACAGAGCATGGCAACAATGTTTGAAAAATTATTGATGTTCAATCTTTTTTTTTTTTATTTTCTACAGTAAAAAATCTGAAAAATCACTTTTCTGGATGGGCTGAAAAGACAGAATTTTTGTTTGGATTGAGTTTGTGCTGGAACACGGAACTCTGGTCTTCTGTGGGAAACGGGTCAAACGGGATGGAGCTTACCCCCATGAGACAAGAGTTGTAAAGACTTGGGGTTTCAGCTTGTGCCTGAAGGAGTACGCTGTGCTTGCTCCAGCATGCATCAGCTCCTGCAGAAAACTGCTTCCAACGCTACGGGTGATTAATCGTGTGAACTTCATTCCCCACAACTGCATGGGCATCAGCATAATTTGAGCAGATAAGTGGACAAGCGTTCAACGTCAGTGAGACAGGAATAGAGCCGTTATTAGGATGAACCCTGGGTGCCACAGATCACTGCATGACACACTGCAGACACTTAGTCTGGGCCTTCCAGTCTGACACAAAAAGAATTTGGCCACGACACTAAATGTAATGAGCTTCATTGATGAAGAGCGCCAAGACAGCTTTAGTGGCCTCAGTTCATCAAGAGCCTTAACTACTGAAGGCAAATAAAGTCATCCTTCAAACTTTAAAGCTTCTACATGCGTATTCTCCAGCCCCATTTCTGTCCTTATGGAGAAAATGCGCTGCCGGATGAATTATCGGAACAGTTTATTAACAGCCATACATATTTTAATTGTTTTCAGTTGTTTTCAGGATGGCAGCCCCTAAACATTTCTAGCAGAGCCAGATGTACCATAGAAATTTCAGATACGTAGCTGATGTTATGGCGTATCCAAACTTTTCTTCCTCACTTTTCACTGATCCCAGAGAAACAGTGCAGGGACTCCCTTATGGTCTGCTGTCCCCACAGTTTGAAGCCCCCGGACTAGGACATACATAATTATGCAAGACCCTGAATAACCCTGCATTATTTTGTGCTTGAACAGGAATAACTCATTCGGAAAAGCAGCTTACCATTTTACACATGACCCAATTACAGCTTGCTTCACCCAGCAGCATCGCCCAAGCTCTCCCCCATGGAGCCAGGCACCCAGACTCATGCCATGGAGAGGAGGTGGGTGCTTGGCTTCCCAGCACAGGAGCCCGCAGGGTTAATGCCTCCCAGTGCAGGGGGAGCTCTTGATGTAAAGGCTATGATCCAGAGAAGCCAGATGCTAAGAAGGGAACCAACTTTATTTCCAGTGACCCAAGATTTATTCATTCTTGTTGAAGCAAATTCAGAAGACAAAGTATTGTTGTGCATCCCATACCCTGCCCTCCTCCACCGAGGCTCAGTGCATAAAGCACATGTGAGCTATTGGAGCTACAGATTAAATTCCCTTTTTTATCCACGCAGCCCAAGAAGATGTCCTTCCAGGTTGTTGGCAGGATGGAGCCTTCAGTGGTTCTCCTACAGCTCTTTTACTGGGCACACAACATAAAGGTCCACTGGATGTGAGAGAAAAAAATAATTGAGAGACCTAACAGGATTCCTTCCCTTCCTGTGGGAAGGGAAGACCTGAGCTCTACACCCCCTTGTAGTAAAACATTACATATTTCATCCAAATATCTTTAACACGCCCTATTCTCGAAGATGGTCGTTCTCAGCTTCATTTGTATTCTTTCTCCTTCCTTTCTTCAATTTGAAGCTTCAGCAAGAGGAACAGAGGGCATTTGGCTTGGCCTGACCCCCCAGAAAAGGAGATACGGGTCTGAGGTTCCTCATGAGACTGGGGCATCCCAGGCAAGTGTCAAACACCTGCATAGTTAGGAAAGGAGGGAAGAGCTTCCCTCTTTGCTTCTGTTTTAAAGGGACTGGCCGCTACCACTGTATTTTTTGTTGTTGTTAGCCTGGTACACAAGGCACAGCCGTATCCTCCTCCTGAGCGGGGCGTGAGCCCCCCAGGGCAGCAGTGCTGGGATGCTGGGGCTGCCTTGGCCGTGGGGACCCCATCCCAGGCGGATCGGGGCAGTCTGAGCTGAGGAAGACCATGGTCCTCCCTGCACATCTGCGCATGCTGGGGCACCACAGGAACTGTCAGTCGGGGCTGCAGGGGCTGATGGTGCAGGAAAATGAACAAGCGTGCTGCAGCGAGCAATCGAATGGGCTCACTTCTCAGGTAAAACCCATGTTCTTGGAATTCATGCTTTAAAAATAAGTGAAATTTAGACATGGGGTAACTGACCAGTACCCCTTGTTATTCTTTCACTTTGTTATATGCAACAGCAGAAACAACAAAATTGCTGTGCATTCTTTGCAAACGGGTGTGGGACCGACAGCTCGCCTGTAGTTCTGAAACGAAGTCTCTAAAGAAACTATGAAAAGATGCATCAGCGGGACATAACAAAGGTTTTCAGACTGAAGAGGAAAACCATCCCTTTGAGGAATTGGATGGATTTAAGAAATGTATGAATATCTTCTATTCAGAAGGGATGTAAATTCTATAACCAGCTTCTTTGGATTTATATCGGAATCCCAAAATCAATGACTTAATACAGAAAATGCATCAGCTCAGCCCTGTTTAGTCATCCTGAAAGACACGATGTCTTCTCTTTAGGGGATGAAGATATCACAGCAAAAACACACTGAAGTCCCAAATGCAAAGGGGGAATTAGAAAAAAATCTTTCCCTACAATGACTACAAATCCTCGAGGCGATGCTGTGCTGCTGCATGCAAGGTAGGACAGAGATGGCGTTGGCTGCCCATGCACCAGGGCCATGGCAGAGCTTCCTACAGCCGCCCGCTCTCGGGGTGCAAAAGTAGTAGGTGCTTAACCAAATGAAGCTTCTTCCCAGAGTGCTGCTCCGGTGGACATCACTGCGGAATCATTAAACATCTGACTGTTCGGAAATGTGCTCAGGGCTGAAATCATTAGTGTGGGGGCATGCTCCCCCCTCCCCTCTGACTCCCCGTCCCTTCACCTCTTCCAAGCGATAACCACCCGTGGCGGTGGTGTCTGGGCGTGAAGGATGCACCCAGTGGATGTGGGGGAGACAGATAACAACACCAGAGCCAAGGGCTACTGTGGAATGTGCCCACCTGAGCACAGCAGTCGGGATGCAAATATGACTGTGAGCCAACCATCCCGCCCCCATCACCAGCGAGCAGCCCCAGAGCCCTTGGAGCTCTCCCGCACGGCAGCGGCTGCACGCCAGGATCTCCCCGGGAGCAGGGACCCCTCTCAGGGTCACCCCTCGAGGCTGAGAGGTTCCTGACCCCAGCAGATCCTCGGTGCGTGGCTCACAGCACGCTCACTCTGAAACCTTGGCTGAGGGATGGAAAGGATGGATCGCGCATCCATAATCCCTGAGCCATGAACCGCTGGCCAAGTCTGGGACCGGGACTGGATCCAGGCGCACCTCGGCTCCTCTCTGAGGAAGGAGTTTAGAAAGCCAGGCGCCCCTGATGGCTCAACGGGAGGGTCAGCCTGGCAGCTCTGCCTGACCCTGGCCTCTGGGCAGTAAATACCCAAGGGTGCCTTGCATCGAATCTTATAAACTATTGTCGCATTTACCACTGAATTTTATTATTTTTGCCTCCCTCTCGCTCCATCCACCACAGCTATGCACCCACAGCGTCCAGACACTGAGGGGTGAGGCGCTCGCTGGCGCTGCTCGGCTCGTGCCTTGCGTATCAGGGAAGCCGGGATGTCCCAGGTGTTGGGTGAACGTGCAGCAACCCGACCTCAGCTGTGCGTAAGCTCACGCTCCCATGGGAGTAACCAGGATGGGAGCCAACCTTCTGAAAATTCACACTTAACTCATTTAAAAGGTAAGAATATTAGTGAAGAAAAAAAATGCAAAATAAATAATTAATGAAGATCAACCACTCAAGACTGTTAAAGACATTAAATCAGGAAAGCAGCCTGTGTTGGGAAGAAATGCTGATGGGCCAAGGTTTGCTTTTCATCCAAAGGGAGGAAAAAGCCAATAGAAAAAAATGTAATAAACACAATTTCAGAAATCAATTTAAAATGGCAAAACTAAAAGTGATAATTAAGAAAGAAATATTTCAACATCTGAAATGAAATGTTCACATAAATGTCATCATGAATGGAAAAGTTTATGTTTGATCTGTCACTTTGAAATCAATATCATCTTACGCAAAAAATCTCATTGGAATTAACCCATGCTTTTCTCTGAGAGCAAAACTTGCTCTTCATTCTGCGTCAGTGTGTCCATCCCCCACCGTGGACCCTCGCCGAGAGCCGTGGGGCACCTGAGTGCTTGGCTACCGCAGCAGAGCACCCTGAGCCCCCCCCGGCCACCCAGGTCTAGACAGCGGCAGAGGAGACCCCAGGCGCTTTGTCCCCAGCTTGGCACCTCCTTCACGGCTCAGGGGCGACTCTCTGGCCCCTGGCATCCAGAGGGCTCCCCATCCACAAACGGGACTCGTCCCACTGGGACATCTGCAGGGAAAATCACCTCACCTCTAGGTTACTTTGGGGTAAACTTGACGGCAGGAGGAGGTTCGGCCACAGCCCCGACCTGTCTGAGCTACTCCAGATGGATTGCTACATTCTTGATCTGCACTTCTGAAGAGAAGCTTTTGGGTCTTTCTTCCCTTTCTATGGCTTTTATAGGAGCAAGTGGATTCCACAGTACAGCAGGATAACATTTCCTTTCTTTCTGCCCAAAGTTTAAAAGAAAATTTTCATTCCATAGTTGAATATACAGAGAATTACAAAGGAAAAAAACCCACATTTGCAAAATAGTGGAAAAAAACATTCCGGTTAGCTAAATTATGGAGAAAGCATCCAGTTGTGATAACCAGGGCAGAGTTGGGAAGACCAAGAAGGTGGGACCTTCTGGGCACTGGGTCCTGCCCAGGCCCATTAGATGACAGCACGTGGTCCCTTCCGCCACCACCGACCGAGCCCCCTCCCGTCCCCCTGCTCCCGGCCAAGGCAGGGGGTGCCCCTGGCCCCGCTCCACCCAATCCCCCTCCACGCCACAATTCAGCCTTTGGAAATGGAAATGCTGTGGGATTTCAACACTGCTTTTTTTGCGTGACACCAACATTCAGACGCCAAAATCTGTAGAATTCAGATTCAGACAGCAAAATCTGCGGAAGCATGGCAGCGCTGGCGCACGCGCACATGTTGTATTTGTGTAATCGGGTGAGTTACAGCCACCAGATGGATTTTCCCAGGCATCTCCTCGTGAGTGGCATGGTGTCTTGCTCTTTGAACCACATAAGCTATTTGCTGCTGCTCAGCCTTGTGCACAGCTCTGTTTATTTTTTTTTTCCCCAGGACTGGGGTTGAAACAGAGAAGCCTGAACTTTGCAGGGAAGGCGTTTTGATGGAAGAGTTTGCTGGGGAGGGTTTGGTGGCTAACGCCATCTCAGCTGCTGGAGAGCTGGGTCTGAGCAGCACCTTTTACAGGGCTGTCAGCCCGGGCCTTGGTCTCCCGCTATTGCAGCAGCCCGCCTGCAGCCTGACCCCTCTAAAAGCTGCCTGGTTTTGAAGACAAACAGGCAAGGGGTTAGTGCACAAATATTTCCCACCTGACAAGAACCGCTGCCATGGATTAAGGAGAACAGAAAAATCATTTCCTTTTGTTTTGCCAGGGAATTCAAATGCTTTAAGATTTAGTGTAACACGGGATCTGTTTAAGTGGTAATTGTTCTTTGTTTCAGACTACATCAATTTACAACTGGAACACTATGGCTGTCACTGAAAATGCTTTGTAAATTTATTTACAGGCTGCAGGAAAGTGAGGAAGCACACAGGCTGCATTTTAAATACAAATTGCTTCAAGGTACAATTTCCTCAAATTGCTGTAATGTGCATTATGAATTTAATTTTAGTACATTTCTGCTATATGATAACCTGATTTGAAAGTATAAATGCAAATTAAATTTAAATAACCTATAATTTCTATGTGATGTGATGTTTCATAAATATTTACTATGGGCGTCTTATTATTGAATCAACTAGTCCTTAAACTGTATGGATAGTGATAAAGGCAAGGTCACCTCTTACTTGTACGTATTAAACTTGTAATCGGCCGTATCTGTTTGTTCTGCAGCTCATCTAAGAAGGGGTAATCACGGCAGCATCTGAGAGCCTCTCAGTCTTTAATGCCTTTATCCTTCTGCTTCTCTCTGAGATAGGGAAGTGCTTTTATCACCATTGTGCTTACTGGGAAGGGAGGCACCGGCAGACAGCAGTTAGGATCATTGGGGTGCCCAAGGACTGCTGGAATCGATAGCAGTTAGCGCTAAAATGTATGCGAGGAGCCGTGGCCAGGTAACTGCGCTCAGATAAACGAGGGGACGGAGGCCTCAAATTGCCGTTGATCCCCGTAGTAGCTGGGGGCTCGGATGGTCTCAGATCCCACACGTTGGCTACGCAGAGGTCCTCACAAAGCCTCCGGGGCCGCCGGCATCACCCCAGCTTGCACTCCCAGCTCTGACGGTGCACGTGTTGCTGCTCTGCCAGCTCCCCCCGGGTGTCCCCGGACCCTGCGCCACGGTGCTCGAGCAGGATTTGGCGCGGGCGCACAAAGTGCCACCAGCAAACGCGCAGCAGCCAGAGGTGGGAGCACCTGCCCGGGGAGCAGGGGGCAGGGAGTATGGGTCCCTTCTCCCCCTCCCCAGGAAAGCGGTCAGACGCAGGCAGAAAATGATGTCACCAAGATGAGGGGGCGTCCTTCAGCCCTGTGCGCTTGGCACCAGCTCTGTGCAACACTTTCCACCACTCATCCAACCAGACAGAGCAAGCAGGGCCAGGAGTTTCCTAAGGGGGGGATGCCTAAGAGGGGTTTAAGCAGAGGGGATAAGAGTTAATAGACTTCAAGTGCACGACACCTTACTAACAAAGCGACCCCCAAAGGCAGCGCAGAGGGCAGGTCACCACCCAGGCACGGCCGGGGAGGGGCAGTGGGACCAGTGTCTCCTTCGGCCCCAAGCCGGGCACCGTCAGCAGGAGGGGGCTGCGGGACGGGCACCAAACCGCACCGCTGCCCGCCCAGGCAGGCAACGCATCGCGGGTCCAGCTCAAAGGCTGGAATAAGTTTTTGCTTGTGGAAATCCCTCCATGCAGCGAAACCCAGCCTCAAGGGTACGGCAGGATAATATTGACTAACCTCAGTTTTAATGCGTGTTTCTCTCCTTTGGAAAGCTTTTATTTTCTTTTCAATAAAAGCTTCAGCATTGTAGCACTGTGTACACTGCAAAGAAGTTACTCAGCCACGGTGGGTCCTTTCTGTCAGGCACAGTCACCTGCTTCCTCTGCGTATACACTAAGATATACTTTTCATTAATGTTAATATAAAAGCTCTTGAAAGAATCTTAAATGGAAGGTCAGCTTTGATGTAGTGCCTTTTAAACAAATGAGACAACTTTGACTGGGTGAATATGTAACCTGTGACTGAATCACAAAATGGAGGAATAAAATGATAAATCGCTTGCTATAAACAAAATAAGAAATGTTTCCATAACAGCTGATTTAGCAGGCTGGTGTTATCCTCTTCCTCTGCAGAGGGAGGGCACACTTTCTCCTGACCTCCATTCATTTCTAGGAATGCAACCACGCAGCAATTAGATCAGATTTATCTTACAGGCAATGTCAGCAAAAAAGGGCACAATTTGTAAGAAATTTGTGGGTGTTTTTCTAAACTTAATGCTGAATTTTCGGAAATTACAGGTATCTTTTCTGGGGGTTGTGACTGGAAGTTTTCTGCCTCTCACTTCAAAATGTGATCATAACAGGCCACGTGCTCTTCATGGGAAACCTTATATTTTAAAAAAAGTCTTGGTTTTTTTTTTCTCCTTGTGCTGTATTGCCACTGAAAATGTGGGGCTGGCATTAAAGCTGTCTGAACAGAGAACAACGAAGTCCACTGGCCAGATTAAAGGCATGAACAAAAAGCCCCATGAATGCCCCCCCCGAACTTCTGCTAATTTCTTCATCAGCCGGCAATCCTTTGTTCTGCCCCCTGAGAAACCAAATCATCTCTGCTGGATCCCAGGATCCCAGCCTGGCCGGGGCTGGCAGGGCCCTCGGGAGCTCCCCCAGTGCCACCCCCCTGCCCAAGCAGGCTCACCCAGAGCAGGGGGCACAGGACAGCGGCCAGGCAGGGGTTGAAGATCTCCAGAGAAGGAGACTCCACAGCCCCCCTGGGCAGCCTGGGCCAGGGCTCCATCACCCTCACAGGCAACAAGTTCTTCCTCCCGTTCAACTGGAACCTCTTCTGCTTCAGGTTGTGCCCATGGCCCCTTGTCCTGGCGCTGGGCACCACTGGGAAGAGTCTGGCTCCGTCCTGGTGACCCCCACCCTTGAGATATTTGTAGGTGTTGATGAGATCCCCTCTCAGCCTTCTCTTCTCCAGGCTGAACAAGCCCAGCTCCCTCAGCCTTTCCTCCTAGGGGAGATGCTCTCCTGTGGGCCAGAAACAAAAAAAAGGGATAATTTCTAAACCCATGGATGCAGCCAGGAGAAAGTTGCTCGCCACCCCCTCCGTTACCTCCTGCAGCAGCAGCCTGCACCGGTGCACGCGGGACATCAAGCTGCGGCTGTGACCAGCGCTCAATTAACGTGAATTGCAATAGAAACAGTTGGGTGAGGAATGGTGCCCGGCACTGGCCGGGCCGTGATCGGCTGCCGGGGAGGAACACCTCCGCCACCAGCAGCCTGGTCTCTCAGGTTATTGCAGCAAGTGTTAAGTGCTACCTAGAACATTTTTTGAGAGTTTTTGTAGAGAAAAAATTGAGAAAAATATGAAAGGCCATAAGCCTCTGTTCTGTGCCATCATGGGCATGATGTGTCTTTAAATAATTCACAGCCATGCAAGAATAATTAATGACAGAACTAATGGCATCCTTTTCAGGGGTTTGGTTAGGGGCCATGTTTTTCCTCACTTGGAGCTGGAGGCTGAGCTTTATTGCCCCAGGTGTCGTTTGTGCCGAAAGCTGAGAATTAAAACTGAGGATATGAGTTTAGATGGAAGCGGGGATGATGGCCTGTGTCTGAGCAGCGGGGGTGGCCCCTGCCGGGCAGCCGGTTTCCACGCCGGGCAGCGGCCATTGCAGCTGCAGCAGTGCCAGTTTGGATGCTGGTGGCTCTTGGTTGTTTTGGGATTACTGTCTACAGATTTGGGGAACCCCATATCAAGAGTTTGACCCTGGTCAAGAGTTTTTTCATTCTGTGCTCTGGCCAGCTCAGGGAAACCACTGCATTTCTGCATTTCACTTAACATCTCACCCCAGTTATACCTGTCCTCAAGCAAGGGGTCCTCTCTTGCATCCCTTTTTTTGTTTTGTTTTCCTTTTTTTTTTAACATATGCTCAGGAAATTTAAATACTCACATTTGTAAGTTCTGTAACCTTGATCTCTTCTGGCTATAATTTCTTACCAGTCCACTTGGTCATCCCTCAAGATCTGGAGGCTCCTTTTTTTCCCCCTTCACTTCTGCAATATGACTTTAAAGCATTAAGAAAGGGAGCATTTAAACATGCCCACCATATTGCATGGAACGATTTCATTGAGCAGTGTCTCTTCCAGAACCCAAAGATCTAATTGCACTCACCTCAATTAACTTCACCCGGTGACCATGGCTCTCCCATGGTGCAGCCCTCAGTGCTACACAGAGAGAGAAGCTCCGCTACCAGCCCCAAAACTTCCCACTCTTCTGGGAGAGGAATAAGAGCAATACTGGAATCAGTATAAAACACCTGCTTGGGGGGCAGGCAGGGTTGAAGGAATGCGGTTTAATCGCTGGCTCAGATGTCACAGTGCACCTTGCGTATGGAAATGTATTCCCTGACAAACGGGGGTGCAAGAGCAGTGCCCGCAGCACCGCTCTCCTGCCCCCACGGCAGGCAATCGGAGCCCTCCTGCGGAAGGGGGAGCAGCTGATACCCACCTCACACCAGTCCAGAAGGCATTCCCCTCATTATTTCTCTACGACTCTTTACTTACCTTCTGGTTGATGCTCGGGGTTGGGGTTTGCAGCCGGTTTCTTGAACACCTTTAAAATACTTTACCACCTGCAGTCTCCATCCGAGTCTCCTCTTAGCTGTGACCCTCCCGGGCTGCTCAAACCTCATCCGACAGGCTGTCCTTCCTGTGCAAAGCACATATTTGGGTTCTCAGATTCTTCTAAATAGTGCTAAAACAGCACAGGCTCCAGTAGCGTATTGCATGGCACGGCTCAGATTTCTGGAGCAAGCCATCTACTTCAGCGTTGTAGCCCAAATAAAAGCCCTGTGTGAAGCACACCGAATCTTTGATATTATACTTACTGGATTTACAGTGTCTGGTACTGGGCAACCAAGGGGGCTCCAGAGTTTGAACTTTCACGTCAGTGGTCCAGATTACTGCTTCCAGAACTTTGGGAATATTTCAAGAAAAGGTTGGTTAATAAACTCTCAGCAACTCCTGCCATAGGGTCATCATTTATTTATTTAATCTGGTCCATCTTTGGGCTGGCATGGCATGAGGGTCTCACCATGCCCCGAATCCCAGCCATGCATTCCCCAGGTCTTACCTGGAGCTGGCTCTGACGCGGGGTCTGTCCTTGGGTGAGCAGAGCAGCTTGCGTGCTCCCCTGAAAACCGTATGGGTGCCAAGATCAGTTCTCTGTCCGATTGGCACACGGCCCAGCTTCAAGGTACTCACCAGCACTTAGCACTGGAAAATGAAGGCGGTGTTGGTAGGAGGTGCCCCATGGGCAAGGTATTGGTCTGTGGCTTTGGATGCTGGTCCCTGGCCTGGGCACGGGCACAGCTTGAACGCTTGGCTCCTTCCATACAGCTCTCCATCCCCACTAGCACAGACAGGTGATTTTTCTGGGAAAGCATTATAAGCTTAGGATTAAATTAAATGCCCTGAAAATGGCATGAAGTCACGCATAATAATTATATATATATATACACACACACACAGAGGATATAATAGACCTTCCTTATAAATGGGTCATGGTCCAGTATAATCTTAAATATAGTTTTGCCAACATACCACAACATTTTGAGGTTGCTCCCCATGTTTTAACATGATAGATTCGCACCCACACAGGACAGCTTGCTGCCCATGAAGCCCACAGTGATACGTGACCCCTCCCACTACTTCTCCTTTTATTCCTAATATTATTTGATGCTGTGTTTTCTTGTGCATTGTTAGAATTCCTACTTCTGTAGTTTCATTTCTTTGGGGAAATCTTCTCCCAGCAGGGCTCACCACTCCTTTCTAGGCCAGCACCTTCAGAGGCACGGCAGAGCTGTCGCAACCGCGCTGGGCCCGTGCGCTTCTGCTGAAACAGTCTTCTCCTGCCTGCCCCCGCTGCACGGTAATGAAGAGTTTGCAGAGCTTTTCCAGGCTGATAGCTGTTCTCATTTTTGGCCTCTTCTTTCACAAAGAAAAAAAAAAATTTTTTTTTTTTTTTTTTTGTAAGTGTCACCTGCGTTGTTCAGATGAGCTTTAAATTGGCAGGGGAGGAGAGAAAATTGCCCGAGGTAGGAAGAGCAAGGCAGAGAAGTCTGGAGGATTAGTGGGATCCTGGTAAAACTCTGGATGTGCGGTCAGGAGCTCAGGCCCTTCATGAGGAGGACAAGGGATGTGGAGGCAGGGGAAAAATAAAAGCAATTTTCTTTGACATTGTGGCTTCACCTGAGAGGTCGTGGGAGAGGTTCGGAGGCTCTGGGGTGAGTCACTGGAGTAGGGCTTGGCTCCAGTGTAGACAGGGAACATAAAATCAACATGGCTGATGCAAACCAGGCCAGAATGGATTTTATGACCAAATGATGCCATCGAGTCATCGTGTGATGAGTGCCAGGGAATTTCCCCTGCCGTTTTCTGTGCACTGCCTGTAAGCACACTGTTTTCAGGGAGCAGTCCCTGCCTTTTAAAGGCTTCAGGCATCAGAGACCCTACTAGACCGAGGAAAACCAGCCTAGCACTCAAACACCTCTGCTGTGGAAGCCCTTCGCCCCATCGCTGGCCATGTTGTGCCCACCCTGCAACTTCTAAATCATGGTCAAGTCTCCAGAAACCCACTTCTCTCAAAAGGCAGGTTTTCCAAACCTGCAGTCATGGTGGCAGCCCTCTGCTGAACTTCTTCTTGCTTGTTGACATTTTTCACGGTTTAAGATCCGAATTGACCTTATTAATACCGCTTATGATAATAAAATTCCCCTCTTCTCTTCTGTTTATTATTCTAACAACAGGGGAGGCCGTGTGTCACACTGGGAGCAGGAAACGATGTCCAAGCAAGCTGTGATTACTGAGCTCCCTGCCTTGTTTTATAGGGCTGACTTGCCCTTGTCCTTTTGCCAGAAATAATTCTGCTTTCTTCCATGTCATTGGTAAAGCACTGAAGAAAATTGGTCCAACATCAAGCTTCTGCAATAAAGATCAAGCTTGTGTTGCACAGTGATTCTGCATTTAAAATGACTGGCAAGGGGGTATTTTTGAATGCATTTAGCATACGATGCAATGATTTGAATAAAATAAATACAATTTAAGATAATTTAATAAAAATGATAATAAAATAGAGCAACATCAATAAGAAAATATTATAACATTTATAAATTCATAATTTTAAAAACCTAAACTATTTTATTACCAAAAGCTAATGAAGCAATAACAAATCAGTTACACAACAGTAATACTAATCAAATTATTAATAAAAATATTAACTTTAACAAACAAACTTAATCATAATTAATTTTAACAGCTACAGCGCCCCCCCCCAGATCCCCCTCAGATCCCACACAGTCCCTGCCTCCTGCAGCCCACGCCAGGGCAGCATCGGGAGCCACGCTCCAGCACGCCTGGCCCGGCAGGGGAAGGGGATGAAGATTTTCTCTTTCAGATGCCGTCAGGCAATTGAACTGGATTTGAAAAGCGATTTCTGCGCCTGCTGTGCACAAAGCCCAGCCAGGGATCTGAGCTGCGAGGTGGGGAGTTGCATCTAAGAGGTTGTCTCATTGACAAACCCAGTCTAGAAATTCCATTGCAAATTTTGAATTCCAGATTTCCCATCAAATTCCTGTTTGTTTATCTATTTATTTGCATGCACGTGCGTGCAATCACTGCGCGTACAGCGGGTGGCTGGAAAGAAGGCGAAGGGCATCCCTAGCAGCCGAAGCTGCGTGAGCGCGTTCGTGCGCAGGCTGAGAGGAGGAGGAACCTGGGGTGTGCGCGCAGAATGACCCGAAGCAAGCGAGCTGTCACGGCGTTTGTGGCAACCGCGCTACCCCGTGTGACAGACCCCAGCGGCGGGGCGAGCCTCTGAAGGGTCTCTTCAGGGAAAGGCCAGAGACGCTCGTGCCAGCTAAGCTGACCGAACCAACCACAGCAGTGCTGCCCAAGAAGGGGACAAGAAGCACGTGCCCCCCTCTTCCATTAAGCAGGCACGGTTTAACAGACTAGAGACCGTGTCCCTTGCTGTACTCGCAATGCCAACAAAGTGCAGGCATTGACCATTTATTACTGCATTACTGTGCAAAGATACTGTCCTGGTTTCGGCTGGGACAGAGTTAATTTTCTCCCTAGTAGCTGGCACGGTGCTGTGTTTTGGATTTAGTACCAGAAGAATGTTGATAACACACGGATGGTTTGGTTGGTGCTGGGTAGTGCTGAGACTGGCCAAGGACTTCTCAGCTCTCAGCTCTGCCAGGGGCACAAGGAGCTGGGAGGGGGCATGGCCAGGACAGCCGACCCCAACTGGCCCCAGGGCTATTCCAGACCATGGGGCCTCATGCCCAGTATGGAAACTGGGGGGGAGAAGAAGGCAGGGGGGGACGTTGGGAGCGCTGGCGTTTGTCTGCCCCAGTCACCGTTACGCGTGATGGAGGCCGGCTGTCCTGGGGATGGCTGAGCCCCCGCCTGCCATGGGAAGCAGGGAATGAATCCCTTGCTTTGCTTTGCTTGTGCACAGCTTTTGCTTTCCCTATCAAACTGTCATTATCTCAACCCATGAGTTTTCTCACTTTTACCCCTCTGATTCTCTCCCCCATCCCACTGTGGGGGGAGTGAGCGAGCGGCTGCGTGGGGCTGAGTCGCCAGCCAGGGTTAAACCACAACAGGGGCTCAAGCTCCCCGTGCAGAGGCTGTGCAGATGCTGGAAGCTGACGCAGCTCCCATCCTCATCCGTCAGCCCTAGTGAAGCACATCTGTGCTTTAACACAGCGCTCTCCCTTCCAGGCTGCTCCCTCCGCTCAGCTCCGTTCTCCGCAGACTCCCCCGCCCTGGAGCTGAGCACGGCGCCTGCCTCGGGAGCCGGTGACGCAGCCTGGAGGGAAGAGCGTGGCCAGCGCAGCCCCGAGGTGCCCTGGGCGCCGCATTGCACGGCGCAGCCATGCGCCCGGAGCGGGTGACACAGCCTGCCGCCCTGCCGTCCCGGGGCGCGGGCACAGCACGTGGCCACGGCCCTGCTTGCTGCAGTGTGGCCAGCAGCTTAATTATCTCAGATACCCAAGTCACCGGTGCCCTTGGCTCCCCGTAGCTTTCTCTGAAAGCTGCTGGTTTTGCCCAGAGCCCAGGTGCAGGTGGGCAGGAGGGAAGTGTCCCTCAGGAATGGGGCTGGAGGGATCCCGGGCTCCTTCTGACCTTCCTGGAAATGTTGCTGGGTCAAAAGGTGGTAAACTCAGATTTGGTACTTCGATTTTTCTCTCGCAGCTGATAGAAGAGAGGCTGAGAGGACATCCTTGATACCACAGAGCTTCCATGAGGACCCATCCCGGGGGGGGTGGACCCACTCTTGGGGTTCTTGGGTGGGCTTGGGTGACACTGCCGCAGGGTCAGCGGACTGGCGCTGACTTCACAGGTACCTGTGGTCTTTTTATTGAAATGAGGAAAAAAAGAATGAACTGTATGTACCAGAGTGGGATATTTCCCCATTTTTACTCTGAACGCTGCTCCTTGCCGCAGTTACCCAGGTGCCCTGCCGCAGGTTTTGCACAGGGATTCGTGGCAAGGCTGGTTCATCCTCACCACGTCCAGGCCCGGCGAACAGCAGAATGCCCTGCCGGGAACGAGCTCCCTCGCCAGCCTCTGACACCAACCCCGGGCGAGCATCTCCTGTTTTGCTGTCCCACTGCCTGCAGTCCGGGATCCCGGCCCCCTCCCAGGTGGGTGGGATGGCCATGGAAGCAACGGCTTCACGAGGGCTTACGGACTACGGGCAGCAGCTTGAAGCCTGTGGTGCCTGGGGGGAGCGGGCACGATCGTCTCAGATGCAAAGGGACGCTTTGTGCATCCCAGCACAAGGCAGCTCCCCGCTCGATGCCCTGGCGCGGTCCAACAGCCTTTTCCCAGCCAGACAGGGGGTGTCGAGGAGAGCATCAGGCTCCAGCCCAAATTTCTCTGCCTTAACCTGAGTTTGGAGCAGGATTAAAGTGATAAAACATACGTGGGTTTGGAAAGCCAGGCTGGAATATCTGCTTCCCAGCCTCCCGGTGCCCTGGCAGCTGGGTGCTTCCCGGGAGGAGTGGCTGGTAATTAGCTGTTAGGTAACATTTGGGGGAGTTTGTTTTTCAGGGTTTTTTTAAGCTACTGCAGTTAAAAATAAATAAATACTGAAGGGCAATTTTAGCAGCGTGATTCTAATTTGTTTAATCAGATTATGTTGTTTTCTTCTCTGCTGCCTTCTAATTTGGATATATGAAAATGAAATTAATATTAAATTCTCAAATTTATTCAGACTTAATGAGATGACTGCGATGGCTTGCCAGAACTTAGTTGTCTTTTAAATGTGGCTAAACATTACTTCGTGAAGGTTGTCTTTCATAAGGACTTCATTACCATCTGAAGTTTAGGAAAATGACCCAAAAGATCGCTTCCGCTCCTGATCACCTCGGAATCATGATGTCAGCAGTTAGTGCAGACAAATATTAAGCAAGAGGATTAAAGAGCAGTATGAGGAGCAGAGTTAAAAAAAAAAAAAAAATAAAATTGTTGCAGCATATCATGGCAAGGATGGGAAAATCCTTGCTTTCCCCAGAGCTCGGCTGCAGGTGACGTGGGAGCAGCTCAGCCCGCCCATGGACCAGCTTCCCGGTCCCCTCCAGCTCTCCCTGGCCCCAGGCTGCGGGAGCTTGGCAGGGCATGGCTGCGGGGCCACCAGTGCAGGGCTGGGCTGGGCTGGGAGTCGCTCCCTGGCTGCGACGGGAGAGCCCTGCCTTCCAGCCCCTTCTCCCAGCACCCTCGCCATACGTTTCTGTCTGACGTGGAGCAGTCCTGGGGGCGGCGAGCAGACTGCAGGGCTGCATCCTCCAGCGGGCATCGTCCCCCCCGAGCTGCGGAGCGCGGTGCTGCCTTGCTCCCCGTCTCTGCCATTGGCCCTTTTCCCACGTGAGTTACCAAAGCTCCTGAGGCACCGGGACCCGGACCTGCACGGCACATGGTCCTTGTCTCCATCAGCCCCTTTGGCAACCCTGGCACAGGTCTGGAGCGCTGAGAGGGAACATTCAAATGCTTCGAAGGTGTGATTATCTTGGAAGTGTCTTTTGGGTTGGGCACAAGATTTTTCTATTTTCTTTCTCCAGATTAGGTACAGATTTCTCCAACCTGGGTATGTGGCATGGCAAAGGTATCCAGGCAGTGGAAATTCGTGTTCCTGGAAGTTGAACAAAACAGAGAGAAGGGGAAAGTCATTAGAGCACTTTGCACATTGCAGAATTAAAGTATACCTGCTGGTAACAACTGTGCTTGAATTTGGCCAACTACTTCAGACTAAGTGATAACCAAATTATGGCTGCTTCAGGCTGCTGCAGATTCTGCTGGCAGGGGGGCGGCTGTAACGGATTAGCTCGCATCCCACTCCGGGCGCCCCGTTGGAAGCTCCGGGTTCTCCAGTGCTGGATTCTGCAATGCAGCCTTGACATCAGGGGAGAAAGGTGCGGGGTTTTCTTCAAACGATTCACTCTGCTGTCACATTTTCTTGTCTCTTGTTCTTACGTGTTTAACACGGGCAGTACACAGCCATAAACAGCAGGTTTATAGCTGCAATCAAACAGATTCTTCCCGCTGGAAAAAAATTATTCCAAAACTTCAAGGATTGAGCTCTGTCCTCCCAGGCATGTCCTTGGCTCAACGATTTCATTGCAAATGGGCATATGGAGCCAGAGCCTGGGCTGGTACATCCAGATTTATGTGAAACACTACACATCACTCTCCCATTTCAGCCCGAGAGCTGCAGATCTTGGCACGGAGCATCCTGAAGCAGAAGGTGGTGGTGAGTGACAGCTTGATGCATCCCCGTCACGGGCTGCTTCGGCACACAGGCGCAATTTGGAGGAAGATTTGTTGGTTAACTCTGGATATATTGTACCACTCTGCAGACACACTGGCGTAATTATTTTGGGTATTCAACAGACTTTTCCTTTTTAAAATCACCGGGTAGTACTTTACCTGATTATCGTCATTGTGAATCCAGCCTTGTCTATCTGATAAGATTTCCCACTCAATCAACACATGCCTCTAACTTGTAATTATCTTTGGAAATGTTTTCATAATGTGCAACCCTTAACCTTTTTTATATGTTGATTTATTGCCTCTGAGTTAAACCTTGATGTTCAATTTCCTGGTGTTGTTATTAACATCCCCTGCTAGAGAAAATAATTTAACTAAAATTTCATGGGAAAATGAATCAAAACACGATGATATTTACACGTGGCCTTTTAATCATTTCATACATAGAGAAGTTTTTGATTTAAAATTACAGTAATTTTATTTCAATTGTTCTTGGTATTATCCTCAGACATAATTAGGAATATCCACATAATTAACTGTCTGGCAGCTCCTTCCACGAGCAGTAAATACCTAAGATACAAAAAAAATACCAAATGCCTTTTCAGAAACCAGTTTTTTGTGACATTGCAGTAACAAGGAGTTTGGATCAGCGTCCTTTGCCTTTTATTTGGAGTCATGAGCAGTGGCGAGGGAGCGGGGTGCCAAAGTGGCCCACGGCAGCAAGCGGGGTGCCAGCACCATCCTAACCCCCAGGCTCCTCACTTCTCTTCAGGTTGTTCCTCTGCACAAAGATTTGAAATGCACTGAACCCCAAGGGGGGAACGTGCTTCTGTAGGCTAGCACACACCTCAGATAGGCACCAGGAAAGGGGTATCGGGGGTTGAAGGACCCAAAGAGCATGGCTGGCCCTGACCCAACTCCCCTGGGACCCCTGCCCTGTGCCCAAGGGGTCCAACTGACCCTTCTTGCATGTAGGTAACTGTACTATCAGTGATAGTGAAACCTGATTTTTCCGCATTCAATTGCCTTCTCAAAGCGGCGTTCTTTGCCTGTCAGCACTGCTCCCCGACGAGGTCTATGGGGTCAGGATCTATCTCTCCGTGTATCCGTCTCCTGGGTCTGCTGTGCACTTAGAGCCTGAGCGCTGCTCTGAGCGCACACAATGTAAACTCAGCTGGTCAGGCTTCAGAACAAGCAAAACATGCTCAGCTCATCCAAATCTCAATCAGCTTTCATCATCGCTGCACCGGAGTGCTAAAATGGAGCCGGCGTAGGGCCCAGTACCTATCACAGCAGATTTGGATGGATGACCTTCATTTAACCAACTACAAATCTAATAAAAAAATGTTGTTACACTTTAACACATTATCTGTCATGATAATGAAGTTTTATTTACCATTTCCAAGAACATTCTCACTTTTAGAGACACTATCGGAACAAGCAGATCAGCTGAATCACTGGGCTCAATGAAAGCTGCCAAGCAGCAGAGAAAAATGTCCGGTGTGGACGTCCGTGAGCTGGGATACACTGATCCTCCAGATCCATTTTGCTATGGCTTTGTTGGTTTATTTATTTTCCGGTGTGCATCAGCCCCTGTTGAAGGTCCAGAGAGGTGGTTGAAATCTGTCCTCATGCACCTCGTGCATGTCCTTGTCTACGCCCTGCGGCTCCTGGGGCCATGCCCTGCCCGGGATGGGGGAGCTCTCTGACATCCCAGTCCCATCGTTTGGGCAGGCTCCCCACCACCCTGCTTCTAGCTGCCCCCACGGCATTCCCCTTCCCTGGCAAGAGCTTCTCCCTCTCCAAATGCTCCCCCATCTTCTGGGGCAGCAGTAGGAGCACACTTGGCAGCCCGGGACTCTGGGGTTGCTTCTTCCAAGTGGGACTTATTGGGCTCTGTAGGCTCCCCAAATGGTCGACTGCCTCTCGCTCCATCCCGTTCCTTTGCTTTCCTGCTGTCCTTCTCTGACTTCTCCCCCACCGCCCGTTCCCACTCTTTCTCTGCTTAAAATACCTAGTGGCTCACAGGACAAGTTTGCCTTAACTCTGCCTTGTGCCTTTAGGATGTGCTTTTTCTATCTTTTCTCCTTTCCTCCCCCAGTATTTCTCTACCTTTTTCCCAGTTCCAGCCTCCTACTTCATTTACTCCATCTTGTTTTAAAATAACCCAGCACGGTTGGTGTTTACACAGCACCCAACATAACACATCCCCTGGACAACCTCCAGATGGTACTGCGATGCAAGCCTGTGGTCGCAACCGGTTACACCCCTAATGGCTACAACAATTTATCCTAAGACACAATTTACTCCTCCTCTTCTTCCTAGTAATCTGCTGACACACTGATCCATAAAACTTATGAGAAATATTTATAAAGGTGGCAGCCTTGACGTGGAGAATTAAATCACAATACGAGAATGTGCCAATTTAGTAGCTTATGAAGTTCAAGCAAAAAAAAACCCACCACAAAAACAGATGAAGAACTGTCACAGCTGAGAAAAACAAGTGTGTGAGAAAGAATTAGAGCTACAGATTTCCTGTGTATGACAAAGACAGAAAGAGGGTAAACTCCTGCCAGGTGAGAGGTAGGCAGGAATGAGGGGTAAGCACCATGTTCAATACCTCAGCACAAGGAGGACATGGACCTGTTGGAGCGGGGCCAGAGGAGGGCTACTAAAATGCTCCGAGGGCTGGAGCCCCTCTGCTCTGAGGCCAGGCTGGGAGAGTTGGGGGTGTTCAGCCTGGAGCAGAGGAGGCTGCGGGCAGAGCTGAGTGCGGCCGCTCAGGGCTTCAAGGGGGCCCAGAGGAATCATAGAATCATGGAATGTTTTGGGTTGGAAGGGACCCCTAGAGGTCATCTAGTCCAACCCCCCTGCAGTGAGCAGGGACACCACTAACTAGATCAGGTTGCTCAGAGCCCCATCCAACCTGGCCTGGAATGTTCCCAGGGATGGGGCCTCCACCACCTCTCTGGGCAACCTGTTCCAGAGTTTCACCACCCTCGTTGTAAAGAATTTCCTCCTTATATCCAGTCTAAACCTACCCTGGTTTAGTTTAAAACCATCACCCCTTGTCCTGTCACAGCTGGCCCTACTAAAAAGATAGGGGGGGACAAGCTTTTTAGTAGGGCCAGCTGGGACAGGACAAGGGGGGATGGCTTTAAACTAAACCAGGGTAGGTTTAGACTGGATCTAAGGAAGAAATTCTTTCCAGTGAGGGTGGTGAAACCCTGGCAGGGGTTGCCCCGAGAGGGGGTGGAGGCCCCATCCCTGGGACCATTCCAGGCCAGGTTGGAGGGGGCTGTGAGCAACCTGATGTGGTTCAAGGTGTCCCTGCTCCTGCAGGGGGGTTGGGCTGGGTGACCTCTGGGGGTCCCTTCCAGCCCAAACCATTCTGTGATTCTCTGATTCTACCTTACACACAGGCAATCCTGGCTGCAACAGCTGGTGTTTAGGAAGGGAGAAGCCCTTCTGTCTGAGCACAGACAATAAATGATGAAGCAGCAAAAACAATGCACCAGAGGCACAGCTTTTCTTTTTTTTTTTTTCCTTTTGGCACAAGGTAACATAAGGATTCATTCACTGGGAAAGGGTAGGCGCAGCAAAGCGCCCGTCTCTCACTCGTGATGCGGCTGTGCTCTCCGACCATCTTTAACAGCACAGACCCTCTGCTGCGGTGAACAAGATTCATTCTGGTAGTGCCATAGCAGAACCGCTTTTACAAAGAGATGCGTACCAAACCAGACATGAGTATGGCAGACTTAAAACCAGCAGTGTAATATCCCCAATGGAAGATTCACAGTGGCCTTCAGCATATCTTCTATCCCAACTCCTCTACTTTATTCTGTAGCCAAGATACTCTCTCAGGTTTCCATGATTTTAAGCTGGTTCTATTCAGAGTTGTACATAGAGCAATGCTGTAGCTTGTGTGAGAAAAAAGAATGAAGATGGATGAACATATCTGAGAGCGTGTGCTTCCACCGAGAGGTTTCACATCAGCTACCCCCACCGCCAGGTACCGGGGAACAAATATCTCTCTGGTTTAATACGCTGCTTGCTTGTGATGGTGCAGATAAAAGGGCTGCGAGTGCTTCAAGGGTGGAAAAATGGTTATCACAGTTTCAAGGGGGTGTATAGGGTATAACTGATTTCCACAATACATTTATGTTTCCCTTTTTAAGAAAAAAATGCAATTAAGCTGGCAGCCTTTCCCATGCTGTGTAGCACCAGCCTCCCCCCCTGCTCCCCCAGTAAGGTTCTGTAACTCAGGGATCAAGTTATTGCCATGGTGGGAGCCTGATTTGGCATCCCTTGGAGAGGATGCTCCCAGCAAACCGGAGTGATGGCAGTCTCTGCTGCAGAGCCGTCCCCATGGATGGTGAAGCACGGGGCATGCCCTGGCTGGCTGGTGCACCTTGTCAGCGCTCAGTGCCATGCTTGTAGGACCCAGATGTTTATTTTCTTTAACTCTTTGTTTTGTTTTGTTTTGTAAAATAAACCCACCCCCGGTAGATAGCTGGTTTTCAACCCCACGAACGATTTTAGAATGGGTATGCTACTCCCGCTCTGCCCTTTCCCCTGTGGAAGAGCAGATGAGGAAGGGCCTTAAATGCAAACGTGTGACCAGCTCCGTCTTTGGTTAAAACTGAGACATTTGACCATTCCAAGAGAAAATTCCTTATCCGGTGCCTGGCAGTCTAAAAGATGGGGGAAAGCTTTTAACCTAGTTTAGAAATGTATCACCGCATGATCCTTGTCCTTATGTGTATGGAAAAATAATGTAATGAAATAATTGAAAATAAGAAAATGAAGACACCTACAGTGCTCTGCTATTTTTTACTGGGTTACAGCCTGTGGAAAAGAGTCTCTCACTCAAAATCCCATCACCAGCTGGGGAAGAATGTTTGGGAGGGCGCAAGGATCTACTTGTGCAAACAGCTCTCCCTGGGGCAATGGCAAAGGTAATGAAGAATAAAATAAACCAGAAGTGGCAACGCTGTCAGGGCTCTGAGAAATTAGGAAACACCACACTTGTAATTCTCTGCTAATCCCCTCTCCTTTACGCTGTCTCTGTGGGTCTGATCCAAAATTTATTCATGTCAGAGTTTCCACCAGTTTCAATTTTAGCAATTACTTAGCCATCCTCTATTTTCTCCATATAACTCCATTTCAGGGGCAGGAATATGCCCCTGACCCCAGGACTCTAAAATGTTAATTCATACTCTGAAATCCTGAAACACTAAAACTATTAAAATGTGCAAGGCAAGGAGTCAACCGGGGGCAAACAGAAGTGGTGAAAATTGCAGGGCAGAAGAGCAGTCTGTTGGGATTTAGTCACCTACAGAGGTGGTCTTAACAGTAAACATGAGACGGCGTTAACGACAGAGCCTGCTATTTCAGTGCCTTGAGCGAGTCTTACCCACAAGTGGTGTCGTCCTCAGGTCTGCACCACCCTTCTTCCCCCAGTTTGCAAAGCTACCGGCGGTGAGGGTTGCAGCAAAGCTTTCCTGCATCCCGCAGTATAAACCTGGGGCCAGACAGATGAATAGGTGGAAGGGTTAAGGAAACACAGGGAAGCAAATCCATGTCAGGAATGAGCTGGACTGATTTAAAGGTCTTTCTCACCCAGCTCTTTCCCAGCAGCATCGTCTCAGGTTGCAGCTGCACCATGTTGGGGCTGGCCTCAAGCCCCAGGAGCCAAACCCACAGTGTTCGAGGCCCTGACAGCTCTCTGCTCAGGTCCATAAAGCAAGAAGATCCCAATCCTCATATTCTCTTTGCTCACTTTCTACTCTCATTTTGTCTCATAGATATAAGAGCAGTATAGTTCCTGTTCCCTGTTGTTCTCAAGTCTGTTCAGGGGATGACAGTTGCATCTATCAGAGGGCTTACAGTGAAGAAATTCAGACTCAGAGCCCCCTGGGTTTTATCCAGAATTTAGAGTCTTTGCAAAGTTGCAGGGGGTTTTTATCTGGCACCAGGCAATGTCTATCAGCTGTCCACGAGGGCGCAGTTCCTTTGACCCAAGGTAGGTGCCCACTTCACACCCAAAGCCCCACAGACTTACAGGGAACAAGCTTGCTACCCTACAAGCAAATGATTCCCCCTCTTAATACCCTTGTCCCTTTCTAAATATCGAGGACATCCCCTCCTTGTGGTTTTGAGAGGGCTTCTAGAGTAATTCTGGAAGGGAATGATCAGGAATTATGCAGTCCTGCAGGTGGCCCCGTGACAGATGTCAGCTCCTGATGATACAAGAAGCGAGATGACCAGCAGGGCAAGTCCCTCACGCTGTGCAATGGCCATTCCACCCAAAAGACACACCAAAAAGGGATGCATTTCGGTGACCCTTGGAAAGGATGAGCCAACTGGTGCTGGAAAGCCACAGGACGATCCCTGCAGCATCGGTCTGCGCGAGAGCAGCGGGATGCAGGCAAGCAGTTTTCCCTCTAACTCTGTTTTTGCCCCTGCTGATGGCGATGAATCTGCAGAGCAAAGGTACTGACTGGTGCTTGCTTTTCTTTAGACAGAGATATATGTGTATATATATGCCATATATATGCCAGCCACGCTCTGCAGTATGTTTGTCCGGGTACCGAGCATTGCGGACTGTAATTGTGTAGGCAGTAGTGTTCATCTGGGAAGCCTGGGAAAGCCCAATTAATGTACTCGAGGGTTCCTATAAAATGCAGTCACATCTGCTGGAATTGCAAGGAAATAAACAGAGGGGGTTTTGTTACAGAGAAGCTATCCCCACATCGGCTCTGCTTATACCAGCTGGCATGGATGGAGTTGGTACCAAACTGTACAGAAGATTTAGGGAGACATTTGCAGTATCTGTCCAGGAATGCAGCGTAAGGCTGGTGTATGTTTACTGCCAGACTCAACGGCGTATCGTGTGTAAGCACAATGAACGGGGACGAGGGGTGTCCTCCCAAACTTGCTGATCCGTTAACCGCTGAATAATAGAAAATGTAAAAAGTAAACAAGCAAACAGAAAAGCCTAATTCACCTGTGAATAGGGGTAGTTGCAAGGTGGCCGGCGGTCCCTCCGGCGGGATATTGCTCCAGTGCACCAGCTCTGCTTGTGCGGAGCACAGATAACTGCGGCTCACCCGGTGAGGAGATGCAGCATGGACTTCAGATGTGGTTTGTTTGCTTACTACTTCACCTGCCTGGAGAATTACAGATTAGATAATTAGATTGTTTACAAAAGGGTGTTTTTTAAAAGAGAAACAAAAATTCCGGACCTATCTGCAAGTTTTTATTTATATTAATGATTGACACCAAGGTGCCATTCTTCGGGAGTTGCTAATTGGCGCCTTCTATTCCCAAACCTCCTACACAGACATTGCACAGCATTGCGGTCCAGAGAAGATGCCCAGGGGAAGTTTTTCCGTGCCTTCAGTAGCACCCCAAGCTCACCCACCAGCTCAGCCCCTCTGAAGCTGTGCAGGACGTGGTGCCACGGCTCTCAGCCCGCTCCTTGACGTGCAGCACTGGCCTCAGCTGTGGCCAGCAACCGGCACGTGAGAGCAGCAGTAGGCTGGATGTGGTGTAGGGATTTAAACACATGCTTTAAAACCCACGCAACCCCAGGCTCATATCTCCTTGCACACCATATTTGTTTTATCTGCATGATTTTCATTACAGAATACAGTTCCTTGCACTGAAATAGAAAGGTGGCAAACTGAAAACCACTGGAGGACTTGGCACCCGGGCACTGCTCCGGTTTTACAAAGCACACTCGCTCGCAACAAGAAGCTGTTGAATGGGTCGGTGTCAGCTGAGTGAGCCAGCGGCCCCGTCTCCCCCACGCACCCCCAGACCTGCCAGTGTCAGCGGTGCCTCTGTGCAACCAAACAGGGGGTGACAGGGAGTCGGTGCTCAGGGTGCTCCTCTGGGTAGCAAACGAGTCTGAAGGCAACTCAAACAGGAGAGAAAACCAAAGAGCCTAAGACTGGAAACTCTGCTTCTATGCTAATATTCTTGTGGGGTTTTTGAAAAGAAAATAAAATTCTAAATGTACTGAGAGTTGCTTGGCAACTTCATGTGATAGAAACGTGGTTGTCGAGGCTGATTTTGGCACTGGAAGAAAGAGGGCAAATGAAGTGTGAACACGTTTGATGGTGATACATGAATGTTTGTAGCTACCCGAGTTTCTGATAGCTGGGTTGCTGGAGAAGTTTTTCACTAGAAACTCATTTGTGTATGAAAATTGAGTATTTCTTGGAACAGACTCCTTGACGGAGTGAACTGAGTGACCTCAGAGATTCCCAAATGTTATGCTTGGGGAGATAGTCCTTCCATTTTGCTCAGTGTCACACGTGATGAGGTGTTACGTACATTCACTCAGTCACCAAGTGAAAATAAGAAACCGGGAAAGGATAGGAAATTTGGAAGGGCTCTTTACTGGTGCAGCAGTGCTCCGCTTGGTTCAGTTTCACAATTGGGTCTGTATAATCGCGCACCCTGGGTTTGACAGCACTGCCTTCTTCCCCAGATCTGCAAAGAAATAATGATGCCAATGTCAAAATGTTAAAGTCGCCCCTGCCTGCAGGTGCGCACAGTCCACTGTCCCTGCACACCTCCCAGGAGCCATCCAGCTGGCCACCAGGGAAGGAGCGAGGGAAGGAGTTTGGGTGGTTGGATTTAGTACGGTGAGTGCGTTCCAGTTCTAGGATATAGGATATAGTGCTGACTTAATATCGGGAAAAAAACCTACGTGACACTTCATGTGAAAGCTGAAAGTATCGATAATGCTAAGGCAGAAGCAACTTCCCCACAAATTACTCTAAGAAGAGAATACTTTGGAAAAAAGTGACAAGAACAAGAGGGAGACTCCTGAAAAGGAAGAAGTTCCATGTTTTAAGCTTTAAAGGACCCAAACAGATGCTGTAGGGGAAGAAAACTTGAAGGACATAGGGAAGTACAAGATGCAGTGTAGTCCTAGAGCAACGGACGTGTTCTACAGAACAGCAGATGTTTCCCTCCAGTTATAATGATGGTAAAATAGTTAAAGAGAAAAACAAGATTCTGAACAAGAGAAAAATCAGTGAGAACAAGAAAGATAATTAAAGACATTGGAAGTAGTAATGCCATCAATAAGTAGAGTAATAGTTGGAAAGCACAGCGCGGCCCTTGGAGAGCCTATAGGTGTTACGAGTGCCCGCGCGCTACCACGATGTAGGATGCTGCAGCACCAGCAGCACTGCCCGGAGCTTGCACGCAAACAGGCAGGCACCATGCGGAGCAGAAAGCACATGTGCAAGCACATTCTTTTGCACTGGAAAAGAAATAGGCAAGAATGAACTCAACTTTGTAAAATATTCCGAGATTTACTCTCAGAAACACAGTACTGGCTGACGACGGGCTGTTATTGCTAAGGCATACATGTACCAAAGTAAAATCACCTAACAGGCATCTTCATTGACATCTCCGGTGAATGATGGCCAGTCCTGTTTGGTGGTTTAGCTATAGCTGATCCAGACAAAAGCTCACAGGAGAGGAAGGAAGAGATGCATTCTGAGCATTACGCCTTAGTGGCACAATATTCCCGAAGAGTTAGATAGGCAAAAATGTCCAAGGACATAAACGTTCCTCAGACTCCAGGAAAGTGCCATCACGTTACGTGTTTTGCTGCATTATTGCTTTTATGTGCAATCACTGTACGATGCTGCAGTTCGGGCACATTATTGAGACAGATTTGCTGCTGGCTGCTCCGCTTCACATTGACTGCTGCTCTAAAACCCCTGGCCCACTCTGACCTACCCCAAGCCTGGCTTTTCCACCCTTAAAACCTCATAAGATTCTGCTAAATAAGGGCCAAAATTGAGCCTTGCATATGAAACAAGCAACCCCAGCCTAGAGATGCAGTTTATGACACTGATGGCAAATGCCCCGGGGGAGCAGCGAAATGCTGTTTCCTGAGCGTGCTGACATGCAGAATAGCATTCCGTCTCTTTTGCACTTCACAGAATCCCAGCAGGGCCCTCAGGAGCTCCCCCAGTGCCACCCCCCTGCCCAAGCAGGCTCACCCAGAGCAGGGGGCACAGGACAGCGGCCAGGCGGGGGTTGAAGATCTCCAGAGGAGGAGACTCCACAGCCCCCCTGGGCAGCCTGGGCCAGGGCTCCATCACCCTCACAGTCAACAACAAGTTCTTCCTCCCGTTCAACTGGAACCTCTTCTGCTTCAGGTTGTGCCCATGGCCCCTTGTCCTGGTGCTGGGCACCACTGGGAAGAGTCTGGCTCTGTCCTCGTGACCCCCACCCTTGAGATATTTGTCCGTGTTGATGAGATCCCCTCTCAGCCTTCTCTTCTCCAGGCTGAACAAGCCCAGCTCCCTCAGCCTTTCCTCCTAGGGGAGATGCTCCAGTCCCCCCGTCATCCTTGTTGCTCTCCTCTGGACTCTCTCCAGGAGTTCCTCATCCTTCTTGAACTGGGGAGCCCAGAACTGGACCCAGTGCTCCAGGTGGGGTCTCAGCAGGGCAGAGTAGAGGGGGAGGAGAACCTCCCTCGCCCTGCTGGCCACGCTCCTCTTAATGCACCCCAGGATGCCATTGGCCTTCTTGGCCACCAGGGCACCCTGCTGGCTCATGGTCAGCTTGTCGTCCACCAGGACTCTCAGGTCCCTCCCTGCAGAGCTGCTTCCCAGCAGGTCAGCCCCCAGCCTGTACTGGTGCATGGGGTTTGACCTCCCCAGGGGCAGCACCCAACACTTGCCCTTGTTGAACTTCATCAAGTTCCTCTCTGCCCAACTCTCCAGCCTGGCCAGGTCCCACTGAATGGCAGCGCAGCCTTCCCGTGCATCAGCCACTGCTCTCAGTTGTGTGTCATCAGCAAACTTGCTGAGGGTGCGCTCTGTCCCCTCGTCCAGGTCATTGATGCTCTACAGACATGAAATACGCCACAGGTTCCACAGCATTTTCCACTGACGGTTGCTTGACATGTTTTTTAAAATATTTTAATCCAATGTCTTGGCAATTAGATTTGAGAATGTTGCAATTACTATTAATTTATATTACAGTCAGGTCATTCTGTCATATGCCACTTCTGAAAGAAAGAAAAGAGCCCTTGTTGACTGCTTCTCTACCTTATCTATTGGTCTGTTAAGAGAGCAATAATCTTGATGTGTAGACACTTATCAGATGTAAAAATCTTATGATTCACAAATTAATGTGGGAATAATAAGAAAGAGCATCCCGTTTTATCCAGGCACTTACTGGTTTAGGTGCTGCAGGTTACCTGGTCTTTATGACAAAAATCTTTCTAGTCAAAACAAGCAGGCAAAAGTAAATGAAGTTTAAAGCATTTTACTGTTTTCTATTCGCCTTGCATGAGGAGTGTTCCAGGGAGAAAATTGAACTATCAGCTCTTTACAATTTCGGACAAGTGGCGCATTGTGTGGGAACGCGGTAAACCGAGGAGGAGTTTAATGGACTGTTTACGCCAGCTTTGTGTTCCCGCTGGATTGCAAACACTTTGCTCCCTTCCAGTGTGAACGTAACTTCTCCCAGCCATGTTTAAAATTACATGGGCATTCTATTTTACAAGTAATCCATACAGAAATTGAATTTCAGAAGAAAAATGAGAACATGAGACACAATTTAACGTTGATGCATAATGAAGTAAGACTCTACCACATCTGTAATGGCTCCTGATTCATTGAGTGCAGATTCAGGAATTACATTGCATTTTGGTCTCAAAGTTACTTGGAAATTGCTTAAATCCAGAAAAGATTTGCTGAGTAACCAGGAAGAAATATGGACTTCTGCATTAACACTATTCCTATTTGACTGTTATAATGCAGCCACAATTCACATGTTTGGCTCTGAGCAACTATTCAGTGAGCATATGTCTAAAAATTCATTTAATCTGAGTCTATTTAAAAAGTTCCCAGGAAATGGACTCCAGGGAACTGATTTTGCATTGGCAGGGAGATGTATTGCATGACCTAATACATCTTTCTGCTTCTAATTCCCCTGGATCTTTTATATGAAGTAACTTGTTGAAGTGATGCAGTCATTAAAAAAGGAATTGGAACTTGATATGGATTAGAAACTCATGCTGGGTCTGCCTAGGATGGAGGTAATTTTCTTCATAGCACCTCATATGGTGCTGTGTTTTAGATTTGTGACCAAAGCGATGCTGATAATGCAATGATCTGTGGGGAGAAGGGAGGAGCAGTCATCGGCATTAGTTAGCGAAGAGGACTGGTGGGTGATGATTAACTGCAAAATAATGAGCAATAAGCAAAGTGCAACAGCTCAAAGTGTTTAGAGGGTGAGAGCATTATGGTAAAATCATAGAATCATAGAATCGTCTAGGTTGGAAAAGACCTTTAAGATCATCGAGTCCAACCGTTAACCTAGCACTGCCATCCCACCACTAAACCATGTCCTTAAGCACCTGATCTATCCGTCTTTTAAATACCTCCAGGGATGGGGACTCGACCACCTCCCTGGGCAGCCCATTCCAGAGCCTGACAACCCTCTCGGTGAAGAAGTTTTTCCTAATGTCTAGCCTAAACCTGCCCTGGCGCAGCTTCAAGCCATTCCCCCTCATCCTATCGTCTGTTACCAGGGAGAAGAGGCCGACCCCCACCTCACTACAGCCTCCTGTCAGGCAGTTGTAGAAGGCGATCAGGTCTCCCCTCAGCCTGCCCCTTCTTCCAGAGCTGGTAAGCTCTTCTTTTTTCCCTTAGTCGCAGTAGTAGACCTCTGTCCAGCCAGGCCGGTCATCTTCCCCGCTGATTTGTCTTACTGCACATGGGGACAGCCTGCTCCTGTGCCTTTAAGACTTCTTCCTTGAAGAATACCCAGCCTTCCTGGACCCCTTTGCCCTTCAGGACTATCTCCCAAGGGACTCTCCCAACCAGCGTTCTGAGCAGGTCAAAGTCTGCCCTCCGGAAATCCATGGTGGCGGTCTTGCTGACCCCCTTCCTTACCTCATCAAAGATCGAAAACTCTACCATTTCATGATCACTAAGGCCTAGATGATTTCCGACCACCACCTCTCCCACCAGTCCTTCTCTGTTAGTGAACAGGAGGTCAAGCAGGGCACCTCCCCTGGTAGGCTCGCTTACCAGCTGTGTCAGGAAGTTCTCTTCCACACACTGCAGGAACCTTCTGGACTGCTTCCTTTCTGCTGTATTGTATTTCCAGCAGATGTCTGGGAAGTTGAAGTCCCCCACAAGAACAAGATCATGAGTACTTTGAGACTTTTGGCAAGAAAACTTTTATTACATGAACAGAAAAGGAGTCTCAGGCAAGTGCTAGACCAAAAAGTGATGATAAGCCTCTTTACTCATTGGCTAAACCTCCTGATTTACATATGCTGTTTGCATAGAACACACTCTCTTTGAAGAAAGAAGACGAATGGGCCGCAAAAAAAAAATCTGTGTATTGGACACAGGCTTCTAGAAGAAACTTCTGCTCACGTGGGAGGCTGCTGGTGTCTCTGGCATTGCATTGTCCATGGATACGCGCGTGCCGCACAGCAAGAGACAAGTCAGGCAGCTTCTGAATTTAGTCTCAATGATCAGGCAAGTTTGGCTGCTCAGAAAAATAAAACCCAGGACTGACCTAGAAGCGTCTCCTGAGACTGTAGCACAGTGCTGCCATGCTTCAGATTTACCCTTGCAATGCTGAGACCAGGAAATCAACTCTGTTTTTTCCATTCTCTTAGACAGAGTCCTACCTGGAGAGGGTGCTGCCAGGAAAGCATCTGCACATGTCCCACTGCGTGATCCCGCACCGGCTCAGTTGTGTCCAGGCCTGCTGCTGATGGCACTGAAGCTTTGCGAGGAGGTGGAGATACAAGGTTCACCAACTCCAAGTGTAAGAGCATTCAGCCTAAACACTGTTATTGGTGGAAGCTCCCTCTTTTAGATTTCCTTCCCTTCTGATTCATTAAACAAGGTCAGAGCGAAGATGTAGCAAATGAAAACAGCAAGGGACCAACCTTACTTCTCTCTTATAACTGATGACAAGAGTGGAAGCCCACTGGTTTGCCACCGCACAGCTACTGGCCCCAACCTGCTGTTCTTGTACTGCTGCTTCGTGTTCTTTCCAGGATAAAAACTGTGTCCTTGTAACTCCTGCCTCCCCACACCGAGGGAGGGAGAAGGGGACCTCTGAGGTTTTGGAAGCTCTGGCAGGAAGATCTGGCCAAGGAAGATCCTGGTCACAGGCAGTAAGCTGCAAGTGAAAGCTCACTGTAAGTAGGGACTCCTGGAAGCCGGGGGCTTGGGCAGATGGGCCTTGTTTTGACCCAGTGTAATAGCTCTAATGTTTTGCATCTCCAGTGCACTTTCACAATAAATTTTCTTCCTCTGACTTCCAGAATGGAAGTATCGGAGCACCTCATGGTCTTCAGCTCATTGAGATCACAGCTCTCAGTGCCCGCCTGCACATACAAGCCTACAGAGATGGTTTGGGACAGGCAAGACTTGATCCTGTCTCCCAAGATCTGACGAGCTCTCTGGACCCATGAGTGTTTCTTCATTCCATGTCAGATGGATTAAGTTTAGCAGACTTGAGACAGGCTCATGAAGCAATATCTCCTGACCTCCAGGTCAGGGCAGTTCCCTGGAGGTGGATGCTTTCATTCTGAGTCAAGCAATGAGAAGACATGACATGTGGATGTGAGGCTTCTGGACATACAGTAGTTTTTCAGAGATGCCTTAGCCCTTCTGAATCTGACACTGTGATTTTGTCACATGCAAAATTAAATAAATTTCTTACAGGTGGAACAAAATTTTGAGTTTGAATTCTGGCAATATTGCTAAATATTCTGAATCCTCAATTTTGATGTCAAAACATAATTTTTATTTCATTTACTCAAGTTACTTGTGGGTTGGTGACCAAAGTGGAAGATCGTTGCTAACGTTTTGTTGCTGATGTGCAGCTGTTCCATGCTGCTGTCCCGACAGTGGGAGGGCATGAATGCAGTTTAGCTGGCGAGGTGATCCGCTGGCGTGGGGCACATCAGCACCACCATCCTGCTTGATCAGATCCCACAACTACACTGACACAGAGCAGACCCCAAGTCCTTTATTCATGAGACTCTGTGATTGAATTTTGCCCGAGGGAGGCGTGAGGATGGCAGCTGGTGGGTAGATAATGGCACATACGCCCGGACTTATGAGCCCAGTTCTAGTAGAATGAGCAGAAGAACATTTTTCTAACATGACCACAAATAATAATGCCTTTTACTGCACATGGTGATGCGTGGCTTCAGTCCCAGTGGCTGGAGATGCTCCCACCACCTCATAAATGAGAAAAGGGAGCATCACTCCTAATGCTGTCAAAATTAATGCAAAGCTATATTGGAGCTTGCTGTTGCTTTCCTTCCCCCTCTCTGCTCCCGCCTGTCTCAGAGGAGGAGGGAAAGTCCTAGCACCGTGCAAGATGTACTCGTTGCATTGCTTGATGCACTTCTGGAGAGCACTCTGGCACGGCAGTGATAAATGTGCCATGAGGAACTACGCGGTGCAGAGGAGAAAGTGCTGTTATTGCTTTATTTTGTATGACACCTGTACGGTGGTTGCGCTCATAACCTTTGCAACTGAAAATTGAACACCACTGTAGAAAGACAGATGAAAAAAGGAGGGGAAGAGAATTACAGTTGTACAACTGTGACTGAGGTTTTAGCCCAGTAACTAAGTCAATATTTTAAATAGCCCATCAGAGGGCAGGCCAGAGGATTGCAATGGTATGTGCAGAACTAAGAAGCATTTATCGTCCTGTCGTGAAGAGAAAGAGGTTTCGGACACAGGTAGGGAAAAGCTATTACAGGGATGGGGGGACAGCGTCAGAAAGCTGCGTATGGGTGCACTGGGTGCCACAGTCTTTCAGGCTGAGTGGATACCATTTACTGCTGCCAGGGAGCCTGACCTGGCGGGTGAGGGGACCTGCGGGGGGCCAGCGAGGGCCACGCTCAGTAGGGGACACCCACATCTTCCATCACAGGAGAGAGGACATTTATGGACACGGAGCCACGCTGCAGTTTATACCAAGGCACTTTGTAGCATTGATGGCAACCAAAGGGTGGTTACCATCCCCGCCAGCCCCACTGCGCTGGCAGCAGAGGGGACACGGGCTTCCCCCCGCCCCGCCGAGCTGGTCTGCAGGACGCACGTGAGCAGAGCACCCGTGGGTCCGTGCGTCCCCAGAGACCCCGCGGAGCCAAGCCAGCCTGGCCGAGCGCTGCCTCCCCTCCTGAGCTCAAGCCCTGCCACCAGGAGCTCTGCCCTGTCGCCTGACGCTGCCTGGGCCATCCTGGCACCCAAAAACTCTTTTTCATGCCCTGCTCAGACTGGTTTGGGTTTTTTTTCCCAAAGTTTAGGTGTTGTAAAAGGTACGTTAAGCCACTTTTTTTCTGAACAGTGGCTGCTTTACAATGTTATCTTTTTTTTTTATTCTGCATCTGATATTTGCATAGAGTCTCATACTGTAACTTTTTAAAATGTCATTTCCAGCATCACATGTTGGATTGAAAATGTTATTAAAATTTAAATACATTTCACATGCACATGGGCGTTTATTATCAGACTGGAAGGAAAACATTTTGTTGGAACTTTATACAAGTTATGAACTTCACGTTTGTATTTAATGGCTTTCTAGCACTGCATTGTGAGAAAACATTATAAATATGAGAAATAAAAAATATTTCTAAAGTCATTGTATAACCTTCTGGATTTATCTTCCTCTATTTACTCCTTTGCTCTCAGGTGGCAGCAATCTTGTCCTGAAGACAGCCTGTCATTTGTTATATCTGCATTCCACTGCCTTCCTTTAAATGGGCTTGGAGGATCCACAAATGGGAAAAAAACCAAACCAAACCAAGTCAAGCCAGCAAGACAACAACCCAGAAACAGTGGTTAATCTTGAAGGGATTTTTTTTTCCCCTGGCTTAACCCCTGCCTTAGGCATAAGCTGTTCTCCTGAAGAAATCTGGGTGCTTTGCTGCTGGTCTCCCCAGGGCTGTGAAGGTCCCTCTGCCCACCCTGCAACTGGGACAGCCCTTCATAGAATCACAGAATCGTTTAGGTTGGAAAAGTCCTTTAAGATCACCAAGTCCAACCTTTAACCTAACCCTGCCATCCCACCACTAGACCCTGGCCCTAAGCACCTCATCTACCCGTCTTTTAAATACCCCCAGGGATGGGGACTTGACCACCTCCCCATGGCGCTCAAAGCCGGGTGGCATGGACCCCCAGGGGTTGTGGGCTCGGGTCTCTGGGACCACCAAACAGGTCAGGGTGGACTCAGCCTTGGAGCTTCTCCCAGCAAAGCTCTCTTCAGCCTCCTTATGACATGGGGGCAAGCAGCCTCCCTGCACTTCGTCCTTTTTGCCTTCTCAGCAGTTTTCCAGCTTTGTCCTTCTGTCTTTGCATCTGCCTCTTGGGTGGTAAACTCCCTCCTGCACCAGTAACCAACACCAGCACGATGCAAACGTAGGCTTTGGCGCTTATGACCCTGCTCTGCCTCACTTGTACCCAACAAGCAGCTTGGAACGATCTTTAGCCCACTGATGAGCTTCAGTCATAACAATTTGTAACTAATTAATGAGCTTTCATATCTGATGTAGTATAATGTATCAAAGCTTTATGCAGATAAATTAAGGATCCTGCAGTATGCCTTATTATGGGATAGGAACATGTCCAACTCCAGTTTATGCCTAGCGGCTTCACACAGATGTGGACCAGTAAAACAGGAGCTCATCTCTCTCCTGGCAGCAGCTTTGCCATTCCCTAATTAATTTTAAAGCATGTGGAGGCAGAGGTACAGCACAGGACGTATTCTGGGCAGGGAACGAGGCTCTGCCAGCACGGCCAGTGCTGCAAGCAAAATGGGTCTTTGCCATCAGTCTGAACCTCACATTCAGGATTGTTTCCCATGGAAGCATGTTGAGATAAGGCTTTCAACAACACAATGAAGTTAAAAGGTAAATCAACAGGGTGTCTGGCACGCCAGGGAGGGAGACGATCTGTGCAGCCTGGATGGCACATCAGAACCGAACTGCCTTTTTTTCCTGCAGTCCTAATCTTTTTCTTCTTCCTGTGCACAAATCCAGTGTAAATTCACCATTTTTGAACCTGTCTCTGTCCACTAAAAGCTAGCGAGTGTTGATTAGTGCCTGTTTGCAACAGCAGAGAGAACACGGTCCAGTAGGAAGAGGAATCAGATAGAGTCATAGAATCACAGAATCATTTAAGTTAGCAAAGCCTTTTCAGCTCCCCCAGCCCAACCGCCCCCCTACCCCTGCCATCCCACCCCCAAACCCTGGCCCTCAGCACCGCCTCTGCCCGGCTGTTAAATCCCCCCAGGGCTGGGGACTCGACCCCTTCCCTGGGCAGCCCCTTCCAGCGCCTGACAGCCCTTTGGGGAAGGAATTGTTCCCCAGGGCCAACCTCACCCTGCCCTGGCACAACTTGAGATGCTCCACCTCTGCCAGGACGTGCAGAAGCAGGGGGGCAATCGGGATTGCTTTGTGGGCAGAGCAGAAGCCACGCCGCCGGCGGGTCAGCGCTGTGCACGGCTGTGCTGCTCCGCCTGAGCTTGGGGGGGGCCGTCGGCACAGTCTATGCTGGCTGCACGGGGTGGCTGCATCTCCTCCCAGGAGCAGGAGCAGAGGGGCCAAGGCACGGTGACAGCCTCCCACCACCGGTGACAGCCTCCCACTGCTGGTGCTGGCTGCAGGGCTCCACAGCCCGGGCCCCCCCGGGAATTGGGAAATTGGGAACTCAGACACAAACCTTCCCAGACAGCAATGATGAGGAGGGGAAGAGAAAATGAAAAGTTTTCCAGGGAGTTTTACTAAAATCAGCATTGCTTCTGGCATGGAGATGCTGCTGCAGGGCTGCTGTTCCAGAAAGCCCAGAAAAGCTCCTTCCCACGACACCGGAGCCTTCGCGGCGGCATCAGCCGGGCACAGCCATTAAAGCCATGACGGGAGCTGCCATGGGAGGCACTGTCACGACACCAGTTATGTGCCCCTTTTGGAAACACCTCTACTGCTTCAGCAGGCAGCAGGAAAGCCAGTTCATTGCTCCTTTTCTCTTTATAATCACTGTCAAATCCATTTCCACAAGAACAGACCTCCATGTGCCGCCTCCTTCATGAGACCACGCCGTTCCCAGCCCTGTGCCTGTAATCCAGTGTAAACTGGGGATGTGCTCCAACCAGGACGTTGTCCAGAGGGAAGCAGTCACTCATGGGATGTCGGGGGCCGCTGAGCTGCAGGGTGGTGTGGATGGGGCTCCCGGCCTTGCTCTCCCACAGCCGATCCAGCACCAGGCATAGGTTGCTATTCATTTCACTCTCCGTAAATTGTGGTTGATCTGGTAACAGCAGGTACAGAACTTCCCCCTCCTCTTCCCGTAGGCTTGTTCTTGCTCTCCGATCCCCATCAGCTGCACCTTTTGCATCAGCAACACAGGCCATGGTGGATAGGTGCAGAACGCTTTCCCCACCCCATCGGCACAGGGCCACTCATCATCGTTAGCACCGTTAGCAAGCCGGTGCTTGCCCCACAGACCCCCTGCGCCGGCAAGGCTGCCTGCTGGTCCCATTACCCGCCCCGTTATTTGTGTGGTGTTTCTCAGAGCTACATTCCGTGTTTGATTCATTCTCTGTTCGTTTAATAACAAATGATTATGTGTCTTCTACCTGTGATTTATAATGATGAATCACTGACTCCCTGAAAATCCTTGCATGGCGTGCGCAGCCCTCCACATTTATAAATCTGAAATGTTATTCTGCGCTTGGCGGGCTCGCTCCAGACCGTCAAGCCGTGGCCGGGGACATCAGAAAACCCAGGAAGAGGATACGTAAATGATGTGGGATTTGCCAGCCAGGGACTCTGCCGGGGGGCCTGAGGTGACCGGGTGAATCGGCATCAGCAGCAAGGTGACCGACCCGTGCTGCTGCTCGGCGGCGCAGTCTGCGTTCAGAAGCCTTTGACCGCTCTCCCCTCTTAACACCAGCACATTCGCAGCCCTCTGCTCCCCTCCGCTCCCGGCAGTGTGGCCACCCTCCCTGCACAGCTCATCCGAGAAACGCTGCTCCGGGCTCACGCAGAGCAGGATCCCCAAGAAAGCGGGCGCAGGATGTTGCTCGGTATCGGCATTTGCAGGTGTGTCAGAGGAACCTCTCCTTACCGAACCCTGCAAAGAGGTCTTTCGGAGCATTTCCTGCACTCCCAGCCAGGACTGGAACACAGAGGATGCTGCCAGCTCCTCCTGCTGTTTTAGATACTCTCCTTTAAAATAGAGTCAATCTTAGAACCATAGAATCATAGAATGATAGAATGATAGAATGTTTTGGGTGCAAAGGGACCCCCAGTGGTCACCCAGCCCAACCCCCCTGCAGGAGCAGGGACACCTTGAACCACATCAGGTTGCTCACAGCCCCCTCCAACCTGGCCTGGAATGTTCCCAGGGATGGGGCCTCCACCCCCTCTCTGGGCAACCCCTGCCAGGGTTTCACCACCCTCACTGGAAAGAATTTCTGCCTTAGATCCAGTCTAACCCTCCCCTGCTTCAGTTTAAAGCCATCCCCCCTTGTCCTGTCCCAGCTGGCCCTCTAAAAAGCTTGTCCCCCCCTTTCCTCTGGGCCCCCTTGAAGCCCTGAGCGGCCGCACTCAGCTCTGCCCGCAGCCTTCTCTGCTCCAGGCTGAACAAGCCCAATAAATCCAGAGGGACAGATCCAGGTCTCCCTGCAGGCACCTTGTTCTGTTTTGGAGATCCCAGGGCACCCGGGGAGTGGAGCCGGCAGCTCCAGCAGAGACCTGGGGGGTCCCTGCCCTGTGGCTCCGCAGGCGCTTTACCGTGCCAGCAGCACCTATCTTCAGGCACTTCAGTCCCATCCTCTGGACGCTTTTTCACCAGAATAAAACTACATTAGGCAGGTTGTGCACCTCTCTAGGATCTTACCATAGAAATATTATTATTGAGCTAATTGGCTAAATGTAAGCACTTTATTTTTATCCCTCTATGGGTTTTTTATATTATAACCATCGGGAAGAGTTTGCATCGCTTTTATATGTTATTTTCCTTCAGATATGGATAATTGTTACCTCCCTTTTAAAGAGAGTGCTTAAGGCCATTTGTTGTGTCTCCTTTCCCTCAGTCCTCTCAAGCCCATTTAAGCATTCACGGCTCAAACCCAGCACTTTCAGGGTATGCGGAAATAAAATAAAAGCCAACACAATTCAAGGAAACAAGATCAGAAAGACGCATTTAAGAGCTGGTTATTTTTACTCCTCAGCAGCTCAGAGTTTCCAGGTAGCTTTAAAAAGTAGTCCCCTACAAAGTGTAGATAAAGTAAGTGCCTCCACCAGGGGCCCAAGCTGCAGGGAAAGGGTTTTTGCCTGAGTTTGTAAAGAAAAGCACGGAGCTTGGGAAGTGGACACGGACAGAGTCTCTTCCCGGTTCCTCAGGTGTGGGATTCCGGAGGTAAAGGATAATCCAGAAAGAATTTCTTTTAAAATCCATAGTGCTGAAAGGGTCTTTCTCGGTATCTCAGTAATTAAAAGGCATGGCTGGCTTGGGTTACAGCCCTCCTATTTGAGATGGCCGTTCAGCTCAGCACGGCAGGGTGGAGGGCGCAGGTGAGGACGGGAGCTCCGGAGCGGGTCCGTGGCTTCGCCTCGGGAGCCACGTGGGATGGATCCTGGTGACACCACGGCTGAACCCGGCTGCCGCCCATCCCCTCCCCACGCTCCGCAGTCACAGCTTAGGATGGAGCTTTCCGAGCTGGGAAGAAAGCGATGTGGTGTGTGATTCCCCCCTGGGGGAGGGAGGGCACTCCTGCCGCCTGGCAAGGGGAGAAGCTTCCTTTGGCTCCTGCCGGCACGCCGGGCTTGGTGAGCAGAGCCTCCACCAAGAAGCGGAGGATCCCGAGGCAGCACCCACTCACCCTCCTGTCAGCTTTGGAGGGATGCACCTTTTGGCAAAGCTGAGTGTCTGACTGCAGCAAGGTCAAAGCTAATAATCTGCGAGCAGGTCTGGTTTTCCTCCTGCCTGCCGTTAATTCTCTTACAGCCTTGCTCTTCAGCTGCTCACGTGAAGGGGGAAGGGGCACAGATGGAAAGCCTAACGCACACCACTCACAAGCACAGATTTACGCACACACCAGAAATTACCTTCCTCATGGTAAGATTTGGACCCGCCCTAAGACTGATGGGGGATTAGTTACATCAGACCCGATCGTTTCCTCGTCCCAAAGCACCACTGTCTGAGCAGGGACAGGTCTGCACCGTGGCGATGGCGTGCACCCATAGGTGCTGGTGGGGGAGAACAAGGCGGAGGAGAACGGGGTGGGAGTTAGGGAAAGCCCTGACATCCCCTTTCCAGTCACCCAGTGTGCAAAGGGGTGGCAGGAGCTGGGAGATGAGCTCTGACCCTCCCGTGCTGGGCTGCTGGTCCCAGCACATACGCAGGGGAGACCCCCAAGCCTTGTGGAGCAGCCATTTGTGCAGTGGGCTGAAGGCGGGGGCTTGGTGTGGGTGCTGGAGAGGGTTTCCCATATGGAGCAGGCAGACAGTGCCTCAAGGTGTGTGTGAGGTGGGAACGGCGATGTGCCAGCTCTCGAGCGGGCTTCCCCTGATGCAGATTTTCTCCAACAGCCCTGACATGAGCCTAGCCCAGACATGAGCTAACCCCGGCTTTTTGGCACAGGGACCAAAGCGTTTGATTCTGTCCACGCAGCCTTTATTTCCAGTATCCTTATGCTGTACCTACCTGGGCTGCACCTTCTGCTTGCATGGACTTGCTACTGATGGTTTCTGCCCTGCGTCATCTCCATGTAAAAATGTGGTGGCTCTTGCAGCAAATATAGCCAGACACCTCCGCATTTCTGAAAGGCTGGCATGGCTGGGCAAGCAGCGGCAACAGCAAACCCAGCGCCTGCCTGGATAATCGCCTGCCCCAGGCCAGATCAGCGTGAGCATCGGCGACCAACCCCAGAGGTGCCCCAGGCACTTGCTGGTCCCGTGCTCCCAGCGCGTGGCTGCGAGGTGCCAAGTCCCAAGGCTTTCTGAGTGCGCACCTTTGTTTCCATCAGATGGCCTGTTAACACGGAGCCCTGCCTCCCGGCTGCCCCACAGGGGCACTAGGCAGAGCTGTGAACCCAGCCTTCCTTCTTCTGGAGTAACGTGAACATTAATGCATCCCTAAAATGCATAATGCATCAGCTTTATTCCAACTGATAAATAAAGGCAGAGTTGTTAGAGATTCAAGCTGCTTTTTTTCTCCTGGGCTGAAGCTTTAGAAGAGTATTTGAAAAGTGTGTTTAATCCATCCAGCACATGGCCTCGAGAGAATCAAGGCTTCGGCTTTAATTCTGCGCTGATGCTTGCCTGAGCCTATAAAGCACCGAGACTTCTGATGCAGCCCAGAGACAGCAGCTTTGATACTTGAAAAGTGTTTGCAGTACGAACCAGGGATAAAATGATTAATCAGTGCCACACACCCAAGGCAGAACAAGCCATGCCGTGTACCAGGGCAACCCTTGGCTGCCCGGCGACGCCGAGGGGCTGACAGCCGGGCCCTGCACACGTGGTGGTGCGGCAGGCAGGGCTCTGGGCCGGCGGCGGGGCTGGCACACAAGCCCTGCTTCTCCCGGCCCTTCCCCTGCATGGGAAGCTGCGGGCTGAATGGCATCCGTTCCTTCATCTCGGGAAAATATAAACATCTGGGGAATAGTTAATTACTGGCACTGGTAATTAATTAGCTCTACGTATTGCTTTTCATTTTGGGTGGAACTCAGATGATAAATGGTATGTTTGAACCTACAAATCCATTACAACTAATAGAATTGTAAAAGCTTTTTCTCCCCAGCTATTATTCTGAACGGAATGGCCTACTCACAAACAACATATAAACGTAATTTATTTTCACCACAGTGGCAACTTTTACTATTGCAACAGTCACAAGTATCCAGGCTTCTTATTACAGCATCCCTTTTTATTTACCTTTACATTTATTTGTAAGCTAGTTATTATGCTCACTATGTTCTTTGGAAAAAAAACGCCACCCTAAATCACATTTTATCTGAGGACTTTTAGCAGCTATTTTAATTAGAAGTCCTCGGTGACGATGTCTGTAGGCCAGCGGTCCTTGCATCACCCTTTCGCCGGGTACTGTCACCAGCAAGAAGGGACAGGTTCAGGTATACTTGGACTATGCTCAAAATGAACAAGAACGTCGTGGGCTGGCAGAGGGGGTAACTCAAAGGCAGAGAAATGCAATTTGGACAGGAAAACACAGTGACAGGGTAGGGAGAAAGCAGGATTATAGCAAAGAGCCCACACGGAACAAACAGGGAGAAATCTGAAGCCCTTAGGCTGTCGGTCTTTGGGACGTGAGACCCTGTGACCCTCTGGGGACCTGGAAAGGCTCAGGTAGACGGCAGCTTAAATCCATGTATTGTGGTATGAAACACTTGCTTTATACAGGCCAGTTCCCCAGCCCATTGCCAAAAATCCTGTTGTCATCAGCAATTTGCCCTGAAGGTTATTACTGACAGTTTTTCCTACAACTTCCCCTAAAAGACCGCAGTAAAGTTACACTCCCCCTTCCACATAAATTGGAGCTGTTCTGGTTTTTGCCCAAGTCATACTGGATTAATTTCTTGTCACATCTCATTAGAAATTCATCTTTAAACAAGGTTTGTTATTTCTCCAGACTCATTTTCAGTGTTCTCACTTCACACAATGCTGTTCCTGCTTTGTTTTTGTTTTCAGGCTAAAAAGACTCAGATACTTAAATATGATTTGCTAATTCTGCAGAATCGTAAATATCTATGAGAAATGCCGGATATCCTCGCTGGGTTGATTTCAGAGCACATTAGCGCTGGCTAACAAGCTCAGCTACCGTGGCTCCCGCTCGCGGCTCTGCGAGGCTGGGCAGGCTGGAGAGGTGGGCCTGGGTGAACATCATGAGGTTCAACAAGACCAAGGGCAAGGTCCTGCCCCTGGGTCGGGGTAACCCCCGGTATCCCTACAGGCTGGGGGATGAAGGGATGGAGAGCAGCCCTGCCCAGAGGGACTTGGGGGTGCTGGGGGATGAAAAGCTGGACATGAGCCTGGCCATGGGCGCTGGCAGCCCAGAAGCCAACCCTACCCTGGGCTGCATCAGGAGAAGCGTGGCCAGCGTGGAGGGAGGGGATTGTGCCCCTCTCTCGGGGCCCCCCCCCGGGGGGGCAGGGAGGGGCACTCAGGGCTTCAAGGGGGCCCAGAGGAAAGGGGGGGACAAGCTTTTTAGTAGGGCCAGCTGGGACAGGACAAGGGGGGATGGCTTTAAACTAAACCAGGGTAGGTTTAGACTGGATCTAAGGAAGAAATTCTTTCCAGTGAGGGTGGTGAAACCCTGGCAGGGGTTGCCCAGAGAGGGGGTGGAGGCCCCATCCCTGGGACCATTCCAGGCCAGGTTGGCCGGGGCTGTGAGCAACCTGATGTGGTTCAAGGTGTCCCTGCTCCTGCAGGGGGGTTGGGCTGGGTGACCTCTAGGGGTCCCTTCCCACCCAAACCATCCTGTGATTCTGTGATTCTATGAATCCCCTTCAGCCACTGTTTGCATGGCTGACATCGTGGCCTGACAACCACTCCACCTCCCAGGTCCCCCCACAATTACATATGCAAAAAGCTCAGGTAGAAGAATCCCCAAAAAATGAGAAAGGTCTTGCAGAATGGATAAAAATACAGAAAAAAAAAAATGGTTTGCGACGTTCAGGATTGCGCTTCAGAAGGAAATACGAGGCTGAGAGTAGGGGAGAGGAATGTTCTGGGGACGGAAGATAAACACTGCAGCACGGTGACTGCAACCATTGGCATTCAAGGCAGACGCCTGGCTCTGCTCCGGATCCGAGGTCCCGCGCTGAACCCTTCAGCAGCACAGCACTCGCCCTATTAACCTTCTCCCTCTTCTAAGGAAATGCCACTTGCAATTGAAATTCAGAGGGAAGATGACACATCACCTGCTATTTCTTAGCGTCCTGGAAATGCGTGTGTGTCAAAGATCAAGTATTCCATAGTAAAATCACTTTTTAGCTATATTGGCTCCCTGAAGAATATTGAGACCAGAGGGTTTTAATGGAAACATATTTCTAATAACAACAGCCATGCCTGCCAGTTTTTAATGTTGCAGAGGATTGGGGAAGAGAGAGAGAAAAAAAATGTCAAAACATTAAAAGATCGAAGTGGATGCTGGGTTCTTGGTCTGGAAGATCCCTACAGTCATGCAGATTAGAAGGAAGAGGAGCTTGCTTTGCTGTTAGGAAGCCCATACTGACAAGCTGAAATTCCCCCAAAAATACATTTTTGGGGGAATTCACATAATTGTTTACGTCTATCGAGGAAAATGATCATAAGGTGATGGTTAATTCAGGTTCTGACCCAAACCCTGAGCTAATGTCTCTGAAGGAAAGTGATTGACGCTGAAATTAGTCGAATGCCATCTCCGGTGCACCAGCACCCTTGGCAGACGGAGCTCGAGGTGCGTTTGCTGGACCCGGCAGGGCAAATATGGGGACCCCGCTCCTTCTGCCCGACGGCTTTCTGCAAGGGGATGAGGTGGACACGGTGAGCCCAGCAGCAGGACCAGGGCTGGAAGGCGAGGAAGACGGGACCCAGCAGCCCAGGCTGGGATTAGGAAACAGAATGGAAAAGCATCCTGTGTTTGTTGTCTCATTTTTCTGAGGAGCCCTTGTTTTCTTGGATGCTAAACGGCGTTGGTAGTGACGGGGCTGGACCTTGTCCTCCGTGGCAGACAGCTTTCTCCCAGCACAGAGAGGTTTTGCTCCCAGGAGACCAGAGAGCAGCCCTCCCCGGGAGAGCACGGCTGCTCCCTCCCCAGCGCCGCCGAGCACAGGGAGCCGCACGCCTTCCCCATCACCCTCCCTCCGCCGCTCACCACTCCCCCTTGCAATGAGGTGCTCATTCCTGTGTTTAATTAATAGGTGCATCCTCCGGATCACAAAAAAATAGCGGTAAAGCTATTGAAGCAGGGAAACAAAGACCTTTTTTGCTTGAAGATGCATTGGTGGAGGAGAGGGAAATTCGCTCAGCTCCTCAGCCCATCCCTGAGGCTTGTTCAAAAACCCCCAACCAGCAAGGCCAGACCGCAGACCAGCTCTGCTTTTGCTGGGTGGACATCCCGGTCCACGAGCAGCGGGCTGGAAGCTGTGGCTGGGGCAGGCAGCCTGTGGGAGAGCTGCTCTGCCCCGTGGGTCTGCTGCCTGCTGGCTCCCAGCACGGACTGGGACATCTGGGTGTCCTAGTTTCGGCTGGGATAGAGTTAATTTTCTTCCTAGCAGCTGCCATAGTGCTGTGGTTTGGATTCAGTACCAGAAGAATGTTGATAACACACTGAGGTTTTTAGTTGTTGCCGAGTAGTGCTCAGACTGCTCAAGGACTTTCTGAGCTTCTCCTGCTCAGCCAGGGGCATAACAAGCTGGGAGGGAGCACAGCCAGGACAGCTGACCCCAACTGACCAAAGAGCTATTCCAGACCATGGAACGTCATGCTGGGGGGGTCAGTCGGTCGGCAGCTCGGGGACTGATCGCTGCTCGGGACGGGCTGGGCATCAGTCGGCGGGTGGTGAGCAATTGCGTTGTGCATCACTCGTTTTGTACATTCTGTATATCCTCTTACCATTCTCATTATTACTATTGTTATTATTTTCTCTTATTAAACTGTCTCTATCTCAGCCCTCGGCTCTAACCTTTTTTTTTCCTTCCCGATTCTCTCCCCATCCCACTGAGGGAGGGGGGGGAGTGAGCGAGCGGCTGCGTGGTGCTGAGTTGCCGGCCGGGTTAAACCACGACACTGGGGCACGGACCCCCCTCTCTGTGCGATGCCCTGGCAGCCAGGGTGTGAATCACAGCACCGCGCCCCAGCGCCTGTCACGCTCCTTGTGTCTGGGGAGGAGGCGGCGGCTGCAGCCCCCTTTAACCACCATGCACCGACCCCTGCCTGTGCAACGCTCCCGCAACCCCAACAACGAGCCCACACCTTCTGGGGGGACAGACATGCAAACCAGTGTCCAAAATCCCCTCCCTCCCTCCCTCCCGCTCGATTGCCATTACCGGTTGATTTAACCCCACGCAGAAGGCACTCGTTAAAGAGCAATTAGCTGGGTCGAAGGCGCGCGCACGGTGCTGTAGAGCAAGGTGAGCACGAGCAGACCAAGCACCTAATTCCCAACAGCAATTGGAATGGGGCGGCGAAGTACGGCCGAGCAAAAGCAGCGTTGGCCAAATATTTAAAGAATGAAAATACATTGAGATTAATCACAGCTTTCGTGGAATTGTAATGAATGTGTTAGAACCTTTTGAGTGAGCAAAAATGAAGAGCAAATAAATAATAATTGAAATGCTTTATTTTCACAGAGGTGTGAGTTTCAATTTTCAATTTAAAAATGTTTGTTGTTCCTTTTTAATACAGTTTGGGTTTAACACATTTAAGTGGGGCAGGAAGCGTTTCCTTTAGGAAAACAATTAAACCTTAAATACTTGACTAATCAATTTTGGGTTTCCTTTTTGTTTTGGAGGTTGATGAGAAAGAAAAGTTGTCCTTTTTTTCAACTGGCCAGAGCACTGAACAGGCAGAGAGCCGCAGGGCTGCACCGCAGAGAGCCGGTTCACTGCCAAACCAGTAAACCCCCAAGTTCTTCAGAGTTCTCTGCTGAGTAATGGGACTGTTTAGCCTGCAGGTGAAACACAGTGAATAAGATTAAACTCTGCTTATATATGCTTCAAAATAAACGAATAATAGCAAAAGGTGGCTCTGAAGCAGGCAGGACTATGTAAAATTCATTAGGTTTGACTGTGGCATTTTGAAGTAGCCATCATGACTGAAGTCATACATGCCTATATTTTTATATATTAATTTAGAATGAGCTGTGTAGATTAATCAGACATTAGAGGTAAAATCCATAGCGCAAAACAATACCCAAACCAAAAAAATAATGCAAAACAAAATATGCCACCGAACAAAAAAGAAAACTAAATCTTCTTTCCAGTTCTTTCCTTTGTAGTATACTTGTGTTTTCCAGCTTACTTGTTCTGCCTAGAATTAATTTAATGTATGTAAATCAGGTGCCATTGTAAAATGCAAATGTTCCCTTCCAATTCAAAAGCTAAATTCGAGGTCTTAGAGGAGAGGTCCATGAAGAAGACAGCAAGTGGAGGCCAGGCTAAACCAACGGTTTGGTCTATCGCAGCCTGAGAGCATGACCATGACGTGCCAGTCTGTCCTGGTTTCCACTGGGATAGCGTTGGTTTTCTTCCTGGTGGCTGACATAGGGCGCTGGTTTGGGCCTGAGGCACCAGCACTTCAGAGTTTGAGAAAAAAGATACTGAGGTACCCAAAAGATTAAATTTAGTTGCCCTTAGCCGTTACCACTGCTGTTTTTATGAGTTTGTATCAGCTGGTTTAAAGCAAGCCGCCATGACCTCAGGTTTGCTCATGAAGCTGGTGATTCTCTTGCCCTCCCTTTCCAACCCAATGGAGACAACAAGGCGTCATTCCGTCACTGAGAGCGGGAGGGACAACGGAATTCTGAGCACCCGGTGGGGAATCATAACACCTTTACAACACTCGATATCACTACAATTTACCGTATGCACGGCGACTGAAAGAGCTGAGAAAAAGCAAGCGCCAGGGGAAGAGGGGCTGGGTGTCGCGAGGTGCAGCTCTTCCCAGCCCAGGTTCTGCTCTCACACGTTTCCCTTACAGTTTGTATCGGTCTCTTCCTCCCATTCACATTTGCCTCCATCGTGCAGATTTCCCCAAACCAACTCAAGTTTAAGCTTACAGTGCACGCACGCTTGGCTCTGCTTATCTGCAAAGATAATTTTGCCTCCGTGGCTACTTTTTGTTCCTTTCAAAATGTCACACACTGCTTTGCAGTGCCAAGCTGCCGATTAACTCGGCACGTCAGTGCCATCCGTCTTTGGGTAATGGCTACTGAAATCCTCTCTGGTGGGTGGATATTTGGCAGTTTTGGGATGATTCACCTCCCAAGTCATCGTTACCCTGGTGCTTTGTGGCAAGCTATCCCCCCTGGCAAGCCGCATCTTTGATGCTGTGCCCCGGGCTGGTGGTGGTCCCTGTCCCATGCCTTGCCTTGCTCTGGTGCACTGGGCTGCTCCGCGGCTGCACCATCCCCCCAGCAAAGGCTGGCACGGCACCCGCCTGCCCCCAGCTCTGTCTCCTTCCCCTGGGGCTTCTTCTCAAACTCTTCCTTCAGCAAGTTGGTGCCACAAAGCCAAGGGAACCGATGGAGTCAGCGTGGAGCTCCTTCCCATGTTAGGAGTGCTGCAGTCTGCGGGGCAAGCGCGGCTGGAGGGCTACAGCCGTCCAGCACTGGTTCTGCTGTCGCTAGTCCACGTTTACGTCAGGAAGCACATGCCATCTGATTAGCACCAAACCCACGCTGTTCTGAAAGAGGTTGATCTGCACAAGTTGCATTTCAAAGAATGGGACCAGGCTCTGAGCAACCTGATCTAGTTAGTGGTGTCCCTGCTCACTGCAGGGGGGTTGGACTAGATGACCTCTAGGGGTCCCTTCCAACCCAAAACATTCTATGATTCTATGATTCTCCCTACCCTGTTCTCCAGCACTCCGGGAGAGGGGAAGTGATGAACTCTTTGGCTTAAGCTCAGCTGAATCCTGCAAAATTTAATCTATTTTTATAAACAACTTCTACAGAAAATGAACAAAAATACCTCTCTGATGCGGTTATTCTTAATAAGCAGCTGGCTCTTGACATCAAGAGCTCAATAACAAACAGCCACTCCAACGAGTGCCTTCAGTCATCTTACCCTGATGTCCAATGCCCATGTCCCGCTTTTCAGCGAGGTGCTCCGTGCACGGCACTGCGGAGGCTCGGCGGGGCAGAGCTGTGCCCGGCACAGGGTTGGCCTCACCACCTGCGAGAGCGGCTCGTGGCCCAGCCGCGTGTCTGGAGGAGCTGCAGGAAAGGCTGTGGCTTTCACTGCTTGCCTCTGGCTAAAAGACATTTTTTTCCACCTCTGAAGTGCATTGATGTGGGGCTGGCCTGTTCGGGGCTGGACCTTTCCCTCCTGCTGGTGCCTGCTGCATCCCCGACTGCGTGGTACAAGTGACTAAATGGCGAATGTTCCCGGAATCATACGTGCTACTGGTGAGAGCCACTTGCTCTCCACTGGTAAATAACATCAATTAAACGAGCCCCTTAGCAGCTCACAGAAATGCACATGGCTACTCACGAAGCTCTGGCATTTCAAAGTTATTTAAATTTTCTTAGATTCAGAGTGAATGATATTCCTCTAGCTTTTGAAGTGTGATTTCTCCTTTCCTTTCTTTTCCCAAGTTCAATAAAAGAAATAAATTAAAGGATTTTCCTCATAATTTTTTTTTTATTTCCTTTTTTTTTTTTCTCACTTTGAAGAAATGAAAACTGAGACAATACCAGGAAAAAAACCATGGCTAGTTGGAATTGCAGCTGCAAGCCCTGCCTCATTTCCCAGTGAATACTTCTATCAGAGCCACAGTCTTCGACAGAGGGTTTCAGCAGGGGACAAACCCAGCATCTGAAGGAGGCAGCCCCACCTCGGGCAGTTTCCCGGGTGCTACAGGATGCAGACGATGCCCAAAGGACCACACTCGCTGTCCCTTTGCCTTCATCCCATCTATCGATGCACTTCCCCTGTTCCCAGCATCTCCACATGCTCTTTGGCTGGCAGCAGCATCATTTTTCAGGTGCAATGTCCTTTAGAAAGACCATTTATTTTCCTGACTGTTACCATGGGCACATGTAAATGCATCGGAGCAGCAGACTGCAGGTCCCCACTCGTCCTTGTTCCTGGGACGCAGCAATGGGCACAGGGGCAAATCCTTTCTCCATCAACAGGGACTGTTGGATCAGGGACTGTTTGGGAACAGGGGGGTGAGAACCTGTGTGTACGTGCCGGGCTCTGGGAGCATCCCACCAGCATCCCTCTCTTCATCTGAACATCCACCTGGGAAGCTGTCCTGCCCAGAGACTGAGCTCGGGCTCTTCATTAAAGTCTGTCCTTGGTCTGTGGCATGTTGTATTACTTCTCTGTCATTTTTCCAGAAGAGCAGAATTTTATCCAAATTACCCTAAATGAGGGCATCATCGCTAAACCCAATTAAAACAGAACAGGCACTTTGACCCAATGCAATAAATGCATTTGAGCCTGTATATTACTTTACTGGGCTCAAGGGCTCTCTATTCACTCCATACATACAGACTTTCTAGCGTGTTTAGGGATCCAGACATCAAAGGCTGCTGCATGCTCCTGACCAGACAAATGGGTGCCTGTCCAGAAATGCACGATCCATTCCAGTCTGAGGAATCACGGTGTTCTTGGGGAATGTGCGCAGCTCTGGATACAGTTCCTGTCCTTGCACTCACAACCCAAACGTCCTGGGGCTGTTCTCAGGTATGAACCCTCTCACCCTCCAGCACAGAAGGGCTGCAACCACGCTGTCTGTTGGGCTTCTCCTTTGCCCTGATCCAAGGCCCAAACAGTGCCTGGGGTTTCTGTAACGGTGCTAGCTGGTACACGCCAAACCCAGAGTGGGGACCTATTCGAGGGAACGAGCCCTTTCTCCTGCTATTAAATAGAGGGGGATTAGCCTCCTAATCTGTGATTTTATTTCCAAGAAGAAAATGGATTTTTTTAAGAAAATATCTTTACCACTTAACGGGTGCTTTGGTTCAGCAAGTGCGGCGATAAGAAACAGCAGCGCACCATCAGTCCGTGCACGTGAGCGTGCACCAAAGTCTCCGCATCCTAAACTCTCCCGCTGCACTTACCCCCCTCCGTGGTCCCAGCATCACACCAGAGACTGCTCAGCTTCTGCCCAAATTGGCTCAGAAAGGTAAAACTGCTTCAAACATGGGAACGCTTGAACCCCTGCCAAGGTGGGGACGTTCGGTGCCCTCATTACTGCAAAGAGCGGGGGCAGAGGAGACGCCTTCCCGCGCTGCAAAGGCTGCCCTCCCAGGCGCAGGGTTTTGTTCACGAAGGGACTGTCCTGCACCCTTGCCCCCGCAGGAGCTGCCTGCCCAGCCGTGTGCGTCGGGGTGCAGGGCACGGGGCTCGGCACGGCCCACGCAACCCCTGGTCTGGGATCGTGCCCAGCCATGGCACCTCAGGGGAACTGGGGCTGCCCTCCCCGCTGAGAGCAACGTTTGCGCATGATTTATTCAAGTGACATTTTGTAAGTCTGAAACTGTAAACAGTTTTAACAGAAAAACAATTTTTTCTACCTAGGACTTCCCCAAGTGTTTGGGCGGCTGGGGTGCATACCAGTTTAAGACCCATAACATTTATGCAAAGTAGCGTCGCCCCCATAAATACAGCAGGATTCCATACATTGCTGCGCAAGGGTCAGCCGCATAATCTAATGTCTGGTTTGCTTGTATTGAGCAAGTGGCGACCATGTGAAGAAAGCATATAAAATATTTGCAATTACTGCTGTCGGGAAATTAATGACACATTTTCCTATGCCATTTCAGCACTGTAAGACTTGTGTTCTACATTTCACTGACAAAGGTTGTTGGACTTAATAGTCAAAAAAAAGGCCCAACAGGTAATATATGGATGAAGGTGACTATTCCTATGATTTAGGATAATCATGCATGAGGAAGGGAACAAACTGTGAGACACAGAGCCTCTAATTCTGCAGCCTAATTTCATTATTGCCTAATGAAATTGGCTTCATCTCAGTTCTTTAGCCCTTGGAAAGTTTGAACAGATGGCATCTCCTGCTCAAACTGTATATCTCATTGAGTTCGCATGACTTTTTGATTGTGTGTATTTGAATTAATGGGCTGCTCTCTGTTTGTTACATCATCAGGTTAATGGTGTTTAAAAGCTGGTTATATGTATCCACTCCCCGCTGGTCAAGAGTCAAAAGTTAATGAAACTTACTACGAGAAATCGGTGCTGAGCAGTGAAATAACTCTACTAAGGATAAATAGAATCATAGAATCATTTAGGTTGGAAAAGCCCTTTCAGCTCCCCCAGCCCAACCGCCCCCCTACCCCTGCCATCCCACCCCCAAACCCTGGCCCTCAGCACCGCCTCTGCCCGGCTCTTAAATCCCCCCAGGGCTGGGGACTCGACCCCTTCCCTGGGCAGCCCCTTCCAGTGCCTGACAGCCCTTTCATTGAAAAAATTTTGCCTAATGTCCAACCTAAATCTGCCCTGGCGCAACTTCAGACCATTTCCCCTTGTCCTATCCCTGTTACCAGGGAGAAGAGACCGACCCCTACCTCACTACAGCCTCCAGATTTATCCTTGCCAACTTAGGCACGGCTCTTTGCTGCCTAACCTACGTAACAAGGCAGGGAATGGTGACCAGAGGGGCGATTAATCTCTGTACCATATATGTTATCATGGCATCAATGTGAGAAGAAATCAGCATTCTTTGAATCCTTAGGAAAAAAATCTCTGAAGTCAGACATTGCTTTTTAGCTGTTACAGAAATAAGGAGCCAGCCTTCTTGTTTTCCTTTTGAAAAGAAAATTCTTAGATAAGAAGTCTATCAATCACGTGCAAGGACTTCAGCTCAGGCTGCAAGTGCGTTTCCTGGCTGATAGGGCTTTGAAAAAAGGAGGGCATAAAATACTGGGATGTAGCGTGGGAATACTTGAAGTGTTCTCTCTCTTCCCAAGGTCCAAATGCTCCCTTGAATTCCCAGAATTGGTCAAACTGCAAAACGGCATTCCCATACATCTGTTCTGGCCCGGACAGCTGCTGCCTTTGAGCCTGACCCTCTCTTTTCCCAGGCACCAGAAAACTGAGGCTGTCTTCCCAGAGCTGTCTGAGCGGATTATTTATATGCAAATGACCGCCCGTATCTGCATACAAACAAGGAGGTTTGTGGCTAATGAGTATTCTTTTCTGTTATTTTTGCTGCAACTTAGAAGTAGGGTTGAAGAAGCATAATCCTGTGCCTGAGCGTACACCAACGGCGGCGAGCTGCTAGCGTAGCACTGAACAGCTGTCACGAGCAAATTTCATTCAACTCCTTTATTTTTGTTGGTTTTTTCCCCATGTTTTTAAGGTTGTTTTATCTCTCTCCATTTCTACACATGGTACAGAGAATTTCAATCAGTCATCTCGCAATGGTTATTCAGCAGCACATTAAACGGACACAGAAATTCTCCGTACACAAGGTTCACAGTCTCAAAGCTTCCACAGTCTGAGATATTTGAGGGGGCAGGTTATTTTATTTTATGTGGCATAAAAAGGGAAAGATTTTTTTTTTCCCTATTTTGGCCAATCTGGCACCATTCCCAGCCGTAGTTTCTCTAACCCTTACCCCTTTAGAGAAGTGGAGACCTGTAGTTCAGCAACACCATAGCCCAGAAGAAGCATTTAAAGGTTAAAGGATTTAAGGAACCTTTCGATTATTGAAGCTTTCTCTCTCTTCGGTAGAAAAACGAGAGCTGCATCTCATAGCACAGAGAGCTGCGCCTTGCACGGGACTCCCGGTGCTCTCCAGCCTGCTGCGTTCCCACCGGATCGCTCGGCGGCATTCCCCGCTGGCACATCTTCTCCTGCAGGATGGCAGCTTGGCTGGGGAGCCGGACACCTCTGCAGCGCGGCACCCTCTGAGCAGGTAACGTTTGGTTGTGAAAACCCACCCAGGTTCCCCAAACGCTCCCGGTGCCGTGCTGCGCTACCTGGAGTCACCCCCAGCCTGTTCTACCACTGTTCTTTTGTGCCTTCGGCAATTTTATCACGGAATATCTCGCCTCCTCTGTGGGCAGGCAGCAGTGATCCGTCCGGAGCACGGGTGCTGGGAGTGCGGACCCTTCGCTGAGCCTCCTTTGCCGGCTGCTCTCGAGGTCCTTACCAGCCCGGGCCGGGGGGGAGGGCGCATGGGAAGAGAGAAAAACTCGGATACAAAGAGCAAACCCATGAATTCTCAAACGTAACTGGATAGATTTCCCACTGAATTCCCAAGTTTGCCTTGGCAAGTTCAAAAAAAAGCCACTAGATTTTTTGTTTTTCTTTTTTTCCCAATAAAAAGCTGTTAATTTTGTCTCAAAATATTGATCTCTAAATGGGGAAAAAAGGTTTGAAATGGCTCCAGGTGCTGGGTCTGTTCTGTAGCCCCACAGCTTGGAGAAACGTGGGAGATGGGAAATGTCTTTTCCATTCATTTGAAATGAAAGCAGAGCGGCAGCGCTCCCCGGAGCAGCTCTCCGGCCTGGCTGCACCTGCAATACGCTGCAGGCTTTCTGAGACAGCGTCCTCACACAGGTGATAGAAATCTGTACATCGCTGCTATCAAAGTTTTACACAAATATTGCCTAACAAATAAGAGTAATGAGACAACACAGTAAAAATAAGCCATACCAGCAAGTAATTAATGCTTCCACAAGACTCACCTTTCAGTATGAGTTATCTAAAGGTTTCATTTTACAGCAGCGTCTCCTGGAAGTAAAACCAATCCTGGGACGTAGTTAGCAGGGACTCTGCGGTATTTCTTTCTTATTTTGACTTTAATTTTTTTAAACAGTCTGTGGGTTTCAGACCGCGGACGGCAGTGCCTTGCAGACAGAGTCACTGCAGGCAGCAAAGGATGTGCCATCCAAATACTGGGTGTCGTCATTTTATCAGCGCTCGGCGGCGAGAACGTTGCTGCTGGAGTGGGCAGAGGAGGAATTAGCATATGTGGGCAGCAGACAGGCAGATGTACAGGCTTCGGGGCAATAAGCAGCTTTTATTGAACAAGTTACAGTCCCTCTCAGCTGAACTGGAACTTGCGCTGCTGCTGCCACCACAGAGGTGGTGGCAGCCGCAACACGGCACGTTTCTGCGTGGTCTTTAAGGGCTTCCTTGCCTTTTTTCTTACATTGCCTTTGTGTGAACAGGAGATGCTGATGAGGTCCCTCTGAGCCCCGGGGACTGGGCCATCACCACTAAGGCGCTGGAGGAAGGCAGCCGGCTCGCTGCAGGCAGTTTTCCTGCTCCTTCCCATGGAGCTGGAGGTGCTGCAGGGCTGAGGGGCATCTCTGGGCACCTTCCCAGCCCCGCAGTGTGTATTCTGTGGGGTGGCCAGCCCCAGCACCCCGGCAGGGCCACCACGACCACCCACCCCCAACGGGGTCTCGCTCGCTGAGAAGCCCCTCTGAGGGCAAGGCTCTGCCTCTCGAAGCGCCTGTGGCTGCTCGGACGGTCCTGACGTACCCCGCTCGTGAGTGCCGGGCAATTTGACTGCTCCACGGACATCGATAATTGCCATTCCTATTGAAAGCTGCATCAACAGACTTTTCTACTAATACCGCATAAAACAGGCCAAAAAGACAGTCCTTGTGCACATAATGTCTGACATCACTTATCTCAGGTGCGATAGGGTTCATTCCAACTTTTCTCTCCCAAATACAACATCTCCAAATTGGTAGGATTTCTCTCTGCCAGGTAAATCTCCCAACGAAGCTCCAAGTTCATCTTGTCATTATGCAGGAGATTTCCATCAGCTCAGTGAAAGCGCTACAGAATCTGAAATTTTGCTCTTGCCGCTTGTCCCCAGGCTGCCACCGGGCGCAGTCTGGCAGCGCAGCCGCCGGCCAAGCGGCAGCAGGAGCTCCCCTCCAGGCGGGACTGGCAGGGTGGTCACCGTGGTCGGCTTGCTACGCCTGGGCTATTTTCCATGGCTCCTGCAGACCTTCACAGCAGTGTTACCTGCAAGGTTCTGCGGGATGATCCCACAGCCCACGGCCAGCAGAGACCCTGGGGCTGTAGCGTCGCTGATGGCATGCGAGCCATCCTGCAGCCACGGGCAATGCCACCAGGGCCAGCTTTCACAGACACAGCATCTTCGGCTTCAGCACCAAGAGCTGCCACCTGTAAGATGTGGGTGAGCTGGAGAAGCACCTTCAGGCTGGAGTTTAAGGCTGGTCTGGGAGTCACCCTGCACCAGCCACCGCTGCTATAAACCAGCAGCCCTCTGTAACTGATGGGAGATGGCTATCGGCCCGTTCTGCACTTGCCACTCACGGTGCCATTGCGCCCGTGCCCCCGCTGCTCGTGCCGCGAGGACAGACCTGCACCTCTCGCTTTGGCCCAGTGTGCTCAGGGGAACCACATGGGCTTCAGCTACAGGGAGAGGGGATTCTCTGCTGTTCCTAATTTCTCCCTTGGATCTTCCATGTGATACAGCTCTTTGTAGGTGCCCTGCACATAAAATAGGCAGATAGGTAAGTGCGGAGACGGGTAAGTACGTAGATGGAGAGACAGACAGACAGACAGACAGGTAGGGGACAAAACAGCTGAGTTACACAGTCCTACTCTTTCAGCTCCAAGGAACCAATATACATAAATGGACAAATCTCAGCCTGTTGAGTTCAATAATTTTCCTTATTTTTTCCCTCAAACTAGAGCAGAAGAAACACTTTTTTTTCAGGCAATATATGAAGAAGACTCCATAACTCTTTAGCCCAGGAAGTCACTCAGGTGCAGCAATTTTGTAAGGTTTTTACCTGTCTTGTTCATAGTGGTGGTTAAACCACCACCTAATTAACATTAGTGGATTTGGGGAGCACTATCTAGCACCCTTTCTCTTTTAGGAAGTTTCAGGTAATATACATGCGCATATGCACACCACTACCGGGGGGGGGGGGGGCAGGTTACCAGGTGACCCTTTTGATTTATACCCTGTTTTACAGGATCTTGCCACTCAGCCGAAGCAGTGAACCCTGATGCTGTACCTGGCAAGGTGTTTCCTTAAACAGATCTCAGTCCCAGCAGTTCCCGTGCATCGGGGTTTTTTTTCCGTTGTTAGCCTTTGTGGATAACTTTCTATCCTTATGCTAGTGTGAATACCCAAATAAAAATAAGCCAAGTAGCCTGAGCCTTTCCCGCACGGCCAGAAAGCGGTGGGCTAAAGGCAATGGCACGTTTCTCTGTTCTGGCCCAGTATTGAGCAGGTTGGGTGGCGGTGGGTGCCTGCCGCTCGCCTTCTAGAAGCACAGTACCGAGCCAGGCTGCGGAGCAGCCGCGCGATGATTTTATCGGCTTGACCTCGCACCCCGTGGAGAAGATGCCCACGAGATAAAGCAGTCCCATCCATAATTCAGCACGGATGCCACGTGCTCTAGATGCCTGAAAGAAGCTGCGGTGGCGGAGGGGCACGAGCAGGGGTGGATCTTTCAGCAGGATGCGCCAGTCCTGCCCGCCAGAGCAAGGCTGCTCACCAGGCATGGCAGCCCCATCCCCATCCAGCCCCCAGCGCCACCGGTGCGGCGGTGCCAGCCCTCGCACCTTCAGAAGTACCTGTTACAAAAATGCGGCAGGAAGAGCACAGCCCCCCTATCTCCTTTGCATCTGCCCTTGATCACCAGGCTGGCTGGCACCTGGAGCTGCGGGGCTGCGCTGACCAATTTATCTTGCCTTAAAGCGTTTTTGCATTTTGATGCTAATGAATTATGAAACCTGTAATTAGTCTATATCATTCACCATTAAGCCTGTCATTTAGCCTTTAAATGGAAAGGTTCTGTTTTTTGTATATGCTGTTTATGTAATGAGCATTTACCTTTATTTGATTATAATTATTTTATCTAGAAGGTGCCCCTCTGTTAAGGCACTTGGGAAGCTACATGTGCAATTAAGAAGAGCATGAACCTGTAGATGCAAATCCTAAAAGCATAACACGGAAGGAGTAGACAACACCAGAAGTGGGGAATTTGCTTCAGAAAAAAATGCTTACAGTCTAGAAATAGGAAGGAGGCTGCTCGGTAGCTGCAGAGCTGTGCGGGTGGCAGCCGCGGGCTGCAGAAGCCCGGCTGCAGGGTCTTGGCCGCAGGCAGAACCGGAGACCCAGGCGTCCGATTTATTTGCACTCCCTGTTCAACTGAAACCTCTGCTGCATCGCTTTCGGTTTCCTCCACAGCACTGATGCACCCAAGGAAATGCCTGTAAAAGTGTAACACAAAACTCTGCTTTTAGTTTGAGGTTGCTTTGGGGGGGATGGAAACAGGAGGGCTGGCCGGGAGAGGATTTTGCCCTTTCTTAAGTTGGCAGCTTCAGCTCCCTAACATGTTGCAAGGTTGCTGTTTTCCGTGGTGCTCCGGTGTTTATCCAGCTCCCTGGTATGGCTGCTCCGGGCGAGGCAGGCAGGAGGATCCTGGGTCTGGACCCGGTGCCCAGGGCGCTTTGGGTGGAAGCTGAGCACCCCAGGAGCTCGCCAGCCAGGCTGCCAGGAGCCATTGTGCTGGCTTTGCACTGCCACCATCTCCCAAGTTTTATATCTTTTCTTTTTCATCTTACCACTTCTACATAGAATCATAGAATCACTTTGGTTGGAAAAGCCCTTTAAGATCATTGAGTCCAACCTTTAACCTCACCCTGCCATCCCACCACTAAACCCTGTCCCTAAGCACTTCATTTATCCTTCTTTTAAATACCCCCAGGGATGGGGACTCGACCACCTCCCTGGGCAGCCCATTCCAGAGCCTGACAACCCTCTCGGTGAAGAAGTTTTTCCTAATGTCCAGCCTAAACCTGCCCTGGCGCAACTTCAAACCATTCCCCCTCGTCCTATCATCTGTTACCAGGGAGAAGAGGCCTTTGCTAGGGGCTGGTCTGCCTTACAGCACAGCTATTCCTTCTGCTGGCTCCTCCAGAATCATAGAATCACAGAATCACCGAATGGTTTGGGTTGGAAGGGACCCCCAGAGGTCACCCAGCCCAACCCCCCTGCAGGAGCAGGGACACCTTGAACCACATCAGGTTGCTCACAGCCCCCTCTAACCTGGCCTGGAATGGTCCCAGGGATGGGGCCTCCACCCCCTCTCTGGGCAACCCCTGCCAGGGTTTCACCACCCTCACTGGAAAGAATTTCTGCCTTAGACCCAGTCTAACCCTCCCCTGCTTCAGTTTAAAGCCATCCCCCCTTGTCCTGTCCCAGCTGGCCCTACTAAAAAGCTTGTCCCCCCCTTTCCTCTGGGCCCCCTTGAAGCACTGACAACTGAATGTTTGTGGGGAAAGGGAAGAAACCCAGCCCCCCCAAACACCGACAGTCTTTCCATGACAAGTCTGGAGATGAGATGGGAGCGGCGTGAGTCATCGCGCTGGGAGCTGTGTCGTGCAGGGACCGTCCTGATGGCCTGTAGGAAGGAGCTGTTGTCTCCACTGGTGCGACCTTCGCTGTGTGACAGGGTATTTGATTTCAGCTCTTGCCCGGTATCACACTTGACAGGTTGCGTTTAGATCAAGCGTATCATCCTAAAGAAAAATCTGTTCTGATTTAGTGCTGCCAATGGGCAGGTTCTTCAGCATTTCCATAGCAGTTTGTTCTGTGTTTGATCAACCTCGCTGTTAAAAAATGTGTTTCTAATTTTGAACATGAATTTTGAATTGGTTCTCACGTCTTTTCCTGCTGGAATAAAGTCCCCTACATCTCTGGAAAGGTTTCTTTCTGAAAGTACTGAGGCACCGTGTTCAAGGGATGGTCAAAGTGGGTGTAAAGCGCAGCACTTAAGAGGAACCCCGTAACCGTGGGCTGTTCTTCATCTTCTGATGGCTGTCAACAAAAACTACTGCTGTTTGAAGAGACATTCTTTACCGGTGACCCCATCAGTTCTGCCTCCTGTAGAGCAGGAACATACTTTGGCATCAATGGAAACCTTTTTTATTTTTAAATGACAACAGATCAACAAGTAGCAGGAGAAAAGATGTGAAAGCCACTCCCATAATGGTCATTTTCCAGGAGTGTCCTCGCACGTACGCTCGCGAGTAAACTCGGGTGCTCTTGGTCCCTGTCAGCCCAGATCAGATCACAAACACGTTCCCCATCTTCACGGCCTGGTGGCAAGCGATAACGGGCACGTCCGGGGTGGAGCGGAGCACCTGCGGCCACCGGCCATCAGCCCTGCAGCATCTCCCGGGGGTTACGGGCAGCGACCCCAGGGCTGCTCTGCTGCTGGGGGGGACAGGCAACCCAAACCGGTTGCACTGTCAGCTCCTGCAGGCCTCAGAAGAAACCGCTGTCAGAACCTCTGGAAAAGAGCCATTGTAGGGAGATGAGCAACAACTGCATTGAAGAAAGGGAAAGAAGAGAAACCCTAATAAAAACTGGGAAAAAACAGACTCTCCAATTTCCACACAGCAAACAGGCTTTTGGATGGTGAGATAGATAACTGTCAGAGGTCACTGCCAGCAGAGGAGCTGAACCACACACTCAGAAAAAAAACCATAAATTACTTAAAAAAAGAAAAAATAAATAAATTGTGGTTACATTGTTATGTTCCTTGAAATATCTCATAGAATCATAGAATCACAGAATCACCGAATGGTTTGGGTTGGAAGGGACCCCCAGAGGTCACCCAGCCCAACCCCCCTGCAGGAGCAGGGACACCTTGAACCACATCAGGTTGCTCACAGCCCCCCAACCTGGCCTGGAATGGTCCCAGGGATGGGGCCTCCATCCCCTCCTGGGCAACCCCTGCCAGGGTTTCACCCCCCTCACTGGAAAGAATTTCTGCCTTAGACCCAGTCTAACCCTCCCCTGCTTCAGTTTAAAGCCATCCCCCTTGTCCTGTCCCAGCTGGCCCTGCTAAAAAGCTTGTCCCCCCCTTTCCTCTGGGCCCCCTTGAAGCCCTGAGCGGCCGCACTCAGCTCTGCCCGCAGCCTCCTCTGCTCCAGGCTGAACACCCCCAACTCTCCCAGCCTGGCCTCAGAGCAGAGGGGCTCCAGCCCTCGGACATTTTAGTAGCCCTCCCCTGGCCCCGCTCCAACAGCTCCATGTCCTCCTTGTGCCGAGGGCTCCCGAGCTGGACGCAGGGCTCCAGGGGAGGTCTCCCCAGAGCAGAGCAGAGGGGCACAATCCCCTCCCTCCACGCTGGCCACGCTTCTCCTGATGCAGCCCAGGGTAGGGTTGGCTTCTGGGCAAACTGCATTGGTGGGTTTGTGCCTGCTGTGGGCTACCTGCTTCTTGAGAAGGCGGCTTGGTCAGCCCAGCAATACAGCCTTGAACCGGCTGCGATAACTGCACTGCTGCTTTTCTCACTTCAGCAAACTCTGACGCTTCCAGTCCCACAGCACGTGGCCAGCGCTCTGAACGTCACCCATGATACGGGCAAACGCTTTGCACATGATTGAGAGTGACTGGAAGCGTCTCCACATCAGGAGCTTCTGATGGACCTTGTGATGCTGCTGAAGCAGCAGCTCCAGCCCCTTCATCCTCCTGGGCATGGCCAATACATCTGCGCAGGGCGGACGGGCTGCGAGAGACCTGCACGCTTCGGGAGCACCTGAGGGCTGCGGGAGGGGCATGGGAGCCTGTGGCCGGGCACTAGGTGGCTGCTTTGCTCCCAGGACTCACAGGATCTAAAACCACAAAACCTGAAGGATCAGTCAAAGCAGAATGAATAAACACCCATTCACAGGTGACTGCCAACCCGACCCGGGGGCTACTGGGTGGTTCCCACCCTGGGCTCCCTGCACGGCAGCGCCAGCCATGCAAGGGGAAGGGCAGGGGAGCTCAGGTAGCACCTGCCCTGGGGGGACACCTTGTGCCTGGGGGTCCCTCCTGCCTCGGGACCACAGGGACAGCGGGACCGTGTCGTGGATGGAGTGGGAGGGAGGCAAAAAAATATATGGTTTATTGATATGAACCAGTGAGAGGTAAATGTGACAGCGGTTTATAAGATTCGATGCAAGGCACCCTTGGGTATTTACTGCCCAGAGGCCAGGGTCAGGCAAAGCTGCCAGGCTGACCCTCCCCTTGAGCCATCAGGCTCAGGAAGGAGCCCCTGGCTTTCTAAACTCCTTCCTCAGAGAGGAGCCGAGGTGCGCCTGGATCCAGTCCCGGTCCCAGACTTGGCCAGCGGTTCATGGCTCAGGGATTATGGATGCGCGATCCATCCTTTCCATCCCTCAGCCAAGGTTTCAGAGTGAGCGTGCTGTGAGCCACGCACCGAGGATCTGCTGGGGTCAGGAACCTCTCAGCCTCGAGGGGTGACCCTGAGAGGGGTCCCTGCTCCCGGGGAGATCCTGGCGTGCAGCCGCTGCCGTGCGGGAGAGCTCCAAGGGCTCCGGGGCTGCTCGCTGGTGATGGGGGTGAGATGATCGGCTCACAGTCATATTTACATCCTGACCGCAGATTTGAGTTCCTTCACTGTGCTCAGTTGGGTGCATTGCACGATAGCCCCTGGCTGCTGTGTTGGTATCTGTCTCCCCCGCACCCACTTTGAGCCGGATGCATCCTTCACGCCCAGACGCATCCATCACCACTGCCACGGGTGGTTATGGCTTGTGCAGGGTGATGGGAAGAGGTTGGGGTCAGGGTCAGGGAGGGGGGAGCACACTGCCGCAGGCTGCGACACAGATGGGGACAGTGTCAGCACTGGTGGGGCTCCAGGGAGATGATGGACATGAGAGGTTGAAGCTGCACTCTGCATGCAAACATAAGCTGGCAGGTCAGAAATGTCTTCTTGCCCATCTTCTCTAAGTGTACGAATATATGTAGAAGCAAAGAACAGAAAGGGGAAAAAGAAAAACCTACTTGTCCACATTTCCTGAAATTACTTGCACTCCCGGCTCCAGGTTTCACCCAAGCCAAACCGCAGGTCTCAGGAACTTCAGCAAGGACGGGGATTTCAGGCACATCCCTCTCCACAGTTCTTGCCTGGGCAGTCCCCAGACTTTTCCCTTCTTAGGTTGCTGGTTTCTGTTGGCAATGCCGTGGCAGCCGAGCCCTCTCCTGGGGCAAGGCAGGCGTCCTGCAGGAGCTGCATCCCCGCTTCCACCGGCGGCTGGAGGCTGGGGTGACGCAGACGCCGGGGACTGGCGACCCAGCAGGACACGAGGCATGGGCATCACGGACAGCCCGGGCAGAGCAGCTACGCTGCCAAGAGCCATGCGGACACCCGCGGTGCCGGCAGCGCTGCCATCCCACTGCTCCTGGTGACAATGGGACAAAAAACCTGGAAATCTCATTCACTCAACCTGTCCCTGGGAATCTGTGATGTTCTCCAGGAGCGCTTTTTATATTCTACAGCTCTAATTACGGGATCCTAGAGACTGGAATAAATCTCTACTGATATTTAAGGTGATTTAAAATACTCTCCTGGCAGAAAAGACAAATTTCTTTCTTGCCATTTAAGAACTTTAAATCATGAATGCACTGATACAAACAGAACTGAAATCACCTGCTGTCCTTCAAAAGTAGTTTGCATTGTTGTAACAGCCCTCAGATAGAGGAGCTGTAAAAATCACTTCCATCTATTCTCAATGATTTACTGTGCATCACAGCACAAAGCAGCCCTATAAATTATTTTTGTATCCAAGTTCTTAAAAATTTTCCTATCCTATTAGAGCCATTAAGTCTGCGCTAAAAATAATTTGAACTCCATTAAACATATTCAAAATATTTAAATCAATCCAATGTTGACCAAAACATGTTTCATATTTTCCAGTCTCTGGGGATAAATTATGTATTTCACGTGAAATCTCCGATCCCTGATTTTAGTGTTTGATTTTATGTGTATCGTCTGAAATGCCACACCGCAGGAAAGCAACGTCAAACTTCTGCAGCCCTGTAAGGCAAAAGCCCTTGGAATCACAGAATCACAGAATATTTTGGGTTGGAAGGGACCCCTAGAGGTCACCCAGCCCAACCCCCCTGCAGGAGCAGGGACACCTTGAACCACATCAGGTTGCTCACAGCCCCGTCCAACCCGGCCTTGTAAGCAGAGATTAACTTCTGCTGTCTGCAAATACTGCAGCCTAGGCTCTTTGAGTATGAACCGTGTACGACCCAGCCTTCTCAACATCCCATGACCCCGCACATCTTCTCCAGGGCCATAATATTTCATAAGCATTACCGTCAATGCAGGAGTTAATAAAGAACACCACCGCGTGCAGCGGGCTGCCAGGCAGAGCCCTGTCCCACCAGGGGTCGATCGTGGGAATCATACTGACAGAAGGAGACAGTCCTGACATGACTGGAAGAGAATGCCTGATCTCTCAGTCCCTGCACAGAGCAAACTGGATCATCATTTACCTTGAGCGGTGGTCGTTTGAACTTCATGGTCTCATTCCAGCCTCCCCATCTCCTTTTCACTGTTCCTGAAGGAAAATGAGAAGCAAGGCTCGAATGTGCTTTTGGGTTTTACTCAACACCTCCCCGAGACATTGGGCCTCGGGGTGATCTGCCTGTCGGCAGGACAGGCCAGGGCACCGGTCCCTGCTGGTCGTGTTCTCCCCTCTACCAGCCACTGCCGAGCCCAGCGGTCGCCCCACAGCCCCGGAGCAGCCCCGGCAGCAATGCAGCGTGCTCCAGTATAGCGTGATGTAGGGAATGTTTTCCACCTTCCTCACTTCTTTCCTCAGCCCCTCCCCTCTCTTCCTCTAGCCATCTTTATCGACAAAATCTGAATTTTTATGCTGTTTGAGGACACCTGGCTCTAGCCCGTGCTGCCTGCCTGCCCTCCCCCTGGAAGCACCAAGCATGCTCTCATGTGCCAGCCTCTTTTGACCAGCTAAAAAGGAGACATCTCGAATTTTCTCAACAGACATCATTAAAGGTCATCACTGTCGCTTTGGAGTTCCACTTGGCAGTTTTGCTCTTTCCTTTACCCAAATCTGGATGCTTAAGGTGCTGTAAAGGTCCTGAAAGGAGGCTGTAGTGAGGTGGGGGTCGGCCTCTTCTCCCCGGTGACGGACAATGGGACGAGGGGGAATGGTCTGAAGCTGTGCCAGGGCAGGTTTAGGTTGGACATTGGGAAAAATTTCTTCACCGAGAGGGTTGTCAGGCTCTGGAATGGGCTGCCCAGGGAGGTGATCAAGTCCCCATCTCTGCGGGGATTTAAAAGAAGGGTAGATGAAGTGCTTAGGGACAGGGTTTAGTGGTGGGATGGCAGGATTAGGATGGCAGGGGGAACAGTTGGGCTTGATGATCTTAAAGGTCTTTTCCAACCTAAATGATTCCATGATTCTATGATTCCGTTTAGGACACAGTTGTCCTGTACCTGCCTCACAATTTCTATGCTCAGAGGAAACTTCTTGAACAGTCCCAAATCACTGAAGTATTTTAAAAACAAGAAAAAAAGCCCTTAAAATAAGATGTCTGGACACAGGGATATGTAAAAATTTTGTGAAAAAAGGTTGTTTAGTTTTAAGCTCTGTACTGAAATTTATGTCATTAAACAGAATAAAATTGCAAAACATATATTAAAGTGAAAGAAAGAATTGAAAGAATATGTTTCCAAAGTATCAGCACGAGTTATTTTACCACTGCTAAGGCTGCTTTAATTTTCACTCTGTAAAACAAACGCCTCGTGGAATTTACAATATTTTAATGGCTGAGTTTTAGTAAAACTGCATTTTATGAGGGGAAGAAGTTTGAAATTTTCGTTATTAAAATCTTCCTTTGGCAGCCCGAGCTGCTGGGGCATGTGGGCATCCATAGGATGGGACGATGGAGGGGAGCAAGAATTTCTTCTTCACATTCAACTGGAACCTCTTCTGCTTCAGGTTGTGCCCATCGCCCCTTGTCCTGGCACTGGGCACCACTGGGAAGAGTCTGGCTCTGTCCTCGTGACCCCCACCCTTGAGATATTTGTAGGTGTTGATGAGATCCCCTCTCAGCCTTCTCTTCTCCAGGCTGAACAAGCCCAGCTCCCTCAGCCTTTCCTCCTAGGGGAGATGCTCCAGTCATGGATGGGAGGTGGTCGTGGCTGGGGAGGCGGCGCTTCTCCTGCACGGCTGCTGCTCCAAGGGGGACAACCCCCCAGCAGTGTCAGGTGAAGGGCATCTGACTAAACCAGGGCTCAACCTCAGGAAGAGACAAACATAAAAGTAGACATTAGGTGATGTTACTAAGGAAAAGGAGGGACGCATTGCTACAGCTCACTGAAACAAAATCTGGATGCTTCGGTACCCAGACAAGTGCTGCAAGAAGAATCCAGCAGCATGCACGTGGATGGGATGGGAGCGGTGGGTTCACATCTTGTGACCATGGCTGGAGCCTTACAGTGTCCCCCATGGCTTTCCCATAATGTGATAAGGAAATACAGGCTATTCCGTGCATGGCATTGGAAAAAAAAGGCTCCTCAAAAAGTAATTAATTGTTACTCCTTGATCATTATGAAAATGTTGGCTATGATGGACCCTGGGTGAGTTGGGGGTAAGTTTTTAACTTAATTTACATCCATATCTTCTATGACACAATGCAGCTGAAAGCAGCTTGTCCAGAAATACGAGCATTTAAATAAAAGCTGATGAACTCATCAGAGGAATTATGAAGCATGACAGCCAAGAACGTGAGGGGGCTTCCATGGCTATGGACACAGATGTGCTTGTAGAAAAATCAATAAGTAATTAGGGTCAATGAAAACAGAGAGGACATTATGCAGGAAGAGGCTTCATGGTTTTACTTTCTTGTTAATCAAAATTTGGGGAGTGTAAAAAGCATTTGTAATCGATACAAACAAAGTGATTACTGAAATCAATTCTACTGCGTTTCCTGGGAAGTGTTGTGCTTAAAAAAAATAAACAGTACCAGTAAAAACAGAGGAAATAGCGGTGCATGAAACCTTATTGCCAGCATTTCCACAGAGCTTGCCTAGGACACGGCAGGTGAAGGCTTTGAAGCAATCGTCCCCTGGGAGCGTCACTCGGAAGGCTGGACAGGGTCACCCATGGCTGCGGTAGGGAAGGCAGCGTGCCTGATTTTGTCCTGGTTGGAGCGAAATTGGAAGGAACCAAGGTAATGAGCCTGCAAATCTTACGCAGCCACCTTCTCGTTCTTACAAGTCGGCTGGCTTCACTCGCCAGGTTTCGCACCAGAGGGCTTTCGGCTTCGAGGGGAAAAAAAGAGAAGTTAAATAGAAGTGTATATTTATATCTATATATATTTATGTGTATATGTATTTATATGTATATATATTTATGTGTATATATATTTTTATATATATATATTTATATGTGTGTGTGTCCATATATGGACACGTAGGTTTTTAATATAAAAATTCTAAAAAAAAGGGTCAGCACTCTGCTAATGCGTGTTTTCGATATTGCACTACAGAAAGAGGCCTGATTACACAGCCTGGTTCATTTTTACATTCCTGTTAGGCGCTCGAAGACACACGGTTAAAAGTAACAGTGAGGACACACCCTTACCCAGGTCATGTACCATTACACTGCCAATGAAAAACCATCTAGATGGTATTTCAATAGAAGTAGGAATAAAATTAGAATGAATTTACCTACAGTATTAAAAGATATTATTTTTCCATAAAAAAAATATTTTCGGGATATATGCCTTGGCTGGATATTAAAAATAATCCTAACATAGGAAATGGCTGGAGAGAACACAGGGTGTTCCAAAACACATGCTCAAATGGCTTTACAACTCTGTATTCTGTTTTCTACTTCTGTTTTTCAGTTTGGTTTGCTTTTCCCAAATGCAGAAGAGAAACCATTCATGGAAGGCAAAGTCTCAGACGGCTGAGACCTAAATATCAAAGAGACCAAACCCATTAAATTCTTTTTTACAATGAATTCCATCATTATTGAGAACAAGTCCGGGTTCCTAAAGATACCGATACGCTCCTCAAAGGATGTACAAGGTTGAAGTGGCACCTGCCTACCCACGGCCATGGTGAAACCAGCCCGTTGCACAGAGCGCAGGCAGCACAGCTTCTCTAAGCGTTTAGCTATGTAGAAACTTTCAGAAAGAATTTAAGAGTGAAATTAGCGATGCAAATCATTTTTAAACTGCGACCCTCTGGGAATGCCCGTGCCATCTTTGTGTTTGCAAAATACCTAACACCGGGGGCTTTACACTAATCCAGATAACTAATTGCATCGCAATTATTTTGCAGGAAATCAAATACAATGTGCAGGACTTAGCTAAATAAATGTTTAGGGAGACGCTCAAGCACATGAGCATCCTCCTCTTTCCCCCCAGCTGAGTACAATGGAGAACTCCACAGAGTAATTTCCACAACTGACCATTTTAAGAATCATTTTAACTAAAAAAGGGTCAGATTTATTTGGCAGTCCTCAGAAACTTCACAGAGCTTGAGGAAGGTGAATTTACATGTGCTGTATATGTGAAAACTTGGTAACTTCCAGAACTGCAAACTGCCAACGTTTGTGCCCATTCGTTGCTTTTACTTGATGGCAGTGTAGACATTAGGAGAGAAAATGGGCAAGACGGGGAGGGGAGATACCTGATCACTGTCCGAGTGCCCTGTGGCGTGAGAAACCACAACCATTCACTTCTCTCTGCATTAGCATGTCTGCCTTTTTTTTTTTTTTTAATATTAACTTGGCAGGACTGACCCATTTTCCCAAAGTTCTTGCCTCCCCTGGCTCTGCAAATGCTCCACAGACAAAAGGTAACTTTGGGTTGCCCAGAGAGGGGGTGGAGGCCCCATCCCTGGGAACATTCCAGGCCAGGTTGGAGGGGGCTGTGAGCAACCTGATGTGGTTCAAGGTGTCCCTGCTCCTGCAGGGGGGTTGGGCTGGGTGACCTCTGGGGGTCCCTTCCCACCCAAACCAGTCTGTGATTCTATGATTCATTCTATGATTCTATGATCCCTGTGTGCAGTGCGGGGTTACGATGCTGCCACTACCCGCTCTGTGTGACCTGCTGCTGGTAAGGCACTAAGCAAAACCAAAATGCAATAAAATCGCTGCCACCATTACAAATGCAAAATAAAACTCCCAGCAAACAGATTTTTTAAAGTCACATTCAGAAGGCACACTGTGCAATTACAGTAAAAGAAACTGAAAAGAAATTCTCCTACCTCTGAGGAAAGCGATTTAAACTCTAGAAAGGCGATGGCTTTAAAAGCTTGGTCAAAGCCAGCAGGAGCAGGGTTCTGCCCTGCAATGGCCCTGCTGCAAATGCAAAGCAACCTGAAAGCAGAATGCAAACTTTGCAAAACCTGCTCCATGGCTGCAAGGAGCGTGTCCAGAGAAGGGCAGCGGAGCTGGGGAGGGGTCTGGAGCCCCAGGCTGCTGGGGAGCAGCTGGGGGAGCTGGGGGGGTTCAGCCTGGAGCAGAGGAGGCTGAGGGGAGCCCTCATCGCTCCCTAAACTGCCTGAGAGGAGGGGGGAGCCGGGGGGGTCGGGCTCCCCGGGGGGACGAGGGGCACCGGCCTCAAGTTGTGCCAGGGCAGGGTGAGGTCCGGGGAAAATTCCTTCCCCCAAGGGCTGTCAGGGGCTGGAAGGGGCTGCCCGGGGGGGGGGTTTTGGGGGGTGGGATGGCAGGGGTAGGGGGGCGGTTGGGCTGGGGGAGATTAAAGGGCTTTCCCAACCCAAACAATTCTGTGATTCTATGACAAGAGATGAAAACAAAATAGGGAGTTTTCCACCAGTCTTGCTATACGTGCTAAAGGTATTTATACACAGACAGGTTATACTGACATTGTGTAACTCTGCATTTCTGGTGCCGTACTACAGCACAGCGTTGTCTTTTCTGAAACTCCGGAAACTAAGGCACCTAGCTGCCACTGAGACACAGAGGGATGGTGTCTCCCTTCAGAAAATACAGTCAATACTGTGTTTGTAGGACGCTATTTTTGCAGATAATCCCATTGCATAGTTGATCTTAAACTGTCAGCATTCATGATATTTATTCCCACATCTACATATGCACTAATCCTCAGTCCTACATCTTCCAGTTACTACTACGATATTAGCTTGCTTTTCCTCTAATTTTTATTGCATCCCCTTTTCATTCTTTTCATGCAAAGAAAAAACTATTGGTTTCTTTTTTGCCTCATAACTTCATCATAGTAATGGGAAAAATGTCAGAAATATTGAAGAAAAAGACGTGGTGAAATGTCATACAAAAGGAAGAAGTCTTTCATCCAGCCAGTTTGTCAAAAGATGCTATTTGACACATAACTGCCTCATTTATGGACTGTCAGATTATAAAGCGGCATTTTTCTCCAGCAGAATTGCAGCAGATAGTTGGAAGTGATGCCACGTGTACAAGTCACACAGCAGAGGCTTTTTGGGAGCTGGAAATTAATACCTTGGGTGAAGAAATCTTGTCATTTAAGAAAAGGTTAGAGGTGAGAGTGATGGAAAATGGTTACGGGTAAGGAGAGGAGGCTGGTTAACTGTTCCCACAGCCCGGCCCAGTGGCTCTCCCAAGCGTGTCACGGTGCAGCCCAGGGAGGGACATGTGCCACCAGCACGTCTGTAGCCTGCATCTGCAGTGAAAGTAGGGTCAGTTCCTTCCATGTGGGATTTGAAGTGGGTTGTGCTGCCTGGGAACTGAAACCACTGGCCCAGAAGGGCTGGCCTTGGAGGCGGGAGGTTTTAAGTCTCTTTGGTTAAAATTCAGCTTGCTGCTGAGCCATCGGTGGGCGTTGGCACAGCAGGATCGGTTCTGGGTGCTCCAGGATGCATCAGGACAGGAACTTGCACACAGGCACCAGCATACCTGTTAATCCCAGAATCCCAGAGTGGCAGGGGTTGGCAGGGCCCTCGGGAGCTCCCCCAGTGCCACCCCCCTGCCCAAGCAGGCTCACCCAGAGCAGGGGGCACAGGACAGCGGCCAGGCGGGGGTTGAAGATCTCCAGAGAAGGAGACTCCACAGCCCCCCTGGGCAGCCTGGGCCAGGGCTCCATCACCCTCACAGGCAACAAGTTCTTCCTCCCGTTCAACTGGAACCTCTTCTGCTTCAGGTTGTGCCCATGGCCCCTTGTCCTGGCACTGGGCACCACTGGGAAGAGTCTGGCTCCGTCCTCGTGACCCCCACCCTGGAGATATTTGTAGGTGTTGATGAGATCCCCTCTCAGCCTTCTCTTCTCCAGGCTGAACAAGCCCAGCTCCCTCAGCCTTTCCTCGTAGGGGAGATGCTCCAGTCCCCCCATCATCCTTGTTGCTCTCCTGGTCTTTTCAGTAAAATACCCTGGTCTGCTCAAGGAACGGCATTGACTTCTCTGCCTGAGAAGTAAAGCATTTCTTTGCAAAAGTGAACACCAAAACCATACATCTGGAAAAAAAAAAATCATAAATAAGAATCCTATAGACAGGGAGATGCTGCTTGTTGCAGCAGTGTGAGGCCCTGCTCCTCACCCTGCTGCCCCACAGATCGCTGCCTGCTTGTCCATCAGGTGGAGCTCGACAGCACCCAAAGCAAAGCAAAAGGTGCTCCCTACGACACAGCCTGCATCTTTAAAACACCCAAGCAACCAAAACTCTTACCAGCTTCTTGAGAGTATGTCGACATCGGCACCAGGCGTGGCGGCTGGAGGTGCTGGAGCCGAGAAGGACCCTGAAGTAGCTGGTTAGTGAACGCGCCACGCGAGGAATGCTCCTGCTGGCTCTCTGCAGCTTTTGAAGAACAGAGCTTACTGGCTGAGGTTTCAGGGGGGTGCCAGGAGAATACAACATTTCCCTCTGAAAAACTGTGTGGAAAATGTATGTAAGAGTGTACACAAAGCATTTTACAGAGACATTTATCTGTGCTGGTTTAGATAATAAACCCAAAGATTAGTAGTTTGGGAGTAGGTGTTCACATCTGCCCTAGAAGATCCCTAGAAGAAAATCAGTTAAACCTCATGACACTCTGGGGCGGTTCCTTTTATTCTTTTTAAATCTATAGTAGTCATTTTATTCCTTTCATTCTAGGTAACTTGAAGTTAATTAGTAAGAGGCAAAAATGCTCAGGATACCCCTGAACTAAAAAGGAATACTGGGCATTCTCACGTAGAGAAACCTGCAATTTCACCCAGACCCTGGCTCCGGCCAGGATTCTGTTGCCTGTATTTGAAATTTAACAGGAAACTTTTACAGAACGTGATTGCTCTTGTGTTTGGCCATGAAGCAGATGTTACTCCGTGTTTTGTTTTGCCCTGCCCGGTAGCTCCAGCACAAGACACCCAGAAAATTAACGATCTCATTGCTGCAGATTTCAGAGAGATCTCCATCGAGGTCTCCATCGCCTAGATTCTGCCTATAAAACACCTGAGAGCAGGGTGATTTACAGCAGACTGAACCCCCTGGCTGTCACTCCCTACTTCTAATGATGTCTGACTCGCACCAAAAGGCGTGCTTGCCTCCCACCGCCTTCCCTGAGCTCCTTGGCTGAGCATGCCCAGGACCTGCCCGCCCGGCCTCCCGGCAGCACCCTTCCCTTTGGGAACAGGACCCCATGGACTTTTCTAAGCTAACTGATGCAACTTAGAAGAAGAATCAGATAAAACATCAGAAGCGCTTTTCAGCAGCATAGACATTGTTTAAAGATGCTGTAATTAGAGACTAAAGATTAATGCAAACTTTTCCCCAAAAGAGAACCTGGAAGTACAGAAGCAGCAGCCCGAAGTCAGCACTTCTGAAGGGCAAGGAGTGTTGCGACGACACCAACAATGGAAAGGTCTCTGCCAAAAGGGGAAGCTTTGTCCAAACAATAAAAAGGCAAAATACCACAAATTTCCCAAGATAAGCAAAATCATCACAACGCAACAAAGAATTGGTTTAGGGCCTAAAGCTGCAGCATGCACTGAGAACGACTCTCTCTAATAGATGGCACGTGAGAAGTTTCCCAGAGAGCTGATCGGGCTGGTAAGAGCCAAGGAAGATGGGAAGAAACCGGAGCGAATTCTGTGAACTGGATCCTGGGCTGCCAGCCCATTCACTGGTGCCAGTAGCCCATCTTACACCAGGCTTGGCTGCCTTCATGGCAATCTGCTCCTCGTTTGGATGACAAATAGAGGGGGGTCCTGTAGCAAAGAACGGGGGAGCACGTCTGTGCGTGGGCACAGCGGAGGCGGGTGGTAATGCAGAGGCACGCAAGCTCAACAGCCTCGTGGACTGTCCCCCACTTATCTGCCCTTCCACGTTTCCTGATTGGTAATTGGAAGGACGTGATTGAGCTGCATTCATTATTTAGCTACATCTATTGGATACTTTGCATTTTCAGCAAGAAAGCAACAGCTTGCGCATTCCCCGACCAACAGACTCTCTCCAGTCATCCTAGGGGAAAGCTTTCCAAAGATCGGTCTCGGGTATCCTCAGCATATTGCTGGCCCTTCCATCTTATTCTGCTTACTTCAGGAAATCGAAAGAGCAGTAGCAAGACAGAAAGACAACCAAAGGAACACATCGAAGGGTAATTGTAGTTGAGCAGGAAATTGCCCACATGTAAAATTTGCCATCTATCTCAGAAGACTTTCTTTCTGCTCGTCCAAAGGATCGAATTTGACAGCAAGCTGCGCACTTAAGCTATTAAGCTGCTGGCTTTCATTTTCTTGCTAAAAGTATAAGGAAATCTATGGCTAGGCAGAGCACAAAACAGGGAGAGCATTTTCTAGCTTCCCATCAGAATGAAGTACAGCTATTTCGTGATCTTGCCTCCATGTTCCTTTTTATCTCATTTTTCCAGATAATAAGAATATCCTGCAACCTGGTCACCCCCACCCCTGGCTTACAGGGCGGCTGCGCACCCCTGAGAAGAGCTCGGACCGCTGGTCTGCAATGGGGTGGGAGCAGCGGCGATGCACAGGGACACATCTCAGCGGTGCTCTGGGATGTTGGGCTGCTCTGGCGTGGCTTTCTCATTTCTACCATTGATTGTCTGGAAGAAACAGCAAGGAATTTTTACGCATGCAGACCTTGCTTCTCCTGATTCACAGGGCTGGGACACAGGAGCATGCGGCATTTTACCTCCTGCAAGACCTGGTGCAGCCAAACACTAAAAAGTTGCCGCATTTTTAAACCTGATCTGCCTGCGGCAGGAGCGCTCGTTGCAGAGTGGATGCTACCAGAAAACCCCCGAGCAGGATGAAAATGGGAAGCGGTGTGACAGATGTGACACTGGGCACCCATCAGTCCCCTCGCCAGCTGAGCACCAGCACACACCAGGTGTTTGATTGCAAGTGCTTCATTAAGCAGACATGCCAGAAATATGGCATTCTAAAAATTAGCTTTCATTTCTAAAGGAATACTCTCCAAAGCTGCCTTTGCATTTAAGAAGGACTAACACGATTACAAGGGGGGAAAGAAGAAAGAGAAAAATAATCCCAGCAACAGTTACTGCAGCTCGTGGAATAACTCGTGAGCTAGTGCTTGACACCCCAGCTGTAGCGCTCCCAGCAAACAGGTCCAACCCCAACTACAATCAGGCTTCTCCAGAAGAGAAGTAATTTTTTCTCCTGCTCTTCCTTTTCAGAGTTCTCCCCGACCCTCGTTGCTCTGACGCCAACACCTTTTAATTTGCACTTTCCAAATATATTCATAGTCAGGTTACACTGATCTGGTTTTAGCACCACAGCATCCTTTAATTTAACTCATCCTGCTCCCTCCTCAATGCTTATTTCATCGGCGTGTTTTCAGGAAGCAAACGCTTCCCTTTCCCTTTCCCTTCCTAACCCTCCTCCCTGCCCCAGGGCACCCTCACCCCAGCTCCGGGAGTCACCGCCATCAGCCAGATTGGGCAGCTTAGGGGCCGGTGGTTGCGTGGGCACATTCCTCATCACCTCTGGAAAGGGCGCCTCCGAAACACGGATTTGTTCATGCGGTGTGTGGCGGATTGTTCGCTTCTGGACGTTTCCCTGTGCTGATCAGCATCGCCTCTGGCAAGACTGCGAGAAAGCTTTGCAGCAGGGCAGGCTCGTACTCCTCAAGGTGAGTTTGCAGTTTCCTTCTTATTAACTCCTCTCTCCTGTCATGCTTTCCTCCCTCGTTACACTTCCCTTTCCCCAGAAGGAAGCTAAAGTGGTTGAGTTTGGGGGTTTTTTAACCTTAAAAAATTTCCAGGGATGTTAGCTCCTCATGGTTCGGTCTGGGAGAGGCTTCTGGGGTGCCCTGTGCTCCTGGTCTGCCTGGGAAGCAGAGAGCAAAGCAGGGACCACCCTTGGGAGCGGCGGGACGGAGCCCAGTGGCAGGATGGAGCCCAGTGGCAGGATGGAGCCCAGCGGCGGGATGGAGCCGTGGCACCAGGGGAAGGTGGCCGCTGCTGTGCCAGCTCACGCAGCAACGCGGGCAGAGAAGCTCCCCGCTGCTCTTGCCTTACACCGCTCATTTTTAAATTACGCCCTGTACTGTATTTTGAATGTTTAAAGGGAAAGATTTATTTTTTTTTAATGTGTGCGTAAATATGAAATGACGTGGGCTGCGCAGTGCAGTAATGAGATGACAAAACCGTATTTTTTTTAGGTAAATATACAAAAATGTTTACTGAAAATGAAAGAGAATTGTCCTGCCTTATAGTGCGCAAAGTGACAATCACGCGTGGAAATGCAGAAAATAGAGAATCAAGCAAACACGTTTCACGAGACATTCCCAAGATCCATACGTTAATCAGATAAATATCTCAACCCCCAACCACTGTTATCAGTTTAGGTTACTTGTTTAAGTTTTTGCTAGATTTTGGCCTTCCCCCCCGCCCTGTTTTTAGGAAGAAAACATGCATCTAAGAGTTTGTTTGGCTTGCTCCCCAGTTCTACAGCCTGACCCTGTTGGAGCGGGTGCACCTATGGAAAATGGACAGTCCCGTACCATCACCCCCCTTCATCCGGACGTTTTCGGTCTGATACGTTGCACAGCCCCTCCAGTGGCTCAGGGCTGTGAATCCCCACCGGGTGCCACCACGCTGCCTCTTCCTCCCAACACCCTCCCATGTTGGAGCACAAATACAAAAAAATGGGCTCTGCCTCTTGTGACTGAAGACTGAAAACTGGCTGTGTTTTCGATCAAAGCTGCAAGGTACAGCAATAACCTGGGAGGGCTCAGCACGGGGGCTGCAGGCAGGTTCCGACACATGCAGCCAACCCCAGCCGGGTCTCGGCAACGACTTTGAAGATTGCCCTGCAGTTGGGAGCCTCCCTGCACCCACCTGGGAGGTGGGGAAAAACAAATTCCCTTCCAAAACATGGATTGTTTGATCTGCTCACATTTATTAAGGGGGTAAGAAAGACAAAACTCTCCTAAAAGAGGACTTCTGAGTACCAGTTTGTGTCAGCATGCTCCCCCCTCCCCTCCGACTCCCCCTCCCTTCACCTCTTCCGAGCGATAACCACCCGTGGCGGTGGTGATGGATGCATCTGGGCGTGAAGGATGCACCCAGTGGATGTGGGGGAGACAGATAACAACACCAGAGCCAAGGGCTACTGTGGAATGTGCCCACCTGAGCACAGCAGTCGGGATGCAAATATGACTGTGAGCCAACCATCCCGCCCCCATCACCAGCGAGCAGCCCCAGAGCCCTTGGAGCTCTCCCGCACGGCAGCAGCTGCACGCCAGGATCTCCCCGGGAGCAGGGACCCCTCTCAGGGTCACCCCTCGAGGCTGAGAGGTTCCTGACCCCAGCAGATCCTCGGTGCGTGGCTCACAGCACGCTCACTCTGAAACCTTGGCTGAGGGATGGAAAGGATGGATCGCGCATCCATAATCCCTGAGCCATGAACCGCTGGCCAAGTCTGGGACCGGGACTGGATCCAGGCCGGCCTCTCTGAGGAAGGAGTTTAGAAAGCCAGGGGCTCCTTCCTGAGCCTGATGGCTCAACGGGTGGGTCAGCCTGGCAGCTTTGCCTGACCCTGGCCTCTGGGCAGTAAATACCCAAGGGTGCCTTGCATCGAATCTTATAAACCGCTGTCACATTTACCATTGAACCTTGTGAACTCACTGGTTTACACCAATAAACCATATTTTTTCCATCCCTCCCACTCCATCCACAACACAGTGATGTTCTCTGTGGAAGAATTAGTGGGCATTGAGAGGTGCTGGAGCACCAGTAAATAGATTGGTACCTGCTGCAGTGGACAAGGACTCTCCCATCAAGGAGCACAGCACGGAGCATCACAAGGGCACATTGCGAGGAGCTGACGACTTCGCTGTCCTGCGTCGCAGTCACGGTACCCGAACAGCAAAGGGCCTTGGCATACACAAACACTTAAAAAAAGTCACAGGGGGTGCATCTTCGTTAATACAGAACTCAACGATTCCCCACTGACAGTAACTGTCATGTGAGTTTGATTTCACATCAAGATGTGGTAGGAAACTCAGCAAAAGGCAGTGGCCACATACACACTAACATGATCTTATCCATCCATCCATCTCATTCTTATTAGAAATACATTCCCATTTCAAGAAAGAGGAAAGGTTTATGTCTGAGAAATATTATATTGCTATCAATGGTCTGATAAATTATGGTTGCAAATGCAGATAACACCACAACACAATACTGGGGTTGTATTAGAAACACTTAAAATAACTAAAAATTCACTATCACTGGAGTTTGTGCTTCCCAGCCGATCGGTCCTGCCTCACATTCAGAATCAACAGGCAGTTTTGGAACTAGTTCATGCACATACCTGCGGAATTTTTATGGATGCTTTCTTCAAGAGGTCTGCAGCAATTTTTGTCTTCAGAACTATACCATGAACGTCCCCCTGCTTCTCACCCCCAGTTCAGAGCAAGTTTCACCGGCAGCACTGAGCGAATGCCTCATATCTGTATACCAAAAAAAAAAAAAAAAAAGCCAAAACCCAACCAGATTTGGTTTTTGCCCATACCTCAAGGAAGGAGCAATAGTTACGAATACGAAAAAGCTACTGAACTGCCCCACAGATGACTCCTGGCAGGATCACGTCCGCAGACACTCCAGGTTCTCACACACACACGCCTGATGAGATATTAGCTTTATATTGTGTAACAGCGCTTGTCGGCATTTTACGACTGCAAGATTTTACACCGAGATGTTTAAAAGAAGAAAAACCATTTTGAATTGCTAAAGATGAAAAAAATAGCCTAAACTTTTATTAAAGCTTTATTATTGCTCATTTGCTAGGAGTTTTTCACTGGCTTATAAAAAAGCATTAACAGTAGAAAAATTAAACCGATGATCATTTTGATGGCTGTTTCAATTACACTTACAATAAAAAGACACAATAATAAAACCTTGCTTATGTGAACTTATCGTTATTGTTGCTTGCCTTTGGACAGCAGCAACAGACTTTTAGCCCATTTGCAGTAGGGAACATCTGCCCCCCGAGTGCAGCCCCGCAGGCACCCTTGGGCCCAGGGAGGAGCTGAGCCACGACAGCGTTGGATCAAGGCAGTGTCATCAGCCCCGAGGCCACCACCCCAGAATGGAGCGCACTGGCCCACTCAGAGGCATGCCTCATCTTTCATTCTTCCAATCTTATATAAAGTATGCTTTTAATTTAAGCTAAAATTGGAAAGCTAGATGGCCTGCTAAATCCGGCTGTAGCCAGGTTACAGTTCCAGATCAACCCTCCGTGCCTTGAGCCCTGCATTTCTTTCCATATGAAAAATTCCAAGAGGAGCAGGAGCAGGCAGCGGGGTTGGCTGTCAGTGAATCGCACACAGCTGGCTGGGGAAGAGCGCGCAGCAAAAGCAGCTGCATCTCACGGTGCCTCCATGGATACAGGCATCAGCGAGGGACATGGCTGCTGCATGGCGGGGGGGACAAGGGGAGATGCACACACAAGGACAGACTTTGCTGAGCATGCCTAATCAGGAGAACTTCAGCTTTATTTCCTATTCTTCATGCGAATGACCAGATTGCTTCGAAAACTTTTTTTTTTTATATATTCTTGAAAACTTCTTCCACATCTTCAAGGGAAGAGAAACAATTTGCTCTTGCAAAAAAAAGGTGCACCATTAGGTGGTTCTGCTCCTTGCTGCACTCTCGGTTGTTATGAAGCTGTTTGGCGAGAGCGCTGCATCTTTACACTTCCCCTGCAAGCACCCACCCTGCTCCGAAAGGAGAGCCGCACAAGTAAACGTCAGTGTGAGACTGTGTCATCACCTGCAGTAAAACATCTTTAGCCAATGCCACGTGCTGGCTCTATTTGATAAGAAACCCGATGAACGAGAGGTGTCTTGGGACAGCAGAATGACTGACGAGCTCCGGAGCCTGCTCATCCTTTCTTCCCATCGGTGCGTCCGTGCTCCGTGGAGGCACTGTCTCGTAGGGGCCATGCCTCCAGGAACGACCTGGGTTGGGGAGGCAGAAAAGGGCAGCATGGGGGTTGGACTGGATGGCCTCTAGGGGTCCTTTCCAACCCAAAACAGTCTATGCTTCTACGATTCTATGAAATACAGCTCCAGGGCTGAAGTCTCCTGGGTTACTGCTTGCCAGCAGAGAAGTTCAGGCCGTAGCCTGGTGGGTAATATTAGGACGTCCACATGGTCGGTTGGACAAGTAACTGGTTTTTCTCTCTCTCCTTTGCCAAACGCAGCATCTGGACGATGATGGCAGATTTCCCCCTTGGCTGGCTGCGGTAGCCACACCGCTGCCTTTGCACTTCAGCCACCTACTTAAAAGAAAGCTTGGCAAGGCAGCACAGCTGACTAGCACAGTTCATAATATTTTCTCCAAGGAACAAAACACCCTCCAAAGTGCTAAAAATGAATCATAGAATCATTTGTTTGGAAAAGACCTTTAAGATCATTGAGTCCAACTGTAAATATCAGTTTAAATGGTGTTGTCAGCAGGGACAAACAAACCAAAAGCCACAGCCAAAACAACAAAGCAGCCTCACAAAACAAAATAACCAAATAAACCTGAGCACGCGGCAGTGCTGACCAAGGGATATTCCCTCCTCATAATAACACAGGGAGATTTGCAAGACAAAACGTGGAGCCAGCGCAAGAGACCCTGCACCCAAATTAAAAGACCCACATTAACCTCGAATGGAACTGGCAACCGGTGGTGCTCCTGGGGGGGTGCTCCGTCACAGTCTGTGGTTACCCCAAAACCGGTCACAGAAGTAAGGTAACAAAACCCGGCACCGCACTTTGCATTTCGCTCTCATCTCGCTGGCGCTGCGCGAAGGCGGGTTGCTGCCGTTCTGCGAAACGGGGCGCGGGAGGCGCCCTGCTCGCCGCTGCGGTGGCCAGCTTCGCCTCTGCTTTTCAGAGCATACGAGCACCAAGTATCATTTGGTGCCCTTTTCATTCTCCTGATCACTTTGAATTCTTGTAATGCACCTCGGGTGTGGAGAGGGAGCTGCTTTTCTCTTCTCACCTTTAAGGCAGGGCAGCGGGCTGGTGGATGAGCTCTTGCAGAAGTACTTTGGATAAAAGCGGTTCTGCAAAGGCAGCGGCGGAAGATCAGGCCTCTATTTTTCAGATTACTCTTAACCATGTGTTTTCACTGCTTTATGTAGGAAAAAGAGAAAAAAGGAAAAACCCACTAAATCACCTTTCTTCCTTACGGCTCTCCTATTTCTGGCCTTTTCTGGTTTGTCAGTCACTTGCAGGCTATCAGAGACACGCTTACATCAACTAATGCTCAGAGCTAGGGTTGAGCTCAGCAAAGCACTCCAGGGTTCAAAAGCTGCCTAAACCTCGCCCAGACTGTCCCAGGCCAGAGCCTCCAAAGCTGAACTTGAAACCTTTTGAGAACAAACTTTGGAGAACAAGACTTTCACTACGTCTGCCATCTCTTGCAGAAAGCCGGGCACAAAAAAAATGACATTTTGGAACAGTTGAATTCCAGCACAGGCTTGCACAAGGACTGCCAGTGCCATTAGCTCTCCCGTACTGACAGTCGAACACAGAACCCAGCCTGTGATCATAGAATCATAGAATGGTGTGGGTGGGAAGGGACCCCCAGAGGTCACCCAGCCCAACCCCCCTGCAGGAGCAGGGACACCTTGAACCACATCAGGTTGCTCACAGCCCCGGCCAACCTGGCCTGGAATGGTCCCAGGGATGGGGCCTCCACCCCCTCGCTGGGCAACCCCTGCCAGGGTTTCACCACCCTCACTGGAAAGAATTTCTGCCTTAGATCCAGCCTAAACCTCCCCTGCTTCAGTTTAAAGCCATCCCCCCTTGTCCTGTCCCAGCTGGCCCTGCTAAAAAGCTTGTCCCCCCCTTTCCTCTGGGTCCCCTTGAAGCCCTGAGCGGCCGCACTCAGCTCTGCCCGCAGCCTCCTCTGCTCCAGGCTGAGCACCCCCAACTCTCCCAGCCTGGCCTCAGAGCAGAGGGGCCCAGCCCTCGGAGCATTTTAGTGCCCTCCCCTGGCCCCGCTCCAACAGCTCCATGTCCCCTGTGCTGAGGGCTCCCGAGCTGGACGCAGGGCTCCAGGGGAGGTCTCCCCAGAGCAGAGCAGAGGGGCACAATCCCCTCCCTCGACGCTGGCCACGCTTCTCCTGATGCAGCCCAGGGTAGGGTTGGCTTCTGGGCTGCCAGCACCCGTGGCCGGCTCATGGCCAGCTTTTCATCCATCAGTGCCCCCAAATAGAGGTGATAGGAGCAGGGGGCTCAAAGCCAGGCTGGATCTCCCAAGGGCTGTGGGTAGCCAGAGCCCAGAACCTCACCCCCGCTGCAGCTGGGGACATGGCGCAGTGACACACCGGGATGCTGGGCAGCAAAGGCCAGTCCGCCAGCAGGAGTCGGGAAGGGCAGAGGAGCAGCTCCTCTCCACGCTGGTTAGCACCACTGATGCTCACTAAGGGCGAGGATAAGTGCCTGAAGATGCACAGGAACACAACGATGCTCACTGGGAAGCCTGTGCTTTAATTCCTCCTCCATGCCAAGGGTCTCTGTCTCTCAAGAAAGGGTTAATGGCTGTTGGCTTAATTAGTGCAACATGAATGATCAACGTTTTTGTGAGCTTGAGGGTAAATTAAGACAACGTTTAGTTCTGCTTCTTATTAGCTCTGCATAAATTGTCCCAGGAGCCTAATTAGCTCTGTCACAGCAAACGTCTCCTCTATTTACACGAGGGAATGCATTCCTTTCCTATAGATTTTGCCCTTGTAATAAACCGTGTTAGCCAGTAACGCACTCTCAGCCTCTCCACGCCGGTTGCCGGTGGTGCAGCACGGGGGCCGGCTCCTCCACGTCACCCGCCAGCCCCAGGGCAGCTTGGGCTGCAGGCAGCGTCCTACAGCCAGCGCACAGCAGCCGGAGGGCAGCCCCGCGTCTGCATTACCCTGAGCCCCTCCTGCAGCAGAGGGGGCACGGGGGCTTCGTCGGAAACTGCCACCCGCACTGCCCGGGGCACCTGGCACCCAGAGCTCCTGGGGGTTCAGCAGGTTCCCAACCAAGCAGCATCTCCCAAAGTCAAACTGAAACAAGTTTCATAAATTGCATTGCCAGAGCTATCAAAGAAAACCAGTTGGGCTTGCTGAGTCAAACTTGTTTTCATAGAATCACAGAATGGTTTGGGTTGGAAGGGACCCCTAGAGGTCATCTAGTCCAACCCCCCTGCAGGAGCAGGGACACCTTGAACCACATCAGGTTGCTCACAGCCCCCTCCAACCTGGCCTGGAATGTTCCCAGGGATGGGGCCTCCACCCCCTCTCGGGGCAACCCCTGCCAGGGTTTCACCACCCTCACTGGAAAGAATTTCCTCCTTAGATCCAGCCTAACCCTCCCCTGCTTCAGTTTAAAGCCATCCCCCCTTGTCCTGTCCCAGCTGGCCCTGCTAAAAAGCTTGTCCCCCCCTTTCCTCTGGGCCCCCTTGAAGCCCTGAGCGGCCGCACTCAGCTCTGCCCGCAGCCTCCTCTGCTCCAGGCTGAACACCCCCAACTCTCCCAGCCTGGCCTCAGAGCGGAGCATTTTAGTAGCCCTCCTCTGGCCCCGCTCCAACAGCTCCATGTCCTCCTTGTGCTGAGGGCTCCAGCCTTCCCCCTGAACATTAGCCAGCGCTTTTCATAGCCATGCGAGTGACTTCAAGCACCTTCCCCTGAGCTGCTTTTAGCCATCAGTCTCCAGACCACTCAGTGCTACCTCATTTTAAGAGAAGAGATTCAGCTTGCTTTCCCACTTGTCCTTTTGCTATTGAAGAATAATAAAACAAAATAAATCATTCCACTCAAAAAGGTCAATTCTGTGTGCTTCGCTCACGAGAAGTCACGCTCTGGCCATGATGACCTCTCGTCATACCTGGTGTTTTCCAAGGGAACAGCAGCATCTCTCCCACATCGCCAGTGGTTCTTTAAGCAACCACCATCACACCGGAATTTTGTAATGCAGAACTTTCCTTCCCAAGAGTAACAGCCATACATCTTGAAGGAGTAATCACAGGTAAAAATCATCTCTGTACATTAATTATCTTTAGAGATTTGTTCCACAACGCAGGTAGTCATTTTTGTGTTTTAACATTTATAGTTCTGTGGAAAGCACATCATTACGCAGGAGGATCTCCACTCAGACAGCTTCTTTTCCTCTAAATTTTTATGTAGAGTTTCCAGAACTTCTGGTCTGAAGGGAAAAAAGTTAAATACATAGAGAGTCTGAAATGAGAACGCTTCAGCTCATGGAATAACATAGATGAGACATGCACCGAGGGTGACCACCCCAATCTCCACGCTGCTGGTCCCCCCAGCAGCTCCCATCCCTCCACCATGGCCTCAGCCCACCCGCACCCCCCGGGAGCAGCCCCACCTCCAGCACAGCAGCCACCCCTTCTCCTGATTTTGGGCTAAGACATGAGGAAGAATTGCCCCCAAAGGACACTGCTCATAACCTTCTTGATTTCATACTGCTGGGCAGCCTGTCGAGCCCAAAAGCTCCCCCAGTTTCCCACCCCATGCAGCCACCTACCCAACGTGTGTCTCCCCAGTGAGGCCACAGGGATGCTTTGGGAGACCCCAGCAAGGGCTCTCCTAAAGGTTGGCTACACAACATTCACAGCTCTGCCCTTGGTTAACAGGCAAGATTAAATTTAAAAAGAAAAGTTATGGAGATTACATAGTACAAAGATTTATTAACTACAAAATTGCGAAGGCACTTTCCAAGCATTTCCATCAGTGGTTACAGCAAGTTATCAGAGAGACATCTGCCACGCTGGTGTTCGGTAGCACAACGACGTGTTTCACTTCAGACCTGGAGGGTGGATCACATCAGAAATACATGGGGAAAGTCGCTGTAATTTGACTTGTTTACAATTGCAATTTTAATGCCTTTCACTTCCAGAAATACTGTGTTTGAGATGTTTTCTGCCAAGTCTCAGGCAATGTTCTCTGGGGGAAGAAACAGAAAGATTAGTTATCTGGAGGTGCGGGGCTACCAAGGAAATTGCTTCCTCTTGGGCTCAGCAAGACGCAGAGGATTAAGGGGCTGCCGAGCCGTGGCGTGTGACACCAGGGACACCGTGCAGACCGTGGGCAGGCTGGAGGCACCTCTGCCCGCCCCCCCCCCAGACCACAGCACCACTGGCTCACGAGGCGGAGCAGGTCCCGGCTTCTGCGCTTTGCTTTACCGGCGGCTTTGTCACCGCGCAGCTGTGCGGCCTCCTTTGGCCTGGCTGAGCTCGAGCTAGACGAAGCGATGCAGACAATCGCTCCGAAAGCTGCTACGGCAGCAGATGTGATCCGTGATGGCAGCTAAAACCGAGGCGGTCGCACGCTGTGACTGTGGGAGAAGGATGCTCACGCGGCAGATAGCAGTGGTAGGAGAGCACATCTCCTCCTCTTTTCCAGGGTAGAAGTAGAAAGAGCATTTGTCATTAGCTCAGAAGAGCATGAAAGCTCCCAGGAACCTGCCACTTCTGTTCTCTGAAGAGCCCCTGCCCTAGAGTGCTCTCCTAGCCGGATTTCTCTGGAGTCTGATTAAACTCATAATTTGCCACTGAAAATGTCATAAAATACTTATGACACAGATGATATTTAAAGATCATTGTAGAAAATTTCTAATAACTGATGTAATTCAGTAGAAACATCCTAAATTGACACAATCAGAAAAAGGATATAATGGAGCAAAGCAACACTCCAATGAGTCCACTAATTAGTTATCCACAATTCCTGGGGTAAAAATCACATCCGTCTCATCGGTGCACGCTCACATCTTATCCAAAGGCATTCACACAGCAACGGCAGGTTGTGCCAACTGCTGCAGCTGCGCGGCAAATCCTGCCTGAGATGGGGCAGAGCGATGGATGCTCCAGCTTCGGAATATGGGGCACGGCAGGACTGAGCACCCATCGAATGAGCCCCCCTTGACATGAACGTAATGTCAACAAGCACGTGTGTCTGTGCTGGTACGTACACGGGAGGAGGAGATGCAGCAGCAGATGTGGTCACCAAGACCCAAGAGGGATCATAGAATCACCTCAGTTGGAAAAGCCCTTTAAGATCATCGAGTCCAACATTTAACCTAACCCTGCCATCCCACCACTAAACCATGTCCCTAAGCACCTCATCCATCCTTCTTTTAAATACCTCCAGGGATGAGGACTCCACCACCTCCCTGGGCAGCCCATTCCAGAGCCTGACAACCCTTTCCATGAAGAAGTTTTTCCTAATGTCCAGCCTAAACCTGCCCTGGTGCAGCTTCAAACCATTCCCCCTCGTCCTATCGCCCGTTACCAGGGAGCAGAGGCCGACCCCCACCTCACTCCCCCCTCCTCTCAGGCAGTTGTAGAGGGCGATGAGGGCTCCCCTCAGCCTCCTCTTCTCCAGACTAAACACCCCCAGCTCCCCCAGCCGCTCCTCGTATGACTTGTGCTCCAGACCCCTCCCCAGCTTGGTTGCTCTCCTCTGGACATGTTCCAGCAAGGCAACATCTTTCTTGTAGTGAGGGGCCCAAAACGGATGGGGCAGGCAGCCCTGGGAAGGGTACCTGCCAAGAGCATCTTGCCCAGCTCTGGCCCATGAGCTGTGTCTTCCCCCCCAGCGCTCCCCAAGAAGCACAGGCTGAAGCGATGGTGAGACTGCTGAGGGTGCTGCCACGCACCCTGCTGGGGACCTTTAGGAGAAAGTGGGTGAGAACAGACACCCTTCTAACCCTGGATCATCCATGTCGGGGGTGGGGTGGGGGGGTGTTTACCCCCCTCCCCCAGTTTGGAGGTTCTACCCAGGCTATCAGTGCTTTTATCAGCTGACAGTTGTATACTTCATGATGTTGCCTAATCTGATTTGCATTTCTTTAGAGTTTTGACCTCCTAAGGTGATAAAGGCTGATGGGGGGGAGGGAAAGCTTCCCCTTTCTTGTTTTAGAGGCACTGCCGGATCACAACACACATCCCTCTGTGAGAGACAAGGAATAGCCTTTCTCCATCTTCTGGCAAAACTCAAAGTCCCTCCTCAGCCCTTGCTCCCCCCAGCACAAACTGACAAACCTCTGCCTGTCTACACATTATTGCTCAGCCTGAAGAAACAGAGTCCCAAGAACGTTATTTTAAAGCTATTGTCTCTGCTACGGCTTTCCAAATATAAAATTACCTAGCTAATATTTAATGACTGATCGATGAGCTGGAGATTGAGGTGCTCTGCCTGCCCACCTGAACATCATCGGCATTTCATCCCACGCTTGCTTTACTCACCCCGAACATGCCGGAGGGAAGTTACTTCAGTGCCAAGGAAATCGCGTCTCTGGACCCAGCAGCAAAAACCGTCTAAACCTCCGTAATTCCCAGCATCGATTCAAGTGTTCTCCCACATTTCCTCTGTGCATGCAAAGGGATAACTGAGTCTGAACTGAGACAGGGAATTTGGCAGCATTTGCCACCTGTGGGCACAGCTTTGCTCTTAGGAAGTTTCATCGACTCAATCCAGGTGAAGAGAAAATCTGAAAATGTGGCAGTTGGAAATGTTTTCTGAAAACCATTTTAAAAAAAAATCCCCAAACCTGAGTTTGCTTTCATTGCTTTCAGGATGTGAAGACCTGGAGGAAAATTTTCTAAAAAACCACTCTTTTTGCACAGAAGAGCTTTTTCAAACAGAGGGAAAACTGCTCATTTGTCATTTTGGGTTTAAAACAACCTTCAGTTCTGGTTTCTAACATGGTACATAAAGCTTTTTCCTTAACTTGGAGTTCTAGAAATTGTTGCATCACTATTGATAAAGCCAGATGTTCACAGTCACTTGGGATAAAGTGGCTTTTTAATAGCCTGCATCATCAACTACAGACATTTTAGATCTATAGGAGAGAGCCGTAATAATAATAAGTTGTTCAAGAAAAAAAGACAATTGATATAACTGCTTCCGAAGTGGTGAGGCAAAAGAAAATCGGCGTTCAGAGGAATGAATGAGTTCATCATCTACAGTCTTAGAAAAACACCAGAGGTAGTCACTGGTAGGTAGTGCACAGTGACAGGGGAGCGGGTACAAGAGGATTCCTTCCCACTCACCTGTAGCCTTCCACAGCAGGGAGGGATCGGTATGGCTCCGTGGTTTGCCCCACACCGCCCCGGGCACTGGGCCTCCTGGCTTTGTTTTCTTCCCAAGGGGGAAAAGTTCTTCCACAAAAAGCAGACTTAAGCCCACGCTACACCATTGTCCCCCCCCAAAACCCAAAACCCAGCAACAAACCATGCCCTGTCAGCTCGGAGAGGGATGTTCCACCTGCTGAGTCCTCTTTGCTGGAAGTGGTAGATGCCCTCCCTGAGTTGGTTCAGTTTCAGATGAAGTCATTGAATGCTCTTACACCTTTATTTGTTTCTCTCAAGATCCATCTGTTGCCAAATCATCATGTAAATACCAATAGACAAGAAACTTTAACCAGTTTTGGTCAAAAAAAAAAAGCGTTGAACTCCATAAACCTTTCTATATAGCACATTACAAAGACTTCCATCATTCTTGAACCTTCATGAACAAGCACCTCTGGTTACGGATATGGGTCTTGCCCTAGCGATGGATGTCCACAGGTAGCTTTTATGAGGCATCCCCCACTTTGCATATTGCGAAATCACACGGCCACTTTTAATCACAATTTCACACTCATATTCAGATTGTAGTTGCGGAAAAATTCAGTTTGCAAGAGACTCAAAGGTCTCCAGTTGAGCACCTAACTCAGAGGGACAACACCAAATTGTCCTTTTCTGCCCCTGCTCTCACCTTTCCCCAGTGCCCCCTGGGAAGCACCTGGCTCAGTCTCCCCCATAGGCTGCTTTAGGGGGCTGAAGGTGGCAGAAATATCTTCCTCCCCTTCCTCAGGCTGCACAAACCCACCTCAGCCTCTCCTCACACGTTCCCATGCTTCAGCTTCATTTTTCTGAGGGTTATTTTGGGGGGGGGGAGGTGTGAGAAGGGGTGAGGAGATCTGGAACACGACTGAATTTTCCAACCTCTTTCAGAGAGATACTTAATTATAGCTTCTTTACCTCCACCCCCCGCCCCCACGCATACTAGAAAAAAGGCAAACATTTAAGATGGTCTACTATCAAAACACCTAAGTCAACTGTACAAATATCTCAATGGGAATATCCCAGATGAGCAGACAGCCTATTAAGCTCCATGTCTGTGGATTGGTCTATTGTAGATCAAGAAGATACTTATCAGCTGGCATTGTTCAGCAGCAGAGAAGTCATTTGTCTTCAATACAAACACAATGCTCCTCCTGTCGCACATCAGCTGGGGACCAGCTCAGAGCGCCTGGCATTGATTAGCTGGCTTTGAGAGGGCAGAGGAGAGGTCTGAGGTTTAACTACAATTGAAAACCAGGTAAGGGGGCGGCGAGCAGGGAATACAGGTCATAAGAACAGCCCGTTAGAAGGAATTGTCTGAGATTTTTTTATACACAAAATTCTCCAGACACATCAAACCCTGCATCTTCTCCATGGATGTGACACAAATCCCTGCAAAGCTCAAGGCTGAGGTCTGCAGACTGATGCAGACCTTCACAGGCACCAGCGCCTGGATCAGCATCAAAGCACTTCTTGGTGCAGAAGAGAGCCCACCAGCAAGAAGACTTTGGCATTCAAGCAGCAGAGGCCGAGAGCCACTTGGTCTGGCCTGTCCCACCTCACACCTGAGTACGTGATGTCCAGGTCCTGTAACCAGACATTGGAACAGCACCAGGAAGCTGTGAATGGTCCCCGGGAAGACCTTCTCCCAGCAATCTTAGCCATGAAACTTCCAGCCTCAGAAATGTCAATAGCAGGTGCCACTTTCATTTAATCTTTCCCTGGGAAAAGGTGAAAACCCCACAAAATATCACTGTGACAGCAAATCCTGAGTCATGGGTCTTGCGCTGTTTCCTAATTTGTTGTTTTGAAAGAGATCAATGCTGTTGATCTGTCAAAATTATAGATGTGCCACTATTTGCACATCAGTTCAGTACATTTACAATCCCAGGAGAGATCTCAATGCCAAGTTTACTCATTTTCTCACTGATACCTGACAGCACAAGAATTCCTTTCCAATATCTGCTTCTTAGACTAAAGGTGCCAATGAAATCTGCATCTGAAAAGGCAACACCATCAGAAATAGTGTTGTGCCATTAGTAAGCTAACCAAACCTCAGCTTTGCCCCCTCTTTGTCCCTGCCTGACAAAGGAACCAGCAAGTGCAGAAACCTTCTCTGGATATTTCCAGAATGGTGCCCCAGGTATGAATCACAGATTCACAGAATGTCAAGGGCTGGCAGGGCCCTCGGGAGCTCCCCCAGTGCCACCCCCCTGCCCAAGCAGGCTCAGCCAGAGCAGGGGGCACAGGACAGCGGCCAGGCAGGGGTTGAAGATCTCCAGAGGAGGAGACTCCACAGCCCCCCTGGGCAGCCTGGGCCAGGGCTCCATCACCCTCACAGTCAACAAGTTCTTCCTCCCGTTCCACTGGAACCTCTTCTGCTTCAGGTTGTGCCCATGGCCCCTTGTCCTGGTGCTGGGCACCACTGGGAAGAGTCTGGCTCCGTCCTGGTGACCCCCACCCTTGAGATATTTGTAGGTGTTGATGAGATCCCCTCTCAGCCTTCTCTTCTCCAGGCTGAACAAGCCCAGCTCCCTCAGCCTTTCCTCGTAGGGGAGATGCTCCAGCCCCAATGCACTTGGCTTCCTGGGACTGACCCCTCATCAGATCTGGGAAGGAAACTGGAAGCTTCACAGTCACTGCTTTGAAAATAGATGGACTCTGTTGCTGATAACATTTAGCTGTTACAAGCATCACTCCAGAACTCCCCACTTTTTCCATTGGACATACAGAACCACAGAAGGGAAGCAGCCTCATGGCAGCTCACGTTAGCCCGCTGAGTGGCACAGGGAGGATCACGAGCATACAAGACAGACAGTGAAAACCCTAGAACATGTTGCTTCCAAATTTCAGTGCAACCTTGGCCTAATTCATGGTTATTATTGTGATGTCTTGGTAAAAAAAAAATAATCATGCATTCCCAATACTACAGCAGCAACATCCCAGGTCCACCATCCTGCTCAGGAACCTTCCTCCCTACAGCCACCATCCCTCAGAAGCTCCCCAAGCCATGCCAGAGGGCCAATGCCTCTGAGACACTATCTCCAACAAGAGGAAGCTAATGCAGGCTGCTCCTAAACCAGAAGAACCTGGAAATGAGAGATGTGGCCAAACTCCTACCTTCTGATGCAAAGACCATTCAGCGTCCAGCCCTGCTGCCTACCCTATCCCAATCATCTGTATAAATCCATCATTTAGTACATACGTGGGCATTCTCAGGTCAGATGGGGCTTCAAGCAACCTGATCTAGTGGAAGATATCCCTGCCCATGGCAGGGGGGTTGGACTAGATGATCTTTAAAAGGTCCTTTTCCAACCCAAACCATTCTGTGATCACTCCTTGGGCCGCTGACTCCCAGAACATTTCTGTCATGACAGTTCTGCCACAACGTACTCTGTGCTTAATGCTAGGAAAGCTCATGACTTTCTGACTGCTGCAGGGACTTTTTTTGTGAAGAAATGATGCCCTCTTCCTCTCACGTGTTCTTCCCTTTGTTTGCAGGCACAACTTACAAGTAGCAGCAAGGTACTAAACCAGGGAAGGGTAAAACAGATGACACGTTTGCCAGAAATCCCCCTTCATCGGCTTGACTTGGCAGCTTGCGGGCTACTTTTCTTCACTCTGAACTACTCAGCTGCAGAGCAAACTGGGAAAGGGTTTCTTTGCAGAACGAGAAGTCAGGGATCTTTGAGAAAACATCAGATCATTCCATATTCCTTCTGGGACTTCAAATCCATGTTCATTCCAGCCTGATCCTCTTCCACTTTGTCAGAAATGAGTCTGAATGTATTCTCACCTGCAAGAACCACACCTGGCCTGAGCACCCTGAGGTCCCAAATGGTTGCAGCAGCTACAGACTCTTGATATCTCAACTACATAAGCAGGTAGAGAAGAAACTCAGGGAATGACCAGCACCCAGAGAAGGGCCTGGGGGGGTGTAACAGTGTGCTTGCCATGGGGTAACTCCAATCTTAAAGGCTTCAGAAGCACAGCAGGAAAAAAAAATACCAAAAGAACAGTGCTGATGGGCTGTCTCCCAAATAACGCATGCTTGGGTACGGTGGAACCATTTTATTTCTTGGCTAAAAGCATCTAAATCCACTCCGCTGCGCTCCAGAAACACGATGACTCAGTTGCATGTGTTGGTTCATCTGTCTCATTTTCAGATGTATTTTTATCAGATTTCAGGGTTATACAATTCGGGTTTGCACCAGGGATCCTGCACACGGTGTAACCCAAGCAACACTGGTCTGTGCAGGTGACACTTTTAATGAAAACGTTCAGCCTGAAGAGGAGGAAGAGCTGGGTGGAGAGAGGAAGGTTTCCGATGGTGATGTGTATAGTAAGTTATGGAGTTATATTCAACCAGTCAGAACACTTAATTTGCTATGACCTCAGTAATTACATGGCTCTAGGACCAAACAGGCTTTTTATTAAGAAAACTGTTTATTAAGATCCTGCAGCTGCAATCAATGTTAAACTGGCACAGTCTTCCTGGCCATGAGCCAGCAATGTGTGCTGGCAGCCCAGAAGCCAACCCTACCCTGGGCTGCATCAGGAGAAGCGTGGCCAGCGTGGAGGGAGGGGATTGTGCCCCTCTGCTCTGCTCTGGGGAGACCTCCCCTGGAGCCCTGCGTCCAGCTCGGGAGCCCTCAGCACCAGGAGGACATGGAGCTGTTGGAGCGGGGCCAGGGGAGGGCTACTAAAATGCTCCGAGGGGCTACTAAAATGCTCGAGGGCTGGAGCCCCTCTGCTCTGAGGCCAGGCTGGGAGAGTTGGGGGTGTTCAGCCTGGAGCAGAGGAGGCTGCGGGCAGAGCTGAGTGCGGCCGCTCAGGGCTTCAAGGGGGCCCAGAGGAAAGGGGGGGACAAGCTTTTTAGCAGGGCCAGCTGGGACAGGACAAGGGGGGATGGCTTTAAACTGAAGCAGAGGAGGGTTAGACTGGGTCTAAGGCAGAAATTCTTTCCAGTGAGGGTGGTGAAACCCTGGCAGGGGTTGCCCAGAGAGGGGGTGGAGGCCCCATCCCTGGGACCATTCCAGGCCAGGTTGGAGGGGGCTGTGAGCAACCTGATGTGGTTCAAGGTGTCCCTGCTCCTGCAGGGGGTTGGGCTGGGTGACCTCTAGGGGTGCCTTCCCACCCAAAACATTCTAGGATTCCTGAAGGCTCCTCCAAAGCCTCCCTCTGGAGCTGCCTTTGCTACTCCCTTATATCCCATACCCATGCCTGCCTACAGAGCCATTTCAAAGTCAAGAGAACTGTATAAACTAAATATTTATATCCACAAATATTCAGGTGAGCATTGCCTTCTACACCGCTAGCTGATGTACAAATCAGCACTAGAAGCCTCTTCCCTGTGCTAAAAGAAAATAATTCTTCTTGCAAAGAAAAACAGCCTGCTGAACACAAGGTATAAGCTTTATACTCCTATTACATAACTCATCTCAGCTCAAGACAGCCCCAAATATTTTTACATAAGTTAATACGATATCTATATTGCCTTTGATTAGAGGAACGTTTGATTTTTGACTCACGTATAAGGCTTACATCAAAAGCAACAGCATGCACAGCAGCGAGCGTCACCAACTCTGCCGAGCGGGGTCTGTCTGGCCCCAAAGCCATTGCGGTCTCCAAATTGACTGGAAAAGCCACACACCAGGCTAGTCTAAAAGCATCCTAAAGAAAGGCACTGGAGTTATCTTAAGGACAGAAACTCAAGCCTGGCTTAAAATAAATTTAAAAAAAAAATCCAGGAAGTCTTGTAGTTTATTATTTTCTTTCTCCTTAAATCTGGGCTGGAAACATCTGGCTTTAGCTTCCAGGCACCAAATCGTGTAGCTACTGGATCAGAGATGAGGGAGTTCTCCCCACCTGAAGCCACCTCCTGGCCTTTCCCCATGTTGCCCGAACCAACCGGGGGCCCTGTCCCACTCCCCCCACCTCAGGGCAGTTGTGCATAGCTGTGTCCTCCCTTTCTACAACCTTCCCGAAATGCAGGCACCAGAACAGAAACATTTTTCTGACCACGGGCTCAGCGATGCTGTGACCGGGCTGCAGCCTGATGGCTCCTTTACCCTTCCCCGGTGGCCCCGCTCGCTGGGAACACCAGCAGTGCCGTGACACAGCCCGGGGAGAGCTGATACTGATGCTGCCTTTTTCCCCACACATCTCCTCACCTACAGAGATTTTGGTGCCAGGTTGAGAAGTGAATGCCCTTGAAATACAAATTAAATTTTTACTGGCTTCTGCCATGTCAAGAACAACCCCATCACATCTCTCCAGCCACATTTCAGCTCCATCCCCACCCCGAGCAGTACAGACCTGCAGCTTCCAAACGAAGCCCAGGGCAGCTCCTGCGCAGCCCTTCCTCCTCCCGGAGGATCCTCGCTATCTCCCCAAGTGCTACACAACATTTTCATCTGTTCTGTAGCACAGATTTAAGACATGGAGAACCCCTCATTGAGAACAGCAAATATAATTATGTTCCTCCTCTGACACGCAAAACCTTTCACATGCCAACAAGCAAAAGTTAAATGCACACAAGCAAAAAGCTTATACTTGCAGGCTGATCATCTGACACACTGGCGGGATTTGCTTACCTGGATTTTCCCACTGATGCACAGATAAAGCTTTTAAATCTGCAATGCCCAGACCACAAGGCTGCTGTCTGCACGCTGCCTTTGTGCTATTAAAAAGCAGAATGCAACCTCACGGCCTATGCAAAGCCTGTGGGTCGTGATCTGCAGGCTCTTTTGCAGTTACGGTTTTCCAAAAACACTTTTCCCCATTAACCCCAAGGCAAGTGCAGGTTTTTATCCCTATAAAGCCACAGGGCTGCAGGAAATGCTGCCGTTCTGCCACCCAGCAGTTCACCCACTAACCCACCCTCATTCATTATCTCTCAGCCTGTGATTTGTATTCCACACCTCGACACCCAACACCAGGACATAGAATAAAACCAACTGACAGGGGAGTAAGAAGATATCCCTGCGGGGCCCCACGAAGAAGCACTGTTACAAAACCACGCCTCCTTCCCTACCATTTCTTTTTTAGACCTGCTAACTAAATCAATTTTCTGAGACATTTGGCATAGGCTGGCTCGCTCCTGCAGAGGACTTGTCTCACCAGAGCCACACGCAGCGGTACAGCCTCGAGCACGCAGCAATGGGAACAGTCCCCGGGGGCTGGGGGCTCCTTCCTTGCATCCCACCCCACCTCATCCCAGCAGCATCCTTCAGGACCATCAGCCGCCTCTTGCGACAGGGGCTTCGCCGCCTCACCTGGCGGTTTGTTACCCGTGCCCTTACTCCAAAAAAGCTTTCCTCAAAGTGCAGTAGGGGGGCTCCCTCTGTGGTGGGCTGACCTCGGCTGGCTGTCAGGTGCCCACCCAGCCGCTCTACCACTCACCCTCCATCAGCAGGACAAGGGGAGAAAAACACGCCAAAAAAGCTCATGGGTGAAGATAGGGATGAGGAAGATAACTCAGCAATTACTGGCACCTGCAAAACAGACTCAACTGGGGGAAATTATCACAATCAGTAGGCAATAATTAGAGTTGAAGAGAGAGAAATAAGAACAAAACCAAAAGCCCCTTCTCCCACCCTTCCCAGGCTCAACCTCACTCCCCACTCTTCTACCTCCTCCTGCTGAGCAGCACAGGGAGTGGGGGTTGTGGTCAGTCCTTAATGCTTCATCTCTGCTGCTCCCTCCTCATCACTTTCTTCCCTACTCCAGCATGGGGTCCTTCCCACAGGACATGAACTGCTCCAGCGTGGGTCCATCCCTCCCACAGGGTGCAGCCCCTGGCGAGCAGACGGCCCAGCCTGGGTCCCGGGGGGTCACCAGCCCTGCCAGCAAACCTGCCCAGCCTGAGCTCCTCTCCCCACAGGGCCACAGCTCCTGCCAGGAGCCAGCTCCAGCGTGGGCTTCCCACAGGGTCACAGCCTCCTCAGGCATCCCCCTGCTCCGGCGTGGGGTCCTCCGTGGGCTGTAGGTGGGGATCTGCTCCCCCAGGGGTCCCTGGGCTGCAGGGGCACAGCCTGCCCCACCATGGGCTGAGGGGAATCTCTGCCTCAGCACCTGGAGCTCCTCCTGCTGCACTGGCCTGGAAGCACCACTGATGCTGATGGGATCAGCTTCAGCCAGGGGCAGGTCCATCTTGGAGCTAGCTGGAACCATCTCTATCTACCTGGCATGGGAGCAGCTTCTGGAATCTTCTTGTAGAAGCCCCCCCTGCATCTCCCCCTCCTCTCCTCCCCCCCCAGGTACCAAAACCTTGCCACGTAAACACAATACACCCAAAATTTAAGCCAGTTCCTTCCCCTCTTGCATTTTACCCACCTGGAGAAGAAAGCATACACCTCATTTTGAAGTGATCTTTAAGAGAGACTTCTACAGCCTTTCCAGAGGCCAGCAGAAGGTAGTCCATCCTCATACGTCTCTGCTGAGGCCATGCAAGGATTTTTATGATCTCCTCTGGATTGCCTCCAGCTGGCACCATGCTCTGGGAAGAGGGAGCCCAGATTAAGTGAACCAGAGGCCAGCTGAGGGCTCTTTAGCAGAATAAAACCCTTACATCCTATTTCCTGCAGGGCTTATTTATCTCTGTGCCTCCTCAGTCAGAAGACACTATTTTTTCCGTAACAGTGGGACATGCCCACCACGCATTTAGTCTGGGACACCCAGCAACCCCAAATCCTCTGGCAGCTGTTTCTCATCCTGTATTAGCAAGCTCAGCCTTGCCAAGTGCATTAGCTTATACTGACCCGTATTGTCCCAGGTCAGGATTCCGATCTGGCAGCATAGCATGGACTGGGACCAGACACAGGCCCTGATAAACAGCCAACCCATGCCCTACTCATCCAGCAATCCCGCATTTGCAGCTACAAGCTTTTGCACCCATTTTACAGAAATGCATTAAACACAGCCTCCGCCTGGTTTCCTTAAACAGGAGCGCCGTGTGAGCCAGGAATTGAGATGCCATCATGAATTTCTGTGCTTCGCCTGAGCTGCAGTAAATTGCCATTTTACATGTCCCTAGCCCTTAAAAATACCAGGGAAGAGGCAGGAGACCCTAGCCTGGTGAGTAGGCAGCTCCCCCAGGCAGGTTTTGGCAGAGCTGGCTGGCGGTGCATTGGCATTAGCTGCCCGCCCATTGCGGAGCTCTGCCAGCAGCTTTGCATTGCAGGGGGTGATCAGAAAGAGCCTTTGGGGGCGCCCGAAAGGGGCAGCAGTACTTTCTGGAAAATTGTCCTGGGTTGTGTCTGAACCTCCCTCGTGGCTGCTGCTGCATACCAGGTATCAGCCGGCTTTGCCTGGATCTCTCTGTTTGCCTGAATGAGCTAAAAGGGGGATGCTCCAAGAGAGGGGCTGCTCCGACACGTCTGTCTGGGGGTCCAGTCTGCCCAGGAACGCCGGGAACAAGCTAATGGGAAGGGGGGTTGTTTGGGTGCTGGACACGCCATTCACCAGGATGAACTGGTTTTGGAGGTTAATTATTTTTGCTGGGCTTTTTTTAATTAATTGTTTATTTTTATTTCCCTTCAGGGTTCATACTAAGTGAAAATCTGGAAGTTTGGAACTGCAGACCTAGGCTGTAGGTGCTTTGGGTTTGCTCCATGGTGGCTTAGTTTGCCTTGGAAGGGGCCAGCAAAGGGTTAAGCGCGCCCGGGAAGGACCAGCTCCACCGATTGCCTGTTCCTTGCTGCACTGTAACTAAAGCTGCCACAACAAACTCGCCCGGAAATGAAAATATTTTCAAAGCATCAGGTTTGCTTTGCTTTCATCCTTGGGTTTTTTAAGGGGAGCGTGCAGCGGGTGAAGGAGAACAGCAGCAGCAGGGCTGTTTACTGGGGAGGGAGCTCCAAAGGTTCTTTTTCACTTTCTGAATGTAAATATTTGCTTCCTGCTGTTTGCCCGCACCTATGTTTTAGTTATAAGACCATAGAGCATTGCCACGAATAAATTAAGAAGAAGCTGGATGGCTCAGAAACGCAGCCGGGAGCCTGGGGGGTCCCGGGTCAGGCTGAGCACATGATGCAGAAAGCACCAGGGAACGCTGCCTGCTTTCCTTCGCCTTCTCTCCCTTGCCAGAGCGGAATATTGTGTAGAATAAAACACTTGGGAGGGACAGTGGCCAGGCAGGAGGGGTCCCTGGGGGGAGCGGGGGGGCCCCTGGGCTTGCTGCCCTGCACGGGTCGTCCTCCTGGGAGCAACCCCACCGGCAGGGGCCTGCCTGGCTCACTTCACAGCGGCGACCCGCATTTATTTTTGACGGCTGAGGGGTTTTGGGGACCAAGGTCTCGCTGAGCAGACCCGCAGGTCTTCCCCACCTGGGCTCTCCCACTGGCGGCAGAAGCCTGGAGTCTGTTGCAAAATCCAATTTTGCCTCCCCTGGTATCTTGCGCAGGAGAAGCCCCCTCTGCCAGAAGGATTTTTATTGCTTTCCAGGTGCAGAAGGCTTAATTTCGTGTTGAAAGGTAATAGGGAAAAACTGAATTATTTTTAAACTGAAAATATCTGCAAGATGTGCCTTAGGAACGTAAGTAGAGCTCATCTATTTGTAGGAGGGAAAAGGGGAAAAAAAAAAGAAGAGAGATGAAGAGAAAGTGCCATGGCAGCATCTCAGAAAGTAAAGTTAAACACTGCTGCTCTTTGTGGGAAAACCAAAAAGAGATCTGTTTAGAGCAGCGGGCATGCAGCAAAGCCTTGCCCGGCCCCCTCAAGCCCAGATCCTGCTTTGTAACAACCTGCTGGTCACCGGGCTGTGCCAGAGCAGGTGACACGGCCCCGCACAGCCCCAGGCTTCCTACCCGTGCCCCAGCCACGGGCCGGCCACGGGGACACGTTTTGCCCAAAGCCACCGCTGGGAGCGTGGGGCAATGTGCCACGCATGGCTTTCCTCTTCCCAGGGGTCCTGCACAGCCTAAAACAGTCATTGCATGCCCTCGTATAATAGAATTTGTCAGTGTCCGGTTGTAAGAGTCAAAGGAGTTTAAAAATCAAGCAGGAAAGATCACTTTGATCCCGGGGACCTTTTGTGCTGCTGCTCGGTGCCGGCAGCTGAATCACAATAAGCATCCAGGCAAATGCCACCAGAGGAGCCTCGGGAAGCTCTAATAAGGTGATGAAATTGTGCGTGTAACGCGGGACGTTAACAGGAATAGCAGGCACAAGGCCTGGAGTTCAGACTGCTTGTCATCGCCATTAAGTGGGAGGTGTTTGAAGGGGCCGAGAAACGGATGGGAGCTTGTAAAGGTAATCTGTAAACTCAGTCAGCAGCCTCTGTCAGCAGCCGGGAGGTCTCCAGACACCTCTGCTAGAAGTAATGAAAACGGAGTTATTTTTGTCGTGTATTCCAACGCTTCAGGTAAGGACGCCATGCGCTGCCAGCCCCGCTAGGGCTCCCGGAGAGGTGGAAAAGCTCCGGAGCCGCTGCCAGGCGAACCCCGGCTGCTGCCTGCAGAGCCCGAGCTGCCCTCGGCGGCAGAGCCACGATGGAAGCCTGCTTTATACCCCCTGCGGGTTCTCTTCTACCCTATTACGTATCCTGCCCATGATAGACACAGACTGATTTGATCAATTTGTTAGAATTTTCAACATTTACATTTAAATTTGCGTAAAAAACCTCCCAACAATCAACCTCTCCCCCCCCCCAATAACATAAAGGTAAATAAAAATACGCTTATTACCTGCTAGTATGTACCTGAGTTTTCATTTCGCCTTGTACATGGAAAACACTTTTTCCATCAAATCACGCACGCCTTCATCCAAGACCGCGCCCGCCGGATGGATAAGCGCCTTTCCGCACCCACGGCGGTGCCTGCCAGACCTGCTGCACGCCCGTGAAACGAGCTGGCAAACCCGCTCACAAGTGTTCAGAAAGCCAGGAAAAATGAGGTTGAGACAATGAGTAATGAAATGGCAGTGAGAGAGAAAGAAGCTTTTGCTAAATATGACAAACTCCTTTGGAGAAGCCAGTTCACTTCATTACAGTAAAACATGATTGACATAAAGCAAATTTTCCCCTGATTTGCAATTTTTCTTTTTCTTACTGATACAACATCCTAAAAAATGTGATGACTTCGATCTACAGCTCTCGGCAAACTTCCTATTCTTTCCTCCACACGATTAAATCTTTTTATTTCTGCACTCAGAATGAGAATGGGGTGGGGGGGAGGACGGAGCAGCCGAGGCTGCAGTGCGTGCTCTGAAGCGCCGCGTTTCAGGAGCCGGGCGCCGATCGAGGGGCTCACCAGGAGCTCCCCGGCAGCGCGGCAGGGCACAGAGCGCTGGATGCTCCCGGCAGCTGGGGACCCTTTCGCTCTCTGCCACCATCGCTGCCCTGTGCCAAGGCGGGGATCCCCGCTGCTGCCCCGGGTCATCCCCCTGCCCTGCTCTGCCGCGCCCGAGGAGCCCTGGGAGCAGCAGCATCCCTCCCCGCGCAGCCCCGCTCCTTGCACCACGCTCCCAGCACAGCATCCCCATGAGGGACACCTCGGACATTTGGGAAAATCCCTTCCCCGCAAGGGCTGTCAGGCGCTGGAAGGGGCTGCCCAGGGAAGGGGTCGAGTCCCCAGCCCTGGGGGGATTTAACAGCCGGGCAGAGGCGGTGCTGAGGGCCAGGGTTTGGGGGTGGGATGGCAGGGGTAGGGGAGTGGTGGGGCTGGGTGATCCTAAAGGGCTTTTCCAACCTAGACGATTCTAAATTCTAAGTAAGTAATTACACAGAACATGCTACACAGAGAGAACAGCAGATGAAAACGCTGGCTCTTCTACCCAGAGTTCAGCCACTACACAGAAGAGTATGACAATATATAACAAGAGCAACTCATTGCAAACCATTGCTGCCAAGGAGTTGTTTCCAATCGTTGAATTCTCTGCTTTCATCACCCGTTTTCCGTAACTTTAATACTCCTGGTTTTGCAAGCAGTGTGTTTCGGGATACATCAATGACTGTGTTTTCCCCTGTTCTCATACAACGGTCTCTTGATTTTCTTCAGTCTCTTCACTGGGATCGTTCCCCCTGCTTTGGGTTATTCCCTTCCTAATTTGTTTGCAGAACAATTTGCTCAGCATTTCATCTCGTGAGCAAGCATGCGCTCACACCAGCTCTTTGGACTTCGTTGTCACCTGCGGGCTTTTGTCCTTGGCTTTCTCCACTTGCAAGAGCTTTTGCAGCCTCTGGGGCTTATCGAAGGCACCGCCTCGTTTCTGCCAGGATTCTGCTTGCCTCCCGGTGCAAATGCCAAGGCCTGGCAGCGTATACCTTTCAAAATAATCCTGTTCTTCTGCAATGCTTTATTCCTTCTTCCACATTTAGAATGGAATAGTTCCCGATGGAAGGGACCGACAACGATCATCTAGTTCAACTGCTTGGCCTGCTTCAGGGCTGCCCAAAAGTTCAAGCATGTCATTAAGGGCATCGTACAAATGCCTCTTAAACTTGGGCATCAACCACCTCCCTAGGAAGCCTGTTCCAGCTCCTCCAAAGCAGGAGCCAGTGACCCATTTGCTCTCCACGCATCTGCAAAATAAATTTTTTATAGAGCAAATAACTATGCTGTGAAAAATCAGCTGCACTTTCAGGCTGGGGATGGGAGAAGGAGATGCCTTGTCTTGCCTCACTTTGCATGGACCGGCCTCCTGGGTGGTTTGTTTTCTCTGCCTTTTAGTATGTCCATCACGAGATGCTTTAAAAATGCCTTCCTGGCTTGAAGTCATGGCCTGAGAAAAGATATCACTGCGTCTATTTTAAAATCTCCTGCCTGCTGCAGAGGTCTGGCAGGTACAGCGCTGCCTTCCCAGTGTGCTGGTCAGTAACTGTAATAATTTGGTGATATATTAAAATGCCTTGTAAACCAATTTTCAGCAGGTGAATGATTGCTCTGCTTGAAAGACTTCAATTTTTGTTTCTTATTTTTGAAAGCAGATACTTATTATAATACAGGTTATTAAACATCAAAGGTTTGCCTTGTCTTGAGACAATTTAGCTTCTTTTAGAGGCTCATAAATGCTTTATTGTGCATGGTCCTGAATAAATATTTGATTCTATATGAGATCAGTATTCATCCACTGGAAGTTACAGAGCTGCTGGGAGCACGGGCTTGCTTGCCAGCCTCAGAGCCCGCGCGAGTTTTGATGGAGCTGTCATCTACCTCTCCTCACCTCTTGTCATATAAGGGCCATCTTCCAAAGCGGCCTGCTCGTCTGAATTGTGTGTCAAGTGCTACAGAATCAAAGCCATCGCCTGCCGCTCGCTGCTGCCTGCGTGCCAGCTGAGAAATGGAAATGCCTGGCAGACGGGCAGGGGCAGCGCCGGCCCCAGGAGGCCTCGCTGGATCCCTCCCCACTCCTGGGGGATGCTCGGGTGTCTGGGGTCAAGGCAGTGACCTGGCTGCAAACTCTGGAGGTGTTTAGATGTGGCCACGCTTCCGCGTTAACCGTGAAGCCGCCAAACAGATTTTCCCCATCCATCCCACCAACTGAACAGTGGGATCTCATCGCTGGGCGGAGGGCACCGATCCCCGCCTGCTCTGGATCCTCTCAGGGTCAGTCTCTGTTTCCAGGGCCCCCAAGGCTGCACACCTGGAAGGCTGGCACACCTGGGGGGATGCACATCTGGAAGGCTTCACACCTGAAAGGCTGCACATCTGGAAGGCTGCACACCTAGGGAAGGCTGCAACCTGGAAGGCTGCACACCTGGAAGGCTGGCACATCTGGAAGGCTGGCACATCTGGAAGGCTGGCACATCTGGAAGGCTGCACATCTGGAAGGCTGCACACCTGGAAGGCTGCACCACCTGGAAGGCTGGCACATCTGGAAGGCTGGCACATCTGGAAGGCTGCACACCTGGAAGGCTGCACACCTGGAAGGCTGGCACCCAAACCCATCCAAAGCTTCCCGGGGCTGGTGACACCCCCACAGCGTGTGACACTCGCTGGTGCCGTGGAGGCGGCTTTCCCCATCTTGCCTGAACCCCTGCAGACTGAGGACTCTTTCTCTGCTTTGACTGCGCGCGCCCTCCGTGCTTCTCCGTGCGCCGACCTTCCCACGCCCTGACGCGTGGCCTCCCCTCCTGGGGGGCTGCTGCCCGCGGTCCCCGCCTGTAGGTCTGCTGCCTGGCTGTCGTGCGGCCCCACTGCTCTCACCGATGTGGGTCTCATGAAAACAGATTGCTTTGCTTCCTTCTTGATGAGACAAGGTCAAACTGAAAAGCAGAGGAAGGAACTTGGCTAAGTGCTGGTTGGGGCCATCATATTTTATTCTTCTCCAAAGATGTGTAACCTTAAAAAGAGTAATGTCTCTCCTGCATGCCGAGGATCTTCTTCCATTTTTGCTGCCGCCTCCAGCATTAGCCAAATGTTTGGGGAGCAATTTTGTTCCAAATGCACCCTCATTATTATTCAGACAATTTATGCCCTCCCGTTCACGAGGACTGTAATAACAAGAGCGGGTGATAAGAAACCATTCTTCCGATAATGATTTAAATGGGAGTGTGTGGGATACCAGCCCTGGCTGCATCATAATCCACCAATTGTTCTCATCTACGCAATGCTTGCAGTCACCCGGCACCAGCTGCTCAAACTATTTTAAAAAACATGAAGGAAATGCACTCATTTTGTCCTCAAGGTGGTTTTCTTGGGAATGGCCAACACTCGGTAACTTCTCTTATTTGAGAAAAAGTTCAACACACCCATGCCCAGCATCCCTCACCAATAATAGGAAGGTTCTTACGCATAAATTTGGTAGTTTTGATTTATCTTAGTGGAAGAAATGACATGTGAGAAGGGAATATAGTTGAAGAGAGAAAGGCTTCAGTTAACTGTGGACCAGCTGGAGTTGAGAAAGCTGAAGGTTCTGCTCAGCATCGCGCTGACATTGCCTGCAAGAGCCCACCGCCAGCGGTGGGACTCCGGACAGGAGCTGCTGCCCCAAAGCGGGAGGCTGAGTGTGGGACCGCTCCTGCCCCAGGCGTGGACGGGGATAAGGGGGTCCTTGTCCTGGCCAGGACCTGCAGGGATGAGAGGGAAAAAGCCCCTCATCTTTCTCACTCTCCAGGAGGGTTCCCCTCCTGCCCCAGGATAATTTCTGATAATGCAGAAATCTGCAAATGCTAGTAGTGCTAAGCAGCCCCTGGCAAACAGCACGGTCAGCCTCTGCCTTGCAGTTCTCCAAGGTGGGGTAAAACTCCTGCAGAGTCCACTAAAGTGCAAAGAATTCTAAAGAGAAGGCAGTCTGAAAGGTTTGAGCGTGGACTGCCTCTGAAGGGACACTTTCCATCAGAGGTGTGTGAGGGCAGGCAGGCAAAACATTCGTTTCTCTTTCAAATGCAAACTTCTGATCCTGTTTGCGCTGCCCCTGGGGAGAACCCATTTTTATTCAGCTGCTGTAAGGAGCAGCCGCCTCTGGCTCACCCTGCTCCTGATGGGTGACAGCACTCGATGCAATCTAAAACTTGTTTTGTGTACCTGGTACCACAGCAGCTTCATATCAACAGCCAGGAAAATAGGAGTAGTGCCGTGGGACCGTGCCATGGCGGCCTCTCCCAACGCGGCTCTGTGCTTCCCTTGGGCTGAGGGCTTTGAGTCCCGAGGGGCTGATTTTTTTCTCTTTGCCATTTGACCCGAAGCTCTCGGGAAAGCCCCGGGTGTCGGGGTTGCCTCTCCCACTCTGAGCACTGACGGGACAGCGAGGGCGGCGGTGGGGGCTTGCTAAAGGGATTGCGGGGGAAGATCTGCTCCTTTCCAGCTTTAAGAACTAATTTCACCCCGGTGTTTTGCAACTATCTTCTGATGCTTAACTCGCACCCAGTTGCTGAACTGAACCTATTAAATTATTTTTCATGGCTTTGCTGCTCATTGCTGCTGTCCCGCCCCTTTCTCCAGACACCAAAGCACCCTCTGCTCCTGCCATGCAGCAGGGCTTGGCTGGAATAACGCCAGAAAGGTTCCCAAGCCTTCCCTGAATTCCGTGACCGAATACTGACAAGTCTGAACCTTGCATAGCGTGGAGCGAATGCCATGCGTTTCTCGCTCCTTGCCTGCGAAGGCATGTGGGTCCTCTGTGGTTGCTGGGCTGGCCGCCGTGATGCACTGGATGCCGGCGCTGGTGGGGGCAAGGCAGAGCAGGGCCGGTGGACTTGGGGCTAACGAGCTCAGCCCAAACAGGCACAAGCTCTCAGGGCTGTGCTGGGTTCAGTTTCATGGCAATTTAATTTAAACTGTCCTGGCGTTCCCCTGCCCCCCAATACTACCCCATCTCTCTTCCTGCTCACTCTGTGATAAAACTGAGCTCAGCCTGAAGACCTAGAGATGAGCCCAGACGCTGATCACTTTTTGGGTAGGGTTGTCCCAGTGCCCCTGCTCCCCCAGCCTCTCCTGGCGCGAGCTCCCCGTGGAGGGGCGGCGGGGCGGTGGGGGGCCGGGGCGGGCAGGCTGCTGCAATCCCACCTTGGATCCGCCTCGGCTGCTGCACGGCGCTTGCTTCAAGCGTGAACCCCCGCGTCTGCGGGCTCCTGTATCCTCACTTTCTGCAGTCTCCGCAATGGGGAGGCAGCAGGCAACCAGGAAAATAGGTCACTCGGTTGCTTCAGGTACTTGCGTTTGAAAACACAGCCGGTAAAATAGATTAAAGGAGAAAAAGAGGTAGGAAGGGGGGAAATTAGACCCCTTATTTTAGAGTATAGTGAGGCTTTAGAAGCACCTTATCAGCTGATCATTTTCTCTGTTATTTTATATCTAGATAAATTTTATCACAATGATACTCGCAGCACAGATACACTCTTGTCCATGTGAGCTTGCGTGCACAGAACCAGCCAGAGAAATAAAAAAGGAAGGAATCTAAAAGACCCTGACCACTTTGCCATGGCCAGGGATATTTCCTCAAAATGGGAGATTCACCAGAGACTCATGGAGCTTGTGGCTGCTTCCACGGCTTTTGCCCAGGAGGAGCTCAGACACTGGGGTGAGCGCCGGCCGGACAGAGCCCTAAGTCCAGGCAGTAGTTTGTTAATCATCTGAGTACTTCAGGCAAGATGGGCATCAATAAATGTCAAAGGTTCCCCACAGGCCCCAGGTGCTGCAGGAAAATCAATTTGCTGGATAATCAGCAGAGGTGATGAAGCCCGGCCTCCCGCAGGTTTGGCCCCTGCCGGCTGCAAGGATCTCGGGGTCCCACAGCCCCCTCAGCCCGATCCCCACCTCAGGGCCCCTCCTGGTGGGGACGCCAAGCCTTCCCCGGACCCCCACGACTCTGCAGCCTCCAAGGGCTCCGCTTGCCGCTGCAACTTTTAGCACTTGCATCTAAGAAAAAGTAATTTTTATTGCAGTATGGCAATTCTGCATATAGATATATTCCTTTCAATAGAAATCATATTTAAAAGGTGACACCCTTCAGTGATTAGCTGTGGAATATCCATTACCGGAGCAGAAAGCGTAAAATGCAATGATAAGTTCCTTGAATGAGAGAATCTTGATAAATCTCAATCCTTGCAATTTGGCGTAATACTCCCATTGTGATTCCACTCCTGCCCCCGCACGGTTTTGCTGCTCTTATTGGATTCTCGTGCTGTGCATCGATCATTTAGGCATCTCTCTGAGGTGGATCTGCTCGCACAGGGCCAGCCCCAGGCGCTGCAGTCCCCCCCGCCGTCCTGGAGCTCTTCAGGCCAGGGTTGGTACCCAAGGTCTGGAAAAGCTGCTGGCTCCCGTAAATGCACCAAGGAATTGCCGGGTCAGGGTAAGCACCCCCGCACCCCAACTTTTCAGAACGTTATCCCTCAAGGGTGGGTGTCACGAGGATGGAGCCAGACTCTTCCCAGTGGTGCCCAGCGCCAGGACAAGGGGCCATGGGCACAACCTGAAGCAGAAGAGGTTCCAGTGGAACGGGAGGAAGAACTTGTTGACTGTGAGGGTGATGGAGCCCTGGCCCAGGCTGCCCAGGGGGGCTGTGGAGTCTCCTCCTCTGGAGATCTTCAACCCCCGCCTGGCCGCTGTCTGTGCCCCCTGCTCTGGGTGAGCCTGCCTGGGCAGGGGGGTGGCACTGGGGGAGCTCCCGAGGGCCCTGTCAGCCCCTGTCAGACTGGGATTCTGGGATTCTGTGATCCCAAACTATTGTTTCAATATGACACAAGCATTTCCTGACCATGTGAGTAATAGGAAGAAAAAAAAATTGTCAAAATATTGGTGGGCTGCCTCCAAGCCCACTCTGAACCTTGGACTGCCACACTCACTCTTTGAGAGATGAAATAGAGCCCTACAAGGAACAGAATATTTCATGTTCTATCTGATCTACCACTGCCACATTTCTGTCTTAAGTGTGGAAAATCCACTTTCACCTGAACCTGCACTCATCATTACCAGACCTCAGCCATATTGCAGTTATTTATATTCTTTGGTACCAATGACCACCCGACCCTTTCTCTAAACCCGTACCCCAAATTCCTTCCTGGAGCTGGGCAATAATGTGCCAGTGGTGGGATTTGATAAAGCACTTTGCAAAGCCAGGTTTGCCCTGGGAAGATGCACAGTGATCGTGGGGAAATTTCCCAGAGATCTGGCTGGGAAAAGTTTTGCCGCGAGGTGTGTAACCATCACCATGATGCGTGATGTGCTGCCAGCACAGCGCGGTAGCCAGGCAGTGGTGTCCCTGTTACGCATCGAACCAGCCCACAGTGGTGTGGACACCCTGCAATCCCAGCAGCAGGAATGGGGTGTATTGCCTAAGGCATCCCTCCAAATCAAGACAGCGCTGCCTTCTCTGGACGTGGGAAGTTTCCCCTAGCTCCGTCGGAAGGAATGTGCCTGGGAAACAGACCCGACCTGCAGAGCAGAACCGCTGTGTTCAGCAGCAGCTCCTTAAGCTACCAGTGTGCAAAGGAAACTGCCTTTGGGAGGGACACAGAACTGACCCCCTGCAGAGACACTGCCTGAGTGTAAGACGCCTGTGGTGATCCTATGCCTATCCCATCCTATCCTATCCCATCCTATGCCTATCCTATCCTATCCCATCCTATGCCTGTCCTATCCTATCCCACCTATACCTATCCTATCCCACCTGTCCTATATCCTATCCATCCTATCCTTCCCATCCTATCCTTCCTATCCTATCCTATCCTATCCTATCCATCCCATCCTATCCTATCCCATCCTATGCCTATCCTATCCTATCCTATCCTATCCCATCCTATCCTATCCCATCCTTTCCCATCCCATCCTACCCTATCCTATCCCATCCTATCCTATCCCATCCTATCCTATCCTATCCTATCCCATCCCATCCTACCCCATCCTATCCTATCCTATCCTATCCTATCCCATCCTACCCCATCCCATCCCATCCTACCCTATCCTATCCCATCCTATCCTATCCTATCCCATCCTATCCTTCCTATCCTATCCTTCCTATCCTACCCTATCCTATCCCATCCTATCCTATCCTATCCCATCCCATCCTATCCTATCCTATCCTACCCTATCCTATCCTATCCCATCCTACCCCATCCCATCCCATCCTACCCTATCCTATCCCATCCTATCCTATCCCATCCTATCCTATCCTATCCTATCCCATCCTACCCCATCCCATCCCATCCTACCCTATCCTATCCTATCCTATCCTATCCTACCCTAATCCTATCCCATCCCATCCCATCCTATCCTATCCTATCCCAACCTATCCTATCCTATCCTATCCTATCCTACCCATCCTACCCTATCCAATAAGGAAGGATCTAAGGAAGAAATTCTTTCCGGTGAGGGTGGTGAAACCCTGGCAGGGGTTGCCCAGAGAGGGGGTGGAGGCCCCATCCCTGGGACCATTCCAGGCCAGGTTGGAGGGGGCTGTGAGCAACCTGATGTGGTTCAAGGTGTCCCTGCTCCTGCAGGGGGGTTGGGCTGGGTGACCTCTGGGGGTCCCTTCCCACCCAAACCATTCTATGATTCTGTGATTCTATGATTCCGTGGTTCTGTGGTTGATTTATGATTCTATCCCACCCTGTGCTATCCTGTCCTGTCCTGTCCTGCCTGCCCTGCCCTGCCCCATCCTATTGTCACCAATTTGCAAGTCAAGTATTTACCACAAGCAGAACCAAAGCCTCCATTTTCCACCTGAAAATCCTCACAAGCTTCACACCCGTGCTTTGACTGGCCGCGTGCCGAGGGGACTGGTGTTCCTGCTGCACCCCCAGCCCTGGCGGGAGAGCACCCTGGATGGCCCCCGCTGTGCCACCAGCTGCTTTGCTCCCTGCAACTGCTTGCAGAACTGACTGCTGCTGGAAATAAGAGTGTGAAAAGTCTAAAAAAGTGACAAAATGAATGGAGCTCCTTAAACCCAGGCATTTAACAACCTCATTTCAGTCTCAGCTGAGGGTTCACTTGAGGGTGGAGCGGGTCCCGCTGGGGCTGATGGAGAGCTTCGAGAGCAGAGCAGCCTGCCAGCCGCTGCGGGGGTAAGACCTCAGCGGGCCGGTTTGGGAGGGCTGCGCACCCCCTGCCCGTGCATGCTGGCGAGGGGTGGCAAGGGAAGGAGCTGCTGCTCTTCCTCCAGCACCCTGCGAACCTAACCCACTGGGACTGGCGGCAAGCGGGACCCAGGGCAGGGAGCCTGGGTAAAACGGAACAGCAGGGAGACGCTCCGCTGAATTCAAACCAGCTCTTTACTGAGTGCCCGATTTCCTCTGAAGTCACAAAAGCCACAGTGTAAAGCTGGGCACAATCAGCTCTTTCTATCGCATTATTTATTATTCATCACCTCTCCAGGGGCCTGAAGATGGTAAATGTGTCAGGCGAGCACTCCGTAGGACACAAGAAGCATTTTGTCATTGAAGATGTTCTTGTTCTCCTTCCCTGGAAGATGATCACATTTAGAGGAAAAAATGCAGTATCAGGACCTGTAGCCAGGATTATCCCAAGTAACACAGAACACATCTCTACAATCATGTTCTCTGCAGAAATGAGTTCCATTGCTGAGTTACTACCCTGGAATGGACCTAGCTGGCAAGACCTCATGCCTTTAAGCTGACACTAAAAGGCCGTAGCTACCCTTTATTGCAGTATTCCCGTTCCCCATTCCATGCAATCCCTTTGAGCCCTACACCGCAGGGCAGTGCACGATGTGCTGGGTGTATCTGAGCAGGGCTGGGCAGTGCTGGGCTCCTTCCAAACCTGCCAGGGTCTCCAAGCAGAGCAGAGCCCCCATGCTCATGTGCGCCCTGCTGGCTGGGAGACCACCTTCTGTCCCCGCACTCCCAGTTTGTACTCAGGGCCTGGCTGGGGCAGTTTCCAGTCCTTGCCTCACCACCTTCTGCAGTGACAAGCCTGGGGGGGTGCATTTTGTCTGGGGTAGGTCCTTGCTTACTTCGCTGACTCTTGCCAGAGCAACAGAAACCACAAAACCCAATGCTTCTCCACAGAAAAAGTTGTCGGGGGGGGGTTTTGCAAAACCCCCCGTGATACCCTGGTGTTTTAAAAACCACCCTGCTGCTAAACCCGCAATTTTTGGAAGTGTTCGGACAAAAGGGGTTAATATTGGGGCTTGGTAGCAGCCAGCGTGCCTTCTGGAGAGAGAGGTCTTGTCTTACCAAACCTACTGAAGTTCTTTGAGAGAACCAACAACTAAATGCTTGATCTTGGATTTTCAAAATTCAGTTAAAAAAATCTTTTCCGGGAAAGGAAAAAGGGGGGTGCCCCGGAAAAATCCCGGGAAAGTGGAAAGCCCCACGGGGAGGGGGGGAAACGGACCAGCAGGGGGGGGCCCACGGGGGAAAACCCCCCCCATTGATTTTTTTTAAAAAAAGAAAAATTGGGGGTTGAAAAAAAACTGGGGGGAAAAAAAGAAACTATAAAAAACCCCCAATTTAAAATTTAAGGAGCTCCCCAAAAAAAAAAAAATCATTGGCCCCCAACCCTGTAGCCCAAAAAAAAAAAACCAAAAAACTGCCCTTTTCCCCCCGGGAAAAAGGGTTCGAAGCAAAAAACCCGCACTAAAAAAAAAATTGGGGTTTTACGCAACCCGGGGGGTTCCGGTGGGAACGGGGGCCCCCCCCCCCCAAACCCCGCACCCCCAAACAAAGCCCTTTTCCCCTTTGTGGGGGGGCCCTTCCCCGGGCCCCCCCACGGGGGGGAACCAAAACCCAAAACCCGGGGTTTTCCCCCCCCCTTTAAAAGGGTTAAAAAATTTTTCCCCCTTCCCTTTTCCCCGGCCCCTTTTTTTTGGTTTTTTTCCCCTTTAAAAGGCCTTTTTACCAAGGAAATTTTTCCCTTTCTTTGGTTTGGGGGGGTTTCCCCCACATTCCCCCCCAAAAACCCAACCCCAAAAAATAAAATTTTGGTAAAACCCAAAAAAATTCCCTTTCCCGGGCCAAAAGCTGGGGGTTTCCCTTTTAAAAGGGGTTTTGGGGGGAAGTTTTTCCCGTTGGGGGTTTGGGGGGGACGGTTTTTTTCCCCATTTTTCCCACCCCCCCCCCCCCCCCCCCCCCCACCCAAACCCCCCCCTTTTTAATCCCCCCCCCCTTTTTCCCTTTCCCCCTTTTTTCTTTTTTTCCCTTCCCCCCCCTTTTTTTTATTTTTTTTTTTAAATTTTTTTTTTTCTTTCCAAAAATTTTAAAAGCCCCCCCCCTTTTTTTCTTTTTCCCCCCCCTTTTCCCCCTTTTCCCCCTTCCCCCCCCCCCCCTTTTTCCCCCCCTTTTAAAACCCCCCTCCCCCCTTTTTTCCTTTTTTTTCCCCCCCTTTTCCTTTTTCCCCTTCCCCCCCCCCGTTTTCCCTTTTTTTTTCCCCTTTTTCCCCCCCCCCGGGGGGCCCCCCTTTTTTCCCCCCCCCATCCCCCCCCTTTCTGGGGTTTTTTTTTCCCCCCCCCCTTTCCCTTTTAAAAAAATTACAACCCCCCTTTTTTTTTTTTTTTCCCCTTTTTTTTTCCCCCCCCCCCTTTCCCCTTTTTTTCCCCCCCCTTTTCCCTGGGCCCGGGTTTTTTTTGCCCGGGGGGAAAAAATTTTCCCCCCCTTTTTCCCCCCTTTGGGGGCCCCTTTTTTTTCCCCCCCCCCCGGGGTTTTTTTTTTTTTCCCCCCCCCCCTTTTTTTCCTTTTTTTCCCCCCCCCCTTTTCCCCCCCCCCTTCCCCTTTCCCCCTCCCACCCCCCCTTTTTGGGGCCCCCCCCCTTTTTCCCCCGGGGGAATTCCCTTTTTTCCCCCCCTTTTTCCCTTTTGTTTTTTACCCCCCCCCCCCCCCGCCCTTTTTTTTAAATTTCTTTCCCCCCTTTTTTCCCCCCCCCTTCCCCATTTTTCCCCCCAAAACCCCCCCCCCCGGGGGCCCCTCCCCCCCCCTTTTTTTTTCCCCCTTTTCCCTTTCCCCTTTTCCCTTTTTCCCCCTTTTCCCCCCGGGGGGTTGGGCCCTTTTTTTTTTTTTTTTTCCCCTTTTTTCCCCCCCTTTTTTTCCCCCCCCCCCCCCCAAAACCCCTTTTTCCCCTTTTTTCCCCCCCCCCAATTTTTTGGGGTTTCCCCCCCTCCCCCCTTTTTATTTTTTTCTTTTTTTTTTTTTCCCCTTTTTTTTTCCCTTCCCCCCCCCCCCCCCCCCCTTTTTTGGGCCCTTTTTTTTTTCCCCCTTTTTTGGGGGGGCCCCCCTGGGGAAACCCCGGGGGCCCCCTTTCCCTTTGGTTTTTTCCCCCCTTTGGGCCTTTCCCCCCTTTAAATTTGGGCCTTTGGGGGGGGTTTTCCCCAAATTTAAACCCAAAGGAAGGGGAAAAGGGGTTTCGAAAAAAATTTTTCCCTTCCCCCCCCCCTGGGGGGCCCCTTTTTTTTTTAGGGGCCCCCCCCTTTGGGAGATAAAGGGGTGCAGCAGGCAGCTCGCTGCAGCCTGGGTGCTGCCTGTTTTTCAGCACAACGTGTCTGTCCCCAACCCCCACCCATCACAGGGGGTAACAGAGGGCTCAGCAGCCAGCCCCTTCTTGGGAGCTTGCCGGGACAGTTTCACAGAGGCAGGAAGCTCAGGTGATTGAGATAAGGCTCAGGAGACACCTATATTCATGGTGCTTGTGCCATTTTCATCCCTCCAAGGTGCCGCTGTTGCACACTTGGAGAGGCTGCCAGCGAGCTGCATCAAGCCACGGTGGAAATCCATTTGTGCATGAAGGCAGCGTAACCACCTGGTGCACAGACGGGCAGTGGGACGTCCGTGCCATGGCCCCAGCAGGTTTACACCTCCCTCTTCCAGCTGCTCCAGCAGTGATTGCGGAGGTTTGTGACAGAGATACTGATGTGGGCTTGGATGGAGCCTGAAATGTGTGTGAGCCCTGGGAGGAACAGCAGGAGAAGAGCTGTTGCCTTCCAAGGGGTATAAAGGCCTATCCAAGTTCAGGTTTCTTATTCCCAGTCCAGAGGAACCCCAAAGATTAGTGATGATGGGACGTTGCCCCTTGTGCCCTGTGTCACACTGGAGAACCTTGCACGATCCCTCAGGGACACATGTCTGGTGCCTGTGAGGGTGAGCGTCTGGGGGAATGCACACAGTCAAATTCCTTAAGGAATTCTGTCAATAAAGGTCACTTCTCCCCTCTGTAAGTTATGACATTGAGTTTTACGACACTTAATTCCCTACAAGGAATGGGACGATGATGGCAAAGAGGCTTCGACACTTTTCTCTCCTCCTCCCTCGTCCCTTTTGCTCAGAAGCCATTACCCCACTAAGCTGCTTAATGGTTTCTGCTAAAATAATAATTATACTCCAGAAAGGGGCATCAGCAGAGCGGTGTTGTCCCTGAATTGCAGAGCAAGGGAAGGTTTCCCCAGGCGCCGGGGAGGTGATCGGGCACTTGGCCGTTGTGCCGCTACGTGGGCTACCTCTATGGCAGGTGAACTGTAAAGAGCCCAGCCCTCGAGGGGAGGTGCAAAGCAAGGAGAAAAGGAATCTGCCAGTGCCATGCACTGCTCTGATGTGCGGCGCAGAGAGGAAGCCAGAGACTGAAGATAAAGAAGAAAAGTGAAGAAAATAAAACTAAGTGAAAACCCCACGCTGGTCTGCCGGTGCTTTGAAGCTCTCAGAAGTGCTTTGTAAAAGCAGTCTCGTTGGTCACGTTCCCTCCAAAGTCCAACGTCACCCATACCTCTAACTGCAAACAAACTGCAGAGCTTCAAGGGAGAAAAGGAACAGGACAGTAATGTCATTCACTTTACGCCATGGGTGGTAAAGTCCTGGTGACAAGGGACATTGGAGCAGTCCACAGTTTTCTGGTATTCCTGGAAAGGAACAGACCCTCCCTTCTTCCAAAAGGGTGTTTCCTTGCAACAGAAGAATGGTGGATGTGAAGACATATTAAACCATAGCATTGCCATGAGATAAATATAGATGTGGTGGGAGGACACCCTTTTTTTTCATTGCCGTTCAAAATTTGTGCTTGTGAGGAGCAGCAGCTTGAGGAGCAGAAGGCTCCTGCAGGAGCAGGTACACTGCACATGCGCCTGCTCCTGGCAGCGCTCGGATCTCCAACTCAGCCAAGTTCTTCTGGTCCTACAGATTTATTTTTGCACGTGCCATTTGGCATGGTGGGATCAACCCGTCAAAAAGATGGGGAAGAGATATCAACCTTGGGGATGGGACTAGATGACCTCTAAAGGTCCCGTCCAACCCAAAACATTCCATGATTCTATGACCTACATCCACAATAGCTGAAAATTATACATAAATATCCAATTATACATGAATATCCATGCAAATGAGAAACAATGCATTAATGATAATAGTCACAAAGCACCGTAAAGTTCTGGATTGCCCATTTTTTGCATGCTAAGTTAGGAGAGATACCTTTCCAGAAAACCCTCTTGAGCCAAACACGCATTTTCAACCTGCAAGCGCTGTGCGTATTTTGCAGCGGGCGCCATCAATTTACCTGTAGCCAAGGTCAGCATTTAGTTGGCTTCTGTTGTATCTGGTTTGCTCTGTCTTGTTCACAGACAGCTGCGTATTAACGCATTTTCCTGTGTCCCTGATGAAATAAGTGTTTTGGTGTCTCACCATCTCCTTGTCTGTTCCTGTGCCAGTCCTTGTTGATGGGCATTAATAATATCTCTGCTATAACTCAGTCTGCACCTAACCATGCTGCACTGAGACACCACTGCTTTCAGAAACCACTAGCAGCGAGCAGTATGCCATATACACTGGTATTCTCCATGAAGGCCAATTCATTTTCTTAGCAAACAGGAGATCTTTAAGGGAGCCAGGTATCATCAAAGGACCTCAACTTCAAGGAAATCAGTATTAATGATTTTGGGGGGGAATAGCAATCTTTTCTTAATTGATAACTAAATCCAGAAGGTTTTAGCAATGATGTACAGAGTCCATTTTTCATTCAGCAGACTATTTATGCCACATTTAGAGGCATTCCTGCCTTTTAACCAAAATGTAGTTGCCTTGCCACACAGACCATGTGCAGAAAGTTCAGAGAGGCAGGACTGAATGTGGTCGTTAAAAGAAAAAAAGAGTTCCATCAGCCTTAAGCCAAGGTGAAAGCTTATCAAGAGCAGCAGAGTGAAAGAGCAGGCTTAGCTGGTGATAAAATAATTTAGATACATTTCCTTTCCTCCAGCCTCCGTAACACCAGTGGCGGTGCTTCACGCTGAAACATCGACACAGCCTCTGCAGCGCATCCCCCAGTGGGATCGTCCCTGTGGCCTTAACGGCTACGTGCCCACCTCTGGGTGCGAGCCCACCTCTGGGTGCATACCCACCTCTGGGTGCGAGCCCACCTCTGGGTGCGTGCCCACCTCTGGGTGCATGCCCACCTCTGGGTGCGAGCCCACCTCTGGGTGCATACCCACCTCTGGGTGCTAGCCCACCTCTGGGTGCATACCCACCTCTGGGTGCGAGCCCACCTCTGGGTGCAGCCCACCTCTGGGTGCGAGCCCACCTCTGGGTGCATACCCACCTCTGGGTGCGAGCCCACCTCTGGGTGCATACCCACCTCTGGGTGCGAGCCCACCTCTGGGTGCGTGCCCACCTCTGGGTGCATGCCCACCTCTGGGTGCGAGCCCACCTCTGGGTGCAAGCCCACCTCTGGGTGCGTGCCCACCTCTGGGTGCTAGCCCACCTCTGGGTGCAAGCCCACCTCTGGGTGCACCCACCTCTGGGTGCAAGCCCACCTCTGGGTGCGAGCCCACCTCTGGGTGCATACCCACCTCTGGGTGCGAGCCCACCTCTGGGTGCGAGCCCACCTCTGGGTGTGTAAAGAGGTCTCACACCCCCTCGGAGGCTGCTGGAAGGGTGCAGGCACACCAAGGAGCTTGCATCCTGACCTGTGCCAAGAACTATTTTTATCCAAAACAGAAGCAAAATGACACCGAAATACAGCTCCAGAAAACTGTCCCAGCACCACCAGAGCGATGGCCCGTGTAGCCCACAGCCTCTGAGAAGGGGCCTGTACCAGATTCTGCTGAGGAAGTGACAGGTTACCATGGCAATAGGAAAATATGGAATAATCTCAGCCGAGCAAACCTTTAGCCCTCGCCTGAAAGGACGCGTTATTTAGAGAGATTTAAGGTGTATGTAAGAAAGGCTTAAAAGCTTCTGGACACTGGGTGCTGTACTGGACCTGTCATGAATTGGCTTTCCTGTTAATCGACTGGTTTTCTTGTTACCTCTTTTCTCTTTGAAATCCGTTCTGGTCATCTCTGGTTTTTCCTCAATAAGCAGCTTTGCCACATTTGCAAAATACACTGCTGTCTCTTTTCTTTCCCCTTTCCTCTTAGTTCTCTGCACCATGTGCATTGCTTTCAGGTCCCCCTGAGACTTTCAGGTCCCCATCCCCCCGCCTTGAACCCTGCTTTCGCAGACCACTTGGCTCATAACTGGAGTTTTCTTTACACCCAAAACTTTTCCCATTAGCAGTTTTGGGGGGACCTGGTCAAAGACCCCACGTGAATTACACTAGCCAGTGACGTGTTCCCTTTTCTGAGATTTCCCTAAAATATTCGGATATTCCCAGTAGATTGATTGCAAGCCTGTGGCTCCTGCAGGAGCATTTTGTCACCCTCCAGCTGCTCTTACTGCCATTCCATAAGCAACGCAGGCTGTTTGTTCTCTCTATTGGCAGCTCCCATTTAGGGCAATTTGGGGAGCACCAAGGTACAACTTTATGACACTGTAATTCTCTGCATGGCCAAGAAGTTTTTTAAATAGTAGGTCTCACTTATTACCTCTCAGCTCTGGGGAAAACTGGATGCTTTGCAGTGACAATCCTCATATTTTTGTTAGCAGTTCAAGTAGTTCTTACTGCAACTCCTAAACCCTTGCTCTGACATAAAACAGATCTCCAACTGAGGTAGCTGGAAAAATCAAGACACTGAATTTGTAAAAACATTTTTCATAGTAATTTCCATCGGGTTTACTTCGGAGTAACGCTGGGGCTGGAGAGCCAACAGTGTTCACAGCGTGATCCGAAGGAGCTGAACTGAGAGAAAGTCTCTGTGGGACTCTGTGGTGGGAATGAATGGCAGGAGACACCACCCAAACCCGTTAGGAAACAGGCAGGCAAAAATGAGGAGATGAAAGCAAACCAAAAAAAAAAAAAAAAAAAAAAAAAAAAAAGTGCTAAGAGAAGCTTTCATTTAGTGGCATCTTTTAGTGCCTCCCCTTTCGGTGATAGAGCTGTTTGGGCTGGGGTAAGACTGCCCCCAGGCTCTCCACGCCACCCGTGACTTTATGGACATCCACCTCCCGTGCCTTTTGTCCGGGCCAGACCCTGGGAACCGAGCTCAGCCCGACGGCCGCTGGCCTGGGCCCCCCCGGTGCCATGGGCGGCAGGGACCAGAAGATGCAGCCCCGCCGGACTGCAACCCTCTGGAAATGATTTTCCATCTTGGTTTTTTAACTGTCTCACTGCCGTTTGTAGCTATTTCTGTTAACTCCCAAGACCTTCCTCCCAAATCCCTCCCCCCGTGTGTAAATGTAGGCTGCTTCCCCTGCAAGCAAGCGCCTCTTCGCTGCTCATTTGCATTTTTCTAATTGAACAAAGGCGCACTTTAAGCACCCATTGACTCCTTATTTGAAAGCCCTTCTGCGTCTCTTCACAGCTCATTCTTGTCTCTGAATCCAATCACCAGTCTGTTATCGCATCCTTCACTCTTTTTTCATTTCGTTTATGGATATCTTGTATTCCTCAAGCCTTAGCCCCGAGCTTTGGGCGATTTCAGGGGAAATTTTTTTCCACCTCAAAATTTTTTTCCTCTGTCCACACTGGATCCTGTCTTTAGGCAGTTTTTAATCTAGGCAGAGGCCTTCTATTGGATTTCTTTAGGGTCCTTTGGTGAGTGCTTTGTTTAAGACCCTGTGGCGACCCAGGCATGTCCTACCAGCTCGCTCGCCCTCGCCCATGCACTCCTTGGCTCTTGCAGAACCCCGGGGGCCAGGGCAGACCTTTCTCAAACCAGGTTTATTCCACTCCTTGCGTGTCACGGGTGCCTGTGAGCCCTTTCGTCCTGTGCTTTGTCATCACTGTCACCGAAATCGGGAGGAATAAACCTCGTGACACCAGTGTAGTGTCCAAAGGCAGGCATTCTTTATTCCCGGCGCCAGATGCACGGGGGATCGCTCCACCTAACGTGCATCCCTAGCGCCTGTTCCGTCCAGGTTATATTGATCAGATACATCTATATTCATTACATTCATACATAATCAATAACATTCTCTCTAATGATTGGTGCAAATTCTCTCGCTTCCTATGTAAATTACTGCGCAGACTCAGTTTTTCACTTCTCTTGTTCTCTTTTGAGTAGGTGGTATCATTTGGGTAGGTGGTCACTGAGTCGGTGGTTGCCATCTCCCCCAGCCGGAATTACCTCTTACCTGCTCGGCTCTCAGTCTTGGCAGTCCTAGCCAACTTTCTTGGTCCACTACACAAAATTACCTTCCATCTTCTTCTTCTGACAGGTGCCCATTGTCTATAGTTTCAGCTACATCAATAATTACCTTAAGACCACTCTCATTCTCCTGAACTTAGTGTTCAGTTGGGTAGGGCTGTACAGAAGAGAACACAGCAGCATTCGTGGTTGCATTTTGTAGTTAACTGATTCGATCCCATCACCCCAATGCTGAAAACTAAGATACATAACAATTTCATCATTATTTTGGTTACATCACTATTATTAATTTCACTCGGCTTAGGTGTCCGCAGCCCAGCTGACCTCGAACGGAGCCCTCTCAGAGCCAGGCGCTGTGGCAGGCAGCCGCCAAGGCCCCTAAGCTCTGACCAGTTTAAAACAGTTCAGCTCGGTTACCAGGCTGGAGGTGGACACCACCCAATTTCCCAGCATGACCACTGAGGAGTGACAGCAGCCGTAGCCATATTTACAGCAACTCCTAGGTGAAAACACAGCAGTTCTTCTTTCTTCCATCAAACTTCTAGTTAGGTTCCCTCTCCAATATTAATGTCTTACCATAGCACTGATTTGTAACTTCACTGAACCGGCTGCCTTTAACAGCTAGAAGTTACGTGAGTTCCCCGCATCAATATCCATCTTTTTATATATATAATAAAGTAAACCACACTGAAAGATCATCTTAACTTTATTTACTGTGGCCATTCTGTAATATTTAGATCTGCTGAAATCATTAGGACATTTTAATTGTCTTATCATTATTCAGCCAAAGCACCAGATACCCTTTCCAAAGACTATGTGCACAGATGAAATTGCAGAATGTAGCTTGAATCTTTACTGAATATTGAATCTGCTACAGGATGGTTCTAACTTCCAATAATTTGCTTTAAAAAAAAAAAAAAAATCACAGTAACAACTGATGTCCTCTATAAATGAAAGTTTGTGACTATTTATGGCTTTAGTTTGGTATTTTTATGCCCCCTTTCAATGGGAAGCTATATGTTCCTTACTTGATTTTGCCAGTAAATTTTGCAGTGAAACACAGTGGCTCTGTTATTGCCCAAATGCCACTAAAACCATCAGGGGACTCAGTTACAGATCTTGCTTTCTTTCCTTCTTTCCTTCTTTCCTTCTTTCTTTTTCTTTCTTTCTCTTTCTTTCTTTCTTTCTTTCTTTCTTTCTTTCTTTCTTTCTTTCTTTCTTTTTTCTTTCTTTTTTCTTTCTTTCTTTCTTTCTTTCTTTCTTTCTTTCTTCTTTCTTTCTTTCTTTCTTTCTTTCTTCTTTTTCTTCTTTCTTTTTTCTTTTCTTTCTTTCTTTCTTTCTTTCTTTCTTTCTTTCTTTCTTTCTTTCTTTCTTTCTTTCTTTCTTTCTTTCTTTCTTTCTTTCTTTCTTTCTTTTTCTTTCCTTCTTTCCTTCTTTCCTTCTTCCTTTCCTTCTTTCCTTCTTCCTTTCTCTCTTCCTTTCTCTTTTTCTCTCTTTCAACTATCTGAACATACGTTACACATTTTATTTGACGTATTTCTTTCCTATTTTGTTTCTGTACTGCTGGATGTGGAAAACACCAAGAGGTACTCAATAAAGCAAAACAAACCAAGTGGGCTTCATCAGCAAGGTCCTTCAGAGCTCAGCCGGGACACAGATTTTGCTGCAAAGTACAATGGACATTTTGGAAAAAAATCTTATGGGACACAGAAGTGGGTTTCACTCTCGCGCTGTGGTTGGGGCTTTTCATCCCACCCATCTAATGGAAGGCTCTTCTTGACACTCGGTCCCGCAGTCAGAACACCCTTGCATTTGCTGCTGTAGCAATGCTCATTGAGCAAGGCTTGGCGAGGAGCAGCCCCGAGGTTTCATCCCACTGCTCTCTCCCCACGAGATGTGGGTCTGGTTTGATGAAGTGAGGTTATCCCTCTGGGTCACCTCAAAGGTCCAGGAACTCTTCACTGATTTAAAACATTATTTTCCCAATCTGAATTGTCTGGGTCAGCATTCAGCTATTAGTTTCACAGCCTTCAGCCCTAAATTCACATCCAGTCTGTTCGTCATGCCTCAGCTTTCCCCTTATTTATTTTCTCGCTCTTTGCAGGCCCCTGGTGGGGCTGAGCCCAGTGAGCTCTGCTGGAGCTCATCCCCCCCAGCCAGCCCGGCCCTTCGACGGCATCTCCATGCAATCCTGTCTGTGCCACTGCTCGATCTCCCCCCCAGGGATTCACACCAGACACAGACAACTGATGAAAATGCTGCATAGCATTAGGGCTGGCATTGATCGCTAATGAACCTGGCTCCCGATGATCTGTGCTTGACCTATTGACTGTTAACTCTTAAGATCTTTCCATTAGCTGGCCTTCAAATCCACAAAGTGTATGTTCTAATGAGGAATTTCATTCTTGTTTAGTCAGATATGTATTCTATAGGTTGCTATATTGAAAGTGCAGAGGTAAAACTTGGAAATGTTTAAAATAAATGATATTACCACTGCATGTCCGTGGTTCTTTACAGTTATTCTGACGCAGTAGTCTTGTTAGTTTAAATACATACCAAACCAGATGATGGTAGCTGATTAACCCTACCCTATATAATGCCAATAAGTGTACATCTTTGCTAAATAAAGTTATTTCATCCTTAGTAACAAAGCCAGGAGCATCGAGCTTATAAATTAAGGAAGTATTAGGCATCCGTAGTAAGGAAAATAAAACATTTTAAACGGAAGGAGACATTAAACTAATTTCTGCCTCATTTGCTGTGTTCTACAAAGACTGCATGCAGAAGAGAAAGAGCAAGATAAGAATCAGTGAAACATTCTCAAAAGCAGTGTAAAGTTGTAGAAAACAGGAGCAAAATGGAAAAAATGAATGATTAAAGCTCCTCTGTAAGCCTTTTTTAAAAAAAAGCCAAACCAAACCAAACCAAACCCACGTTTTCTCACACCGCCAGTCCATTCACTACAAGGAATGACCTGAACTTACAGATTTCCACCCCGCCGTCAGCCTGCCGAGCGGTGGCTGCAGGTGCCCAACGGCGGGCAGTGCCCCGTTCCCTCCCCGCCAGGCCTGGGCGCTCCCCTCTTGGGGAAGCAGCGTCTAACCCAAAGAGCAGCGAAACCAAGCGCCCTTAGGTTACAGGCAGGGCTCAAGAGCTGCTGATCCCATTCAGCGAATGCCCAAGGTGCGACTCCTCCCGCCGGCCCGGCCGGCATCCGCTCCATGCAGGAGGGGAGCAAACCCAAGCTGCTGCCTGAACCACAACGCTGCCCTTCACGCCCTCTTGCCAGCCTTCCCGGGGTATGGAGCACACCGGGGTGGTCACTGGCTGCAGGGCCCAATGCCAGCAGCCGATAGCGCTCACAAAAAATCCTGCCGGAGGAAGCGATGCCATGGTGGCCCAGGAGAGCATCCTCCGCAGGCCAATTCTGACACAAAGCGTACCATCTCGTTCCCAGTGAAAATATTCTCACAGCGTTAGTGGTGATCCTTGCATGCCACTTCGCGATGAATCACATGGCAAAGCCAGAGAAAACGCTGGGTACCATGGGGCCACGCATTCTCCTCTCTTTGGGAGACCACCAACCCTCCTTTGGGGTCCTTCCAAGCCATTCAGCTGGACGAGGTGTTGCCTGAACACTGACGTTACGACAGGGCAGGTTTAGGTTGGACATTAGGGAAGATTTCTTCACCAAAAAGGGCTGTCGGCCTCTGGAATGGGCTGCCCAGGGAAGTGGTTGGGTCCCCGTCCCTGGAGGTATTTAAAAGAAGGATCAATGAGGTGCTTAGGGACGTGGTTTAGAGGTGGCATGGCAATGTAGGTTAATAGTTGGATGTGTTGATCTTAAAGGTCTTTTCCAACCTAGATGATTCTATGATTCTAAGTGTCCTGGGAAAGTGGCAGCCGGCGGGATGGGCTGTGCTGTGTCCGCTATTCAAGAGAGAAACAGAAAAAAGTGTAAAAGCAGCCAGCAAGATTTTACCATGCAGCAAACCTTCTCCACATGACACAAAGAAGAGGAATTTGAATATTGAAGCCTGGATTTATAGTACAAGCGACAGCAGAGCCAGCAATCATCGTCTGGATGCAGACAGGATCGTTTTGTTCCTCTGTCTCACGCGTGGTCAGTCGGGGACGGCTGTGCTGGCCTCTTTATGTGAAGGCGAAAAGCCAAGTGAAGCTAAATCTGTGTAATTGATTTCATTATAAAACCAATCCCTAACTAGCACAGCTGTTGTAAACGCTCGCCTGTTATAGCCTGCACCCACACGACAAGGAGCGCAGGTGCCACCTCGTACGTGGGATGCTTTGCAAAAGTGCCACGCCGTCCTGCAAATGTTAAAAGAGGTTCTATGAATTGTAAACATATTAAATCGGCTTTATGGAATCAATTTGGGCAACAGAGTGATGTAGCAATGTGGACAACCTCTCTGCCTTTGCTACAGTCATTCTATCAAAATCCAAGCTGCTAGATCACAGAATCATGGAATCATAGACTCGTTTGTGTTGGAAAAGCCCTTTAAGATCACCAAGCCCAACCATACCTCTAACTCTTCTATCCCACCACTAAACCCTGGCCCTAAGCAGTAAACCCTCTCCCTAAGCAACTAAACCATGTCCCTAAGATGTTGAGCCCAGGGTCAATTTTTCCCCCTGTTGCTGCTATCCATTCCAGGAAAGAGTGATGGGAAATGTCTGTTCCGCCCTGCAGCTTCACGTAAAAGAGAAGAACGATGACAGGCAGCCCTACGCTGTTGGCCAGGCTGTAGCAAGGAGCACCTGACCGGGGAGCAGCCCCACGGTGAGCCATGGCTCATTCCATCACCCACCTCTGGCTTGCGTGTAGAGCAGGAGCCTGGGGGGCTGGAGACACCCCATCCTGCGGGTGTTAACCCGAAGGTGAGCACACTGGCACCCTCCTCAATCTTTTACGGTGCCAGCTTTCCATGCGGTGGCTCCTGACATGGGTGGGGAGCTTGGGAGCAGCAGCAGGGGCCCTGCGATGCCGTTGTCCTCCCCGTCCCTCTGAAACGCGAGTAGCACTTCAGCATTGCTCACCAGAGCTGGTTCCTGGCACGGTATAGTCTTACACCTTCTAAAATATTTTTAAACTCCTTTTGTTTTAAAACTTTCAATAATATACAACACCAGTTTGTTTGTTTGTTCCTTTTGTTTATCTTGGTTTGATTTGGTTTTTTATTTTAAAAGCATTATTGCTGGTATTTCAGCAACATGGTCCCAGTTAGAGCCGTAAGTGCTCTTACTAACCAATGGCTTAGGATTAAAGTATTTTGACACTGAAACTAGCCATGATGCAAGGGTTTCCAGTCCTAGCTGTTTTCTTGATAGAGTACTTCAGGTCTATCTAAGTGTTCTTCTAAGGTGCTGTCTTGGCACTGGTCCGTGCCTGAAACTATTGACTCGTCAGCCCCTGGAGCAATGCAATCCAGCCTTTGATCATTCTCTTCCAGGCACCATTCCCATTTCTGATCCAGAACCTTATCGCCTTTATTTCTCTTCCTCAAGTGTCTCTAGCAAACACTAGACTGAACACTGCAACACACAGCCAAAGGCAGACAGTCTCGCTCAAAAGCACTGCATGAGATCCAGAGTTTGTCCATGAATTTAGGAACTTGATTTCTGCTTTCAGTACATTTATAATATCCAGGGCTCAGAAATATTCGTGTGTGTGTGTATACGTATATAAAAAAATCAGATAACTGTCTAAGAGCAATTAGTTACCTCAGGGTGTCATATACTCCATGAGTGCCTTAGGTGTATTTAGAATGAATCTGTTGCCAACAATCATAAATAAAACTAGGGCACAGATCTTAAGGTCACATACTAACGGCATGACAAAGGAAAAATGGTTTAGCAAGAAGGAAATCCATGCTACTTCCGTGACTGTGCTAGAAAATGAAGCCGTGAGGGCTGAGGGTGCAGAGCAAACATCAGCCTGCAGGTTTAGAGTTTACCCCCATTAACCGGGAAGAAGCCCGTAAGGAAGTGGAGGTCCAGGCAGCCCTCAGAGCACAGGGCTTGGTGGAGGGGGACACATCCCCAAGGGCCAGCCCTCCTCCCTATGCAGGGCAGTTGGCACAATTTCTTAGGAAAAACAGCCCTAATCAAACATGGGTACAAGGAACCAGCCCTGAGACCTTAATGAACTCTGTCTGATGCCTGGAAAAGAGCTTGGAAGAGCCAGAGGGAACACTGCCAGATGCAGGAGCTCCAGAGGTTTGTGTTGCTTTCTTCCCTCTGTAGCCACACTCAGGAAAGCTGTCTCACCAGCTTTGCAAAGCAAAGCAATCAGCCATGTTGTGTTAAATAGTTTTGGGTTTGCTTTTCTTTTTTCTTTCAGTTTGCTGTTTCTTTAGTATTACGGATGACGTGTATTATGGAGGCAACTTTCTTCAGCTGTTTTGAAAGAGGCAAGGGAGAAGAACTGAAGGGTAAAGCATCTGCAGATGCTCGCCTCCTGCTCATTGTTTCAGGCGTGAATGACCAAGTTGTATTTGCCTTTTCTTATTCGGAAGAATCTCAAATCCTGCAGCCAAGAGGAAGAAACTCCTTGGACAAACAGTGTAAAAAGACTGCTACTGAAAATGGGACTTCCAGAAGATTGCCCTGAGCCAGCACCTGTCTGCTTCTATGGACATGAGTAAGCTGAGGAGCTGCCCCTGTCCTGGTCTTCAGGTCACCTCCTTGTGAGGTGGCACCAGGAGAAGCCCAGACTTCACAGGCACATGCCTTTGCCAGAGGCCCAACCTTCCGCACTGAGTCTGCCATTATCCGGGGGTGGGTGATGTGGGAAGGAGACCCACCAACGTGGAGATCTCCACCAGGGCAGAAAACACCTCCACATGCCTTCAAAGTTTAAAAGAGGAAGACAAGCTTCCATGCACTGGCAGCTCTCCTGAACCTTGGTCTCTCCTCTGCAGTCTATATTCTACCTTTTTTTTTTTTTCTCTTCTCTTGCTTTTAAATTGGTTGATTAGAAAAGCCTCTTTCAGAGGCAATTAACTCTTGTTCATTCTCACCAAATAATCAGTTTCTCCACAAAAAGTTTTTATTATTGTTTATCTCTCTTACACAGAGCCACACAAGCATGATGCACCTTGTCACACTGGAGCTTCACAAAGAAGATGCAGAGCACTCAGAACAAGAGAAATACGATGTCTGGAGAACTTACAAACTGGTGCAAAGCCAGGGATGACAAGCAACCACAAGCAGGGGAGGCAATCAGATGGTAATGAGGAAGCTCATCTGGAGTTCACATTTTAAAACCCAATTTGCCTGGCTCTGCCTCTTGTCTACAAGTCCATGAAAATAAAAAATGGCCAAGGCTGGATAGAGTTATCAGCACAAGGCCACCCATTTGAGTGCGATCTGACAGGAAGACAGAAAGCGGAGGGGAGAGATAAATCCCTCATTCTACTGGAATTTGGCGCATGTGGTCAGAAAGAGTCGCTTTCAGTACCCAGCAGAAGCCACAGGCTGTGCAGGACAGATCCACCAGATCACCATGGACAGCAAAGAGTTCTACAGGGCAGCAGAGCCTCTCAGACCTTAGAAATAAGATGGATTAATCAATCAAATTAGAAGAAAATAGTGGCAAGATTAACCAAGGGGGCTCTGAGGCCCTGAAGCATCACTTATGTGCCAACAATCCCTGTGTGCCCTTGATCTTGCAAAGTCTCTCTTTATCTGCAGTCAAAGCCTGTAGACAATGAAGCTAAATGATGCCCAAACGTTATGATAAATGTTGGGGGCTGCCCGAGCCCCAGAAGGCAAAGAGAAAGTGCGGCTTGAGCCTGATCACTCCAGCAGCCACCAAGGGCGAGGCCTGTGGCTCTTTTCCCAGGATGGTGAAGCCGCAAATATGTGGCAGCCCCTGGCCCCAGGAGACCATGGCCACCAGTCTAGGTGAGTCAGTGCTCTTTGCAGCATAGACTGAAGCACTTCAGAGGGGTTTTAGGGGAAGAGGTTTTTCTCCCTCAGCTGTGGCCCAGCATCTCCTCTAGTCCCTGCCATCCCCCAGGGAGCGTGCAGGTTCCCCCATCGCAGGGACCGGGTGCCCATCCCACAGAGGTCCCTCCTGGGTGGGAGCTGCACAGCTCAGCTGGTCCAGCAGTGAAGCATAGAATCACAGAATCACAGAATCATTTAGGTTGGAAAATCCCTTTAATCTCCCCCAGCCCAACCGTTCCCCTACCCCTGCCATCCCACCCCCAAACCCTGGCCCTCAGCACCGCCTCTGCCCGGCTGTTAAATCCCCCCAGGGCTGGGGACTCGACCCCTTCCCTGGGCAGCCCCTTCCAGCCCCTTCCAGCCCTTGGGGGAAGGAATTGTTCCCCAGGGCCAACCTCACCCTGCCCTGGCACAACTTGAGGCCCCCCCCCCCCCCCGGGAGCAGAGCCCGACCCCCCCGGCTCCCCCCGCTGGGCCCCCCCCTCTGCTCCAGGCTGAACCCCCCCAGCTCCCCCAGCTGCTCCCCAGCAGCCTGGGGCTCCAGACCCCTCCCCAGCATCTCTGGGTCTGAAGCTGAAATCGCCGAAGGGCAGTGACTGGTAAGAGAGGGTGAGGCCATTAGGGGTAAGGATGTGCAGGGCAAACCTTTCTGTTCACTCGCTCCACCCACAGAGTCCGATCACTTGTTAGGAACACACAAAGCCAGGCCAGAACCTTCCCTTTTCGACGAGTGGGAAGCAGCCGTGCTCTGGAGCTGAGATGCTTGATCCCACACAAAAGCTCGGAGCTCGCTCTTGGCAACTCTCCCTGGAGGGCGGCCTCCCTCCGCTGCCCCTCCTCTGCAAATTCACATAGCTAATGTCGGGAAAATACGTAGAGATAATATTAATCTTTTGTACGACATGCATTCAAAACTATCGATATGCTACACAGTGCTTTGTCCGGTTCGTTCCTCAAGCAGTACAGAAGAAAAAGAAATTGGTTTTGTAAATGGCTTATAAAAAGGATTCCTCTCCGCATGTATCTCAGCGCTCATGTGTCTCTGCTCCCCTTTCTGCTTTCGCCGAGGATTTACTGCCGCATCCCCGTTAGACCTTCATACAGTTTGTCTCTTGGAGCGGCTGTGAGCTTGCCGCCTAAGCAGCATCCGGGTGCAATGCAACTGGCACCCGGCCAGCGGGTGGATCAAGGCACTTAAATGGCCATGAGATATCAAACGCAGCTGAAAAATTAAACCTTTTATCCTGACTGCATTTCAGTAACGTGGAAATTAAAAGGGCGTTTGTGCAGCACGCTAACTTGAGCACAGCGCCCAGAGGCACGCTCTGAGCAAAATTTTTAAAAGTGAAAGCCTAAAAATAAGAAAAGAGAGAGAAAAGAAAGAGGGAAGGGAAGGCAAAGCAAGGCAGGCAGGAGCTGTGCAGAAGCAGGGCTCGGGAAGTGGGTTTTACAAATGATACCAGGCCTATGACCCATCCGACTTTGAACGTGTAATAAAAACTGCTTGTCCCATTTTTTTTTCCTGGTCTCATTACAGGTGCATCTCGCCAAATAAATGTTGATAAGAATTGCAAACTGGGCATTAAACCAAACCATAGGGTAAAGGAATTAAAAGAAATGTTCAGCTTTTGGAGACCCTTGTCTTTCCTTTTGAGCCTATTTTGCTTTGCAGATAATAAATCCGAGAAGCCGTGCATGAGTACCAGGTGGTACCACTGCGCCCTCCAGACCCTTCTGCTCCAGCCCAGGAATTTGCTGGCAAACTCCAGGAAATGTGGCTCCAGCCTAACGAGTTCACAAAGCCGGCATGACGGGAGGGAAGATGGGGTGCTACAGAATGGGAGAAGGATGGAGGAGCACGCATTTAATAACGCGAGAGGCTGGCGCACAGCCTGGCAGTCTACATATTTATTTATTGCAAGTCATATTTTTATCAGATTCAAATCACTTGTCAACAGAGATACAAACAGCTTTGGGATGGCATGAACAAAATCCTTATTTTCCAGCCCCTGAAGAAACCTTGCAGTAACGCGGATGAGGAATGGAACAGACATGAGTACCCAGCACAGGTTTAGCCGTGCCTCTGCGCTGGGTTGTTCGTGTTAGATCCTAGAAGGACTTTGAACGGGTCTGTGCTAGTTGGAAAAGTAGAGTGTGGGTGATTGCTTGTGCACAGCCTGAAGAACAGAACAATAAAGCCACTTAGCTCTGCTTCGTACGGAGTGCTGCAATGCCCAACTTCGGGAAAACATTGCTAGGCATCCTCTAAAACCTCAAAAGCCCTCCACGGTCTGTTTGCAAATCCAAAGAAATGTGTTCCAGAAAGGCACCACTTCTTTCATCCTGATTTCTACCAAACATTCTGACGGGCACAAAACAATAAAAAAAAACCCTAAAAGATCCCCCAAACTAACCTGGGAAAGTCCTCAAGGTAAACGCCTTGTGAAGTGCACTTCTCAGGCATGATTAAGACTACGTTTAAAATCTAAGACCACTAAGGAATTTAAAATATCTGCTTCATCCTGCGAACTGAAACAAGTCACAGTCCCTCTGGTTTTCTGCGCTCCAGGGGGAGGGACGTAGGCTGGACAGCAAGGAGCCCCAGACACCCCAACCCACTTCTGGGTGCATGTGACGCTGCCATTGCCAGTGCCATCAGGGGCACAAAGAACGCGCGCTGGGTCCTGCCTTCAGCCAGGCCAGCCTCTTCCACCAAAACTTCCCCTTTGGTTTCAGTCGGACCTCTGCTTTTCCCTGCTCCCTGCAGGGGGGTTGGACTAGATGACCTCTAGGGGTCCCTTCCAACCCAAAACATTCTATGATTTTCAAACTGGAGTGGGAGGTGGTGGTTTTTTTTTTTTTTAGAAAGCCAATATATGCCCGGAAATGTAGCTACAAGCTGATAAATCATTTGTGAATTTGTGCTGAATTCAGTGAACAATTCCAGCAAAAATAAAAAGGTCTTGGAGAGCACAAATGCAGTAGATAAGGAAGGAAAGCTGAAAGGAAAGCAGCGAGATGTCTCTGTGAGGAGAAAACATCTCTGGTCTTCCCTTCGGCATTTTTGTTGGCAGGACCATGGTACAGTCTCCCAAAGGAGGTAAAGTAAAGATGGGTTTGCTCACATGTTTTACTTGAATCGTGCGTCATGTTTTGATCTGACTAATGCAGAGTGTGTGGACTGATGAATACTGATTTATAAATTATAGGCTTTTTAATTAGCAGAAAAAATAATTGATGTTATACTGACAAAGATATCTCTCTCGCTTTTTTTCTCTGTCTCTCTGGTTTTTTTTCCCGACAGGACCCCAAGTCACAGTCACGCAGCTGAGCACCACGCATGAAGCTGGGCCCTGGGACACGGTGGTCACGAGCAGGGGGGGAGCTGCTGTCACGATGCCTGCCAGCCCTTGGGCCACCTGTGGTGCCCCCGCCAGCCTCACTGGCCTTTGCAGCCCCCTCCGCATGGAGCTTCTTGAGCCCTTTTGTAGGGGGGGGAGCCGTGCCGGCTTCGCTCCCCATCGCTGCATGACAGCACGCGTTGCACCTCTCCTCCCACCTCCCTCCCCAGCGGCGGATTTCATAGAATCATGGAATCACAGACTCATTTGGGTTGGCAAAGCCCTTTAAGCTCCCCCAGCCCAACCGCCCCCCTACCCCTGCCATCCCACCCCCAAACCCTGGCCCTCAGCACCACCTCTGCCCGGCTGTTCAATCCCCCCAGGGCTGGGGACTCGACCCCTTCCCTGGGCAGCCCCTTCCAGCCCCTGACAGCCCTTTGGGGAAGGAATTGTTCCCCAGGGCCAACCTCACCCTGCCTGGGCACAACTTGAGGCCGGTGCCCCTCGTCCCATCGCCCCTTCCCTGGGAGCAGAGCCCGACCCCCCCGGCTCCCCCCTCCTCCAGGCACTTGTAGGGAGCGATCAGGTCTCCCCTCAGCCTCCTCTGCTCCAGGCTGAACCCCCCCAGCTCCCCCAGCCGCTCCCCAGCAGCCTGGGGCTCCAGACCCCTCCCCAGCTCCGCTGCCCTTCCCTGGACACGCTCCAGCAAGGCCATTCGTACCCCCAGAGAGGGCAGCAAGCCTGTGCGCAGCGCTGATCGAAGGATGCGCTGCCTGCGGCCCCACACACCCGGGGCAGGAATCAGCGATCGCTCTCACAGGTTGCACTCAAAGGCAACGCAGGCGGCTCGGGGGAGCTGTCCTGCTGGACCCTTGCTGCGTACGCCACGAGGAGGTCCACCACCGAGATCTGCTGCGGGAGATCACATCCAGTGCACGAAAATGAAGGAAGACACAAACAAGGGTTTTCATAAGTGTAATTAAAATGATAACTAGATTTTATCAGACAAATATAACAAATAGATTGCAATCATTTCCCTCAGTGAACTGCATTGCATTACTAAGCAATTAAAAGTGATAAATCCTGCTATTAAATCCAGACACGTAACACACCTTTACAGAGTGGTTTTGTCCTCTTTTTTTTCAATCTTTCTCAGTAACGCTTTTCATTAAATACCACCCTTATGACCACAACAGCTGGAAAAACACCACCGTGCCTGGGCAAAATGCAACGGAGAGCATGGAGGGATCACCCTTTGCAGCTCCTCGCCACACCACCCAGTGCAAGGACAAGGTCCCACCACAGGTTTTTCAGCCTCCCCGCTCAGCCGGATGGGTCCCAGCGGGGTCCTGAGCAGCACGGGTAGGCTCCCACCCTACGAACCGCAGGAGAGCGGCTGGGGCCAGCACTGCTCCGGGCGAGGGGCTGCACTCACCAGCTCTCACGCTCTTTGGCCAGGTCCATCATTAACCACCATCCTGGAGCCCCCCTCATCCATGTTTTATGTGGTTTAGAATTGTAAGTTTTGATAACTGAGCTTACAGTAGGAAAGTAAACCAGAGCCGCCAAACCAATGCTTTGGTGCTGATCCCCTTCAGCAAACAGAGTAATACATTTTGGACAATCCTCACGTGAGAAATGGAAATACGTTGACCAAATTGCTGAGACCCCATGGTACAAGGTCAGGTTTCATTCCGGGGGAAGCAACAATCCTTCCCTTTTTCAATATTGAGTGCTTGCTTAGAAAACCTGGGAAAGGGGTGGGGTCCGGGGAAGAGGACGGCTTTGCAGAGGTTTGGGGGGTTCTGCACAAGCATGAGGAGCCCCAGCAGCGAGCACAAAGGCGATGGAATGGAGAAGAGAAGGTGAGCTCCGTGTCCACCAGAAGTGGGGCCCATGTCTTCGTTGGGAGAGAGATGCAGCCGGCACAGGGAGTGCAGCCTGCGAAGCAAAGATGAGCGACTTCTGTTGGGTCTGGTAGGGAAAGGGGAGAGACTGCTGAGTGGGCTCGGGGGGGTTAGAGGACAGCGTGATAAGGAACGGGGCACTGCCCAGAGCCCAGCTTGCCACCTTCCCCGCTCGCTCCCACCGAGCAGCCTGCGGAGCCGCGGCCAGAGCAGAGTGCGGGCGGCTTTGCGGGGCCAGCACCCGGCCATGGCATGGGGGTGCTCTCTCTGCCGCCACAGCAGCAGCTTTTGGAGGGTGACTGGTGGTGGTGGCACCCCCGCAGGCACAGCGCTCCGGTACGGAGCAGAGCATTTTGGGGCAGAGCGGCTCACGCTGCTGGCAGGGGCAGTGCTCGTGAGCAGCCCAGCAGGAGGGCGTGCATTCTGCTAGCAAGCGCTTTCCAGCAGCCAAAGGAGATTTTTTTTTTTTTTCCTCTTTTGATTACTGTAGAGGTAGGCGGTTATGAAGAGAGGGGCTCTCTGGCCGTGCCAGCAGTTCAGCTCTGCTGCTCGGGAGCCGGGGCTGGCTGGGGGGCGTCCACCGCGCCGGGGTGGGGGGTGGGGGGGTGCAGTGCAGATCGGGGGACGGGGTCTCGGAGGGCATGCGAGCAACACGGGGCAGAGGCTGAACGTGGTTTGAAAGAACACCAAACCACAAAAGAGCTGCAATGAGATAAAAAAAAAAAAATCATGCCCAGCAAAGAGTTTGATTACCTTTTGCATCTTTCTGTATTTTTTGCTACACTTGCTTGCCTAGTACAGCAGAACAGCCGGACACTTCATCTCCGTAACAGCCTGAATGAGTAGGAAAACTTTGCGGTTAAATGGCCCCAAAAGCTAAATTGTAGTGAACAATGATATTTTGTCATATTTTCCTGCTTTTTTAATTGTTCTAAAATCACAGTGACTTCTGAGAGGTCGAAATCCTTCGCTCATGGGAGGGCAGGCAGGGGGCAGTGATTAGGGGAGCTGTGAGCGTGACTGGTCGGGGATGGAAGGCCTGGGAAATGTCTGGGGCCCAGGGGCTGCTCAGCCCAAGAGCTGTCACCTAGGAAAGCAAATGCGATACAGCCAAGGTTTAACAAGGGTGGGAATGACAACTGAGGCAGACAGGCAGGAGAATGATCAGGCTGGTAGCTGAGGAGTCGGGCATCCATCCCACTCCAACCCACTCAGGTCAGCACAGGCTTATCCTGAGAGAAAAATAATTTGGGAATCACAGCAGCCAGCAGCAGGTACTTTGGTTTAAGCTGCTCCACGGGCGTTTTCTGATTTCTGCTAGCTCATTTCCATCGGTTTACTAGAGAGAAGAAAAAAAATACATGGTTTGTAACAGGCTGCCCTGTGCCTTGGCATTCCTCCCCTCCAGACCTCTGCTCCTTCCTGAGCCATCTCCGCAGAGTCTGAGCTTGCTGCAAGAGGACACCAGTGAGTTCTCAGGGCACCCTGGCCCGTGAATGTGGCCAAGTGGCTCCCTGTCCCGGTTTCAGCTGGGATAGAGATAATTTTCTTCATAGTAGCCAGCACAGTGCTGTGTTTTGGATTCAGTACCAGAAGAATGTTGATAACACGCTGATGTTTTTAGTTGTTGCCGAGTAGTGCTCAGACCCCTCAAGGACTTTTTGAGCTTCTCCTGCTCAGCCAGGGGCATAACAAGCTGGGAGGGAGCACAGCCAGGACAGCTGACCCCAACTGACCAAAGAGATGTTCCAGACCACAGAACATCATGCTCGGGGGGGTCAGTCAGTCGGTCGTGGGGAGAGTGATCACCGCTCGGGCAGAGCGATCACAGCTTGGGGGGAGTGATCGCGGCTCGGGATGGGCTGGGCATTGGCCAGAGGGTGGTGAGCAAGTGCACTGTGCATCATTTGTTTTGTACATTCTGTATATTCTCTTACCATTCTCATTATTACTATTATTATTATTTTCTCTTATTAAACTCCCACTGAGGGAGGGGGGAGTGAGTGAGTGGCTGTGTGGTGCTTAGTTTCCAGCCGGGCTAAACCATAACACTCCCGGGGCTTGCACCAGAGAGGACAGGCAAGAGGGCACTGGGATTTGTCATGGGGAACCTGTGCCATGGAGTGATGGGGGAGCTGTTCTGGCTGCCACGGTCCCACGCCAGTGGGCAGCTCAGCCTCCCCAGCCGCCCACTCATCCCACACAGCGGGCTGGGGGAGAGGGTCAGAGGAGTAAAGAGGAGAAAAGTGGTGGGTTGTGATAGAGGCAGTTTAACAGGTAAAGCAAAAGCTGCGTGCACAAGCAAAGCAGAGCCAGGAATTCATTCACCGCTTCCCGTGGCAGGCGGGGGTTCGGCCACCCCCGGGGCAGCAGGGCAGGATGAGGAGCAGAGCAGCCCTTGGCATGCCCAGTGACTTGTGCCCCCTGGCCCCTCGCTGGTGGGGGGTGAGGAGCAGAGCAGCCCCTGGCAAGGTGCAAGCACTGCCCAGCAGTGACTAAAGCATCCCGGGGTTATCGACCCTGTGCACAGCACGGATCCCAAACACAGCCCCATGCCAGCTACTGGGAAGAAGCTGAACTCCCTCCAAGCCAAACCCATTGAGCACCATTGAGCATCCAGCTGTGCGAGGATGTGCCCAAGCCCGGTGAGCCCCCACGCTGTTGGTGGCTGCCCTCAGAGCTGAACCACGCTTCCCTTCTGTGTCAGATGCCCCCAGCATGAGAGCATGGAAAGCCTTGTTTATAGACAATCCATGGACAATGTAAGCATGACTGTGCCTGCCAGCAACTGGGAAATGAGGCTATTTTTCCTGAATCCAACAATGGTTTGATGTATTTTCAGCCCTCAAAAATCCTTTTAAATACCACTGGACTAAGCAAGCTCATTCTTCAGGGTATACCAGGTGACTGGCCTGAGCAGCACTCAGTAAGGGCTTCCTCAGCAGTTTTGCCAGGACTGTGATTTAGCTCAGCTTTGGAGTAAGGCAACACAAGCAAAAGTGCTTTTCTGCATAGTTGTAGGCAAAATACTTCAGAGTGAATCAGGGACAATACTTCGATAGGGCCCAGATTAACAGAAGCATCCTTCCTCTCACATATCAGCTTTGATTTATGTCTTTCCACAGGTCCAGTAGGAATGCACACCAAGGACCACGCTCCACCTACATGGTCCTCTCAACTGGCTTAGTTTTCCCAAAAGCTGTTTTTCTTTGTATGCCTTATAATATATCTTTTATGAGAAGTCATACGTTCTTTTTATGCTCCCATACACCCACGCCTTGGACTGTATCCTTAGGTGCAAGGCACCTTGGGTGACTCGCGAACCTAAGAGGTTCATTCCTCCAGTCTTATCAGTGAAACAAGAAAAGACCAGGACCCATATTGCCTAAACGGGAGCAGACTCTGAAACGTGAACCCAGGACCAGCTTCTTTTTAGTTCCACGTTTTGCGGCTAGACCAACTTGACGTGCTTGCAAAACTCATAGAATCATAGAATCATAGAATCACCTCAGGTGGAAAAGACCTTTAAGATCATTGAGTCCAACCGTTAACCTAGCACTGCCATCCCACCACTAAACCATGTCCATCATCTCTAGTTCTACAGAGCAGGGAAGACAAGCAGCTTTTCTCAGAGCCGTAGATGATCCCCGCACATTTTCGCAGCGTGCTTGGACGCCATGTGCTCCCATCTCGTGGGCACAAGTGTCTGTTCACGTTAAGGTGCACACAGCCTGATGCAGCTCCCTGGTGGCACTTCCAAGCAAGGACTGTTAGTTCCTTTCCTCTGGAAATGATCTACTCAATACCTCCTCCTCCATTACATAATCTGCAAGCGCTGATGATTGTAGGCACAGAAAGCCAGAGAAGACTCACTTTGTAGCTCCCTGTAAGACACCACCCAGCTCCAGAGCACCGCAACTGCTCTGGGGGTGTCCACAGGCACCCAGAGCTCAAACCATGGCTCAGGTGAACCCTGGCTGAGATGGCACTGGAAGGGGCCCCACTGCTGGGGGTGGCAGTGGTGGTCACAGGATCACAGAATCGTTTGGGTGGGAAAAGCCCTTTCAGCTCCCCCAGCCCAACCGTTCCCCTACCCCTGCCATCCCACCCCCAAACCCTGGCCCTCAGCACCGCCTCTGCCCGGCTGTTCAATCCCCCCAGGGCTGGGGACTCGACCCCTTCCCTGGGCAGCCCCTTCCAGTGCCTGACAGCCCTTTGGGGAAGGAATTGTTCCCCAGGGCCAACCTCACCCTGCCCTGGCACAACTTGAGGCCGTTTCCATTATAGATCTTAAGAGAAGTGTGACTTACCACATTTCACACAGGACTCAGAGTACTGGTGCAACATGCCAGAGTGGCAGCGGCCATCCATCCTGCATGCTGATACCATCTTGTTGACTCTGAGCCATAGGCATAAACCACAGTAAATGTTAAATACATACTTCTATAATTAACGTCCCTCATATGGTCTTCTATTCTAGGGATATATGTAATCTTAAGTACGGCAGGTAATTCAGAAGACTTTTAGAACATTAAAAAAACCAAATAATGCAGGTAAGTGTTCATTGTAAAGGTTAAGGATGTGAGGAATGATAGGTGGGAAGGGGAAAGTCCAGGACTGACAGGAGAGGAAGCAATAAAATAATTTGAGGAGATGAGCAGCTGCAAGTGGGAACCACAGGTAGTGGGGGTGCTGTGACCAGAAGAAATGGCTGAGGACGTGAGGGAAGGAAGGAAGGAAGAGGAAAGCTGACGGAGTGCATGTGTCGGGCTTTAGCAAACTTTAGGTGATGTCTAAGCACTTTCTCTGCCCCTTTTGCGTGCGCCGAGATCTGCAGGGAGGGCAGCACACTCATCTGAGCTTGGTGTCAGTGAAGCTGCTCCACATTTAAGTGTCTGCAGACCAGGACGTACCATGCGCTCCCTGCTGCTGCCGCACCCTTCGTACCACCGAGGGTGGACGTGGACCCGTGGCACAGCCTCTCGGCGGTGCTGTCTCCTGCCACAGCTCTGGCAATGTCCTCGTGGCGTGGAGGCGCCTGTGCAGGCACCGTGGTTGAGATAAGGCAGCCGGGATCTGCCACCCGCTCCGTGGGTCAGGCACAAAACAAGCGAGGGGAGAAGGTGCCTTGTGGCGCCAGGGCCGCTCGACTGTCCTCAGCCCAGAAGCACCGTTCCCCCAACACGTCCCAGGCAGCACCGTCCCTTCACGTCAGCCACAGCCTGTGTGGTGAGACCTCAACATGGACACCAGACACGAAGCTGAAAAGAAAAGATGACGCCTGAACTTGAAGATCCCCTGAAACATTGGCTGCCCCCTCAACCTCAACGTCATCACCACTTTTTTTCCCAGTACGCAGTTTTGCCTCCTCTCGCAGAACCTTCCTGCACCACCTCACCCATCCTTGCTGTGCTGGCTGTGCTGCAGGCAGTGGAGGTCTCTGCATGTTGATGGGTGGCAAATGAGGGCACCAGCATGCAGAGCAGCCAGCGCCACAGCTTGCCCCCGTTTCGGTGTCAGTGAGGAGTACCTGTGCCTTCAGCCCACACAAACCTGGTTTTGTCAGAAGGCTACTCTCTGCCTGTGTTGTGACAGGCATGGACGTTTTGGTTTTCTTTGGACAGGGCCTGAGGAAGATGATGGTTTGGCCTTGGACTGTTCTTGACCTGAAGAAGGAGCACCCATCATTTTCTAAGTGGTTGTTTTTTTTTCCCCAGTCTTGCTCCCTAGTGTTCCATCTTCCTTAGGTTATGGGGAAATAAATTACACATCAGCGTTGGGATACTGCCCAGATTAAAAATGAATTCCCTGTTCCATCTCACTTTCAGCTACTCACGGGATTCCTGTGTTTCAGCTGCACAGGGCCGGCACAGGGAGCGCGTGGCCGGGGCTACTGCAGGCGCTCGGCTCTGTGCTGCGCGGCCGTTTAATTTTGCAGTGAATCCATTAAAGATAACAGAGTAAAGCACGTGCTAGTGACAGCAGCAGACCCTCGTATTCTCAATTCGTGCACATCATATATCTCACAGGAGAACAACAATACCGCGACAACAAATTTTGGAGGCATGTTTATGACAGCGACATAAATAAGGGGCTGCCGGTGCCGTTTACCTGCTGGAGCCAATACTGGCGGCACAAAGCCCGCCTTGCTGCCGTTCAAATGCAAAGGCAGCATTTGGAACCCGGTCATTATTTTTAATTTCCCTCACAGACAGCAGCTACAGAGCCCGTGTTCAGCTGCATTTTGACATCTCGGTAATAGCGTTGGTTTAGTGTTCATGGACTGCTCTCCCAAGGCAGCGCAGTTTAAGTGTGAGGCGGTAGATATTTATTAAGTTTGAGACAGTATCTAGGGGCCCACAGCAAATACAATTTACGCTTTTATGTGGAACCAGTTGGAAAAAGCCAAAACCCCACCAGTATTAATATTTCTGCCATTCACTGAAAACAGCAGTTTGATCTGGATGCCAGAGTTAGCTCTGCTGTCCCAGAGAAGTGGGGTTGAACCCAGGCTCTTCATATTTGCTATCCCCATAGGTTATATATTTGACTTTTATTTCTGGCCTTGGAGAGGAGCAATCTGCTGTCCAGATTCCTCAGGACATTTTCTGCAGGGTTTGGGTGAGAGCATTGGTCTTTGTAAAATCTCCCTGGCTGTGTTTCCTCTCCATTAAAAGTCTGACGTGGAAAACAAAAGCTCAAGAGGAAACAAGCACTGGAGGAAAAGTGTATCCTTGTTACCAAGAAGAGGCATAAACGGCATCGGTGCCGGCCATTCGGAATCACCTAACGAGCCGTTGGGGGCAGACCACAACACCTCGGGATCCTTCGGGCCAGCAGTAACTCATGGGCACTTCAGACTCACGTTTAGGAGCTCTCCTGAATCAGAGCCTTGGTGTCTGAGGCCATCAGCATCTCAGGACCGCTCCTCTCGCCAGATGCCTTTCCGTCCATCTTCCCAGAGTTTTTGCTGCCTTTGCCTCCCTGTGGAACCAACCTCAGTCCTACAAAACCAGCCGTGCTGCCTACAGCTCCTCCTCAAGCACTTCTGCAAGGAGCGCAGCGGCCCTTCTAGCTCAAACGGCAGTCAGAAATCTCTGTTAAACAAGTTAAAGCACGAGAAGGGCTGCGTTTCCAGGCGTTGCATGTGGTTGCTTGCATCTTATATTGCTTTAGTGAACATAGACCTGCTCAGAAGAAAGGTCTGAGGAGCATCGGTGTACGGGCGCGTGCCCCTGGCCATGCATGGAGGGGGAAGGAGTCTCCCAGCTCCATGCAGCGATTGCTCTGGCATCCAGGACGGATGGCCTCGCTCCGTAATTCATTCTGCTAAGCCGTGACTTCTCCCTGAACTGCTGCGTAATTATTACAAGCGTATCCAGATAGAGACTGTAAAATTGAACGTCTCCCGCAAAGATGTTGTACTTGCAATTTAGTCACATTAACACGCGCTCCTTCTTTTTTTTTTTTAATCTTCATGTTTTTATTTCTAGCCTTAATGAAAGCTCCGGTTTTCAGCTGCTGGCTTCCATACCCGCTGTGCTGGCAGCAGCGGGCAGCAGCCCGCCAGGAGCTGTAAGTGAAGCCCCATTCCCTGAACCAGACACACATTTGGTTGGTAAATCAGCGTTTGGTCGGTTGGTAAATCATCATCGTTAGCTCTTTGCTGCCCCTCGTTTGAGCCCGATGTCGGGAGCTGCCTGGGGAGGTGACCAGGAGCAGCGCGCCCTGGGCTTCCCGTGCCCCGTCACCCCCAGCACAGCATCTCCACCGCGGTGGGGACACGGCCAGCTCTGCTGCGGGTGGGAGGATGTCCCCGTGTCCTGCAGGCCATGTGCTGCCTGGCCTGGCCCCGGTCCCCCACTGGGACCAGTGATGGTGAAGCACAGGGTACAGGCAGCACATGGTACAGGCAGCAGACGGTACAGGCAGCACGCGGTACAGGCAGCACGTGGTACAGGCAGCACACAGTACAGGCAGCACACGGTACAGGCACCACATGGTACAGGCAGCACACAGTACAGGCAGCACGTGGTACAGGCAGCACACGGTACAGGCAGCACACGGTGATACTGGCACATGGTACAGGCAGCACACAGTACAGGCAGCACACGGTACAGGCAGCACACGGTACAGGCAGCACACGTACAGGCAGCACACGGTACAGGCAGCACACGGTACAGGCACACACGGTACAGGCACACACGGTACAGGCAGCACGCGGTACAGGCACACACGGTACAGGCAGCACACGGTACAGGCAGCACACGGTACAGACAGCACACAGTACAGGCAGCACACGGTACAGGCAGCACGCGGTACAGGCACACACGGTACAGGCACACACGGTACAGGCAGCACACGGTACAGGCAGCACACGGTACAGGCAGCACACGGTACAGGCACATGCAGTACCGGCACACGTGGTACAGGCAGCACCTGCAGGCAGCGAAGGTGTGAAACACGCCGTGTGGTAGGAACGGTCGCCTCAGCCCGTTCCGCACCCACAGGCGCAGGTGGAGACGTTATTTCCAAGCCTATCTGTCTTGTTTTTCCTAACACCTCCTCACAGGTGAGGTCAATTAATTTTTTAGTATATTTGATGTGGAAAACTCTCTGTAAACACGCTTCGAGTATCTGCAGAATGAATAAGCAGCAATTTTTGGCTCTGCTTTAGGGAGCTGTGGTAATGCATTTTTAACTGATGGCTCTTTTGGCAGTGCGGAGAGAGGCATTTGCCAGGGTGGGAGGCAGCATTTTGGAAAGGTCAGCAGTTACCAGATGTTGTCCTCAGCAGCGGCTCAGGGTCTCCTTGCACAGCTGGGGCCATGCTTTGCAGCCAGCATGCTTTCCTTCCCCTCTCCCTCCTTACGAGGCGCACAATTTATTTCGGAGCCTGGCTGCTGAGTCTGTGCTCTCCTGCTCGGGCACGAGAGATCTGCAGAGCACCTGCGTGCTCCGGGCGGCCGCCGCTCCCCCCCGACGGCTCTGTCCCCCCGCTGCAGCGGCGCTTGTGAGGGGATTGATGCATGGAAAAGCCTACAACCGTGCAGAAAATCAGGACCAAGAGGGTCCAAAGCCCAGGAGCAGGGTAAACCAACCACATTTCCCCTTTGCAGGCACAGGCACTTGTGTCATGACAACAGAAGTGGCTGCAGCTTTGGGCTTTGGGGTTGGGCTTTTTTTCTTTTAGCTGATGAGCTCTGCTCTGGCAGAAACACAGCAAAATACAGAAGGGGTTTGGCTTGTACAATGCTGCTAATTACTGCCCCTGTGGATGGGTCTGCCTGCTCGGGTAAACGCCAGCGGAGGGTGCCCGTGTCCACACAGGCGATGCTGAGCCCAAGCGGGGAGCACAGACCCTGGCCCGGCCACTGACGCCCTCGCAGTGGCTCTTTGGGGGTCTCTCTGGGTGAGCTCTCACCCGGCCACATGGGCTGAAAGCCACCGGTGGCTGCAAGACCATCGGGACAGCCCTGGGGCTCTCCCTCCCAGTTTGCCTCTGTGATGAGGAGAGCAGGTCCCCGGGGAGGAGGACGCTCAGATGTGTCAAGACATCCATGAGAAACAGGACTCGAAAAGCTCCCCGGCGCTGCGGGGGAGAGTGCTCAGGTCACAGGAGGTGTGCTGGTGCTCCATGTACAGAGTGAGAGGTGCAGGGAACGCCTGGGAGAACATGCTTGCTAACCTGCTCACAAATTCATGGCTGGCAGAAAACTCATTAGAAAACAAAGCTGTCACCTGATCGTCCTTTTTCGGAAATGCTACGCTTCCCACATGGATATTTCAGCTTGGCCGATCATATGCTGGCAGTGAAGGAGCACCTGGGCAGAGCTTAACATGCCGCACAGCTATTTTATAATGGACAACTCCATTTTTTCACAGATTAAGACACTAGACGACTTCTGAAGATGAAAGAAGGGTTCGTGAGGAGGGAAAGGAGAAGGAATGGCACTGTGCCGCTTTATTACTGCCAAACCTCACCAAAGTTTATTTGTTGGCTTTCACGCCGGGAACAGCAATGAAGGCGGCGGGGAAGAGCTCAGCGGCGCGGCCCTCCCAGCTCCCGGGGACCGAGCCCAGCGAGCAGGGGCTGAGCCAGCGCTGCCTGCCGAGGGGAACGTGCTGGCTGGATATCAAACATGGGTATCAAAGAGCCCGGAGACTGAGCAGGGCTGATATTTTGAGATAAAGTGCCTGTATGTATATCCTAAGGAAGAGCTGCTTGAGTGGCGCAGCGCCCTGCTCTGCTGCGGAGTTGCCCTGGAGACACAGCATAAGCACAAGCCCCTTTCATGACCAGCAGATGTTCCGTATGGATATTTGCCTTAAAACTCATTCTCTAAAATTGAAAATGGAAGCTGAGAATTCGCCTGCCATTACCTGAGCAGCTTCGTGCTCTCGGTGTTCATGGCGCCAGGGCCAGCACAGCCCTCCCTCCTGGCCGGCGCTGGCCGTGCCTTTGCACCCTGCGTGTTCCTGTGCACCCTCGTGGCATGTCCACGCCTGCAATAAGCAGGGTGTGAAGGTGGGGATGTCCACACCTCACCTGCTTCTTCCTCGCTCTGATCACGGGTGACAATACAACCGAAAGCAGCAATTCCTGCGGTTCATGATGGGAGGTGGAGCCCTTTTCCCTCATCTCCCAGCAAGCTGGAGGGGGGGTTTATGCACTCCCCCGTGCACAATACAACCCACTGCGGCAGGAGGTGACACGGGAGCCTGGCCACCGCATGTCACAGCCGAGAGAGCCGCTCACCAGACTCCAGCAGATCCCAGGGCTGCGCTGGGTGGATGCTGGCATGGGTGCAGACCTCCACTACGGGACCCTGAGCAAGGAGGGGAGGAACCTCAGTAACAGATTTGCCCTCCAGAAACACCCTCTGTGAGCAGGCAGCGCCTGTCAACAACCTCAGAACGGCTGGATGACCTCGGGCAGGTTCCCCACTGATTTCCCCATCTCTCTGCACCTTCCTCGGGAAAGGCGGAGGTGCCAGGAGCCTGTGAGCGGCTGCCCGGGAAGCTGGGTGCAGGAGGGGGCTCCCACACAGACATCCCTGCTGGTGGCACAGCACAGTCGTGGTGGGACGGGGCAGAGCCCAGCACACGGTATGGGTGTCAGGACTGGTACTTCATCCTTGTTCAGTAACGTGAGTGCCAGCATCCTACGTGGATGTCCCCCCAATGCCTGCGTAAGAGCATCACGCCGTTCGGTGAGCACCGCGCCTGCCCCTGGCCCCAGCTGCCTGCAGGGGGTTCCCTGTGTTCCTCTTGTCGACTTCCCTGACTCTTTTGGTGTTAGCATCATAGGCACAGAGTGCATTTCTGGATTTCTGGCAACATTTTGCCCTCTGAACGCCCCACAACTGAAGTCAGATGGAAAACAAATTGGGAAGTGATGACTGCCTATGGGTTAAAGCAGGTACCAGCCAGCAGGAGAGGAACAGAGGAGCACAGGATCTGAGTAAATGGAAAGGAGGAAACCGGTGAGCTCTCCCTTCCCCTGCAAGTGCAGAGAAAAGGAGAACGTGCTCATCGGCTGCTTTCAAGATGCTGTGGTCAAAGCAGGAGACTTTGCTCCCAAAGTGAGTTTCTTGCCTTTGACCGAGGAGAACGTAATGCATGTCTGCACATTCCGCTGCTGGGAGAGCTTGAGTAGAGAGGCACCCAAGAAGCAGGTTCCGTCAGAAATAACCGCCTGGGGCTGAAGCTGTGGGCTGGGGATGTGTGTTACCAGCAGCTCCTCTTCCCCACGCTCAGGGCTGCCGAGAGGAAAACTCCTTTTGTTGAGGCAGAGGTTTATCTTCAGCAAAAGTGCAGCCAGAAAAAAAGGAGCATTTTCTTTAAATGGGTCCCTGTGCATTTTGCTTTTCCATCACATATTGCTGGCCCTGCTTTTAGGTCTGAAATGAGGCAGCCTAATTGGTCATTTATCCCTTTAGCTTTTTATTTTTCTCCTGAGAGGACTGCATAAACTGTTTGCTGTTCTATAAGAAATTGCTTAAGTGGATGACAATGGCTCTGGATACAGCAATTCCTGCGGCTCAGTTGCCAGTTGCTTGGTGCTCACTTTGGCACCGCTGAGAGGAGGCGAGGAGAGATGATGTGGATGCTGCTCTGCTATTTGCACTCGTGATGCCTGGCTTCTCTGCACGGCTGGCAAAGCACCACGGTGGGCCACGGGCTCAAAGGCTGGACCAGCACCGTGCCACCACGCTCCTGCACTGCTGCCGCGTTCTGGTGACCGCCTCTGGTCTCCCAAACCGTGCTCCGTGGTTGCTCACCTGCACAGAACCAGTAAATACCTCATTCCCAAGTCTAAATTAAAAAAAAAAAAATAATTGCAATACGAACCAGAAAATCAAAGCGAGGATGCACACAGCGCTCTGCTACAGGGAACCAGGTCCTCATTTTGCAGTGCCAGCTTTATTGCTGCCACGAAACCAGCTTTTAGACAACTTGAAGAACAGCGGGGTTTATCTGCGCTCAAGTCATGCAGCCCTTTAGGTTAGAGAATCCCAGGCTTAGTAACTTGTTCCAAACTTTTCTGCTCACTGGGAAGTGGCATGAGCCATGTTCAGGATTAAACACTCTATTTGCTTTAACGACTGAGCTTTACAGCCCCACAAATAAGTTTTGCCAATGGATTTTGCTCCAACACAGGCATTTTCTTCTGCAGAAGAACGAGCAAATTGTTGAATGTGAAAATTTAAAGCTCTCCCAATCTGCAAATCTCCCTCCATCTTCAGCTGAGAATGAGGAGAGATGCAATAAAAAATCATCTGAATAGTCCAATTAAAAACAGAAGACCCTTCTTGTAGGAAAACCCACATAATGTAATGCTGAACTTGAGCCGCAGCCAGCTGAACATGGTTGCCCGGATCACACTGTTTGGCCCCTCCAGCAGCCCCCACAGTTGCAGCCAGCAGCTCCTCGCCCCAGAGCATGGACCGAGAAGTTCTCCTGCAGCAGAGCCACCGCTGGCCTCCTCCAACCATCAGAGACAGGTCTGTACCGAGACACACCAAGATGGTAAAAACACTTGCAGTCACCATGGCTGTTACGAAGCTGTGCCCATGCTCGACCTCAGATACGCACAAGTTCCCCCAGGAAGGTTTGGGCATTAACCCCGCATGTGAGACCTGCCGAGGAACCCTGCTGCCTTGCCTGACCCTGTCATCTTCTCTCAGACCTTCTCTCTTCACACCCATTCTCACAAAGACTAGCCGAGAGCGAGGTACTACCTTTCCAACCTCTGAGCTGCATTGCAGTTTCATTTGTCTTCTCCTACTCGAGTGTCGGGTGCTGCCCCTGGGGAGGCTGAATCCCATGCACCAGTCAAGGCTGGGGCCTGACCTGCTGGGAAGCAGCTCTGCCCAGAGGGACCTGGGAGTCCTGGTGGATGACAAGGTGGCCATGAGCCAGCAGGGTGCCCTTGGTGCCAAGAAGGCCAATGGCATCCTGGGGTGCATTCAGAGGAGTGTGGCCAGCAGGGCGAGGGAGGTTCTCCTCCCCCTCTGCTCTGCCCTGCTGAGACCCCACCTGGACAACTGGGTCCAGTTCTGGGCTGCCCGGTTCAAGAAGGATGAGGAACTCCTGGAGAGAGTCCAGAGGAGAGCAACAAGGATGATAAAGGGACTTGAACATCTCCCCTAGGAGGAAAGGCTGAGGGAGCTGGGCTTGTTCAGCCTGGAGAAGAGAAGGCTGAGAGGGGATCTCATCAACACCTACAAATATCTCCAGGGTGGGGGTCACGAGGACGCAGCCAGACTCTTCCCAGTGGTGTCCAGCGCCAGGACAAGGGGCCATGGGCACAACCTGAAGCAGAAGAGGTTCCAGTTGAACGGGAGGAAGAACTTGTTGACTGTGAGGGTGATGGAGCCCTGGCCCAGGCTGCCCAGGGGGGCTGTGGAGTCTCCTTCCTCTGGAGATCTTCAACCCCTGCCTGGACGCTCTCTTGTGCCCCCTGCTCTGGGTGAGCCTGCTTGAGCAGGGAAGTTGGGCTGGGTGAGCTCTGGAGGGCCCTGCCAGCCCCCGCCATTCTGTGATTCTGTGATACTCCTCAGGCAGTCATACCTCCTACTCACAGGGAGGTGGCACCCATCCTCCCTGCGGGTGCTGAGCAATAAGCATTTTTATGGACCAATATTATATGGATTTATGTTTTATGGATAAATACTTATTCATATAAGCTCAGGCCTGATGTCCTGGCAGTTTTCTGGGACTATGAAGAGCAACAGCTATCACTGGGGGAGAAGTGAAAGATTTCCCCAGTGGGAGGGTGTTACTAAAGACACGTTGGCCCTCGCTGCTTCCGAGAGCTGCGGTGACCGCTCTGCAGCGCAGGTGGAAGAGCCCTCGCCCACCTCCCCAGCTCCTGACCTTCCCGCTCCTCTCTGCAGTCGCACAGCTCTGTACAAATGCGATCTCATTATTCATTGGCAGTCCCAAATGGAAATATGATTACATGGATTGGCCTGCTGTGGGTCAGATGTTCAGCTGGTGAAACCTGGAGTAACCCCAGCCTGCGCTGGGATTACGCTGAAGTACAGCAGTAGCTGGAAATCGGGCCCTGTAAATGTCAAACCGATAGTAATCCACCTGAGAAACTCTATTAAGTATATAATTCCCTCAAAACCACTTTTTACTTGTGGTGTCAGTATATTATTTTTCAGTGAAAGACTATCTAAGAAAATCTTTCATAACTGTAATAAATTGAAGATTTTTCCCTAGGCTTTCTGGAGTTCATTCTGTTACTATATTCCTGGGAAAGTTCCTGATGCAATTTGTTTCTCGAGATGTTTACTACTGAAATGAATGAGTCTTTTATATTGATATTTTTATCACTCATTGAGGACAAACTCTCTAGGAAATCCTGGCATATTGCGTATTCAGGAACATGAATATCCTTTCACCTGGAACAAAAATAGCAGATGTCATATTTAGGTGCAAACAAATTTGGAACAGTCTTTTCCTTTTTTGTTGTTTTTTTTTTCCCTCTAGATCAAAATTTATGGAGTAAAAACCTATACCATGTTTTCTGCAGCCTCAGAGGTATCATCAAGGATGCAAGTGCAAGAAGAGGAGGCAGATGCACGAGCACAACCTCACGGCAGAGCTGCCTTTCCCAATAGCCCTGCCTCAGAATGAGACCTTTGACAGCTCAGCCACGGTGGACAGACCTTTTCCTTGTGTCCTCAGGGCTGCAGAGATGCTGCAGTGCTCCTGGGCAGCCCCTCCAGCAGCTCAGGTCCCCCCTTGCTGCCTGTGGCTGGGCACTGGGCAGACCCTGCTGACTGTGCAAGGTTTGGGCTGTGTCACTTCTCCTTGTCTATCATCTAATTCAAACCTGAACTCTTACCTTCCTACTTTTAAAAATCATGCTTCCATAGAAACAGTTCAGGAGGATCTCGGGAATAACCATGCTGCCCTGCAGACCTGGAGGCTGAGCATGTCGGGGGGGTTGCTGGGCCACATGCTGTGTCCGACGGGAGACTCAGGGACAGGCGGGAGCCCCGTCTGCAGCAGCAGCAGGGTAATGAGTCCCGCTCAGGTCATCATTTTCCCTTGGTTTCACTGACATTTCCATTGTTTAAACAGGATTTCACTTGTCCAAGCACTTAGGGACGGTCTAGAAAAGGCGCCTGGGCGGAACAAGGACTTGGACCTTTGTTCTGCTCCTCCAGACAAGGAGCAAGGGGTCCCCTGCCGTCACCCCAACACGCGTCAGTTCGTTGGACTTCACTGCGTCCTGCTGTAACCCTGAAGCATGGCAGCCCAAGGCTTGCTGCTGTTCTGGCCAGAACCTTCACTTCTTCCTACCTTCCCGAGAGGACAACACCTACTGGGAGTAACAAATCTGTCGTCTCAGTAACTTGAGGGTTTTTTTGGTATTGCTGCATTCTTCATTATAGCCAAGGTTTTGGCTAAAGGAAAAGGTCGGGTTTTGGTGAGATAGAGACTATTGTTAACATAGAAAAAGCAAAAATAAAATTAAAAACCCAACCTATAGATTTATTCTATGTCCATACAGTAACATAAATTCACTGGAAGGCTCATGAAGAAACTTCAGTGTTACTCTGAAAAGACAACTAAAATGCATGATGGCATTTACTGTGTTTGGATGTAAACAGTTTGCTCTAAGAGCTTCATTAAAAATCTTTTGGGAATACATTTTTCTTGGTTAAGAGCAGAAAATTCCCAATACATATGATTTTCCAAAAAGACCTAAATTTCAAAGTAGGCAAGAAGAGGAAGTAAAATAAAATGTGAAATGAGAAAGTTTCAGAACTTGAAATGTTTATTCCCTGTGAAGTTTAAGTTATTTCAAAATAATTTTTGTTCTGAATCAGAAAAAAAAGGCTTGCAAACAGGAATTCCTTTTGGGTAAAACTGGAGGATCAGTTTTCTTCCTGAACTTTGGCAAGTGCTGCATTTTTCCATGAGCATAGGCTTTCCAAAGAAAATCTCATTTTGTCAGAAACTCAGCATCATCTGAGATAGTCGACGGAACCCATGCAGAGGACAGGCAGGATGGCGTGCGCCGAGGTTTGCTGCGAAGGCCTCACGGGTGCCCCAGAATCTCGACTGATGAGCAGCGCCGTGATTCCACGCCGTGGCTCGACTGCGACTGCCCCCTGCTGTTAATGACTTTGGCACTCTGCTGCTGACCCCTCATCCCACCGTGATTACCCAGAGGGTTGCAATGAAAGGAGGTCAGGAAACTCCACGTACTGAGGGAAGCCTCTAAAGAGAAGTCGTTTTCGAGAGACCTTTATTAGTATTGATTGCGCAGGTCAGCGCTCTGGGGAGCTGGTTTAAGGATCGTATCCAGACGGAAACCATCCACCGGCGGCAGGGGCAACGGAACACCAGAGCTTCCCGCGGGAAGGACACTCAGGAAGAAAGCCAAGGCTGTTGCTGAAAGACAACACTGCGCCATGAGTGCACTGGCTGCAGGAGGGTGGGTGTCCTCATGCTAATATATATTTTTCTTTTCATCCCTTTCTATGAATAGGTGCGATGGAGAATCATAACATCAAGGGTCATAAAACTGCGTAGTTTCACTAATTCCAATTTCTCAGGGCTCTGTACTCCCTCTGGGTCACTGGCTTAATGCATTTTTTGCATTGAACTGAGTCCGAGAAATTGGATCTCCTAGGTGCATTTCTTATTAATGATGATGCAGTCTTGGACCCCGAGAATCCATATATCCTCTCCTATATGTGTGTTCATCTTATTTTAAAAGCACAGCATCATTAGGCCCACAGTTTAAAATGGTGGGTAAATTTTAAGGCACAAATATGCAAATATAAATATAAATAAGTGTTCAAATACATGTTATAAATCTTTTCTTAGGTTTTGTATTCCTTTGAGCAATTGTAAACATGAGTTGGCCAACCCCAGTGATAGGTGCAATTGCAGAGTGAAGCCCACAGTTATCAATACTCTGCCTGGGGATCACGAATGTCTGCGTTTAATTTGTCAGCCATGTGCTGAACCCAGCAACTTGCATTTTCCTGACAGCCCCCTCGAGGCAGTACTGCTCCTGACTGATTGGTACCAGTTAGGAACGTGGACCTGGACCGTTCTGCAGGGTCAGGGACTCATTAAGTCCTTAATTTTGTTGTATTTTTTAATGCTTTCCAGGCCACGGCTCATCCTGACCCTTGGGCATCACAACACCAAAACCCTGGCCACAGGGCATTTCCATTTGCAAATACTTTTTAGATATCCCCTGGGATGAATAATCGGGGCGTGGGGGTTCAGTGATCTCCCTTCTGCACCCTCTACGGTGGGGCCACGGCACCACTGCCAGCATCTCTGCTGGCGCCAGCTGAGCCGGTCTCATCTGGCTGAAGACCATCATACTTTTGCCCCGCTTATCTTTGGGCGCCTTGCCACTGCCTACCAAACGTTGTGTCGCAGGACCGTGCGGTGCTACCACATACACCAACAACCTAAGGGATTCTTTTCAAGGTTTTTGTACCATCTGGAACCTACTGGGCATATTTTGGAAAACCCGTCCAACCAGAAGAAATAGAAAGGAATAGAAATACCTAACATAAATGCAGTGACTTTATGAAGTTCTTGTGAAGAAGGTTTGGGGTGTTTAGGATGTGGCATCTCAGCCCTGAAAAAGAGGCAGCGGGGGATAAAAAACTCTCCAGAGTTTCTATTCACTGCACAACAAAGACAAAAGCCTTTTGCTTGCATGCCAAAGGAAGTCGGGTACATACTTACAGGGGATGTTTGCTGAATTATCTTTTTTAAGTAAAAGGGACAGATAAGCTCACAGTTCCTGGGGCAACAGACTTACGTGGCCTGCAGGGAGCCCCCAAAAGATAAATACGCTCCATTAGCAGAGGGAAATAAAAATGAAGGCCATGGATTTGGATTAATGAGAAGAGTAAGGAGTGGTGAAAGTTCTGTTGGGTGGAGACAGCAGTGACCGCAGCTCTCATGATCTGCAGCATTTAATTCTACATTTCAGTAAATGGCCAGTGATAGTTTTCAGCGCTGGGCGTAGTTAGAACACGGAATAATTGCGATACTGTTACATTCTGTGTCTGCCAGGTATCGCTTTCTAATGGAAATTAACTATCTGCGGTGTTATTTTTCTATTTATTCTATATTGCCACCCATGAGAGTGATGTCCTTTAAAATCTAGATATGTAAAATATTAATGCATCTCATTTGCTTTTAGCTTTCAACTTGTCGCAGACCTCTTTTATTATAGCCAAATCAAAATTCTTTGCATACAGTTTTATTCTTCTACCTTTCCACTGGTTTTATTTTAACAGTCTTCCAAGTATTCTTTTCCTGGGAATAAGCGGGAACTTTCTCGTGGAACTACTTTTCCAGTTCTATGTGTTCCTAACTTTTATCTACCTCTGCTTCCCTGAGCCGGCGCAGGTGAGTGCTCCGCTTTGTGCCATATATAAGGTTTCTCTTAAAAAATAGCACGGACAATACCGATGTTGTGCACCAGTTCGATGCCAATAAATTTATTTATTTCTCTGCAAGCTGTTGGCGAGAACAAGATCTCTCCCTGCACAGCACTCGGTGCTATTCCTGTCTCCATATGGTTTCCACATCCCCGTTACGGAACCTCAGCACCTTCCCAGCACTGCACAGCACAAGGCAGCTGGCGCGCCCGGTGTCTGCTCCTTCAGCCGATCTGCATGGGAGAAGCATTTACAGCGAGGTTTCTGGTTCCTGCAGGAAATTTGGGGGTTTTTTGAGTTGTTTTGGCTCTGATATACACCCACTGCTTTGTCATCACAGGAGGGAAGGTTAATCCAGGGAAAAATTCAAGCCAAAAGAGAGAAGCTGCTCCATTAGAAGAGAAAACTCAGTCAGGGAAAAAAAAACAATCAAAAAAAAAAGAAAAGAAAAAAAAAAGGAACATTTGTGTTTGAGGCACGGCTCCCACTCAGCTGTGGAGCAAAGCTGTGCAGAGCTTTAGCAGTGGAGCCACGGAGGCCGCCCGCCTCGCGGCCCCTCCGCAGAGGGGAGATGAACTGCGCTGTTGGGCAGAGCGAAGCACCGCGTGCCCGCCCGCCCGAGAGCCGCAGCCCGGCAATATTCTTCGCTGCAGCCCCTGTGGCCTCCTGCCTGCAGGAGGGGAGCGTCCCTCGCCCAGCACCACCGCGCCTGCACGGGGAGCTCAGCCCCGCGCCGCTGCCCCTGCTCGCTGCCCTCCCCGCCGCACCCAGGCTGTCCCCATCTCAAGGCTCTCAGCTGGACGCCTCTTGTCGCCCCATCCCAGGCGTCCCTGGGGCTTGCCAGCTCAGCCGAGACCCCGGGGAGGCAGGGGAGCTGGGGAGGCTCTTGGTCTGCGTGCTTCGAACAGTCCCTGCCGTGCGTCCGTCCCCAGCTGGCGACCGTCGCCGCTTCTCCCGCTGCTTCCCCTAAGCCCCCACCGCCACGCTCTGAGCACCCCCGCTCTCCTTATCGGCTGCTCATCACTTCACACGGCAACGTGAAGACTCTGTCTGGGTATCGGTGATCGGAAGAGCGAGAGGGAGAAAACAGGTTGCTTCAAACAGGTGTAGAAAATACCATTTCCACAGCAGTGTGGCCATGGAGCCCCCCCTCCGAGACCAAACGGGGGCCCCCTCACCTACAGCCCCTCCCTCGCTCAGCCCCTGCTGCCTTTTGCATGCCCAGAGACCCCCCCCAGCCCCACGGGACACAGAGCTGGTCTCAAATTATCCCACATCTGCCCATTTCCACTGCATCAAACCCCTTCCCTTCTGGGAAAAGGTGCAGGAAGGCTTCTGTCAGGCTGGGGGGAGCAGCGCGGAATCACTTTTTCCTCTGTATCACCTGAGTTTTTGTTCAGGTGGAAATGGGGCACTTCCCCCCAGAGCACCGTGTTGAGAAGGGTGAAATTTATGGCTGAAATATCAAGCGTTATCTTGGGGCAAAATCATAGCTTTTGCACAGAAGGTTGAATTTCCACCAGCTTTTACATCCTAAAATTTCTGTTGCTCCTTCAAGTGGTATTTCACTTCCACCTTTTCTGCAAGTGGACTTTCTGTCCATGCAGATATTCGTGAAATAAAAATTGTTGGTTTCTGCCGCATCTCCTGTCTCAGAGATGGGCTTTGTGCAAGGACCAGCAATTTCAAATAAAACCAACAAATGCTCCACTTCAAAATGTTCTAACAGCTCAGGGAAAAAAAACCAACAGAAAAGAAAAGCAGTCTTTCAAACAGTACCCACGAAGCTATTTGAAGAAATAGCTAGGCAATGATTTTCTTAGCTATTGAAAGTCATAAAAGTCATAAATTTTTTCATCTACTTTAAAATAACTCCACAAATTCATAGTGATACGGGGTCGGGAGCGGACAGAGCTCTGCCGGCTTTCAGCAGCCGGGTTCTCCTGCTGGCACGCAGCTCCCAAAGCCGCCTGCGCTGCAGTTGCCCGTAGCACAGGGCATCGTAAAGGAACCCGGCCAGCAAGCGTCGGAAATGTTTCGGGAAGCAGGAATTGTGGGGCAGAGCAAAGCCCTGCTCCTCCGCCTCCCCACGCCGCTGTGGCCAACGCTCGGGCAGCTCCCGGCGGGAGCTCGCTGCAAGCAGCTGGTCCGTGTTGGTTTTCTCCAGACACTCGCCCGTCCCCCGGGCTCTGCTGTCCACGGCTGCACTCTGCAGCTCCAGGGGCAAAGCGATCATAAAATCATAGAATGGTTTGGGTGGGAAGGGACCCCCAGAGGTCACCCAGCCCAACCCCCCCGCAGGAGCAGGGACACCTTGAACCACATCAGGTTGCTCACAGCCCCGTCCAACCTGGCCTGGAATGTTCCCAGGGATGGGGCCTCCACCCCCTCTCTGGGCAACCCCTGCCAGGGTTTCACCCCCCTCACTGGAAAGAATTTCTTCCTTATATCTAGTCTAAACCTACCCTGTTCCCCTAAGGGAAGCCTCACTGTAGGGTTGGAGGTGGGACACGCCGATGGGGTGGCAAGGTCACTGCACCGCTTCCAGCTGGTTTTGCCCAACACAATAATCGGTGGAAGACAATGATACTTTGGACCTTGCTGAGCTTATCCTCGCGACAGATTATGCTGAAAGAATCTTCAACTCTGCCTTTGCTGGCGGTGCATTTCAGGATGCTGCAATGCTGCACCAGCACCCAGCCCAAAGGCCTGGTCAAGGGCTGGTATTCTGTCCCCAGCTGCCATCACTGTGGGTCACCCAGTGCTGCCTTACCCCACAAAACCACCATGGGACTGTGATAGCGGGGGGTTTGTTGGGGAGCCTGGAGCATGGGGGTATCCATGAAGGCAGCCGAGCCAGCGGTGGGGTGTCCCCAGGGCAGCCATGACCCCCAAACGGGGTGCAGCCCCATGGCACCCGAGCTGGGGCAGGGACAGGGAGAGGCTCCATCACCTCCTGGCCAGATGAGGTCCCAGGCCAGGTCCACAGCCCATCCAGGGTCTGAAGTACATCTCATCACTTCCTAACGGCCTCGATCACCACAAGAAAGCCGAACACCAAAGGCTGCTGGTGAGCAAAGCGGGGAGAGCTTCCACGAGACACAGAGGGAGCAGGATTGTGTCTGCATCTGGACCACCCCTGGGGTGAAGATCTGCCTAAAAACCAAAGTAGGGCTCGATCCAGCTGCTAGCAGCTGCCGTAGGAAACATGGGGCACAAATACGAAGAAAGTCACTGTTTGGAGCTGGAACTCTCTCAAAAAAAAAACCCTAAACCAAACCATGTAGAAGACTGTGAGCCTTGTAAGCGCCGAACTGTGCTATTTATGGAGACGCCTGCCTTCTTCAGCGTAGCATTTTGGTTTTGCCAATACCTCTATCCATAATCTGAAATTATTTCTGTTAAATTTCCCGCTAAGAAGCTCATCTCCTAAAATGCGCATGGAAATGGGAGACACAAGGACTACACATATGGGGGCAGAAATAGTTCTGTTTAAACTTCCAGGTTACCATCCAAGGAAATTGTCTGCAGGAGCGCAGCCCCCTGAGCCCGCTGCGAACGACATCAAATGCAGCAGCTCCATGGCACATCCAAAACAAACACTGGAAAGGAAAAAGAGATGGAAAACCCCAGAAATCTGGCTTCCAAAAAGGGAAAAGCTGTTGCAAAGCTCTTCCTTGCCGGTATGAAAATATTTCACATCACTGCTTTGACTCATCAGAAATGCTGGCAGAGAATTTTCCAATAGCATCCAATTTCACCTTTCAGAAAATGCTGTTTCATCAAAAAAGCATCTGCTGGGTATATGTCAATATAGGCAAAACTATTTAGGGAAAAATATACGAAACAAACTATTTTTATAAGAAAGGAATGATGCAACATCTACTTTTTAAAGAAATGTATAACTATTATGCAGGATAACAATAGCTAAAATCTAAAAATATAAAAAACAGGGCTTATCAGTGTTATTCCTTTAATCAGTAAAATATGTTTATGCCTCGTTTTTGTATAGACATATATAAAAAATTATAGTTGTATGAATTTAATGGAAATTTTAAAAGTATATGTTTCAGTTCTGATTCAGAAGGAAACAAATGCTCTGAACGCAGGGAAATCCAGTAAAACAAACACTGAATTTCCAAAATCTTTATTCTGCAGACCCAAGCTTAGATTTTTGACACCTATTTCCTATTGCTAAATGTTACTGTTAAGATTATCTCATGGCACATTTTAATAAACCACAAATTAACCTGTCTGTAAAGACAGAAGGACAGACCCTCCTGCCCGTGGACTGCAACGGGCCAGCAGCATGCGGAAAGGACGCGGCAATATCTACACCTGGAGCAAGAAGAACAGGATCTCTATATTTTTCCCTTTTTCCAGGCTGTGTCGGGGTGGTGTGTGATGGGACCGAGCCATTCACACGGTGGGTCCATGGAGCAAATCCAGCTCCAGGCTGAGTGCAAACCTGTCCTGCCCATCCCCTCCCTGCAGGCAGCCGGCGCCTGCCGTGGCACATTCCCAGCTTTTGAAGAAGAGCCAGTTGTTGTATGAAGGAGTCATCATCCCACACTGCTCAGCGCTGGTCAGGCCACACCTGGAATCCTGGGTGCAGTTCTGGTCCCCGCTGTATAAAAAATCTGTGGGCAGGCTGGAGAGGTCCAGAGCAGGGCCACCAAGGTGACCCAAGGGCTGGGAAGCCTCTCTCAGCTGTATGGGCATGGGAGAGCTGGGTTTGTTCAGGCTTGAGCAAAGGAGGCTCAGGAGGATCTCATCACCACGTACCAGTGCCTAAAGGATGGCTACAAGGAAGATGGAGACTCCCTTTTGACCAGGAGTCCCATGGAGAGGACAAGGGGGAATGGACACAAGTTGCTCTTGGGGAGATTCCAATTGGACAGGAGAGGGAAATTTTTCCCCATGAGAACAGTCACCCATCGGAATAATCTCCCCAGGGGAGGGGTTGACTCCACCACATTGGATGCTTTCAAGCCTCAGCTGGACAGGGTGCTGGGCCATCTTGTCTAGGCTGTGCTCTTGCCCAGAAAGGTTGGGCCAGATGATCCTGGAGGTCCCTGGGTCCCTTCCAACCTGAGATTCTATGATTCTATGATGTCAACAGAGCCAGCTAACGGAGCTCCAAAAAATCCCCCTCTCCTCTCTTTGACATCAGGTTTCTCTCCATGTCTAATGTCTCCTCTAAACCAAGACATTGCTCGGGTGCTGTAGCTGCAGTTCAGCCTCTCCCGGCATGGACATCACTCTGTGGTGGCCCCGGCCATGAGTGCACCCCGGGAGCAGCAGCGATGCCGCCCGCGCAGGTCTCACCCTGCAGCCCTGCCACGGCAGCGAGGTGCCGAGAGGAGACTGGTGGCAGGGTAACGTGGCGGAGAAACCAGCCCCACATATTTAAAAAGTACTAATTGCCATATTTTATCCAACCTTGATAATAGGAGCAGATGGCATGATTTGTGTAACAACATATTGAAAAATAAGTCTCGGAAATAATTAGTGTCATAAATAAATTTCCCTGCTTTGGGGCTCTGGGACTGATTAGATAAAAGTCTTAGCAGCAATGATTGCCACAAAGATGAAAAAGCAAAACTCTGCCCTTCCAGCAGTAAATGCCAGTTCTGTGGCCATAACTGAATCCCCCAAATTGGGTATGACCTCTTGGAGGCAGGCGCTTCTGCACAACTAGCACAGCCAAGCATCTGCTTTGCCAGGCTTGGGCTGCCCGGTGCTAGGCTTTGGGGGTTTCGCACTTTTCATGGATATTCTCACGTCTTGGGAGATGCCAGAGGAGCATTTGGCAGAGCCCTGCAGAAGAGCAGGGGCACGTTGCCTGCCTCCGGAGTCAGCAGCATCCCCAGACCCCATGGCCACGGTCACCCCATGTGCGAGGTGTCGGGAAGGTGGGGTGTCCCCGCCACCTCCCAGCAAACCTGCCGGCAGCGGGAACAGGGCCAAAAGAGCCGGGTGATGAGGCACTGGGCAGGGGTAGGCAGGGGATGCTGGCAGAGCAAGGCTCCCGCAAAGCTGAGGTCAGCCCTGCCGGATCAAATGCTGCAAAAATGCAATGCCTGTGCTCTGCTTGCCTGCAGGAATCACGAGCAAAGACCGGCTTTCTTGCAAACGCTGTGTTTTGTGTCTGGGAATTACTTGTGGCACCCAGGGCATCCCCAGCACCCACACCCAGCTGAGCAAGCCTGGGACCTGCAAACAGCCTGGACCCAGCAGCAAAGCACCCAGGACCGGTGGCGGCTGGAAACCAGCGGGGGCTGGAGACCGATTCCCAACAGCATCGACTGAAACACCACTGCCCTCCCGTTGCTGAAGCCTGCTGCCTTTTTTTTTGGAGGGGGGAGGAATTACGTTTTAGATATTTGCAGCCCTTTGATTATTTATAAGCCACTGCAAGTTATTCATGCGCGGCCGGTACGAGTCACCGGTAGCTGTACAAGGGCAGCTGGCATCCCCGCAGCTGGGCAAGCGGCTGACTGAAGGGCTGGGGGCTGGCTGGTTGGTTTAGAGGCAGAATAAGTAACAGGTACCATCGGCACATCGCTCCTTTCCCCTTTGGGGAGGTAATTAATAATCTGTAACAAGACCAGGCAAGGCCCTAAGCCCCTGGTCTTGCCTGGCCCCACTCTGAGGACGGCTGGACACCCAGACGTCCCCTCCGGCTGCAACTATCCAGGGCTTCTGTGGTTCATAAATTCCCATTAAAACTTAACAGGCAACTTAAATTTCATAAAATCAGTCTACTCATTTTGCAAATCAGTATTTGCCTATCCGGTCATGTCTCTCTATTTTAATAATATTCTTGTGAATTCTGGAAGTTTACAATATAAATAAAAGAGGAGTTTTTAGGAGTTTTTAATTACTTTTGGTGACTTGAAAACGTTGGGACAGAAAGAAACAAGGGTGAGCTTAAAGGATGTGCTCTGGATGTATTGGCTACGTAGTTATCCGCACACAGCCGACCATCGTGAAGATTTCCTTTGAAGTCCCTGACTTTCCTTTTAACGCCACATCTCCAGCGGGTGTAACAGGCATTTCTAATCCGTTTGGCTTTGCCAGACCAAAGTTTCCATAAATCAGGCTGGATTCTTGCAGCCAGAAATGCCGATTCATCCACTGGCTTGGGGTGAAAGTTTCTGCAGGTTCCAGCACCTGTGGGTCCCCAGGGCTGAGAGCTGCAGGGACAGGACACACGGGATTCATATTTACCATAAAATAGCCAGAAATAACTCAGCACAAGCTTTTCTGTGCAGCAGAGCAGAAGAAGGGTATTAAAGAGCTCAGTGACATCTGAGAGAGAGAGAAAATTAAAAACTGAGAAATAAAGGTAATTTGGGGCTGAAGTGGCACTGTGACACGGGGCTGCTGCTCTCCCCAGGACCTGAGAACCTCTTGAGCTCGCTGCCAACGCTTCATCTTTCCTTGAAGTGGTTTCCCCATGCAGCTGACAACAAAGGCATAAATCTCCTTTTCCTCGATTTCTTAAATGGTCACAGAAGCAGACAACAGGATGAGAGCAACAAGGATGATGGGGGGACTGGAGCATCTCCCCTAGGAGGAAAGGCTGAGGGAGCTGGGCTTGTTCAGCCTGGAGAAGAGAAGGCTGAGAGGGGACCTCATCAACACCTACAAATCTCTCAAGGGTGGGGGTCACCAGGACGGAGCCAGACTCTTCCCAGTGGTGCCCAGCGCCAGGCCAAGGGGCCATGGGCACAACCTGAAGCAGAAGAGGTTCCAGTGGAACGGGAGGAAGAACTTGTTGCCTGTGAGGGTGATGGAGCCCTGGCCCAGGCTGCCCAGGGGGGCTGTGGAGTCTCCTTCTCTGGAGATCTTCAACCCCCGCCTGGCCGCTGTGCTGTGCCCCCTGCTCTGGGTGAGCCTGCTTGGGCAGGGGGGTGGCACTGGGGGAGCTCCCGAGGGCCCTGCCAGCCCCTGCCACTCTGGGATCCTGGGATTCTGTGACTTTTGTGTGTGCAAGAGCACTGAGTTTCTGGAACTCCGAAATCCTGCATGACTTGGCTAGTTCCTCGTGGGGAGGCTGTAGAGGAAGCAGAGCCGCATGTGTCCGGTGGCTGGAGCCCTGCTCTTCCTTCTGCAGACTCAGCAAACCACATTATTTGCTGTTCCCAAGGTCCCCATTTCTTCTTGAAAACTTTCTGTTCTTTCATGGCTGTAGTTTGTTGCTCTGCAGCTCAACCCTAATTCCATTCATTTATATCACTGGGTATTATTGTAGTATAACACAAAATTTTTAATATTTAGTGCACAGATCCAAACAAAAAAGGCTTCCACCATTTATTGCACAGAAAGTTGTACTTCAAGTGCAGTCAGAAATGACGTTTGCTCCCCTATTTGTACCTCAATGGCTTTAATGTTTCAGATGCTACTACAAAAAGGTGCCTCTGTAACTAATTTAGACAGCATGAAGAGATGGCGATGCACTTCTTACATGCAAACTTCCCTGCAATAAGTGGGAGTGCTGCTTGTATAAGCCTCCGTAGCCATTAGGGATCACCGGATAACACAACCTTTGGAAGGCAAGTTATCATGCAGTAGCTTATCTGAGGCAGATCCAAAGCAGCATAGCCCAGGTAACTGTTTGGTTTGAGCATTTAAGCTTAAAGTTGGGGTTTTTTTATTATAAAATCATAAGAATTTATTTTTCTGTCACATTTATTGGAATTCTTTCTTTTTTCCAGCCGCCCCTGTGCACTGGATGAGCAGGTCACGATGCAGGCTTTGCAGGTAAAGGGGCTGGGTCGGCCCATCCACTTTGTGTGGGTCACATAACATCAAATCTCTGCACCCGAGCCACTGGTGCAGCCACCCAGCCCCAGCCAACGGGGAGAAACAGGCACTTTTGGAGCTAATTCGGGCACTGCTAGCTGTTGGTGAATCGCGGCTCCCTTTCCCTGTGGGCTACAAAGGAGCAGTGAGCTGAAGGCAAGCTGAAGCCGCTGCTCCCTAAGTCTGACTCTACGCCTTCAGGCGGGAGTCCAGAGGGTTACTGAGGGAGAGGGTGATACCGTTTAGAGGTTAGCCAACACGCCTTTAAAAAGAACAGTAATTCCTTAACAGGTCAATAAATGCAGCAAGCTTACATGCCACATTACTGCCCAGTTCTAGCACTGCAAGCAACAATGAGCCCCAGTTCTATAACTGTTACTGGTGTTCCTGTTGATCCTGGTTGTACAGCCCTAGGAAAATCTTGCAGATGACACGCAGAAGCACCATTCGCTTCCAGTTCTACTTCCTTTTCCGCTCCTTGCTGCTGCATTTAGCAGTAAGGTACAAATTTACTCCTCCTGACGAGCCCATCCCATCTTACCCCAGCTCACACAGGGAGGCTTTCGGGCACAGGCCTGTCGGAGAGTCCAGCGGGTTGTCCCAGGCGTCCCCTCCCATGCCCTGCAGGCCAGCTCACCATCTGTAGCCTTCCCTGCTCCTACCGACATAACCCCCCCATTTTTTGTTCTCCTCATACTTTCATGCCTGTTGCCTATGCTCTCCTTTCTTGAGCTTGGCTTTTGCGAGCTCTGCACCTCCTCTTCTTCACCCCAACTCCTCCCAGATAAACAACCTGCCACCAATTAGCTTTCCTCATCAGAGCCAGAGCTGCGTTGTGGTTTGACCTGGCTGGCAGTGGGATGGGGGAGAGAATCGGGGAAAAAAAGTAAGACCCATGGGTTGAGATAGAGACAGTTTAACAAAAGAAAAAAAATAACAATAATGATAATGGTAAGACAATATGCTGAATACACAGAGCAAGTGCTGCACAATGCAATTGCTCACCACCCGCTGACCAATGCCCAGCCCATCCAAGCAGTGATCGCTGCCCCCCTCTCCAACCCCCCCAGCATGCCTTTCCATGGTCTGGAACATCTCTTTGGTCAGTTGGGGTCAGCTGTCCTGGCTGTGCTCCCTCCCAGCTTGTTATGCCCCTGGCCGAGCAGGAGAAGCTCAAAAAGTCCTTGGCCAGTCTCAGCACTACCCAGCACCAACCAAACCATCAGTGTGTTATCAACATTCTTCTGGTACTGAATCCAAACCACAGCACTGTGCCAGCTGCTAGGAAGAAAATTAACTCTGTCCCAGACGAAACCAGGACAAGCTGTTAGATCCGTACTCCAACGTGGTGACTACCTGGGCAACTGCAGCCTGAGGTGGCGTCGCGAATCTGGGGAAGGTGGCCTTGCACCCCCAGGCTCCCTTCCAGCCCTGCACTCCATGCTGGTTGTAGCTCGTTTCCACTACGTGCTTTTCGGACAGAATTCTCTTAGTTTAGCCTGGATATCCCATTAACCAGAAGAGGTTTGCATACCAGAGCCACGACATAACCTTGTCCATACCCACAGCATCCCCCACCCTGCATCCCAGGGTGCCCCAGCTTCCCACCAGTGCCTCGCTGGCAGCAAGGCCCCCGCCACCCACCCCACGCACCCTCAGCAGGCTCAGGACCGCATCCTAATGGCAGGAAAGCAAATTCCAGCGGTGGCTCTTGGAGTCCCAGGCTGCGGGCTGTGTGCTCACCACGTTCCTCAAACACAGCCGCGGCTTTCACGAAATGGGACACAAACAGGAGTCAGAAGGAAATAACCAGTTATTAGGCAGTTTCATGTACTGACTGCTGTTCCTGCCTGCCACTGCCAGAGCTATTCTTCTATGTGGACACAGAAAAAAAACCCCTATCAGCATAGAAAATTAATGAAAAATGCAAAATATTTCTTATCACAGGTGGTTGCTTTAGATTATTTATCACAACAAGATTTCAGAGGGTCTCTCGGGGACCTGCCATCCTCAGATACTCACAAACCAGTATTAATTCCAAACATTATTAAGACACATTTAAAGCCCTTATTAAATGCAATCAAGTCTGATTTAGAAAGACTGGGAAGGTAAACATAATTAAAATGAATGCACTGCCTGGAATACAAATTCTTTTTCATCCAGCATTTGAGAGTCATATTGAGAGAAAATTAATAACCTTAAGCGGTGCTTTTTTGTGGCCCACTGAGGAAAGAAAAGGTTTGGTTACCCTTGTTAAAAACTTTGCAGGTTCTTTTGAAGAGGGATGCTGAATCCTAAGTATGATTTTCCTAACGCAGTGCTTCCTCCCTGGGATGCTGGAGCAGATGGCGCACTTGAGCGGGAAGTTTTAGGATGACTTGAATTGAATAACCGTCACCAGAAGAGGAGAAGGGAGAGGTGGGAAAACCTGAAGCTTGCTGCATCCTCTTCCCACAGCTGCATGCAAGCCCCAGGCACACACAGCCCTCATCGCGAGCCACCACAAGGCGACCATGGAAGGCGCTTGTGAAGGCTTTCGGGTGGCGAGAAGGAGGGGTGCGGAGCCAGGGCAAGCAGAGGTGGCTGTCTCAGCCCGCAGCGCCACCAGCCAGCCACCTCCCACAGCCTGCAGGACCAGCGCAGAGCAAGGACTCGTCCCCGGGATCACCCAGATGATGATTTCCAGTCATTTTGAAGGGGGTAAAGGACAGACAGGGCGGGTGGGAAGAGAGTAGACCCAACCAGAGCCATCCAGTGCACGAACCCCTCTCCCCAGCCCTGGCTTTCGGAGGGGTGGGATGACCTGAGCACGGAGCAGCCGTCATCAGGAGCCGCTCTTCTGCGGAGCGGGTGAGTGGGTGGCTGAAGGCAGCGGGGAGCCGGGGGGCTGCGGTGCCCAACCCCACAGCCCGGGATGCCCTCTGGTTCCATGCTCCCCCCAGCGCCCCTGTGGTCACTGCTCTGCCCTGGGGAGAGCTGGGGAGAGAGCTGGATCAACCTGCAAGGTGGGGGGCTATCAAGCCCAGCGAAAAGCAACAGGCGCTGGAAGCTCTTTGGCCATCATCCCATTGCATGGCCAGCCCTGAGTAATGAGCTTCACAGTCAAGTTTTACCTTAGTCATTTTTATTATTGTTTTAGTTCTCTTGTTTATAAAATAGGCAGGAGTTGGCAGATGGCAGTGAAGGCAAACAAATCTACTTCCAGCGGAAAACAAGTTCATTTCTGAGCTTTTTTATTTTTTGTAAGGTTATTTTCTTGAGAGCTGTTAGCTACAAGGCAGTAATCCCCCCTTAATCCGTCATAATGCCATTTGTTGAAAGTCCTGTTTCCACCGCTAATTGTGTTTCTGGAGCTAAACCTTGACACTTCCCGTCAGCCTGATTTCCAAGGCAGCCCAAAAGCGCAGGGTTAATCCTCCAAAGCCGGTTTAATGTCCCCTAGGACAGCCAGCCCTGCCCGGGCCTGGGCTGCTCCCCGCCGGCCCCGCCAGCCCCGGCTGGGGTTGTGTTATGGAAAAGGTAATTCCTTCCTAACTCCCCTTTTACAGCATTTCCCAAATGTCTGACATGAGTAACTTTACACAAAAAAATAAAAAAAGAAAAAAGAAAAAAAAGAAAAAAGAGTTAAAGCAGTGATTGTGATGTTTGTGGGAAGGGAAGGGAAGGGAAGGGAAGGGAAGGGAAGGGAAGGGAAGGGAAAGCGTACTGAACATCAGCCAAAGCTGGCATCCTAAAATGCAGACAAAAAGCTGTGCTTTACATTGTGTTCCTTCTTGAGAAAAAGCCTTTAACATTAAATATTCTGTCAAAGGAAAGCATCAGGAAAAGTGAGTGATAGAGTGCAGACAGACCCCCTATTTCTGTGTGCTTAATCAAGAACTTTGTATTTAACTTTCAAGTATTTAATCAAGGACTTTGCATTTGCAAATATTAACTTAACCTCCTCTTCAGGAGTCCGAAACTACAGCGTCCTCATGGCCAGCTGTCCTACTACTTGTGAGATGCTCACTTTACGCCTTAAAATCCACTTTTGTACCCTACTTCTCCCCGTATCGCACTGCCGTCCGCTCCCATCGCGCCGACACGGGGTATGGGACACCCCCTCAGGCCTCGCTCTCCCTCGGGCCCCAGTGCTCAGCAAGCGTGCCCAGGGTCGCTGCATCCAGAGCTCGTCCTTTACGCAGCGCTGAGATACCGTTGGTACTTGGGGTTTTTACAGACAAGACGTATCGAAACACTGAATATGCAGGTTATAACGAAGGGGGTGAAACCCTGGCAGGGGTTGCCCAGAGAAGGGGTGGAGGCCCCATCCCTGGGACCATTCCAGGCCAGGTTGGAGGGGGCTGTGAGCAACCTGATGTGGTTCAAGGTGTCCCTGCTCCTGCAGGGGGGTTGGGCTGGGGGACCTCTGGGGGTCCCTTCCCACCCAAACCAGTCTGTGATTCTATGAATGTGCACGATTTACCTCAAAGTCTTGTCGGAGACATGTCTGTATTCTTCCATAGTTTTGTTTTCTCCTCCCTGTATTCATTTTCTCCTGTCTTTGCTCCCTTCCTTATCCTCACATTAGGGACTCAAGCCATAAAGAAGGCAAGCCACAAATAAGGCAAGAAACAGGATTTCCTATCAAACCTGTAAATAAGAGTTTGACTTGAAGTATTTGTATTAAAGGAAGACATGAAGTCCTCCTGACAATCCCTTTCAGATTTTATTATGGACATTCTGGTCAATTCTTGACCATCTGCCCATCCAGTTTCTGAACCCATCATGAAGTTCCAGGTGGACACCCATTGCCATTACCCCCCCAGACACGTATGACAATGAGGAACACTCCCATGACACCAACCTGCAAAGTGTCGGGGAGGATCTCTTTTGAATTAAGCAGCAGATGCCTCTGGTTATATCAAGTGTGACCAGTTACACTCATGGCCCGGCGGAGAGCGGCTGTCATGACAGGCAGATGCCTGACGAGCGGTGCAGGACTGGACTTTGTCACTCCCAAATTATTCCAGGTCAGCAGAATGGATTTCATCACTGGCTTCACAATGTCATCTTGCCGTTTGAGAATGTGGTCACATTCCAGAAGACTGGGGAAGGGATATCATAAATCAGTATTTTCAAAACAGAAGATCAATCTGCTTTCTCATTCTATGGAAAAAATAGAATTTTTATTACTCCCAGTTTAGAGTAGCGCTACTGGCCAGCTACAGCGTGCATCGGTCCCCACACAAGAGGCAGCTAGTGTACAGTCTGCACAGGCTGAGGCACAGGCTGCAGCCTGGATGCTGTCTGCTTTTTTGGAGGAAAATGCCTGGGAGCAAAAGGGCTTTATCACACGGAATTCACAGGTACTCCTGGCTCGCTGCATTTCTCTGCAGGGTGGTGCATGCTGCTGCAGCGCGGGTGTCACGGGGCTGTGCCGGCATAGCCCATCCCGGGCACAAAACCCTATCCGTGCGTTCATACCCATTCCGACCAGGGCTGCTTCAGCCAGAGGTGGTTCAGAAAGGGGCAACAACGCTGGCGCTGGCCTGCACCGCCTCACACCCCCCAGCGCTGGACTTCAGAGCAGTTTGAGCCGTCATTACTACAAATTGTGTCTGGGTAAGCATTTTTTTCATCAACACCAGTCAAAGTTGTATTGATTCTTTTTTGGCACTTTTTCACAGAAGCTGCATACAGGGAGGAGGCTCGGGAGGTGGTGGCTGAACTTCTCTTGCTCGGTGGGAATGCCAGCCGCGGCTGGTCCTGGGATCTCGGAATAGCTGGGCAGCGAAGAGCCCCGACGCTAACCTGGACTCTTTGGAAAAAGCAGCAGCGACCAATGCTGCCATTAGTGGGCATTGCCTATGAACGCATCCGTTATTTTTACAGGCAGATAGCTGCCTGCCAGGGGGACGAGTGAGAAATTACCCCCCAGGTTGGTCAGGCTTTGCACCAACAGCATCTCACTGCCTTTTGCACCTATTTCAGCAGTCAGACCTCAGCAGCTGACAAACTGACTGGTGAAGGGTATGTTCCAGTTGAAGAAGGAGGTATGGGCCTGCAAGCCACCTCCAGAGGCAGGGCTGAAGAAAGCAGATCGTGAAGACAGGCAAAAAAAGATTAGGAAAAATAAAATCTCACCTGAAGAGATTCATCAGTGGTTGTCCTGCGGAGATCCCTTGTCACAGAATCCCAGGATCCCAGAATGGTGGGGGCTGGCAGCGCCCTCAGGACCTCCCCCAGTGCCACCCCCCTGCCCAAGCAGGCTCACCCAGAGCAGGGGGCACAGGACAGCGGCCAGGCGGGGGTTGAAGATCTCCAGAGAAGGAGACTCCACAGCCCCCCTGGGCAGCCTGGGCCAGGGCTCCATCACCCTCACAGGCAACAAGTTCTTCCTCCCGTTCAACTGGAACCTCTTCTGCTTCAGGTTGTGCCCATGGCCCCTTGTCCTGGTGCTGGGCACCACTGGGAAGAGTCTGGCTCCGTCCTCGTGACCCCCACCCTTGAGATATTTGTAGGTGGTGATGAGATCCCCTCTCAGCCTTCTCTTCTCCAGGCTGAACAAGCCCAGCTCCCTCAGCCTTTCCTCGTAGGGGAGATGCTCCAGTCCCCCCGTCATCCTCGTTGCTCTCCTCTGGACTCTCTCTGTCCAGGGAGCGAGAATTGTAAGAAAGCAAGAGAAGGGCATTCAGGGTGGGGTTGCAGCTCTTCCTGCTACTGAACAAATGTCTCTTTGCAGCGTTACATTTACATACTTTTAAAATTTTAATTCAGTACTATTAAGGTTATAAGTAAGTTCTGTACATTTTTGTTAAAATCTTGTGCCACAGGCCTTCATTTTACACCTCTGTGCTGCAGTTCCTCTCTATGGTACGGGGCAGTGCTCACACCAGAGATGTTCTCAGACTGCTTTTGGCTTCCAGCACTGTGGCTCCTGGTCTCTGATGCCTCTTCTCTCCTTTCACTCTTGGCATCAGCCATGAGTGCCAAAACTCTTGGGAGAGCCATTCAGAACCAGTTCTGGTTTGTGACAACAAAAATTGGTCATTTTTATGTTTTGGTGCACGCATCAGGTCCTGGGTGCCAGGGAAATCAAACACCCACCTGTACCGAGGCCTGGGGGCTGGGATGGGCGCCCCGGAGCAGATGCCGAGAGCAAAGCCAGAGGCAGCTTGGAGCCAGGAGCACGGAGAGGCATCTCTCGCCTCCCCCCGTGGGAAGGCACCCTCGCCCAGGAGACATTCCTTCCCCTTCACCCACAAAACCTGGGTTTGCTTTAGATTTGTTTGATTTTCCTTATCCCTTCAGGAGGTGGGGTGAAGAGAAAGTCAGTTGCATCAAAGTGTTAACGCCGATTCAACATCTCGAAGGCAGGTCGTACTGCAAATTAACTCTTTGATAATGGTGTTCCAGAAAACTTACAAAGATTTAAATTAGTCACCCGTGATATGGATTAGCATGGCTTTGATGTAGTTTCAAGGACTGGAATAATATTTTTGTAATTTAAAACAGGAGATTACAAATGCAGCGCTGTGAACTACAAGGAACGGGATGGACGAAGGGGTCGGGTTGGTGCCTGTTGTCATGGACGGAGTGAGAGGGAGGCAAAAATAATATGGTTTATTGGTGTAAACCAGTGAGTTCACAAGGTTCAATGGCAAATGTGACAGCGGTTTATAAGATTCATGCAAGGCACCCTTGGGTATTTACTGCCCAGAGGCCAGGGTCAGGCAAAGCTGCCAGGCTGACCCTCCCGTTGAGCCATCAGGCTCAGGAAGGAGCCCCTGGCTTTCTAAACTCCTTCCTCAGAGAGGAGCCGAGGTGCGCCTGGATCCAGTCCCGGTCCCAGACTTGGCCAGCGGTTCATGGCTCAGGGATTATGGATGCGCGATCCATCCTTTCCATCCCTCAGCCAAGGTTGCAGAGTGAGCGTGCTGTGAGCCACGCACCGAGGATCTGCTGGGGTCAGGAACCTCTCAGCCTCGAGGGGTGACCCTGAGAGGGGTCCCTGCTCCCGGGGAGATCCTGGCGTGCAGCCGCTGCCGTGCGGGAGAGCTCCAAGGGCTCTGGGGCTGCTCGCTGGTGATGGGGGCAGGATGGTTGGCTCACAGTCATATTTGCATCCCCACCGCTGTGCTCAGGTGGGCACATTCCACAGTAGCCCTTGGCTCTGGTGTTGTTATCTGTCTCCCCCACATCCACTGGGTGCATCCTTCACGCCCAGACACATCCATCACCACCGCCACGGGTGGTTATCGCTTGGAAGAGGTGAAGGGAGGGGGAGGCAGAAGGGAGGGGGGAGCACGCCCCCACACCTGTGCAACCCAAACAGACATTCCGTGGGCACAGGCGGCTGCGGGCACGGTCAGTGCGTTCCCACAATAACAGCACCAGCGCAAGCTACAGCCGTGGTTTCACCTCTCACACCTTGCCGTCCACCGATGGTGCCTGTGCGCTGGTAGGATTATGGGTATCTCGATGGATCCTTCTCCTCGCTATTATAAAAAGGCTGTGACACCTGAAAGGGATTCCAGTCTCAACCTGCTCAAAATACTCGCAGAGGTTTTCAAAATTAACATCTCAAGGAATTGCAGCTCCGAGCTTCAGAAGGTTTTATAATGACTCACCAGCATTCAGGCACTGTCTGTCTCTGGTTAAGTTGTAGTATGAGCGATTTACACCACACAGTGAATCACAGAATCCCAGAATACCAGGCTGGCAGGGGCTGGCAGGGCCCTCGGGAGCTCCCCCAGTGCCACCCCCCTGCCCAAGCAGGCTCACCCAGAGCAGGGGGCACAGGACAGCGGCCAGGCGGGGGTTGAAGATCTCCAGAGAAGGAGACTCCACAGCCCCCCTGGGCAGCCTGGGCCAGGGCTCCATCACCCTCACAGGCAACAAGTTCTTCCTCCCGTTCAACTGGAACCTCTTCTGCTTCAGGTTGTGCCCATGGCCCCTTGTCCTGGTGCTGGGCACCACTGGGAAGAGTCTGGCTCCGTCCTTGTGACCCCCACCCTTGAGAGATTTGTAGGTGTTGATGAGATCCCCTCTCAGCCTTCTCTTCTCCAGGCTGAAACAGCACTTTAAGCTGGAGCAGTGAAATATGCTGTTTTATTATCACATATTTCTAACGTCTTGGACGCAGATGCAATAAACGCTAACCCCAAGCCAGGAAGCACGCTCCACTTAGGGACATTCCCTCCGTCCGCAGGGCCAGGCCACAGCTCCTCTTCCCAGCCCCCCCCAGGTGAAAGCCTGGTCCCCCAGACCAAGCGCTCTGCACGGGGCACCCTCTCCTGCTGCCGGCGAGGGTGGGCAGAGCCCAGGAGTCTCAGACCGGCCCTCCTGCGCAGCTGAGCCAACGGGCTCGTTTAGAAGCCAAATTCATTTGTATTCCCATTTGGTGACAAAGCTGCTCACTCTAGTTGTGGAAGGGGTCTGTGTTATTTTTGCTTGCGTGCTCGCTCCACGGCAGCTAGGTATCTTGTGAATTTGAAAGGCTCCAGGTGTTTGCGCCTCCAGCCGCCCATTGTCAGGACCCTTCGTGAGGCTGTTTGCATGCATTTCGAGATGGATGCTGATCACAGCCCTCTGCCAGGCAGTGTCCCCCACCAACAGACACCTGCAAGGTACCAGCAGCAGCCACTGGTGGGCTCGCTTTGCAAGCCACGCACTGCTCATCTCCACCGACTCCTTCTTGCAGCTTGGGTTCATGTGTTTGACCAAAGCGTGGACCTGGAGCAGTACCGCTTCCTACTCCACGCTTTTCTGTAATGCCACTCTTAAAAAAAAATACCATATGCCCTTGGTCATGATTTAAAGATTTTACTTTCATTTTCTTTTTGCAGATTTATAACTACTGTAACTGCAGGGAAGTTCAAGCAATATGAAAGCCACACGGTAACTTGAACTTCAAAACACGTTCAAGTTCTCAGCCAGTGCAAATGCGTTAATTTTCTCTGGCCTACACTGGTTTATGCCGTTCATATATGGTATGCAGACTCCGTGGTGTACGTTATTATCTCCTGAATGTCACCCAGCTTGCTTGCTATGTACATATAATTAATGACTTCTAAAACAACCCCAAGAAACAAGCAGGAAAACCTTCTCCCTGAAAATGCTGTAAAGTGTTTTCTGTTTTTCCACAACATGTCTTCACATTCTCAAAATACAGCTGTCAAACCATCTTATTCCATATTTCACATTCACTGGTCCTTCTTCACCTCTTTATTACTTTTGTTGTTCCTACTACTTCTTCACCCAGAGCAAATTCCTCACCTGCCTTCAGCACGAGCAGACCCCTGCCCCCTGACTGGCATCTCTGGTGCTGGGCCACGCTGCAGCCCCCAGGCTGGTGCTGGTGGGCAGGGGGGCTCCTGGACAGGACAGGAGGAAGGACAGGCCAGGGGGAGGCGATTCTCCCACTTCTGGGACCATAGAATCATAGAATCGTTTAGGCTGGATGAGGTATGAGAGGCCAGGAACGTCACCTGATCTAGAATCACAGAATCACAGAATGGTTTGGGCTGGAAGGGACCGTAGAGGTCACCCAGCCCAACCCCCCTGCAGGAGCAGGGACACCTTGAACCACATCAGGTTGCTCACAGCCCCCTCCAACCTGGCCTGGAATGTTCCCAGGGATGGGGCCTCCACCCCCTCTCTGGGCAACTCCTGCCAGAGGTCCTAAACCTCCTTGGGGCTCTTCTTCATCCCCTCCCTGCACTCTGTTTTCAGTCCCATCACTGCTTCTGGATGAAGTCTCTGCAACAACAGGAAAAAGAAAGAAGCAACTGTTTAGAAGGAGAAGCAACAGCAGTCCTTGTCTTTGGGGCATCCTGCAAGTTAAGACACAGCACTCTGGAACGGAAGCCAAGGCTGAATTTTTGTTGTGGAAGCAATCCCCAACGACCGTTCTGTTTCCAGAGAGAATAATCAACTTTTCTTGCTGTAAGGACTGCAAAATGTCATTTCTGAGCCTTCTGTTTGCTGTGGCTTAACCCAACAGGCAGCTGAGCACCACCCAGCCGCTTGCTCACTGCCCCCCTGGACCATGGGGTGGGGGAGAGAATCGGGGGGAAAACAGTGAAATTCATGGGTTGAGATAAATACAGTTTAATGGGACAGGAAATGAAGGGGAAATAATAATAATAATAATAATAATAATAATAATAATAATAATAATAATAATAGAATATACAAAGCAAGTGCTGCCCAATGCAATTGCTCACCCCCTACTGACCGATGCCCAGCCTGTCCCCAAGCAGCGGTCCCTGCCCCCCAGCCAACCCCCCCAGTTTCTATCCTGGGCATGAGGCCCCATGGTCTGGAATAGCCCTGGGGCCAGTTGGGGTCGGCTGTCCTGGCCGTGCCCCCTCCCACCTCCTTGTGCCCCTGGCAGAGCAGGGGAAGCTGAAAAGTCCTTGCCTGGTGTAAGCCCTGCTCAGCACCACCGGAGCCATCAGGGAGTGACCAACATTCTGCTCATCCGAAAACCAAACCCCGCGCTGTGCCCGCTGCTGGCAGGAACATGAACTCTGTCCCAGCTGGAACCAGGGCACTGTTGCAAAAAACCCCATTCCTTTATGCTGTTTTCCTGGCATCCACACACATCCTTTAAAAAATAAGATGGACATAAAATGAAATAATAAGCCTTAGTGAAATAATGCCCATTGCACCAATGTTTGGTTTCTGAAAAACAAACCACAAAAGCATGATGGCAAGAAGGGTTTGGACGCTGGTGAAACATCCTCTTCCAAGAGTTTGGAAAGAGGTGTTTCAATATTTTTGTTTTCAAATGACTTTTTGTTCAATTTAAAAAGACTATAGAGTATAAGAGGCAGTAAAATGGTAACTCAAAATATTTTTGAGCTATTTTATAATGGCAAATTGCATCTTTGTGGGATTTGTCAGAATTTAGTTCTCCAGGTTTTACCATCAGTTGAAACAAAGGCAAATTTGAAATGTGGGGATTACTTGAACGTGAAATTCTTATTTTTGACATCTCTATTTCTAACGCCCCCTATAGCCAGTCAGAGCTCTATCCTTCCCTGTGCTTATTTGTTCTGCAGAGTTTAACCTTTTTTTAGATTGTTCACCGGCACCAATACATACGTGTTTGAAAAATAACTTGACCTAGAGGCTTTCTGGAAATTCCCTTGTCCAAGAAAGGAAAAACTTCTCTTTCTACTGATACAGAAGAAAAAAACCCCTTCCCTCTTTGCGCAGTACAGGCCAAGGAAAAGTGTTTTCCATTTCTTTCAGACTTCACACCCATTTCTAAGCAAAGGTGACTTCAGCTCTTTATTGCATCTTTTATCTCAAGGAACTGCAAGTCTGCAGCTTGCTCCCGGGCTCTTCTTTCACCCCCATTGATTTTCCATTATTTGACTCAAACTGTTTCTTGTTAGCTGAGGTCAGTGGTGAGTTTTGCTTAAAAATTTATATCACTCTTTAGCTTTTGTTTCTGGTTTAGGTCCAGTTCCCTCTGCATTGTTGGGAGCATTTCTTACTTGCTCTTTCTTTTGTCCCTATTACCTTTCTTTGGTTTTCTTTGCCTTCCTTGCTTGCTTTGGCCCTCTACTTCCATCTCTGACATCCTTTTTCTACCTTTTTCTTTTTTTTTTCCTTCCGTTTTCCTCTCTATTCTTCCTTTCTCCCTTCCAGCTTTTAAAGGTGAAGTCGTCCTCCTTCCCCCCAAAGCAAGCCCCTTCCTGCCCGCTCGGACCGGTGCCCTCCGCCCCCGCCCCACCATGCACCACCCCGTCAGGACCCTGGTCCCAGCACGGGGAGGGCGGCTGGGTTTGGGAGGTGGTGGGAGTCTCTGCTGTGGGGTTAAACCTGTCCTCATTTACCTGACAAAACCAGCAGAATTGCTTTGGGGTTGTTCTCTTAGAACGAAGGCTGTATTTGTTTTAAACTTTCTGTTTATCCTCTTTGTATCTACTTCACATATTTAGGCTTGCGATCCCTTGGAAAGCTTAATAGCGTGTATGAATCACCTTGTTTTCCTGAGGTCCCAGAATAGCTTTTGTAGCAATTAAACTTGGATTGAACCTGACTCCTTTCTTTTGCCTATGGCAAGCTAAACCACACATGCCAAACAAATTTGCATTAATGAGTTATTTTCTTGAGAGGAAGAAAATACAACCTTTTTGGGTTGTTGCTGTGTGCATTTATGTTTTGAGAAAGCAACAGCTTACATCGCCTAATTATGCCAAAATTATACAGCGAGGAGGGGCACACGCCAATTAACTTTATTTAATGCCAGTTATCAATTAGCAGCGGAAGGGCTGGGGCTGCAGATAGGCTCGCGCGCCAAGAGGTGCTTCTGGCCACAGCTCCGCAGGACGGGGAGGCTCTGGGCCGCCCGCCCACCCGCTCGGCTCCATGGCCGGCTGCCGGCACCGCAGCAGCTACGGCCAGCGCCGAGCCGGATCCCGGCTGCCTCTGCGGAATTAAAAATGCATCTGTAGGTGCTCACGGAGTGTAGCATAAAGTGGCACTGATTCTGACCACAAAGATCCCCTTAGTGGGCTAATTAGCTGCTGTGTATGTTCCAAATGGAAAAAATATGTACTGTTAGAATCATGCTCGTTTGACTTCACAATGAGAGAGCATTTTTAAAAAATACAATTACATTTGAATGAGTTAAGGATATAAATACATAACGTGAAAATTCACAGGTAACAGGGTTTCACCCATGGCCAGAAGCAAGAGCAGCTTGGACCGCACGCGCGTGCCGCGCGCCTGAGCCTGTGAGCGATTCCATGGCCGTGGCCATAATCCTGCAGGTGTAACTAAATGCAAGCAGAGCAGACACAGCTGAGGCTGACGAAAGATTCTCCATGTGCTCTGTGATAAGCCTGCATTTCCTCCACATTTCTTTTCGCATTTTCTTCCCAGATAAACAGCTCTCGTGGCCAATCGTTCCCAAGCCCAGGTCATCGGTACCTGGTGAATATTGATGCCCTGCCACGAGTCCTTATAGTGTCTTTTCCTGTAGATACCAAACCTCCTTAGCACTGGGTATTTTTACTAATGAATGTGATGATTTATTATTGTTGTCGTTTCTGTGTTTGAAAAAAGAAAACCCACAGAAGGAACTATTTAAATCTCTCACTGTAGGGTAGTTCATCAACCAGACAGGATTTTTATGTATTTTCTAGCCTCTAATTAGATGTTCGTCAGCCTTTGAGAGCACAGGCACAACATTGCTCCTCCCCACTGATCTCCTCCCTATACACACAATGATGAAATTGCCCTTTTTGCCTTGGAGTTTCCCTCCTTCGCCGTCACTGTGTTCAGGACCCAAATCCCCATTCTGCACACACCTTTTGCATCCCCGATCCCTGACTCGATGAGTTCCTGTGAGGCTGTATTAGAATGAAACAAGGTGACAATACATCCCATAATCAGGATATATTGCCCCATCCTGCAATACAATAATACAACCCATCATCAGTTTATAACTGATTTTAAAGCAACGAAAAATTTCTGATGAGCAATGGATCTTCATCTGTCATAGCAGGATCTATGTGGTAGGGTCTCTCACATAAGACCTAGATGATATCCTCTGACTTCATCACTTGGGTCTCGTAATTAACAATTCTACTGAAAATAGTGATGGCATCTTTAATATAAAGTACCATCCTCTCCTCCCCTCTTCTGTACATGATATCCTCTTCAATCCCTTCCCATGTAATTCATAACTAGAGGCCTTTAGATTCTATCACATGCCTCATACCTCAAGGTTTTAGTAAAGCCAGTTTTCAAATTGTTTCTTCTTTGTTTCTTCAACAGAAGTTTCCAGTCTTGCTTCTTACTCAGACACCTGGCTTGGTACATTGGCACCCAAAGCCCCCCGTGGTCATACTTTTTTTGCCACACATCCATTCTTTTTTGCCCCCAAACCACAGATGAATTTGTAAGAGCTCTGCAGCAGTGGGACCAGCATGTGACAAGGGTCTCATTTCTCTTTCTTTCTGGCCAAAGGCAACCATGCACTCCAAAATTTAAACCTCCATTATGTCTGGATATGCCCCATCTTCTGTTCTGTAGGATGGGAGAGAAGCAAGTTCAGGGATAGTGCAGAACTGTGTTATTTGTCTTTTTTGTTGACTAATTTGAGACAAATTAAGAAGCGTGATGTCAGAATATTGCAAAAGGGGAGAGCCTTAAGAAGCACCAATGCTCAGACCAGACATAATTTTGCACATAATTTTTTTCCTCCTTTCATTGTGCAAAGTGACTGACAGCAGCATGATGCAGCCAGGAGGAGGAGGCCGATGGCTGTGCCTGCTGTACCAAACCAAAAAACACTGCCCACGCTGGTGTGGCTGACTGTGCACCCCTCTCTGTACTTACCCACACTGCCTGCTGCCTCACTGCCTGTACTTACCCCCCAAAAAATCCATCAGCACTGAAAACCCACAGAGGGAGATTGCTCGATGGCCCCAGAAAACTCGGGGGGGAGGGGGGGGACTTGTACAACTCTTAAACAACAGTGATGTATATACACCATTACCGAGCCCAACACCCAAGGTGTTCATGGGGATGGGTTTTTCTAGACTTTAAATAGAAAAGAAATGGAACTGCGTACGTTGTACGCTATGGTTTTGTACTGCCTGTTCTCTGTGTGGGATCTTGGGCTTTACCTTCAACTTGGTTGAAATGTCAAGGAGTTGATGACAAAACGCTACAGAGTCATCCACCTACAGGTGGTACGAGGGCTTGCCTGACAGAGGGACCTGAAAGCTCTGCCAAACTCTCTTCCTGATTGTTTTAGGGAACAGTGGTTTAAAACATCACAGAAAAAGAGAAAACATAAGACTTTAAGAAAAAAGAAAACGTGAGAGATGGCGGATCTTCACGGACACAACTGGGACCCAATTCTAAAGAAAACTCAGGAGCAGTTTTGCTGTTGAACAGGAAATTGAAGCATGAAGTAGCTAACAGGCTTCTTTACTGACCTGGGCAAGCTGTGCATTTTTTCCCTGGGCAATCTAAGGTCGAGAATAATCATTCCAGAGTCAGTGACATATCTATCAGCTTCTGCCAACACCTACTGCCAAAAATGTCAGGCGTAAATGAGAACATCTTGCCTCCGCAACTCTGAGCTCAGATGGGGCAATGGGTAAGACTGAGAGACCTCCAACCTCTGGAAAAGGGAAGGGGCACTGGAGGGCTGGCTTTGAAACTTAAATACGGAGTCAGTGTGAGGCTTCAGCTGAGGAAAGCTGAAGAGAACCACGTTCCCTGGAGGACTCAAGCACAGAGTCTGGTGAGGTCCAGGCCAGTGGTAGAAGACAACTCCATGATGCAGCTGTGGACCGACCTGGCTCTTTGCAGTGAAAGCTGCAAATTCAGGATTTCCATCAAATGAAAATAGCCAGGCTTGCTCTGATGTCAGCACTGGGCATCTTCTAGGAGAAGAATTTGAGTTATGATTATGTTAGGTGACACTGATAGTTCTTCTCATTCTGAGCTACTCTACCCCATCAGGTGCTGGGTGGACTCCTTTGGGAGCACTTTAAGTCATAGAATGATAGAATCCTAGAATCCCAGGTTGGGAGGGACCTCAAGGATCATCTGGTCCAACTTTTCTGGGCAAGGGCACAGTCTAGACAAGATAGCCCAGTGCCCTGTCCAGCTGAGGCCTGAAGGTGTCCAGGATAGCTGGCACTCAGCAATGGGCAGCTTTACCCCATAAAGCACAAGTCCTTAAGCTCTGTTCAGTCTGAGCAGAGAGCTTTGACCAAGCAATCCAGGTGCCATAGGTGCCTGTTAGCGACAGCTAATGAGGTAGGATCAGCTAAAACAAAGTACGCTGTGAGTTTGGTCACAGTTAGTCAGATTGGAAGAGAAAAATCAATGCTGGGCTGAAATATCAGCTGCCAGGCTCTATATGTACGGGGGCTGCAGAGGGCTGGACAGACAGGAGACAGACAGGGTGGTGCCAGTGTGCTGCCAGAGGCTCCTCCAGCGTCTCTTGCAGAACAGGCAGTTTGTTGCACAGAGCAGAAAAATGGGGAAATCCATTGATTTTTTTTTTTCTTCCATGCTCTCTTAAAACAACACAAACTGCAACATTCATCAAATAAGTCCTTGTCAAACGAGTTAATGGAAGTCCCCGGACTACTCCCCCTCAACATGTCAAGTGTTTTAAAGTCCTCTAGATACTAATGGCACAAAGCCTTTGTTCAGCGTTAAACTGAGCTGTCTCCTGCACATGTATATTTTTCTCAAGTAAGAGTAGAAAAGCAAAAAAATAAAGGAGGTGCACACATTGCTCAGCTGACAAGACCCCAGGACTCCCTGAGAGGTGAAAAACTCTTGCTGCAAAGATGTATGAGTGACTCATTGACCTCATTTTTAATTTGTCCTTTGTATCATTTAGGAATTTGGAGGGAGAGGAGCCACAGGTAATTGGCATTTGTAGGTGCATTTATTATACAAATATATTAAATACAATATTTACACAAAAGATAATACACACAGAATCCCAGCCTGGCAGGGGCTGGCAGGGCCCTCGGGAGCTCCCCCAGTGCCACCCCCCTGCCCAAGCAGGCTCACCCAGAGCAGGGGGCACAGGACAGCGGCCAGGCGGGGGTTGAAGATCTCCAGAGAAGGAGACTCCACAGCCCCCCTGGGCAGCCTGGGCCAGGGCTCCATCACCCTCACAGTCAACAAGTTCTTCCTCCCGTTCCACTGGAACCTCTTCTGCTTCAGGTTGTGCCCATGGCCCCTTGTCCTGGCGCTGGGCACCACTGAGAGGAGCCATATGCTATGATGTAAAGCCTGTATATGTGATGTGTGCAAGTATGAAGTTCAAATTCACCCAGGGACAGTTAGGAGCAGGTATCTACCCAGAAATATCTTGATTGGAGAACACTTGCATGTAACTAGGATGATAAAGGGACTGGAGCATCTCCCCTACGAAGAAAGGCTGAGAGAGTTGGGCTTGTTCAGCCTGAAGAAGAGGAGGCTGAGAGGGGACCTCATCAACACCTACAAATATCTCAAGGGCGGAAGTCACGAGGACAGAACCAGTCTCTTTACAGTGGTGTCCAGCGACAGGACAAGGGGCAATGGATACAAACTGAAACATAAGAGGTTTCAGTTGAACATGAGGAAAAACTTCTTTACTCTGAGGGTGACGGAGCCCTGGCCCAGGCTGCCCGGGGGGCTGTGGAGTCTCCTTCTCTGGAGATATTCAAAGCCTGCCTGGATGAAGTCCTGTGTAACATGCTCTGGGTGAGCCTGCTTTAGCAGCAGGGTTGGACTAGATGATCTCCCGAGGTCCCTTCCAACCCTTGTGATTCTGTGATTCTGTAAGTTAAAACTACATTAGAGTCACATATCTGCATAGGTAGGTGGAAACCTCCGCTGACTCCTGGTGTAGCTGCCGGAGTATTTAACCCAGGCAGTCCCACGTGGCCAGCTAGCATGCTGATAGATGAGAATGCTGTTCTTCAGAAATCTTTATCAGCAACTATAGAATCTCTGGTTTGCCCTAAAATCATACTGGTTCCTTGGCCTGAACAATTTAATGTATCAGCAAGGTCCCCCAGCAAACTGCAGACTGAGCAAAACGTAATTTGAATTTCATTACTTTTGGCCTCTGACACTTCTCTTCAAGCCCTACAGGTTTTAATCACTTTTGTCATATTCTCCTTGTCTCCTCTTCTAAAATCACATGGCTTCTCAGTCTCTGCTCATAGGAAAAATGTTTTTTCTTGCCTCTTGTTTCCATTTTTGCTGTTGTTTTGGGGGCTCTACCTTATTGTCATGAGCCATCTTCAGGTTCTGCCGAGTTCTCATGTGTCCTTCAAGACCTGCAGATGTGAAATGCAGAAGTAGCCATGAGCAGCACACAGGGCTTGCGTTTACATTTAGCTGAAGGTCGGATGGAAGGCAAGCTTGCGTGCAAGGACAACGTTTGAATGATTTGGTGGGGTAAGAAAGAGCAGCCATCAGCCTGGAGGAGGCATCAGCGTGTTGTCGGGGATATCCCGGCAGGGGAATGAGAGCTTGAGGGAAGCGGAAGATCATGCTATTTGACCTGCTTGATTAGCACAGACGGCACCCCGAAACACGGGAAGAGAAGATAGTCCAGTCAGCCTCAGTACGTGGGAACCACACAGCTAGATCACTACGCCTCTGGGGGTTTATTTTCTTAGTCCTGTTAATGGATAAAACAGAAGCTCTCTGACTACCTTGCGCCATCAGTGAACAGCACAGGGAACCACCTACCCCATCTCGCATGCAAAGCATTAACTTGGAGTAACTGACATTACGCGTATTCCTGACGAGTCGCTATTAATTCCCACATGAAGCCTCCATTTTAATTAAATTTGTAAGCCACGTTAGACTGGTAGTCGCTGGGTTCAAATGGTAACCACTGACTACGCTATTTATTATGCAGCAAAGGCTGTACCAGGGAGGGGAGATATTGCAAGTACTCTTTGCATTCCAGATAAAGAGAAGTTGGTGGAGACACCCCGCCATAGACTCACACAAACACAGGCGCTGGAATGGAGACCAGCGTTGGTACTCAGTTTGTAGCCTGCCTGGTCACATTTATAAATGCTTGAAATTCTTAAATAATAGCAGGATCAGTTTCTGTTCCCATTGCTTGTACCAGAAGACAGTTTCAGAACCTGGGGTTGGGGATTGGGCTGGGTGACCTCTAGGGGTCCCTTCCAACCCAAAACATGCTATGATTCCATGAACCTCACCCCTGACATAACTGACTTTTCCATCCTCATTTCCAGTCTAAACTGATTCCTGGGTTGGGTTGGTTGGGTTGGTTTATTTGGTTTTCACCATTTGCTCTTCGGACATTTCATCTCTTTGAATGGCTCCCTTCCACCCCACTGGTATCCTGAAATGCGTATGCAGGCAAGCTCCGCTGCGGACATTACCCCGACAGGCAACGCAAGCCAAGCGGTGTGGCCATGCTGGTGCGGGCTGGCCTTCCCTGTCCTCCCCGTGCTCCCGCCTGTCGGCTGTTCCCAAAGAGGGGTGCCTGGTGCCGCATGCACGGCTCCCACGCAGCCCTCCTGGAGCACTGGCACCAGCACCAGGGGTGGCACTGGCACCACAGCTCGCAGGAGGATGGCTTTTCGGGGAGTACTTTGATTCTGCAGCCTTTTCTCATGGCTGCAGCTGATAGCTGGCTTATGTCCTCCAGGGACCGAGGATCCCACATCCCTGTCATCCCGAGGACCTCCAGGTTACGGCAGCCGCTACAGCTATGGATCGTAAGTGCCTGCATTTTGTACAGGAGGATGTCACCCCGCATCTGTTACTGCTGTTCTCAAGTCACCATTGTGCCTCAGTAATATTCCAATATATTCGAATTCTTCACTGGCAATAGCATCACAGCTTTACGTTGCCAGCAAGTTTAACTTAATGACTGTCTTTTAGTGCCAGAATCGCTCATGAAAATACTACGATGTTTTCAAAGACGCGCTATGGAGAAACTCTGCTCCTTGTGCCCATAATTTCCCACGCAATGCAACCTGCTGTTATCCCTTCCTTATCTGGTTCCAGACTCACCTAGGCTCAGTTTTCACCAACATAACTAGTAATATGCTTTCTTTGAAGTCCATGGACATTTGCTCAGAAAATGAGTTGTTCTGTCAAAGAATCTGCCCCGTGCAGGGTCTATCTTTTCTAGAATTTTGCTGTATTTTCTAAAATATTCTAAAAACCACCCTTGGTTTTTAATTGTTCCTTCAATAATATTTTATTGGCTGGCAGACTATTGAGAACAGATTAAAAAAATGACTGTTGTGAGCTTCTCTCTAAGGGCAGTGTAAGAGTTTTACAATTGGATAACCTCAGCTGATTCCAGACCAAGCCGAAGAAATCTGCCACAAGTGGGGAAGTTGCCACAGGTCACACACGGCGGGGGGGGCGGTAGAGGCTGAAGCCCCAGTCCCAGAAGCCCCCCGCTTCCTACCCTGCCGCTGTTATCCCATGTAGTTTGCCTCGTGACTCCGGTGACTCCTGATCACCCCAGTGGGCTCTGCCTGTCTTCGTCTTGACATTGCTGCACTTGCCATTTGGCTTTGCTTCTTCCCCATGGCCATGCCCATGGGGCTCACGGCTCTCAGAATGGTTCGGGCAGACACGTCAAGGATCTGGGAATGTCCAAGCACTCCCCTGAAGCCATCCTGGGTGGGAAACTGCTGAATTCTGTTGCTTCAGGGCACTTGTCTTCCTGAAGTGGGGGGAAGCCATTGAGAAGCGACCTCTAGAGAATTCCAACCCAACTCCAGCCCAAACCAGGGTGGGCGTAGGAGCGGGTGGGAAGGTGCATCACCCCCATCCTGGCTGCGCTTGCACTGCCCTTTGCCCCAAGCTTTGTGCTTTACCCCATCAGCCCTCTTGAGCACCCCGTCCCTGCCCTTCTCAGCACCCGTGCACACAATCCCAGCTGGAAAGGAGAAAAAAAAATGCTGCCGAAGGGAAAAATGTTAGTTTATATTTCTTATTATGTTATATTATATTATATATTCATAGAATCGTTTGGGTGGGAAAAGCCCTTTCAGCTCCCCCAGCCCAACCGCCCCCCTACCCCTGCCATCCCACCCCCAAACCCTGGCCCTCAGCACCGCCTCTGCCCGGCTGTTCAAATCCCCCCAGGGCTGGGGACTCGACCCCTTCCCTGGGCAGCCCCTTCCAGCCCCTGACAGCCCTTTGGGGAAGGAATTGTTCCCCAGGGCCAACCTCACCCTGCCCTGGCACAACTTGAGGCCATTTCCCCTCGTCCCATCGCCCCTTCCCTGGGAGCAGAGCCCGACCCCCCCGGCTCCCCCCTGCTCTCAGGCAGTTGTAGGGAGCGATGAGGGCTCCCCTCAGCCTCCTCTTCTCCTATATTCTGTTATTTTTTCCTGGTTTAGGTGCTTTGAGAGTTCAGTTTTGTTTCTGAGTTAAAAAGGAAGCTATAAGAGGGCACCGTCTTTCCCAGGCAGGGTTTGCCGGGCCGCGCCGTGTGCCGGGTCGCCCTCAGCCCAGCAGGGACAGGCGGCCACAGGCGCACTCAAGCAGCACATGCCTCGTCACCATCAGCACCATGGGGTTGCGCTCTGCACCACGCATTGCGGGCTGGGGGTTATTCTCCGAAGTCACCATACAACCAGAAAGATCGTCGAGCGGTGGAGGTACGTGCAGCCTGCCCGGAGCAACACTTTGGTTGTTGCAGGGTACATCATCAGGCTCCCAGGAGAGAAGTCATTGCGCTTGCCATCGCGCAAGCAGCAGCTCTGACCTGCGGACCTGGTGATTGCCCACAGCCCCGGGTGCCTACGGAGGGCGGGGGGGACGAACCCCAGTAACGCTGCCCTGCAGACGTGCGGGAAGGCGCAGCGGCCAGCCCCTGCCCGGGAGGGCTCCTGCCCCGGGCAGTCGGTCCCTGTGCCCCGCGAGGTCACTGCCGCCTTTGCTGGAACAGACCCACGTCAGCACTTTCTCCACCATGCTGCACGGTAATTTTCCCGATCCTGCCTATATTTAACGTCTTCCCTTGGACTGAAATGTTGTTACAAAAAAATTCTGTCAGCTGGAAAACAGGAACAAAGCCTGGCTCAGAGCCTGCGCTCAGCAGTGAGGAGCCTGCAATTACAGTACAAAACAAACCAAAGCAAAAAAAAAGCCCCAAAACATCAGGAACAAAAACAAAGCAAGAATCTTGTTCCAGTTTCTCTGAGGTTCTTCCTCGCAGTTATTTTGCTCACAAGGATAAGCACTATAACAGGAAAAGAGACCTCAGAATAGAGAGCAATAAAAAATAAAATAAATAAAATAAAGATCCTGAAGCCTGCTTTGCCTGCCGGAATATCCGCCGTTACAGCACGATTGCGGAGAGGCAGCGGTGCCCGTGGTGCACCAAAGAGCTCTGCAGCAGACTGGCTTTCATTTGGAGGTGGGTCCGAAAATCGCCTGTTGCTGCGTGCGGAAGACGGCGCCATGCCCCCCGGGCTCGGCCCCCCGGGCTCTCCCCGGCGGTGGGAGCGCTGGGCGTTGCTGGCAGCACCCTGGCGTGCTGGATTATGTATTGCACCTCTCCCGCTTTTGGTCGGCCTTACCCACTTCGCTAGGGTTTGGAGGTGGACGCTGCCAGTCATTTTGGGAACGACAGCACGCAGCGTTCTCCGCTTGTTATTGCCGCTGAGAAATAATCGCTCTCGCTAGGCAAACTGTGGGCAAATATTGCAGCCAGGGGAACTGCGGGAAATGTGTTTTCATCAGACATAAATGCATAAGTAGAAACAGGCCACAATTTTCACGTGACTCAGGGCGATAGCATTATGCTTATGGAATCATGGGGAACAGCACAGCAGGGACCTTGCATGTAAACTCGTCTGTGCCCTGATTCCAGGGCACCATCAGCCGTACCTCAAGTATCCCCATGAATTTGCTTCTGCTTCCACTAGGCACCTCTTAACAAAGTCATATGCTCGGGCACAAATTCGGCAGCGCTCTGGGGCAGATGGTCAATCCCTGAAGAACGAGAGCGGCCGTGTCCTGAGCATCCCCCCTTTTGCTCCCACTAAGCAAGACGCCATGCAGACGGTCCCTCGGGAAATCCTTCTTCTTCCCCCAGTTTCCTGAGGGGGTTCCAGGACTGTCCTGCCAGAAGCCGCCAGCAGAGGCTGATCTGGTGGGACTCAGTGAGGGACAAGTTCCCTTTCTCCAGGTTTTCACAGGAAGAGCCCATTTTCTGGACCAGAGGACGGGGGTACAGAGTCATTAAGCAAAACAGGGCCTAACTCATTTCTCTTCTGCAGACACCAGCTGGCCCCTCTGACTCGCCAGTGGCTACCGCTCTTTTTTAAACTCACAGATACCCCGATTTGATTGATTGATTCTGCCCCTCTACTCTGCTCTGGGGAGACCTCCCCTGGAGCCCTGCGTCCAGCTCGGGAGCCCTCAGCACCAGGAGGACATGGACCTGTTGGAGTGGGGCCAGGGGAGGGCTACTAAAATGCTGCGAGGGCTGGAGCCCCTCTGCTCTGAGGCCAGGCTGGGAGAGTTGGGGGTGTTCAGCCTGGAGCAGAGGAGGCTGCGGGCAGAGCTGAGTGCGGCCGCTCAGGGCTTCAAGGGGGCCCAGAGGAAAGGGGGGGAAAATCTTTTTAGTAGGGCCAGCTGGGACAGGATAAGGCGTAATGGTTTTAAACTGAAGCAGGGGAGGGTTAGACTGGATATAAGGAGGAAATCCTTTACAACGAGGGTGGTGAAACCCTGGCAGGGGTTGCCCAGCGAGGGGGTGGAGGCCCCATCCCTGGGAACATTCCAGGCCAGGTTGGACGGGGCTGTGAGCAACCTGATGTGGTTCAAGGTGTCCCTGCTCCTGCAGGGGGGTTGGACTAGATGACCTCTAGGGGTCCCTTCCAACCCAAAACATTCTATGATTCTATGATTCTATGATTTTTTTTTCTTCCATTTTGAATTTCTCATCCAGCTCTGGTATTTTAGACCAAATCCTTACACACAGTCATGAAACCGGTCAATGCTGCACAGGTTTTTAGTCTCTGTCTCTTTTAAAATCTGCTCAAATCGATTATTTATGTTTTGTAAACTGAGATGCGGATCCCATGGAATGCTAATGCGTGTGGGAAGAAGGAGAGGGTGTTTAACAAGAGCAAACTAGGACGCAGGGAGCCGTGCACCTTCGCTTCGTAGGGGAGAGAGCACGGGGCCGGGCGCTGCAGAGCACTTCGCTTGATCTGGTTTAGCGGAAAAACCTTCAAGTCTGATCTAAAAAAAAGAAAAAAAAATGAAAAGGGAAACTAAAGAGAATCAAGGAAGCTAATTCCCAGCTGGCTTGGAACATGCAAGCACAGCAGCTCGTCAGAAACAGATTTAGCCTAGCTGAAGGACTGGGGACTTGAGGCCTGCCCCAGTATCTCAGCAGAAGGTCATGGCCAGATGAACTCCTGGCATCTGCACCTCCTGTAAAACTGAGTCAATGGCAATGAGGGCAGGGTGTGCAGAAGAAAAAGAAAAGCATTTTGATGATGTGCTTTTATTCAGCAAGGCACGGCACTAGTTAGAGTAGAAATTCCGCAGCAGAATGAACGTGTATTTTAATTACAAATAAATGATATAAATAATTAAGATATGCTTTCAGGTACCATTACATGAGGATCCAAAGCAAGCCAGCAGCTGGAGAGATGGTAAGACAAGCTCTGATTATCTAGATTAAATTATCTAGACTAGACTGGATCTAAGGCAGAAATTCTTTCCAGTGAGGGTGGTGAAACCCTGGCAGGGGTTGCCCAGAGAGGGGGTGGAGGCCCCATCCCTGGGACCATTCCAGGCCAGGTTGGAGGGGGCTGTGAGCAACCTGATGTGGTTCAAGGTGTCCCTGCTCCTGCAGGGGGGTTGGGCTGGGTGACCTCTGGGGGTCCCTTCCCACCCAAAACATTCTGTGATTCTATGATTATCCCATACCCAGCTCTGCTCAGTACTCACAACACATCTGGAGAGATCCAAAAAGCTGAAGGCGTGGGGGGTTCTGCCACACGCAGAGGCAGCACGGTCCCCTCTCTGCAATGGCCATGTCCCTGGCACCGCCTGAGCTCAGGATGCCGGCAGCAGGGCACAGCCGGGCATTTATCAGGAGCACTGGTCACTCGGGCCATGCTGGCAGGGCTGTGGGGTCCTGCCCGGACACCCCGGGGGCTCTCCATGTCCCCCATGGGCCCATCACGGCGCTGGGCTGTGTCGCTAAGCCTCAGCGTTGGGAATGCGGAGCAGCCGGTCCCACGGGTCCCTCGCACCCCGGAGCCCTGGTAGCTGGGAAGGAGCTGCAGGTGCATCCACTGGACCGCCCAGGCGTGGAGCCCCTTGCTCCGTCCCGGCGTCTCGCCACTGCCGAATCCCGCTCCCCACGTCCCTTCAGCAACGGCAATGAACATTCTTCAACCACCAAACCCTTCGGTCTTCTCCTCCCCCACCTGAGCCCTCCCAGACGCCCCCAGCTTTTAGCAGGACAAGGTCCGTGCCCACGGCACACGTGCTTGCAGGGCCACCCGACAGCACGCAACCCTCCACCCCGGCTACGGGGAACCTCGTCTGGCTGGGGTTTGGGGGGGTTGGTTTCTTTTACATCCGCACGGCTTCCCAGCACAAAGTTAGCAGCCCCGCTCTAACCGGTATTTTAGTTCTGTTATTAATTATAAGTACTAGCTCGAATCACACTCATTAGCTGAATGAGCAATAACGCACGTTAAGCCTCTATCTGTTGATAATATTCTCCAGTGGATTAAGTATGTGTCATTTGACACTGATAAACTAGGCAATATTATGAGCTGAATGTCTGAAATGCTACGCAGATGGGGAATATATTAATTTAAGAAAATGTTATTAAGTGTTTAAGGAGTGTAATTATGAGCAGCCTTCTCGTTTGACACCTGTGTGCAGTCTCTCCCTGTGAGATAAAGACAGAGGGATGAGAACTGGAAACTGGCTTTCAGACCTCTCAGCTTTCCTCTCTTTTTAACTTCCTGCTAAATTAATTATTTTCAAGACACAACCAGCATTGCCAAGAAATTTTGACTGAAAACAAGGCCGGTGCACAGCCCAGAGAAATCTTCATTTCAATGCTACATTTATTTGGCAATACAAGACACTTCTGGAGAAAAACTCCAACTTTGCAGCATGGAGCAGCTGCCCAGGAGCTGGCAAAGCACAGGGGGACCCTGCCAGCCGCGGCTCCCTGCCGCCACTTTGCAGGATTCCCAGGAATATTTAAGGGGGTGGGGGGTGGGGAGATGAGGGAAAATCAATCTTAATTCATTGTAGACGTCCGAAAGTTAGTTGTCCAGTCCCAAATTACTCCCCTGGCCTCGTGCTGTACTCGATGAGTGAGGCAGGCGCTCCCTGAGAGCGTTGTGTTGCAGACAACCGGGGTGGATCTGCCTCGTGGCTGGGGATGGAGGTTGGATGAGCGGCTTAGACTTAGACAACTAACTTGGCAATGGCTAAAGGTAGGCGATAGGGGTCCTGCCCGGGGCACCTCCCACCTCTCCCCTGGAGGAAGCAGCAGCTGTGCCCCATCCCACAGCATCCCGCTGAGCTGCCTTGGGAGGAACTGGAAGACCTGGCTGCAGATACGCAGTGGACCTCTGTAAAAAGTAATTAAGTAGGATGCCCGCAGCACCGTCCCATCCCCTCAGCCCCAAGATGATCTTTTGGCACTGTTTGGCCTGGTGTGAGAGGTACCGAACACGGGGAAGCAGATCCTGAGGAGCGGTTGCGTGGCTGCACGTGGAAACTGCCTGGACCTGCTGGTGTTCAGCCCAGCAAATGCCCAGCAGAGCAGCATAAAACAGGGGCGGGATGGAAGAAGAGTGAACTGCAGCGCACAATTCATGGAGAAATGCTGAGCTGGTGCTGCCAGTACGTCATATCTGTTGATTTAAAATATATTTGTATCAGCTCCTACTCACCAGGTAGCCCTGTCAGGTTCCTAACGGCTTGAGAGAAGATCCATGTTAACAGAGAAGCCTTCAGTAAATAGAAAAAACGTTTCCTGGGAAGGTGGTAACTGGCAGCCAGGATGTATTCCCCCGTAATTCTGCTGCACAAATCACTGGAGAAACTTCACCTGGAATAATGTATGAACCTGTTCAGGGGAAAAAATCAGGTGGAAACTGATGTCAGCCAGGTACGCGCTGAGAAGAACAGACAGTATATCCTACAAGGGGCAACAACACGGTTTTGACTTGTTTAGCACTGTACAAAATGGTTGAACTGAGGATGCGATTGACACCTGCGAGCACATCAGGAATAACCACGAGTAGAAGGACAAGACTATTTAAGCAAAAAGGGCAATTGGGAGGAAAACCCCAAAGAGATACAGGCAAAGGTCAATACTGGAATTCCCTAGAAACAGGGGGTTAACCATCACAGTGTCACGTTCCGCAGTGAGCACCAGGAGCGGGTCTCACGGCAGTTCCTCTTACAAGGCTTGGTTCACATCGTTGCCTAGACTTGACTCCTCTTGGAAGGAAAAGCAAGCAAAATGTGCATGGCACAAGCAAAGTAACGAGCTCTGTCTGCTAACAGCGATCATGGCGCCAGGCCGGAGCCAGCCCCGAGGGATGCCCCTTCCCTATGGAAGGCCAGGGCTGAGCACCAGCAGCCGCAGCCCAGAGGTGCCCCGCACCGTGCTGATGGGCAACTCTGCTTGACACAAGGATGTGCCTGTGGTCCTCTGCCCATTTTGGGGGAGTCCAGGCTCAAACTGGTAGATTTTGCAAGGCTTTTGTAGTCTTCCATGGAAAAATCCTAACCTTGCCACCTTTCTTTTCACCGCAATGTTCCCTTTGATGTTCAGATTCATCAATACCAATGCAATATTTAATTGTGCATGTTATAATTGTAAAAACTAAACTGATTTTTAAAGTGGAAAATAAAACCGTATATTTAATAGCACCGGGTTATCACTGTAAATATCCCTTATTGCTCTTACTGGCTTTTTTGGAGTCTTGTGCTTCCCTGCACCATTTTGAAAACGGCAAGAGGACGCTCAGGGCCCTTGCTGACGGTGAGATGAGGCTCAGCTCAGCCCAGCCCTTGCTGCAGCAGCCTGCCCGCGTCACCGGCAATCCTCCTGCTGTGAACAGCACAGACCATCAGCACTTCATTGCAATTCAGTCGATCTTACACACAGGAGAATCTCCCCGTGTTTGTACAAACACCAAACCCCCAGGTTCTTCTCCAGCATGCAATTTTATTTATAGAGCATCCAAAAAAAGTCAATAAAATAGAGTTCAGGATTTCATTTTACTGGAACAGCTAAAAAGTAGGCAATATTTAGTTCATTTACAGACTTGAATTTGCAGACACGGGCACTGAGCCCCATCATTCTTCTCTCCGCCTTGGTGAATAATGATGGACAAGCAGGGGGGGTCACGAAGACATTTTAACCATGGACTTTTTTAGTGTTTGGTATTCAAAAGCAGTGTTTTGTTCATTTTTTTTTCTTTATTTGTGTTTCAAACGCATCCTCTACGAAATAAACCACAGGAGTCAATGTTTCACCCTTCTCCTCTCCTCGGTGTTAATGTAAAGCAGAAACACTTGGGACGTGCGTTGGAAGTAGCTATGCTTTTTGTCAAGATGCCTCATGTCAAGAGCATAAATAAACCTGTGCAGAGAGAAAGGTTTCAATATTTCAACACTGGCTTCTTTTTGCAATTCTGAAAATGCAGGTCCAAAACATTTCCATCGGGAAGCTTGGATGAGAGGATATTGGATGTGTGAAGAACGTGTCATGGATAAAGAAAACCAGCATGTGAACTTAGAGCCTTCATTTCATTCGAGACGTTTCATGAAAAAACCCAGAGTAAAATCATTCTTAAAATCATGCTTCCCCAAACGGACGGGACACGACAACCCTTTCCCCACCAACTCATCTTTTATGGATTGTGGCAAAAGATCAGGGTCCCAGTGGCATCGTTCTCACTTGCTCTTTGGTGTGGATCTTCCGAAATTAGTGCAGTGCCATTAACATTAGATGAGAGCAAAGTAGCCGTAAACCACCCTCTGATGGCGAAGCCCCCTGGGGTTTTTCGGCAGCTCTTCTGCTAACATCGCCGTGCTCTGTCTCTGCAGAGCAATTCTTTATAAAGACAGTTCTGAGGATGAACTGGCCAGTGTTCGTCTGGATCGATTTATATTTCCTCTCAAGGAACGAGGAGCTGAAATACAAATTCTAGCTGAATAAAACATGAAAAAATAAAATCTTCAAAAACTGTACCACTGAAGCATAGAAACCCCTTTTCTTTCTGAATTATGCTGGCAAAGCAATGAGAACCATGCTCTGGCTCCCAGTTTGTCTGTGCATGGTCTCATCATGAATATGAGGAAAAACTTGTTGACTGTGAGGGTGATGGAGCCCTGGCCCAGGCTGCCCAGGGGGGCTGTGGAGTCTCCTTCTCTGGAGATCTTCAACCCCCGCCTGGCCGCTGTCCTGTGCCCCCTGCTCTGGGTGAGCCTGCTTGGGCAGGGGGGCGGCACTGGGGGAGCTCCCGAGGGCCCTTCCAACCCTGGCCAGGCTGGGATTCTGGGATTCTGGGATCATGCGGGCAAGCCCTGCGTGCCCAGCATGGAGGTACGCACCCCCTGGCCAGCACCCATCCCTCGCCAAGGCATAGAGCAGGGCTGGAGAGGAGATGGGCCAGCAGATTTCTGGCTGCTTGGGTCTTTACTAAACACAGAGCTAACCACTGCTCCTGATTCACAGCAGAGGCGGGAGGACTCTGGGCGGCCACCCCACAGCCCTGCGGCCAGTCGTGCGTGCATGCCGGGGTTGTCAGTCGACAAGAGCGTCCCATCTGCGATTTGGTAATCACGTTCCACCTTCGGACGGGGTTCACAAGAAGAAAACCGTATGGCCAGGCAGTGGTAAGGGCACTGCACGTTCAGTGTTTTTCACCCGCTGACGTACGGGCCCTGGCGCGGGCTGAGTGGAACACGCAACAGGGCTGCGAACAGGAGAACCCTGAAGCAAGAAGAGGTACCTCGGTGAGCAATTCCTGGAGTGTGCGTCAATTAAAAGCAAAAATCCAGATGGAAAGTGCACAAACAAAAAAAGAATGGAAATTCTTGGGGATTCTGGTGCAGGCTGTGATAATTTAGGACCCTTTCCGAGAGAGGCCTCCCTGTCACGGAGGTTATTAAATCGACACCCTGCTGCTGAGCAGTATAGGCAAAGCCCCAAGCAGGACAAACTCTTAGACTGAAAAAGAAGCTGAAAGACTCACAGGAATGAATTTAAGCCCATTTCAGACCCAGAGTCTGTGTAGCCCGTAAGGGGGTTGGACTAGATGACCTCTAGGGGTCCCTTCCAACCCAAAACAATCTATGATTCTATGACTCTATGACTACCAGCAACAGATGCTGACGGAATAGGACCAAGGGGTAGGACACAACCTTCCCACGCGTGCTCTCCCAGATCAGATTGAAGCAGGTCGGGAAGGTGGCAGCGCGGTTCTTCTCCCACGCCCTCAGCTCTGAAGGACGGCTGAGGGTTGGTGCCCTTTCAGACCAAGCCTGGCATGGGGGATGCCTAAGGGGGGGATTGCTGGCAGCTGGGCACGCTCTCCCAACACACTCCCAAATCCGGGAGCTTGGATGCATGCGGTCCAGAGCAACCCCGTGTGCTCACGGATCTGCCGAAGGGAGCGTATTGCTGAGTAAAACCTGAAGGCAGGCACCACGCCGTGTACACAAGGATACTGAAATAAAGGCAACAGCACTGAAATAAATGGCAGACTCAATTGCTCTACTTTATTAGATGCTGACAAGCGAACATAAATCCCTATCTGCAAAAATCGGTTATGTGCATTTGGACAACTGAATAAGGAGGACTGAAATATTGTTCTATTTACTTTCAAGGCACAGAACCAAGACACTCTTTGTTACCTCATAAAATGCAGCACGGTGAAGTTAATACCTTTTTGCCAGCAGCTTTTTGCTCTCTTTTGCCAGAGATGGCCTCCATTTTCAAGACTGCGCCATCAATCCAGAAACCGTAAGGACCTAAGCTTTTATGTATGCGCTTACTTGAGCCGAGGCTGAAATAAATGCATATTATCTGTATCACGCACTGGGCTGCCTTGCGGCAGGACTTGGCTAATACCAGCACGAGGAGGGCACAAAGGCCACGTCAAACCCCACTGACCTGCTCGTCTGCCACGGGACAGCACCATGCGCTGCTGGAAGGCAGAGGTGCTGGGGTGCTGGACACCCCTCCCGGCCGGGGGCACGGGGCAGAGGAGGCTGGGGCTGTGGGTGCTCGGGGGGGACCGGCTGACCCACATTTTTGCCCTCACGGCATCGCTGGCCCCTCCGCCTTCCCTTCATCCAATACGGTGGGTTTGACCCCTGCCCATTGTCTGTTTTCAGCCCAGTAGCAGTGATTTTTGTGAAGCCTTTGGGCCAGATTCAGACTCCCAGTTAAAGAGTCAAGTCCCATAAACATGTCCCATCTGCCTCACCTGGGAGCCAAGACCAAGGGGGACTCCTCTGAAACTCACAATCAGTGATTTATTCAGCATAAGCCATTTATTTTATTCTGCTTCTTTAATAGCCAAAAGCAAAACTTTCTGTCTTTGGAGGTACTCGGTTCAAACCCAAATAACCCCAAAGCGTTGCTTGCTTGCAACGGGCAGGACAAGCCGGGAAGCACCAGCCTTATTCCACAGTGGGGCAAGCAATCGAAGATGCCAACATTTGCTTTCGGAGCATTTCGTGCAAGGCAACATTCACTCACATTTTCCTGGTATGCAAACATTAAACAGTAAGCACTCGGCAAATGAAAATATTTATGAAGTTCCATCTCTGAAATGGAAACCAGGCATGCCTTTGTGCTGTACTTTTGGGCAAAAAACCTCGAGCTGATCCTGAAAGCAAGAGAAGCTGCTTCTCACTGCCTTTGTACTGCGAACGCTCTCCTTCTGTCCTTCCACGGGGAAGCTGCGCAAGGACTGCCTGCAGTATTTTCTGCTTCTATCCTCCCATCATTTTCTGGTTTGGCTTTTTCCCCCCTCAATCACAATTTGCTGCTCTCTCAGTACCGCACACATCAAGTCCAGGAACTATGAAAGGCGTAGATTTGCCCACGCGAGCCCTGTAAATCCCTCGTTTTGCAGTGTGGCGTGGGCGTTGTCCGCGCGCTTCACCACCAGGAGCTGCGTGGGGAACCGAGCCCCTGCCGCCAGCTCTGACCCTTTCCTCCGAGCACAACAGTTTCTACAATTCCTACGCTGAAATCCTGTGCAACTTCACTCATCAGTGTTCATTGATTCTGGTAGGCACGAAGCACAGCCTGTAGTTCCCAAACCTCCAACTCGCTATCTCATTAGCAGCTCAGCGTGGTGCACCCCGTGCATCCTAAATGAAGCGCTATGCCTGCGTATCACACTTCCTTTCCGCAGAAACATTAAAAGCACAGTTATTTCTGAGATTGCTTTTCTCCCTTATTGTCTGTCCCCTCTTGCTACAGTCGCCGGCTGATTAAGGGACGCTCGCATACTCAGTTTTTCCCCTCAGCTGAGCTCCAGCGGTGTCAGATCTTCAAGCACAAATGACAAATGGAGAGAGACCATGGAAGGTGGCAAAGACAGTCTAATAGAAAAAAAAAACTAAAAACAAAATAACGGAATTTTCTTAATTAAAATAGTCCCCTTGAGACGGAGTCCAGAACCACCGTGGTAATTAAATATTCAGGCCAGGTTTTCAAGACTTTGGAGCCGTGCCAGGGCTCAGGGACCGACGAGCGGCACTTCTGAATGTGCATCCCTGCATGAGGTGAGCCCAGCTCAGGCGGAGGGAAGCGGACTCGACCACTTCACCAGTTCTTTAGAGACTAAAAGTCTGAGAAGGGTCCCCACTTCTTTAGGCACCTGCATTCTGCTGAAGGCACCATTATGCTTCTGGTCTCGATACCACAAATGCTCACATATATCGCCCTTTGGTCGGTTCCTGTGCTCAGACTGAGGGGGTGGCAGGATTACAGCCCCATGCACTGCTCTCCATCCACACCCGCTTCTCCCAACGGCAGGAAAGTTTGTAGGTTGGACTGGAAAGGACAACGTATCTCGGTCTTCTGTCTAGATAACAGAGCACAGCCCATGTCAGTATTTTTCTTCTCCCTCTTGCCTAAGACAAGCTGCTACTTTGCTGTTGATAACTTCATCATCACTTGTTGAGGGTCTTCCTTCTGGTACACCTGGAGGAGGAGATCATAGAATCATAGAATTATAGAATCATAGAATCATAGAATGTTTTGGGTTGGAAGGGACCCCTAGAGGTCATCAACCCCCCTGCAGGGAGCAGGAACACCACTAACTAGATAAGGAGATATTGGGAGACTTCAGGTACAGAGGCCTCCAACCCTCAACTATATAGGCTGAGGGATGCCCTTGCTGGCACGAAGGAGGACAGGGATGTGAACAGCAGTTTGGAAGCAGAAGCAGCTTTAGGTGGGTAAAACCATGTGGACTAGCCCAGGGCACGAACCTCTTTCCACCTGAGGTGCCCAATGTCCATAGGTCTCTTTTGGTCCAGAACATTCTGACTCAATTCTGCCAGAAGCTGTCTCTGGTGTTGGGCATACCTCAGCAGGAAGCCTGAGGTTTGTCACCCACAGATCATTTCAGTTTAGCTCCGAATTTGCCTGCGCACCTGTACAATGCTAGGTTTTGCCCTGTTACTAGAAACTCTGTGTGTGTGTGTGTGTGTGTGTAGGGGGACATTACCAGAGGGGACGACTCCAGGACACCTGAATAATTTACATGTGGCGGACCCAGTTCTGGACTCAGTGGATGGTGACTGCTTGACCTTAAGGCATATTTTATGCCACTCAGTTTAGTTTATGTTGCACTGTATGCAAGATGACCACAGTAAGGAATATCTAAACTACCTTATTTTTGGTGTTTCGTAATCCATCACTTAATTTTACTGTCTCATAGCCTTACTTTTCCAGCGAGGTTAGACCGGCACCTCATTTTAGGTGGCTGAAGTGAAGCTCCAGAGAGGATACAGTATGGAGCAATGAGAGTAAGGAGGGAAGTGCTGGACAAACAAGGGCTTATTTTGGAGGGGGGAAGGTCAGAGTCCAGCAGGAATTGACCCATAACCAGCAAACCACTGACAACCCCGCTTCCCCAGGCAGAGCAGTTGGCTGCCGCCCCTAGATTTCTCCCTGTGTACCTCAGGGAAACACCACCTCCTTATTAAATGAGGAAAAATCATAGGTGCCACTGGAAAAGAACATTTAATGCAGTAATCTACGGCTCATCCGATGGAACACACCCCGGACGGGAGCGATCAGACGCTGTGCGGAGAGGCTCCCGTAGAGCCCGTCCCCTGCGCACCCAACGCACTCCGCAAGCTGAGCGCGGTCGCACAAGAAGCCGTGTCACGGCGCAGTGCTAAGGGCACAGCCTCGCCGTGCAGGTGGGGGAAAACCCTAAAGCATCTGGGAAAGGGAAGGATTATATCCTTAGTGGAAAGTGAACCCGGAACATTGGTAATGGATTGGCTACCCACTCTCAAGGTCCAGCAGAAAGCTGGTCTGCTTTATATAATTGGATGTGTCATATTCAATAGCACTTTCTGATCCTTTTTTTAAAAGAGAATTAACAATAATTTGTTGCAATGCAGCCCCATTGATTCTGTTTGGAGCTATAGATCAGGCAACTGGACATAATGAAAAGCAGAGAAGAGAGAAGGATGTAAAATTTCTAAAAGTAGAGAGAGGCCGTGATCCGCTGCAATGCTGACGCTGCCTGTCCAGAAACCTGCGATTCTTACGGGCAACAACAGTGGCGCTTCGAGTGCCCCAAGGCTCTGGTAGCACCCGGTGACAGAATTCCTGTAGGGCCAGCTGGGCCGTGCAAGAGCAGAAAGGATGAGCAGGCAGAGGCGGTGAAGGAGGGGGAGGTGGGGAGGGGAGGGATGCGCCCCTTCCAGGCCATCTCCAATGGGGGAGGGGTGAAGGGGGGCAGCCCGTGGGGCGTCCAGAACTGCCTTTTTCGCTGCCTTCCTGCTGGCGTCTGAGGTTGACTCATTTCCATTCTTTTTCAGCTCTATTCCGCAGCTGCTCCTGGGTACGGCTTCAGAGCTGGGGAGGAGAGAGGAGACAGGGACGAGTAGCATCACATCTCTGCGTCTGCCCCCAGCTCCTCCCCACGTCCTCCGCCGGGGAGATGGAAAGTGCCACCAGGACCCTGCCCGGGACCTCCTCCCGCTGCCACACATTTCTCCCTATCTCTGATACCCGGAGCCCGGCAGCCCCTCGCTTCTTTTCCGTCTTTTAATAACTTATTTCTTCCAAGTGACCTATAAAGGAAAAGGCTTTAATTCAAGAGTTTTTCATATCCCGGCTCTTATGCTCAAGTGCTAAAAGCCCTCGCTGCAATGGGCTGATCTGCTGTAAAGGCAGGAGAGGGAATAAAAGCGACTGAGGAGCAGGGAAGGGTCACACATCTCTCCTCCCTGCCGAGATCATTTTCAAGAGGAAAGCCAAGGATCCATGAAGCACGGAGACGGGCTGATGTGGTGCCACCTGCGGAAGCCAGGCATGTCCTGGTGAGGCAGCAATCTGAGAAAGCCCTGAGCTGGCTTTTTGGGTTCTTCTTCATGCTTCGGGGCTTCAAATACCCTTGCACTAGAAGGCGTTAGGAGAAATTTCCCCTGAGGCAAGATTTTCTGCATCTGAGTCCTAAGCATTTCCAGCATCTTCCTCTGCTGCGTATGCCCAGTCCCACGGTCCAGAAAAGGTATGCAGCCAGGCAGCTGCCTGCCCAAACCCATCCGCTTATTCCTATGTCTTAAACAGCCTTTACACAAGCGTTTTGGCTGCAATTAAACCTCGTTTGCAGTTAGGAACACACTGTGTAGCTGCTCACCATTATCCCGTACTTGAAGACTTGTGAGGGCAATCCCCCCAAACGCAGGTCTGGGTCATTAAAGTCTGGGAGCGGGTGCTGGGAGCCTGTTGCGCCCGCACCCCAAGATCCTTCTGCGGAGCGGGGCTCATGGGCAGAGCCCCCTCTTTGCAGCAGCTCTTCAAGGAGCCCTCGGTACCAGCAGCCCTGGGGCACAGCGAGGGTTTTAGGGGAGGTGGAAAGAGTTTGCAGGTCTGAAGCAGGGCGTGAAGCTCTGGGGTTTGGCAGGTGAGAGCTGATAATAGATATTTCCTCGTGTATTTGGAAATGAAAAGGACGTGAAAGCCAGATGTGAACAGAAAAGCACTTTATGAACTATGTTCTCCTTGCATAAATTCATAGGGAACTCCTTTGGAATCATTCCCTTTTTCTTGCCTGGGAACTTAGTCCGTGTTCATCAGGCACAAAACATCATAAAGTCTTTTAAGCAGTTTAAACATCCAGCGCCAGGCTTTGCATCGGGAATGCGGGATGTGTGAAACTGGCTTGAAATAGGATTAAAAAAAACCCAAACCATTCTGTTCCCCTGGGGCCTGCCATCATGTTTCCAGAGTCTGGAACTTTTCAGCATTTATAATGCAGAGTATTATAAATATTCATACAGACACTCACAGGCTAAAATTAAATGAACTCATCATAGTTACTTTTAGCATAATGGACGTAGGCAATAAGAGAATCCCAAGCAAGGGAATGGGTGTAATTGTGGTAACGGTGGAACCTTTTGTCCCCCGTTTCAGGAACTGACGTGGAGCGGAAGCTAAAAACGCCCGTGGAGGGGAACGTGTTGCGAGGAGGCAGCAAGCAGAGGCTGAGGGTATCGGTCGTGTTTCGCAGCAGAGCCCCCGCTTGCGTCGGAGCTGGGCCCTGCAATGACGAGCGCCCATGAGGATGAGGAGGCAGTGGCCGGCCGGCATGGTCTGCTGGCCATAACGGGCTCCTTGGGGCGGCAGGAGCAGCATCGAGCCCTCAGCACCACGGGAGCCCCGGGGAACCGAGGGATGGGCAATAAAAACCAAAACAGGTGCAAAGTAACTGATGTGCCGGGGTGCAGGGGAGGAAGCCCTCGTCACGGGAGTGGGATGAAGGCCACCAAAGCATTTAATATCTCGCTGGAAAAGGGTCTTTGAGTCTCACCTGGCTGATCTATGAAAAAGGCAGCTCAGAGCTCAGCAGCGACCTCAGAAATGTGTCAGGTCAGGGCTGGCAAAGGAAACGGGGAGGTTGGAACCCAACAGAGCGGTTTCTTTGCACGGGTGCTGAAGGGCTGCAAGGGTTCAAAGAGCCGACTGCAGAGAGGGCAGCGGGGGCAGCCCTGGAGGGGAGGTGATGCCCCAGCACGGAACAGGAAGGAGCGGCACCGGGGAGCACCTTTCCTGAGGATGCTTCTTTGCATTTGTTCCATTCATGCATTTTCTTTCTAAAAAGAAAGAATTCTCGCAGCCACTCTCAGCTCTGTGGAGCCAGGGGGGCCTTCGCTCCAGCGCGGAGCAGCAGCTCCACTTCCAAAGATGTAGCCAGAGATTTATTTTTTTTTCCTGCTTTACTGATTTGAGTTTTAATCTTTCACAATTTGTAGAAGCATCTTTGAAGACATGAACTCTTGGTATTTTCTTTAAAAACTCCGCACACAGACCACGGAGGGCTGCCTCCTTCCGCAGGCAGTCTGAGGACGCGCCCCTCATTAGCTGAAATATGGCTCTGGCTGCCAGAAAGGGCTTCCCCTGAGGTCGTCGCATACAAAGAGCCTCCCGGAGAAGGGGAAATATCCACCTTTTGCTCTGTTTAAAATACATCTTCAAAAACTGCCCCGTGAATTAGCACTTCTTACCTCCCTGAAGGTGGGGCCCTGGGTTTGTCCTGGGGTGTTGGTGGCCGCTGGGCACAAAGTGGGCAGTGGCCGCACACTCGAGCCACGCGGGGCCAACCCCCAGCACGTGGCCCTGCACGCCAGCACCATTTGCTAACATCAGATGAAAAGCCGGGGCTGGCGCAGGGTGGTCCCCAGGCCAGTGACCAGAGTGCCGCCAGGGACGCCGGTGGGGCTGCGGCGCTGCTGGTGGCACTGGAATGGAATTTTTTTTTTTCCTGTACCCCACTATTTTCGGTCGGCTGGATTTAGCCAGCACGCTTTATTCCTGTGTCAGAATTTTTGGGTTTTTTTGTGACATAATGTGGCAGAACACAAGGTGCTAGGTGCAATTGCCTGCAGCTGGGTTGTGCGCTGGATTGTCACTTAGGGCAATTATTTCTTTTTAATGGTAGGAATTGTTACTCTGAGTTGCCAGAGATAACCAAAGCCCCGCAGTAAGCAAAGCCATTTGTCATCCATGTAGTCCTGGTAAATATTAATTGAACGGGCCGATTGTATTGACAGACAGCAAGACATGTCTGGTCTGAAATGGTAACAACCAAAGAAGAAGCAGTGTTGTTGAAGGAAAGTCATTTAGCTGTAAATAAATATACCACATATTTAAATAAATACACCACATATTTCTAATTTATTTCTCTCCTGAAGAGTATCTGCTTTGACCCAAACAGCCAATGATGTCAGGTGACAGTTTCTGCAGAGTTTTACCCTATAATGCTTTGCATTTACTTATAAATACATAACATTGCTTCTTATCCTTCAGAGTCAATCTGCTTCATCTTAAAGGAAAAAATCATTACAATTAAAAAAAAAAATAAAAGGAAGTGGAAAAACACCAGCCTTTTGGTAAAAATAGGAGGAAAGTTATGGATGTGTTTGACTTGGAAAATAGGTTTTCCACTTATTTTTTGCAGATCCAACTGGAATAGCTATTGGTACTTGGTCAGTGTGGTAGAGTGGTGCTCTCTGGTCTAAGGAGCATAAAACCTCGCCTTCCAGGGCAGCGGGCAGGGTCCATCCCAGCCCCGCGGCCCCGAGGCCGCCCCGGCCATCGCGCTCCCCGGCCCCTCGCAGCCAGCCCTGGGTTAGATGGGCTGGGGCTGATCGTCACACCCAGGAGGGGAGAGGTCCCCGCGCCCTTGACTGCATGACTCACACGGGACTGAACTGATGTACAGGAAAATGTTTTACTTTATTTTTTTATTTTATTTTTTTAATATTATCTACCAGACCTTTAAACAGGCAGTGGACTTAAATACCAGAAAATAAACCCCCCACCTCTTATTCACCCAGGTAGGAGGAGCTACTTTTATACTCAGATTTTTAATTTTGAGTGGTTCCATAATACGGGGTTTTTTTCATCTTAAAGCATAACCTTCAAAAAGAAACTTCTGGAAGAAAAGCCACCCCTGGTAATCTGATTTGGATTATGTTTGGGCTGTACTCCATCATGATTAAAGTAAAGGCCATAACTGCTTAGACTGGGTCTACTGAGGTAAACTCACACACATTTAAGACAGGTCACGCTAGGCCAGAGTCCAGCCTCTGCGTTGGGAGGACGGAGCGGGCGGTCTCGGTAGCCACCACGCCTGCGCCGTGCTTGCAGCCGGCCTCGCCGCAGCAGCCAGGTTATTTAATCAAGCCGAATCTGCAGGTGGTAGCTGGGAAAAGCCTCCGTGCTCAGACGCAAAGGCAGTTTTAGACTTGCTTGCCAGTGCCACTCCTGCACTGGATGCCAGCGGACGCGCCAAACTCCCACTTATCGCGGTTTAATGGCACGCAAACCAAAGACACGCCATGCACCCAGCGCCACGGACAGGCACGGGTGGCTTTGGGGGCTACAGCTGGAACATCCCACGCCTGAAAGAGGGGCCAGGCTGAGGGGTGCCCAAGGTGCTGGGGTGTCCTCCCTAGATCTGAGCGCCTATTACATGATACGAACATGTTATAAGGGTTTATCCCTTTTGCCTCGCCTCAGCAGAACCATTTTGACTGTAAAATGTTTTGGTTTACATGCATAGTTCTTTCAAATAAGCTTTACCCAGGCTTTAGAAGATGACTGTGAAGGATGTTAATCCTATCCCCGGGCAAAGAGGCCGTGCGGGGAACACAACCCAGTCCCCACTTGCTGCATGTGTTTATCTACAGACTCGGTCCTGTCTCTGGTACAGACCTGCTTATCTCGAAGGAGGAGCATTTGATGGTATTTTAAGAACAGTTATCACCCCAAAAGCTTTTCCCCATGTCTTTATTTATTTATTTATTCATTTATTCATTGATTCTTCTCCCGTTACAACAGGCTCACTCCATCAATTAAGAGCTTTGGAGATAAACCCTGCTCGCTGGTCGGGGGTGGCCAGAAGCAGCCCTGCTGGCCCCCGTCTGCGGGAGCCTGGACTCTGGGCCAGCCCCAGGGGAGATGGCGGTGGGACTCAGCGCCCCAGCTGCCGGGTTAGGAGAAACGCGCCTGGTCCAGGGCAACGCTGCCAGTGCCACGGGACACTTCCGAGGCGTTGATGGGACAGGGCTGATTGCGGGGGGAGCAACCAGAGGCAGAAAGTGCTTCAGTGCCTCCCAACCCCTGTTGGGAAAAGAAACATGGAGAGGAATTCCCCAGTGACGGTGACTTCCCCATCTGAAAGCGGCAACTTCCCGAGACAATTCAATGCAAAAATATGCGCCGAAAATCATAAAACGAATGACGGTGTCAGACGAGGGTCGTGCACATGGAGCGGGCGCCTCCCGCTCTCTTCAGCCTCCCTCTCTGGAATGGATCATTTCCAAACGCCTGGCCAGAAGGATTTCTAGGGCAGCCGAGTTGTTCCCATGCAGATACATTTGTGCCTCGGTGTTTGAAGAGCTGACCGGGATTCCTCACCTGGTTTTCCATTAAAGGCTGCTGGTTCTGGAAAGAAGCAGGGGCTGTATTTGGCGAGGCAGATCCCAGGCTGCTTCTTCCCTCTGCAGCCTTGTAGACATTTTTCATACCCAGGAGTGATAACAAGTGAAGATGGAGCACCTACGATAGGGAAACATGATAAATATTTTATGAGCCGTTAAACATTTATTAATCATTCATATCCAGATGATTAAAAAATTAATACAAAATCTTAAAACTATTTAGGGATGAGTGAGCTGATGATGACAGATGCAAGGAGATGCTGGAAGAAGAGGGTGGGGGGCAGAGATGGCATCGAATTCCTTTGGGCTCGATCCTGACTTTCCTTGCAAATATCAGGCAAGCCAAATTTCATATAGCCCCCGATCCTCCAGCCCCCAGGAGACAGCTGGAGGGGCAGGCAGGGGGGCAGGCAGGGCAGGGCAGGTAGGGCAGGCAGGGGCAGGCAGGGGGGCAGGCAGGGCAGGCAGGGTGCAGGCAGGGGGGCAGGGGCAGGCAGTGGCAGGCAGGGGAAGACAGGGCAGGCAGGGGCAGGGCAGGGCGGGTAGGGCAGGCAGGGGCAGGCAGGGCAGGGCAGGCAGGGCAGAGCAGGGCAGGTAGGGCAGGCAGGGACAGGCAGGGCAGGCAAGGCAGGGCAGGCAGGGGCAGGCAGGGCAGGGCAGGCAGGGGCAGGCAGGGCAGGCAGGGCAGGTAGGGCAGGCAGGGACAGGCAGGGCAGGCAGGGCAGGGCAGGCAGGGACAGGCAGGGCAGGGCAGGCAGGGGACAGGCAGGGCAGGGCAGGCAGGGCAGGCAGGGCAGGTAGGGCAGGCAGGGACAGGCAGTGCAGGCAGGGCCGGGCAGGCAGGGGACAGGCAGGGCAGGGCAGGCAGGGCAGGCAGGGACAGGCAGGGCAGGGCAGGCAGGGACAGGCAGGGCAGGGCAGGCAGGGCAGGCAGGGGCAGGCAGGGCAGGGCAGGCAGGGCAGGCAGGGCAGGCAGGGCAGGGCAGGGCAGGCTGGGCAGGCAGGGGCAGGCAGGGCAGGCAGGCAGGGCTAGCAGTCCCCTCCCTGCACAGCCTCCCTGAGCCCCCACAGCTCCGGGTCTGCGACGAGGGATGGCCGGGGCCATGGGGAACATCGACCCCAGGGGTAAAAGCTGCTGCCTTGGGTCCTGACGCTGGAAACTGAGCCGCAGCATTGACCCTGCTTGGAATTAAACCCACAGATATATATCTGAATTAACCAGAGGGGCTCATCCGAGTTTGACATGAACTCTTCTTTTCTGTCCTTTTTTTTTTCCCCAGGAACTTTCAGGAGCTGAGTTGCTGTGGGTGCTGCATTAATCATAGCAAGCAAAGGCAGGGCTATGTCTCTGCCTTCCCACTGCACTTCCAATTTTCCAATTTTTTAGTATGAATAAGGAGAAGATTTGTGTTTTTCTTCTACATTTGGCACAGCATCTACCTGGGGAAGACTTTGGCATAGTGTTATCTTACCAGATAAACGTGTCAGAGTGCAGAGCTCACAGTCTTTCTGGTTTTTACATCATATTGTTGATGAAAATATTATTTCCTGATAATCTTATTCTTTGTGTCACAAAAAAAACCCTGCATCAAATGGTCATTGATTCCTCAGCAGTGGGTGTACAGAGGCTGACAGAGGCAGTTCTTTATAACAAATGCTAGACAAGTTTAATTTATGTTTGTAAACATGTGCCATGGCTCCAGCTGGGACAGAGTTAATTTTCCCGCCAGCAGCGGGCCCAGCTCGGGGGTTTGGGTGTCGGATGAGCAGAATGTTGGTCACTCCCTGATGGCTCCGGTGGTGCTGAGCAGGGCTTACACCAGGCAAGGACTTTTCAGCTTCCCCTGCTCTGCCAGGGGCACAAGGAGGTGGGAGGGGGCACGGCCAGGACAGCCGACCCCAACTGGCCCCAGGGCTATTCCAGACCGTGGGGCCTCATGCCCAGGATAGAAACTGGGGGGGTTGGCTGGGGGGCAGGGACCGCTGCTTGGGGACGGGCTGGGCATCGGTCAGTGGGGGGTGAGCAATTGCATTGGGCAGCACTTATTTTCTGTATTCTTTTATCATTGTTATTATTTTCCCTTCCTTTTCTGTCCTATTAAATTGTGTTTATCTCAACCCACCTTTTTTCCAGTTCTCTCCCCCATCCCACTGGGGCGGCGGGGGGGGACAGTGAGCGAGTGGCTGGGGGGCTCAGCTCCCCACCAGGTTAAACCACGACAATATGAAAGGGTAAAAGTCAGCTTATTATGCCCCTATCAGCTCTGTGTGCTGTAGTAGCAAAGCGAAGTGCAAGTTGCCCATTCGCGGTATTGACCTTTTGGTGATAAAGACCTCCCGCCCCCCCCCCCCACCCCCCCTGCTCCTTTAGCGCTCCCCCAGCAGAGGCCCAGCGGCAGCCGATAGCAGGGCAATGCAGAAACGTGTTCGTTACGAATAAACATGGGTGCATGCCTCGTCCCCTCCAAGGAACAACCTTTTTTCTTCTTTTTTCTCCAGCAAAAGCAGCTAGATAAAGCGATGAATGGCACAAACCTGCAGCCAAGATGGTTTTCGACAGATAAGCCAGCTCCGGGCTTACACTGGGGAGGTTTGGCTTGCAGGTCCCCGGCCAGCGCAGAGCCTGGGCTTCCTGCGGCTCCCTTCAAAGTGTGCAGCAGCCAAAGGAGCGCTCGGCCCCTGGAGGTGTGCCAGCACAAAAGCCTGAATTCCTCGTCACTTTGTGCAAAGCTGGGGTGAAAGGGCTGCTGATACCCTGCTGTCTGCTGAGCAGAGCCAGGCCACAGTCTGTACGTGTGAGAAGCCTGGCAAAGTCCCACTGGCTTCCTAAAGACTGGGTCTGAGCCATGGCTGCAGCAGGACTGAAAAAGTTAAGAAAAAGAAGGAGGAAAAAAAAAAAAAAAAAAAGAAAAAAGGAGAAAAAGCTAGGGAAAAAGATAACAATTGTTAATTTTGTTTTCAAATCTGTCTTTGAATGAAAAGGCAGATTTCAAAATGGAAAAAGTTCATTTGACCTCGGCATGACTCTTACCCTGCAGGTCAGTAGCTTGGGTGACTGCTGGAATACCCACCAATGCCCCCCTCCAGCAAGGCAGATGATCAAAACGAGGGGGTTTGGCTGAAATGGCAACAGGAATCCCAAGCAGGAGCCGGTGCCGGCTGCTCCTTCCAGCGGAGCTGTTGTCTGATGAAAGCTCTTTCCTTCACTCACCAGCCCTGGCTTGTTTAGACCATGTCTTCAGACCATCACGGCTACAGCCTGGCCAGTTTACAAGCAGAAGCGGGTAGTGGGCTGGGGAGAGGGTCTCCTCCCATCCCAGCGGGCAGGGGATGCTGCCGTGCCCGGGGATGCAGCCGCAGCCATGGATGAGCAGCCGGGGGTCGGCTTTGGCCCATTTTCCACCGGCTGAGGCTGCGCGTGAGGCGCAGAAGCTCTGCAGAGGCCCCTTCCCACCAGGAGAAAGTCAGGGGCTGGTACCCAAGGGCAAGTGCATCTTCCCTCTTCCTCCTCCTCATCCCCCCGCCGGCCGTGACGGACGCAGGTGGGAATCTGCAGCCACCGGCAGCCTGACCGGGCGGTCTCTGCGCCTTTCGTTTTCAGCATCCGATCTTTGGAGAACTTTCATGTTGTACAGAACAACATTCGCCAGCGTAATCTGAAGGCAGAACTCAGCCGGCAATGGGTTTCAGTGGTTCCCTTAGAAATAGCTGTTTAAATGAAAAATAGTGGATTTGCAGGAATTAGTTCAACCCATGGAAGCTTCGGTAGGGGCAGGAAGCTTTTACCTAAAACAAGGAGACAACTTCAGAGAGTTCAAACAGATTTTAAAATTCCGGTTGGATCTTTTAGCATCTAAAACTAAATTAGAAATAAACTCCATTGAAAATTCTTAGGAAACAGATTTCATTTTTCTCAGAACACAGATTTTACAGAAGAACTTGCAGCAAATAACACTTCCCTGGGCTTCGACTGTTTCAGCTGGTTTCCAGTTCCCCTTGTGCACTGGAAGGGGAAGGCAGTCTGCCTGTTTGCCCTTGCCAAACGTCCAGCCCTGCTCACACAAAGAAGAGAGAAAAGCAGAAAAAATGCCATGAATAAGGCTGCAATCTTTCCCTTTTATTCAATTAAATAATTATCGTCCATTCTAACTTCACCAAACTGAATAGAGAGGAGTCCTGTGGAACAAACTGGATGATTGCACCTCGGTGTGAGTGAAACGGCACCAAACCGCAGCCCCTCAAGGTTTGGTTACGTTTATGGAAAATAAAAAAGATCAGCTGTCCATTTGTGTGGGCAGCAATGACCATTTGTTCTCTAATCACCAACTCCTATCAAACTTTCCCCAGCGTGATATATGATCGCCTATTATTGCAGCTTGGTATCGCGCTTCTAGAAACTCAACAATAAATGGTTTTAATTGTATTTAAAATGATGGTAATAATTCAGGTATATACAATATTTATGCAATATTATCGATGGCACAAAAGGTATTTCTCATATTGTGTTCGCTTAATTAATTCTCCTCGGAACGGCACTGTCAGCACCCTTGTGCGTGCCAGTTTGGGTCGGTGTGGGAGATTCACAGGCAAGAAAAGCTGCGTCCATAATAAAATGCCACTGACCTTTCTCCTGGCTTAGTGCTTTCCGTACTGTGACAAATAGATTTAATTTCAAAGCTTTCTAGGAAATTCCATCAATATTTAAACTAATCTTGGAAAGTTACTTTGGAAATGTAAATTCTCTTCCTTATCCCCCATCAGCGATGCGTACCCCACTGAACTGGATAAGTGATGATGCAAACCTCAGGAACTGTTTAGATTATTAAAACCGCAGCAAATTGGAATTACTGAAAAGAACGTTCCTCGACTTCCCATCGTTTTTAGAACTTTGAAGCCAGTGGGAAGCCCACACTGCAAACACGAACCATAGCGCTTCTGAGATTACAAAACACGGAATTTCCCTTTCAGTGAAGCATAGTGCCCTCATCAGCCTCCTACCAGGATGTGACTTTGATGCCATGAAACCCCCCTCAGATGATGCGACCTGCATTCCTCTCCTTGGCTTTCCTGGATGTGGCTCCTTCAGCTCATGAGCATCTGTGGTGGTTTGACCCTGGCTGGAAGGCAGGGGCACAAAGGTCCTCCCCCGGCTGCAGTGGGGATCTGCTCCCCCATGGGCCTCCCTGGGCTGCAGGGGCACAGCCTGCCCCACCATGGTCTTCACCATGGGCTGCAGGGGAATCTCTGCTCCGGCGCCTGGAGCCCCTCCTGCCCTCCTGCTGCACTGCCCTTGGTGCCTGCAGGGCTGTTTTCTCTCCCATCCTCTCACTGCTCTTCTCTCTCCGGCTGCTGAGCTGCAGCCAGTTTTTCTCCTTCTTAAATATGTTATCCCAGAGGTGCTTCCACTGTCACTGATTGGCTTGGCCTTGGCCAGCAGTGGACACAGGGAAAACTTCTGGCAGCTTCTCACAGAAGCCAACCCCTGTAGCCCCCCCACTATCAAGACCTTGCCACACAAACCCAATACAGCACCATCAGAAACAAGGGCTGAGGGTCGCTGCATCTCTTGCTCCTCCGTTGGTGACTCCGGCTCATGCTGAAAGTGTCCGTTTTTCCTTCCCACCATGCCAGACACACAGAGCTAGCGCAGGACTGTGCCCTGCTCCAAGTCCCTGAAATCGCTCCCACCCCCAGGTGAGCAGCATCTCATCCTGCCTGCACCAGGACCAGGGTGTGAAGCTTTGGGGAAAAGAGATGGGTTTGAACTGGTCAGCCCAAGGGAGGTGCGTTAATACCCAGAAAATGCAGCGTCTCGTCACGCACGGTTTCCTGCTCGGTGCAGGCAATAGCTCCAGTTCGCTGGCTTCGTCGAGTCACCAGCACCCACAACATGCTTTGGTGCAAACTGAGATAAGGCCGCGTTAATCAGCGTAATTGGTCCTTCCAAACATATGCAAGAAAATAAGATTTTAATCCTCCTAATTACTACGACTGTAAAGAACAAGACAAGTCACTCTGTAAGAGGGGCTTCTTCCTTTTGGCTCTTCAGATCTTGAGACTCAGTGTTTTTATTTTCCCTTTACTTTGCATTACATAGTGGCAGAATCTGATCTGATTTGATGGTGCCTTTTAACTACCATAGGTAAGCATTACAAAATTGTGGAGTTTGGGTATAAAAACGTACAACAGGAAGGTAATGAAAAGACAGAGGGCCTTGATGCCCTTGCAATCGCCGTGCAATCTGACGTGAAGCAGTGCTAACGGAACTGTGCTTTTATTTATTGGCACGTAATATTCAAGGAGGCCTGACTCATTTGAGATAAATCAAGTTTAAAGCAACAGGGTAATGTAATTTGAATTTTGGGTCACGCTCCAGAGTTGCTCCCAGAACTGCAGCCAAGATAGGTCCTTGGTGGTGCTACCAGCGTGAGACAGCGGCTCCCCGGCAGCGCTGGGTCCCGTGGCCCCACCAGCACCCTCGCCGGGTCTCCGAGGGTTTGCTGACCTCCTCCCCCTCTGAACGCAGCCAGCCTACGTGGCTGGGTGCAGCCCCGGTGTCGTGGTTGAACCCGGCCGGCAACTCAGCACCACGCAGCCGCTCGCTCACTCCCCCCCCTCCCTCAGTGGGATGGGGGAGAGAATCGGGAAGGGGAAAAAGGTTAGAGCCGAGGGCTGAGATAAAGGCAGTTTAATAAGAGAAAATAATAATAATAGTAATAATGAGAATGATAACAAAATATACAGAATATACAAAACGAATGATGCACAATGCAATTGCTCACCACCCGCCGACCGATGCCCAGCCCGTCCCGAGCCGCGATCAGTACCCGAGCAGCGACCCCCCGCCGCCGACCCACCAACCCCCCCCCCCGGGCAGACGTTCTATGGTCTGGAATAGCTCTTTGGACAGTTTGGGTCCTAGCTGTGCTGTACTCCCAGCTTGTTATGCCCCTGGCCGAGCAGGAGAAGCTCAAAAAGTCCTTGAGCAGTCTGAGCACTGCTTGGCAACAACTAAAAACATCAGCGTGTTATCAACATTCTTCTGGCACTGAATCCAAAGCACAGCACTGTGCTGGCTTCTGTGAAGAAAATTAACTCTATCCCAGCCGAAACCAGGACACCCGGCCACCGCTCCCAGGTCGCTTTGCCCCTCGCTTTGCAAGGGAAGGAGAAGGCGGCGATGGGTTGTAGGCGGCGGGCGTACCCGCAGGAGCCAAAGCTTCTCTCTGCGGTAACCGGAGCTGCTGTCCGGTGGAAATCAGCATCGCATGCTTTTCTTACGCTGCCAGGGGAACGTGCAGGGGGGTACGACAGGGTGGGGAGCACAATTTCAGTTTAGGCTTTTTAACTAAAGCTTAATTATATCCCAGAATTTACTCTGCCCTTCACACGGGGCCCTAGGTAGATCAAGATTAATTATGCTGTAGAGATCTTTCCCCTTCTGGCCTAAATTTCTCTATCAAGCTTGTTGCCTGTGTACTTTGACTGGGCAATAAACCATTTTCTGAAGACAGGAAAACTACAATTTCTTTTTGCTATTAGCAGTAAGGGTTTTTCCGCTCTGGAAAGGTTCATCAATTATACCCACATAATTACCATATAACCATACAACAGTAATTAGTTCACTATATCTCCTCCTCTAGTGACTGCTATTGAATAAAGCAGCTTTTTCAATATACCTTAAATCTATTCCCTAGCAACATAAACTAAATCAAAACATGTCCTGTTACCGAGGAACAAACACTTTGTGTTGGGAATTATGCTGGAAGAAGCAAAGCCGTTCAGCCGTAGCATCAGTACCGGTTGGTGGTAACGCAGTACCTGTTGCAATTCCCACTGCGGCGCCTGCGGCTTCACGTCCCACGAGGGCTGGGGGGGGAGCGGTGACCTCCTGGCCTCCAGAGATGCTCTGCAGCACCCGGTACCCCAGTGCCTGGCCTGGGCCGAGTGTGACACCGGGTCTGCATTTCCTTCTGGAGGAGACACCGTTTAGGCTTCGCTGTTGCCACCATCGGAGCACCTTCTCCTCTTTGGGCACCCAGGGGACACGTGCTGGCCATGCCTGGGTGTGGGTCCAGCCCGTGAGCGACTGCGTCGGGAAGGGGATGAGCCACCCGCTGGTGCGGTGTCCTGGTTTCGGCTGGGACAGAGTTAATTTTCTCCCTAGTAGCTGGCACAGTGCTGCGTTTTGGATTTAGTACCAGAAGAATGTTGATAACTCACTGATGGTTTGGTTGGTGCTGGGTAGCACTGAGACTGGCCAAGGACTTCTCAGCTCTCAGCTCTGCCAGGGGCACAAGGAGCTGGGAGGGGGCACGGCCAGGACAGCTGACCCCAACTGACCAAAGAGATGTTCCAGACCATGGGATGTCCTGCCCAGTATATAAGCTGGGGGAAGAAGGCAGGGGGGGCATTCGGAGCGCTGGCGTTTGTCTGACCCAGTCACCGTTACGTGTGATGGAGCCCGGCTGTCCTGGGGATGGCTGAGCACCCCCTGCCATGGGAAGTGGTGATTGAATCCCTTGCTTTGCTTTGCTTGTGTGCGTGGCTTTTGCTTTCCCTATTAAACTGTCTTTATCTCAGCCCAGGAGTTTTCTCACTTTTACTCCTCTGATTCTCTCCCCCGTCCCATTGTGGGGGGAGTGAGCGAGCGGCTGGGGGGGCTGAGTTGCCGGCTGGGGTTAAACCATGACATGCGGGGCCAAGAGCCACTCATAAACCCCTGCGGCTGAGAAGCACGGAGGCAGGGGCGTGAATCCTGGACGTTCCTCTTGGTATGGGAGATGAGCTGCATTTTAGCACTTTTACCTTCCTCTAAGGCCAACAGACCAGACAGGCCTAATGAAGGGAACCGGTGGGTGTTTAATGATGGGAGGTCTGGTTTACCCATGTGCCTGCTGTTAACTGCCCGCTCGTCCCGACGCCCCGGTCAGATGCTCAGGGGGGAGGACGCTGCAGGGGGGAAGCTCAGGAAAAGCTCACTTGCAGAAGCGGGTGAACCAACAAATCACAGCGTGAAAGCCTGTGCATAGCCTGAGCTTGCAGAGAGTGAATCATGCAAAGGGCTTTCCAAAATCCCCAAAAGCACCTGGTTCTCCCGGCAACGGGCGTGCGGTGCCTCTGGGACGGCACCGGAGCCACCAGCAGCATCTGTGCCACCGTGTGTCTCCGTCACGATGCGGTTCAGAAGGATTTTAAGACTGCGAGGTTCCTCCTCAGCTCCAACCATTTCTCCTGACATTTACAGTTGCCATTATTGCAATGCTAACTTGCAATAAAATAAATGGCTTAAATCTCATTTCCTTTTGCAATTCATGACACATAAACCAAAGGCAAGTAAAATAAATTTGTCTGAAAAGAATAAATTAACTGCTTATTTCAGAAAACCTGCATTCAGGTATTCTGACAAAAGCATTTTATTGGTGGCAATATCCCACTGAGAGTGCTTTCACGTGCTAAACAACACATGAAGCTAAGCAGGCTGTTTTTCTTAGCAGTGTCTCCGAGTGCTCGGCGGCTCAGTGGACGTTCGCGGGGGCTGCGAGCTGGTGGACGGGAGGAGCCAGCTGTGGGGTGGCAGTGACAATGTCCCGCATCCTCTGCACCCACAACGGCACTGCCAGTTCCTTCATTCCCGCATGAGGCATCCGCTCCTGCCCCGACGAGGACCTGTCTCCCTGCGGGGCTTCGGGGGGCTCTCACCCACCCTGCATGCAGTTCCGCTCCCGTTACTTTTTTCTTCTGGCTGATGCTGTGGGAAGGGGCAAGGAATAGGGTAAACGGGAACCTGGCTGTCCCTTGAGGAGAGAAACCACAAACAAGTCAGGCTGAGGGAGCTGGGTTTGTTCAGCCTGGAGCAAAGGAGGCTCCAAGGGGCTCTCATCACCACGTCCCAGTGCCTAAGGGGTGGCTACAGGGAAGATGGAGGCTCCCTTGTCACAAGGAGTCCCATCGAGAGGACAAGGGGGAATGGACACAAGTTGCTCTTGGGGATCATCCCAACTGGACACGAGAAGGAGATTTTTCCCCATGGGAACAGTCACCCACTGGAATAATCTCCGCAGGGGAGGGGTTGACTCCACCACATTGGACACTTTTAAGATGCAGCTGGACAGGGTGCTGGGCCATCTTGTCTGGACTGGGCTCTTGCCCAAAAGGTTGGACCAGATGATCCTTGAGGTCCCTTCCAACCTGGGATTCCATGATTCTATGATTAAAATCAAGATACAATTTTGGGAAACAGGACACTTTGGCATTGCCGTGGTCTCTGCTCCATATGTCTTTATGTTCACCTGGCTACACTGGCAGAGAAATGGGTGTTAAATGCATGGGCACTCCCTGAGTGCCCAAAACCTCGCTGTCGGAGGGATTGCCCTGGCCTTGCAGCCCCCCCGCTCTCCTTGCAGGATGTCACTGTGTCAGGTCTACACCACAACAGGATACTCCTCTCACAAAGCATCCCTCAGCAGGGTTCCCATGAGTCCGATCCCCTAAAACATCCCTGGTTTGTTGTGGCGATGCATCTCTCCAACGGGGAGCCCAACTCCAGGCATACAGAGGCGTTACTGCAACATCTTTACAGTGATAAAACCAGTGAACTGGTTCTTCCAGCAACTGGTAAAAGCCATAGCAAGTCCAGCTGAAAGTTGATATCATAGAATCACAGAATGTTTTGGGTTGGAAGAGACCCCCAGAGGTCACCCAGCCCAACCCCCCTGCAGGAGCAGGGACACCTTGAACCACATCAGGTTGCTCACAGCCCCGGCCAACCTGGCCTGGAATGGTCCCAGGGATGGGGCCTCCACCCCCTCTCTGGACAAGTTAAGAAAAGGATCACGGTGCACACCTTCAAGTAACATTCTCCATTGTGGCGGATCTGCAGGATCATGTTTGGTCACTGGCGTCTGTGGTCAGCGATGCTGCTGTCGGGTATCTCTAGGAACCAGGCAACCTGTACCAATATTTTCAAATCTGACACAGTATTCTGATGCAAAAAAGCCAAGATGAAAGGCATGAAAAAATAATAACAGAAGAACAATCGTTCACTGCTTCTCCCATCATAAGAACTCGGGGTCACTGAACAAATGGTCTAATGGTAGGTTTAAAATAAAAACAGAGTTTAATTAGTAGAACTTTTCTTCCACATTATGTATAATTAAACATGGAACCGAGAGCCATGGGAGAGTTTGGAAATTAAAAATACAAATATACTCAAAAATAATGACACGTATTCAGGACAAAGAGATCCACAAACTAATTGCATCGTATGCAGGAGGTGAAATTTTGTCTCAACTGAAGCCTGTGTTAACATCCAATTTATTTTAATAAGGCTAAAATTTAACATCTAGTAGGCAGGGCTGGAGACATAGGTATAAGTTAATAGAATGGGACAAACTGATTTTTGCTTTCTGATATCCTTTTGTGTGTTATATGTTTGGTATTAAATAATGAAATTGTATTCATGTTGATATCTGCTTAATGAGAGATGCGTTATGAGTCCAGAGAATCCTTCTTTACGTATCGCCCATACTCAGCCTTTTTTTCATCAGATTCCGCCTAGGCAACCACACTCTTTACTCAGACCTGACTTACTGCCTCTCTAAATCTAACTTCAATGCAAGAACAGCAACACGCTCGCACTTGGCTGTGCCCATGAACGTGTAGCCACCGCTTGGCCTAAAAGGGATGGAAGAGAATTTCCCTCTCTCCCCGTATTCTCACGGTCCCATATTCTCCCTCTCTGCTGCACTTCTCAGCCACCAATGATTACAAACCAGACTTTGGGACCCAGCACAAAAAAAAAAAATAATAATTAAGAGAGAGGAGAGCTCAGTGGAACAAACGACGCATCACCGTGCGTGTTGTATTCCCCCTTGAGAGCTGCCTATGGTTTATCTCGGAGAGCACATCAGGAAATAATGAGCTCATCTTTTGTTTGGTTGCTTTTCCCTTGTGGCAAAGCAGCCAGCAATTAGAAAATAAGCCTTTCTTCTTCACAGAGGATCAAATGGCTGATTTGGCCGTGAAAGGCTTTCCCTTTCAAGACGTCTCGCGTTTCCTGGACCACCTTTTTCTTCTCCCTCTCCATAAGCAATGCCTGTAGCCAGCTGATGCATGCAAAGGTTACTGGGCCCCGTAGGAGAGGAGCTCCAGCCAGGCTGGTTGCCACGAAGGAGTCAAGAGGTGACCAAGGGACAGGTTTCCAGGTTGCTCGCCCTTGATGAGGCTTTGGGGAGGCGAGCACCGACTGTAACAGCACCCGTGTAGCGTGGCTGGAGGTGCCCACCCGCAGACAGTCCCTTGCAGACGCGTACCTCACCCTTTCCTAAGAGCACATCACATGTGCTCAGGATCTAGGAAATGGCCATTTCTAGGTATCTCTGGTAACTGCCTTGACAAAATTATTCAAACAAAACTAGTTTCTGCCACTATTGTTTACCAGCCTCTGCTGGCAGCCTCAGCGTCCCAGGGGTGGTGAAGGGCAGCCGTGCCCCCACGCCGCTGAGCTCCCCAGCACAGCCTCCCCACCATCCACTGGGCGCAGGAGCAAGGGGCTGCCCCCGGAGCAGAGCCATCGCAGGGGCATCTGCAAGCAACAGGCACTAGCTGGAGCAGCCAAAAGCCATTTAAAGTTATGCAATGACCAAAGTAATCCCTGGATATTTCTAGGATCAACAACCAGGTTTCTTCTTTTAAGAAAAAATTCTCTAGCTGGTCTTTAAGCTTCTCCCATATTTTTTCCCTCTTGTTCCAGCAAAGCTGGGCTGGTACTTGGCTTTTATCTCAGGCGTGCTGAGTACCACCTGGGGACCTGCAATAGCACCGGTATCTCATCAGCATCTCTCAGAAAGGGCTTGGAGAGGCTAATGGGTGACACCTGGGACTTCCCTAACAGCCACAGCTATGGATCCTGGGATGCGGAGGAGACATAAAGATACCGGCTGAGGGGGAAATGGCATGAACCGAAGGGCACAGCCCTAGAGGAAGACACCCCCCCTGCTGAAGAGCAATTTGGCACAAGTAGAGGATGCCAGTTGAGAAAGGCAGGTAAGTGAAAAGCATCACGTGTGTTAGGTTAGACCTAATTGCGTGGGTAAAAATTATACTGTCTCTTTAAGTCCTTCTTATCAAAACCTATATCCTGTACTTTGCAGTGTTAGACTTAAAGAATTACCACTTGTTCTGCATCTGAGGGGATTTAGTGAGGCACACAGGAATATATGCATGCCAACTCTTCCCTCCCTGTTTTCAGGCAGGGTTTTTTAAATATATGTGCATTTATATTGTAGTTTATATTTTATCTTAAAAGGGAAAATTACAGAGATGTATATACTTGAGAATAACATTTGCTCTAGTTTACTGAATACAGCACTTACTTCTGGAGTATCACGACTGCGGAGTCTCTAAAGTACAAAAAAATACCCTTGGTTCCTGGCATAACTGCTTAATCTCAAGGGGGTGTAGGAGACGTTGAAAAAGCAATTGAAAAATCCTGCTGAATTTCAGGCCAAGAGATGATTTCGCAGAGAACTGGAGGGTGGACCCACCTTGGGTTCACTTTCCGGGTGAGTTTGTTTCCCCCTTGGATGATTCCCCCCCCCCAGCAGGGTGCTCGGCCGGGGCTGCGGCCGCAGCTTCCCGAGAGGGGCTGGAAGGAGCCTCATCACCGGGGGCGAACCCCGTCCCGGGCGAAGGACCCACAGAAGCAACATCTGGGGAAACGGCTGCATTGGGAATAGGATGTGTGCAGGAGAGCCTGGGAGTACTGCAGCCAAATGGTGTGGACAGGTACTGGGGGGGGGGGGGGGGACTGTCCCCCAAAGCATGGGGGCTGCGGCTGGGTGGCCACTGCAGTAGAAGCCTGGGCTGGGGCATGCCCAGCGGCTCTGCCCGTGCCCACCTCATGCAGCGGGGTGCGCTCACCCCAGCATGGCTCTCACACCCTGCCAGGGGGTCGAAACAGCCCCCGCTGGGGGCTCTGCGGGGCACATGGGGTCACTGGGGCTGAGAAGGGGTCTCAGCCGTTCACATGCTTCGCTGACGCTACAAAAACATGTTTGCAACACCAACAACATCTCCCCCCGGGCTGGAGGAGGTGGGTTAAGGGGGAAACAGCAGTGCCCAACTGAAGGGGCCAGAGCCTCCAGCAGGTCCCCTGCTCCTGCCAGCACGCACAGGGTGGCAGGGGCTGCGGCAGGGTGGCACAGCAGTGACAGAGGATGCTTTTAGCCCCGAAACACAGCCCTGCCCTCTCTACCGCCATGTCCCACCTAGATCCAGCATCTCCAAAAGGGCAGTTCAGATGACCTCTGTCTCATCATGGTTCCCCGGGGCATCCTCCTCCCAGGCTTCATCTCGGCAGCTACATCTCTACCCAGCTTTGCCTACATGCCTCCGAGGGATGCGGGCAGGGAGAGGAGCCAGCCTGTGCTGGCATGCGGGGGACACACTGTTGCCTGGAGTTTAACCCCTCTTCCTTCTTCTTCCCCCAGTTTCTATCCTGGGCATGAGGCCCTATGGTCTGGAATAGCCCTGGGGCCAGTTGGGGTCGGCTGTCCTGGCCGTGCCCCCTCCCAGCTCCTTGTGCCCCTGGCAGAGCAGGGGAAGCTGAAAAGTCCTTGCCTGGTGTAAGCCCTGCTCAGCACCACCGGAGCCATCAGGGAGTGACCAACATTCTGCTCATCCGACACCCAAACCCCCGCACTGGGCCCGCTGCTGGCAGGAACATGAACTCTGTCCCAGCTGGAACCAGGACAGATCTTCACACAGGGGCAGCACACAGGCTTCTCCCACAGCCCCAGAGCAGCCTGGGGTCCATGGGGTGGATCCTGCTGCAGCCCCCGCACCGTGGGAGGACCCCAGCAGCAGCTTTTCGGTCAGTTTGCTCAGCAAAACACGACTGCGTTCTGCTGTGGTTTAACCCCATGCTGTCAGTCTGGGGACAAACAGGTCTATGCATGGGTAAAAGCAAACAGACGATGAAAATGCTGTGGGGTGCCAAACCTGCAGTGTGCAACATTGACCCAAAGTGGGGGTGGGGGGGTTATGGGCAAGGCAGTGTCTATCGAGGAGTGAAGTGGAAAGGCAGTGGCTCTTTGTGCCCCGACACCGCCACCTCCCCATGCTCAAGGTGCATCTTCCTGCTCCATCACTGCCAGGAGGTCAATCCTCACCCTTCGCCCTCAACCACACGAATCAATTCTTCGCTCTGCGTAAATAATTCAGACGATTTTATTCAATGCTCCTGAGAGTAGTTTCTAATTTTTCACCCTGAGCTATTGTAAAAAAGTCTGCTCATATTGGATAAAAATGATGAATTTTAAATCTGGGTAATGCAATTTATCTTCCACTTCTTGAGGTTACCACGGTCTTCATCTATAAGCAACCACAGTGACACCTACCATGAAATTCAGAATGAATAGAAAGAAAACTGAAAACAATTCTTTTAAAATAATTGTGTTCTGCTGACTAAGAACCCCCAATTTTCATTTTATCTTCACATTTGTTACTTTAAATATGCCAGCAATTAGTTTTTCTCTATGTATGGGAGTGTGGGCAGGCCACAGGCATGTGAAGGATGGGCTGCATCTTCCTGATGTGAGCAAAAACCTGAGGCGCTCAGAAACCGAGAGCTGAGATTTCATTTGCACAAAACACGCATCAGCACCCGATGCGGAGAGCTGCAAATGTAAATAATCAGATCTAAATATTTGTAAATCAGATCTAAATATTTAATTTATTTTTTTTTTTCGCAAGGGCCGTGTTAATCTTTGCCTGCAGGGATCCTTGCTCTGCTGAGGCCGAGGTGCGGTTAATCCAGTGTCCTGCCGTGCGCCTGTGACCGTCGGTTCATTTTGGGTAACAAGGAGGACAAGTTAAGTCTCCCCAGCATGCGCTCGGTGTGTAAGCATGGGATTAAGAAAGGAGCAGGCATTAAAAACCTCTCTGCATTCATTAACCTGCTCTCAGCACCGAAATGCCTTGGCGTCGGCGCATGGGGTGTGGGCCCCAGGCAGGGGTGGTGCACGGCGCCCACGCTCCGGGCAGAAATGTGCTCCTCAATCATTCCCCATGGCGTTTGAACCAAACCACGACAGCTTTTCCCTTTGGCTGGGGTGGCGTTCAGTCCTGCACAGGTAACGTGGCTCCCCGAAGGAAAGGCTTGGGCATGGTGTTCCAGCTCGAGCGGTTTTTTACTCAAAACGGAGGCAAGGCTGCCTGCGCAACGGAGGGCAGGTCCAGAAGGTGTGATTCGGAACAGCCACGCATGGTATTTCCTTGCAATCACATCGTTTATGATCCTTTATTTTTTTGGTGCAATAGGAAGAGTAATCCATGCCCTGGTCCTCAGGGGAGGCTGAGCAGGGGCTCACCAGTGCCCGCAGCCCTGGCCGGGCATCCCTCGGCTGTGCCGGTGCGGACACGGCCCCCGCCTTGTGCCACCCGGGCAGGGCACTGGCCACAAATGGGTGGGAGGGGAGAAGCTGCTGGGTGGCCAGTAAAAGGTGCGAGATGTGGCAAAAGCCCAGGCAGTGCCGGGAGGGGCCGCCGGCGTCAGAGCTAGCAGAGGTGGGACACGGGGACTGCAGGTGACTGGCTCCAGAGGGCAAAACCCCAACTAACCATCCAACACAACCCCAAATGTGAAGTCTTCAATTAGATCCGGAATCCTTACAGTTCAATTTTATCCCCCCCCCAAAAAAAAAAGTCACAAGGATTTGCAAGATGAGGAAAGCAAGATGAAGGGAAAACACCCACATTCATTTATTTCTCTGCTGTGCAGATGCTAGGGAAGAACCAAAAGATCTGATGGATTTGATTGAAAGGGAGCTCACGGGATAATTTTATCAGCATCATGGCAGTGGGGTGAGATTATGCCCACAAGCCTGGGGGATTTTTTCCATTTTGCTTATTGCATCCCAGCTGCAGGCACAGAGGCTTCAGTAACAGGGCAAGGGATTTGAGAGGTGGGTATGGGCGCATGTCTGGGTTTGTACTCCTGGTGTGTTCCCATTAATGCAACATTCCCCAAGGAAAACCCCCAGTCAAACAGAGGGCGGGAGCCTCCGCCGTGTCTGGGTGAACTGAAGGCTCAGGCTGATGCCATCGGTGCTTCAGGACAGGATTTCTGCTCCGCAACACGCACGCAGGGCAGCTCAGCGGGTTTCTCCGTTGTATCCGCTCAGAGGTAAACCCATGGCTGGAGCTGCTTTAAAATTAATTGGGTTTTGGGGTTTTTTTTCTCCATTAGAACAGCAGCACGTGTTACAGAGAAGCAGCAGACACAGGGCGGCTGCAGAAACAAGCAACCCACGGGCTGGAATGTTTGCTGGCCTCTGGAAAAGCGTTGTCCAGCATGGATGGAGGAGGAGGGGACAGACCCAGAACCGCGCTGTCCTTGAACACAGTCACAGTGCAGGCGTCTCACACGGTGCTCCGCTATGGCTTGTTGCGACCTTGGAATAAAATTTAAAAAAAAAAAACAATATTTTGGAGGTACAGAATTTGGGTGTTGCGCTATAACATTATGAGAAGAAAGCCAAGGCAGGCAGGTGCAGTTCCCTCAGCAACAGCAGAGGATTTCTGCATGGCGGGGTGTGGGACGAGCCCCCCGGCCGGCAGAGAGGCTCCGTGTGGAGCAGGGGCATCCCCCTGTGCAGGAGGGGCTCCAGCAGGCGAGGGCTCGCCAGCCGCGCCTGTGCTTACAGGGGGGGCACGGGGCCCCCAAGGCAGCCCCCAGCTCTGCATGGCCCTGGGCGATGGCACGGTGCGACGGGAAAATCCATCTCCCCTCCTTCTCTACCAGTGCTGAAGCACTGTGAGATTTTTTGCTATTCAAAGTATGATTTTAATGAAAGTTGTGATTTGTAATTCTAATATTTACACAGAAAGCTTTTTTTCTTATGTCTTTCTTCATAAAGTAATATTCAAATCAAAGTGCGGGTTTCATTTCATGCAGCTTTGAAGTTGATCCTTTTGACATTTCACATTTTCATGTCATGCTTTTAATTATGAAAAAAACTTTCGCTCATCGTCATTTCATTTTTTGCATATTTCCTTCACCGCCTCTTCTTCGCGTCTGTCGGCAAACCCAGGGAGAGATGGGAGCAAGCAGAGACCTCGGGGTGCACGCGGCGGTGCCGCCGGCTGGGGAGCAGTGGGACGCGGGGGGAGCGCAGCGCGGGCGCCCGGTGAATGGTGGGGCTGGGGGCTGTGGGGCGTACGCCCGGGGTGAGCACCCCCCTTGCCCTGAGCTCCCTGGGGATCTGGGCTGGCTCCTGCCCCTGGGATCCCGGCTACAAGCCCACGGGAGGGCAGCCCCCGTGTACCCCCCCCTTCCCCTGCCCTGGCCACCCTCCATGGTGCTCAGCGCCCAGGGGTGCATCCAGCCAACACCCTGCCCTTCGCCGCTGGGAACAGCGAGCCATTGGCACCCTCGGCTGCGCCAAGGTAAGGGACGAAGGGCAAGCGAACGGTGGCTGGTGGCTCGGGGGGTTTGGGCCCCCAATCGGCCCCGCCCCACAACTGCCTGGCAGGGATGTTTGCGGGCCAAGGAGAAGGCAGCGTCCCGCTGCCAGAAGGTGCCCGGGCACCCTCTACAGCTCTACCTGATCGCCCTCTACAACTGCCTGGCAGGAGGCTGTAGTGAGGTGGGGGTCGGCCTCTTCTCCCTGGTAACGGGCGGTAGGACGAGGGGGAATGGCTTGAAGCTGCACCAGGGCAGGTTTAGGCTAGACATTAGGAAAAACTTCTTCACCGAGAGGGTTGTCAGGCTCTGGAATGGGCTGCCCAGGGAGGTGGTCGAGTCCCCACCCCTGGAGGGATTTAAAAGAAGGATGGATGAGGTGCTTAGGGACATGGTTTAGTGGTGGGACGGCAGGGTTAGGTTAAAGGTTGGACTCAATGATCTTAAAGGGCTTTTCCAACCAAAGTGATTCTATGATTCTATGATTCTATTCTAAGCCTCCGCGCCCCCTCATGCCGCCTCTGCACCCCTGTACCCCCTCAAGCCTCATCACCACCTACAAATATCTCAAGGGTGGGGGTCACAAGGACGGAGCCAGACTCTTCCCAGTGGTGCCCAGCACCAGGACAAGGGGCCATGGGCACAACCTGAAGCAGAAGAGGTTCCAGTTGAATGGGAGGAAGAACTTGTTGCCTGTGAGGGTGATGGAGCCCTGGCCCAGGCTGCCCAGGGGGGCTGTGGAGTCTCCTTCTCTGGAGATCTTCAACCCCCGCCTGGCCGCTGTCCTGTGCCCCCTGCTCTGGGTGAGCCTGCTTGGGCAGGGGGGTGGCACTGGGGGAGCTCCCGAGGTCCCTTCCAAACCTTGACATTCTGTGATTCTGTGAAGCCAGGGGCACTGCTGGGGGCCCACAGCCGAAAACGCGGCCGAAGGAGAAGCGCACCAGCGGTGTGCCACTGCGCGGGGTGGAAGCGACGGTGGGACACAGACGTAGCTCCTTTGCTGAACAAAACCACGGTAAAATCTCCCTACCACTCTAACAGGGAGCAGGACAGGGGCGGGCTGGGGTTTTGGGGGGGGACAGGAGGGAGAAGGGAGGGAAGAGTGAGTGTTTTTAAGACTGGTTACAGTCCACAGCTGTGCATACCAAAGACAGTTTTCAAGAGCCAATGTACAAGTGGCTCCCTGGATACAGGTACTGGGAGTTTAAAAGGTCCTTTTTCCTCCCCGGGGGATGAGGGGGGCTGTTCCCAGCAACCTCCTTCCCTTCTTTCTTGCCTTTACAGCCGGGGCTCATTACAACAGGAAATTTCAGTGCCAAACTCTTAGCGACTGTTTGCACCTCAGGGCGAGGTTTGGTGCTGGCTGAAAACCTCGGGAGCAATTCTCCCCATGCACCCGCGGCTGGAGGGGACTTTGCCAGGCGTGGGGAGGGACCAGCCCAGCCCTGCCGCCCGCCGATGCTTCACATGGAGATTGCTGCATCTGCTCTGCTCCGGGAGGTGCTGCGCTCCCCCGCCGAGCTCCCCTCCATGCACGCCCCAACAGAGCTGTGGGCTCCCTTTCTCATTCAGGGATAAGGATGTTTCCCACCCTGGGCTGTGGCAATTGTTCTGCAAACTACAGTCAGCATAACGCGATCCTAATTATGCGCGGTTATTTTAGGCTTCTCGGAGAGATGAGTGTTGGGCCACAAACCCGGGGACGCACGTGGCAGAGCAAATAGAGAAGAATGTGGAATACCGCGGAAGGAAAGGAGCACGCAGGCAGGGCAGGGGGAAGGGGGGAGCGGGTTTTCTGTGGCCCCGAGAGCCCTTTCTGCCCCGGACAGAGCGTGGTGGGGCCGGCGCCTCAGGGCAGACCGGGCTTGTGTCACTCCATTAACACAAGGCGGCCGATAGACCTCACCGCCCCGCGACAGCCCGTGCCCCGGCCAGTGCTCCCTGGCATCCTCCCAATTTAAGAAACCCTGCCCTTAGTGGCGGGGAGGAGGCGGCATCCCCCCGCGGTGGGGCAGCCGTGGGGCAGCCGTGGGGCAGCGTGACCTGCAGGGCTCCTGCAGCTCCCACGCACGGCACATGTAAGCGTTCCCCACGCGAGACTTCACGCTGCGTTTCACCGCTCAGATCCGCGGGGTCCCGTCCAGCCCCATGGATTTTCTCCAGGCGTGACCTGTGCAGTGGGAAGACCCATCTCAGGCTTCGGGAAGGCAAGCTCCTCCTATACCTGACATGCGAATGGGTCAAGCCTAAAACCGTACCGTGGGATCACGATGCCTGAGTACAACGCCCTGACTGAAAGTGGTGTTACTTGGCAAACACTTTTTATTCATAGAATCATAGAACATCTCAAGTTGGAAGGGACCCATAAGGATCATCGAGTCCAACTCCCTGTTCCTCACAGCCCTCCTGTCCTGGTTCCAGCTGGGACAGAGTTAATGTTCCTGCCAGCAGCGGGCCCAGCTCGGGGGTTTGGGTGTCGGATGAGCAGAATGTTGGTCACTCCCTGATGGCTCCGGTGGTGCTGAGCAGGGCTTACACCAGGCAAGGACTTTTCAGCTTCCCCTGCTCTGCCAGGGGCACAAGGAGGTGGGAGGGGGCACGGCCAGGACAGCCGACCCCAACTGGGGGGGGGGGGGGGGCCTTGCATGGGCAGCACTTGCTCTGTATATTCCGTTATCATCATCATCATCATCATATTTAAATGATATTATTAATAATATTTATTCACACTTAATAATATAATTAATAGTAATATTATTAATAATACTAATAATAATTCATCCTCTGCTGTTCTATTAAGCTGCCTTTATCTCAACCCACGGGTTTTACTTTTGCCCCCCCAGTTGTCTCCCCCATCCCGCTGCAGGGAGGGAAGAGTGAGCAAGCAGCCGCGTGGTCCTTAGCTGCCAGCTGGGGCTAAACCACAACAACTACATAGAACTAAACCATATGACTGAGCGCATTGCCCAGACACTCCGGAATTTGTTTCGCATTCCAGGTTTCCAGAATGATGAGGGAGCTCATGTGATGAAATACAGAAAGGATGAGAGTGCTGGACCTTCTGCCCCGAGTTCGTGTTTCGCACACAAGGCTGCGGGCAGATGCAATGCGCCCCTGCTGGAAAGTGCCGTTTCTAAAACCCACCCTTGTGTTCTCTCTCGATTAAAGATGTGTTAAAAACCAGTAAGTTGATGATACACCGCTACATTAATCCTTGCTTTAAAAAAAAAAAATCCCTTTGGGTGACTCCAAAAGGGCAGCAGTGGGACTTACGGCTCCACTCAGTGGTTTAAAGATGCAGAAAGATAAAGATGCCCCCACGCAGCCCCTTTGCTCGGTGTTCACTGCGGACACAAACCCCGGGGTGGTACCGGCGGGGGCATCCGGGACGTGACGCAGACCGCGCCGTGCAGCCTCAGGTCTGAAGCTCTGCCTCACCCCGCTCCCGGCCCGGAGCAGAGCATGAGCAACACCGGCTTGCCTGGTCTGGAAGAAAAGGAGAAAAGGGTGTTTGGTAAAACAAAAAAAACCCCTAACTATTCCCATTGCACAGCTCTGTGTTTGTCCTCTCTGATCCTACAGGAACAGCACCAGCTTCTCCTTACAGGTGTCGATGAAGTTGGAAAAGGAGGCGAATTCAGGGCGGGTTGGTTTACAGCACTCGGGGACAGCTTTGCGTTCTGCACCGTGCAGTGACAAACTCCCAGAAGCAAGGGGTCACCGTGGACAGGGAGCAGCCTGACTTCTTCCTGGCTTTGGAGCCCCGCTGACGGTGGTGGAGAGTGGGGAAGGAGGTCTGGAAGAGCCCGAGCTCCAGAAATAAGAAGTCTCTTTCGAGCAGCCAGCAGATGAGTGACCACGGGGCAGAAGAGCCCGTGAGAACAGGAGAGAGCTGGTGGGTCTTCCACAGACCCCTGACACCCGCAAGCCGGCATGGATCTGATCCCAGATGTTCCCACATTATCTGCGTCTCCTTTGCATGGCATTTAGTGCCATGGAAGTGCCCCACTGAGCCGAGCCAAGAGGAGCTGAGAGCCACCACCTCTCTACCCAGCCTGTGACCTGGGAGTTTCCACCCTTTACATGTAGCTTGGCTTGGTCTGGCTTGGTTAATTCAGTCCTGTTAGAACATCCCCACCACAGACACGGCCCAAAGCCATCTGAAGGACCTGGCCTTGGACCCTTGGATCTGCTGGGGACTGGAGAGCATTCAGTACATCTGCTGGTTTAACTTCTGGTTTGCACGCACCAACACCACCCTGCAAACCGAACCATGCACGAGATCAAATAGGGGAGCTGCTTCAAAACCTCCCTCCTTTCTGAACACCAATACTGGGGGCGACGCAGGGTTTCACATCCTCCACGTGCAGCTCCGGCACCACGGCAGCCACCGGCTGTTCCTGGCGCCAGGAGGAGTCAGCAGGGAACCCCAACCTTCCTCCTCTCCCAGCTGAGCCCTCCTGGACGGGCCTGAGTCCTGGCACCAGGTGAGGGCTGGAGCAGGCGTTATCTCAGGAGGGACGGTGGGGATGGCAGAGAGCCCGCCGCTGTTTCCCGCTGTGCTCGTCCCCACGGCAGCCCGGCGTAGCAGCACCCTGCCCTGGCTCTGGTGGCTGGGCTTGGTCTCAGGCTGGGGAGATCCGAGCTTTTACCCTGCTCGCCTGCCCCGCTCTCCCCCTGCCACCCCCAGCGTCACACGCTGCTGCTCCGGGGCGGGGGGGCAGAAATCCCGCACGGCTGCCGGCAGTCCCTGGGCACCCTGGCACGCCTCGCCGGGCTCCTCAGCACCTTTCCTCCAGGCAGGACCAGCACCTTCCTCTGCCCAGCCCCTTCATCCCCGCGGGACCCCACCTCCCTTTTGGGAAGCCTTCCTCTGCCAGCAGCCCCTCTTCTCCCCAGCCCTCCCAGGCTATGGGCAGCATGACCAGGGATGGACCTCCCAGCCACTGCTCCCGTCTCACAGCTCGCTGGCCTCTGGAGGATTTGGGATGTGTCACTTTGCCCCCAGTGCTACCAATATGGTAGCTGGGAAGCAGCAGGCTCCCGACAGAGAGCAGGAGAGTTCGGGTTTGGGCGCTCCCCACCCAAGCACGAGGCGCCTGCCAGCCTGCGCAGCGCCCGCCGGCTTTTGCCTGAGCAAGCAGCATTGCTTGGGCCAGCACCTCTTCTCCGGGGCACGCCACGCTCTGCCCTGCCTTTGCAGGCAATTCTGATTGCTTGGTTGAACCTCCAGGGAAGGCAGCCTGGGTTGCGGGAGCACGGTTTGCTGTGGAAGGGGAAGCAGAACAGGGCCAGGGTGAGAGCTGCGCTGGAGAGGAGGTGGCGACGGCGTTGGATCCATTGCTCTGGCCGGGCGGTCGCGGTGTTCAGCGATGCCCAGGGCAGGGGGCAGGGGCAGCCAGCCCAGCACCTTAGAGATGTTGCACCGTTATCTACTGCTTCATTCATATTTTCTTATCCCTGCAAAAATGTGAAAGTTCCTTGCCTTTTAAATAAGGAAGAGTTTTCCATTTTCCTACAGCAGCCCCCTACATGGCTCCCGCAACGCCCGCAGCCCTTCTGCAAGGCACAGCTGCAGCCTGGGCAGGGCATGGACCCAAAACCATGGGCAGGAGCATCCCCAGGGAGGCAGAGGAAGGCCAGGAGGCATCTCTCACTCCCAGAGGACAAAGCCAGCCTTGCTGTCCTGGCCAGGCTGCCGCGAGGCCATCGCTGCCAGGAGTGAGTCGGGCACTTCTCAGTAAGAGGCAAATGTTAAATTATGTCCAACTGCTCATACCCTTCCTTCTGCACACCAGAGATGTGGAATAATAGGGCAGGGAATGACCACACGTACCAAAGAGAAGAATTCCCGTGGTAATAAATTCATCAGGATCCATAGCAAACATTCCCTGTTTGTTTATGCAGAACTGCAATATTGATCCGATTACAGACGTAGCAGGAAACCTCAAAGGGAGCCACAGGGCAGAGCGATCCGGGCAGCGGCACGGGGGAAGATTAATGCCACTGCTCACGAGATGTGACAACAGCTACCCTTGGAACATGAAGATATCTGAAAGTTAATGAAGAAATAGGAGCGCGATAATAAAAATAAACATGTCTCTCTAGGTTGGGCAGCCCCGCTGAAAGCCTTATGCTGTCTGATAGCGCAGTTCGTCAAAATCACGCTGATGACAGCCCTGCAAAGGCGAGATAATTTATCTCAAAATTGAAAAGAGAAACCAGGAGGCACAGAACGTGGCACCAAGATATGGATGACGGCGTCCTTGCCAGGGAGGCAACCAACCTTATTACGGGAGAAAGGGGAAGAGGCGGCGGTACGAGCGATGGAAAGGAAGGTGGGGGGAACGTAGCCACAGCGAGGGAGTCACATCAGCATCCGCACTGCCGGGCTCGGGACCTGACGGTCATTTCATGTGGGGAGCGTCAGAAAAGGAATGGCACCAGTTCTGGTGCAGGGGCTTTATGTAACCAAACCCATTAGTGCTGGAGGCCTATGGTAAGAGTTAATTTGAAGGTGAGAGAAGCACGGCAGTAAATGCCCGCTAGGTACTGCTAGGCTGTGGAGTCTGGAGATCTTCAACCCCCGCCTGGCCGCTGTCCTGTGCCCCCTGCTCTGGGTGAGCCTGCTTGGGCAGGGGGGTGGCACTGGGGGAGCTCCCGAGGGCCCTGCCAACCCCGGCCATGCTGGGATCCTGGGATTCTGTGAAATGTATGATTTTATACCCTGTGTGGTTTCTATAACTACATTCCTGCGTTGTGGAAAGTCTGTGCCCATGTATAGCTGAATAGAAAGGAAATCTTTAGCATGTGAATGCAGACAGACTGATGAGTCAGGAAAATTAAGCCTGTTTTAAACAAAGCTACATTTTCAGACCATGCTGGGGGTCGGGATCTACCACCTGCTGGCCCCAGGTTCCAGACTTCAGCGGTGGCCGATTCCCTCTTCGCAGGCAGATCTGCGAGGAGCCTCGCAGCGATGCCGGAGATCCCTGCCCCCTGGTGAGGGCTGCCCAAGCCCCGGGACACACGGGTCTGTCTCCCTTCTCCTGCTGCCTGCCCCGGCGGCACCTCTGGACACCCGCCCTCCCGCAGAGGGGACGGCCAGGGGGACACGGAGCGGTTGGTCTGTAGTTTATCACACCTTCTCTTAATGACCCCTTCGAATGCCGCCTGCCCCGGCCCTCCCGCTACCCCGCAGCAGGTACAAGTCACTCTGCTCCATCTCGGCACTTCTCTGGACAAACAGCGTCTCTGCCACAAAGATTTGGTTCAGCATTTGATTCGGATAAGGGTGCCTGGCTTGCCTGTGAAATGCCACGTGATTTGAAATACACTTTTATGGGGTTATACACAATTTGTTTACTTCTCTGTCTTGAAAAACTACCAAGCATGAATCTGAAATCTCCCTTGCTGCCTTGTCGACGAGTTGGAAGCTTAAAAGCAGGACAGCACGGAGTAGCCGTTCACAAGCATCCAGCTCCTTGCAGCATCCCAGTTTGTGATCCAAGCTTGCTGCCATGTGTGGTGACGCCGTGGTGCCCGTGCCAGCATCTGATCCTGTCACAGCCACCGGCCAGGGCTCCAATTGTGATTCCCCCGACAGCTCCGCCGCCGCCAGCCTGCATTTGGGGTCTCAGCCCTTACACCCTTGTGCTTTCTAAGGGGCTGCGTTTAATCCGGATCCCAGCACCAAATTATTCTCGGCAGCGCGCTTGGCTTTGCAGATTTTAGCGCCGGCTTTCACAAGCCCTTCCCACGCCCGCTTACCCTGCTTTTGTGGTCTCCTCAATGCCTTGGGTAGTGCTGGCTGTACCCTCGTGTCACCATCGTGTCACCTCTAAATGCTGTTGTCTCCCCTCCCTTCCCTTCTCCTGCCGGTTAATGAGCACCGTGCGGGTTAATGAGCACCGTGCGGGTTAATGAGCACCGTGCAGGTTAATGAGCACCACGGCGGTTAATGAGCACCCTGCTGGAGCAACCCAGTCCCCAGGAGTGCCTCGAGGGGCTGTTTCAGAAATGCGGCTTTCCTGAAGTGTCACACCAATGCGCAAGTGCTTGTGGGTTCAGGCAGGGACTGTCTTGTTTCCCGTGCCTCTTTTCTGTAGACATGAAGGTATTAATAAAACACCGTGATTTTTATACACAGTTCTCAGTAGGAGCCGGTTCTCAGCTGTACGAGAGTTCTGTCAGGTGGGGGATTTTTTGCCATGCAATTTGCTTATTTCATTACATTTTTATCCTGACATATTCAGCCTCTAATAAAACACTGGTTTCCTCCAAACCTCGTTTTTGATAGATGTTAACAATGCCAAGGGAAGCACATTTTGATGCAGCACTGCTTTCCTCCAGCAGCCCACGACAAACTGCAATGCAAATCCTCAGCCATATTTCGTGGTTGCTGGCAGCCCTTGATGTCCTGTGAGCAGGAAGGAAAGCCCATTTTGCTCCAGATTCTCCATTTCTGCTGATTTGAGGGGCATGAGTTCCTCACCTGGACAGCCAGCAATGTAACAGCCCAACCCACTCATTGCACGGGTGTACAGCATGGCCCTGGCGGGGGGCTCCCCGGCTGGCAGGACAGGTTGCTCCCTCCTGGAGACCCCCCCGGACACCAACGGCTGTGAGATGCAGGGGCTGAGCATCACCTTCCCTCACCTGCCCGAAGGCAGAGGGGTCTCCTCTGGCTGGAAGCATCTGCTGGGTGGGATGGGCACGGCGGGCAGCAGGACCACTGCCATCCCTTGTGCTTACCAAGCTCTGCAGAGACGGCTTGGGTTAAAGAGCTTTTGCAATTGGAAGGGGTGGGGAGGCTTTAGCTGTTGAAATGATAAAGAATACGCTTTTAGAATCGCATCATCCCACCCAGGGTGAGCATCCCCATCCCAGCCAGGGGCGAGCATCCCCATCCCCGCGAGGGGTGAGCATCCCCATCCCACCCAGGGTGAGCATCCCCATCCCACCCAGGGTGAGCATCCCCATCCCAGCCAGGGGCGAGCATCCCCATCCCAGCCAGGGCGAGCATCCCATCCCACCCAGGGTGAGCACATCCCCATCCCATCCACAGGGTGAGCATCCCCATCCCAGCCAGGGTGAGCATCCCCATCCCAGCCAGGGTGAGCATCCCCATCCCAGCCAGGGGCGAGCATCCCCATCCCAGCCAGGGTGAGCATCCCCATCCCAGCCAGGGGCGAGCATCCCCATCCCAGCCAGGGGCGAGCATCCCCATCCCAGCCGGGGCGAGCATCCCCATCCCAGCCAGGGTGAGCATCCCCATCCCAGCCGGGGGTGAGCATCCCCATCCCAGCCAGGGTGAGCATCCCCATCCCAGCCAGGGGCGAGCATCCCTATCCTGCCTGGTTCCCTCACACCCTTGTGTTATTTGTCCTTGGTTTATTCTATGTTTGTTCATTTTCCTTTTTATCTTTTACAGTCCAGGAGACGTCTTGACCTCCTTGTATCTGTTGTTTTTATCAGCTGCCAGGCTGTGGGTGTGAGGAACGGGTGCCTTGGAGAGGCCCCAAGGAGCCACATGGCAGCCCCCTCCCCACCCCCCCAAGTCTGTTGCTGTCTTGGGCTCTTGCCCTGCCCCGCTCTGTGCCTGCACACTTTGGCGCGGGACCTCTCAGCCCCAGCTCAGCCCACCCGGGAAGGCGCTGGGAGGGGGTGTGGGTTTCTGACACCAATACAATAACTCCAAGGGGTGAGGAATTAGCAGCTCCCTGGCCCAAACCTGTCATTGCAAACCGCCATAGCCGCAGCAGCAGAGAGGAGCTGTCGAACTCTTGTTAGCTGGAGTGTTTATTCCAGGTCTGTAGCCCATTCCCTCTCCTGGGACACTGGGAGGGGAAGGACCAGCCATCACGCCAGGTCTGAAATCCCAGGGAGATGCTCCTTCTGGGTGTGAGGTTGGACTTCAGGCACAGGGCAGTGGTTCAGTCCTGATACTAAATATCAGGCCACTGATAGACTTTCTTGATTTTATTTATTTCATTACCAGCCCGAATAAGGCCCCGGAGCCTGACGCGAGCTGCTGTCACCCTGCCTGGGCCCAGCCGGGAGCGGGGATGAAGCAGCTTCCCACAAACACGGCACATCTCCCCGCACCCGTTACAGCGAAGCAGCACTGAGCCGAGAAAAATCCATCAGCCAGGATCAGAAATCATTCCTGGCATGGGGCCTGTGGATTTGCTGGGGGTTTTATCACTCAGCTGCTACGGCCCCAAGTTTAAGCTGCACGTTTCCCATCGAGCACGAAGGTGCAGCGTCTCTGGAGGGATCTCCAGGGAGCGCACCCGATGGCCTGAGCTGAAGTTCTGCGAGGAACCTGCTGCTCTGACTGCGAAGAGTGAGACATGGAATCCGCCCCAAGGCACGTGGTGGGCACGCGTGCGTGTTGTATGGTAGCTCCGTAACTGATGTATGCAATAGCGAGCAGTAATGGTGTCTGCACTGGGGTGTTGTACCTATGATACGCACAGTATACCATGACTTATGATTAAACTATTCATATAGCAATGTTATATGCCTTATATATGTGGTTTATAGATGTGTGTATGCAGACATAATGTTTTAGAGGGGTTTGGATTTATTTTTTTTTCATGAAGGGAGTGCTTTTTTATTTTCATGAAGAAAAAGTAAAAATAAACCTGAACTTAAAATTCTGAACTTCTGGTTATGCTAAAAGACTTAGGAAATCTGAAAGGTTCTGGTGAAAAGACAGAAAGTGTGGGCCTCAGTTTTTGTTGGTAACGAGTTTCAATCTACATGTTTTGGGAAGATGAAGCAACTTTGCATTTCTGTCATTAGCGTTTTGCTGCATTATTTTCATAATTTTCCCTCTTACGCATCTTAACAAAATGATCGTAGACCAAAGATATTAATCACGGAACTCGGCTGGTTTTTCTGTTGTGTTGGAAGATGAAATGCAGCCAGACTTTCAGAAGTTTCCATTTAATGTCGCGGTAGCTAGATTTTTTGTTTCCAGGATTATAAAATATGACAGAGCGAGAGAAAAAGAATTAACATTTTTCAGCCAATTAAATTAGCCTGAATGGCTGAGATAGATAAGCCAGCTGAGCTATTGAAAAGAGAGTAAATGAATGTGCCTGTTCAGGTGTAAGATTCCTTTCCTGTAATGGATTTCACTTCACTTTTTTTGACGTGTTTTCCATTATTTAGAGAGCAAGCGCGCACTGAGGACGGGCCGAGGAGCCTCTTCCATCCGCTCTGTCCTGCTTAAATGATAATTCCAAACAGCCTGGCTTTGGATCAGTTTGTCTCAGTCAACGTGGAAACTGTGTTGCACGTTAAATCTTTTTTAAAAATGTGAATTGAGCACAGTTTAATGATTTGGGATGAAAGAGTTCGTTCCAAGATAGCGAAATTGCTTGGCTTTTCCAGGTTTTCCTTCCTTGACCACATTTTTTCATCGAAACAATCAAAATTCACCTGAGTTTTCAAAAGTCTTTGTGATGGAGAGGGTGGGGGCAGCAATGGGAAAGCACAACCCTTGCCCATGGCCCCCAGCTCCCCACAGCATCAGTCGGGCACAGCAAGGATCCCCGCCACCCCCCAGCACCCCCAGCGCCCCCCGCCACCCCGCTCCGGGTGAGCAGCTCCCTCCGCCCTGCCTCTTCTGGTGTAGGAAATGTTTGATCCGCTGGTTTGCCATGGAAGAACCTGCCAGGATATGGCATGTCTGACAGAACACAGAGGTCCAGACCCTCCTGGGCTGCCAGCGCAGCCTTGCCCATGGGAATTGTTGGGAATTGTTGCTCCTGGAGGCTTCTGGCACGAGGAGAAAGAGCAGGTCCAAATCCATGAACCTCCACCATTTATGTGCACCAGGTGCCGCCTTTGGAACCCGCTTTCTCTCCAAGAACTTCCCCCCTCCAGCACAAATCAGTGTCACTTGTCGTGGCTGAGAATCTCCAGGAGAGACGTGGCCAGCCACAGCAATCAGTGGGCTTTCAGCGCTCCCGACTCCTTTTGCTTTCTTTTGTCTTCTCCTTTATAAAGCATGCACACACACACATGTATACACACAGATTTGCGCACACGTATGCACACAGATGTGCAATGCAGATGTTTTGCACACACATATGCACACAAATTTGCACACAGCTATGCACACAGATGTGCACACGTGTATGCACACAGATTTGCACACAGATGTGCACAGATTTGCACAGGTACGCACATAGATTTGTACCCACGTATGCACACATGTATGCACACACTTATGCACAGAGATGTGCACACAGATGTGCACATATGTATGCACACAGTATGCACACAGATGTGCACACAGATGTGACAGATTTGCACACACATATGCACACAAATTTGCACACAGCTATGCACACAGATGTGCACACGTGTATGCACACAGATTTGCACACAGATGTGCACAGATTTGCACAGGTACGCACATAGATTTGCACCCACGTATGCACACAGGTATGCACACAGATGTGCACCAAATTGCTGCAGGAGTGTGTGGGTGATCTCGGTGGGAGGGAATGGGGTGCAGAGCTGCTCCGGGAGCTTCCCCGCCAGCTCGCTGCTTGGGGACGGATCCCCCCATCCCCCTGGCTCCCTGCGGTTTGCCCCAACAGCGTTGGGTATTGGCCGACGGCATCAGTCCTGACCGGCAGTGCCCCCGAGCTGGACGTGCCTCCTCGCCGCTGGCGCTGCCTCGGGGTAACCCGGGCAGCCAGACACGGCAGCGAGCAGGAGTTTAACTCGGCCAGGGCCTCCCCTTGCTGAGGAAGGCGCAGGACGGCCAGTTCTGATGCACGGAGCACAGGAGCAGCCCGTCCCGCCGGGGGGAAGCAAAGCCCGGCGCCAGCGTGGCCGGGGGTGCGTTTAACAGAGAGCTCGCCTAACAGATCACGGTGCCTACGGAATCAAACTCGCACTCTTCTCCTTCCTTACCCTGGCACAGATCATTTTCCCTGTCACCGCAAAGGGCCCTCGTCCGCTGCACATCTGGCACAACAGGAGCGAGGGAGCAGAGGAGGATGCCCTGGTGCTGAGCTAACGCCGAACCCACGCAGGGGCAGCCAGGCCATTCCTCTCCCCGGGCTTCCCACAGCTCCCAGTTCTTTTGCAGGTATGAGGCTGCACCCTAGGCTATGTCCCTAAATTAGGCTGTAGCTGTCTTCTCTTTTGGCACTCTTACCCCTTAAGCGGATGGAGAACGGCCAGCACGAGCAGTGGTTTCTCAGGGAGCCCTCCAGCTCGGCCCTGGGCGCCGCTGCGCGGGGCGCTGGCAGACGCAGGCGCCCCCACGGGTCCTGCCTTGCCTTGAAGCGTTTGCCCCCTGAATAAGGCTGAGAAGTAGGGGATGTGGGAGCAGGGAGAGATCCAGACATGGGGAGTGGTTTTCCTGAGGCAGCGGTGAAGGTCAGCGGCCAGGGCATAGTTTTTGTGCCACCCCGCCGGGTCGAAACTCCAGATCACCCTGCCTCTCACGCGGGGGGAAAGCACCCCCAGCGAGCGGGGTCTGCTGCACCGCCCTGACGGCGCGCCGAGAGACAGTGCCCATATAGTACAGTAACGCCACAAATGATACAGACACTCCACAAAATGGTGTTTGCATTTCTGAGATGAAATTTGTTACCATCCGTGCCTGGCCCTCATCGGCACATGGCCGGCAACACTGAAGAAAAAATGCTCTGTGGCAAATATTCTGCTCGGGACGCTGCTGGAGCAATGAGCACACGGCAGCGGAGCAGCGCAGAGCCTGTGTGGGCCGTGGGACAGGCGCATGGTTGGGCACCAGCACCCCATGGGTGCAGACCCCGCACCGAGCGCCCACCCGGACCCCCTCACGCAGCCCCGGCTTCCCCCGGCAGCTCCTCCCAATGGCTCCCACAGAGAAGGGCTGCTCCCAGTAAGGCGAGGACCAAATACACTAATACTGGAGTTGTTCAGAGGGGTAAAAGCTCTTCAAAACACGGGCAGGGGAACAGAAAGGTGTTGCTTAGCGAAGTCCCTTGGAAACTTGCATTGACAGCGCACCGGTAAAAAGGTCTTTATGTAAGGGGAGGAAAGCGCGGGCTTTGGGGAGGGCTGGGCTGGCTGTTGGGCCTGCAAACAACCAGGAATACAGAGACCGCTTCTCCCGTGGGCTTTCTCCCCCAGAGGCACCTTCAGTCGGGTTACCATGAATTATTCACTCCACTGATTGGATCACGCGGAGACGGCACGGACCAGACTGAACAGAATTCTGAGACGAGCAGAACCCAGTGGTAACGATTCATTGGAGAGGCTGCAAGTGCAGATGTTATTCTGTTCGTGCCCTTTTGGTTAGTGGCAGTTACACCATTTCTAATATTTACTAAAGCCATTTCAATTATTCAATTGCCAAAGCAGAGTGGGCTCCCAGGCGCAGCGGCAGGCGTGCAGGGGTGGCCAGGGGCTGCACGGGGGCGGCTGGGGGAATCGGCATTCCCAGCCTGAACTTTCCCATCAGGAGTCACAGAGATGCAAAGGAAAGTAAAATTATAGAGCCTGGATAATGAAATCAGGGAGGGATGCTTGTTTCAGAAGGACTTTATTATGCATAGGATTAGCAAACACCAATCAGTAGTGGAAATGATTTTCGGAGAATCTGAAGAAACATAACAATGTTATCTGCATAACAATGAAACCGAGGGTTGCCTTGATTAAAAATAGAGTGAGAAAAACAGAGGCGACGGAAGGAGCAGCGGGACCTGGGGGCAGCAAGGTGTGAGAAATGCCTTTTTCCCACAGTAGAGCAGACACGGGAATTCACTGCCAAATGGCGATTAAGCAAGAGAAGGAACAAAACTTACGAGCTTAGGAGAAGGGGCTGAAAATTTTCCCTCCCTCTGCTCTCGGTGACAGAGAAGGTGCCGGTCCCAGCCCCAGCAGGGCAGAGCCCGTGCCCTCGCCTCCCGCTGAGCGGGCACTGCTGGTGCCACTGGGCATCGCCACGCTGTCCAGTCCTTCAAGGTGTGTTTGAACAAAAGTTCCCTTTCCCATCACACCTCGGCAAGTCAAATAAAATGACAACATCTGTGCAAACTCCCTCGAAGCTGGCTCTGCTGCAGAGCGGAATGGCCATTTCCCAGCCCAGCGAGGGGCGAGGGGGAGCAGGGGCCGTCCCGCGGGGCTCAGCTCCCTCCCCATCCTCCGCTGCAGAAAGCCAGGCACAACGCGTTTGCCCCCCGCAAGGTCATTCCTGCCCACCGGGCTGGCTGGGCCCAGCTTGCCCCCAGCGCCAGGCAGCCCTGGGTGCACTAGGACGAGCCCCACGGGTGGGAGCAGAGGGGCTGAGGGGGCTGCCAGGAGCAGGGTGGGCAAGGGGGCTCGCTGATGGCTGCGGGACCAGGGCCCAGGAGGTGACTGGTGCTGTCAAAAGAGCTGTGGGAGATCACAGAATCTCAGAATCCCAGCATGGCCAGGGTTGGCAGGGCCCTCGGGAGCTCCCCCAGTGCCACCCCCCTGCCCAAGCAGGCTCACCCAGAGCAGGGGGCACAGGACAGCGGCCAGGCGGGGGTTGAAGATCTCCAGAGAAGGAGACTCCACAGCCCCCCTGGGCAGCCTGGGCCAGGGCTCCATCACCCTCACAGGCAACAAGTTCTTCCTCCCGTTCAACTGGAACCTCTTCTGCTTCAGGTTGTGCCCATCGCCCCTTGTCCTGGCACTGGGCACCACTGGGAAGAGTCTGGCTCCGTCCTGGTGACCCCCACCCTTGAGATATTTGTAGGTGTTGATGAGATCCCCTCTCAGCCTTCTCTTCTCCAGGCTGAACAAGCCCAGCTCCCTCAGCCTTTCCTCCTAGGGGAGATGCTCCAGTCCCCCTGTCATCCTCGTTGCCTCCTCTGGACTCTCTCCAGGGGTTCCTCATCTTTCTTGAAGATGGCTCTGCCAGCCCAGCTCATCCTGCCAGAGGGGGACAACAGGCTGGGGCACCCCAGGGCCCCTCCCAGCTGGGCGAACTGCCCCCCCCCCGCAAGCCCCTTTCGTCATTTTGCATTGGCTTTCTTCAGTTTGTCCTCCCGGACTGGGGGGGAGGGGGGGAGGGGGGGGGGGGAAGCAAACAGCCAACAAAAACTTGCCAAGGGATATTTTTTTCTTAAGCCATCCCAAAACCATCAGCCTGAGGGAAGAGCCTGATTTGGAAACCTTGGCAAAGTTATTAGCATCTAAAATGAGGTTTTGTCATGAGGAGCATCTGGCAAACTTTGTTATCTTTGTTACCAAGCATTTCCTTAAACAAATCAGGGTGAGTGACTCTACTGGAGTAGTTATGTATTTACCGGTCACTCTGGCATGTCTGAGTACAGGTCATTCATGTAGGGAAACGGGGACGTTTCTGCACGTTCTCAGCTCTAATTTGCAAAGGAAAGAGAACTGGAAATCTTTGATTAAAGCCCTGGCACTTGAGCCTCTTGCAGCAGCCCCACGCTGATTTCAGAGAGCAGCTCTGTTTGCAACCCCCATGTCTGCTAGATTCAGCCTTACCAAGCACGTTGGATGCATTTTAGTTTTAACAGACACAGACATCTGGAATGCCCTAGCTGACATATTAAGTTTTAACCATGCTCAAAATCGTGTGCGTGGATCCTGTACATTTTCCGCAACATTTTTGCTCTCATTAGTTTCAGCTCCGCAGCCCTTGCCCAGCTGGGCGAGTGCAGATTCCCCTGGGTGCGCCGCCCACCTCAGCACTCCATCCCCCTCCGCCGGGCTGGCGAGGGCAGCGGGCGACCTCGGCTGCAGGAACCCCCAGGCAAGCGGCGCAGAGCGGGGGTCCCGGAGCGCCCCCTCCGAGCAGGGGTCCCGGGGGGTGAGCCGGGCCCGTGTGCCCCCCACCCAAGCTGCGTCCCACCGCTCGCCTTCCTCCCCTGCGCAGCATCATCGGCGTGGGCCCGCTCTGCTCCGTGCCTGGCCGCGGGCCGGGAATGAGCCAACCAAACATCCCGTACCCAGGAATTAAAAATATCTATTTTGCTTCTCAGCTCTGCCCCGTCTTTATGAAAAAAATACATTTTAAATAAAAGAGGAATATTTTCATTTAACAAATGCCGAAAAAATTTTTTTTTTTTCTATTTGGCCTCACCAACCTTTTTGCACGAAAAGCTGCAGTTTAGACAATTAAGCACTTTCCTAAAATGAAAAAATAAAAATTAGAACCCCCCTGCGGCAGTACATGGGTGGATGTGGCCCCGGCACCCGGCCCCCACCGTCCCTGTGCCATCCCCAGCCGTCCCTTGGGCCATGGCACCGTGGGGTGACACGGGGGCTGGCGGGGCCGGTGCACCCCTGGGTGCCCAGGAGGGAGCCGGCTGGTGTGGGGGAAGGGAAGGGAAGGGAAGGGAAGGGAAGGGAAGGGAAGGGAAGGGAAGGGAAGGGAAGGAAGGGAAGGGAAGGGAAGGGAAGGGAAGGGAAGGGAAGGTTCACACGCCCCACATCGGCAACGCGCTCCGCTGGTTCCCATTGCATGGCTTCTCTTGGGAGCGCGGGGACCCCTGAGTGAGCACTGCAGCCCCCGGGGCAGGGGCATGAACCACCCAGGCTGTTCCAGCATAACTTGGTTCTCTTCAGGTGAGATTCATCTAATTTCTAAAGTTCAGGTTTGGGGTTCTGGTTGCCATCTTTTCTGTCTGTTTCTCTCTGTTTTGTTTTTGTTTTCTATAAAAAAAAGAGAAAAAAAAAATTTTGCAAAAATATTTTCCCCGGGCTGGCCGAGGGTTGGGGGCGATGTCCCAGTGTCCCTCCGGCGGGGGGGCAGGCAGGACAGGCAGCCTGCTCGGGGGCACAGGGCAGAGTGAGGAGAGAACCGCGCCCCGGCTCCGGGGGCTCCACTTGCGTTTGCTCCGGAGACACCCGCGTCTCTGCTTCTGCCAGCCGCGGCCGCGACCCTCCCTCAGCCTGCAAAGCAGCTCTGGCTCACTCAATTTATGCGCTGCTGCACAGTAAAGTCTCTGCAATTATCCAGTAAAGTCTATTATTCTAGATTAGAGCTGCGCGAATACAGTAATAGAATATATGACTATTTATTTGAATCCTAAACTAATTCCAGTGTGAACATGCGTGAGACATCTCTATATTCGTGTCCAATTTCCATTCACACTGGAGCTCTGCTAGTAGGGGCGTCTGCAGTAAGTTCGTCCTCCACCGCAGTCTGCCCGCATCTCGCATGAGAAGACGGGCCAGCCTCCGCCGGTAAAGCTTTGCAGCTCGGCTCGTGCCACAGCCTGCTCCCAGGTTACTCGACGAGGGCACGTGGCAGCAGAGCACGGCACTGCAAATGCCACCGACGCCGGTGCCAACCCCAGAGGAGCGGGCTGGGGGACGGTCCCCTGGCAGGACAGCGGCCGGGACAGCCACCGGTGGGCTGGGGACGTCGGGATTTTGCAGACGCCAGGAGTCCCAGCCGGACTCTCCATTTGGCCAAGATCAAAACGAAAGCGTGGTGTTGCCTGTAAATGCCTGCATGCCAACTGAGATTCGAGAAAAGGCTTCTTGGTTCACTTCGCACCGCGAGGGGAGCGAGCGGGTGGATGCTGCCGGCAGACGAGGTCGCTCTGGCAGAGGACGGCGTTTCTGAGCAATGACCGCAAGGGTGGATCGGCACGGTCCTCCCCAACCCGCCCTGCCTCCTCTGTCCCAGGAGGCTGCTTAAAGCCCACAGCGAACGCTCCCCAAAAGGCACGTGGTAGCCGATGTGGAGTGCGATCCGAAAGGGGACAGCAAATCCCGTGACATGGCGTCGGTCGGTCACAGCGTGGCCGGGGGCACCCCGCGTCCCAGGCGTCCTACAGCCAGGGACCTGCCGCAGAAGGCGACCGAAGGCGAGCCTGGGACCAGCTTTGGAGCCTCAAATCTTCCCACCTCTTATCCCCCAGCTACGATTTTATTTTTCATCTTTTGTAGTCAGATGAAAAATTCCACTTAATTAACAGTGGGGAAGGCTCTCCTCCCTAGGCGCGGCTGTCTGATCTGGTTCTGTGGCGGTTCTTAGCGAGGATCCCAGGGCGTCACAGGCTTTTGAAACCTCCCTTTTATCAGGGCTCACAAAGAAGCACCACCGATAGCTGGAGGATGGATTAAGATGGACTGTTCTCACCAAATACCTGAGGAACAAAGAAAAGAAAAGTTTTATTTTCGACTCAAAGTTAACCACTCTCGTATCTGATAATCTTTTTCTTTGAAATTGCCTGGGCTCTTACTCGGATGAAATAACACCAGCTAACTACGGGCAGGGAACTTGGGGCTTTGATATTCCCGCTGCTCAGCCACTGGCAGTCCTGGCCAGACTGCCGCATGCATCCACCTTGCATTTTTGAGCAGGCACAGACACGAACGAACTCATTGCCACATTCAAAACCAATTCCTGTAGCAAAGCATCGTCATCCTGAACGAAGACGCACGGGAAAACACTGGCTTTATTATATTACCTGGCGGGCAGGGCCAGGGATTAGTGGTGCTCTGAGGAAAGGAATCGATGCCCGCATTTAGAGAGAAAGGGGAGTTCCCAGTGACGCCTGCCAAGGCCAAAGCCCCCAAAAGCGCCCAAGGGGAGGTGAGGGGCGCGGGGTGCGGGGCTGCCTGGATCCCTGCTCACCGGCCATGGCTGGCAGCCAGGTGTGGTGCCCGTGGGCAGACCAGAGCGGTACCGGTATCGGTAACACCTTCCCAGTGCGGGGGCTGTGAGTGCCCACAGGGTGCTGGGGGGGCGTGGGGGCCGATGAGCGGGAGGCAGGCGGGGAGATGGCTCTGGAGGAGGGGGCGAGCGGGGCGAGGAGAGAGGATGCCGGCCGGCTTGGTGCATCCCACCTCCCGAGGGGCTGTGCCAGCCGTCCTCGGCCCTCCTGCACACGTTCACAGCGAAGCGGAGCTGCAAACCACACATTTCTCCTGTGCCCTGGTTCCGGCTGGGACAGAGTTAATGTTCCTGCCAGCAGCGGGCCCAGCACGGGGGTTTGGGTGTCGGATGAGCAGAATGTTGGTCACTCCCTGATGGCTCCGGTGGTGCTGAGCAGGGCTTACACCAGGCAAGGACTTTTCAGCTTCCCCTGCTCTGCCAGGGGCACAAGGAGGTGGGAGGGGGCACGGCCAGGACAGCCGACCCCAACTGGCCCCAGGGCTATTCCAGACCATGGGGCCTCATGCCCAGTATATAAGCTGGGGGGAGAAGAAGGCGGGGGGGGGGGACGTTGGGAGCGCTGGCATTTGTCTGCCTGGGCCGAGTGTGACACCGGGTCTGCATTTCCTTCTGGAGGAGACACCGTTTAGGCTTCGCTGTTGCCACCATCGGAGCACCTTCTCCTCTTTGGGCACCCAGGGGACACGTGCTGGCCATGCCTGGGTGTGGGTCCAGCCCGTGAGCGACTGCGTCGGGAAGGGGATGAGCCACCCGCTGGTGCGGTGTCCTGGTTTCGGCTGGGACAGAGTTAATTTTCTCCCTAGTAGCTGGCACAGTGCTGCGTTTTGGATTTAGTACCAGAAGAATGTTGATAACACACTGATGGTTTGGTTGGTGCTGGGTAGTGCTGAGACTGGCCAAGGACTTCTCAGCTCTCAGCTCTGCCAGGGGCACAAGGAGCTGGGAGGGGGCACGGCCAGGACAGCCGACCCCAACCCGGGCGTCCGCCCAGATATAAGCTGGGGGAAGAAGGCAGGGGGGGCATTCGGAGCGCTGGCGTTTGTCTGCCCCAGTCACCGTTACGCGTGATGGAGCCCGGCTGTCCTGGGGATGGCTGAGCACCCCCTGCCATGGGAAGTGGTGATTGAATCCCTTGCTTTGCTTTGCTTGTGTTCGTGGCTTTTGCTTTCCCTATTAAACTGTCTTTATCTCAGCCCAGGAGTTTTCTCACTTTTACTCCTCTGATTCTCTCCCCCGTCCCGCTGTGAGGGGAGTGAGCGAGCGGCTGGGGGGGCTCAGCTGCTGGCTGGGGTTAAACCACATTGTCCTGTTAGGGAAGGGAGGAGACCTGAGCAGAGGCTGCTGCTCCATGCTGACCGTGTGCCCTTGTCACCTGGGGCCGTGGGGTTTTATCTGCAAACCTGCATTGCTCAACCATGGCCCAACTGCTCAAAATGCGGTCACTTGCTGAAGACTCTACAGTGCAAAGCTCTAGAGCAAAAAAAAAAAAAAAAGTAAAACCAGAAGAAAAAGGAAAAAGGCATTTTGCTCTCCCATGAAAGGTGTAAACCTTCTTTTCTTTTTTACTTTCTGCAGGGCGAGACCCCATGGCTGGCTGTGACAGAGCAGTGGCCCGGCCTTGGCCCCGTGGTGCCCATCGGGCTGCCTGGGACCAGGGGCTCCCTCCTTGGCCAAGCGGGTACATGCGCTCCAGCAAATCAAAATATTTCAAGTAAATGACACATCCAATTTTGTTTGGCAACTCGCGTGCGTGTGCTCAGCTTTCCCTTGTCACAGAAGATCCGGCGTGTTCTCCTCCTTGGCATTCTGGATCTAAACTCCTGCGCTGACCTTTTCAAACATAATTATTCTCACTTCCCAAGGAAGGTCTGAGACTTTTGGACAGATTAATAGATTTGCCCTTATTCCTCCTATGCGGAGTAAATACGATCAATAGCAACAACCTCCCAGCTTTCTCCCCTCTTTCTCTCCCCCCATACCTTCATGGATATGAATTGCCTCTGAAGACACCCGAGTACCACGTCTTCTTCAAACACCAGAATAGAAGAGTAAGGCTTTATGCATGGACTGGCTCCTGGTTTATGCCAGAGGCCTGGGCTGGGCTGGCTGAAACAGTGAGACCCCAAGTGAGTGGCAGAGGCTGGTGAGGCTCCCCTGCAATAACGCTCCCTGCTTGTTGTCCGAATGGGCCGTTTTATCCAGACATTGTCAGGATTATCTAATTCAGAGCAACTTCCTCAGTGCTGGTGGCTGGTTCCCATGCAGCAGTGGCCATAACCACAGGGAGGCTGAATTATGTCACCCTAGGCGTGACCTTACCTGAGGCCACCTCCTGGGACAGGTTCCAGTGCCATCCAAGACACCCTAGTACATGCCGTGCCTGACCTCCAGGAGGCTCTTCAGAGAGCAGTGGTGCCCCATGGAGTGCCACCCTGTCTGCCAGCCCCTCGTGGGTTCAGGCACTCCCAGAAGCCTCCAGTGGCCATAGGCACCTCCCTCTTCGGTGACCATAGGCACCTCTGTCATCGATGGCCATAAGTACCTCCATCACCAGTGACCATGGGCACCTCCACCTCCAACCCCCAAAAGCACCTCCACCTCCAGCAGCCATAGGTGTCTCCAACCAAGAGCAATGTGTTGTCAAGGCAGCAGCCAATGGGGCTGCGCGCCCCCCCAGATCTCACCGCAGTGCCCAAAATTACTCCAGTGACCCTGCCCTGGCAGGCGAGACACCAGCAGCCGCAACACTGCTCACAGGACAAGGCAATGGGGGAGCCAGATGTCTGAAGAAGGAATAAATGAACACGATGGGGCAGCACCAGGAGCCACCCGGACCCTTTGCCTCAAAGCGATCCCTGCGGGTTGAAGGTTTATGGATTGGGCTTGCCCCCCCCCCCATTGCCAATACCAACCCTTTTATCAAAAATGCTGCGTCCTTATCGCACTCCTGAAAACCCCAGCGCCCAGCCTCCCGTGCTTACAAGGTGGTTCCAGCTCAAAATACAGTCCAGCCAGATTATGCAAATAACTGGGTTTTGTTTGGTTCATTTGTGTCTGGAAAATAATGAGCAATAATAATAAAACCAGAAACAAGTCTGCCTGAGTTCATTTTTTCGGTGCAAAAGAGCAATCTCAGTTTGCTCTTTCCTCTATTGCTGTTACTCTTCAGTTTTTCATTTTGACAAATTTAAAATGTAAATGTTTTTAAATTAAATATTGATTTCTGTAAAAATTGAAATAAACTACTAAGTCTTCTGGAAGCTGTTTCACCTCACATCATTGAATAAAATCTGACCAAATTCTCTAATGCCTTGCCAAGATCTTATTTTTACCCGGCGTTATTTTAGAAAGACATTAAATACAGGAGGCGGGCACACCTTCGCACCTCAGCACAAAAAAAAGGCAGAATACTGTTTTACAAACTAGGCACCTGTGCCTCCCGGCCGGGCGTGACGATGCTCGTTGCCTTGCGCCTTCCTCGCCGCTGCCGGGCCTTGGCGTGAGGGCGCAGGACCCTGCCCCTGCAAGGCACCGCTCCCGCAGCCGGGGGCAAGGGGGGACCGGAGGAGGCTGCCGCCTCCACCCCCGCGGGGCCAGGAGGGGATAAAGCTCCTCTCAGGCTGCCTCTGCCTGGGGGGGAGCGAGAGGTGCCAGAAACCCCAGGGGAGCTCAGTGCCCAAGGAAAATGCTGGCGTTTTGAAGCAAACTTGGCTTTGAACTGAAGCGAGCACCTTTTCACTCCGCATTCCCATTGTGAAGGGTTGTGTTTTGTTATCTGAAAGACTGGGCAGTCATTTCTTCACACTAACAAAAAAAATGTTGAAGGGCACCCGTCTTCCTCCTCCTGTGCACGGGCTGAGTCCCGTGTGGCTTTGGGCACCTCCCGAGAAATCACTGATGCAGAATTCCCTGAGCTCTGGTTGGAGATGTCCCTGCTCACAGCAGGGGGTTGGCCTGGATGGGCTTTAAAGGTCCCTTCCCACCCAAACCAGTCTGTGCCTCTGCGCTTTCCCGCGTGGCTTTCAGGTTATTGCTGCCAGGACAATGCTCAGGAATGTCTCCGGGCTTAATTAAACCCCATGCGAAACCCCTGCTGAGCCCCTGCTGGGTTAGTGGGGATCGTCTGTTTGCTTGTTTTGTGTAGAAAAGGAAATAATCCTGCTCTCAGATTAAATGAGGAGCAGCTCCCTCGGTCCCAGCCGCTGGGGCGCCCGGGGTGATGCACTGGCCATCGAACAGAGCTGGAGCCTCCTGGCCCTGCCAGAAGGGCGAGGCTTGTGACAGCAAGCTGGCAGGGCTTCTGAGACCCCTTTGGCATGGGGTTCCCTGTGCAGGGGGGGCAAAGCTGCCCATGGCACAGCAGGGTGGCCCCGGCAGCGGGGGGCAGAACAGCGGCTGGGTCTGAACCGCCCTGCCGTCCCTCTGCCAACACCGCTGAAACGCCCGACGCCGCCAGCAGGGTCCATTTACGGTGCTGCAAAATAAACAACAAGCACTGATTTCCTTTAATGCTAAATGCCTGTCTGCAGAGGGAGGTGATGCTCGTGCCCCTCGCCGAGCCCGGCGGCCCCCCTCTCTGTGCCTGTGCCTGCTGCTCCCAGGGAACCGGTTGAGCCTGCGGGCAAACAACAATTTCTGTGGGCATGAATGGTGCCAAATAGCTGTCCTCCGCAGAGTCTGTTAGATTGTTAAGGGAAATTTTGGGGCATTTTCCTATTTTTTTTCCTTAAATAAGCAGATCCCATTCTCTCTCTCTTTCCTCTCCCTCCCCTATCGATATCAGCGCTGTAAATCCAGCTGGCCCCTGATGGCGTGGATGGGAAGTTAAAAGCAGGCTGCTTTCTTCCATGGCTGTGACATTAAAATTGAGTTAATTAGAGAACAATTTGTGAGGAGAATAGCAGTGGCTGCAGGGTGCTCCTCTCAAGGCATTTAAGACTGAGGTTTTGGTTTTAAGAAGTTGCTACCTCTCCCCCCCGCCCCCATCCCATCCCATCCCATCCCATCCCATCCCATCCCATCCCATCCCTGCGTGTTCGCATCGCCCCCACAGCAGCCTTTTGGGGGGGGACTGCAAGCAGCACCCAGCCTTTCTGCATCGCTGCCGGGATGAGCTGGAGGGGGAAAATGGTCACAACTGGTTTCACACAACCAGAGACCATCAGTGGCGGGGTCACCAAAATGCAGCAGCCACGCATGGGAACTTCACAGGGGAAAAAACCAAACGCTCTGGGCCGGACACACGAGCATCCCTCCCCCTGACGCTGTTGCAGCAGCCAAGGCATCGCAGCACACAACGCTGGCGCGCTTTGGCACTGAGGTTTGGCAAGAGAAGGGACACAAAGGCAGCCTGCACCGGCATCAGAGCCTCCCAAAAGCCGGGGTGAGGGAAGCTTTTCTGTTTCGTATGAACAGCCCTTGCTGGAGCTTCGCGTAGTGAGGGTCCCATGCGCCTGTCTGCCCTCGCCTCTGAAATAACCCTCGGCCTTTTTCCAGGCCACCCCGACTATTTTCTTGGTGGGATGCAACAGGTTTGTAACACCCATGAGAAGACAAACTACCACGAAAATGAAGATACAGCAGAAAAGATCAAGAGGAAGGAATGCAAAAAAAGATTCCTCCCCTTTGAAAATCCCTGTATCCTAGTACCAGCAATGCGGACAGCGAGAGAAGACGTAAGGCATGCAAGAGATTCACAAATTAAATTAAATGTAAATATGAAACGAACATCTCGGTAATTTCAAACGGCTGCATAAAAAGCTCTGTGGGTCACTTATGAACACAGGTCAAAAAGCAGAGAACAAATTAAGGCCACATAAATATTTTCTTACGTTTCCAGCCATGCGCATGTATCTAAAACAACAGCGCGAGGCATCTGAAATCAGATTCTGGAGCCGAACTGATTTACTCAGACAGCAGCTGTTACCTAACTCACCGTTCTTCAATACGTTTAAAATTACACGGCTATCGTTACTGGTAGGAAGGGACTCGGAATCCCACAGAGGACAACCCCCTTGTGTCTAGCGGGGGAGGAAGGCAGCGCCCACCCCTGGCCGGCTGCAGTGGGAGCCTGCGGCGTTGGAATGGGCTGTGCCAGTGCCCAGCCCGAGGACTCCAAACACCCAGGTTCTTCATTGCTGGGCTCCAAACACCCAGATTCTTCATTGCTGGGCTCCAAACACCCAGGTTCTTCCTCGCTGGCCCCTTGCGCACTTCGCCATCGGATTACCTTAGCACATCAGTTATTCTCACAACTTCACAGTTGTATCTTGTAATTAATTCTTTGCTCAGGAGCAGGGGACCCGCCTGCTCTTCTCTTGGATGCTTTCCTGCCCCTGTTCTCTAGGAAGGGAGCACCACAGGCAGGTCTCCCATGCAGACGAAACCCTGCGAAGACTCGTGGCCTGTGGGTGTCAGTGCCCGGCTGCCACAACACAAGGAGCCCAGGACCCGTGCACAGGTTTTCATTCCAGCTCCAGGAGATTCAGTGTTTCTGTCCCTGCTCCTTACCCCCCACCGGAGCAGAGACCTCCTTATGCCCGTCCCTCGGGCATCCTGCCCCGAGGACCGCTGCTGCTTCTGCAGACAACAAAATGACGGTCCCCTCTGTGAGAGCCACTGGACTGCCCCAGAGGTGCTGTGCCTGCCGCCCAGCCACTGCAAGGAAACCATTGTGAATCGGGAAAGCCCCCCCAGGCAGCCCCCGGGTACCAGTGCGGGCACGGGGTGGGGTGTGCCTGCGAGGAGCAGGGATCCGGGGTGCCTGGAGCCTGCCTGTAGCATGGCTTATCATAGAATCATAGAATCATAGAATGTTTTGGGTTGGAAGGGACCCCCAGAGGTCACCCAGCCCAACCCCCCTGCAGGAGCAGGGACACCTTGAACCACATCAGGTTGCTCACAGCCCCCTCCAACCTGACCTTGAATGTCCCAGGGATGGGGCCTCCACCCCCTCTCTGGGCAACCCCTGCCAGGGTTTCACCACCCTCGTTGTAAAGAATTTCCTCCTTATATCCAGTCTAAACCTACCCTGGTTTAGTTTAAAACCATCACCCCTTGTCCTGTCCCAGCTGGCCCTGCTAAAAAGCTTGTCCCCCCCTTTCCTCTGGCCCCCTTTGAAGCCCTGAAGGGCCGTCACTCAGTCTCCCGCAGCCTCCTCTGCTCCAGGCTGAACACCCCCAACTCCCTCAGCCTGTCCTCATAGGAGAGGGGCTCCAGCCCTCGGAGCATTTTAGTAGCCCTCCTCTGGCCCCGCTCCAACAGGTCCATGTCCTCCTGGTGCTGAGGGCTCCCGAGCTGGACGCAGGGCTCCAGGGGAGGTCTCCCCAGAGCAGAGCAGAGGGGCACAATCCCCTCCCTCGATGCTGGCCACGCTTCTCCTGATGCAGCCCAGGGTAGGGTTGGCTTCTGGGCTGCCAGCGCCCATGGCCAGCTCATGTCCAGCTTTTCATCCCCCAGCACCCCCAAGTCCCTCTCGGCAGGGCTGCTCTCCATCCCTTCATCCCCCAGCCTGTACTGATACTGGGGGTTACCCCGACCCAGGGGCAGGACCTTGCACTTGGCCTTGTTGAACCTCATGAGGTTCACACAGGCCCACCTCTCCAGCCTGTCCAGGTCTCTCTGGATGACATCCCGTCCTTCTGGTGTGTCAACCACACCACTCAGTTTGGTGTCGTCCGCAAACTTGCTGAGGGCTTGCAGCCTGAGTAAGCACCACCGACCCATGCCACAGGAGATTTGGCTTTCTGTATAAATATTGCTGAGGGCCAGGGCTTGGGGGTGGGATGGCAGGGTTAGGGGAACAGTTGGGCTGTGGGAGCTTGAAGGGCTTTTCCAACATAACCGACGCCATGATTATGGCTATATATATATGCTATATATAGCAATAGGGTACGACTTTAAACGTGGTTAAAACAAGACTCTGTACCTATGTGGGAGGGAAACACATGCAAGCATCCAATTTGCCTTTCAGGGTGATCCTGGGCTCATCGCTGTGACAAAACCGCTGTAAGTTGTGAAGTTAATGGGCAGCGGTGGGCAAGGGGCTGAGCCCCGAGGAGCCTGGGCTGCAGCTGGGCACTGCCCAGGGGACGAGGATGGTCGGGCAGTTCTGAAAGAAGGGATTAACTGCCTTCCCAAGTGGAGACCTGTGTTACAGAAAGGCGCTAGGAAGCCTAGGGAATTGGATAATTAACAGTGAACTTAATACTAAACCTCTTTTATATCACAGGGAGCCATTTGCACAAAAATAGCTGTTGCCTTCGCACAAAGCACATCTGACGCGCAGATTAAAGGATCCTACATTTTGCATTTCCAAAATTCTGTGGCTTTTACCCCTCTAATTTATTAACTTCACATGTGTGCCTCCAATCCCAAAAGAGCTTAATGCGAGAAGCAAGGCTGAGCCCTCACAGGATCAGTGGCAAACCAGCAAGGTCAGGCCCATCCTCCCGTTTCCATAGCAATGGCTGTGATAATATATAACATGGCAACACCATCTTTCTACCAGTTCCTACAGCTCAGCTCTTGGCTTTGTCTGAGCTCCCTTGAAATGGAGGCAAGATAAAAAGAGAGCTAGCAGCGGAGAGGGGACGGCCGAAAAGCTGCCTCCGAGCCTGCTGGGTGCTTCGTGCCCGGTCCCTGAAGCAGACGAGTTTTCAACAATGATTTTCTTTCAAGGGCCAGCCTTTGGTGGTGTCGTGCTTAGTGATCTGGATCCTGCCAGGGATTTTTTTTGTTTGTTTTATTTTGTTGATCAGGGTGCATTTTCCCCACAAGCAGAACGACAGGGTTTCCCCTGCTCGGTTATGAGGACACGCTCTTGCTGGTAGCAAAATGACCAGCGGGCGACAAAGCGCTTCGTGGTGCGGGAAGAAGCAGCCGTGGGTCTGGTACCCAACTTATTCCAAGCACCTGCAGAGGACGATGCTGTGACATGGCCCAAGGCAGCCCCGCCGAGCAGGCAGCCACCAAGGGGGCGGGCGGTGGGGCTGGGGGGGCTCTGTTCCCGTGTCGGGGGAGGCCGCTTTTCCGTAACAGTTTTTCAGCAAAAATAATACACGTGTCTGAAACCAAAAGGTTTTTAAACCTCAGCTCTTTGCAGGGAGAGTCAGCTTCAGGGAGCATTGCAAGGTTCTGGATTTGGAAGTTCAAAGTGCACATAGGGCGATGTTTCTGGGATTTGATTAAAGACTCAAAAGCCCTGCATTGAAATAAAATGTTTTCACTAAGCAGAACTATTTCCCAATCCGTTGGGAATTCTGGAATTATTTTAGAATTGCAGGAGCATCTATGCATTTGCATGTCTACGTGTGTATACATATAAGCATACACACATCTATAAATTCAGACATGAATTCCACAAGCACTCCATAAACTTGTCCCTGGAGAGCAGTCAGGCCAACCTCTTCCCCGAGACCCGTCTTCCTTTCCCCGAGACCCGTCTTCCTTTCCCCCACCTCATTTTTAATTTGCCTGTCTGAGCTCTCCAGCGTTTGCCGAGGCTGCGGGAGAGGACGGGCCATCCCTCAGAAGCGCTCACAGAAGATCACAGCCGATGCTCTGCTCGCCATTCACGCTGTTGTGGTTTAACCCGGCCGGCAACTCAGCACCACGCAGCCACTCGCTCACTCCCCCCTCCCTCAGCAGGATGGGGGAGAGAATCGGGAAAAAAAAAGTAAGACCCGTGGGTTGAGATAGAGACAGCTTAATAAGAGAGAAGAATAACAATAGTGATAATAATAATGGTAAGAGAATATACAGAATACATAAAACAAGTGATGCACAATGCAATTGCTCACCACCCGCTGACCGATGCCCAGCCCGTCCCGAGCAGCGATCACTCCCCGAGCTGCCGACCGACCCACCAACCCCCCCCAGCATGACGTTCCATGGTCTGGAATAGCCCTTTGGTCAGTTGGGGTCAGCTGTCCTGGCTGTGCTCCCTCCCAGCTTGTTATGCCCCTGGCCGAGCAGGAGAAGCTCAAAAAGTCCTTGAGTGGTCTGAGCACTACTTGGCAACAAAACCTCAGGGTGTTATCAACATTCTTCTGGTACTAAATCCAAACCACAGCACTATGCTGGCTACTAGGAAGAAAATTAACTTGATCCCAGCCGAAACCAGGACACACGCAGCAAAGCATGAAACCTGGCTTTAGCAGGGTTTGTGTGAAGCCGGGGAGGTGAGGAGCCGCGGGGAAGCTCCCCCGGCCGCCGGGCTCAGCCGCGGGTGGCTGCAGGGATGCACCGTGCCGCCGGCCCCTGCCCCAGCAGCTACCAGGCTCTCCAGCCCAGCGCAGGCAGAGACCCCAGCTGGGCTCAGCACCCTGGGACCCTGGCTGTGGCATGGCTGTGCCCTGAGCACCTCCATGGTGTTTGCCTGGCTAGACCCCTTTATTTGGCCAGCCAAGGCCATGCAACCTTGTGGCAGAACTGGTCACAGTAAATTCACATGTTTATTATAATGGTGAACCACTGGTGTGGTTTAGCCCCAGCCGGCAGCTCAGCCCCCCCCAGCCACTCACTTGCTCCCCCCCAGTGGGATGGGGGAGAGAATCAGAAGGGTAAAAGTGAGAAAGCTCCTGGGCTGAGATAACAGTTTGATAGGGAAAGCAAAAGCCGTGCACACAAGCAAAGCAAAGCAAGGGATTCATTCCCTGCTTCCCATGGCAGGCGGGGGCTCAGCCATCCCCAGGACAGCCGGGCTCCATCACGCGTAACGGTGACTGGGGCAGACAAACGCCATCGCTCCCAACGTGCCCCCCTGCCTTCTTCTTCCCCCAGTTTCCATACTGGGCATGAGGCCCCATGGTCTGGAATAGCCCTGGGGCCAGTCGCGGTCAGCTGTCCTGGCCGTGCCCTCCCCTTAACTCCTTGTGCCCCCCCAGCCGCTCGCTGGTGGGGGGGTGAGGAGAAGAAACAGCCTTGGCTCTGTGTGAGCCTGGATCAGCAGGAACGAACACATCCCGGGGTGATCAGCGCTGTTCCCAGCACAGATCCCAACCATAACCCCATGCCAGCTAGTGGGAAGAAAATTAACTCAACCCCAGCCAAACCAGCACAGCCGCCTTGCTGCAGTGGGAGCCCTGGGAGGCTCAGCGCAGATCCCCTCTCGGTGAGCAGCACCACAGCTCCGGCTCGGGAGGGCTGCGGGACTCTGGCATCACAGCATCATGGCAGGGCAACCACGAGGGGCTCGAGCTTCTGCTGGGGCTGCCGAAGAGAAATGTGGAGCAGAATTCCCACTGTCCATCTCCTGGGAATGGCGGGGCTGCAGCCCGCCTTGCGTGGAGTATACTGTTCTAACAAAAATTGGTCAATATTTGAAAATTATTTACCTGGGATGGGAAAGACTGCTCCCTGCATAACGAGTGCCATGTGAAGCTCCTCCTGAAGGGAACTCTCTGAGGAGCGGTGACATGTGAGTGGAAGAAAGCAACAGCTCCCAGACACCTAAATACATCTTTTAGGAGCATCCTTGGTCTGCGATCTGAATGAAGAGATGTACAAATGGATATGCCATGTGATGCACTATATTATCATATTTTAAAGCCATCTTCAGCTGTAACAAGCTCTAAGGTATTTTCTAGAGTGATGAAGTATTTAATAAAAATAAGACAAAGAGTCACCGGCGTCCTCAGTGGCTTGCATGCCCTTTGAAATGCATGGCTGGTCCAAAGGAGATTAGCTGAATGCTCTCTTCTCGTTAAAACTGTGATTCATCATCTAAAAGGAGAACGATTTCAATGGATCTGCAAAACTCTTTTAGCTTCATTCAGCAGATCTGGATGAAATCTCCATGCAGTTCTTGCTTCCTCTGTGTGGAAAAGCAGACAGATGATGACGGATGCCATTGCCTGATGAGAATGTCTTCCCACATGGAAGGGCACATCACGCGGCTTCTAGAGCTTCAGTGTAAACCCACCCCCCAGAGCCCCACTCTCCTGCAGTGTCTGAGGGCTGGGCAGTGGTCGCTGGGGCCCGAGGGCTGATCCTGCCTGGGGGCACAGTGCCAGCCTCCGGCGGCCTCACCGGCATCGGACACCCGTGCCAGCCCGGCACCAGTGCCCATGACAACGGAGTTCAGCCTCCAAAGACCTGAAAGCTGCAGTGAGGCCGAACGTTCGGTTGTGTTTGTGTGGTCTGCAGGGGTTTGCCCCTTTCTCATTGCTTTTGACTCACTGGTTCCCCTCTGCTCATCCCGTGGCCAAACGTGTCTTTTGGAGGTCTCATTCCAAAGTCAAAAGAAGGTTTGCAGGGACTTCAGCCAGCACCACAACCCTCGGCGTGCTGGTCATGGTCACGCACAGACCCCAGAAGAGGGCTGGAAACCAAAGGTGCCTTTCACGTGGCTGCTCCCTTTCTTCTCCATCCATGGCAGGATCGGTCCCACAGCACCAGCGGGGCTTCTCCTGGCTCCCTTCCAACAGCTCTGGAACACCAAGCCAAGAACCTCCCTGCACCTGTGGGTGGGATAAATAACGCCAAAGCCCCCAGATATGAGATTAAGCTCTAAACCATGCTGGAGACTGAGAGTCATCTGCTTTGGGGCCGGGGGCACCGTGACCCCGCTGGCCCCTCCGCGCCGGCTGCTCACAGGTACTGGCGCCTTTTCGCGTCCCCCGTTCCAGCAGGAGGAATGTTCTGTTCCCTTCCCTGCTCACACCCTTGACACTACAGCCACGAACGACCCTTTTTCTCTCAATGATGCAACCTAATCCTGTGAAGCTCCAGTAATTCTGCCTAACCTGTATTTAACTTGAATTTGCTGCTTCTTGCCAGACCTGGTGAAACTTCCCTGAACGCCCCACCTCCCTCACGACAATTCTCCGGCTCAAAGCAATTAACCTGTTATTTTTTTCCCTGTAAAGTCTGAATTTCAGCTTATTTCCTTTTCTAAAGAAATGGTCTTCTCTGAGCAGGCAGCAATCCTATAATTAAAATAATTTGCCCTCATGGCATAGAGGTTACATAATTGGCAGGTAAGGATACTTGATTTTTTAATAACAGTGAGGTATATAAGAAATTTTTCTCACCTTCAGCTGCCTGTGAAGAGGAGCTGCTGTGCTTTATGCCTTTACGATCTTCATCAGTCCTTCTGCCCTGTCATTTTCCCAGAACTTTATTCTCCAAATGACCCAGTAGCTCGCTAAAATAAGCTGAACTCCTCTGCAAAGAAAATCAATCATTTCCTACAATATCTCACTAAGAAATGTTCTGTGCTCGCTAAGCTCCTGTACCAGAATCCACGTACAATGGCAAAGCGTTAGGAAAGGTTAGCGTTTTAATGCAGGAGCTGAGTCTGGAAATGGAAAGGGTCTTTGATGTCTGAATCTAGCCAGAAACGCCATAGAACTGAGCTTTCATGAATGATTCCTACTAACATCAGCTTTGGCAGGGGCAAAAATTAAAATCTAACAATAGTCTTTTCTGTAATATTTTGATGGTCCTGGTCTGACCTTTTCAAGCTAGATACACAACAGTCTGTGCTCTTAATCACGGGGGGAAGGACATTGCAAAAATGCCATGGAATGAAAAATAAACAAAATTCCCCTAACTTTCTTAGTCCCGAGGGTGGGATGATGCTGCTGGAGATCCCTCCTTGAACCAAGCCAGAGCTGGCCCTGGGAAGCCGAGCAACATGTCCCGGGTGGCTACGAGAGCAGGGCAGGCATGCAAAGTCACCGGGAGGGCAGAAGGTGTCCCCAGGCTTCAGCCTCAGGGAAGAAAACTGATCCTTGGGGTTGAAGCTGAAAGGCGAACACAGCTTTAGTACAGTCCTCATTTGTACAAGGAGCTCGGTCCATCCCCAGCGCCGCGTTTCCCAATGCTCTCTGCAGCCAAATCCCAGACCCAGCAAGGCTCTGGCTGCCCGCCCAGCCTAGCGTGGTCCCGGGCTCTTCCCAGTGCCACAACGGAGGGAAGGAAATCACATTTGGCTTGCCTAGGGCAAAAGGATCACCCTTTTATGCAGGCTTCAGAGCTGTCCTCATTGCTTAGGGCTGGAAAAATGTAAAGCCCACAGGGAGGCGAGGACGAGGGAGGAATGGAACAGCCAAGCCCCCCATGAGCCCCCCAGGTAGGTAAGGAAGGAGGTAAAATCACCCGAGCAGGGGCGAGGGTTTGTGCGAGGCACGGTGGAAGGGACAGCCCTGCCAGGGCGAGCATTGCCGAGAGCAAAGCTGGGCTTCGGCACAGGCACCGTCCTCATCCCCCAGCAGAGAGCAGGCAGCCAAAGGGCAGCGTGGGCTCACAGGCTGGTTTAATTCTTGAATGAACCGGAGAAAATACTTTCACTGCCTTTCTTCAGCAACATTTCCATGAAAAGATTTTTTTTTTCAGCAGATATGAAGAGATAACATAAAAATAGAGACCATGTTATACGAACCTTTTTCACTTTATCCGACGTCTTTTCCATCGCAGTGAGAAACCTTTTCCAGCAGCACTTCCTGCCAGTCCCAAGCACAAACTGGAATCCTGAGCCGATCGCACAGACTGGCAATGCCCTGGTTTGCTCTGCGTGAAAGCGGTACCCGCGTGCCGCCCATGGACCGCGGCTCGGAGCGGGACGGGCGGCCCCGGCTGGGTGACAGCACCAGCCCTCGCAGGCAGCCACCCGCGCAGGCAGGTACACAAACCACCTGAAATCAATACCTAAGCACACTAAGCTGTCTCAAAAGTGCTGCACATCCCTCCCAGGAAACAGGGTTACGAGAGCCTGAAAAGAGAAAGGAAGAGTGGAGGAGCGCCTGTGCTCCCCCCGAGCCACGGCGGCACACGAGAGCAGCCTCTCAGAAGACAGAAATTCTCACTCGAGGCAGGATAATTATTGCTACAACACTTAAAAAGCTGATTCATACTTTGGTCTCATCAAGCAATGCCCCCAGACATCAGCCCCCCCCCCCCAGCCCGCATTGACTCACGCCGAGCACGTGGCCCCAGGCTCTGTTCTCAGGCACAATTTTAAAATCTGATTTTTCATGGCTCCCCCAGGCTGGAGTCTCCGGGCGCACAAAGCAAGGATCGGCTGCCCGGCTCTCAGAAGGGGTGAGTCCAGGGTGATGGGCTTGTGAGATGGAGCTTGAGCCCGGGAGGCTCCCGAGCCCCGGCCAAGGGGCGGGCACCCCTGGGGGTCCCGGGCCATGGGGTACGGGCAGCCTGAAGAGGGACAAACCCAAAAGAGGCTTTTGCCAGCCAGGCACTGGGTGTTCCTGCAGCCAGGGTGAGCACAGCTTGATATTTAGATGTGAATTAATCGTGAAAAGGTGCTTTTATAAGCTAACAACAGAAAGTCAGAACAAATTTACTTACCGGCTCTGGGGAGAGGAGAGTGTTTAATGAGGAGCCTGAAAGGATCGTTATCCACGCCGGAGGACTGGCACCCGCCTGTGCTCAGCCCTCACCAAGCAAACCAGAGACAAACCCCAAAGCCAACACAACCGGACCCCCCACTGGCCCTGGATGCCACCTCCCCTCCCTGGGACCCACGGCAAGTATCAGGATGCCCCCCCCTCCCTGTTTCTGTGAGATGTGGGTGATTTGGTGCCGTTTGGTTCCCCCAGAGCAGCTCGTTCGGCCGCTGAGGGGTTATTCCCACCCCAGCCCCATGCAGAAGGGCATCGCCAAGGGCGGGCTGGGAGAGGATGCCAGGTAAAAGCAGCAAGGTGGGGGCATCGTCGCAGGGCTCCCCTGTCCCCCAGATGTGCTGCTGGGCAATGCTCCGCTTACTGCAGGGACGAAGAGGAACCGTGAGGCTTTGGTTCTCACCAGAAAATGAGGAGTGGGCACTTTTAATGAGTGGAAGACACCTAATACTGAAAAAACCCTTCATAGAATGAAAACATTGTTCCTTAAGTCTTGCTTTCTTTTCACTATGGACCAATAGTGGAGTGATAATAGAGTGGAAGTTGGTTATTTACTTCTTTTTATGTGCATCCTGTGAGAAAAAGAAGTCATTATTATCCTGCCCCGATACATCTCAGAGTAGGGTGTGAGATAAAACTATTGGGATGTGGGATGTCATTCCCGGTGACGGTTCAAAATGCAAAGATGAGGGGTATTTTTCACCACGGTAAAGAATCCCATTGTGTTCTCTGCACCCTCATTTTCATTGAAAAGATAACACAGGATAAACAGAATTCTAAGGTAAACACAAAGAAATCAATACAATACAGATTTTCTTTTGAACCGTACAATGAATGTTAGGTTTTTAATAGGAGTCCTTCATAAAATGGTATCATAAAAATGCATGCAACCCTTATTCAAGCTGCTATCGCTACTAGCTCTAGCCGAAATCACAGCTCTTAATCCAGGCAGCCTTCTCCCTCATCGCCTGGAATTCACAAATGAGCCCAGGGAGGTCGGTCAACCTTTCCGTGGAGCCGTTCCCAGGAGGCCTGGGTGGGTGCAGATGCTGGGGTTCAGGACCAGTGCGGTGTTACTGGGCTGGCCAGACCCCAGGCAGCCCCAGGTCTGCCCTGGCCCTTCCAGCAGCAGCTCGTCCCCAAGCCACACAGGCCACTGGGAGGACTGGAAATGTAGGGCAGATCCCATTTGGTGTAAACTGCTTCTCCACCATTCACAGCAGGTAAAACAGTGCTGCTTTGCACCAGTTAAGCATCAGCCTCATTGCATCCTTTGCCAGCAAAAAATGCAACGAGAACCCCCCTGACCCACTGCCTTCATCGAACAGGGGGCATGGAGTTTTACACCATGCCACTGCCTTTCCTGCGGGGCCGTGTGGTGCCTTTGTGCAGGACCACAGTGACTTATTGGCGTTGCTATTGTGTGTACCATTCACGGTTCCCTTTAGGTACACATCGCTTTAGGATGCGCTACCGGCCACGCCGACTGCTGATGCCACACGTAGAGAGGGCAGCGCAGATTCTGTTCGCCTCTGTTCAGCTTGCTGGGACAAACGGCCAGGCCTGGCAGGTCACACAACAGATTTTAAGCTTCTTGATAACAGTGATCATTGGCAGACATCACATTAATTTAGGTGGTCTGCAAATTTAGGAGCCTAGCTGGTAAGGAAAGAGAATGTCCCTTATTTGAGCTAATTCTTACGGCCACAAGTGTGTGCATTTCTGGAGAAACGAGCCCTTTTATCACATAATATCAATTTTATTCCTGGGTTTAGTAAATGTTATTTTCATTTTACGTTTAGTTTAAAGTATATCATTAAAAAAAAAAGAAAAAATAAATTCCCAGTGCCCCAGATGCCCCACTGAAAGCTGGTGAACAGGCGAAGGCAATCCAATACCTCCAGAAATGCAGACATCGGTTTCTTGTCACTTTTTTGGCTCTTATTCCTGAACCTGATGTTGCTTCAAATTCCCCGTGAAGCCGATGCCACCCTAGCAATCAATGACAGCTTGTTCTGTACCAGCCTTATTTCTCATTCATGCGACGATCAATTGAGCTTGTCAGGAGGACACCAGACGCTGCCTGCATTTTTTCCCCTGTATAATATTGGGTAGAGAAAAACATCCAGCAAAAGGTGTGTGGGGAGGCTGCCTTTAAGTGTAATTAAAATGAAAGAAACTCAGTCCTCCGAGATTGCAAGTATTGACACATCTTTTACTTTCTTATTTACAAACCGATGCTTACACGCTCCCAACTGTTTCAAAAAACAAGCAAACATGGGAAAAACAAGAAAGGAAAACATATTAAAATTCAAATAGGACAATACCCTGCAGATTTCCTTTTGTCCTTACCCTGGCAAAGCATCTCTTGGGTGTCAGGGGAACTTTGCTCGGGCTGATGATAAAGCCTTCAAAGTTAGCACCGTCCCTCTCGCAACAGATTTCCTTTGCTTTGCAGGTAGGAATTAACACAACACCACAACCCCAGGCAGCGCTCCAGGCGTGGGGCAGAGGGGCTGGAAAGCTGCCCGGCGGAAAAGGCCCTGGGGGGGTTGGTCGAGAAGTGGCTGGATAGGAGCCAGCAGGGTGCCCGGGTGGCCAAGAGGGCCAGCGGCATCCTGGCTTGTATCAGGAGTGGTGTGGCCAGCAGGAGCAGGGCAGGGACCGTGCCCCTGTGCTGGGCACTGGGGGGGCCGCCCCTCGACTGCTGGGGTCAGGGGGGCCCCCCCCCCCAAGGACCTGGAGGGGCTGGAGCGTGTCCAGAGAAGGGCAGCGGAGCTGGGGGGGGGGGGGGGGGAGCGGGGGGGGGAGCCCTCATCGCCCCACACGCCTGGGGGGGGGGGGGGGGGGTCGCTCCAGGGAAGGGGGGGGCCGGCCAAGTTGTGCCAGGGCAGGGTGAGGTTGGCCCGGGGGGCGGGCTGGAGGGGGCCAGGGAGGGTGGCCCCTGGGGGGATTTCACAGCCGGGCAGGGGCGGTGCTGAGGGCCGGGGTTTGGGGGTGGGATGGCAGGGGTAGGGGAACGGTTGGGCTGGGGGAGCTGAAAGGGCTTTGCCCACCCAAACGATTCTGTGATTCTAACAGAAGACAGGAAGAATAATATGTAAATGATGAGCAGCTCTGAATCTGCAAGGTAGAAAAGTAATGCAAGAGTAGGTGACAGAAAAAATAATCAGATGGAACAAAATTTGATACTTTTTAATATATTACTGCGGCAGGACTATTACATCGTTCAGTTCTCCTTATGTTTATGTAGGACGAAAATAAATACCCGATATACCTTGAAATATATCACCAGTATTTCAGAATTCTGTTCCAGGGCTTTATTTCCCAGTCAGTGCTAGGAAAGCTGAGTAAGGAAGGAGGAGCAGTAAAACCCGAGACATGCGGATGTAAAATACATCTACAGAAAGCAAAGTTTGACCTTGGAAAAGAGAGCGCTCACATCCGAGTATCTCCTTGGAGGAGCTCAGGCCCCCGTCCAGGGACCAGAAATAACGTACGGGTATGAACAGAAAACCCAAATCGCTTGGTTTTTCAAGCAGTGTGCCCCGATTGTAACGAAGTTACCACAGACCTCTACTAACGAGGCTCAGTACACGGCCTGGTGAACACACTGCTGCGACATGGAAGCATCATTTAATGCGGAATAAGCAAGTGGGGGGGGAATCACAGTGAAATAAATACAGAGAGGAGAGGCTCACCAGCTTCCTGTGTAACTAAAAATCCCGGGCTCTGCCTGTCCATAGGGAGGAGGTGCAAAAGCATCCAGCACAATATCGCAGCCCCGGAGCCCCGCGAGAGCAGCACCGCGGGCAGCAGAGCCGGATGATGCCATCCAGAACATACAAACCATTCCATGTCGGCACGGATAAGCGTCGCGTGGCGCTTTGCCGATCCATCACAACCCACGTCCTCAGGGGAGAAGCCCAACACTGCGCTGGGGAGCGCACACGCAGTCAAAATAGCTGTGGCACAGTGACAACCTGCACCCAGTCCTTGGAAGGTGCTGGCAAGAAGGATCAGCTCTCAGAAAAGCGATATTTAGTCTGCAACTCCGTTCGCTTCACTGTGACTTTACCAGCAGAGACCTTGGGTTTGAGTTTTGACCTCGTGCCCTGGTTCCGGCTGGGACAGAGTTCATGTTCCTGCCAGCAGCGGGCCCAGCGCGGGGTTTGGTTTTCGGATGAGCAGAATGTTGGTCACTCCCTGATGGCTCCGGTGGTGCTGAGCAGGGCTTACACCAGGCAAGGACTTTTCAGCTTCCCCTGCTCTGCCAGGGGCACAAGGAGGTGGGAGGGGGCACGGCCAGGACAGCCGACCCCAACTGGCCCCAGGGCTATTCCAGACCATGGGGCCTCATGCCCAGGATAGAAACGGGGGGGTTGGCTGGGGGGCAGGGACACTGCTGGGGACGGGCTGGGCATCGGTCAGCGGGGGGTGAGCAATTGCACTGTTCATCACTTGTTTTGCATATTCTGCATATTCTATTACCATTATTATTATTATTGTTATTGTTGTTCTTTTCTTTTATTAACCCATCTTTTATCTCAATCCACAGGTTTCACTTTTTTCCCCCCAATTCTCTCCCCCATGCCGCGTTGAGGAGGGGGGGGCAGTGAGCAAGCAGCTGGGGGGTGTTCAGCTGCCCCCCGGGTTAAACCACACCAGTCCTTTTTGGCACCCAAGGTGGGGCCTGAAGGGTTCAGATAACGACAGACCTGACCAGAGCATGTTAAAAGGAATTTGTGATAAGCCTTCATTATATTGGTCTGGCAGTCGCTGGTCGCAGTGTTGATTTATTCGTCCCTGTTCTCCGGGCTGTGCCACGCAACCCCTCGCCTGCCGTACGCCCTCCCGAGGTGCTGGGCACCACCTCCGGCAGCTGGGCTGAGCTTACCGCTTTGCGGGGCTCTCTGATCCTGGCTTATGCTATGGCAAAATCAACTCTGCCCCAGCCGAAACCAGGACACCTGGATTCGGTGCCATATTGAAGAGGTACACATCAAATGAACACAAAACACACTATTAAATGCTGCAGAAATGTGTTTTGCTACACATAGAAAGGTTTTATATGGATCCAATGCTGCTCTGGATTTAAATGGCAGATTTCCATGGTAGTGACATTCCCAGGCATTGCAGGCATCCTTGCACCTCAGAAAAAAATCCCACCCACCCCCAAAACACAGCTATCAGCCTTGAACGGCAGCGAGTCAAGGCCAAGAAGGCCAATGGCATCCTGGGGTTCATTGAGAGGAGCGTGGCCAGCAAGGGTTCTCCTCCCCCTGTGCTCTGCCCTGCTGAGACCCCACCTGGAGCACTGGGTCCAGTTCTGGGCTCCCCGGTTCAAGAAAGATGAGGAACTCCTGGAGAGAGTCCAGAGGAGGGCAACAAGGATGACGGGGGGACTGGAGCATCTCCCCTACGAGGAAAGGCTGAGGGAGCTGGGCTTGTTCAGCCTGGAGAAGAGAAGGCTGAGAGGGGATCTCATCACCACCTACAAATATCTCAAGGGTGGGGGTCACGAGGACGGAGCCAGACTCTTCCCAGTGGTGCCCAGCACCAGGACAAGGGGCCATGGGCACAACCTGAAGCAGAAGAGGTTCCAGCGTGAGGAAGAACTTGTTGACTGTGAGGGTGCCCGAGCCCTGGCCCAGGCTGCCCAGGGGGGCTGTGGAGTCTCCTTCTCTGGAGATCTTCAACCCCCGCCTGGCCGCTGTCCTGTGCCCCCTGCTCTGGGTGAGCCTGCTTGGGCAGGGGGGTGGCACTGGGGGAGCTCCCAAGGGCCCTGCCAGCCCCGGCCAGGCTGGGATTCTGGGATTCTGTGACGGGGCCACGTGTGGGAGCCGCGCTCCGGACCCAGCGCTGACGACCGACGGAGCACTTCGCCCGGCAGCCCCCGCCACACCAGGCTGTACTCACGCCTCTCCCAACACGCGAAGGTGCTGGGATGGGGCTCGCATGTCAGCGTACGACCGCCACTTTCACAATAGATGCCCACCGGGTTTTGTCACTTGGCTTTCCGGCGAAGGGGCTGTGCCTTCTCCCCCGTCTTGACTATGGTGAGAAAGCGCTGCGTGAGTGCCTGAGCTGAGTGGGCAATAAAAAGCAGGCGATTCAGGAGACATTAAGACGCTTTCACTGCCCTTGCAATCTGAAAATCAGATAGAAAAGCTCACAGTTATGTTTACACAAAAGCGAGCTTTATAGCTCAAAGGTGATAGCGGTGTTAACTGGGCATCGAGCTCCGCGCCTCCCCCTCCTCCTCCCGACCCCGGGAGAGAAATTGCTTTTTCATAGAAAGAATCTATTGCAATGATATAAAAGCTAATTAAGATTGTACGTCAATTTTATAATAAAGCCTTATTCGGCTACATCCAAGCCCTGTAAATATTCAGATTACTCCTAATAATCCATAGTTTAGAGGGATAAGAGGTCCAGTAAATCTGCCCTGTCTGTGACGGCACCGCCGAGCTCCGCCACAACCATTGAGACGTCCTGATGGAGAAACACAGATTTCTGTGTTATGGTCTATTATCCCCGTTTTATGTGTTGATGACTTCTGATAAATTGAGATACATAAATGGAATTGTTGCAAAGCCACACCTGACGAGCTATAATTCAACTGAAAATCAGAGTGTTCCCCTGGGAGGCTGGAGAGCCAAAGGCTTGGCGGCAGGTGGGCATTGCAGCCCAGCTGATTCCCATTTTTCAGATCAGGGCATGAGGTTGGAATTAGAACTGAAGATGAGCGATGGTGAGTTGGAAGCGTGAATTTGATAAATGCTTCCACTGCACTGTGAATCCCATCACCTCAGGGAAGAGAGGAGGTTAAATTAAATGACAGTTTACAAATATTCACGGCAGCAGCATCCCCTTTCTCCGATAGAGATGACTGATAAATAGTGCCTCGTGGTCCAGCGGGTGACCTGAGAGGCAAACGCGGCTTACAAACCACTGCTTCTGGCCTGATATTTGTCTCCTGGAGTCTCGGAGGGCTGGAGGGGCTGGAGATGATCCTCCTCCGCAGCGAGGGGCCGTGCCAGCAGCCGCATCCCGATCAGGCTGACCCGCGCCGGCTGCCCGAGCCCGGCCGGAGCCCAGCGCCACGTCCCGCACCGCCGCCACCGCCCACTGCTGGCACGGCTGCTGGGTGACCCCGGCCGGGCTGTGACTGCTGGCAGGAACCTTTTGGGGTCAGGCTGTATTTTTCAGCACATGGGAAAACAACGATGCTCGCCTCGGATGAGTCCATAAGCACAGATCCTAAGATTCATCCCGTTACAGAAATTCATTAACTGTTATGCGCAGTTTAACAATTAGTGCATGAATCGTTTTGAAGAGACCTCGGTGGCTACCTGGCCTGTCCTTGGCATAACACAAGCCGTAAAATTACCCAGAGTGAACCCATAATACAACTCAAACACATTCATAAGTGGGGGAAAATGAGATTCAGTTAAAACCCAGCAGTTATGGGGGCTCCATTTTAGGCTTAGGTAGACTGCTCTGATTTTCATTACTTCTGCCAATATGTGCAAGACAGAGAAAGGAATGAAATCCTGCACGCAGCTGCTTTCCTTTCAATCCAAAAAGAAAAAAAGAAAAAAACAAACCAGGACTCTGACGTCCTTCCCCCTTGTTGAGCTGGCACACCGGCGGCAGAGGTGCCCTCACATGTGGCACACACAGAACTGCGCCCCTCGGACAACAGCGTCTGCCCCGGGAGCATCCCGGAAAGGCCCCGGGGATCTCGCAGACCCTCCAGCCGGGACCTGGCAGACCCTCCAGTTGGGATCTCACAGACCCTCCAGCCTGGATCTCGCAGACCCTCCAGCCGTGCAGGAGGTGCGCTGCCCTGGGGATCTCGCAGACCCTCCAGCCTTGCACTGCCCTGGGGCTCTTGCAGACCCTCCAGCCAGGATCTCACAGACCCTCCAGCCAGGATCTCACAGACCCTCCAGCCGGGGCTCGCAGCCCTCAGCCAGATCTCTCCAGACCCTCCAGTTGGGATCTCCAGACCCTCCAGTCGGGATCTCGCAGACCCTCCAGCCGGATCTCACAGACCCTCCAGCGGGATCTCACAGACCCTCCAGCGGGATCTCACAGACCCTCCAGCCGGGATCTCGCAGACCCTCCAGCCTTGTGGGAGGTGCGCTGCCCTGGGTAGGAACTGCGAACATGTTACCATGCACGCCCCACGTTACTGTCCTCTCTTTCCAGGCTTAAAGCAGACTTCCAACGCCAGACTTCGAGGGTGAGGCTGACCCCAGTGCAGGAGCTGGTGTTTGCTGGCCCTGGGTTTCGGGTCCCACCACTGCCAGGGCGTCCCTTTCCCTGGGTGCGAGGCTCGCCTTTCCTGTAGGAAAGCCATGGTTCTCAAGGAACCCCAGCCACTTCCATTCACATGAATAATTCTGCACGCCAGGAAGGTTAAGGGATGCTTCCCGGTCCATGAGGCTCTGTCCAGCTCCCAGCACACTGCCTGCAAGGGGCCCTCCACTGGACGGTGCTGAGTGTTGCCTGTGCCATGCCAGTCCCTCCCGCTGCACCGGGAGCACCTGCAGACGCAGGACCCCCCTCCTGCTCTCCTCCCCTGCTCTCCCCATCGGCTCCGATGCCCTTCACAGCAGCATCTCTCGTGGGCTGCCACATCTGGCAGCGCAGGGACATCTCGAGCTCATCCTGCTGCTTGCTCGACTGGAAAAAGCAAAAAGCCCTTCCTGTAAGGTGGTGCCTGTGCTTAAACTCCCCAACACAACCCTTGGCTCCCATGCCACTGCCAAACCGTCCTCCGAGGGCGTTCTCTCCAGCTCCACGGTTTCTCAGACTGAAGGCAGAGCTCCAGAGGAAGATCGTCAACAGTTTTTAAAGAGCTTTAAGAGTTACTCAGTTACTGTGCCACTAGGATAAATTCAGCTTTAAATACAAATCCATAATTATTAGCTCTAATCAAGCAGCAACCAGTAAGCGACGCACTTGGACTGGAAGACTGGAATTTCTGAGATTTATTAAATTTAGTTCTTCCACTAACTCTCATTGCACAGCAAGAGCAGCGCAGCTTGCTTCTCCTCTCCCATCCTCCCTTCCCCCTTCTGGTGTCTCCCCTTCTAACAGCCCTTCCCCTCCGACCTGTCCTAGGCCTGGGGTGATACGAACAATGGAAAGAATGGGCTAGATGCTGAATGGCAAAAATTAACAAAATAAAATAAACCCACCGAGTAAACCATTATTATCCATATCGTATTCAGTAGGCAATCAGAACTGGGGCTTATTTTCTCATCCTGCTTGCCAGAAAGGGCATCTGAGGGCAGAAGTGGTTCCCAGGACCACACGCCCCTGGGAGGGGGACTGGTGGCCGGATCGGGACCTTGAGGTCCATGTGACACCAGAGATGGTTCCCGAGACCTTCCGAGCTGCTGCGACATGTCAGGGCTGCGCGTAGGAGGCTCCTTGGCTGGGTGAACCCCACAGCTACCAAAACCAAATTAATGTTGCCCCAGAAACCCTCCAGCTCCATATGTGGGCTCCTGTAGAGCAGCCCAGGCCAGGGCTGATTTTCTGCCACCCCCCTGGAGGGCTGCGGTCGGTGCTGTCCCGCTCCCTCCTGCAGCTCTTGGGGTTCCATCCTACCCCCCTTCCACCTCATCCTTTCCCTCCTGGCTCCCAGGGAAAGCTGCAGGAGAAAAATCAGTTTGCAGCACGATCGCCTGTATTCCTATCATCACTCTGACCTGGCAGTTTTTCCTGCGTGCATCTTTCAAAGTGCTGAAAATGACTCAGGTGGCAAAGGCATTACCCGCCCTTAGCCTTGAAAGAAGAGTGGGCTTTTGGTACAAAGAATAGAAGTGAAGTGCTAGAAATCGGCACAGAATATCACAAAATCCATCAAGATCTTCAGTGGCCACTTTAATTGTATTGCTAAGTATATTTGTATTTGAAACCGTTAATATTTTAACATATGTAAATATATTTTTTAAATATTTAAAGCATAGCCATGCAACTAGGCAGTCCAGACATGAGGTTTTGTGCAAATAAGGCTGAGGGATGTCTCACATCACTGAAGTGCTTGTGGTGTCTATAGCAATTAGTACAAGAGGTAAAGAGCAGGCAATCTGTTTATTTAAGCCTACCATGGATTTTTCTCTTTGATGATCAGAATCAAAGTGTAATAAAGATTCAGAAAATCACCTAGAGAGGAGCCGAGTACCCAGAGAAACGGCGCGTGCACATTTCTGAGCAGAAACGTTCCCACTCCCGCCAGACCTTGCGCTCTACCGGAGCACAGGGGTCCCCCAGCCAAGGGGCGTCCCAAGCGCACGCAGAGGGGTCGGCGCCTGCTTCCTCCATCGCTTCTGGGGCCACGTGCCCCACGCACTGCCAGCTGAGGGGGGACAACATTGGCTTCAGGGGTAACGAAGAGAACAAAGGAAATGTACCTAGCGTATGTAAAAGGCATCGTATGTAACAGGCATCACCTGGAGCTGCAGACCAACGAAGACCGGTGAAGAAAGGGAAAAGGCGGAAAAGGCCTTAGCAAACCTGTGAAAATGACCCCAAATGAGCCCTGGAAGGAGGGCAAGGAAACCATGGGCATCATCTTCCTCCCAGGGAAGGACCCCGACGCTGACCATGGACGGTGCCATCCTCGCCAGCTCTCCAAAGCTGCCGATGTGAAGACCCGGATGAGCAGGGCAAGGATGAGCACAGCCCCGTGAGAAGGGGTAGAAGATGGCAAAAGTGTGTGTGCGTGCTACGCCTTTACCTGTGCTATTGGCATTACTGTGACTTTGCCGTGTACCAGTACTCTGACTTCATTACCAATGAAGGCTTGTGTGGACGGTGGTACGCACCGTGGCAGAGTCAGAGTGACCCCATGCCAGTCGGGGTGTCTGCACACAAAGCTGACCCTAGCTTTGATCTCCAGATTGTGCATTTACACTCTCAGCATCCTCAGACAAAGTTTTCTGTCCTACTTGGAGCCACAGGCACATGTGCTCTGGCTCCCTGGAGCATCCCTCTGCAGTGCCTGACTCTGGGCCGGAGGGAGGGAATCCCTGGAGACATCCCTTGCAGCACTGCAGGCGTGTGAAAGCCATGAGGACCAACCACCTGGTATCCCAGAGGAATTGTTCAAGCTCCTAACTCCTTCGCCAGAAGTTTTCCAAAACTCTGTTCTTGCTCTTTTATTTGTCTGCCTCTAGCCGCACACCTATCGCTCCACCTGCTCAAAACAGGCTGCGAGAGCGTGCTGGTGACCTGCTCCTGGCCAGCTGGGGCGCACGGCCCCGCGGTCCCTGCCGATGGATATAAACGCCCTGGGCAGTGCAGCAGGCGGGCGTGGGATGGCACTGGTGCTGGGAGAGCCTCCAGCACGGTTGCAAGGAGGAAGGGGCAACCGTGCTCCATGGAGCCTGGGTTTGCTGGCTCAGGGGGCAGAGGAGCTGCGGCAGCTCTGCTGGCTTCCTTCCACCCCGGCAGAGACAGAGCCGAGGGCTGGGCGCAGCAGAGCTCTGCCCGTAACCCATTAAGGGTGCTTTTAAAAAAAGCCCATATTTCTGAGGCTCTATCACAACCGTAAGTAATAAGAAACTCTTGGCTTGGTCACCTGCACCGCTGCAGCATGCAAGGGGTCAATAGGTATTTTTGGATTTGTAACTCAGGACAGAAAACTATTCTGCTTTGGTTTGCACATGTGGAGGGAGGGACCTCTGCTGCTTTTATACAGATCAAACTGTTGAACAGGCAAATATTTTCCAAAGCCTCGTGCGGGCCATGGTGATTGCCCACGGGCACTTGGCAGGAGCCGAGCCCAGCTCCGGAGGAGGAGAACGCTCCAGGCCGATTTCCTTTCCATCGGGGGCTGGCGGGTCCCGGCTGGCATCCGCCCCGTCGCTGCTGGCCGAGTGGGCTGGTGCGGGAGCAGAGCCGGTCGGCATTTACAGCCACTCCCCTGGGAAGGTTGCACACAGATAATTGGGAACGCTTTTCATCGGCGCTTCGTTTGCTGGCAGGTTTTCACTTTGGGGTTTGGGCAGACGAGGGGAGGTTGCCATCCTGCTCGGAGAAGAGTAGAGGGAGAGAGAGGAAATACTTCATTTCTACTTGGTAACCCAAAACGAGCTAATTGGGGGACAAAACTCACCCAGCCTTCCCTCCACCCCGAAGGATACGCGCACACACAAACCCCTCGGGCTCCTCGGACAGGCATGGCTGTCTTCCAGCCCGAGTGCAGCTCTCCTAGGAATTACACCCTGGGGTCAGCAGAGGTTTGGGTCTACTAATAATGAAATTCAGGATCAGGAGGAGAGGTCACCTGTGCAAAAGCACGAGCTGCTCAGCTTGCCCACAGACCTCTGGCTAGGGCACAGGGCCAGCAAGCTGCTTACACAGCATCTCACCAACAGCCTTTAACCATTTGCCTTCCTGTTAATTACTGAGTCATGTCGACGTCTGTTCCTTTTGTAATTGCTTTCACGGGAGAGGATGATCTGCGTCGCTTTTTCTGATCAGCGCTGTTGTCTCCAGCACACTCACCTCCAGCCACGCCATCTCCCCTTCCCCGCAATGCAGCATTATCTGGGAATGATGTCTCCTGCCTGTCCGGCTGTTGGAGTTAGATGTAGCCCGATGGCATAGTAATCATATTGATTTTTCCCTGCTGCAGCAGACACCCTTACACCCAGCTGCTAAGTACTTGAGGAGAAAACCCACACAAATAAACCCACGGCTGGCAAGATGCTGGTTTTAAGGCCCCTGGTAGCGCCCAGCGCTGCCCACCCAGTCACCTCCCTGGTGGGATGGGGGGACCCAGCCTGGGGCTCCAGCACCAACTGCTCCTCAGGGCTTTGCTCCCCGGCCGGTGCTGCCCAAGCTCCAGCGCTGAGCCGGGACGGGACAGACGGGCTCTCCTCGGCATTGCCTGGGTCCGGAGCAGCACTGGAGGTGACCAGCCCCCTTCATGGGCTCTCCCCGTGCTCCTGCTCCAGTGCTCCAGGGTCTCCACCAGCAATGGGGAACATGGGGACACAACCCGACCCCCGGGGTGCAGGCGTGCCGGGCTGAGGGTGCTGTGTGTGCCTGGTTAAGTGTCCCCTCTCTAGGCACCTCCACAGCCCCTCACACCTTCCAAAACCTCTATCGCTTCAGCTTTATTAATTACTACTTTTACTGATGGATGCTAGAGGAACCTGAACTGAAAAAACCTGAAGAAAAAAAAAAAAGTCAGATAAAATTCATCCCCAAAGGTACGGCTGTTCAAATACAATTCATGAAAGAATGATTTTCATCCCCAAGCCAGACGAATAACAGGGAGGAGGGGGGCCCAGCCCTGGCACGTGGCAGTCAGGGTGTCCTGGGGACGGGTCTCTGGCTACCAAGTGCAGGAATGAACAGGCCAACCTCTGTGTCTTGCATGGCCCAGTAAGGCAGTCTCCAAAGTTAGTGAAGAGCCCAAAAGCAGGCAAAGCTTTGGAAACTTAATCAGAAACCTCTGGGAAATAAGGAGAAGTAATGGAGCTCAGGTGCTGACCCTGCTGACCCAGTACAGAATGGGGTCTGCTAAGGAGCCGTACACTTGCCCCAGCTGAGGCGGGTTTGGTGGTGGAGACCCGAAGCTGGGCAAGGATGCCCAGGAGAAAGCCCCTGGCAGAGGGGTTTTAAGGGTGGCTGGGAGTAACCCAAGGGATCAGGACCCGTTCAGCAGCAACTGAAGTGCTAAAAAACAGTGAAGGAGCCAGTGAGCTTGTCAACGACCTGAGAAGTTGTCTCAGAAGGGGAAAGCTCTAGGAGAGAAGATGCTCATCTCCTCTCCTCCTTCAAAGAGGTGTCACTCTGCTCCGGCGGGCTCTGCCTCCAGCACAGCTCTGTGTGCCACCAGCCGGGGGGGGCACCTCCTGGCCAGCAGAGCCCCCCGTCGCCCTTTCCATCCAGCCACACCACACCCACAGCTGCACCCCCTGCTCTGGGAGGGAAGGCTGTACCCATGGTGCGGGGACAGCCCATGGTGAGGGGACAGCCCTGGCTGGGCACATCAACAGCCGAGCGCCTGTCGGAGCCCCCACTGCTGCCGGCGTGTGGGGCTCCCACCCTCCTCCAGGCTCAGGGCAGCACTGAGCCCCAGCAGGCACCCCCAGACACCCCCAGGTAGCTCAGGGCAGCACTGAGCCCCAGCAGGCACCCCCAGACACCCCCAGGTGGCTCAGGGCAGCACCGAGCCCCAGCAGGCACCCCCAGACACCCCCGAGGGGCTCAGGGCAGTGCCAAGCCCCAGCAGGCACCCCCAGACAACCCTCCTCCGGCTCAGGGCAGCACTGAGCCCCAGCAGGCACCCCCAGACACCCCCAGGTGGCTCAGGGCAGCACTGAGCCCCAGCAGGCACCCCCAGACACCCCCGAGGGGCTCAGGGCAGCCCGAGCCCCAGCAGGCACCCCCAGACACCCCCAAGGGGCTCACTGGACAAGGGCTCCTGGCAGGAGGTTTATGTTTCAATTAAACATATTTTATTCCAATATGTACAAAACGCAGCCGATAACGGAGTTTTCTGAACGAGAAAGGTCACCCGAGACGCCTTTCCCTGTCGAGGCAATAACCACGATCTCTGAAGCTGCCATTTAACTCTTGTCAGTTGATTCTTTTTTCAATTCCCCAAAAAACAATTACTGAAATAACAAAAACATTTGCTAAGCAGAGCACAAAAATCTTTTATTTTTCAGGGACAAAAACTCAACAACAAAACTGGTGAACAAATTGCTTGTGTAATTTCCCTGAGGATCAGCCCCCCTCCCTTCTTATCTAAGCCCCAGTTTTCCCAGGCCATGTATTGGGACGTCGGCCGCTGGGTCCGCCGGCGCAGCTCTCCCCAGGGTCACCGCTCTGCCCCGCAGCCTGGTCCTGGCAGTAACGCACGTGCTCCGAGCGCATCGTCTTATTAATTTGCTTAGTGTATGCAGTTAGCTGTCACATAATCGCAGTTCCTCTTCTCCAGAGGAACATGGCATGCATGCAAAACCATTTCAGGACTACGTACCCTCAGGACTTATTATTTTCTTAACTAAAATTCAAGTGCATACTTATTACCCAAATCTTTGTCTCACAAATAGCTTTACATTCGCATGATGGAATTACAAACCGCCAGGACTTGTATGCAAAACTGCTTTTTAACACATCTTTTACAGTCGTCTTATTTATCTAATCTCCATGAGTCATAATTCCTTTAGGATTGCTTTCTTCTTTCTACATTGCATCTCACCAAAACAAATTCAAAAAAAAAGCAGTGGAAAACCCAAGAAGGGCATCATTCCCTAGCCAGGAGATTCCGGTGAAATGCTGTGTGTCACTTCCATTCGCCGCACCGTTTCTAACAGGAGCAGACACCCTCAGTGCCCACGAAGAGAGTCCCCAGGCGAAAGACCGAGGCACATCTCCCTTGGAGATGAGCAAACTGGAGAGATTTAAAAAATATAGATAGATAGATCACAGTTGTTCCCCTTGCAATTTCCAGAAAGCATTGGCTAAACTTTGGGGGAGGTATTTAAAAGACGTGTAGACGTGATGCTGAGGGAGATGGATTAGTGGGGGAGTGGGCAGTGCCAGGTCAATGGTTGGTCTCGATGATCTTAAAGGTCTTTTCCAACCTACATGACCGTGTGATCCCCTGAAGTCTCTTCCTTGGCTGTAACAAAAAAGCAGGAAAGGTGAGGAGGCATGCGATGTAGCTTTCTGAACGTGACTGCCAGGGGTGGCTTAATGAATGCAGGCGGAGGCGACCACTGACTTCAGGTCCCGAGCTGGAGGTAGCATAAGGACAACGTGTATTTTAGCAGCCTTTGGACAAAGCTGCAGGTAGGATTTGCGGTGGCCAGCGCACGCCCATCCCTCCTTCTCAGCTCAGTAGCCCGTGGCCGGCACATGCCTGTCCCTCCTTTCTCAGCTCAGTAGCCCAGTGGCCGGCACATGCCTGTCCCTCCTTTCTCAGCTCAGTAGCCCAGTGGCCGGCACACGCCTGTCCCTCCTTTCTCAGCTCAGTAGCCCGGTGGCTGTAGCTGAGCCGTCGGGACCTGCGGGTCTGGGGGTCCGAGGCACTGGGCTGGGCTGGGAGGCAGCGCTGGTCCCACGTGGGGCTGTGCCCTGCTCCACTCGCCCAGGCACAGCCGTAGCCCCAGCTCCTGTCCAGGGCAGATTTATTCCTCACTGTACAATTTAGACAAAAACTGAAATTCTATGGTGAAGCCCTAGCGCCCTGATGCCCTCACGCAGGGATGGCAGAGCTCTTTCCTCCGCCTCGTGGCTCTCCCCCTGCTGATACTGGGGGAGGAAAGGGGTGGGCAGAGCGCAGAGCAGGAGCCCAGCGCCCTCACACAGCTCCATTTTAGCAGGCGTAATTACCAGCTTTTAAAATAGCCTTGCTCCTTCCCTCATTTGGCAGCCCTGGGGATTGCCTGCAAAGGGGACCATTTGCCTCAGCACAACCAGAGAGAGATGAAACTTCTCATTCTTCACCAGGGACAAAGAAATTCATCCTCCCCAGGCGCCTCGGGGGCCATGGCTCTCCAGGCTCGCCCGGCGTGTGCCAGACCTCCTCCGCACCGGGACTCCGCTGGCGGTTAAGCCCAGCTCCTCCGATGAGTTACCCGAAGTGCCAGCGTGTTCCGGTGATGTGAAGGCTGCAGGCGGACGGACAGACGGACAGATGGACGGCGAGCCCCACGGCCGCACGGGGGGTGACGGCGGCTGCCAGGAGCCCGGGGACCGTGCTGGCGTCCCCCGGTCACGGGAGGGTGGCACGGAGGCAGGGACAGAACCAAACACTTCCATCTGTCAGTGCTGGGACCATCTGCATTAACTTTTATCTACTCCCACTAGCCACCAGCTGTGCCAATGAGCCACTGACCTAAAGAGAGAGCACAGAGAGAGGGAGCTGCTGTTGCTGACCGTAAGACACATACAAATACCAGCCCCCTCTTTCGTCTGCAAATTCTGAAGACCACGTAGCCGCTCTTCCAGTCTGAGAGACGTGGTGACACGTGAGGTGACACAGGTCGGTCATCAGTGCAGACCCAAAGCTCAGCCCATGCACGGGGAATCAGAACCCGCGCCCGGGCAGCACCGGCTGGGAGCGGGGAGGTTGCTCTGCTCACGGGCGCTGTGCACACCAAGGAGGAAAGTGCAGGGCAGCCTCAGCTGCAGGCAATTCCAGCTGGAAACCACTTCTACCTGTGCATCAGCAGGGGAGACTGCAAATAAACCCGAGCTTGTCCCCCGTGGAGCAGCACTCCAGCGGGTCTGCGTGCCCGCTTGGTGGCCGGCTGGCCATGGGCACGCTGGGGCCGTGGCACATCGGGGCCATCCCTGCCTGAGCCCCGCGGGTGCCTGACCACGGGGCACCCACCACCCCTCCGCATCGGGGACGGGACGGGGGGCTGCTCCTGCCACACCACGGGCAGTTTGGGTGGGAGGCACAGGGAGGCGCAGATTAATTTCATGGTGAGAGTAGCAATGAATATGATTGCAGGCTGGTGAAAATGAGGAGCTGGCCTGGGTAGCACTGGGAATTTTTAATCTGTGAGAAATTCTTATTGCAAAAAAATAGAAATTTGATATTTACACCGCTGTCATATCTGGAAAAAAATGTTTTCTCTTCTTTACCGTCACTTCAGTACAAAAATGTGGAACCTTCTGCAATTCTGTTTGGCCACAGCAACTACAAAATGATCGTGCAAGCTATTCCAGTCAAGATGGGAAACCTGAGTGATAAATCCCCAGGAGAGGTTACTGGAACTTGATATCTTTTACATCTGCCCATCATTTCACTCTTGCAGAGTAAGCTAGGACAGGGATAATAAACTGCTCCTAAGATTTTCCTCTGCAAAAGCCTATCTTCTTTTACTTTAGTCGCACAGGACAACCTTGTTCAGCTGGGCCCGAGCCAGCCCGTGGCTCCCTGCACGGCTGCCCATGGCCGCTGAGCAGCCGTTACCAAGCGCTGATTAACCCGGACCTGTTCCTGTTGTGTGGCCAACAACAGCCATCCAGAGCATCAGCCCTAGCCCAGAGGCTCAAAATTTAAATGGCCAGCAGGATGAAAGGTCGGCAGAAAAGAAAGGATAATTGGGCCCGAAGTGTGAAAGTGCATTAAAAGCATCTGAAAAGGGGACGTTTCGGTGGCCAAGGACTGCCATGGAGCTGCTGGGCAACCACCGCTCAGCTTCCTCCTCTGGTTGCTGCACTTGCTGGCTGAAGAGGGATCAATAAGTAGGGAATTTGAGTGAAAAAGCAAAACACGTGTATTTTCGGTACGCAGAGATGCAGGAGGGACGGCACTTGAGAACAGAGCAGGGCGGGAAACAGCAGAGCCATTTCTTCCACTGCATCACATAGCGAGGATTACGATCCTTATCAGATTAATCCATTCACTTCTAATGAGCAGTCTTGTGTAGCTGAACTCCAGCCCCAGGTTAAACATCTCCCCAGATACCGGCGGGTTCCTGAAGTGCGTCACTGAGCGCTAAGCGACGCCGCGGTGCAGGGGGGGCTGCTCCGGGGAGCGGGGCTGGAGCACCCAGGGGGACCCCAGACCCGGGGCTACCCCATGCTCCAGGCTGCCGAAAGCATCGGCCTCCTCCTGCCCTCCCTGCCCCAGAGCTCTGCCCCAGCCTTGGCTTTGGAAGAGGCTCAGCAGCAAAGCTGGGGTGACAAGGGGGGCAAAGCCCCGCCACAGCACTGCGATATTGGCAGCCATGGGTCTGTCCGCACCCCTGGGTCTGTCCGCACCCCTGGGTCTGTCTGCACCCCTGGTGTCCAGGTCCTCGCACCCCTGGGTCTCTAGTCTCGCACCCCTGGGTCCGTCCGCACCCCTGGGTCCACCCGCCACCCCTGGGTCCGTCTGCACCCCTGGGTCCATCCGCACCCTGGGTCTGTCGCACCCCTGGGTCTGTCTGCACCCCTGGGTCCTGGTCTGCCACCCCTGGTTTGTTCGCACCCCTGGGTCTGTCTGCACCCCTGGGTCCGTCTGCACCCCTGGGTCCGTCCGCACCCCTGGGTCTGTCCGCACCCCTGGGTCTGTCTGCACCCCTGGGTCCATCCGCACCCCTGGGTCCATCCGCACCCCTGGGTCTGTCTGCACCGCTGGGTCCATCCGCACCCCTGGGCAGGCGCCTTCAGCAGGCGGCGGGTACAGGGTCTGGCCCTGGGGAAACAGAGCCGTCCGTGAAACACCCAAAAATCGCCACGGGGGCAGATAATGGCTTCTACGCTGCCTGTGACCGCTATTTCAAACCGCAAGGAACCCTACACCTGCACATCTCCTTACAATAAACGTATTTTGCTGACGGTGCCACTGTTTTTTTTAACCTCCTAAGCAGCCAGCAGATCAGCTACTGTAGAATAGCGCATCACTGTGACATCAAAGGATTGAAAAAAATGCCGGTGGCCCAACAAGCAAGGACAATGCAAGGATTAGCGGCAGTTCCGCATCACGCTGCCATTTATCAGCCCCTGACAAATTACTGATAGTTCATATTGATTCTCTGCGCTGGGTGCAGTGAGCTGAGCAGCAAAACCCCGGATCCACTGAACCGAAAGGATGAGCACGGCTGAGCGGCGCTCGGCCCGTCCCTGGCCTGCGTCGCACGGCTCACGGCGGGTTCGCGTTAGACGTTTTGTCTTTTCAATTCAACATTTCATCAACGCCCTCTCAAGATCATGAGAACTCGCTACTGGGATTATTCCAGCTAAACTTCCCTGCCCATGGAGAGGGGGATGAGTCTCACGTCATTACCACCGGCACGTGCTCAGGTACAGCAGCATCAGTGCGCAGCGGCGAAACACCGAACAACGAATGCCGTAGTAGACACAACCATGTACTTGCGTGTGGCATTTTGGTTGGTTTTTTTTTTTTTTCCTAAGAGCTTATGATAAGACTTATTGAAAAGGGTGCTGTGCACGGTTTGCTGTGGGGTCACGCTCCTCAGCCGGTCTGTCCTGGCACGCCAGGAGACGCAGGGGCGTTCTGCTTAACCACGCTGGCATTCTGCAGGGACCAGGAGAAAAAATAAAGTGGTAAAAGTAAAGGCAAAAAGGCTCTTACTGTAAAAGCTGCTTCAAATCTAAGCAGGAGCGTGCCCTCACATTCACGCTTTCTGGAGTGTAAAGCCTTGGCTCCTTTACCTTGGACAACCCAATGGGGGGGTGGGGGGTCTTCACCTTCTGTTAAAGAAACGAGTGGCAAACCAGAGGAACAGCGCTGAGAACAGTAAACATGGAATACTGCAGGAAACATTGGACCGTGTAGGTGGGAAAGGAGCTCAGGGGTCTCCATCCAACCCCCTCGCCATGCCACGGCTGGATGCAGCACTCCAGATGTGGTTAAAAAGCACCAAGCAGGCAGGGACCTCTCTTAATCGCAAGACACGGTGCAGTTACAATCACACGGCTCCTGGGCAGCAATCACAAGATGCAGAAACCTCGGCTCTGTACCGAAGCCCATGAGAAGGCAATCAAACCACAGGGAGCCCGGACTGTACAGTTATTTCATAATAATCTCCATCTGAGCGTGACATTTGAGCAGTTCAACGTTTTACTCTCTAACTCTTCTCACACCTTCTTTTTCCCCGCACACGGTTTTTTCTCTGATGGCTTTTTCTGAACCGTTCTTACAGGCTCCATTTCAATCTCAGCAGCACCAGGACCTAGGATCTGTCAAGCCCTGCCCCACCATTTAAAGCCATCGTGCTGCCCACGAACAGCACCAGTGACCGACCACCGGCTGCCCTTCCCTGCAGCACAGCACAGCACAGCACAGCGGTGCCCTGAGGGCTTTCTTAAACAACAGATGCACTCAAAGAACCACGAGCGCAGAAGAGGACCGTGTAGACCCCACCACCACATCGTCATCTGTCGGCGATGCTTATTGTGTAGAAAAGCTGCAGAGCATCCTGCTGTGCCTGCCGGGTGGTTCAAGCTAAGAGCCCTGAGAAAACAGCCATGATAGGAACTAAAAGCTAAACCAAAGAGCAGCGTTTCAGCAGAAGGAGACTACCCCAAGGCTGAAGAAGACATGCCCGGGGCGGGGGGGCAAAGGAGGTGCCCTCCCTCACAAGAGCATCCGGCTGCCAGTGGAGGAGCTCTGCACTTTACATGGGTCTGACTGGCACCAGCCAATTCCCCAGATTTCCTTAATTTAGTATCTGCTGGGAAGTCCTTGCTGCCAGAGGTCACCTGCCAGGAGGTGAAAAATAAACTCTATGCAACGTCCCAAGCACCGAGGACCCGTCACCCCTGCGCCCTTGGTCATCCCCGACACCATGGGGCTCCCTGCCGGCCGCGGCGCAGGGAGCATCACGAACTCTTTCCCACATTCAGCACCCTTCCACGCCCGCTGAGAGCCTACGGGTGGCTGTGCCCTAACGCCTGGCTGGTCCTGGGCTCTTTCCAGGTTACCCTGGCACCCTCAACGTAGAATCATGGAATCGTTTGGGTCGGAAAAGCCCTTTAAGCTCCCCCAGCCCAACCGTTCCCCTACCCCTGCCATCCCACCCCCAAACCCTGGCCCTCAGCACCACATCTGCAGTTGGGAGGGAGCTGCTGTTGTGCCGGTGTTAAACTCGCAAGGGTCCAGCTGGGCCATTCTGGATGTCCAGTTTGAGTCTGTGTAAGGCCACTGGAGGTGTTGGTGCAGCATCCCTCCTGAGGGCTCCCAGGGGGGCAGAGACCCAGAGCCAGAGGAGGAGCAGGAAAAGGTGACCTTGGAGGTGGCAGCAGCCCAGGGGCTTTGGGGGGGAGCAGCTTCTGGAGTGAGGCTTGGCTGCAGAGAGCTTGGAAACTGTTGGATGGGATTTCTCTTGAGAATTTTCACCCTGATCAGGGGAGATATCATCTGCCAAGGAGCCAAGCTAACAGGGACACTGCAGATGCGAGGCCGCTCCTGTCACAGTATTTCAGACACCAAATTAAGGGTTTCCTGTGCCAGGCAGGCTTCTCTATTTCCTTTTACAGAAAAGGAATAAATTGCTTAATTGAAAATCCAGCTTAAAAAAATAATGAAGAGAGTGCAGCTGGCTCCTGTCACGCAATGCCCCTTTTCATTACCGGAGTCAGAGCCGGGTGTCACGGTGGGTCAGGGAGAGCTGGGGAACGGAGGCTGGTTAAGGGGGGAGTGTGCAAAAGAGTGCGAATCCTCGGGGGGGGGCGGGAGCTTCTGTCCTCACGCTGCTTTCCCGTGCCTGTGCGTGTGTGTGCGTGTGTGCATGCACGTGGTGCGCGTGTGGTGTGCGTCTTTGTGTTGCTGTGTGCATGCAGTGTGCTGTGCATGTATTTGTGTATGCGTGTGTGCATCCATGTGTGCATGCCTCTGTGCATGTGTGCGTCCGTGCATGTGTGCATGTGTATGTGCATGCATGCATGTGTGCATGCCTTTGTGCATGTGTGCATCCATGCATGTGTGCATGTGTATGTGCATGCATGCATGTGTGCATGCCTCTGTCATGTCTGCATGCTGTGTGCATGTTGTGCATGTGTGCATGCCTCTGTGTGTGTGTGCAAGTGCATGCCTCTGTGCATGTGTGTGTCCGTGCATGTGTGCATGCCTCTGTGCTGTGTGCACACACGTGTTCCTGGGCACAGCTTTCCTCTTCCCCAAGAGCACAGCAGTCGTGTGAGCTGCGGCTGTAGTGGCACCCAGCCAGGCAGACAACCGTAACCATCTAATCATTCCCACACAACCGGTGGGGAAGGAAGGGCCAACAGCCCCACAAAAACAGCCCCACAAAATGTCCCTCAAGAGCCGCCTGTGGGAGCACCCTTGGGTGGCCAGGAAGCTCCTGGGGGGAACCACAGCCGCGGCCGGACTCCGGTCCTCTCCTCGTTGTCCTCCCATCCTCCCAAGAGCCGGCCATCGGCTGGGACCGGGCTAAAGCAGAACACTGATGCTCTGAAAGTGGCAGCCTGTGAGCAAGCCAGGTGCTACAGGAGCAATGCAAACTCAAACCAGAGTGAAACTGGTTTCAGACAGGGCTCTGAATAGCCGCGCTGTAGATGCCCTGTGCAGAAGAGTGTTGCTTCAAAACCCACCTAGAGCAGTCTTGCTAACCGGTTACTTATCTCCTGCCTCCCTTCAGGCCACGGCCTCTGCACAAGCACCTCCACCACGTGTATCAAGCGTTCCAGCCTGAGGCGGCCGGTGCAGGACCATGGGAAAGTGCTGCAGAGCCCGACGAGGGTCCACGACCCGCTCCTTGCCCCGGCAGGACTGGCTCTTCCCCTGCCGCTGCGGGCCTGAACTTGAACTTGCGTATAGGAAACCTCTGTCAAGCAAGCGTTACTAAAATATGGGTTTCCGCTGAAAAATTTGGTCGTGTACAGGACTGGAATTCTGTTAAAGGCTGATCTCTGCAAAACGTATACACGCCTTGATTTATCTATGAGGCTCTGAATTCTTTGGGCTACAGCTTTTAATCAGTGCTATCTGCATTACATAACGTCTTTTATTTTCAGTCTGAATTTTGTTTTAATGAGCGTTTCGTTAAATACATCAATGGCAACGCTTCCCTGCCAAGTAATTCCAGATTAATTGCATTTGTTAAATGTTCTTCCTCTTTTTTTTTTATTTTTAATTTTACTTGCTTTCCAAGAAGGCAGCGCCTTTTAAAATTAACAGCATTTTCAAATCATCATGGTTTACAAACTTGTGGGCACATTTCAAATAATAGACCTAAATAAATACACCTGAATTGGGGGTTCCTCCCTAGCGCAGGGTGGTCAGAACCCTCCTGGAATACTGTGTCCAGTTCTGGGATCCCCAGTTCAAGAAAGATGAGGAACTCCCAGAGAGAGTCCAGAGGAGGGCAACAAGGATGACGGGGGGACTGGAGCATCTCCCCTAGGAGGAAAGGCTGAGGGAGCTGGGCTTGTTCAGCCTGGAGAAGAGAAGGCTGAGAGGGGATCTCATCAACACCTACAAATATCTCAAGGGTGGGGGTCACCAGGACAGAGCCAGACTCTTCCCAGTGGTGCCCAGTGCCAGGACAAGGGGCAATGGGCACAACCTGAAGCAGAAGAGGTTCCAGTTGAACGGGAGGAAGAACTTGTTGCCTGTGAGGGTGATGGAGCCCTGGCCCAGGCTGCCCAGGGGGGCTGTGGAGTCTCCTTCTCTGGAGATCTTCAACCCCCGCCTGGCCGCTGTGCTGTGCCCCCTGCTCTGGGTGAGCCTGCTTGGGCAGGGGGGTGGCACTGGGGGAGCTCCCGAGGGCCCTGCCAGCCCTTGTGATTCTGTGATTCTGTGAACTGTGGCTGCCCCCCGCGCTGCATCGCGGCTGACGGGCCGTCTTAGCCTTGCTGCGACCCCGCTCGGGAAGTCCCACGCGTGTCCCCCAGTGGTGGGAGTGGACTCCGAGCTCAGTTACTCGCAGCAGGGAGCGGAGGGGAGCGGGGCTGCCCGTGCAAGAAGATGCTGTGAAAATCGGGCTTGCTGCACCGGCTGAGCAGTTACGGTGACAGATGGTCCCCGCCCAGCCACAAGGCGCGGGGAGAGGCTGCCAGCGGATCTGGTGGATGCCTCCCTTTGGGACAAGCTTTTGGTGGAGTTTCACCCGTGCCAGCCAGGGCATCGGCAGCCGCCCCTGCAGGGTGGCTCCCCAGGGAGGGGGCTCAGCCCTTAGCCCTCTGCCCGGGGGCTCTGCTCCCCTCCGGCTCACCCCGCCGCCGGCTGCTGGAGACGTTCTGACCACCGTCGGGACGAAGAGGGGGAGGAGAGAGCTGGCGGTGGGTCTCCAGGAGGGTTTTTTACCTCACCGCTACCCTGGCAAAGCAGAAAGAGGGACCCAGGAAGCCCGCAGACGCAGCAAGCCTGCCGCAGCAGGTACCCACCGTGAGCCGGCTGCACCCAGGCAAGCAAGGACGCCCAACCCAGCACCCAGCACCCAGCACCCAGCACCCAGCACCCAGCACCCAGCACCCAGCACCCAGCACTGCCTCTTCAACTGGTCTCACTGAGCTGCTCAGCCTGACAGCAAAGGTTTAAGGGTCCGTGGTGACACGTGCTCCCTGGCAGGGTTAGGGTAGCGGTTGGGCTTGATGATCTTAGAGGGCTTTTCCAACCCAAACGAGTCTGTGATTCTGTGAGACAAACGCGCACGCAGCCCACCGATGAAGGTCAGCTGCGTGCTGGTGCTCTGCCAGTGCAAGGCCATCCCTGAGGGCTCCCTAACCTCCCAGGGAAAAGCAGAAAAAGATTCGGGGAGACGAATTTGAATTTCCAGAACTTAAAAAAAGAAAAGCAGCAGAGAGGAAAAGAAAGAAGAAAATCCTGCAGATAACACAGACTGTGATTAACCAGTGAGACCCTTGCCATCAGAACTTCACTCGAAGACAGCCTGAGATGCATCCTCTGGCCCTCATACAAGTAACTGGGCTTGCAGCAGGAGTTACTGGGACAGACTTGCTGGAGCAGCCAGCACCCAGGCACAGACTGCATGTTCACGAGGAGCATTTTGGCTTTGAGAAAAGAGTTACCAGGCAGTAGCGCAGGGCCCAGGTGGTGCAGAAACAGCAGTCATGGCTCCAGCCCGCCGTTAGCCTGGGTACCTAAGGAAAAGAGGTTTATCCTCTTACCCCGCTCCCCACAACCCGGCCCCCCAGCCGTGCTCCTGCTTCCCTGGGCAAAGCTGGCTGGAGAGGGAGACCCAGGGAGCAGGCTGGGCGGTGGGAGGGGGGATGCCGGGGAGCATCCAGGGCTGGCGGGCAGTGGCATCTGAGAAACCCACAGCAAAATAAACACATCTGATTTTAAAAAGCAAGTAAAGGCAAGTGAGTTACCTAAGCGTGGCAGCGTGCATCCCAGCGGACGAATTCCAGGGCAGGGGCATCCTCCAGGGCAGAGCAGAGAAAAGCCCTGCTCCTCTGTGCCTAAGCTGCACACAAGCAAGGGATTCATCTGAGAATCCTTCTGACAGGTTCTTAATGAGATCTCACATAATGATCCAGGCTTTATCGCTCATTATTAGAGAAGCTTCCCCCAGTGTCAGGCAACTGCAGGGCCTGGGAACAGGCAGAGTGGATGGGCACTTCCCTGCCCAGGCGGATGAAGTCATCCTTCATTTGGGAGTAGGATTCTTCCACTTCTCCTAAGGCTCTGCTGTAAATTTTAAGAATTCGTGTGTGCTTTGTACTGAATAACTGAGTAACACAGTGGCTGTGAAATGCTGCCCTTCCTCTCCTCATCACAGAGACCAAATTACACTTGCTGTTACCCTTGGGTTAGAAAAGCTCTCCTTTGCCACGTAGCATGTCCTTTGATCCCTGCCCCGGGTGCCAAGCCTCCTGGGACAGACCAGGCAGCTCCCACCATGCTCAGGGCCAGGCTAAATTGGATAAATACTGTGGACAATTAACAGCCCAGTCCCCTTCCGTCCATTCCCCTTATACTCCCTAAGACCTGTAATTAAACTCTGCTTGTGTCTGTGGACTCTGTCATTAAAATACCATAAGAGATTCTAAGGGGGGAAAAAAAAGGTATGCAAACAAGCAAACAAAAGTAGCCAAAGTATCTTGAAGTTCAATTGCTTTTCAAAGGCAGAGATTTCAGTACCGCTCCCCCCAAGCATCGGGGTACCAGGGGCTCGCAAGGAGCAGCGACCACCACTGCCCTCCTTCCCCCATCAGCCCACACGAGCCCCCGACTGTGCCACGGCCACACAGAAACTCATTGCCTACAGCATTAATTGCTTGGGTTTGGCCTCTCTCCGTGATATTTGGTGATCCCAGTGGGCACCATGGCACAGCCTGGCTTTCCGACATCTCCAGGTCTCGGGGAGCTCCTGTGGCCGCTGGGCTGTAAATTCTCCTCCTTTAAACCCGGTGCCCTCACGGGTGACCTGTGAGTGCCCTTCTTCCCTGCCCCCTCTGCCCAGACACCCACGTAAACCTTCTCTCAGGTTGCATCCACCTTTTCTAGCCTGGAGAGAACTGATGTTGTATTCCGGGAAAATATGTCTTTAATTAATTTTACAGCCTGTCTGTCTGTGATTCTGGCCGTGCGCACGTGGCCAGGCTTAGCTCCTTAGGGATTACGGGTAGCACATTTTGGTACACGTGATTATCAAGGAGGAAATCAATGGGAAACCTTTTTTTTTCTTTCCAGGAGGTATTAGTGTCAGCAGCAGCAGGCTCCTCTTCCAGCTCAGGAGCAGGAAATCCGTTATTAATCTCCCTGCTGGGAAGATCCACATTTCTGCACCTTCTCCTGTGTTCCTCACCTCCTTTGTCTCGGTTTCTCCTTCTGTCTTTTTTCTGCACGTCCCCAAGTGATTTCACGTCTCGGCAGCACTCCGTGTTAGTGACAAGCAGGGGGACGCTGAGCATCTCTGTTATTTGTGGTCAGCTCTCAGCGATGGCTGCCCCTCGCCCCCGGCTGAGTACTCCCGGCGGGCACAGCTCCTTGACGGGGCACATCCAGCTCGGGGGCTGGAAGGGTCAGCGCGTCCTGACGGAAGCTGCCCTCCTCACGTGCTCCCCGGGCTGTATCGGCACAGAGAGGGCTGGGCTTGCTCCGGGCTTGTGCCCAGGAGGGCGGCCAGGATGGTTCCCAGTGCCCCACGCCACGGGTGGCTGGTGGTGGCCAGGAGATCCTGGTGCGAGCCGCTGCAGCCGCCCTGCAGACAGTGGCCACGGGGCAACCTGTGCCCATGGCATCGGCACGCAGCAGGGCCGCCCGGCCAGCCGGGGGCTGAAGGACAGTGTTGAAGCGCCAACATCCCCCAGACCCTCAAACCAGGGCTCTTGTCTTGTAACCACCGGATAAATCAGCTGCTTTAGCAGATCTGCAGAAAGAAAACCACCCAAACGCTGCTCTGCAACTGCACTTCTCATGGGACAGCTCACAGGAGCGCGATTCTTCGTGCCCGATGGCCTGACTTGCACCAGAAATACTCCCCACAGAGAGGAAAGCTTCAGCCCAGCGTAGCTGTGCCCTTGGGCAGCAAGCGCTACCCTGAGCGGGGGCTCTGTGAAAGCCCCGTGCAAGGGAAGTTTCCTTCAGCCGAAGAGCAAAGCAAACGGTTGTTACATTAAAAAAAAAAAAAAAGAAAAAAGAAAAAATTTAACGAGGAAATGTAAAGCTGCACCATACCATAGCGGGGCGTCGGAGCGATTCCCAAAGGTCGCACATGAGCACGACATTGTTTCTCTAAAGAAGCAGACACTGCGACAAACTCACTTGCAGGTTCTGGAGCGAGCAGGCAGAGTTTTGCACGTCCGTTATACGCACATTATGCAAATGTGTGAGGATAAAGGGCAGGAACTGTTAAATTGCAGAGATCGATGGGGACGCTGACCTTTGCTGCGCTTCCACCCTGTGCAGCAATGTTCTACTGCCGGAAAAAAGAGCAGAACAGCAGCTGAGCTAGAGAGAGACAGAAGTGAAATGCAAGAGCCGCACCGCCAGGCTGCAGGATCTCTCCCCCATCCATCTTCCAGGTTAATGATCCATAAGAGACCCACGAAGGTCAAGGACTCTCTTAAGTCTCTCCTCTCTGCTTGAATCCCAGAGGAAGCAGCGGGAAAGGTAATTCAGACGATTACATCGTGGTAGGCTGAGAGAATCCAGTCCTATGGGATCTGCAGGGGTGCCCCGGGCTAGGGAATACCCTGCGCAGCCCGGAGCGGGCGAGGAAGCCAAGCAGAGCAGAAACCTGCCCGGCGCGGGGCTGAGCCCCGTTAGCTGCAGCGGCTGGATGCGGCGCTGGGAGGGGGCAGCGAAGCCACCTCTTTGCACCCGCCTCTGCTGACGGGGTGGACATGGACCATGCTCCGTGGCCAGGTAGGTTGGGAGGGTCTGAGGCGTCTCAGCCACCCACGGCTCCGGGGAGAGTCCCAAGCCAGGAGAGCGATGGGGAATTTCCTTGTCATCCCTTTTCTCGGCCACAGCCCCAACAGGGAGAGCAGAGGGGACGCCAGGGCAAAGCCCGCAAGCATGGCTCGATCCTGCCTGCAGGGCCATGGGCATGCGCAGCATTTTCATCCCCCCGCGGGACACGGCTGTGCAGGAGCTGTGCGGGAGCGGCGCGTCCTGCTCCACGCTTCGGGAAGCGCGCAGGAAGGGGTACAACCTCTTCGTGATGACCCAGAGCCCCGTTCGCCTGCAAGCCCCAGCTGCCGTCCTCACAACATGCTTGAAAATGAAGGCAAATTCTCAGTGCGAACCTGAAAAAGCGCCTGCGGTGCCTTTGCTGTGGAGGCGGCGCGGGATCCGAGCAGGATGAACTCGCTGGTGAGCTGGAGGTGTTTGCAGGTGTCATGATTCAAGGCTCTAGAAGAAGAAAATGTTCTGTCAAGGTCAAGTGCTTTGGATTACCACTTCTGTGGTTTCCCAGTTCAAACAGCACCCATCTTCCACCAAGGTGAAACTTTGACTGACTTTATTAAAGCTATTGTTCAAAAGTAAATCCTGTTTCTTGGTTTTCAAAGCAGGCAGAAATAGAAACAATCAGAAATAATTGCCTGGTAATCTTTTGCCTACACGGTTATTTTCTCATTCTCCAGAGTGTGAAATTGGCTGTGGAAGAGACTCAGAGTCCTTGAGGCTTCACTTTTGGGGTTGGACTGCGTTTACAAGGTACTGAATCGGCCAGTTCCCAAGTGACAAAGCCAGGAACAGAGAGATTCTTCCTATGCATCTCACAGGAGGGCAGAATGACCCGTGCTTTTATGTTTAATAGCATCAGATGGTCAGGAACATGCCAGCTGGAGAACCACTGCAGTGGGTGCTTCCAGAACCCACATCCGCATCTTGTTTCCTACTTTTCTGAAAAGGCAAATCATGGGTAGGGTTTTAGTAGCCCAGAAAAAGCCAAAACAAACCAAACCAAACCACAGAATACAACTAAATGAAAGAGAAATAAGGCATTGCAGAAATAAGGAATTTAGCCCACAACCTAATGATGATCACAACTGCAACCAGTGGATCAAAGGGCTGGAGACCCTGCCCTGTGAGGAAAACACCGAAGCAGTTAGGTGCCCTCTCCCTGGAGTGGAGGAGGCTCCGGGGGGACCTCATCACAGCATTCCAGTACTTAGAGGGGGGCTCCAAAGAGGACAGAGGCTCTCTCGTCACAAGGAGCCACATGAAGAAGACAAGGGACAAGGAGTACAAGTTGCACCAGAAGAGGTTTCATCTCAATGTAACACAGAAATTTTTTACAGCGGGGCCAGTCATTCACTGGAAGAACCTCCCCAGGGACATGGTGGAGCCCCCGTCGATGGAGGTTTTCAACATGTGGCTGGGCAGGGCACACCTTGAATGCTGGGGTCAGGGTTGGGCCCCTCCCTCCCCGAAGGACCTGGGGGGGCTGGAGCGTGTCCAGAGAAGGGCAGCGGAGCTGGGGAGGGGTCTGGAGCCCCAGGCTGCTGGGGAGCAGCTGGGGGAGCGGGGGTGTTCAGCCTGGAGCAGGGAGGCTGAGGGGAGCCCTCATCGCTCCCTACAACTGCCTGAGAGGAGGGGGGAGCCGGGGGGGTCGGGCTCTGCTCCCAGGGAAGGGGCGATGGGACGAGGGGCACCGGCCTCAAGTTGTGCCAGGGCAGGGTGAGGTTGGCCCTGGGGAACAATTCCTTCCCCAAAGGGCTGTCAGGGGCTGGAAGGGGCTGCCCAGGGAAGGGGTCGAGTCCCCAGCCCTGGGGGGATTGAACAGCCGGGCAGAGGCGGTGCTGAGGGCCAGGGTTTGGGGGTGGGATGGCAGGGGTAGGGGCGGTTGGGCTGGGGGAGCTGAAAGGGCTTTGCCCACCCAAACGATTCTGTGATTCCATGATTCTGGAGAATCTCATGGAGGCTCCATTTCCCGTGACAGGTTGGAGCAGTTGGTCTTTCGAGGTCCCTTCCAACCTGGGCTGCTCTAGGATTCTACAATTCAACCACATAACAAGGAAATTAGCAAAGGAAAGAGCCAATGCAATAAATGTCTGCCCAAAGCTGCCTGCTCCAGGTAGGGAAACATCTTATTTGGAGGCTAGATTACCAGTTTTGATGGTGATGGTGCCGTCCTGTTCTCTCACTTCCCAGCCGGTACCGGGTAGGTCCCACGCAGTCGTTCCCGTGGGGAGGACGGCTGCTGGTGGCAGCTCGGGCTTGAGGGACACCAGCTCTCGATACCTCTCTCAGGCAGGCTACTGGGAATTAAGAAAAGGCACCATCGGACCACGCTGGACACAGAATACAGAGCTCTGGGAAAAACAAGCAAGCAAAGAATAACCAGACCAGAGAAGAGGTTTTCTGGTATTTTGGTAGAGAAAAGTCACAGTAGTCACTCAAAAACTTCCCTGCGTAATTTCTGCAGATTGACGGTGAGTGTACAACTGAGAAGCTCTGTCTGTCTGTCCGTCTACACTCACCTCCTTCTGGAAGCAGCTTGCACTGCTGGGGTACGGGGCAGCTCTGCTCGGAGCCTGTGCAATGCTCAGCGCAGGCAGGGGCTGCTGCTCTCCCCACCTCTTTCCCCCATTTCTTCTGGCAGAAGACAGGGGAGAGAGGGGACTCTGCACAAGTGTGATTCGTTGGGTTGGTTGGGTTTTTTTAATGATTTAATTGAAAAACTTGACGTTCTTTTAAAAAAAAGTTGATATATTTAATAGACCTCAAATGTTAGGTTTTCTAATGAAATCAGCACCTCCCGAGGACACAGGCTCTGTGCCAAACATCTCTGCTCACATCAGTGCTGTTCTTTTCCTTTAAAACAGGGGGGGAGAAAAGCTGGCAGAGTATTAAGGAACTACCTGGGCGTTGCAGCCATGGGTGCCGGCTCCGCGCTTGCCTGTGAGACGCGGTGATGCTCAGCGCCAGACTTCACCAGCCCAACGTCCACCCGTGGGCTGGAGTCGGGGTGGGGGGTTCGCAGCGGTGGCCTCGAGAATTTTTCTAGAGCAAACATTTATAATTGCTTGAGGTTATCAGGGATGGCGACCTGGCACCCTAGTGGCTGCTTGCCTGTTTGTTTTCCTGATCAGGGAATACAACGGCATTAAGGGTATTAAAGCGTTTGCTGCTGTGTAATCTTCAAAAGCCGTTGTCACCCGACTGGCTGAATGTCGCTGCCCAAGGTCGCTACGGTCCCTATGGCGATTCCCACCCTACAGAGGGCCGTGGGAGCTGGTCACCACGCTGCCCAGCACGGCCCAGCGTCACGGCTCCAGCCCGGAGCTTTCTCTCCGGGTTTCTCCCCGCCAGCGATTCCTGTTGTCGCTGCTCTGCTTCCGAATGATGCTGCGTGGGGAAAAAGGGCCTGTGGTGCCTAACGCTGCTAATTTACTGGAAGGTCTCTGGCAACTGTTGGTGACACTTAGCCACGAGAGTCTATTAAACACTCGGAATAATCTCAAATGATGTGTTTGCATAGGTAGGATATAAAAAAGAGGGGGAAAAAAATTAAAAGCATTTACTGAACACAGACCTGTACCATTTATTTCACATCTGTTCAGCCAACCTCATCCTATTAAGAAGAACGATTAATGTTTAAGGGACATGAAAAATAAAACGGCTATAATAAATGGGCACTGCTAATAATTACCACTTATGTTTGTGTTCTAGTAAATTAATTCACAGCAGAATGCTGAGCGCTAATACCCAGCCTGAGCTGACGGATGCTGAGCCGCAGCTTCGCGACGCCCTGCCCACCCTGGCTAATGAAGCAGCCAGCTCGGTGTCCCCGGCGAGTCAAGGACGGGGCACCCTCTCCTAAGAGCCTCCTTAGGAGAGCGGCAGATTTAGTGCCTCGTAACAGAGTATTTCATAGAATCATAGAATCACCTCGGTTGGAAAAGACCTTTAAGATCATCGAGTCCAACCGCTAACCTAGCCCTGCCATCCCACCACTAAACCATGTCCCTCAGCACCTCATCCATCCTTCTTTTAAATCCCTCCAGGGATGGGGACTCCACCACCTCCCTGGGCAGCCCATTCCAGAGCCTGACAACCCTCTCGGTGAAGAAGTTTTTCCTAATGTCCAACCTAAACCTGCCCTGGCGCAGCTTCAAACCATTCCCCCTCGTCCTATCATCTGTTACCAGGGAGAAGAGCCCGACCCCCCCCGGCTCCCCCCTCCTCTCAGGCAGTTGTAGAGGGCGATCAGGGCTCCCCTCAGCCTCCTCTGCTCCAGACTAAACACCCCCAGTTCCCTCAGCCGCTCCTCGTACGACTTGTGTTCCAGAGCCCTCACCTCCTTCTAATCATTCCGTCAGGTTGCTTTAGCAAGGGGGGTCGCAGAAGAGCAGATGATGTTCCTGTGAGTCACGAGGGATGGAGTTCCTTCCCGGAGCACCAAAAGGGGCTGCTGATGGGGGAGGAATAGAGAAAGTGACCCTTAACACAGGACAATTTAAAATGCAAGCGATAACAAAGGACGTATGGAAGATGTGAAACTTGGCAATGTGCTTTGATAACACATCACACAGAATCCCAGAATCCCAGCCTGGCCGGGGCTGGCAGGGCCCTCGGGAGCTCCCCCAGTGCCACCCCCCTGCCCAAGCAGGCTCACCCAGAGCAGGGGGCACAGGACAGCGGCCAGGCGGGGGTTGAAGATCTCCAGAGAAGGAGACTCCACAGCCCCCCTGGGCAGCCTGGGCCAGGGCTCCATCACCCTCACAGGCAACAAGTTCTTCCTCACGTTCACCTGGAACCTCTTCTGCTTCAGGTTGTGCCCATGGCCCCTCGTCCTGGCGCTGGGCACCACATCCAGTAGTAAAAACCCCAAAAAGTCTCTCTCCCTCCCTTTCCCCATTTGCCAGTGACGGCAATCACTGCTGCCCATGCTCAGCGGGTGGGGGGGCCTGTGCTCTGGGGGCACATGTCCCCAAAAGCCTGACACCTGGTGCCGACCACAGCACCCAGTGGTAACCAAGGCCCATTAATTGCATCTGCGGGCGTTCCTGACCACCCCTCCCCGCTGTTGGGTATGAGCGCCGTACCCTGCCGTGCCTCCCACCTGCCCCTTTCCTAAGGTCACATTTTTGTCTTCTTGGTGCTGACTTGGAACTTCACAGGCAAATTCCTGTCAAGAGCCGAAAGGCTGATGGTGCGGACTTGCAGCACGCTTAGAAAGCCGCCGCTCTTCTTTGGCTGCTGACAGGCGCCCGCCAGCCGGGTAAATGCTGCTGACACGAGCGTGGGACCGTGGGTTTGGGTAATGACAGGCGCACGGGGGCTGAGCAGCGGCGTGCAAGACAAGCTGCGCCAAATGCCAGCCAGAGGAGGGGATGCCACAGACCCTTCACAGCCTGGGCTGTCCTCAGTGGTTCCATGAGAGAGGAGTATCACACTGCGAGAACTAAAACACAAGCCCTGACGCTTACGCCTTTCCCCACGGTGACCGGGGGAGCTGGAGGACTCATCAAGGGAGTCAGAGGGCTGGGTCCCCGATCGCAGTCATAGAATCATAGAATCACGGAATGGTTTGGGTGGGAAGGGACCCCCAGCGGTCCCCCAGCTCAACCCCCCTGCAGGAGCAGGGACACCTTGAACCACATCAGGTTGCTCACAGCCCCCTCCAACCTGGCCTGGAATGGTCCCAGGGATGGGGCCTCCACCCCCTCTCTGGGCAACCCCTGCCAGGGTTTCACCACCCTCATGGAAAGAATTTCTGCCTTAGATCCAGTCTAACCCTACCCTGCTTCAGTTTAAAACCGTAACAGTAATATTCAGAAGAGTGTAGCAGGAAGCTGGCCTTTCTATTTTGAACAGAAATTAGAGGTTATCAAAGGAAATTTGGGTGAAGCAAGCTGTGGCAAAACAGGTCGCAGATTCAAGGTAGGCTTGGGTCAAGGATCGCCAGATAATCACTGCTGCCGTAATCTCAGCAATAATAACGGTGGGAAGGAGTGTATTTCCTATAGACCTAAAAGGCCACGGTCATCCTGCAACAACTCCCATCTCATACCTGCACTTAAATCGCTGACTTAATAAAAATAAATCAGAATTCATTCATTCTAGGCAGCCTGGTGAGCAAGATGGGGAAAAAGCAAGATATTTATTGCTATTTCTGAGAACTACTAAATAGTCGTATTAATGTCTGTGACACCTTCTCGCACTTCAGAAAGCTTCACTTACTGTGATTAGCAAAGATGTTATCAAGATGTTATCTTCATGCCTACCCTGGTTCTCAGTGGAAGCAGCCACCGTGCACTGTACCAACCTTAGCCAGAGCAAAAACTCCCCCCCTGCTTTCCTCCTGCCTGTTTGCATGGCTCGGGAACCTGCAGGGTTTGTGCCTTCATGTCCCAGGCTCATACGGGCTTGGGCAGAGCAGCTCCCCGCTGGCCTCGGCCCCCTCGGACAACCCGGCTCCTCCTGGAAGCTCCTTGGAAGTGCTGGTCCTCTCTGCTCTGCTCTTGCTGGGAGTCGGGGCGCCGGGAGGGTGCAAAGCCTCCTCTGGAAGAAATCCAGGCGTCTTTTGAGGGTTTGTTTCCTTCGTTGCTGTTTTGTAGCTGTCCCCAGCCTGGCTCTGCTGTCACAGCATCGTGTTGCAGGAGATCCCCAGACCCTCCTAGAACGGCAGCGCCCCTCACACCGAAGCGCTGGCCGCAAACAGCCAGTAACTTCGGACTTCTTGCTTGTTCCATCTCCCACGTCACCACCAGGCTCCGAGGTCCTCATCCCAGGAAGGAGAGGAGCTGCGGAAGGGTGCTCGGTGTCTCAGCGCCCCGGGTGCAGCCACGGGAGCGGGCTGCCCTGCCCCACAGCCAGGAGGGGGCACGGCCGCTGTATTTTGCGCTCTCCAGAACCACAAAAGTTGGAGGAATCGAGTTTATTCTTTTTCTTGCTCCTAGATACATGTTACCTCACTGCAATCTGATTTCAGTCCCCCCAGAGAGACCTCTCCCGGAGGCTGGCATCTTTTACTTTACCCAAAACCCTTTATTCTCCACCAGAAAATACACTTGAAATTTAAAATAATCAAGAAACCAAATCTAAGATTGAAAAACAGAAGGAAAAATGAATGCTGAAAATGAAAGCAGTGTATAATAAGGTGTGTTTCAGCCCTGGTTTTCTGTTTCATTTTTTGTGTTGGAAAAGATGTGAATGTGGCAGCGTAGTGGAGGAAGGTTCGTACACAGAATTACAAACAACCATGTAAGAGAAGGGTAATGGTGTTGGCCCCCAAAAGGAACACGAGCTGCCAAGGGTCCCGTAGCAGCTTTATGCCCAGAGCCCTTCAGCCACAGGAACAGAAGCAGAACCGAACTCCACAGCCATGGACTCACGGCCACGCTTTTATGGAGGTTTCTCTCCTACAGCTTCTAGCAGAGCTGTACGCAGCGACACTCACCCTCTTACCCTTGGCTGTCTCTAGCATTCCATCGGGAAAAAAAGTATTTGAATAGTGCTAGATGTGACAAAAACAAGTGGAAAACCCCCAGGAAGTGAGTGGATACAAGGAGCAATGGGAACTTGCTGCTATTCCAGACAGCGGTGGCCTGACACTGAGCAGAAATCCCAGTCCCTCTGACACAACAGGACATAAAAACAAAGGCAAGACTGAACTTACAGCCCACAGGCTCTGACATTGCCCTTTTCTCTGGATTATTTGCTAATATTACTCGCAGGCAAAGCAGAAGGGTCGAAACTAGAACTGCATAATGTACTGAGCAGCCTTCTCCTTGGGAACAGGAGGAGACATCACATCCAGCGTGGCCAATGCCATCTGGGAAAGAGCAGCCACAACAAAACTGCAACCCCGGGCAAGCTCCATTGGTGTTCGAAACTCCGCAGGCAAGGAGCAATGCCACGGAAGCAAACCAAACCCTTGGCACTATGCTTCCCACACAGGCCAGCCTTCCCGCAGCCCAGCTGGGGACCCTTCGTGGGCGGTGTCACTGTCCCCCCAAGCCTGTGGTGCCAGCAACACCTTCTGCACCACCAGCTCTGCAGTGAGGATTCGGCTGCAAAGGCGCAGTGAGTGCCCACCGGCAGCGCTTCTGCTCTCCGCTGGCTGCCGGGCCTTTGACCGGTGCCATCCTGCAGGGGAGGGGTGGCCACCGGCCCTAAACAGGGTACAAAAATGGTTGTTATTTCCCTTCCGACTGTGCGAGGCGGCGAAACCGAGTAGAGAGGCACATTTGGAACATTCTTCGCATACGAATGGCGTTGTTTGCCTTGGAGCGCGCACGGCACGTGGCTTGGGCTTGCGCCGTACCATCTCCTCATCAGAACCCGCGAGAGAGGGTTAATGTGCATTCTGGAATACAAAAACATGTTGAGAAGTAAGGAAGAAAAGTAAAGAAACTGATTTCAGGCAGCTTTTACCCAGGTATAAAACAAAGACGCAAGAGAGCTTGCATTTAATTTTAACTGTTATGCTTTGACTTTTAGCTTCCAAGGAATTAAAATGTCCCCTCAACCCTTCCCAGCACACCCAGCCCACTTTCCTCCTCAAGACTCATGCAATAGCTTGGCTTCCCACTCTCAATAGTGCTTTTTGAAAATCTCAGACCAGCTGTAACTTCCATACGGGAATGACAGTGGCCCCAGTAAAGCACTAATAAAAACATCCCGCAATGAGCCCAAGGGGATCTCGAGTGATGGACACGGCTCCGGTGAGGTGCACTTTTCACAAACCTGATGCAAGTATTTATCTATTTTTTTTAAAACGGTTCCAGGGGAGATGCTATAAACCCTCACTTCCCACGAAACCAAAGGAGGGAAACTTCATTGCTAAGAAATAAAGAAACAAAAGAGTTAAACGTGGTTCCTGCTCAGTGGAGGAAACACCCACCCTGACACTTAGAAGAAGAAGATGGAAGCTTTCCTGCATGAGGAAATCCTCCTCATTAAAGGATCTGCAGAGAGCAGCTTCTTAAATAAAGCTCGAAATAATCAAAGGAGGATGAGAGATGGCAGCCATCCAACAAGGGCTCACAGAAGTGGAACAGAGAACCGCTGACCTGGAACACCACACAAAAGAAATGAAACTCACATTTTAAAAGCAGCATCCCCAGAAGCCGCTTAAGGACAGTTGTTTCACCGCCTTTCGGTGTACTTCATTGAGCACTTCAAAGATCACCCCTTGAATGGTGGCACTTCAAGTGCATTAGCGGATAAATGCAGCCTTTCGCCCGTGCTGTGCCCGGGAGCAGGCGTGCGTTGTGGCACCATGGGCTATTGCAATGTTTACAAGTTGTTGGTCTGGCGGGCATGAGTGCCCCTTCATGGAATCCCAGAATCCCAGCATGGCCAGGGTTGGCAGGGCCCTCCGGAGCCCACCCAGTGCCACCCCCCTGCCCAAGCAGGCTCACCCAGAGCAGGGGGCACAGCACAGCGGCCAGGCGGGGGTTGAAGATCTCCAGAGAAGGAGACTCCACAGCCCCCCTGGGCAGCCTGGGCCAGGGCTCCATCACCCTCACAGTCAACAAGTTCTTCCTCCTGTTCACCTGGAACCTCTTCTGCTTCAGGTCGTGCCCATGGCCCCTTGTCCTGGCGCTGGGCACCACTGGGAAGAGTCTGGCTCCATCCTTGTGACCCCCACCCTGGAGATATTTGTAGGTGGTGATGAGATCCCCTCTCAGCCTTCTCTTCTCCAGGCTGAACAAGCCCAGCTCCCTCAGCCTTTCCTCCTAGGGGAGATGCTCCAGTCCCCCCATCACCCTTGTTGCCCTCCTCTGGACTCTCTCCAGGAGTTCCTCATCTTTCTTGAACCGGGGAGCCCAGAACTGGACCCAGTGCTCCAGGTGGGGTCTCAGCAGGGCAGAGCAGAGGGGGAGGAGGACCTCCCTCGCCCTGCTGGCCATGGTCCTCTGAACAAGCCCCAGGATGCCGTCGGCCTTCTTGGCTCTGTTCCTCACCGCTCCAGAGGCACACGAGCTGGCCGCGGCCACACCAACCTCGCTTTCCTACAACAAGGTGATAATGACTCCAGGTACAAGCTGATTAGGGACTTGCTCATTGCCCTCTCCTCTCCCCAAGGAGGGTGCAGGGGCAGCCCCACTGATGCCCAATACCGTGCTGTGGCTTCCAAGGCTGCTTCAGTGCCCTCCCAGAGAGCTCCATGCCCCTGCTCTACCTCCCCACCCTGCTCCGAAACAGTGTCCCCCCTTCCCAGGACCACGGGGGCCGCTCTGCCCTGATCCTACCTGGGGTCCCTGTAGGCAGGGATGGGCAGAGGTGGGTTCCTCCCCTGGTGCCCCCTGCCCCAAGCTCTGCTGCGCTCGCTGCTGTCTCACCATGGTAAACCCCCCAGTTCCCTGAATTAAAAATGAGTTTTTCCCTCTGTTCAAATCTGATTTCAAAGATGAGTTGGTCTGCGCAACGTCTGAAAAATAAGGGTCAGAGAGAACATCTGTCTACACCTGAGAAGCAAACATAATACATCTGATACGAGTACAGACAGGATGGCCTCTTAAGGGACGGATCATTTATTCCCTCTACAATGAACTTTAAGGAATATTTCAGCTTGTCCAACATTTGAGCTATGATTTTCGGTCTGAAAGAGAAAAAACAGGAAAAGAAAAGACCCCTGCTTTCCTAGCACTGTCCTATCTTTATGACTGTTTCCATTCTGAGGACTATATACATATGTTATTTCGGACATAGCTCAAATATACAATAATCCCATCATTCATAGCAAGTAGTCCTTGCCTAAAGTGGAAGGATATTAATCCTTGGTATTATATTTAAATTGCAAGCCTTAGCTAGGAGATGGTCACCTGTGCAGGAAGGTAAAATAATATATCTTCCTTTCTGGCTACGCTTCTCTTTAGGTGCTGGACTTTCACCTCTACGCTCTCCAGATCGCTCAGGCGAATGCGATGACCTCAGCACTTTTCACATCGCACTGGGTTTCTCAGTCCCAAACCATCCACCAGCTCAGCAGAATTTTTAATGATTGTCATTCTCAATTCCATATAGGTTCAAGAGAAAATGAGATCGAGTCTGAATTATTGTCTCAAGAGTCTGTTCACGACCTGCTAAAAGGGAGCTGCAGGACGCTCGAAGCCCGCTGCTGTTTCTGCCGACGCTTTGTCATGTTCATAAACTACAGCCTTCACTTCCCAGTCCTATCAATCTTTCATCTCTCTCAAGTACTAAATTAATCCTATTTAAAAATGTCGATTAAACTGGTCAACTTTTTTGATGGTGTTAGGAAGTATGTGATATCTTTGCTGCCCTTTAGTTCTGTGAAATTGGAGAGAATAATCCCGCAAAAAGAAAGCCCCTCCAGCTATGAGCTTATCTGTACAATATTCCTTTCTAATGACATTGGGTTGAAACAAAACCTTTTTCTCTTTTTGTAAACAGAAGAAGATTATATCTGCACTACTTATGACAAGAGGTATTAATGCAAAAACGAACCTGCAAAGACAGTAGGGAATGGCCTAATTAGAAGTCTTTAAGGAGTCAACATTGGCTGCAATTTCGAAAGTCACCTTAAGAGAAACTTATTTTCTTAATCAGGCACCAGGAAGACTGGAACAGTCCCAGTGAAGCCGATGAGCCATCTCCCAGCTGACGTAAGCGGTGTGATGTCAATGGCTCCACTGAAGTCAGCATAGGGCCCCATCTCCACCAGGCCTGTTCATGGCTGAAGCCACCCATCCACTTATCCTCTTAGATCCCCACCCATCTCCTGGGGCTGGCAGAGATGCTACAACCCCATGGGGACGCACGGCACAGGGACGCAGGCCCCACAGGTGGAAAGGGGGAAATGAGGAGCAGCAGATGCCACACCACCTCACGCCCAGCCCGGTGCAGCTCCCATCGCGCTTTGTCCGCAGGGTGCTCACCAAGCTGCGGGATGCCCTTCCCACCCACTGCAAGCCAGGACCTTCCAGTGGCTGTCACCACCTCTCCCTGTATCTTCTCTGGGTACCGTCACACCTGAGCTTTTGGGATTTTACTTCTCTGTATCAAGAGGCCCCGGCTGCTTTAAGGCAAGGCTGACCACTAAGGTATGCCTGCGCTCAAATGCATGATCCCTGGGGGATCAACCAGAGCCAGCTCAGACAGAGGGGTACAATTTGTACCTCTCTAGGACCTCTCCCCCACCCTGGCACCTCCCCTGAGGTCCCACTACCAGACTTCTGGGTAAGCCAAGCTGGGGCGGTGAGGCCGGTGGGACCCCAAACTTTCCTCTGCAACCCGGCTTTGCCAAGAAAAGGCAGCTTTTCAACAGAAGATTGGCTGCAAGGAACGGCAGAGGCAGGATGGCACTGAGCGGTGCATCCCCTCCCTTCCAGCCCCAGCGCTCTCCCGTCTGTGCAACCCGCTGCCTCCAGCACGGAGCCGGGGTGCGACCCTAACGCCTGTCACCGAGTCCGTCCTCTGCACTGCGTGCGTGGGGCAGAGCCGTGTCCCACCCCGGGCCGTGCCGAGGCGGCTCCGCGATGCCCCTGCCAGGCTGCGGGACACCCCAAAGGCAGCGCCATCGCTGCGAGGGCTGTGGCTGAGCAGGGGCTCAAAGAAAGCAGGTTTAACCGCCGGCAATTAAGGGACAAAGAGAGGATTAGGACATCAGAACAGCAGGAGCAGCGGGACAAGAAATAAAAACAGATCTTCATTTTACATAACTGCACTGTAAAGCGAGGTGTTGGGGTCTGTATTAATGCGGCTGCGAGCCCGTCCCCAGGGCAGCTGGTTTTCCCATTCACTTATCCCAACAGTTCCTCTTTAAATACCTACTTAACAAAAACTGGTTTAAAGAGCAGCACAATGTCTGCTGGCCTGACAGTTCCCCGCCCGCCCTCCAGACACTTTTTCGAGAGACTGCATTTTTGTGCTAAATAAGCCTGTAGGCATCTCCATCACTTTGCCGTAGCTACACACCAACCCATAGCACCATACGAGCTGTTTCTGGGTGCATTTAATGTGAAATTGGGCAAGCTCAGCAGGAAAGGGCTCCCTGCATGGCAGGCTGGAGCAGCACTTGTCGCAGCACTCTGAGAGCAAGGCAGCAGCAAAGGGAACCATCCCCTCGCATGCCAGGGGCTTCTACTCAGGTGATAAATCTTGCTGTGGCTTTAATTCTTTTTCTTTTTTCTTCTGAACTGCTCCCATACTGGGCATCTTTAACAGGGAGGGATGCGTCTTCAGTGATCTTCGTGGGTAAGAGTTTTTAAAAATACATCAGGCTTAACATCAATAGCAGACAGAGGTAGTCATATTAATAAATCCACGGGCACTAAACCAAGGATTATTTTTATCTGGCTGAGATGCTGGTTTTTATTTTAAAGTGTTCTTCAACAGCAAACCCAAAGAATGATGGCATCACTCGTCAGGAGCCCTACAGGTACAAAGAGCAGAAAAATCAGGGGAGGTAAAGTATGGGAACAAATACAGCAAACCAACCCGAATGTTAAACAACTCATTCCGAGGAGCAGCTACTGGAAACTAAAATCTGGATTCTAGCCAGAGATTGTCATGGAACTGCCCAGGTTCATGTAGATCCGCATGCTCTGCAGAGTGTCAGGCCAGGAGCCCGGCTCGCCAGGAGCCCAGGTCCTCTGTGCCTCGGGCAATGGGCTGGCCCAGAACCTGGGGGGCAAAATCGACCCCAGGCAGCCTGGCTCACTCCAAAGTCAGCCTGGCTGGGCGGAGGGCTGGGCCGGAGACCTCTGCGGTGCTCTCCTGGCCTTAATTACTCCTTTTTTTTTTTTTTTTTTTTTTTAATGAATAGAAGACACTCGGGAACAAAAAGCATCCTGGAGAATGAAAGCAACAGTTTAGTACATAACTGTGGAATAGAATAGAATAAAATAGAACAGAATAGAACAGAACAGAACAGAATAGAACAGAATAGAGTATTTCAGTTGGAAGGGACCTACAACGATCATCTGGTCCAGCTGCCTGACCACTTCAGGGCTGATCAAAAGTTAAAGGGTGTTATTAAGGGCATTGTCCGATATTACGGATATTTCCTTCTTAGGTAACCCCTGTGCCAGCTCAGTCTGCTGGCACGGCGCTGCCTGCCCCCAGCACACGGCCGTGCCGCGCAGGCAGGGCACTGGACCCCGGGGTGATGAACGCTGGCGGCTGGGCCTGAGAACACGAGCACCGGGCCACGGCGCAGCGCGGATGGCGCTGGGTCCGCGCACAGGCTGAACAGCAGCACGGCGAGCGCTCGAGGGGTCTCTCTGAAGCTTCTCAAAGTGCTTTGCTTTCAGTTTAAGTTATTGGAGTTCAGTTTTGTCCCTGAACTCACATTCATTTTTGTGTAGTCAGACCTTGTTTGAGCTGAATGCCTTTATTTGATCCTCCGTTAGAGGCATGAAGAGGAACCCCTCTTCCAGAGGAACTACCCTATGCTCAAAGTCAAGCATCTGCTACGGGTCAGCACCCAAGTGTTTCAAAATGATCAGAATAAGGCGGGGGAAGAACAAGCTGGATCTTCTCAGCTGAGAAGCCCTCAACTCCCTAACAGCTCAGAGATGGGAGACTTTGAATAAAGAAAAAGAGCAAGCCAGACCCTGAGCAGGGAATTCACACCGCACGGCCAAGTGCCTTGGCCATCTGCCACAGGCATGGCGCTTGAAATGGCAAAACACGGCACGCGGGAGATGTGACGAGTGCCGCCCAGCCATCAGGCAGTTATCCCGACCCGCACGCCCCTGACACGCGCTTTGCCGTGGTGTCGGGGCTAATTGCAGAGTCGGGGGTCCCAAGTGCCGTCAGCGGTGGTCGCCGTGCCAGGAGGTGCCCATGCTGGCAGGGCAGGTCCCTCCACATGGGGACACCGCTGTGCCCCTCCAGGCAGTGCCGTGCTCCCCATCCTCCCCTCCAACCCCTTCCACCCAGCTTCACGATTGCCAAGGGTGGCCGGCTCTGGCGCTGCACGCAGCTAACAGAGTTTGTCACTGGCTCAGGAGTAAAATCTGCGAGGGTTTTCTTTGTTTCAGGAGGGGAACAACAACAGAGGCAGCGCCAGCGAGGTGCCTGTGGCCACCCGTCACTGGGGCTTTGTTCAGTAATGAGCTGGACTTTTGACTGGGGCGGGCAATTTGGACTGGTCCAGGCAGAGCAGCCCCCCCGCGTGATGCTGAGCTGTGACCTGCAGCTGAGCCGCGAGCTGGGATGGCCCAGGATCCTGTGGAAGAATTAAACTTTTCAGGCAGTAGCTTTGCCAAGTAGGAAGAAAAATGTGGGAAGGGTTTATGAACTAATAACACACCTGCATTCAGCACCGCGTCTTTTGCAACAGAAAATGCCTTCCTGGCTCCGAGGTCCTTTTCCTGATTAAAGATTTTGGAACTGGCACGCTCCTGTAATGCGTTTTGATGAAATCCCATTCTCCAGTGGGATTGCTATACTGGGTACCTTCCAGGCGGCAGCAGCACCAAGACTCTTAATCAGGTTCGGGAAAATATATAGCGACTACAAAACCGGCATTAAACCACCTATGGTAGGCAGTCCAAAACTCATGGTTCACCAAGAACAAACTTATTGCTAAGAGCAGAATTACAAAGATATAAAAACAGAAAAATAACCTTGAAAGCCAGAACTGAAGTGATTACCTTCGTATTGCTCTGTTCTCGAACCGACACCAGGTAACGGAGGCTTTTATGCACAGGAGTAAAGCCTGAAATCCATCCTGCCTTGTGTTAACAGCAAAAAGGACTCAAAATCTGCACGCCAACGCTGGAAGCCTCCACGCTCCCCCCGCGCCATGCAGAGCTGGAGGAAAACGCCCCGATTCCTGCCAAAGCCCCTGGGCATCCAGGGGGGCTGCCGCGGAGCGGGGCCGCGCTAGCGGGGGCGGCCAGCACCCAACCTCAGCCGCCCTCGCACCCACGGGTGGAGGGGAGGTCCCGGGCCCGCCGGCGCAGAGGTACAGAGGTTTGGAGCTGGCCGTCGGGCTCCGGGCGTGCGCTGGGCTGCCTGAAGTGATAATTACTGCGGCAGGGGTGGGTTTCTTCAGGGGGGTGTCGTTAGGCTGTGCCTCAGCCCGGTGCCTGTCCCTTTCCCCGTGAGAGCACCGGTACCTACATCTCGCCTAAATTTAGATGAAGGCTCAAACTGGGGATAGAAAACGCAGGCTCGCGTAGCAGAGGGCAGGTCTTCAGGCAAATTCTCACTAGATCATGAGCTGTGGAGGCCGCAGGGAGTTAAAGCGTTTCCTGGGGCCCTGGGGAGAATAGATTGGGGGCTGAATTACATCACTTTCTTCCCTGTGCTGGGCTTTTATTTTTGTGCTGTTTTGAGTCACTTCAAGGGCAAGCACATGCATCAACGAGGCTCTTGAGGTGCTACAAAAATGTGAACTCAGAAAAACAGAGAACAGACGCAACAGCCCCAGCCTGAGGGAGCGGCAGCCAAACCTTCCCATCCCCTTCTCCACAGGTGATCAGCAACTTGCTGCTAAAGGGGTCTGCGTGCTCTGGCAGCACTGACGCGTGGCTTACGCCAGAAAACACGAGGACTGATGCATTGCTCAACCTTAAACTGACCATCTGAAGTTGGTGCTAGCTCACTGGCAGGGCCTACAACCTGGATGTCGTCAGCGCAGGCAATTAAACATGTTGCTTCAGGAATTTTACAAATACGGCACAGAGTTGCTAATGGAGTGTCTTAAATTCTATTAACATTCATTTAATCCCTTTGGTTTCTCTTTAAACATGCCTTTAAAATTCTAATCACTGCAAAAAGATTTTAATAAAACAAAATATTAATGAAATATGTGAAAGAGCTATTTAAATAAAGAATTCTTTTAAAAAAAGAACTGCAAGAAAGAAAAAGGAAATGTGCTAAGCTAAACTGGCACATAAATACAGCCAGCGAGCTATTTAACGACTAAGGAAAAGTGCGTGAGTGTTCTGGGGTAGCGTGATATTAAAAGGCCCTTTTTTGTACTAAATATTAGTTATTGGGATTAATTAGTGGATTAAGTTTTGAATTCTTTCCAGCCCGATCGGTTGCATTTTTATTCCCTATCTTTCTCTGCGACAATTCTCACTCCTCCAGCGCGGTCGCGTTGCTCCCCTCCGGGCGCTGCGACGCCCGTGCTTCGCTGCCTGGCCCCAGGGCAGCCCCGTCGCTGCTGCGCTGTCCTGTGAGCTCTCTGCTTCCACTACCTTCCCCGGTGGAGAACAGAATTCCTTTCCTCTGTCTTTATTATCACATAGAATCATAGAATGTTTTGGGTTGGAAGGGACCCTTAGAGGTCATCTAGTCCAACCCCCATGCAGTGAGCATTATCCACCCAGTGGGGATGGAAACCATGTCCTGGGAGATGAAATGCCATTCAGCTCAGCTTGGCTTTGAGGACCAAGTGGAAGCAAGATGTTCTCCGAAGCCCTTCACAAAAGCACGATCATTAGCAATTGCTAGGGCTCAAAGAGTGAACTTTTCGCAGCGCACGCTTCTGAGGAGTGGGTCTGCCCATGCAGCAGAGCTTGCTCGGTCCCCTCCGCCAACAGCAGCAACCACAAAGAGGCTCATCCCTACCATATAAAGTTAAAGACACCATAAATAAATCCATATCCATCACCTCCAGTGGCCTCCTAACCTGTTTAGCAGCCCAAAATAACATTTCCTTTTCCTTTTCCTTCCCTCCTGGAGTTCTCCTCTCTTCATTTCGAAGCTGCTCAATGAGCAGAAACCCAAGGCAATTCAGACGCAGCAAGGAATTCCTTCCCAGGCTGGAAAGGGAGTCTACCCCCTCGCCTACAGAGGTACCCTACATCAGCAAAGAAAATGTTTTTATTGCTTCTATTTGCATCATGCTGGTCCCATACCCCTCTGTTCTCCACCTTTACTTCTTGAACCTTGTTAGGCCCACTCTGATTCTTACCGGTGTTTGCAGCGTTGCCTCCAGTGCCTTGGAGAAGAACACCTCCAGCAGTAAATTCGCCAAAACCCACACAGTGCTCTGCAAATACTGGGGAAAAGAGTGTCGTGGTTTAACCCGGCTGGCAACTCAGCACCACGCAGCCGCTCGCTCACTCCCCCCCCTCCCTCAGTGGGATGGGGGAGAGAATTGGGAAAGGGAAAAAAGGTTAGAGCCGAGGGCTGAGATAAAGACAGTTTAATAAGAGAAAATAATAATAATAGTAATAATGAGAATGATAACAAAATATACAGAATATACAAAACGAATGATGCACAATGCAATTGCTCACCACCCGCCGACCGATGCCCAGCCCGTCCCGAGCAGCGATCAGTACCCGAGCGACCGACCGACCCACCAACCCCCCCGAGCATGACGTTCTATGGTCTGGAATAGCTCTTTGGACAGTTTGGGTCCTAGCTGTGCTGTACTCCCAGCTTGTTATGCCCCTGGCCGAGCAGGAGAAGCTCAAAAAGTCCTTGAGCAGTCTGAGCACTACTTGGCAACAACTAAAAACATCAGCGTGTTATCAACATTCTTCTGGCACTGAATCCAAAGCACAGCACTATGCTAGCTTCTGTGAAGAAAATTAACTCTATCCCAGCCGAAACCAGGACAAAGAGGCAAATGGCAGTGAGTGGTTTAGCTGGGGAAAAAACCCAAACCACAAACCCTACAACTCATATCTAGAGCCACAAGACTGCTTTGGGAAAGCACCTCTTAGTTCCCTACACCTTTTTCTTTTAAATAATGAAATTAATTGTTGGTTTTGAAGGCAAAGAGTGGTCGTGTCCCCACGGGTGTGTGCACCGGGGCCGCTGGCTGCCCAGGGTGCCAGGGTCTCTGGCTGGAGGGACAGATCCGGGGCCAGGGGCCAGGACCTCCCGCACGGAGCCAGCCGTGCCCCACGCTGTCATCTCGCCCTGCGTGGCCATTTGGGTGGCTTATGCAGGAGTGGGCAGCTGGGACAGCGATGCCGTGAGTCACCGTCACAGCTCCTGGCTTCGGGGAGCCTCGGACAGCGCGGGGAGGCTGCCAGTGCACACTCGGAGCGGGCGTTCCATGTGTGCTTGTTTCTGCACTTATGACTGCTCTGTTAACATTCTAATGCAAAAATAAGGGCATTGCTGTGGTGATGCTCTGCCATATTTTCCATAATCGGTCCAGATTATGCAATAAGTAGTTAATATGCATTCTTTAATTCATGGATTGGGATTTAGTCTTCTTTTTAAAGAAACATGCACATGCTGTGTGAATATGTGAAATGCAGGGGGGCATGAGAGGGGGAAACCATAGTTTGTAATGGGAAGAATTATAGAATCATCTAGGTTGGAAAAGACCTTTAAGATCACCAAGTCCAATCACTGGACTAACTAACTAACTAACTTTACCGGCACAATGTTAACACAGCAAGACAAAGGATGCTACAGAAGCATGGAGTGGTCACACTTAACCCGAAAGCAATGAGCAAAGCAGAGAAAGAGAAAGACCTGCCATGGAAAAACTTCCTTTTCTTTCCTGATAGATGACCTTCATTGGCACACAAGGTACCAGGGGACGGTGAGAACTGTGCACCACAATTTGCACAGCAGACGCCTCTCAGCTGGGGTAAATCTGTAACTTTTGGGCAATAAATGGAACACAAAGGCAGTGGGCAGGCAAGAGAAACACAGCATCCGCAGTATTCGCATAGATATAGCCACAGCTCCAGCCTAGGCAGACCGGTACTTCCCAAATCCCATGCCAAGACAGTGAACACGAATCTGAGAGCATCCGTCCACCCCAAACCTCTTCCCCAGACACCTCCAGCAGCGGTAGCAGCGATCCCCCTTGAGCGGAGCTGGCTGGCGGGTGCCACCGCCACGGCACCCAGGAAAGCACATCTCGGCATCTCGGCCTCTCCCTTGCTGGAAAAAGAAGAAATTGCTTGGGCACTTAGCCCCACCAAAGTGCTGAAAGCACAACTAAGGAGAACTGGGCAAGGAAAACCTCCACGACTTGAGTTAAACCCAAATCAACCTGGCTGAAACGAGACCCTTCTGAGCAGGGGGTGACTCGGAGCAGGCAGCGCGCCCTGCGGCAATGTGAAGGTTGCATCTGCATCTCACAGCACTTCCCTGCAATATTCCTGCCATGTACTTTGACTTATTTTCAATTCCTTTTTTTTTTGCATTTGTGCTGACCCTTTTCCGGACTGAAGATGAAAAAAATTGAAATTTTGGAATACCTTGCAGAACAAAACCTCTTGATTTTCCTCATTTTGATACAGATGTAGATAAATATCAGCAAGAACACTGGAGGACCAAGGGCAATAGCACAGTGACTGTCTTGTGAACTTTGTGTGGTGTTTTCCTGCACCCTAATGCCTCCGGTTCTGTATTCGTTAGGTGACATCACCTATATTGGGACATGTGCGGAAGTGCTGAAGTTGAGAGGCAAACCCTTCAGGCTGTGCCATGAAGAAAACCTTTCTTTTCCTGTAGACAGGCAGGCTGAAGCTCATGAAGTCAATCCTGGAATGCACTTCCCAGGCTAGGAGCCACTGCTCTGCTAGCCAAGGCAAAGGGAGCATTGCTGGGACTCTTCTAATCATGTAGCAAAGCAACAACTGCCCAGTACCATTTCCTGTAGACAGAAACGTGTCATTTCATGCACAGTTTACACTATGCAAAAGTCAATACCTGTCATTAACAGGAGCTGAGCATGGAGGAATCACCTCTGTTATTAAAACCGACTGCACCGTTAGCTAGTGCAAGCGGCAGCAAACTATTGCAGAAGATTTTGTGCAGAAGATTTTGTAGGAACTGTCCTTACACGCACGGACATGCAAACGCCCCCTTTACACCGTGCCGTTACGCCTTCGGTTTGGTACCCGTGTTGCCCACTGCCTTCCTGACACCGGACGCGCCTTAGCAGCAAAGCTGCCACGGACACCGTTTGCTTACGGTCGTTTCAGCTCATATTTAAAGCTGTATCGTGCCCTGCCCTCCTGATAATATGCCCCAGTGCTCTCCAAGGGCGCCGCTGCGCGCACAATCACTGTTTCAATGGATCGGAACACTTTACAGGTAAAAAACGGGCCGTGTCCCGCGTACTCGCCAGCCTGGGCCACGAGCTCCCCTCCCTGCCACTGCAACTCCGCCTCAGCTCGGCGCTCGTGCAGGAACACGTGCAGCTCAGCAAAGATGCTCTTCAGCTCCTCTTTGCTTGAAAAGGCAGCTAGTGCTAGCCTGGCTCTTCTACTAGAGTGGTGTGTGTGCAAATGCTGAATGAAGGAGAAAAAAGTCAAAGCAAAGAAAAGCAAACCTAATTCTCCACTGCATTTTTCACTGCTGGAAGGGGTTTGCGTTCCCTGGCGCCAGGGGTGCCTCACCCGGGCTGAGCAAACAGGCAGGGCAGGAGCAGCCCTGTCGAGGTCCAGGGATTGACTTGGGTTCTGCTCTTGCATTTCTTACTAATGTAAGGGAGGACCCAAGAAAGGCACTGTGCCCCTTCTCTGCCTCCTGGGCATGCCGTAGGCGGGCAGGGCAGGACCATAAAGGCCGGGTTTTGGCTTAACAAGACCAAACTACCCCAGGAGCCGTGCCATCCCCCACCACTCAGCTTCCCAGCTGCCCGTCCCTGCCAGTGCAGGCAGCGTGGGGCTGCAGCAGGCACAGAGCTCCGCCAGCCGAGAGGCAGAGGGCTGCTCAGGCTCAGCGCCAGTGGGCTGGCTCCTGGAGAGGAACCGTGTTTTGACTGGGGAAACCGAATGCCTTTGGTCTGGAACTCACTGACCCACAGCAGGGAAACCGCCCGCTGGCGTGTTTGCTCTCCCAGCAGCCGCTGACAGCCTTGCCAGGGTCGGTGCTGGCTGAGCTAGAATGAGTAGACTGGATCTAAGGCAGAAATTCTTTCCAGTGAGGGTGGCGAAACCCTGGCAGGGGTTGCCCAGAGAGGGGGTGGAGGCCCCATCCCTGGGACCATTCCAGGCCAGGTTGGAGGGGGCTGTGAGCAACCTGATATGGTTCAAGGTGTCCCTGCTCCTGCAGGGGGGTTGGGCTGGGGGACCTCTGGGGGTCCCTTCCCACCCAAACCATTCCATGATTCTATGAATGAAACCCTCCCAACCCTCCAGCCCCTGCCGGACGATCAGTCCCCCCAGGCACCATGCTCTCCTACCCCAAGCCACCCGTACCCGCAGACCCCCCCAGCAGCCAGCCGGGAGGTTATCAGTGGGGGTGGATGGAAAAACAAGAGCAAGGCTGGGTTTAGTGGCTTCAGAGCAGGGAAGGACGCAAGTCCAGTGCTGATGCAGCTGACCTGCGCCTGCAACTGCTCCCTCGCACGATGTCTTTCATTCCCATGGCAGCTCCTGAGCAGCCGGTGCTGTGTTGGGGGCTGACCTGCTGGAGAGCAGCTCTGCTGAGAGGGACCTGGGGGTCCTGGTGGACGACAAGCTGACCATGAGCCAGCAGGGTGCCCTTGTTGCCAAGAAGGTCAACGGCATCCTGGGGTGCATTAAGAGGAGCATGGCCAGCAGGGCAAGGGAGGTCCTCCTCCCCCCCTGCTCTGCCCTGCTGAGACCCCACCTGGAGCACTGGGTCCAGTTCTGGGCTCCCCAGTTCAGAAAGATGAGGAACTCCTGGAGAGAGTCCAGAGGAGGGCAACAAGGGTGATGGGGGGACCGGAGCATCTCCCCTAGGAAGAAAGGCTGAGGGAGCTGGGCTTGTTCAGCCTGGAGAAGAGAAGGCTGAGAGGGGATCTCATCAACACCTACAAATATCTCAAGGGTGGGGGTCACCAGGACGGAGCCAGACTCTTCCCAGTGGTGCCCAGCGCCAGGACAAGGGGCCATGGGCACAACCTGAAGCAGAAGAGGTTCCAGTTGAACGGGAGGAAGAACTTGTTGACTGTGAGGGTGATGGAGCCCTGGCCCAGGCTGCCCAGGGGGGCTGTGGAGTCTCCTTCTCTGGAGATCTTCAACCCCCGCCTGGCCGCTGTGCTGTGCCCCCTGCTCTGGGTGAGCCTGCTTGGGCAGGGGGGTGGCACTGGGTGGGCTCCGGAGGGCCCTGCCAGCCCCTGCCAGGCTGGGATTCTGGGATTCTGGGATTCTGTGTCTGCCCCTGCCTGCAGCTGAGCCAGGGAGGCTGCAAGAGTGGGCATAGCTCAAAGCGTGGTTACCCTCACCCGTGGCAAGCCTGCCTTCTGCAGAACGGTGCTGGCCGGGTGTTTGACGCTATAGAGTTTGAGCCACCAAAAAGATAGTTTGTTTTAAAATAATAATTATCTTGAATAATTACCAGTTTTGCAAAGACACAGAGTCCACACTTCCAGGTGCGCTGGCCCATCTCTGCCTCCCCAGTGAAGATGACTTGGATCTGCACTAAAGATGCCGTGGCGCGGGGGGTTACGTTAAGCACTGACTGAAAACAAATCCCTTGACGCAATCACAAAAATGTGAGGAATTACCAAAAATGCAGCTTTTCTCGCTCAGGCACACAATTTATCAGCAAATGTCACTGGCTGATATTTCGCTGTATCTGCTATTCCAATCAGCCATATGGGAGGAAATCTGTAAATTAGATTTTAGCAATTAATACATACTTATACCGTTTGTACAAAATTGTTGAATGAATTCTGCTACAGGAAGCAAAAGTACTAAGCCAAACAGTGGAACTTCATGAATATTTAATTCTCAACATTTATTTAAAGCAGTAAAGACCTAGCAGACAATCACCCTCAGAACCACCTGTAAGGTGAAGCCTTATCTATCCCTCTTAACAATCTTATATAACTTTAAGAGATGCAGGACGCTATCTTGCTGGAATTAATTTTTTATCCAAATAAATGGGAGGAAAGGGGGCCGAGGTGTGGGAGAGCGCTGCTTTCCCAGGGGCAGGAGGGCGTACGCAGCCGTCTCAGCAGTGGGCCATTTGCCCAGCCCCAGCCACCCCGGCCGTGCAGGGCTGCTGGCCGTGGGCCGTCTGTCCTTCCGCAGTGTGCAGGACTGTTCAAAACTCAGCAACGTTTTTGCGCTTCAAAAACATCGAGCCCCTCTTACAGTTAAAGTTTCACCATATGAATCCCTTGTCTTCCCTTCATCATTCATTTCTCATTATCCAGCATTTTGGTCACACAGGTCACTGTTACGGGCAATGCCACCCGTCTCGTTGCTGAGCCTTTCTAAGGCGCCTTGGGACACCAGTGGACATGTCTGGGGCTGGTGGGAGCCAGGCGGAGGGGGCCCCTGCTGCTGGGACAATGTGCTGGTTTGGCTGGGACAGGGTTAATTTTCTTCCCAGTAGCTGGCATGGGGCTGTGTTTGGGATCCGTGCTGGGCACAGGGTTGATAACCCCGGGATGCTTTAGTCACCGCTGGGCAGTGCTTGCACCTTGCCAGGGCTGCTCTGCTCCTCACCCCCCACCAGCAAGGGGCTGGGGGGCACAAGGAGCTGGGGGGGGCATGGCTGGGACAGCTGACCCCGGGGATGTCCCACACTGTATGGCGTCATGCTCGGCATATAGAGCTGGGGGGAGAAGGAGGAAGAGGGGGGGACGTTGGGGTTTTTTTCCCCACCAGTGACAGAATTGAAACATTAACAGAACTGAAGGAATTCTGGATCTGCAGTACAGAGCATTTACAGCCTTCTACAGGGCCAAAACACTGGATGTCAGGGCTTCCACGTCCATCACCTCTGGGGCTACCAAGTGTCTGTCACAGGGTTCAGCCAAGACAGACGTCAGCTGTAGCTGATGCAACCTTGCTTACAGGCTGATGGCATAGGAACGCCAAAAACCAGCCCATCGCTCTCACAGGTGACAAGTAACCCCACACAGTTTCCAAAGGTCCAGAGGAGCTGCTGGCCACCAGCTTGGTCTGGGGATGGTTGTCTCTGAACGGGTCCAGGTCTGTGTCTGGTGGCTTAGCTGGGAAAAAAATACTACTTTTTTAAGGATTAAAAAGCGTTCACCTCTTGCTGCATAAGCACATTAAATGTGTTTAATGGAAATACTCTCTTTCCACCAAAACCGTGTCACACATTACCTCAATAAACTACCTAATTTCTGCCATGTCCTGACTTGGTAGGTCCTCACTTGCATACCTGCTCTTTAAATTGACTGACCAAAACGAGTGAGAGACTCCTCACGTCACCAGGAAAAGCGCCCGTTACAACCGCCCTGCCCTTTGCCTAAGTTAAGCCTCTTCAACACATAGAAATAGAAAAAAAAAGGTTGCTGATGGGTATGAGCCACTGAGTTTAACAATGCAAACACTTGTACTTGCAAAACTGAATAACTCCGTGGCTTGGAAAACAAGCCAGTGTCAAGACACAAACTTACGAACCTTCATATCTCAACAAACAGAAAAGTCTGTGTAAACCCGCGTATTCACCGGCTAAATCCAGCACCTGCATGTGTGGTCAGCAGGACCACAGCACGCGGGGCCTAGAGACACCACAGCTCTATCCTGAGCAAAGGCAGACAATTATTTTGCCATTTTAGCATCTCACACTGATGTGCGGACACAGCCTCCCCCGTGTGTCGGGCTGTACAGTCGCTATGGTTATTCAGCGCTGGGCAGCACGGGGGGCAGTCCCACCAAAGTCCTGCGCACCGCAGCACGGCAGCGTGCCCCGTGTATAGGTAGCAAAGTGTTCCATATGCATGAACTTTCCCAATACACCTATACATAGGCACAACCTGTCCCCGCTTCGTATTAAAATTAGTTTCATGAGGTCATTTCCATAAATCCCTCCCCACTGCGCTTGCTCAGTGCCTCCTTGTGGTGGTCATCAGGGGTCGTGGGGGATGAAGGCTGATGGCTCCTCTTCGTCACCGCCAGTAACCCCTTGTTCTTGGGCAGACTCAGTTGCTTCTTTGCTCTTGCCCAAACTGCGGGGTGTTCTTATCAAGAACTGTCCTTCGTAAGGAGACGCAAATCTTCCTGCGTCAGTTAGTTCGCCCAATACTTAGCAAAACATTTGAGCACTATCTATCAGTTTGATTCTCTGGGCTACGCAGCAATCTAGACAATTATTACGCAGCATCTTGTCTACTAAGATTCCCTTAACCCCTTCTCTCAACACCCATCCAGGTAACGGGTGGAAACGTTTTCCTACCAACACCCCACAAACCTGCGTGCCGTACCCATGGCTGCGATCTAACGCCTCCCGACCCCGCCACGGGTGAGCTGCACGGTGCTGAGCATTGCCGCAGCCGCTACTTAAGTCCCTGCCAAAGAGTAGGAAAGAAAATGGAAAAGTCCTGCAGACTCCCCTGAGCTCGTGGGAGGGAGCGATAAAGGGGTGCGGGCGCCGCAGGGCTCCTCCTGTGTTAGAGCCTGGCAGCGGGTCCTGCGCTGCCCGCCCCGAGCTGGGGGGCAGAGGCGGGTGGCTCCGCTCACCCCCTAAATCCCGGTGTTGGTTAGCACCCCTCCGAAGGTGAGCCTTGTCTCTGCTCTGCAGGAGGCTGGGTGCCAGCGAGGCGTTCCGCTCAGGCTCAGGGCCTGCCCCCGCCTCCCGCCTGCTGGGTGGCTGCGGGAGCGTGTTGGGCTGCTCCGTGCCCGGCAGGGGTGGGTGGCACCAGCATGAGCAGGGGCACGCTGCCTTTCGGGGGGGGTCTCCAGACCCACAGCTCTCCCTTGGCGTCTCTTTCTGGCTGCTACCACGATGCTCTTGAGAACCCTTCACAGCCACAGGGGCTGGACATCCATCCCTCTGGCCACGGCCGCCAGAGCCTCTGCTGCCCGCCCAGCGTGACCCCCAGTGGTCCCAGCAGAGCTTCTCCCACTGGAATCCACAGCTGGACACCGATCTGGAGCCAGAGGCTTCTTTTGGGTCAGTGGACTTGCAAATGGAGGAGCCGCTTCCTTTCGGCTGAGGCTGTGGGTTCCCTGCTGCAAAGCAGCAAGAGGCCAGTGTGTGCCGAGGGGAGCGCCGGCAAGTCCCGCACGGAGCCTTTTAGCATGCAATCCGCGCTGCTGCCAAACCACGGCTTCTGCCAGAGGCTTCGAGTGCTGTAATTTCAACTCCCCCAATGCCTCTTAGAGCAAGCCTTTCAAAATAAGTCTCTGGCAAAATAGGGGACTCTGAAGAATGCATCATTAAAACATCGATATTTAAGCACATTTCTGGGTAAACGGCGCACAAGAGCCTTGGCTTTTCTAGAACACGGATTCGATTTTCACAGCTATCATATTTCTTTATGTGTTTAGAGGGGGGGAACAAACAAACCAGCCAAAGGCATTTAGCTTCTGCGTGCCTTACTGATGCCTTGAATGGCCAGCGGTGCCCCTGCCTCCATGCTGGCGTGTTTGCGCCCTCCAGGAGTCCAACGGACCGGTCAGATTCATAAATGCGTCTCCGTGGTGTCCCGTGCTGAGAAGCACATCGATAGCTTTTCAGTGCCACAGTGCAGAGCCCAGCGTTCCCGGCAGGGTCCGGCTGCCACGCGGGGAGGCGGCGGCTCAGGACCCGGTTCCCGAGCTGATCGCTACGTAGGAGGGCTGCGGTTTGCTCTTGGGAAGGTGAGGCTGTCGTGTGCACCAGCGCAAGCACGGGATGCTATCGACTGCATCTTTCTTTGTTGATTTCCCCTCCACTCCAAAATGCAAATCATCAGAAATGTAATTTTTTTTTGTTGTACTTCTGGGGCATAGGAAAAACCGAGAGCTTTTGTCATCTGAGGGAGAGAGCCTCCCAGAGCATGCTTCATTCGATCCCCATAGCAGCATCTTTACTAAATGCTCTATGGTAATGACATTGCGCTTAGTTAGAGGCATTGATATGTGAAAAAGAAGAAATGTGGGGGAAAAAAGAAGAGCGTGGAATACCTAATGCTGTGTTCCACTCTCATAATTGGCTTAGATACTATAAATCTTTTTATATCTGCATTTTTTAACAAAAAAAAAAATTGCTCTTTCAAGCAGTAAATCAGGCTTGTTAGCCTTAAGTTTAATAAAGTTTCCAGTAATGAGTTTTCCAAATGTTAAACTTGTTATTCCATTCTTTTTGATTGAAACTAAAATTGCCTTTCAGACACAAAGCTGTCAGCATAAGATCACGACTGACAGAGCGACTTCAAGTTAACAAACATTCCCATCTCCATCTCCCAGCTGACTCCCCTTGCATCAGCTGAAGGCCGGAGAGCCAAAGGCTTTCGGAGGCTGTAACGGTGTGGGAACCCCTCGCCCCGAGAGGAGCTCCTGTCCGAGGGCTGGCGGGGAGCCTGGGCAAGGCCATCCCACGTTCCCAGCACCCTACTGAGATCTGGTTCAGCAGCATGGAATGTGTTTGCAGAATTCCTTGGACACGACTCTGTACCGCAAATGTACCTCCCTGCCCGCTGGGGATGGAGGCTGGCATCTGGAGTGACCCGGGACCCCTTTGGCCAGCCCCAAGGGCTGTGGGACTTGCAGGCTAAGTCTGGGCTGGGGCGGGGTGAAAGCTGTGCACTGTGAACCCCAGGGGCCAACAACTGCACAACGAGGGACGTGAGCTAAGGCCGGGGCAGGTCAGAAGGGCGCTGCTTTCGGGACACTGGGGCAGCAGAGTCCTGTGAAGAGGAATGAGCATGGTGTGCTGGGCACGTCCCCGGGGGCAGCGCTGCTCCAGGTGCTGTGTTGAAGGACACCCACGGTCTCATGGCCAATGGTTGTGTCAGGGATGAGAGACCGGGAAACATTCTGGGTCATGATTCTATGATTCTATGAATCTGTGATTCTATGATTCTATGACACGTTTCTTGTTCAAAGATGTTTCCAGCTTCTTGAATGAAATGAAAGCTTACCACCTGGTGTCCATTCATACTTAGGTATTTCCTTTGCTGGGAAGCACGGGAATAGCTCTGGCAGCTCCAGGGGCTGAGGTGGTTGCTGTGACCATGGCGTACTGGCGCACCGGCGGGTCCCATCCCGGATTCACTGCGGCGCGGGGCCGAAGGGGGCAGCAGGAGCCACCCTCGCCGCAGTGCTGAGAGCAGGCGGGACAGCATCTCAGGGGCCTTGGAGCTGCTGGTACAAAACGAGGATCCACACCCAAGTCCTGCAGGGACCTCGGAGGTGATGAGGGGGAACGTGAGAATTCGGTCAGACTGAGCTCATGCCAGAGAACCACAGGGAAATGTGGCCCCTATCCTGATTTATCGTGATAATTGGATCTACCCCTCCCTTTCATAAGGGCTCTACACCCCCTGAGCTTTGGGCAAAAGCCTGATTGCTGACACTGCCGCCTGCAGCACGGCTGAGCTGACGCTGTGCCGCTGGTGGGAAGGCTTGTAGAGGATGTTTGTTAGTCCCATTACAAGCATCCAAAAACTTGTGCCCTCACCTGATTTACTGGTCCTGAATTAAACAAACAACTCTTTCACCTCCAGAATCCTCCAGAAGAATGCTAGAATGCGTATGTTCAACGGTGGCTTCGTGGCGATGCCATCAGCAATATCCTTAGATATCTGAACATACCGTGGGGACTTGGATTGTGGCTAACGCCTCTTGACACGTCAGCCACAAACCTGAAGGAAGCACAGAGAGGTTTTGTCACTTCCACGTAAGGGGAAACAGCAGATAAGTAACTTGAAGTGTCAGCTGGCACCAGGTCTCAGGACCAATCTGGCAATGTGGGACCCTACGCGCTCCCCAGAAACTCACCAAACCTACCAAAAGTGAACTCAGCTCAGTGCTTGGGCAGGAGCCAGGCTCCTGGGGACTGCGATTAAAAGCAAGTTCAAAGGGATGCTCAGAATCACAGTGCAAGTAGGAGACTGTAAACCCGTCAGAAGGGTGAGGAAGAAAAAAGACGCAGCAGGGGTTGTAGGAGAAATGGGTGTGCAGTTGTCTGTACAAATAGCTAAAGAATTCATCAAACCAGCTAAGCAGAGAAAAAAACTTGAGGCAAAATTTTGAAAGGTACCAGAATGCACTGAACATCATGGGAGTGCAGGCTTTTGAAAAATACTTTTTGCCTCCTTGGTGACTGAGTTAGCCAGCGCAGGGGCATGGGAAGCCGCTGAGGTGTGCCGGCTGCCGCGGTGGCTTGCAGAGCAATGGGGAAGCAAGCAGGCGGTGTGCCTGGGAGCCCGGGGTTGCTCCCGCAGGAGATATGGATCTCCATGGCAGGGGTGTTGGTGTGCGTAGTGCCCAGGACGCTTGCACCACCTCATCCCCACGGAGAAGTTCATCTGAATCACAGAATGATAGAATCATAGAATCCCAGGCTGGAAAGGACCTCCAGGATCATCTGGTCCAACCTTTCTGGGCAAGAGCCCAGCCCAGACAAGATGGCCCAGCACCTTGTCCAGCTGAGGCTTGAAGGTGTCCAATGTGGTGGAGTCAACCACTCCCCTAGGGAGAATATTCCGATGGGTGACTGTTCTCATGGGGAAAAAATTCCCTCTTGTATCCATTCAGAATCTCCCCAAGGGCAGCTTGTATCTGCTCCAGAAGGGGTGGTTGCGCCTGGTGCAGGTTTGTCCCGAGGGCAAACATCCCAGCAGGTATGCTCGGGTACAGGCATCGCTGTTGTCTTCACTGCCAAAACCAGATTGCTCCGAGCCCAGCGGGAACACGGCTGGGTCAGAAGGCTCTGGCTGTCCCACCTCTCCCTGGGTCGGCCTCACCTCCCTGCTGACACAGGGCTGTCTGCTTTGTTTTGACAGGTTCACGTCTCCTCGGGGCTCTCCAGATGTCAGCTCGCTAAACGCAGCAGCGGGCCAGGGAACACTTCAGGCAGTTCTTCCAGGACACACGGACACAAACTGGTTTTTGCCACATTGCGCTGTGAAACCCCCTCCCTGCCCCAGCCGCTGATGAGGGAAGGAATGTCTGCTTCCCCCTTAACCCGTGACCGCAGCTCCTCTGCATATTCCTCAAAACAGCAGAAGTTTAGAAAACACTTCCGCTCTTTCTACGTTGTTATGTAGAAGCATTGATGTGATAGAACTGCTTGTATCACCACCAGACTTCCTTGTGGAGTGCTGAATAATTCCTTTTCATGCTCGATAACTCATTTGGACACAGATTTCTTTCAGTGACATCTGTTGATTACTGCAGGCTGTGCTTCCCCAGTGCAGTTCCATATTCCGTTCCACTGCCTTCCCCATTTTCTCCCTTGCTGTGTACCACTGCTTCTGTTCCTTCAAGCCTGGAACCCTTCATCCTGGGCAGCTTAACTCTTCCTAACAGGACTTCAAATCTGAGACCATTCCAGCATCAGTCACAAAGGAGATCTGCTCGCTTTAACCGCTCACCATAACCGTGCCACCCTGCGGACTGGACAGATTGAAATTACTCAGTCTTAGATGAAGCCTAACCAGGCAGGGGAGCGGGGAGTGTAAAGACCATCAAAACAAACAAGTTGTGACCCTTTTTCCTCAGGTTATTTATGGAGAGCTGCACCAGAAGGCAAAGAGCCAAGGCTTGATGGGGATCAAGGCAGGTGGCAGCACATAAGGGGACAGTGGATTTCTTCAGCACTCCCCGAAACAATTCAGCGATGTTCTCTGCTTCAGACTTTCCCTTCCCCGGCAGAGATTTCTCCCGTGATGTTGCCTTCCAGGCAGTTTCTCCCATGAGCAAATTTAAGCCTTCAGTGGGGCCATGACCAACTGTATTGGGTCAAGCTGCACAGCACTGTGCTTTCCATTGGTACGTAGAAAGGGGTTGATCACACCCCAATGTTTTGGCTACTGCTGAGCAGGGCTCGCACAGCATCAAGGCTCTGTCTCCAGTATTTCCCCCCCACCAGCGGGATGCAAGGGGGCAAGATCTTGGGAGGGGACGTAGCCAAGACCCCTGACCCAAACCAACCAAAGGGATATTCCAGACCATATGATGTCAGCTCAGATATAAAAACTAAGGGAAAAGGAAGAGGAGGGGGGGCATTTGTCTTTTGTGACGTTTTGTCTTCGGGAGGAACAACCATGGATACTGAAGCCCTGCTTCCCGGGAGGTGCCTGGACATCGCCTGCTGATGGGAAGTAGAGAATGAAATCTTGTTTTTTTCCTTTTGCTACATATGCGGGCTTTGCTTTTTCTTTTTTCTTTATTGAACTGCCTTTATCTTGACCCACGAGTTTGGGTTTTTTCCTTTCCATCTCATTCTCTCCCTGCCTGTCCTGCTGAAGAGGGGAGCGATAGAGCGGCTTGGTGGCACCTGGTGTCCAGCCAAGGGCAAACCACCACACCAACCTCTGGTTCTGGACGACAGAAGCACACATACCGCTGGCCGCGTAGCCGGCTGCCTAAGCACCTCGCGCCGAACAACTCGGTTAACTCCCAGAGTATACCTGGGATAAATGGCACTTGAAGGCCATCATCCTTCAAAATGCCCTGCGGGCAAAGTCAATATTTACCAACAGCAATGTAAGAAAAATTAACATTCTGATGCCTTGAAAACTGTATAATTCTTTCCTACAGATAACTGTGGTTTAGGTTTGCTATAACCTTGTTCTTTCTGCATAGCTAGGAAGGAAACCTCAAACTGAGGTCTGCATCATTGCAGTAAAAAGAGTAAGAATCCACCCGGTTTGGGCAATTCACCTATCCTGGTCCCCATAACTGGGTGCATTTTGGCAGCTGGAGTGAGCGGCTCGCAGAGATCCTGGCTGCTCCGGCACAACGCCGTACCCTGCTAGTGTTCTGTTTCTCGGAGGAGGCATCAGAGGTTTGTAACTCATCAAGGGTCTAATTTACTGCTGAACTCAAGGGAAATTTTGCCAGGGACTTAACAGAACACGGGAAGAAACTCAAAATCTTTGGAAAAACAAGGATGAGAAATAAGTTCCAGCTAGCTACTGGATTTGGTGCGTGTCTGTATGCCTGTGCTGCTAATGGCAGGAAAGAGAAACCAATCACTTCCCCCTAATCCTTCCAGATGTATCCCCTCCATTGCGTCCTTGGAACATCCACCCTTGTTTTCTTCGTGTGTTGCCTGCAGGTTGCTTACCCCTCTGTTGCCAGCACGTGTTAGCTTCCCCACGCCAACACAGAGATTGCTGCTATGCGCTTGATGGGATAAGCAGGACCCTGGCCCATTTGCCGTCCTTTTCCCTCACCACCTTCCTGCTTGCAGCCCTGATGGCTGCCTTGGATGTGATAAGGTTGTAAATACAGGAACGCAAAATTGCACGAATCAGCAGAAATCTTGCCTTTTTATAGAAGAATCTTAAAAACCAATATTAAACTGGTCACATCCAGGCAGCGGGAAATACGCACCCTCAGCAGATGCACCCAAGAGTGGTCAGGAGAAGAGCAAGAGGACAACGCTGTTCGTCAAGGGAGGGGACGGCGAGTTGCAGCAGGAGCTGCAGGGAGCGTTCAGAACCCTGCCGGAGTTGCAGGGGATCCTCGTCTCCTGCTCTTGGAACAACGTTCAAGAGATGCGGCTGGCCTGACCTCCAGGGAAGGGTTTCCTGATAAGAAAGGTCTGTTTGCCAGACATGCCTCGTGTGTCCAGCCATTCCTTGGGCAACTCCTCGTGAGAAGTGCCATTGACTGGGCAGTGTTAGTGGAGCCTTGCTCTTGGCTTTGTCTCCTCTGTGCCGGGGTTAGCCCAGCTGCAGCCGACCCGAACGTCAGCAAAGATGGAAGATGGGCGAGAATGATTGGTCTCTCCTGCTAACGTGGGCTCGCGAAGGGTTTGTGCGCCTAAGCTAAGCCCAGCTCACGAGCAAGCCCCTGGAGGGAATCTGCTGGCTCTGGAAGAGCCAGGTTCAAACACAACGTGATGAATGTGGTCCACGCACAGAGCCGTCCGCACTCTGGATGAAGCCATCCTTCGGCTCTGCCTGCCTCCCTTCCCCTCAAAGGGGGTGCACTGGTTGTTACCGCTCACTCGCCTTGCTGTGTCGCCCAATTTAGCTCTTGGTCAGTGAATGGGCTGAGTCCCAGGTGGAACCACCTCTGTTCAGGACGGGCTGGTGGGCTGGCTCCCAGCTGGCTTGCGAGGAGTCCCTCCATCCCCAGCATCCGCCAGGAAAACCTTCAAACCCGGTTTTCCTCTCTGGGGCTTTCTTTAGGTGTGTTTTGGATACACAGGACCCATCTTGCAGCTGAATTATTAAAGTGTGAGAGTCAATCATCGATACCCAGGTGTACCAAAGCAACCTGTTCTTCTTATTAAATAGTGCACCATTTTCCCAGAAGAATAAGGAATGCAATATTGGAGAAGAGAGTTGATGAAAGAAAGCCACCACAGTGAATACTGGCTGAGGTTTAACAACCTGTGTTCCCCGGCAGGAATAACCTGTGTTCCCCGGCAGGAATAACCTGTGTTCCCCGGCAGGAATAGCCTCCAGTCCCCGGCAGGAATAGCCTCCATTCCCCGGCAGGAATAGCCTCTGTTCCCCGGCAGGACTAACCTCCGTTCCCCAGCAGGACTAACCTCCGTTCCCCAGCAGGACTAACCTCCGTTCCCCGGCAGGACTAACCTCCGTTCCCGAGCAGGACTAACCTCCGTTCCCCGCAGGACTAACCTCCGTTCCCCGGCAGGACTAACCTCCGTTCCCCGGCAGGACTAACCTCCGTTCCCCGGCAGGAATAACCTCCGTTCCCCGGCAGGACTAACCTCCGTTCCCCGGCAGGACTAACCTCCGTTCCCCAGCAGGACTAACCTCCGTTCCCCAGCAGGACTAACCTCCGTTCCCCGGCAGGACTAACCTCCGTTCCCCGGCAGGACTAACCTCCGTTCCCCAGCAGGACTAACCTCCGTTCCCCGCCAGCAGGACTAACCTCCGTTCCCCGGCAGGACTAACCTCCGTTCCCCGGCAGGACTAACCTCCGTTCCCCGGCAGGACTAACCTCCGTTCCCCGGCAGGACTAACCTCCGTTCCCCGGCAGGACTAACCTCCGTTCCCCGGCAGGACTAACCTCCGTTCCCCGGCAGGACTAACCTCCGTTCCCCGGCAGGACTAACCTCCGTTCCCCGGCAGGAATAACCTCCAGCCACCCCTGAATGCAGTCGGTGCAGCCGAGCCCCTGTCCACCCCGGCGTGGCAGGGAGAGGCGGCAGTGGCACGGCCGGGGCAGCCAGGGCTGGGGGGGACCGGCCGGCCACAGGGAGAAGGGGTCACCCCACCCTTGCTAATTAACCTGGCAGGTGCCTTCCTGCAATGAACACCCCCGTGCGTGCTGCAGCCCCCACCTCCCATCCTGCAGCCCGGCATGGGGAGTACGGCACCCTCGCCTCCTCCCAAAATGCTGAGGGGTGAGACAAAATATAGGGATTTAGGCTTTCGTTCTCCGACTCTTCCTACATCTTTCACACATGCACACTTCTCTGATTTCATTATTATTAGTTTGTTTCTCATTATCATGATATACTTTAATCTGGAATGACTTTTTCTCTTCATTTAATAATTTTACTTTCATTTAACACTTTTACTTTCATTTAATGTATCTTTGAAGAGTTTCAGCAACTGCATAAGCACCACACTGATATATTTACTGCCTTATCTCAGCATAACACAAAGCGATTTATTGACAGCTACCATATATTTATAACCCAATGTAGCTGCCAGGTATTTTGCCACCTATTTATTATTACTGTGGTGCATTTCATAAGTAGAAGGCAGCTCAGGAATACAGTAGGCATTTCTGTTGACGATAAGGTCTGGAATTACCTTCATATCTTTATTCAGTCACTTTTTTCTGATTGCTTACCTCTACATCTGCAGGAATTTTGAAAACAAAAAACAAACCAAAGCAAACCAAAACAAACCCCCAAAGGTCTCTCAAACCAGCTCCCCCGTCAGACCCATAGCGTGTCAGGCACCGAGACTGACGGCTTCACGAGCCCCTCTCCTCAAGCACTGCCTGTACCTTGCTACCTCTGCTTGAATTTTGTTTCAGCGAAGACAGAGCTTCTATAGAAGCTGCTCGAGCCTGGGTCGTCATACGCATGGGGGGAAAAAAGGGAACACACACACATTTCCCGGGCAGACCTGCAGAGACGGAGTGTCACTGCCGGGAGAGCGCCCAGGGAGGGCGGCCCATGCGCCACAGGCGGAGGAGCCCCATGGGCAGAGGAGCCCCACAGAAGGTGGAGGAGCCCCGTGGGCAGAGGAGCCCCACGTCAGGCAGAAGACCCCCGTGGGTGGAAAAGCCCCACGGAAGGTGGAGGAGCACCATGGGCAAAGGAGCCCTGCAGGTGGAGGAGTGTGCCATCCCACCAGGGGGCACGAATTGGGCTCTTCCCCCGGCGTGAAGCCAGGCTGGACGCTTACCCCAGCGGGGTCCCTCCCAAAGGGAGGGATGTGACCCTGTACCACCCATGGGAGCACAGAGTTTTGGCCAAGCCCTCCTGCTCCAGGGTGCCCACAGCAGCCGGGGTGGGAGCCGCAGAGGCCGCCTGGACCTTCGCCATGGTCACAGGCAGGCGGGGGTGGCAAAGGACTGGCATCACCACCCAAAGGGCTCCCAGGCCAGGATGGCGAGGTTGGGGGGTGAGCCCCCCGGTGCCACGGGCTGTGCTGGCCCTGGGTCCCAGCCCCAGGTGCCGGTAGCCCCAGGGACGCGTCCCCAGGCAAAGGCTTCTTGCCCCAGGTCGCGCTGAGCTGAGCCTGACTGCCAAGCCATGCATAGCACCGTGCTCGGAAACCCCGCCGAAGGAGAGGAAAAGCCAGATTTACCACTTCAGGTTGGTTTGCGCACCACCATGGAGAACTGTAATAGCTAAAGGGATTTTAAAATTTTTTTTAATTTAAAAAGATGTATTTCTAAAAACAGCGTGCAACAAACCGGAAGCAGCATCGCTGCCTGCAGCGTGGAAGAGGGGGCAGGAAAGAGCAGAAGCACGTGTGGGCAGGAGGAACCCTTGGCTTTAGGCACTTCAATAGTCCTCAGCGAGGTGATTGCTCACTTCACAGCCTGAGAAGCTGGGATCCAGATCGTTTCTGTCTTGCCTGTGATGGCACTGTTATCTACCTGAGGACCATCACTGTGAAGGAGGGAGAATCAGAAAGGAGCCAACAACAACTGATCATCTCAGAGAAAGCCTGGAGTCCCTCAGGGTCAGGCACCGCTCCTCCAGCCCATCTCCCGCGCCTCCTGCGGGGCGGCAGCGGGCAGCGCCTGCCTTTCCAGGCCAGGCTCAAGCTCCAGTCCCGAGCCTGCTGGTCAGGAACGCCAACGCCTGGCCCCACGGACAGTGCACGGGTACAGATGTGCAGAGCCTCTGCCATTCCTGAAAGGGATCAAAAAGGGAAAACAAGCAGAGAAAAGAAACAAGCAAATGCTTTCCCAGCAAGTGACGCTCAGGGGTCCATAACCCCCTCCCGTTCCTCCCGCCCAGCCTTTAGGGAATGTTGCCCATCATCAGTTGTGGTACACAACCTCCCTCATCCCCTTCTTTAACTGCGGAATAGGGGGGCTGTGCTACGAGTAAATGGGCTACATCGCATGGAGATGGCTGAAGGGTTTAACGTTGCCGGTTTGCTCAGGACAAGCAGCTTCAGCGGTATTTCTGGATAGGCCTGCGGCTCAGCCATCCGGGACCTGCTGACCAGCAGGGCTTTCTGCGAGGCCAGTGCTCCTGCCCGGATCCCGGCCTCTCCATGCCCTTTCATGCCATCCCCAGCACAGCAGGGCTCTGTGCGGGGAGGGCGTTCAGCCTCCCCCTCTGCTGCCCTGGGCTCTACCCACCCAGGGCAAACCTCAAGGGGCTCCCGCATCTGCATCCCCCCCCTCACCGCCCACCTCACCCACCCAACGCTGTTCTTCCGAGTGCTGGCTTCTGGCAGTGCTGCTCCCAAGATGCAAACAGCCACAAAACTAAAACAGGCTGAAAAAACGAGGGCTAGCTTTGTCAACTAGACCTAGAGAAATACAGATCCTTGACTTGGATCTGGCACGGAGAGGAATAACCTTCCCTTTCTCTCATGAACAAGAAACTCAGTTTCAGAAAAATCTAAATGAGTCCACACTGCGGTCTGCCCTGAATTGCTGCCAGCACACGGGTGGTGTTTCTGCCAACATAGGGCCAGTCGGGTGAGGGTCAACGAGGCCAAGGGCTGGGTCCTGCCCTGGGGTCACAACGACCCCACAGGCGTGGGGAAGAGGGGCTGGAAAGCTGCCCAGGGGAAAATGGCAGTGTTAGCTGAACAGCTGGACTTGGTGACCTTATAGGAGTTTTCCAACCTAAACGATGCCAAGATTCCATGATTCTCACAGAATTATGAAGCCACAGAACTGTAGGGCTGAAGTTTGCCACAAGGGTAATGTACTTTCATATACAGAACAGAAGCTGTTAACTTCCTTGTTCATCTGTAAAGGGTTTTTTTCCCCAAGAGAAAACAGGTTAAATTACAAAGTCAGTCATCGGTAACTGCTCCTGTGGATCTGTTCTTAAATATATGAGAAAATACAGGGCAAAAAATGAGAGCAGCAGGCGCTGACTGCCCATGAAAATGAAACCGGTGAGCGCTGGGGCTGGGGCGGGCGCATGATCCGCACACCCAGGGGCGTCAGAGGAGGCGCGGAGCTGGCGGCAGGATGAAGGCCAGGCAGCCGCCTTTGATAACCGCTATCTGCCGCTGCCGTCTTCCTCTTCTTTGAGTGACTGCATAAATGGAAACATTTGGGGATGAGCCATGATATGATGTTATCCCTCCTTTCCTTACTGACAGCCGGGAACCTAGAGGGAGATCCTTTCCCACTGCTCCAGGCTGCCAGCCCAAGGATGAGCCCCAAGCTGAGCACAGACACGCCAGCAACCCCCGCCTCCGTGGCGTCCCAGCCTGGGGACGCGGGGGGACCGGCGTCACTCTCCTGAGACATCATCAGTGTCCCAGTAAAGCGCAGTAGGGAGGCTTTGGTGCGCCGGTGGTTAACGGTGTTCGTGGGTGTGATGCAGCCGTGCAAAGGTCTGTTGTCGGTCCCAGTAAGAAAGGTGTTTCACTCTGTCAGGCGTTTGGTTAAAATGCCTGTTCTTGGGGGGAGGTAGGGAAAAGGGGCTCATAGAGCATCTCACATCCCTGCGGACGCAGAGCGCCGTGCGGTGCAGCATCGGCCGGACCTGTCCCCAGGGCACGCACCCTGGGCAGGTCCCGGCCCTGGTAAGGCTCTCCAGCATGAGGAGGTTTTTAGACACAACCAACCCGGTTCATCATTGCCACCGAGAGCAAAACAATGTCTGTGTGAAGACATGAGGCTTCACCTCAAGGTGAAGGCAAGGAGGCGCTGGTGGCACCATCTCCAGCTGCCTGCTGGGGCTGCCGACACTCCTCGGCATGATCAGCCAGTGCAGCCCATCCAGGGGCCTGGGGGTACGGCCCAGCCCCCAGCCCAGCCCGCCCCCAGCCCGCCAGCCCAGCCCAGCCAGCCCCCAGCCCAGCCCAGGACAGCCCAGCCCAGCCCAGCCCAGCCACCAGCCCAGCCCAGCCCAGCCAGGACAAGCCCAGCAGCCCAGCCCAGCAGGACAGCCCAGCCAGGACAGCCCAGCCCAGCCCAGCCCAGCCAGGACAGCCCAGCCAGGACAGCCCAGCCAGCCCAGCCCAGCCCAGCCCTGACATCCCAGCCAGGACAGCCCAGCCCAGCCCAGCCCAGCCAGCACAGCCCAGCCAGCCCAGCCCAGCCAGGCCCAGCCCAGCCCTGCCAGGACAGCCCTGCCAGCCCAGCCCAGCCAGGACAGCCCAGCCCAGCCCAGCCAGCCAGCAGCCCAGCCCGGACAGCCCAGCCGCCAGCCCAGCCAGACAGCCCAGCCCAGCCCAGCCCAGCCAGCCACAGCCCAGCCCAGCCAGCCCAGCCCAGCCCAGCCGGACAGCCCAGCCCAGCCCAGCCCAGCCAGCCCAGCCCAGCCCCCAGCCCAGCCCAGCCAGCCCAGCCCAGCCCAGGCCAGCCCAGCGCAGCCAGCGCAGCCAGCCCAGCCCAGCCAGCCCAGCCCAGCCAGCCCAGCCAGCCCAGCCCCACACCTCCTCAGGTCACAGCCCCCCTGCCGCAGCAGCCCTCCCATTAGGACCACCCCAACGAGGTGTGCAAAGGCACCAAACTGGAGGTTTGCTGGTGGCAGCAATGGGCTGCAGCTGCTCCAGCCAGCTTCTGGGAACAGACTTTTCTTTTATTTCATTGCAACTTCACCTCCCTCCCAAAAAGCAGCCCCGTTGCTGCTCTTGCAGCGATGAGGTCGGCTCGCAAAGCTCAGCCGAAGCTGCACACACCAGTTGCAAAGATCCAGGCCCTGAGAACCAGCGAGAGCACCCATTGCTCCCGCCTTGCTGGGTCACCCAAGCACGGGGGTGGTTATTCAATTTTTTATGATTACATGGCTAATGAGCTGTCTGAGTTTTTCTGTCTGAGAAAAAAATCAGATTATTAGTCCGTGCTTTGAACTAGTCCTAGAGATTCCGTCCTCAATTCCCGTGTGAATCCCTACCATGGAAAACATTACAGCTCACTCCAGCGATCTCGTCACCAGTGATGCCCTTAACCCTGTACTGAGGCTTTTGGTGACAGCTAACATCCTCGTGATCGTCACAGCATTGCTCCTAGTTACGTTACTCAGCTCACCTTGGGGGGGGGACGCCTGGTGTCACTGATCCCCCCGAGAGCCGCACGAGCTGCTCACCTGACAGCAAGGAATGCAAGGGTCCGGTCTGCGGCGCAGCCTGGAAATAAATCATTCATCAGTCATCTCTGATCCTGTAAATATTTCCAGCAAAAAATAATGGGGTTTGGACAATTAAGGTTTAGCTCAGAAAGGTTTTGGAAAATGCCGTTGTTTGATGTTCCCTGTCAGCCCTGGAGAGCTCCGACATCCAAGCACATGGGGCTGCTCCGGCTGCACAGCCCCAGGCGCTGGGAAACCGCGCCACGAGACCTCTCCTGCGGTCAGGGGCGCCTGGCCTGGCGCGGCAAAGGCTGGCTTCGGCGGAGACAGTGCTGTGTTCCTTTCTTCTGGGAGTATTTGCACCGTTAGGGGTACTAGCAGCATTTCAAAGGAATTTCGATAACTCCTCCATTTTCTTTCAGCATTATTTCCCCAGGTTTGGGATCCAGTAGAGCAGAGATGACTCTACCTGCTGTGGTCTTTGGAGCCGGGTGTTCAAGGAGGTTACTGTCCTGAGAGGGCTGTCACGACAGGAGCCAGCCGGGAGCGCTGCCCCCCCCGACAGGAGCCAGCCGGGAGCGCTGCCCCCCCCCACGGGAGCCAGCCAGGACTGCTGCCCCCCATGCCCACCGGCGCCGGCAGCGCAGAGCTGAACTTCGCCAAATATCTTCATTTTTAGCAGCTCTGCCCCAGTGCTCGTTTTGCTGTACGGCTCCTACCCCTGTAGCCAGGATCTATGATTTTACATTTGCATGTGAAGTCACATCATCTTGTGTCTGAGTACTTCAAGAGTTTACTACGGATGGAAACGGTCCCGAGCCTGACCTGGCGGCAAAGCCGTGCTCAGGCGCCGGTGAGGCCGGTGAGGCAAGCGCAGCGCCCATATAGAAACGCCTGCGTGGCGAGCAGGATGTGTGCTGGGGCCTTGCTCCTCATAAATTACCAGCTCAAGTGCTGTTTGCAGGGAGGTGCCCGTTCCCGAGTGAAAATAAATCGTTCGGGGGGGATAAAGCAGACGTGGATTCACCGCTTGCCGAGATCCAGGCGCCCTCGGCACCGCCCCAGTCGTGAGTCCCAGCGCAGCCCCGGCTCCGCTCCTTTCCTCCTACCCAACCCAGAAGCTGCGTGCCCAAAATAAAGTCAATGCTGCTGTCTCCTTTGCCAAAATATCTCCAGGTCTCAGTTAGCGGCATGATGGCATAAGAAATTTTTAAAACCGCCTGGGAATAACCAGGTTTTCAAAGGAAGGGTTCCTTTCCGTAAAACAGAGACAGCTAATTCATTGTTTATTGATGTGGCTGTCATGTATGTGCCTGTAGGTGTTCATTTGTCATCGGCATCACTTGATGGAGATTTAGCACTTTATAATCAGTGAGAACATTTTACCGCAAGTGTGCTGTTAGGATGAGTTCATTAAGTATTCATTGTAATAACCCTGATAATAATGAACTTATTTTGTATTCGCTTTTCATATGCATATGTTCCATATTTCCGTAAGAGTACTATTTTAATTCATCACTGGATAGCAGAAGTAAGTATAAAAATAAAAAACCATCACCAAGGCCTTTTCTTCTACTTAATAACAGCTTATCGCACGGCGGAACAGCGCGAGCGCAGCGCGTCGGGGAAGCTCTCTTGTGCAGAGCAGCGTGCCGTAGTGTGGAAAAGCTCCTTCCCTCGTGTCCTGGTTTTGGCTGGGGTAGAGTTAATTTTCTTCCTAGCAGCTGGCATAGTGCTGTGTTTTGGATTTAGTACTAGAAGAATGTTGATAACACACTGTGGTTTTTAGTTGTTGCTAAGTAGTGCTCACCCCTGAGCTGCTGTAACGAAAGCTCATCTCTTCTCCCCCACTCTTCCCCAGCGGTGTTTCGGACGCTATCACCACCAGATCCTGTTGGGATGCACCAGTTCAGCACGAGAGCCCAGTGGTCCTGCCACACGGGCACCATGGGAGGGGAGAGGAGAAACCTCGCTGGGCTGTGCTGGCGGACCCTGCATCTGCTCTTGTGCAAATCCCAACGCAGGGTCGTTTCACACCCTGGGAAGAATGTGCACCGTCCCTTGCCTCCAGCATCTCCGGGGAGCAGCAACTGCACACGTGCAGCTCCAAGGTGCTTGCTGAAGGCACGGGCACTCTGCAGGGCATGGCCACTCTGCAGGGCACGGCCACTCTGCAGGGCACAGCACTCTGCAGGGCACAGCCACTCTGCAGGGCACGGGCACTCTGCAGGGCACGGGCACTCTGCAGGGCATGGCCACTCTGCAGGGCACGGCCACTCTGCAGGGCACAGCACTCTGCAGGGCACGGCCACTCTGCAGGGCACGGCCACTCTGCAGGGCACGCAGCAGGGGCACGTCCAACTGAGGGCTCCACAGAGCCGTGCTGGGGACCTCGTTGCCACCATCCACATCAGCTCCCGGTGGGACCGGTTGGACACCACTCCATGGCCTGTGCCGCAGATGGGTCTTTCAGCCCCGCAGGAGAGATCCCAGCCCAGGAAAATGCTCCCAGCAGTGAGGGCAGGGGCCAGCACTCCCCTTCCATCCATCCCTCCGTGCCGCCTGCTCCCCAGGCTCCCCCCGGCCATGCCCCACCGGCCGTGCTGAACCCGTGCCCCGCAGCTCCCGGGTTTCTGTTCTGGTTCCTCCATGCCTGCTTGGGCTGGGGGGGGTCACCGAGACACCCCTCTGCCTCGCTCCTCCTCCATTTTTAAGAACGGACACAACAGCAGGCTGCAGCTCCGCCTGCGGGTTATGCCCTTGGGTGCTCTCACGTCAGTTCAAGCGCTCGATGTGCGCGGTATCCTTACGCTCGTAGAGCACCCACCAGCCGAGGTGCAGGGATGAGGCATGCCGTCCTGGCGGCCGCCCCGCTCGGGAGGAAGGCCACGCCGATGAAGAACGTCCAGGTCGGGTGCCCCGCAAGAGGAGGGCGTGCAGAGGGGCGCAGTGCAGCTGCAGCCGTGGGTTCAGCCGCTTTTGCCGCTTCTCCAGCAGCTGAAGGGGAGAAAGGCAAAGGCAGCAATTGACCCTTTTTGTAATAGCGTATTGATTCCCAGCACGGCGTCAGGCACGACTCTAGCAGGTACAGTGGACAAAACCCGGAGCTATCTGGCCCACAGGCTTTACAGGGATGCTGAAAGACACAACTGGGGCAGGGAATATATCCCGAGAAGTGAGATTCCAGAAGAACTGAATGCTAATAATTACAGAATTAATTCCTGCAATTAAAAATGAACACACTGCTGGAACGTTTAATACAATGAACACCAGATAAAATCATTGTTCAACCCAATTAAATCTCAACAAGATTTTCGGAGGATGTGATGGCATTTATTGAATTATCTCGGAACTTCTTATGCAAATCGGAGTTAGACCTGAATGCAGGGGGCTAATTCCCAGCTGTATCCACACCAGCAGCTCTAACGCGCTTAGGAGGAGTGAAAAGGGCTGAACTCCCCTTAAGGTGACTGCGCGGAAGGTGCCCGGCGGCGCCTGGGGGGGCAGCTGAGGCCATTCCCGCTCCTGTCCCGCCACCGCCGCTGCAGGGCAGCCCCTCTGGCGAAGGGAAGGGGCTTAGGGCAAACGCCTTCAGGAGCCGCGCGTCTCCGACTGCTCCTTGGCTCTGCCGCTTCCCTACATCGCGAGTTGGGTCCCTCGACGAGGAGTTTAGCTGCCAGTTCACGGCATGGGTGCCATCAAAGACCTCAGCATGTCACTTCTCAGAGGAGTCCTTACCCTGCTCTTAGCGATGCCACTAAGGACCCGGAGCGGGTCAGTCTCAGAAGCGACGTCGGCAACACCTGCGCCATGTACAGAGCCCGATGGGTGAGTGTGGGGGCGTGCTCCCCCCTCCCCTCCGACTCCCCCTCCCTTCACCTCTTCCGAGCGATAACCACCCGTGGCGGTGGTGATGGATGTGTCTGGGCGTGAAGGATGCACCCAGTGGATGTGGGGGAGACAGATAACAACACCAGAGCCAAGGGCTACTGTGGAATGTGCCCACCTGAGCACAGCGGTGGGGATGCAAATATGACTGTGAGCCAACCATCCCGCCCCCATCACCAGCGAGCAGCCCCAGAGCCCTTGGAGCTCTCCCGCACGGCAGCGGCTGCACGCCAGGATCTCCCCGGGAGCAGGGACCCCTCTCAGGGTCACCCCTCGAGGCTGAGAGGTTCCTGACCCCAGCAGATCCTCGGTGCGTGGCTCACAGCACGCTCACTCTGAAACCTTGGCTGAGGGATGGAAAGGATGGATCGCGCATCCATAATCCCTGAGCCATGAACCGCTGGCCAAGTCTGGGACCGGGACTGGATCCAGGCGCACCTCGGCTCCTCTCTGAGGAAGGAGTTTAGAAAGCCAGGGGCTCCTTCCTGAGCCTGATGGCTCAACGGGAGGGTCAGCCTGGCAGCTTTGCCTGACCCTGGCCTCTGGGCAGTAAATACCCAAGGGTGCCTTGCATCGAATCTTATAAACCGCTGTCACATTTGCCATTGAACCTTGTGAACTCACTGGTTTACACCAATAAACCATATTATTTTAGCCTCCCTCTCACTCCATCCGCGACAGTGAGGAGTGGCTGCATCACCCGTGTCGGGCAGCAGGGACCCCACAGCCGCTGCCCCGCTGCGGGTTTGGCAGCAGTGTTGGCTGCTCTCTGAGGTTCTAGGGCAGCTGCAGCTGGAAGTCTGAAGCTTAATTGATAAACATAAGACATTTAATACATTACTTTGTATTTTTTATTTTTCTTGCATGCAAATTAACGTGAGAGAAAGTATTTGTTGTCTGTAACGGGGAAGATGATGAAATATATATCTGTGATTAGTGTTCCTGCAAGCAGAGGTATGACTGTATCTATAAATAATAAAAAAAATGATAACATAGAAGGGATATATATTTTTTTTCTGATTCTCTCAGTTGATAGTAAAGTGGCAAGAAAAGCTCACAACAAACCTTAAGGACCACGCTCCAGGTGAGTCTCTGGAGAACAAAGCATCTTCTAGAGAAGCTGGAGGCAGTGCCACCGACAGACAGCAAGGCTGTCTCCCAGCACGGTGTGACAGTCGGTTATAAGGGAGTACAGGAAACCTCTCCTTTTATCCGGGGGAGTTACGGCATGGCCACTAGCGTTCAGAGGAGAGGCCTGAGTGAGGCCTCACGGGTTCCTCCAGGTGCCACCAGCCATCAAAAATAGGGCAAAATGGTTCCCTCTGAAGCTGTAGAGATGCCGACCGCAGTGACCAACCTGCTGCACATCTGCAGGCCCACCATGGTCACCCAAGTGTCAGGCTGGAGCAAGCTGGGGCCAACATCGGGAGGTCTCCAGGGCTGGTGGGCAATCACGCCCGACCCTGGAGGACGCAAGCTGACCAGTCGGTGGGGGGAGTGCAGGTGAGGAGCTGCAAAAGGAACATCTTTGGGTGGAGGGTCTCCTCCCAAGGTCAGTCCATCGTCAGTTTGTACCTAAATAAAGTCACTTTTCTGAGGTGCTCTCGGTTGCGTGAGACTAATTTTCTTTGCTTTACCAGGCAAGATCCAGCAGAGAGGAGAGTGTGGACAGAGGGTGCTCCCGCTGTAACGGCAGAGGTAAGTTAACCCACCGGAGACAGCATTTGGGGTTGTGTCGATGAATGAATCAGCCTGCGAGGCGGTGGCAAAGCATGCGGGAGGTGTTTGCTGGCCCCCGCCTCTTTACGCTCCCCTTTCTTCCCACTGGTTGTGTTTTGGTGGGGGTTTTGCCTTCTAGTCCTGGATGTTTTGTGTGAGAAAAGAAGGAATCAGCTTGCAGGGGTGAACCGGGTTCCATTTATAGTAGGAATATGGCAGAGTAGGTTGGAGGAAGGTGACATCTATTCTGTGTTCCTGCATTATCAAAATAGCAAGCATCAGTTGAACGAAGATTTAATGATTGCTCACCAAGGAAGCAGCACACGCTCTTTAAATCTGACCTCGCCTTAACAAACATCGACTTTCACAGCTCGCTCGTCGAAACCTGTGAAGCTGCAGGAGAAGCCACGCGTCATGTGCTCGACGGAACACACAGGGTACAGGCAGGATCAAACACGTTCATTCTGGAGGGAAAAAAGGGGCGTTACAAGACATGATGATCCATTTCTTTAATGTTATTGTACATTGAATTATTTAACTTGCTGCATTTTTTTCAATTACCTCGTCCTTTAAAAACTGCTAATGAGCAAGTGTGCATATCAAGGCTGGCACCTACACTATAAAGAAACCCTTTGCAAGGCTCTGATTCACCTAAGCAATGTTTTTACAAACATTCTAATAATGTTTGGTATTTAACAAAGTGTTTACCTCAAATCTGAATGAACCGTGCACTTAAGTGTGTTAAAAATGCTGGGTTTAAAATGTCAAATGCAGATGAGGCTGAATAAGATTTGTTTTCTAATGTGCTTTCTAATGAGCTTTCTGTGATCTTCATCTTTCTTTTTGCGAGGCTTTCATAGAAACTTAATTTTCTTTTACTTCTTTTATTTTCTTTTTACTTTGACAAAGCAAACCAGGTTTGATTGTCAATTTTTTTTTCAAAGAGTTCTTTTGTGCAACTCGTTTTGCAGAAGCATTCTTGGGCGGTCAAGTCCTTGTGCACCCGGATGCTTCAGGGGGCAGCGGGGTGGGGGACAAAACCGTCCTGGGTGGGTTTGCCCTCGTCCTGGGTGGGTTTGCCCTGGTCCTAGGTGGGTTTGCCCTGGCTGCAGGGCCCCCTCCCAGCCCGGGACCTCCTCACCTTCCTCATTGCCTGCTTACACCGAAGCTGCGCTCACCCCTTCCTGCCGCCGAGCTCACATTTCGCAAACACCCATTTTGTCCTGAATGTCTGATGTTGATGCCCCCCCTGCCTCCGGCGTTTCCCAGGCGCAGGGCAGGGGCGACTCGGCTGCTGGCAGGGGCAGCGTGGGCAGGGAGGAGATGTCCACAAACTGCTGCCATCGGAGAGGAAGGAGCTTCTTTGGGAAGTGGTGCTGGTGGCAGGCGTCACCAGTATCCTCACTGCCACCGTGCTGACTGGTGCCAGAAAGGGGCAGGTTTGTAGGGAAGGACGACATACTTCATTAGACCCATGGAAATAGCCAGAAAAAATGGCTAAGCTTTCCAGCTCAATGTCTTTTTGTGCTCCATCACTCCTTCCAGTCAGAGCAGCTGCCGTAAACAGGAGAGGGAGGTAGGGGCTTGTAGCTTTGGGGGGAAAAAAGGTAATTCTGGAGCAATTTTGTGCCTATCTTGCCTCTGCAGAGCTTAAAAATAATAAATGTGAAATATAAAAGCGTATATTTTAAGTTGATCAGGAGGTGAGCTCCTGTTTAAGTAAACTACCAGGCCGGTCTGAAGTTGGCGTCAGGGACCCTCGTATGCAACCAGAAACTAACGGGGACGTTTCAGAAGCTCAGTGCGGTAAATGGGCACCGCTGCGTACGCCACGGCATTTACCGGGAGGTGTCCCCTGCGGAGGAAGGGATAACTGCAAGCACTGCACGTTGCCCTTGTAAGTCCAACACAGCTTGTGCTGTCCTCAGTCCTCCTGGAAACGGCTGCATTCGGCCCAGCACCGCCCAGCCCTCCGGCACAGAGCCCCCTACCCCTGAAAGAACCGAGTGCAGTTGTGCCAAGAGCCCGTAGCCCTGGCTGAGAACTGCAGAGTCAGTCTCCTCGCCTGAGGGTCCCTCCACGGCTCCTCTGAGCGCTGCTGGGGACTCTGCCCTCTCCGCAGGAGCCCCTTGCCAGCCTGGGAACGCCGCAGCCTGGCTTTCTTCTCCCCTTGCAGAGTACGGCTGGCTCAGGGCTCGGAACGGCCGCTTTGCTTTGCGTTACCCCCTTTCCCCCTTCCAAAAGACCATTTCTTAGCCTCTCCCACCCCATGACACTTCCCTACCCAGCACAAGGCGGGACGGTCTCCGGTGCCAGGAGGGGGGTGCTGGGCAGCCTCGGCAGCGCCTTGCCCGGGCTGTACCGTGGCAGCTGGCACAGCCGTGGAGAGCCACAGCCAGAGCTCGGGCACGGGGACGGGGGTCTCTGGGCTGGCCTGGAGCTGAAGGTCCACTCTCCGACTTCACCAAACCCCCTGCGCCGCGCTGCTGGAGCACGGACACGGCTGCCCAGGCCGCGGTGCCTCCCCCCCGGCCGACTCACGACTCACGGTGACGGCCTCCGAGGCAAGGCTGTAAAGAGGCCCCCGTAGCGCCTGCCCCACAGAAGCACACCAACAGTCACTGAGAAATGATTTCATTCCGGAATGATAGCTTGCTGCCTTTTCCACCCCAGGATGGGAGCGATAAAGCATGGAAAAAGTAGGTTAGGGACAAGGATAATTGTTCTGAATGACGAGGAAAAACACGGATCCTTCAGGTAATTGCACAGCAAAGGAAGCCTTGCCATCCATCACGCTCTTGCCAGCTGCAAAAGTTTTGCACATTTTTACTTGCAGCATCAGTAAGACAGGTAATTTTGTGTGAGGTACCTGTGAAACCAATTAGGACTGCACAGGGCATCAAACCGTACAGCCGGTGGTATCAGAGCTGCTGACAGGCGCTTTCTCTAAAAGCAGTCCCTGTAACGAGCTCAGGCACAAGGACAAGGGGACAAAAGCGCCATCGCTTCCCTCCCTGAAGGCTGCGGAAGCCCGGCCATCTGTGCCCCAGTGCTCACCGCTCCTTGGGGGCACCGAGCAGCGCTGCCCGCACCCCAGCATCAAACCCCGGTCGCCGCTGGGCTTGCGCTGCAGAGCTCCAGAGGCTTCGGCGAGCACCGCTGACCAAAGCCACGCTCATTTTCATTCCTTCCCCTCCGTGCCTGCAATGAGATCAGTCGGCAAAGTGCGGCTGGATGCAAGCGGAGGCACGGCCGGAGGCTGTCGCTGTGTTACGGCATCCACGGGTGGCACGGGGCGAGTGGGCAACAGCCCCGAGAAGGGTGACAGCAGGGACCCAGGCGGGAGCCGGGTGCCACGGCTGATGGGGTGCAGTGATGCCAGCGCCGAGGCGGCCACCCTCCTGCTGCACCCCCAGATTCCCCACCAGCTCTCAGAGGGGGAAGCAGGGCACTGCCAGGCTCTTGGCAGCCCTTGCTCCGCACCCACGCCTCGTCCTTCCCTCCCACCAGCACCGGGGCTCCCTGCGTGGGTTCCCCAGAGTTGGAGCTGGCTGGGGTGCTGTCCCACGGATCGCAGCGTTCCCAAAGGCATGAGCCCGAGCTGTTGCTGGATCAACAAGACTGCCTTCTGAGGATGGATGCACGCTTCCAGGGGCCCCGCTGGAGACTCCCTGCGAGTTAATCTGTGGCCCGCTGAAAGCATTGGCTTCTTTAATGTGGTGCAAATCTTTATTGAGGAAAAGATGAGGGGAAATGGTCTGAAGTTGTGCCCGGGCAGGGTGAGGTTGGCCCTGGGGAACAATTCCTTCCCCAAAGGGCTGTCAGGCACTGGAAGGGGCTGCCCAGGGAAGGGGTCGAGTCCCCAGCCCTGGGGGGATTTAACAGCCGGGCAGAGGCGGTGCTGATGGCCAGGGTTTGGGGGTGGGATGGCAGGGGTAGGGGAACGGTTGGGTTGGGGGAGCTTAAAGGGCTTTTCCACCCTAGACAATTCTGTGATTCTATGATTCTATGGATGATGACACTTCAGACCAAGACCTAAACAAGGAAAGTGCTTAGCTGATGATATAAGCTGTATACCGAGAAAAGAGTTGTGTCTCAGGAGATACCAAGGACTTCTGGTACGTGAACTGGTGACCTACAGACTCATTGCTGGGCGGGACGAAAGCTGTGTCCAGTCCCCGTAGGAACAGCAGAGCCCCTGCCCAGCGCGCGGAGCAGCCGCGCAGCCGCAGAGCCTGCCGCTGAGGAGTCCAGAGCGTCATAAGCTGTTCTCATAAATCCAGACCCTCAATACTGGCAGTGCGAATAAAATAATGACAGCAAAAGTAAAATAAAAATTGCCCAGTTACTTAGCTTCTCTGTAGGGTAGGCAAACAAAACTTGAAAGGTTGTCAGGGGCACCATAAAGTCCTCTTCCACGTGTCTGACATCTAGTCTGGGAATACCGCTTCCTAAATCATTAGGCTGAGATTGCTCCCCCACCCTTCACTCAGCAAGGCTGGAGCCTCTTCTGCGCTCCGTGGCGGCAGTGAGCCACACTTTCAGCGGGGAAGCCAGGAACACCCATCTTGGAGATTTACAGCAAAAGAGGTCGGAGCAGATGCTTCAGTGCACTCACCCACACGCAGGGGCACGGCTCCTGCCTCTGACTGCTGCACCAAGGGGGAACCGCCGTTCCTCTGCTTCGTTACACTGGAATGGGGGATTGGTGTTAATCCTTTGCATTTCAAATTCAATATTCCTGGTATTTTCCTAGGGTGAAATAAAGTCAAGCACAGGGAGCTGGATGGGCTTTGCCTGCCCTAGCAGCACTAAGCTGCTGGCCTGCAGAGGAACCACACCAGCCGTCTGACCATACGAACCATCCTTAAAGGAGCTTCCGGGGATTTCTATTAGGACCTTCAGGATTTTTTTTTTCCTTTTTATACTGGCAGCTATGAATCCTCCCCAACCCGTGTGCTGGTTTTACGCAGACCCTTAGACGTACCCTCTGAGACCGAGGATTCAGCTCCCTGCATCTTCCGATGTCATCTTTTGTTATGACTCCGGCAACACTGAGTTCATATTCCTGGAACGATCTTGCGTCTCCGTTCCCCGTCCGGCTGGAGCAGAGGCAGTGCGTCCCATGGGGTGGGATGGGGATGAGGACGCCGTGGCCGGGGACGGGGCTGTGCTGGCAATGCTGCCCGCGTTAGGCTGGCTAGCGAGTGCAGATCTGCTGGCCGGCAAAAAGGAGCATCGTCGCCTCAGGTTGCCTCTTGACTACTTTCACTTTTTCTTCTGCTTCCGGTCTCAGGCAATATTTGGAGGCTGTTAGGGCAAATCAAAGAGTGAAATCATCCTGTGCATCTTCCCTGCCTTTGGGTACGGCCAGGCCAGAGGCAGCCAAGCTCCTTCTCCACATGTTGCTGCACATCAGGAATCCATTTTCCACCCTTTGTGGCGGTGACCAATTGGCCGCACCAGGGCCATTTCGGAGGGAGGCCCCTGTGCCCTCCCTGCGGAGCCGCATGTGGGGTGCTGGGGGTCTCCCCTCTGCTGCCAGGCTGAGCCCCCCGCAGACCCCCAGGTTCAGGCAGCTCCCCCAGCCCCTGCTTGAGCCTGCGGAAGCTGTTGGATCAACACCAGCCCTGCTTAGGCAGAGAAGCAGAAATTACGTATTCACACACAGCATCACACACCAAATGGCAGGGGCTGGCAGGGCCCTCGGGAGCTCCCCCAGTGCCACCCCCCTGCCCAAGCAGGCTCACCCAGAGCAGGGGGCACAGGACAGCGGCCAGGCGGGGGTTGAAGATCTCCAGAGAAGGAGACTCCACAGCCCCCCTGGGCAGCCTGGGCCAGGGCTCCATCACCCTCACAGTCAACAAGTTCTTCCTCCCGTTCACCTGGAACCTCTTCTGCTTCAGGTTGTGCCCATGGCCCCTTGTCCTGGTGCTGGGCACCACTGGGAAGAGTCTGGCTCCGTCCTGGTGACCCCCACCCTGGAGATATTTGTAGGTGTTGATGAGATCCCCTCCCAGCCTTCACTTCCCCAGGCTGAACAAGCCCAGCTCCCTCAGCCTTTCCTCCTAGGGGAGATGCTCCAGTCCCCCCATCATCCTTGCTGCCCTCTCCTCTTGATGCACCCCAGGATGCCGTTGGCCTTCTTGGCAACACGGGCACCCTGCTTACAGGGCAATTAGCAAAGGTGTAGGGTAATTAGGTGAGTTACAGGTAAGCGTTCATAATGCTTTGGGAAAGACACCCCCATGGCCAAAGAATGAGTGCAGAAGGGACCACGGCCCCAGCCCCAGCTGCGGGTCAGACGGAGCAGGGGCAGCGCGTGCCCTGCGGTACAGACGCCGGCCCAGGGCTGAATGTGGCCCCAGCCTGCAAGCTGCCTCCAGGCTGAGCTCCAGCCCCCTTCCATGCTCAGTGGTGCTGCCTTGGTCGCGTGGTGCTTGGAGGACGTCCCAGATACTTCCCCGAGGCAGCAGAATAGCTGTTGTGAGCTACAGATGTGACGCTTCTGCCCGGATGGAGTGTGCTGACATTTTGTGTGGTAGCGGTGGCGTGCTCCCTCGGGCTGTTGATGATCAGGAGTCACGTTAAATACAAGAGTTTCAGTAATTCACCAATAGTCTGTTATTCTTATACATAAAAGCCTACACCTAACATGTAAATGTGCAAATTTTCTGTTGTTACTCCCATCTGGAAGTATTTTTTATAAGCTTTTAGTAGATTATCCCACATTTTCTCCTGGGCTTCATAATGATGTCACGTAATGAGCCACACAGGTTGGTTTGCTCGTTTATGTATTTTACCACTGCTTTTTAAATCAGTGTTTCTTGGAAATGCCTTTTCACGCTTTATAACCTTACCTGTGTAACCTTATCTGTAAAGAAAGTGTAAGTCAGAGGTAAAACGCAGTGATCATCGCCTTTACAAGGAGATAAAACCCTGCGGCTATTTTTTAACCTTTTAGTTTTATATCGTGCTCTTTTTCACTGTAAACACTTGCTTAAGCTTCTTAGTAATGGACCATACAATTGCCCATCTCTGGAGAAAAAGGAGCAGAATTACAGGGAGCTACTGGAGGCCTTGCAAAAGCAGATGGGTTGTGAAGCCTCTGGGATTGCAGGCATTTTTCCTCCACCTTATAGAGGGAGAGATCTAGCGCCCTGCCACAGCAGCTGACATTCCAAATGATGCTGGGGACATGACTCAGTTACACACTGACATGCATTTTATCCGCCAGTTCCCATAGCCAAATATTCCAAGCATCAAATCTCAGAGACCCCCAGCTAAAAAACCCTCACCCCCTCCCCGATTCATAGAGTCAGATGGGTTGGAAAAGACCTTTAAGGCCATCGAGTCCGGCGGTGAAGGCAAAGGGCAAGAGGAAGCCCAAGAACAGACCAGAGAGAAGGCAGCGTGACATAATTCCCACGAAGGGCTGTGGCTCCGGTGTCACGGGAAAGCTGCACGGGGGAGCAGCGGGGACAGCGAGGGGTGGGCAGGAGCAGGGACGGGGGCTGCTGCTGCTCCCCTGGGGTAGAAGGGATCAACGAGACGGCCATGGCCCGAGCTGTGCCAGCCACGGGGGACATGCTGACCCCCGGGGCAGGAGCGGAGGGAGCCCTGGGATGGCTCAGGTGCAGGAAACCCCGCTGGGGGGGAGACCCCAGAGACCCCTCATGCGTGGCTCGGCAGCGGCCATCGGGCACAGACGGGGGGTCCCTTGTCCCCCCGCTCCGGGGGAAGCCGTGCCCCAGGACCCAGCTCAGCAGGCAGGGCAGCCGCTGCCATCAGGATTTTTACTCCACCGCTCCGATGGGCACACGCAGGTAGACTCCTGAGCTCCATGCCACCTCCCCTCGCATCGCCGCAGGTGGCCTGAATGTTGTCATCTGTGTGTGCTCTAACCTTGGTACCAGGGCCCCAGGCTCCCGAAACAGGCTGCCATCCCGCAGGATGGCACGGGGGAGTGACATGCCAGAGGCACCGTCCCTCGCTGTGCCGGGGTCAGTTCCCTCGCACGTGCCGCTGAACTTCTCCCTCCCTGTAGCGCCCATCCTCAGAGCAGACAAGCTGCTCATGGAGGATCTGGGGGGGTCTGGGACTGCTGAGGTGGGATTTCTTTTGCCACAAACATTTCCTGAGCTGTTTCTCAGTTTCTCAAATTAAACACCAAAACGATGCTGTATTTTGTGTCAATTTAAGAAGACGAGATGGGAAATGAGTGGCGCAGGTTTTCCTCTCACAGGGAGCATCTTGCTCTGCAGAGCTGCGGGCGCAGCACCCGATCCGCAGGCAGCAGCCCGGAGCGATGAAGGCAACCTCCTGCTGCTCAACGCCCCGGGACTCAGCTTTGCCCAGGCACGTTCTAAACCCTGTGGCCACATCCAGCATTAATCATTTGCTTCCGAAGAAGACCCCCGCTGCCCTGCGTGTTTCCCTCCCCGGGGCAGTCGGTGCTGGCAGTCTGCGGGGTGAGCGTGAGAGGACCGTGCAAGCTTCACACGCAGGCATGTCCGTCTGACCAGCCGCCGAGCCAGCAGGGCGCCTTTTTAGGTTTCACCCGTGCGTTTATCGTACGTCGCTGCCCCGTGGGATCCGCCCGCCGCGCGTGCAAGGGCCGGGACGCGGAGCCGGGCTGTGGCAGCCAGCAGCAGTGGGAAGGGGCAGGCGGGAGGCATTTGGGCAGCTGCCCGCACGTGGGCAGGACCTTCCCTTAAAGGTCTTTCACCACGGTGTCAAGAGCATCAGCCTAAGGGGCGATGAAGCACATCGGTGTACAGCCTTACCCGAAATTACAGCTCCCCTGCCAGTAAAGAAGGGGCTTGGCTGCGGAGCGCACTGGGATTGGACTGATACTTCCCCGGCGCTCTTCCTCGTACGGGGCTGTTTTGCCAAGCTGGGGAATAATTTCTGGAGGTGACTTAGAAATTAAACTTATATTCACATTGTAGGGAAAGGTCCAGCACTGAAGAAGCTTCCAGGGTGGAGCGTGGCTGACATGCGAGGAGCCCGTCCCAGGGCAGTTCCCCAGGCCCGCGACCTTCGCCGCCGGCCGCACCAGGGGCGCTCGGCGGGCTGATGCCCAGAGGAGCCGCACGGAGCGGGGAGCGGAGCGGAGACGCCGCAGCCAGGCTCTGTGGTAATACGGGAACTGAAGATACCACGGAACCGATAAGCTGCAGATTTGCTACCCGCGGCCAACAGTCTGTCATGTTTCTGACAAAATGCTGTCCTTTGGTGAACTTTGCCCATTATAATATCGTTATAATACCATAACACACCTCCAGCCCCAAAGCTACCCGCCTCCAAGGCACAACCACCCCTCACTGAACTTGCGCTTTGAATTCTTCTAGTTTATACCTTTAAAAGCGAAGCGAGAAAGCTTCACACGATTCATAAGCAAGGTCTGTATGGCCACAGTCACTCAAGCTCTGCCTGAAAGGTAAAAAATGACGTGAAATAGCTTAAAAGAGAGAGGATGTTAGGGAAGATGCCATCATCATGTACCACTGACTTCTGGGATCAGTCAAGGGGCTGAGCCTCTCTTCTCCCCCATGGGGACGCCTTTGGGCAACTCGAACACTTGGCCATATCAAGCGCCTCCCCGGGAAACTTAGAAATCTCTGTAGAGTGGCTTTCTATCCTTTAACACCTTTGCAGCTGGGCGGTGCTGCTCACACTTCGGGTGTTTGCACGTGCTGTGCAGACAGTGAATTTATCCCCGGCAATCCAATGAACCTGTGCATCCATTGCTTTAATGACCTGTGCTGTTCGTTAATCTGGCTGTGGGAGTTCTCACTGAACACGACCGAACTCTCTAAGAGTGGCCATGGTCGCTCATGGAACGCGACCAGGCTGACGGTGCATCGTGGTATTTGCGCATCCATAGTCGTGATAGTTCAGTGCACTGAACGTGACCAGACTTAAGACGACGAATTGGGCATCACTCCAAATTACATCAACCTTTTAATGCAGCACTAGCTCTGCTGGGGTTGTCACTGCCGGCACCAGTGGTGGCCCAATGCCACACAGGGATGTCAGCGCGAGCTGCTGCCCCGCGCCCCATGCCGGCCACTGCTGCCCCCTTCCCATTTTGCCCTAGACTGGGAGGCTGGAAATAGTTCACAAGAGGAGCGGTGGGTTCTGAAGATAGGGGACCTGACCGCACTCCCAAAGACGTTTGGTATATTTGACCTGCTGATGAAGCGCTGTCCCCAGGACTCATAGGCATAGCTGTTCTTGTCTGCTCTCCATGAACTGCAGATCCATCGCAGATTTTTCTGGTTCAAATATTCCGGGGGGCTCCCATGTGTCAGAAGTGAGTTTGCTCCTCACACTCGTGCACGAGGGGCTTTGCCGGCTCAGCCGACAGCTCTGTCCCACCTGGATCTGCTTTTTGCTTTGCTCAACCAAAGAGAAGAGCCCTGCCAGCCCCAGCGCTTCTGCCTTCGAAGAGGAGGAGAAGGGGCTTTTCGCCTCTTCCACGTGCGCCTGCCCAGAGCTGGTGAGCAGTGCTCGTGCTGCCAGCAAGTGGGGGCAGTGTGCCACCCGTGCCGCTCCTGGGGACACGCTTCACTTGCTTGCCACTGCTGCCGTACCCCAGTTTTTGAGCCACGCTGAACCCCGGGTCAGAAAAAGACAGACGGGAGTTCAGGATTCAGGATGGGGTGACAGCACCTTATCAGCATCTTGGACAGGAATCTGCAGCGACAGACAAGTTCTGGGTGCATGTTACACGTCTATGTGCATTTATTCATTAATTACTTGTTCCGTCATATGGTCTCGGGGTGCTGAGCCATGAAATTAGGCATGCACTGTCCATGCCTGGGTTTGGAAGGAGCAGCTATTTGACTTCAGCCCGGAGCCTGACAGGGGTACAGCGCACTTCGTAATAACAATAATAAAAGGGTTGTCAGGCTCTGGAATGGGCTGCCCAGGGAGGTGGTCGAGTCCCCATCCCTGGAGGGATTTAAAAGGAGGAGAGATGAGGTGCTTAGGGCCAGGGTTTAGTGGTGGGATGGCAGGGGTAGGGGAACGGTTGGACTCGATGATCTTAAAGGGCTTTTCCAACCAAAGTGATTCTATGATTCTATGATTCTATAGCACGCGTATAGACTTCCGAATTAACGCTGCAACAGATCACACTGCGAGCACCTGGTGCTGAGGGGCTGGTGACACATCTGGGACACCCCCTGCAGCCACTGGTGCCCTCGCAGGCTGGATCAGCACAAGGCTCGCCCAGTCCTGCTTTACAGCTCACGACCAAATGAGTGCAGGAACGCTCCTCTGGCTGCTTTCATCGAGCTTCCAGGAAGATTTATTTCACCTGAGCAAGTTCAGAAGCAGAGCTACACGTGCAGTCAATGCCGCACCTCATCCGGCAGGCAGGAAGATGCCAGTGGCTCCTACCCAAATTTCTCTTCTTCGTGGAGCATTAGCAGAGGGAAAACACAGATGACAGCCCAGCTTGCCCAGCTCTGACAACGGGCTTTGGAGGGCTCTGGAGGAGGAGGGACACCATCCCCTCTCCAGGATGAAATCAAAGCAGTAATTGCCATGCACAGCGCTTGGAAACGAGAGAGCCCAGGAAACTGCCTCATTAAATACTTCTCATGCTTCGGATCTCTAGGGTGTCCTTGTCCAAAGCTAGAGGATAACGAATTCAACTAACATACGCCCATTTCTGGTTGGAGTGTCTTCTTCCATGCCATCTTTCTCCCAGGTGACTTTATAAAAGGGAAGACTACAAGCACAGAGCTGTGATGAATAGTAGGAGAGAGACAGCATGATAAATATTTGCTTAGGAGAGAACAAGGGTGAAATCAGGTGAGAAATCACAGGCGTGAAGGGATACGGGGAGTACCTGCATCTGGAAGAAACTGTAGAGGACAAACCCATGGTGAACCTCACCTGATGGACAAGGGGAGCTGCTGGCCGGGCATGGGCCGCTGTGGTGAGGTGACCCAGTCTGCTGGAAGACACCCAGCACTTTGAAACCACCACTGACGACTTCTACACTAAACATGGTGCTGAAGGTCCACTGGAGACTTTCTCTGAGGCTTGTAGCCCTGTAATGCAATGTCACCATGGCTTGTCACAGGCAACAAGTGCTGCAAGGCCTCAGCACCAAGGCTTGTCCCAGAAGACTTCCAAGAAGCCAATCCTACAGAAGGTTTGATTGTAATGGGAGGAAAAAAGAAAAGGACAGAGCTTTAAGTTGAACAATAAGTTTAGGGAAATGTCTAATGCATCAGCTATTACAAAAGGGCAAAAGGAATTTGTGTTGGTGGGTGTAGAATAGGGGAGACCTGGAGCCCAGCACTGAGGTGCTCTGCAGAAGAAGGGGAGGGGACCTGCAGCAGGACAGGCCTCGGAAGCTTTTCTCTCCTATTCACAGATGAATAAACATGGGACGCTCCAGCTTCATGGACAAATGTGACAGTCTTCAGACCTTACTGCGTCAAGACACACACGCAAGGCGGCAATAAAACAACGCTAAAGCTTGTGCAGGTCATAAGATTGTGGTGGAGAAGAGGTAGCCATGGAAATAGTGTGGTGAAGGCAAGTCTCGTGTCGATGTTAACAGATTTTTTTTCCTGGAGGCTGTTGCTGATATCAGGAGGAGCCAACTCCAGAATAAACTGAGGCACCAGGGTGAGCTACGCGGTGGGCCAGGGGCTGTGGACCAGCAGAGGAGACCACACCATGCTGAGGAGGAGGAGGCTTTCCCCCAGGCAGACTCCACCACACAAACTGGTGGAGGAAGGTGAGCCAGGGACAGCAAAACACCGCTTCTCTGCAGTTTTCTGAGGTGGAGAAGGTAAGAAATAAGATTTAAATGAGGAAAGGCTGAGGGAGCTGGGCTTGTTCAGCCTGGAGAAGAGAAGGCTGAGAGGGGATCTCATCACCACCTACAAATCTCTCAAGGGTGGGGGTCACCAGGATGGAGCCAGACTCTTCCCAGTGGTGCCCAGCACCAGGACAAGGGGCACAACCTGAAGCAGAAGAGGTTCCAGTTGAACGGGAGGAAGAACTTGTTGACTGTGAGGGTGATGGAGCCCTGGCCCAGGCTGCCCAGGGGGGCTGTGGAGTCTCCTTCTCCGGAGATCTTCAACCCCCGCCTGGCCGCTGTGCTGTGCCCCCTGCTCTGGGTGAGCCTGCTTGGGCAGGGGGGTGGCACTGGGGGAGCTCCCGAGGGCCCTGCCAGCCCCGGCCAGGCTGGGATTCTGGGATTCTGTGTGTTCTGTGGTCACCCAGCAATATGCGTGCAGGAGCACAAGCAGAACACAGTTCTGAGCAGCGAGCCCCAGGTGGGCAAAGATCTCCCTTGCTTTGTTTGAAGAGAGCTTCACGCACCAGGAGAGAGAAACAGAGGAGAGGCACAGCCCACAGGCACAAAACCCCTGGAGTCCTTTCACAAATGCAGTTTACACTCCTTGCAACAAAGCCATTGGACGTTGGAAATACATTTTCCTGTTCCTTGTGTTGGAAAGCTCCATAGGCACGACTTGGGATTTCTCCAGTAATGCTTTGGTACGCGTTCCCTGCCGTCGCCGCATACCTGCTTGGCATTCATTTTGGAAATTGTCCTAATAATTCTGCAAGCAAATTACCAATCTGGTGATCATTTTAGTAAAAAAAATTCATGAGGGAATATCCGAATTTATTTTTAATTTGTCATCAATTCGCATTGCCCCAAACTAGATATGTGTAGGGGAACCCTCAGTAAGCGGAAGAGAGAGGGGCTTTTTCCAGTGCTGACTCTTACTGTTCGTCTTTTTTTTAGCGTTTGTAGTAAATACAAACAACCCACTCATGACAAATAAAAATCCCACCTGAAGTGTGGTAAATTCTGGTTTTCAATCTGAAGGTCTCAAATATCAGCTTATTCCCCTGTCTTTTGGGTGCTTTTTCTTCATTAGTTGCCTTTGAAACGCAGAAGAAAAAGATATTTTAGGCAGCAAATCATCGTGCTTATTGTCGCCACGAGAAATGCATGTGCTCAGGGGCAGCTGAGGATTGCGACTGCATCTCTCAAACAGGAGAATTTACCTCCCGCAGAATCGCAGCGTGGGCTCTGCTCACTGCAGACAGGCTGTGCGCGGGGATGGAGGTAACGGGGGCCAACACCAGCTCAGCCTGGCTGGGCCTTTTGGGGGGGGGGGAGGGGGGGGGGCAGGGACATGGGCATGGGCAGGGGCAGGGGCACAGGCAGGGGCAGGGGCACAGGCAGAGGAACGGGCAGGGGCACAGGCAGAGGAACAGGCAGGGGCACTCCTGAGGCTGCTCCGGGCGAGTCTCCCTGCAGCGGCTCTCTGGTCTCCCGATGGCCTCCCAATGCACCATGAGCCAGCAGGGTGCCCTTGGTGCCAAGAAAGCCAATGGCATCCTGGGGTGCATCAAGAGGAGCATGGCCAGCAGGGCGAGGGAGGTTCTGCTCCCCCTCTACTCTGCCCTGCTGAGACCCCACCTGGAGCACTGGGTCCAGTTCTGGGCTCCCCAGTTCAAGAAGGATGAGGAACTCCTGGAGAGAGTCCAGAGGAGAGCAACAAGGATGACGGGGGGACTGGAGCATCTCCCCTAGGAGGAAAGGCTGAGGGAGCTGGGCTTGTTCAGCCTGGAGAAGAGAAGGCTGAGAGGGGATCTCATCAACATGGACAAATATCTCCAGGGTGGGGGTCACCAGGATGGAGCCAGACTCTTCCCAGTGGTGCCCAGCGCCAGGACAAGGGGCCATGGGCACAACCTGAAGCAGAAGAGGTTCCAGGTGAACTTGAGGAAGAACTTGTTGCCTGTGAGGGTGATGGAGCCCTGGCCCAGGCTGCCCAGGGGGGCTGTGGAGTCTCCTTCTCTGGAGATCTTCAACCCCCGCCTGGCCGCTGTGCTGTGCCCCCTGCTCTGGGTGAGCCTGCTTGGGCAGGGGGGTGGCACTGGGGGAGCTCCCGAGGGCCCTGCCAACCCCTGCCAGGCTGGGATTCTGGGATTCCCAGCCAAGGGATGGCCACCCTCTGCGGGAGGGGGCTGCCAGCCAGGGTCTCCGCAGGCGTGTTGGGCACAGCAGAAGAATACAGGAAATTTGTGAGCAGCGTAAGGGAAGAGCTGGCTGAGAGGGGATTTCAAGCGAATGAAGTGCTGCGGGGGTGTTCGAATAAGACAGCGTATCACTCCCCGAAAGGGACCAGCACTTAGCAGGGTAAGAGAAACCTGTGAGCACTTCTCCTGGGCCCTGGGATAGACAGGCACCAGCTGAGGGTCTGCAGGGGTCTTTGCTTTCTTTTCAGGAGACGGAGAGCAGCAGAACCCCTCGTGCTCATCCTTCAAGGAAACAGAAAGATCTGGAACCAGCCCCTTTCTGCAGTGTCACCCTGTGGCGTACGGCTCAGACGCAGTTAAAGCAAGGACCGGCGAAGGCTCCTGGGCTTTCTGTTGCAAACCTCCCAGACCGTCCCGTCCTGTCCTGGGCATCCACAGTCCTGGTTTAGGTATTCTCTTCCCCATAGCTAGGTGGAAATCATTGCTAGGGTCAATGACAGGTTTCGTTCTGGGTAAAGCTCACCCTTTTCTTTCCCAGATGAAATTAAGAGTGAAAGGAAGATCCTGACTGGAGGTGATGAACATCAAGGACACAGCATGGCAGGACTTCGTCCTTGAGAAGGAGCGTCTGTGTCACACGGGTCCTTCCAAAGCAGGAGGGAACCGTGCCTGGTGCGGACTGACTTCAGTCGAAAGGGGAAACCAAGGAATTTGTGTTCTTTTACCTTAGGAATAGTTCAATACAAAGGCTATTTACAGACACTGGGTTTGTTACTTAAATCTCCATTAAAAAGGGTTTCTTTAAAACATGCTGGAGGCTTCATTTGGGTTCCTCTTTTATCTTTTCTGTTCTCCGCATTATTTTCTAAATCCTCTGGGTTTCAATTAGCAGCCATGGGAAACTCCAGGAGCCTCCCGCCTCCCTGCGTTGCATTAAAAAGTGACACAGTGTTGTGCAACCCTCAATCTTTCTTTTGAATAATTCATACAGCTCTTCAGGGTAGGCCAGGATTCCAAATGAATATTACGGTCCGATTTTCCTAACCCTCTCTTGCTTCAGCTAGAAATCCTACACATAAGGAGCTGGCATCTCCGTCTGTTCAGTCAGACAGGCCTGCGGTGCCATGTTTGGGAGCAATGTTTACTTGTCTGTTTATTAAACACTGAAATAAATGCTAATTTTTATCTTTCATAGAATCATGGAATCACAGAATTGTTTGGGTGGGCAAAACCCTTTCAGCTCCCCCAGCCCAAGCGTTCCCCTACCCCTGCCATCCCACCCCCAAACCCTGGCCCTCAGCACCGCCTCTGCCCGGCTGTTAAATCCCCCCAGGGCTGGGGACTCGACCCCTTCCCTGGGCAGCCCCTTCCAGCCCCTGACAGCCCTTTGGGGGAAGGAATTGTTCCCCAGGGCCAACCTCACCCTGCCCTGGCACACCCCTTCCCTGGGAGCAGAGCCCGACCCCCCCCCCCCCCCCCGGCAGTGTAGGGGCCTGAGGGCTCCCCCAGCCCCCGCCCGGCTGAACCCCCCCAGCTCCCCCAGCCGCTCCCCAGCAGCCTGGGGCTCCAGACCCCTCCCCAGCTCCGCTGCCCTTCTCTGGACACGCTCCAGCCCCTCCAGGTCCTTCGGGGAGGGAGGGGCCCAACACCAAACCCACCCTTCGAGCTTGGGTAACACACAAGGAAAATATTACCTTTATTTAGGGAATGGTGCTTAGGGACATGCTCATCAAAACATTTCAGTTCTTAAAGATATTTTCTGCTAACCCTTAGCGAGCCTTAGTTACAGCGAACACACCTGAAGCATTTCTGCTCTTCGGTATTTGTGCCGTTAAACCCGGAGCCTCCTCCGGGCGCCGCTGAGGTTGCCGTGAGCGTGGCTGTGAGCGTGACGGCGCCCTGGCCGTGCGTCCGGACGCAGAGCGGGATGCGCGTACGCAGCGGGACTGTCACAGTCCACACCCCACGCCATTAAGGGTCACGTACAAACCTGCATTTGCCCTTTGGCCGTCGGCAGCGCTCCTCGCGCTGGCGCTGCACAGCAGCTGTGCGAAGCCGCGGGGGCCGCTCACGGGGAATGCGGGTGCCGGAGCGGTCGTCTGCTTGGTGAGCACTTTTTTAGGACAGTCACATGCTCACTTCATTAAATCATGGATACCACGGGTGGGAAAGTCCCTTTTAGTCTCCCTGGAACAGGCCCAATTAAGTTCAGTTTTCTGTTAGATCAGGCAGATCACTACTAGCAAAGCACGAAAAGCAATTAACTCCTTACAAGTTCAAATACATGTGATGGACACAGGTAACGTTGGACAAACATCGAGGATGCACGGTTAAGGATCATCAAATACCCAGGCAGCACAAACAGCCTGGCGCCTGCTCCCCGTCCCTGCGATTCCCATGTAGATTTTAAATATCTCATAGTCCCTCCATTAGTAACAGATCAGGTGTGGGATTGCTCCTCAATTGTCAGGCCCTGTCCCTCTAGGAAACCCGTGCCAGCTTTAATTACGTGAGTGTCATGGTTTAACCCTGGCTGGACACCAGGGGCCCACCAAAGCCGCTCTATCGCTCCCCTCTAACCAGACAGAGGAGAGAAAAAGTAAATCAAAAGGGCTCATGGGTTGAGATAAGGACAGGGAGAGATCATTTTACCAGTTACCATCATGGGCAAAACAGACTCCACTTGAAAGAAATAATTAATTTATTATCAATCAATCAAAATCAGAGAAGGAGAGGATAAAAACTGCTAGATCTTAAAAACCTTTCCCCCCCACCCCTCCCTTCTTCTCTGGGCTCAACTTCACTCCCAGCTCCTCTACCTACTCCCCCCAGCGGCGCAGGGGGACGGGAATGGGGGTTGGGGTCAGTTCATCACACGTTGTCTCTGCCACTGCTTCTTCCCTAGGGAGAGGACTCTTCCCCTGCTCATGCGTGGGGTCCCACTCACGGCCACAAACTTCTCCAACGTGAGTCCTTCCCACGGGCTACAGTTCTTCACAAACTGCTCCAGCATGGGCCAATAATTTCCACGGGGTGCAGTCCCTCAGGAGCAGACTGCTCCAGCGTTGGGTCCCCTGTGGGGTCACAAGTTCTGCCGGCAAACCTGCCTTGGTGTGGGCTCCTCCCCCCACGGGTCTGCAATGGCTTGCCAGGAACCTGATCTGGCGTGGGCTTCCCAGGGGATCACAGCCTCCTCCCTTCGGGCATCCACCCGCTCCGGCGTGGGGTCCTCCACGGGCTACAGGTGGGGATCTGCTCCACCGTGGACCTCCCTGGGCGGGGAGCCTGCCCCACCATGGTCTTCACCACGGGCTGCAGGGGAATCTCTGCTCCGGCGCCTGGAGCCCCTCCTGCCCTCCTGCTGCACTGCCCTTGGTGCCTGCAGGGCTGTTTTCTCCCCATCCTCTCACTGCTCTTCTCTCTCCGGCTACTGAGCCGCAGACATTTTTTTTTCCCTTCTTAAATATGTTATCCCAGAGGCGCTTCCACTGTTGCTGATTGGCTTGGCCTTGGCCAGCAGCGGACACAGGGAATACTTCTGGCAGCTTCTCACAGAAGCCCCCCCTGTAGCCCCCCCACTACCAAGACCTTGCCACACAAACCCAATACAGTGAGGCTGCGGGAAAGGCTGGGCCCCGGCCGGGCAGCGCTGCTGCTCCTTCTGACGCAGCCCTGGGGAAAGCGTCCCCCCCAGCACACGCCTGGGGTGCAGCCGGGCGGAGCGGGGGACACCGGGTCTGGACAGCAAAGGTGCCAAGGGGAGGCTTTTAACACAAAGGGTGACGCAGCAGCTGGGGTCAACCAACGTGCAGGAATCACGCGTTCAGTCGCTCGCGTCCCGGCACCCCGAGCCTGGGTAACACACACGGCAGGTAACCGCGCAGACCCCGGAGCAGAGACCCCGCGTTTGCTGCCACTGGAAGACACTTCCCAAAACCTGAAGGTTATAAATGCACTGGATATAGTGAATGCAGACCGTCTGAACAGGGAGACAGGGGAATGGGGACGGTGTCTGGAGACACGTGGGGACTTGCCCTAATGAATAATCACTGACCAAATACAAGAAGGCAAATTAACTGATGTCTGGCGCAGACCACCAAAACATCGTTAGGCATTAGAAGCTCTATAGCAGAAGCTATACATTGAAGCTATACATTGAAGCTCTACAACAGAAGCTATACATTGAAGCTCTACAGTAGAAGCTATACATTGAGGCTCTACAGCAGAAGCTATACATTGAGGCTCTACAGCAGAAGCTATACATTGAGGCTCTACAGTAGAAGCTATACATTGAGGCTCTACAGTAGAAGCTAGACGAGGACAGACGATGTGGCACAGAGAGGCGCTCTGGTGAGAATGGCATACGCTGGAAGTCTCATTCTGCCGCTATTAAATCACGACCAGGTTTTATAATCGCTATATATGACAATTTTCTGAAATCAAGCCACGCTGCACCTAGCATGGGGAAGATAGAGATCTGTAACGTAACATTCAGAGGTTTTTTTAAGAGCTGGCTCAAATCTCGCTGCGAATATCTGGCACGAAGTGAGAAGAAAGGAAGTATACCAGTATTACAGAACAGAGTAAGCAAGATGGCCCAGATAATTATAGACTTGTCAGTCCGACATCAATGCCGGAAAAAATAACGGAACAGCTGTTATGGAAGTTAATCAAGAGAGAGCTAAAAGAATAAAATACCGTCGGTGCTGGTTTGCAAAACTAATTACCTCCTTTTTGGACAAGATTCCTGTCTTAAAAGGTTCGCAGAGAGCTGAGGGAATCTTCAGCAGCATCCACCGGCCGGGCCAGCGTCCCCGTGCCCCATGGCCGTCCCCATGGCCAGGCGAGCGCCCGGGGAGCACCCACCGCTTGCAGTGGCACTTCCAAACCTTTCAATCAGCTGCTTTTTCATCGGTTGGGTGACACACTGACATCTTTTAATTAATAATATTGTGTGTCACGGCGTGTCCTGCCGCAGGGTGACACGGTGGCTGTGTGTTCTCAGCGGGTGAGCGGGTCTGCTGCCCGTGGACCGTCAGCCAGCGGCCGTCGGTGCTGCCTGACCGAGAGACCCCTCCCCAGCCCAGTTTTGGGCTGATACTTCTCAGGCTGGGGGAGCAGCGAGTGACAAAAAGCCTGAGCAAGCAGCACAGGGCAGCCTGGAGGGCACGGTCAGTTTGAACGTGCGCAGCCTCGCCTCCGAGAAGAAGGTACCCGCCTGCAGGATGGGGGATCTGTATTTGGAACCGGCACCGCTCAAACATCTTGCTGGTAATTACTACATGGAGTTCCCAGGGCAGCACAGGCGACAAGGAGAAGCGATGCTGTTGCGGGAGCACCCTGAGCCAGAGCCGAGCGGTCCGGCTGCAGCCCAGCTCCTGCAGCCGCCGCGCCGCCGCCCGCCCTGGGCGCAGGGAGGCTGGAAGTGCCGAAAAGCGGCATCAGAGGCACAAGGGCCCTGTCCCGGTAGCATTGCTGGTGGGAGAGGGAAGGGGAGATGTGACAGTCTGGGGACACCTGGGCAGAAATGTGGTGAAAGGGGGGGTTCTGCTTAGCAGGGGTGCAGGGCGGTCAGCACGGCTGCTGGTTGGAGCTGACCGCGGATGGCGAGGGGCAGGGCGTATTTCTCCTTTACAGCGGGAGTAATTAAGGTTCCAACGAATTTACCATGGACCGGGGAATTTTTAAATCAGGATAAGATTGATTTTTCCATTGTTGTTGTTGTTCAGCGGGACTCCAGCTCAGCCAGGAGTTTGTTGAGGGACCTCTTGAGGCCTCTGTTAGGAGGAAAGTAACACCAATCCCTTCTGGCTTCATAATCTATAAACCCATTAACCTGCGGATAAAGCCCAGGCGCTGAAGCTGAACAGTTAACGGGCTGAGCAGACTGAATTACTGCGCTTCAGCTGGGAATGAGGAAAAGCGGGGTTACTGTGGGACTTGAACTGGGCTCGGGGAAGGGCAGAAGAGGTTTTCACGATGAGGCAGCTGCTCTTCTCAAAGGGGCTGCTTGCAGGTGGACACGCAGGTGATCAGGGACAGAGGCACAAGGAAAACCTCTGGCACCTTTCTGAGTAAGATCCTGTTCCTGTCCATGGGAAATGAGGAAAGAGAATGTGGGTTAATGAGAATGGTTCCTAACGAACTGAGGTGATCCCAGCGCAGCCTGCACGTGAGGGAGGGAAGCAGAGGGAGCAGTACAAGCTGAGCAGCGGCTGCTTTGAGCCTGGCCCACTCCCCGCTGCCACCCAAGACTCCTGGGAACACCGATTTGCCGAAAACAGCGTTAAAAATCCTGCAGTTGGTGAAGTCTAAATGGCCCGCTCCGCTGGGAGGCTGCGGCTGGCGGGGGGCAGGGACCATCAGGACCTCCCTGCTCGCCGAGGAGGCACGGCCAGAGCCATCCCCCAGGAGAGATGCACCGTTGGCTCCTGAACTTCATTGGTAGACGGCGAGCCACAAAATGCAGTTTGAAAACAGAGGAGGGAGGAACAAGTAAGTAACAGGATGAGAGTTTCAGGTTGCCGTGAGCCTATGGAAAGAAAATGCTTACTGTTTTTATTACCAGTATCATTATTCAGAAAAGAATCCGCATGGACTGCAATACCTGCTCTGCATTTCGCATCAGTGGCAGATGTGTCGACCATCGACTGTGGGGCCAGGCGGCTTCTCAGGCTCTTCCTGCATTGCGCATGGCTCGCCTGGACCAGGCGTGATCACAACGAGCCAAGGGATGCGGTGCAGCCCTGCGGCTGGTAATCACACCTCCCGCATGAGGGGACACCAGCAGAGAGTGGCCCCAGGAATCCTCCCTCACCTCTTCACGCACAGACCTATTTTCATCGCAGAATTCATGCTGCAAAGCTTCCGGCAAAGACCCCGTTTCTTCGTATTCCCCAGCAAAACTGAGGGGGAGCCAGAGGAGGTCGGTGGGAGGAGGGCACCCATCTGAGGGTGTCCGGCACATCTGCTTCCCGCTGCGGCCGGCTGAGCGTGGCATGAACCCGGGCAGCCACGGGCCGTCCCCGAGCACCCGCCAGCGCTCTGCGGCGTGCAGAGCCATCTGCTCGGCGTGCCGGCGGCTCCGGCCCCGCGCCCCTGCGAGCATCGCTCCGCCAGCGCCCACCGGCGCACTCCAGGCACTTTTCCAATCCAGTTTTCCTTGGGCTGGAAAGGCACCCTATGGATCCTGAGCAGCCAGGGTATGCTTTCCAAAGTGCCCTCTTACAATTTCACACGTCACCGGCATTTGGTATTTTGAGATTTTTCCACTGGGAAAAGCAAAATTATTTTCTTGCAAAATAATTATTAGGGTTAGGAGTTTGGTATAAAAGGTCTGTTGCTGGGTTTGGGAGGGAATTTTTTTTTTTTTGGAAGTGAAAATTCATGGCAACAAAGTATTTTCCAAGAAAAACTACTGGGGTTTTGTGCCACTTTTTTTCCCATCTCCCCATAAGTCTCACACGCTCCAAAGCTGCACAGAGCAAGGCCAACGGTGGGGGCTCTGCCTGGCTCAAAGCATGGATTTGGATGGGAATCTCCCGTATCCCAGCTGAGTGCTCTGCCCATGGGATACAGGCTGTCCTGGAGCGTTGGCTGCTGAGTGTCCTCTTTCTTCTGTGTAAAACGGGAAGGTCTGGATACTGTTCTACAAGAAGGGAAAGCAAACACCTCCCATCCCCTGCCCTGGAAAAAAACCATTAATGCGGTGCTGGAGTTTGCTTTCCAGCATGCCCAGCAACAGGGACCTGGGGCCACCTTAGCTTGGCTCTCAGACCCTCATTTGGGCATTCCCAAATGTGGTTAAAACCTGGCTTTCCCCGGCAGGCTGTAGGTCGTGCGTGCTGCTGGGCAGATTTTCATGGCTCTCGCAAAAGGGCACGTTCCTGCCGTCAGTATTTTACCACTCATCCCTCGGCAGCCACAGCGGCTTCGCCTGGTTTGGAGCTCAGCACCCCTTAGAAGACGGCTCGCTGCAGCATGCTTCTGGCAAAAAGGCAATTAATCCTGCCTTGCTGAGCTGGGCCAGCCAGATCCTCAGCACAACGGCTGCGGAATGTCATCGCCAGAGTTTCTTTTTATTACAGCCCCAGAGCAATGAAAACGTAATTATGCCACTTGCAGCAAATCTGGATGCCCTCGTGGTCTGCCTGGAGCGCCTTTCATTTCCCGCTGCCCTCATCGGACAGGCTCCCCCAGCAGCATGGCGGGATGCTATGGAGAGGCCGAGGGTCAGTCGAGCTGGTTGCCTTCGCAATAGCTCCGTTATTGTCACTCGCTAAGTGCCAAACAACCATTGCGTTGTGCTTGTGCTTGGGTGAGACCTGTCAACGCACGGCAAGGCTCCACACGGCCATCGCGCAGGGGGGAGGCGCTGCCTCTTCACCCTTGCTGTCACCGAAGCCGCCCCTTCGCTCTCACTCCCCAGAAGCCGTGGGGAGGAATCACCTGTGTCTTCTGTGACAGAAAATAACACCAAATAACACCAAAATAACATCAACCACGGCGGCATAGCTGCCTCTGGCTCAGGGTGGCGCGAGGTTTTGCATCGACGGAAGGGCTCACGCTGGTGATGCTGTAGACGCACACAACGCGTGGACTCAAGCGAGCACTCAGAACACACCATGCCCCTCACTGCGTGGAACACGCAGGCTTTGAGTCCAAAACCACCATGGTTTATTTTCATTTTCTTGTAAACAATGTTTTACGGTATTCATAGGGTAAAGAAGGCAAAAGCCACTTGCACCCAGCATTGGCTGTGCAGCATTAGACCAGACGAAGCTCAGGTTGTGCCGCAGGAGCTCCACACACCGTTCATCTCAGCACCGTACAGCCGGGGGCTTCTGAACTGCGTTGCGCCTGGGTACGCCCGTCCCTCTGCTGCGCATCTCGGCGTTATATCATAGAGTCATGGAATCACGGAATCATTTGGGTTGGAAAAGCCCTTTAAGCTCCCCCAGCCCAACTGTTCCCCTACCCCTGCCATCCCACCCCCAAACCCTGGCCCTCAGCACCGCCTCTGCCCGGCTGTTAAATCCCCCCAGGGCTGGGGACTCGACCCCTTCCCTGGGCAGCCCCTTCCAGCCCCTGACAGCCCTTGGGGGAAGGAATTGTTCCCCAGGGCCAACCTATCATCTTGCCTTTGCCTTTCGAAGTCACCTTACCGCAGGAGACAAGCCCTGACACTTTTCAGACAGCACCAGTAGGTAGCTGAAAGCCTCATGGCAGCGTGGCAGCACGCGTGGGTCGGCCAGGGACGCGCCGGCAGTGGGAGCAGGATATGGCTTCACGGAACGGCCATTAGATACCCGGTGAGCTTTCCTGGGGTGGCGAGGGAGAGCCCCCCAGCACTGGAGCACCCCTCTGCGGAGCACACAGCGACAGCCGCTGCTTGCACCACCCAGCCCGGGGCGAGCGCCGTTAGATTTTAGGGGGGTCCATTGTACAACCAGCTCTATCGGAGACCAATTCTACCGCGATGGCAACGTGCGTACCCCTATGGCTTACATATGCATGCGTGTGCACAAGGGTATTTATGCACTGCAGATATTTGACAGAAAGAGCTGAAATTCTGCAGTCTGTGATGTGGTGGGTGGTGGCAGCTGAGAATTTCAGAACACTCGAGAAGGTTCTGTTCAGCAGCTTATTTCCTATTTGGGATAAAAGGCCATGGGCCCAGGCACAAGAATAATATATTACACATGCTGAGACTTTAGCTTTTATTCAAAATATGTAATTTTATAGTGAGTGACATTTTCCAGAGAGATTTATTAAGCAGCAAAAGCAGTGCCACTTAGAGCCACGTAGAAACACACTGAGGCGATGTATTTCTGAGGAGCAGGTTATCTGCTTTTCAGCCAGAGGTGCAGGATTTCCCCGGCGGTCCTGAGCAGCCTAGGGTTTGATTCAACTGTTCATTCCCTCGCCACAGTGATCGTCCGAGCTGCGCCAATAACTGCAACACAGCTCCCGTCGAGCGGCCACTGGCACTGCAGAGCTGACGTTACTTGTTCCAAAGTTACGGATGAACGTATACCTAAGCGGACATGAAGAGGCGGAATGGTGCACACCGGGGGTTTTCCAAGGACTTTAGACTATTTCAGCTGATGACGTGTTTGCCATTCCCCAGTGACCAAGTATTTTACACACCAGTGTTCCCTCTGGGGGCTGAGCTTCTGCACCCCCAGTCGCTCAGCCTTGATGTCCCCGGTGAGGTCCCCAGCCTGGACACAGCTCCAGCAGCGAGGGGGCTGGAAGGGACGCTGCCCCTGGCTGTGCCTCTCCGCACCGGTGCCCACACGCTGCCTTTCGCACCCCAGCCGGGTTTTGCTGAATTCTGGCCATCTTTCAATTCGTATGAGCTCCCAGATCCTGTTCTGAATCATAGAACCATCACAGAACCTTTAAGATCGTCAAGCCCAACCATTGCTACTGAGCCAGTCATTCACCAGCCTCACTTTTCAGGCAATTATTTCCTATTCTATTCTGTTCTGTTCTCTTCTGTTCTGTTCTATTCTGTTCTATTCTATTCCATTCTATCCTGTTCTGTTCTGCTTTATTCTATTCTATTCTATTCCCACCAAAATAAGGAACTTCCCATTTGTCCCCACTGAACTGGACACTGACTTTTTCATCCCTTCTCTCCAGTTCTTCTGGTTGAGGACAGGCCAGAAAATTTCCTCCAGAGCCTCCCGCACCAAGCCCAGGGGACCTGGCTGAGGCAGGACACGCTGTTTCTCCAAACGACATGCAGCCTTATGTTAAAAAACCCACGTGATCAGAATCCATCCTCCTCGGCAAGGGCCAAATTAAGAGTGCCCGTAGTTTATCTGGCTCGCTTCCAGCCTCATGCCTGTGGCCTGTCATGCCGAGCCCCAGCAGCCGGTCGCGGCTTGCTCCTGGGTTACCATGCAGCCCCCTCCCGAACGCGCTGCAGCGGGCGGTGATTTAGCCCTTTTCTGACCCGCAGATTTTTCAGACCTCCCTGCATTTTGCAGCTCCTTCTGAAACACTTCTTTTAATTCTGAACTCGTCTATGTCAGATATGAGTAGTTACTTCTTAGTAGTAAGAAATTACTCCTCCTTACCAATTGCCTCTGGGGTTCAGAGGAGAGAACGAAGGGCGGCCCTGCTGTCCCAGCCCAACAGCTGAGCGTCCTGGCAGCGACTGCACGGCGGCGCCGTTGCACAGGGTTGAACACCCGCTGCCTGGCAAGAGGAGCTCCTCAAGCCCTCTGCCCTGCGACGGTATGGCAGCACCCGAAGTCACAGCAACGCTCTAAAACATGAACTTTCCCCAGCAGCCCGGAGCAAACTTGTAGGTACCGTGTTCCTCTGGGACGCCCAGGCTGAGCAGGCGGAACCCAGGGCAGTGCCACGCTTCCGTCCCTCCCAAAAAGGAAAAGAAAGATGAATGAGTGACTGCACCTGCTCGCCAAGGACTCAAGCTGTTGGATCAGCAACACAAAGATGGGGTAAAAAAGGGAAGAGCTTAAGGGCAGATGCTAGGTAAGGTCCAAACCCAGCACAGAGAGACTCTTCAGAAGCAGTTCTTGCACGTAGCTGGCATTTCACACCAAGACGGGTACGTTATTCGTTACTGCCCGAGGGTGGAGCTCTTCAGAAAACCTTTTTTTCTTCCCAGGGTTACACAGTGACAGAATTTTCTTTCAGTTCGCTGCACAAACTTTAGTTGGCAGAAAGTGAGAAATTAGTTCAATTTGCACAGTAATTAGTGGTTACAGGTGCCACGGGTGTTGCTTCCTGCCCTCACAATGCCCCATCTCCTCCGAGCATTCTCTGCTGCGCAGCATCGATCTAACCCTTCAGTACATCTCGGCTAGGGCCACTCCCCTCAGTTTCCCAAATTCTGCCACGGCGGAGGCTTTCACACTGGTTTGCATGGTGTATCATGGCAGTGATTGGTTTCTTACCCATTCAGTTTATTATAACTGTCCTTAAAAATCACCATAATCACTCCACTTTTGAGAGAAGGCATCCCTGACGGCTGACTCGAGCAGGTAAGTGAGCCAGCAGGATAATTTTTTTTAGTGCTGAATATGTGATGTTGCTCCAGGACCCTGACGCCTTGTCCTGACAATTGCCACTGCAAGGACATGAAGACAGTCCAGAAGAGCTGATGGAGAATAACATGCACTGTGAGAGGAGCAGTGCTGGCAGCACACGTCAACTCCCCCTGCCCCGGGGCTGCACTCTTTCCTCTCTCCAGCCACCCTTTGCTAGTGGTCACAGTGGCATGGGGTGTCCTGCTGCGACGCCTTCTTGCAGCCTCTTGTCGCTGTATCTTCAAAGCACCGTTCTGGCTGGCACAGCTAGGCCCATGCAGTACCGCTGCTCGCCTTGGGCTGATGTTTGAGGCCAGCCTCTGCTTGGAATCATCATCAAAACTATTAGTAATGTTCTGTAACACTTTAGTTCATGCACAGCCAAAGCACAACTGTTGCCCAGTGCCCTTTTGTGGAACAGCAACCATGTCTGGTTTAGCTCTGAAGGGAAAGGCTGAAAGAGCCACCCTCGACAGGGCAATAAAACCGACCATCTTTGGTTATCATCTCCAAATGTGCCATGGGTCGCTGCATGGGAGGTGATAACTGAGGAACCAGGCAAGGAAAAGCCTGTCTTCATGTTATATTTAATTATTAAACAGTTCTGGTGTTACTGGGTTACCATGCAATGATGGACAGTGCACCCAAATGTGTCTGGGCACCCAGATCTGCGGCGGGAAGCTGGAGACGTGCTCAGCCGGCAGCACCGAGGTGTGTCCGTTGGGGTAGCCTTTACTCTTGCCACGTCCCTCGAGCAGCTCGGCCACACCAACGGTAGAGTCGCTGTAAGACTCTTCCAGAAGCTGGAAGAAGCACCAGCCCACAGATGTGCCATCGCCCACATTTTGCCACCTTTTGCTTCTAATGCGTGACAGCGGCTGCAGGGCGTTGAGTTTCTGAGAAATCCTCTCTTCATGCCAACAGTAAACAGTTCTTCTGCCTTGGCCACAGAGCTGGGATATGTTGAGTGGAACAACACTGGTGCCTGTTCTCTTGCCCTCTGCCACTCATGCAACGACCTACTCCAAAACGTTGTTGTCATCTCCTAAGCAGATTGCACACCCCGTCCCCAAAACGTCCCACAGGCAGGTTTCTCCAGCTGAGCCAGAGCCCAGGCAAGTGGGGCCGCAAGCTGGGGCCGTGCAGCATCTGCTCCCCTCTCAGGGGGGACCTGGGGGCTCCACGCTGCAACGTTCAAGCGGCTGCTCCTCTCCAGACTCTTCCTGCCTTGCAGAGCGGCCCCAATGCCCAAGGCTGCCTGGACCCAGGCAAAGGGAAGCATTTGTTAAAGAGAAGCGTTTTTAAGGATACTCCTACGGGAAAAACCTTGGCCGGTGGTGAGGGACTGTCCTGGCTGAGCTGACTCCCCAAACCAGGCGCTTGCAGAGATGGCTCCTGCCTGACTTGGCCATGACCAGAAACCTCAGCAGCAAGGGCTGCCCCTCGCTTTTCCCTCGCTGGAGCATGGGGTTGCCGAGGGCGGGCACGGGAAGCGCGGTGCTGCCGAAGAGCCTGCACGTTAGCTGGCATCGGGCTGCCTCTGCACAGCCCTGGACCTGCTCTCCTGCCCGCGGCTGCCAGGGCTTGCTGGTACAATTCATTCCATCAGGGTGATGGTGGCAGATACAGATCGGTCCCAAGCGCGGCCGATGCATGTGACCTGGCAGGTTTCGTACCAGCCTTCCTTCCCCAGATCTGAACACGGATGGTTTTGAAAACGAGCAATGGGCTGAAGAGAAGAACAGCCTGTTGTGAGCATAATCCCAACGCTCCAGACTTAGCGCTCAGCCCTCAGAGCTGCCAACAAGCTAAGGGCAGGCAGCAAGATGTCCACATCAGGGCAGCAGGTAGGAGTTTTAAATTTGCCTCTTTATTAAAGAAAGACATTATAATTGTTTACATATTGAGAGGGACATTTTCCCAATCTGGTTTTCTAGGTTTCATGTAGCAGAAATTCCACACAAAGACCTCTTCAGTTACAGATAGGAGCCAGAAGCACTTACCGAGGTCCCACCTTCTGCTTTCAGACCGGGTACGTATGGGTCCCCAGCTCGCTGCCGGGGGAGCAAATGGCAGACCCCCTCTGCACAAACGAGAGGATTTCCAGGGAATGTAGACCCGCCCATCCATTTTAGTCCCCTTCTTTTGCCAGACCTGTGACCATCTTGGCTCCACCATGTCCCCTCTGGCCCTGCCACCTTCCCAAAGAGGAGCCAGCATCTGGAGGAGGCACGCACCAGCAAACTGCGCCACGTCGCCAGGCAGCCAGGTCTCAAGGCTGGCTGTCCTGCCAGCGGGCAAGGCGGGCTGGGGACAGGTTCTGTGCATCCTTAGCGATGGCCAACGGAGAGGAAAGATAGCTGAGGTGGCGGCGATCCTGCTCCATGACCCCCTGGCAGAGGTGCCAGCAGATGCCCCGGCATTCCCAGACACGAAGCACTCTAGAGGGGTAGCTCAACATCTGGGTAGCTTAATATCTGGGTAGCTCAACATCTGGGCTGTCCTCAGCGTTTAAGGGCAGGAGCCGAGGCAAACGCCTGCTCTCCGGTTTTGCAGAGCTGGTGAGCATGCTGTGTCCAGCAGGAGCAGGGCAGTGACTGTGCCCCCGTACTGGGTGCTGGTGAGGCCCCACCTCAAATACTGGGTTCGGTTTTGGGCCCCTCACTACAGGAAAGATGTTGCATTGCTGGAGCATGTCCAGAGAAGGGCAGCGGAGCTGGGGAGGGGTCTGGAGCCCCAGGCTGCTGGGGAGCGGCTGGGGGAGCTGGGGGGGTTCAGCCTGGAGCAGAGGAGGCTGAGGGGAGCCCTCATCGCCTGAGAGGAGGGGGGAGCCAGGAGGGGTCAGCCTCTTCTCCCTGGTGATGGGTGATAGGACAAAGGGAAACGGCCTCAAGTTGTGCCAGGGCAGGGGGAGGTTGGCCTTGGGGAACAATTCCTTCCCCAAAGGGCTGTCAGGCACTGGAAGGGGCTGCCCAGGGGGGGGGTTTAAGCCGGGCAGAGGCGGTGCTGAGGGCCAGGGTTTGGGGGTGGGATGGCAGGGGTAGGGGGGCGGTTGGGCTGGGGGAGCTGAAAGGGTTTTGCCCACCCAAATGATTCTGTGATTCCATTATTCCATGATTCTCTGACATTGGGTCACCAAGGGCTGCCATAGAATCATAGAATCATAGAATCACCTCGGTTGGAAAAGCCCTTTAAGATCATCGAGTCCAACCGTTAACCTAGCACTGCCATCCCACCACTAAACCATGTCCCTGAGCACCTCATCCATCCTTCTTTTAAAGACCTCCAGGGATGAGGACTCCACCACCTCCCTGGGTAGCCCATTCCAGAGCCTGACAACCCTCTCGGTGAAGAAGTTTTTCCTAATGTCCAGCCTAAACCTGCCCTGGCGCAGCTTCAAGCCATTCCCTCTCGTCCTATCGTCTGTTACCAGGGAGCAGAGGCCGACCCCCCCCTCACTCCCCCCTCCTCTCAGGTAGTTGTAGAGGGCGATCAGGTCTCCCCTCAGCCTCCTCTTTTCCAGACTAAACACCCCCAGCTCCCCCAGCCGCTCCTCGTATGACTTGTGCTCCAGACCCCTCCCCAGCTTGGTTGCTCTCCTCTGGACCTGTTCCAGCAAGGCAACATCTTTCTTGTAGTGAGGGGCCCAAAACTGAACACAGTATTCGAGGTGCGGCCATGAGTCACTCAATCCATTTGTGCTGCCATTTGCTGTTTGTTTGTTTCCAGGCATTAGTGGGGTCACCTGGAGACTGGAAGGAAATCTGGAAATTCCTATAAATGACCTTCAAGGAAATGTGAACTGCTTCAGCAAAGCCGCATCAGGTTCCCACTGCAGGCTGCTGAGCAGCAAGATGAAGCATAGAATGGTCATGCACTGACATCTCCACGTTAAATTATTCATCTTAATTGGTATCCAAAGCTTTGTAATATTTGTTAATTTTATAAGAATATATTCTTTTTTTTTTCTTCCATGAAAGCAAACAGCACTGAAATATGAGAAAATGAAATACGAAAAGGATAAGTTATGCTTCTGGTTGTACGAATATTCACTGGAGACATCCGAAGTTTTAATGCTAATGTCTCTGCATCACTACTCCCCGCATGCCAAAATAGGTTTGGAAATGCTTGAAAGGTTAAAGCTTCTACAAATTATGAAACCAGACCGTTTTGGAGCTGTGAATCCTGCTCACCAGGGACAGTTGTTCTTGTGTAAAACCTCATGTTTTCTTGAGAGACCCAGCTGAATATTTATGCTTAGCACATCAGACACAAGGCAGGCACAGGGGGTCGCTTGTCTGCAGTGGGTGCTTAAGAGTTTATTGTTGGTAATTAAATCTAGGAATCACAATTAGTCACTCATGGGAACTGGGATGCCCAGGTTTTCCTCATTCAGCTTTCCAGCACAGGACTGGTGTTAGCGCACTGGCTGCCCTGCAGCAACACCTTTGGAAATCCAGCTCCTGTCGTTCATGATTTAACTATGCCCTGGTGGCTCCCATGGCCCCTTTGCCAGCACAGAAGCCACCTCGGAGAGGAGCACTCTGTGGTACGGGATACACCAGAACAGGAGACTTGGAAGTCAGGTTTATCTCCAAGGAGACTTGGAAACACAAGAAGGCTCCGCTGCCGTCCAGTGGGACCTGGCCAGGCTGGAGAGTTGGACAGGGAGGACCCTGATGAAGTTCAACAAGGGCAAGTGTTGGGTGCTGCCCCTGGGGAGGCTGAACCCCATGCACCAGGACAGGCTGGGGGCTGACCTGCTGGGAAGCAGCTCTGCTCAGAGGGACCTGGGGGTCCTGGTGGCGCTGGGGTCTGCCCTGCACACAGGCGATGCACTGGCCTTGCCACGACTCGCCCCGTCGTTATGACGGGAAACAAATGTGCCTGGTCCAGGGGGAAGCAAGGCTGGGGAAGGGGAGCACAGAGGACCATGAGTGAGGCTGTGAGCCAGCGGCAAGGAGGGGAATGAGCATCCTGACCGGCACTGGGGTGGCGTTTGAGGATGGCCTCAGTGCCAGGCATGGACAGAACATAGCTCGGTGTCCTTGAGGAGCGCACGGGTGGCTTTGGGCAGCTGCTGAAGCACGGCCAGTTGTGATCAGTAAGCGGGGATGGTGGCATTTGCCAGGAAAACCCCGATGAGGCATTTCTGGGGTTTGGGGCATGCAGAGGCAGAAGTGCTGGTGCGGTCTCAGGGCTGGTGCTTCGTGCTGCTGCAGCAATGCCCCACAGCTGCAAATCCAGCTCACCGGTGCCCTGGTTCTGGCTGGGACAGAGTTAATGTTCCTGCCAGCAGCGGGGGTTTGGTTTTCGGATGAGCAGAATGTTGGTCACTCCCTGATGGCTCCGGTGGTGCTGAGCAGGGCTTACACCAGGCAAGGACTTTTCAGCTTCCCCTGCTCTGCCAGGGGCACAAGGAGGTGGGAGGGGGCACGGCCAGGACAGCCGACCCCAACTGGCCCCAGGGCTATTCCAGACCATGGGGCCTCATGCCCAGTATATAAGCTGGGGGGGTTGGCTGGGGGGCAGGGACCGCTGCTGGGGACGGGCTGGGCATCGGTCAGCGGGGGGTGAGCAATAGCATTGGGCAGCACTTGCTCTGTATATTCTATTATTATTATTATTATTTTATTAATCTGTCTTTATCTCAACCCACGGGTTTCACATTTTTCCCCGATTCTCTCCCCCATCCCGCTGAGGGGGGGCGGTGAGCGAGCGGCTGGGGGTGTTCAGCTGCCCCCCCCGGGTTGCCCCACGACACCGGGCAGCCAGACACGGTCCGGGGCCGTGCTGAGCCTCTGCAGCAACGCCGCTGGCCGGGCAATCCCAGCACGTGGACCCAGAGGTGGGTGAGGTTAGAACAGGTAACAAGGGGAAACCCAGAGGTGTTGGGAGGATCTGGTTCCCAGCTCAGGCTGAAATACCCAGATGAGGAAGAAAGGAGTCATGTGAAGCTCCCACCACTTGCTGGCACAAGGCTGTCCACTGAGGGCTGGGAGGAGACCCGGCGTGGTGCCCGACCCCTCCGAGGGGCAGCTCAGCCCCGCCAAGGCGAGCTGTGCCCCCCGCTGCCGCTGCCCCCCTTGCCCCATGGTCCCCACGCTGCCTGCATCTCCCGCTCCAGCTCCCATCCAGCTCCCATCCAGCTCCCATCCAGCTCCCATCCTGCTCCCGACGCCCCCAGCTGAGCCCCGCAGGCTCTCGGGAGGTGTCCGCACAGGTAGAGCCCTGTGCCACGGCCGTGCATGGTGACCCCAGCCCCGCGCTCCCCAAAGCCACGGCAGGATCAGAGGGAAGCTGCTGTGCAGATCTCCCCGCTGCTATCTGGAACGCAATCCCGCCTGTCCCGTGCCTGATGATTCCTCCTCGTGTTTTCCAAGCTTTGTCAACACCTTCACTCTCACAAAAGCAATCCTGTAGAAACCTCCCGCTTTTGCCAAACACGGCTTTGTGTGTTCTTCATTACTTCTTAAATAAACACCAGCCTCAGACAGCGAAATGAGATCCAGAGAGAGAAAAAAGAAGAAAAAACCAAACAACACAAACCCCTGGCCTCTCCACAAACACCGCAGCAACCAAGAACTCTTTGTGGCTCTCGTGACTCGGGAACGTCAGAGCAGGATGCACAGATCTATCAATGTGGTTGTTGCAGGGGATCTGTAAACATTCCCTTGGCTCAGAGCGGGCTTTCAGCGTCTCTCTTGGTCTTATCAGCGCTTTCCAAAACAGGAACAGAGCAATTCAAGCCCTTGGTTGGGAAGTTTAACTCACCACGTACCACCCCGGCCCCTCTGCCGCTCCTGGACGTCCCGACTGACACGGTCCTGGAGGATGAAGAGCCCGGCTCTCCCTGCTTTGTCTTTGCTGTCCTGCCCCCCTCGCCCTGGCAGAGCACGAGCAGAGCGCGTACACGTAAAAGCATCTGAGCGCCGAATGAGCCGCGCCTACAGCTCGCCCCGAAACCAGGCACCGCCTCTCAAAACCGCATTCACCCACCCGCGGAATGAACCCTGCTGCTGTCCCCTCCCGCGCCCTGGCCTCGCGGTCGCCTGCCAGGCACGGCTCCGCAGTGCCGGAAGAGCGCGGGGCACCCGGAGGCTGGCGCCAGAAGCACAAAGGCTTGCTTAACTCACAAGGAACACTTCGTGCCGCGACCAGCGGCGCAGCCGGCAGCATGCTGCCCCACACCAGAAACGAAGGCTTCTCTTGTCGCTGCTGGGAACAGGAGCTGCCTGTGGCATCTCGCCGGGGATCGCTGCCTCCCAGCTGGGACGCCTAAAGGTGCCGTGACACAGAGCCACCGCACCAGCTGCAAAACTCCAGCTGCAAAAGCCTTGCACTGAGCCCACCTTTCTCTGTTGGAGCTCGGACACAGGGATGGGGAATGCAGGGAAGTTCTCCAGCATCCACCTAGGAGCCGCTTCACAGGAGAAGCGCCCCAGCCCTTCGCCCCAGCCCAAGCTGACGGCAGGTCCTGCTGCCAGCAGCAACTCTTCTTCCTTTGCAGAAAAACAAGTAACAGCCTCAAACCACCTCTCCCTCCTGCTCCCTAAACCTGGAGCGATGCTTTCGAGAGAAACCCTGGCAGGGGTTGCCCAGAGAGGTGGTTCCCATCCCTGGGACATTCCAGGCCAGGTTGGAGGGGGCTGTGAGCAACCTGATGTGGTTCAAGGTGTCCCTGCTCCTACAGGGGGGTTGGGCTGGGGAACCTCCAGGGGTCCCTTCCAACCCATTCTATGATTCTATGAAATCTACTCTTGTCACACCAAGATGGAGAATGAGGTCTCAGGCAACAACTCGGAACAAGTTCAGTTCCTCCTCCCTGTACAAGATGAGTGGAGAAACATTTTCCCTGGAGGAAGGCGAAGGTTTGGCTGCGTGTGGGAAACCCAACCACCCGAGTTGCTACGGGGTCCCTGCTCAGCGGGGGCTGTCAGACCACCTCCACCTCCTCTCTCCAGTGAGCATCCTAGCGTCACTGAAAATAGCAACTAAGGTTTGCACAGATAATGGCTGGGATGTGACGTGGTTTAGACACAGAATTTCAGACCTTCTAGAGGAGAGGAAAGGGGTTGAAAGGAACCCACTGCCCCGCAGCTGGGGTACCAGCGACGCTGATCCTCTTCTCCTGTGCTACTTCATTTCGTAGCACCTGTAGCTGGTGTCCTCTGCTGTCACCCATCGAACATCTGGTTCCTTCCCATCACTGCACAACCAGCATGAAGGACAGCGTTTTCTCCTTTTGTGCGCATTTGTATGAGTTAAACGATCCCTTGCTTAAGTTATTACAAGTTTAGACCAAACTTTCCCAAATCGCGATGCTGTTTTACTTAAAGAATTCATGCATTATGAACCAGGAGAAGCAGGCTCGGCTGTCAGGCCCGCGGTACCCACTGCTCCTGGTCCCCAAGGAGCCAATTCACCGGGCCTGTCACGCCGTGTTTTCGCGGGGAACCCCCCCAGCTCTCAGTGGTAGGGAAAGGCAGCGCTCTGCAGAACTGGGGGAGCCATCGCTGCGCCGCCTGCAGGCCTCAGCCCCCCCATCCCGCCCGTCTCCCTCTTCCATACTTCAGTTAGCGGCAGAGGTCGAGCACCAGGGGGGGTGGGCAGCAGCAGGGGGCTGATGTCAAGCGCGAAGCTCCGCTGCGGGGCCCTGGGGGTGACATCGGCCTTGCGGCCCCCCGGCTCTGCAGGTGGGGGGGGGTCTCCACTTTGCCTTCAGTCAGGCTTCGTCTCCTCGCTCGCGGCGCTAAGATACCAGTAAGCAGCAGGGGCTCCCCTGCTCTTTCCAATCAGTGCCATTAATCTGTACGCGGAGGGAGGTCTGTCCCGGGTGAGCCACCCCCTCGTCCAGCACCTCCCCTGAGCTTTCGTCGGAGGGGACCGGGTGCCGACCCCACAGCCCGGCTGTGCCGCCGGCAAGGGGCGCGGGGAGGGAGCCTCACTTCTCACGGGCGGCCAGAGAACTGGTCTTGCATTCCGCCTGCCCTACAGGGACCTCCAGCTCCACAAACTGCTGTTCAAAACCAAGCTTGTGTATTTTGGAATAGGTAAATTACTATGAAAAAGGCAGACTACAGCTCTCACTGCTTTCCAGTTGATTCCACGTGCATTCTCGTTACAGCCAGCCAGGTTTCGCCACCACATCTGCATAGGGGCAGTTATATGGGTAAAACTTGGCAAATCAACAGCTTTGGTGAAGGAAATGAGGAGTCTGCTTGAATTTAAAAACAAATTATTAGAATTTATGTCATTAGCAAATGTTTCAACTTTACTGGAAACGTTTGAGGAATGAATTTACAAAAAATATTTAAAGAAACCACACAGGAGTCTGCCAAACAGCAAATGGAGCCGAAATGTTCCAGGGGCTGGAGGCACCCTCGGGCACCCCTGCCCGCATCCTCAGGCATTCGGGGATGTATTGGCTCAAGCAGCATAGCGCTGTGCTTTCTATGGGTACGTAGAAAGGGGTTGATAACACCCCAATGTTTTGGCTACTGCTGAGCAGGGCTCGCACAGCATCAAGGCTCTGTCTCCAGTATTTCCCCCCCCACCAGTGGGATGCAAGGGGGCAAGATCTTGGGAGCCAGGCCACCCAAACCAACCAAAGGGATATTCCAGACCATATGACGTCAGCTCAGATATAAAAACTAAGGGAAAAGGAAGAGGAGGGGGGGCATTTGTCTTTTGTGACGTTTTGTCTTCAGGAGGAACAACCACGGATACTGAAGCCCTGCTTCCCAGGAGGTGCCTGGACATCGCCTGCTGATGGGAAGTGGAGAATAAAATCTTGTTTTCTTTCCTTTTGATTTACTTTTCTCTCCTCTGTCCCATTAGAGGGGAGTGATAGAGCAGCTTTGGTGGGCCCCTGGCATCCAGCCAGGGTCAAACCATCACAGGGGGGAACAGATCTCTTCTAGCCCTTGCACTCCAGATGCAAAACTCACTGAAAAGATTACCTGACCAAAAAAAGGACCTGTTTAATAAAATCGCGCCTCTCTGTCAAGGAGCAGAAACCTGGTAATTGAACAGGCAAACTCAGTTATACCACGGGAATGGCAAAGCTCATGGACGCAGCATTGTCAGAAAGTGTTTTCACATACGCTGTGAAGTAGCTGCAAAAGCAGATTTCGAGTTTGTAGAAACATGGTTGTTAGCAGATGCAATCCCAGCCCGTGGCAGGCAACAGCCAAGGAGTAGGAGCATTATCACCATCATCCGTAATTTAGGAAAACATTCTTGAAGAAATTTCTCCAGCCAAATGTGAGATTTGGCTCCAGTTTCAATCTCACCTCAGCCAATATGCTACAGGCAAGGCAGGATGGAATTTGGCATCTTTGGTCTCAAACTCCGGAGCTTGTTTCTCCCGGTTCGGCAGCCGCCCTTGGTAGCTCTGTAACGGGGTGGGCAAGGCGAAGGATTTGTGTGCCCCTGGGGGCTCAGCTTGCTCCTCAGACCCCTCGGGCATGGGTGAGAGCTTCTGGCCCCAGCTCACCCTCCCAGCCTCACCCAGAGTTTTGCTCACAAAAGCCCCTGTGCCGCTGGGGTCCTCCAGCCTAATGCTGTTGCACCAGAGGAAATGGCTCACGCTCTCAGATGGCTCATTCAGGCTTTCAGCTCAAGCTCTGGCTCCTAGAACATCCAGCAGATTTCATATCTGCAGGACAAATTTAGTTTTGTTTTTTTTTGCTTTGTTATGGAGATTGCCACATTGCAGAGCAATTAAAAATGAACCACTAGCGACACAGCAGAGATGAAAGTACAGGTTCTGTCTTGGGGACAGCCAGTATTTCCCCATCATTCCAAAATGTTCTGCAGTACCTGGCTCCCTCCTGGGAAGACAGCCTTTGCCTCGGTGTCTCGGGCAGCGGGTCTGGGGGCTCCCCTCTGCCTGGGCAACCCCAGCCGCAGGTTTACGCTGCAGGGTGCTCCCCCCAGCTGCCAGCGAGCCGTGCACGGGAAGCAACGGGGGCCTGCCAAAAAAGCCGTGGCTCTTCCCATTGACAGCACTGGCCACAACCCAAGCTGCCCCGAAACCCTCTGCGTTCCAGCGGGCCTGCCCCTGTCCTGCTCAGTGGAAGGGGAGCCCAGCACGGCACCCAAGGAGAGGGGGTCCAGAACGTGTCTGCTCCCCCCACACGGGCGCTGGAGACAGCCAGGGCGTTCACTCCGGGCAGCCCCGTCCAAAGGCGCTGGGCTACGGAAACAGCTACGCACGAGCCGGGAGCCGAGGCTGAAGCGCACGTCTCCTGCCCAGAGCACCTGGGTCAGCGTGGCTGGCTGCCCCCCACCCTCCCCTCCCACCCCACGGCTGCCTGCGTCCCTTCCTTTCACTTGCAGACAGGAGCATTGCGGCGAGGATGAAGAGAGGTCGGTATCACCGTGTTCGTGTGGCCGAAGCAAATGGCACAAAAGGCAGCAATGGCGTTACACAGCACAAAGCTGGCCCTGACGACTCATTGCCAACTGCGCCTGGAAATCAGAAAACTTAAAAACTCCACCTCCAGAACCCCCACGGTTATGTTACGCCGTGTTTAGCTCTGCCTACCGTCTCTGAGAAAAGCTGATTTAAAAACACAGCGCATCCATGTACCACAAAAGAACTTCCAAGGAAGGGCCGGAGGCGGGTTATGAAGGGTTAATACATAGGAAGCGCTTTGCAATGTAAAATGATTAATTTGTGCAATGGCTGCATAATTAATGCTTGGTCTCATCTCATTCTCTTTTAAATGTATTCCCACATTGCATGGAATTTGTTGGCTAATGAATTAAACAGTTTGATGTTGATGAATCACAATTTTGCCCATCAATATTAAAGCATTGCCAGAGGTATGGTTTTCAGTTTGGGCTGTGAATGTTTGAATTGTAATGCTGTCAGAAATGCAGACATCGTGTTTTCCCAAGCCGCGGTGCAGAATCAGAAGAGTCCAAGTTCTGTTTTCAGATTTGTCGCGTTTGGACTATTTTTGTTTGCTTTCTTCCATTCAAGCAATGACATGAACATAAGGTACCTCGCAAAACTTCAGACTTATCAATAATAGCATCTGAAATGGAGAAATCCAGTTACCCAGGAAATCTCAAGTCAAAACTAGTTTGTTCCTTGGACTGTGATTAATGTGGTAAGCGATAGCAGATGGTAAATGCTTTGAGAAGCCTCTGCTCTCAAAAGAAGTGATAATTACTTTCAAAGCTGCAGCAAAAGGATAACGGGGAAGAACAGGTCCCAGCCCGGCGCTGAAGGGGCAGGGAGCGAAGGGCACCTTGCACAGGGTCTCTGCCGGGAGCCTCGGGCACGGGACCCCGCAGGGCTGGGGGCTCCCACCCAGCACTCACCCCTGGGCAGGACCAGGGGCTCCATGCCAGGTCTTTTGGGGCAGCTGATGGCATCCACGGCACCCCGCATGCTACCCACATGCCACACAAGTCACCTCCTGCCTCCAGAGGAGGGGCAGCGGCCAGTCCGACAGAGCGGACACCCCCTTGTGCTCAGAGGACACGGGCCGAGCGAGTGGCAAGCCCCAGCCTTGCCCAGCTTTTGGCGCCCGATGCCCTTAGGCGCCCTGGTGGCTGGCAGCTCTGGCTTGGGTGCAGGCAGCACTTCTGCATTAACGCAGGCTTCGGTTCTGGGCAGGCTGGGGCTGCGATGCTCTCCAGGCAGCACTGCGGGCTTTGTGCTACCAGCAGTTTTCACCAAAGAGACTGTAAGAGAAGGAGACCATATGGCTGCTAAAAATTATCTGATTGATTGATAGGCAAAATACTTTGTCGTGAGCTGAGCATTTCAGCAGGAGAAGGCAGAATAGGTTTTACCCCTTTTACCGACTTCGGAGACCACCAAGGGGTCTCCTTGCACTCTGTAGCAGAGACCACCTGAACCCCACCAGGGCTGCAAAACCACGGCCGGGGTCTCGGAGGGAGAGCGCATTAGCTTGTGCAGTGAAGCTAAAAGCAAAAAGGCAGACAGAATTCAAATTCTGGAGTCGTGGATGGTTACCAAATGAAACGAAAAGCCACCCACTCCGGCGCAGGGGAGTAGAGCCCACGCACGGCTGCTCAGCAGGACGAGCCCAGCGCCCGGCCGCGGGTGCGTGCCTGGCCCCCAGCCCCGCCAGGACCTGACCCACACCACCAGTGCTTCGCCGCTCCCTGCCCCCTGACACCAACAGCCCTGCCTGCTTCGGCACCAGCTGTCTCTCTTCTTTATTGCCCAATAAATAAATTTCTTGCGCACCTGCAAGTCATGTCAGCCCATTTCCAAGTCTCTGTGAATGGGAAAAATGCCCAAGGAAAACCCACAGGAGGCACGGGGCTGCAGAGGAGAGCCCTTGGGAGGGAGGGCTTGCCCCTCACTACAAGGACGTTGCCTTGCTGGAGCGTGTCCAGAGAAGGGCAGCGGAGCTGGGGAGGGGTCTGGAGCCCCAGGCTGCTGGGGAGCGGCTGGGGGAGCTGGGGGGGTTCAGCCTGGAGCAGAGGAGGCTGAGGGGAGCCCTCATGCTCCCTACAACTGCCTGAGAGGAGGGGGGAGCCGGGGGGGTCGGGCTCTGCTCCCAGGGAAGGGGCGATGGGACGGGGGGTTGGCCCGGGGAACAATTCCCCCCCAAGGGCTGTCAGGGGCTGGAAGGGGCGCCCAGGGGGGGCCCCCCCGGGGGGAGAACAGCGGGCAGGGCGTGGAGCCGGGTTTGGGGGTGGGATGGCAGGGGTAGGGGAACGCTTGGGCTGGGGGAGCTGAAAGGGCTTTTCCAACCTAGACGATTCTGTGATTCAATGATTCTATGACAGCAGGAGCTGGGGGGAACAGGTCCGAGCTGCAGAGCGTGGGGTGACAGAACCGGGGCTGCAGCCCCCTGGAGCCCAACAGAGCCGGCACAGGGACAGGGAAGGGGCTGAATCCGCCTGGCTGCCTGGGGAGGCCGGCTCCTCCGATGGCTCGGCCCGGGACAGACCGGGAGATGGGGCAGCGCAGTCAGCTGACGACCCCCGGGGCGAGGAGAAGGCGCTGGTTGTGCTGAGATTCACCGCGGACGCCGCAGCCGCGGGCGGCGCAGCCCTGGCGGAGGTGCTGGACGTGCCGCGGGGTGAGCTGCCCCCAAGCCAGGCGGGCCTTGTGAACCAACGCCCCATTTCATGGATTAGGGAGATGAAGAGCCACACAAATTAAAAAGGCAAGGTTGAGGGCACTCAGGGAGCATCCCCACGGCCTTCCTGAAGAAAGCTGACTCAGCATGTCGGTGGGAGGCTCCTCAGGGTTACAGACTGAACACCCGAAAACCATCTCGAGATAAAGCAGATTTGCATCCCCAGAGCGATGAGAAATTGCTGTTTCATTATGAATTTCCTCCGGGGGAAACCCAAAACTTTGAGCCGCATCATGAGGTGGCACAAACAACCCGCGACCACGAGGGTAAGCCCTGCTGCGCCCCGCAGCCCCCAGCGCCCGCGAGCCTTGGCTGCCATCGCCCTGGTGACACACAGCAGCAACGGCCGCCTCGTGAAGGGCAAACCAGGGAGATCTTCGGGTCTGGGCAGGAACAGGACAGGATCCGGCACTGATGGCAAATGCACATCTATCAGCTTGTCAGCGCACAATCCACGGGGAACCGGGAGGGCTCCTTGCAACTCTTCAATTCGAGACAGTAAGCGAAGAATTATTTGGATTATTTCACAAGCAGAAAGAGTAAGGCTTGGAAGCAAGTCTGAGGAGAGGTCTGCTGCTGCTGTAATTTCACGACTCAAAAGGTCACACTGCAGAAAAGTCACTTCTAAAAACACCTACCGAGGTGGGGCTCCGGAGCGCGGGCGCTGCTGAAGTGGCTGTTAATGTACACCCAACCTCCACACCAGGGAGCGGGTAATAACTGCACCCAGCTGCACCACCAGCAGCCTCGAAAAACGTGAATTCACCTCCACCGAACGCGAGTTAACACCTGAGCAGTCCCCATCGATACCCTTGGGGACCGCAGGATTGGCCTAAAAGCTCCAACAGGAGAAGCTGTGTATGGAGGAAGGGGCTCTGAAGTTTCACGGACCTTGTTCTCTTCTGCAATACCGGGCAGGACAGGGAAGGCTCCTTGCCTGCACAGCGCGGTGTCCAACGGAGCTGAAGCCCCTCGGCGCTGGCGAGGATGGTGCTGCCGGACCTGCTGTGATCTCCAGCCACCGGCCCAGCCTTGCAACGGAGCTTGGCTGGCTCAACTTCCACCGAGAAATGAGAACGCAGCCGCCTGCTCAGAGCACGGGGAGGATCTCAGTGTACTGATCCCTACAGCCCCCGGAGGATCTCAGTGTACTGATCCCTACAGCCCCCGTATATAAAGAAACACTGAAGTCTCTGAGATCAATCAAAGCCCGAAGGACGTTTCGGTACTGCATGCTAGCATTCGCATTCCAGCCTGCTCCCACCGCCTGGGGAGGCATTTCGGAGCAGGTACTACAGCAGCCCTGGGACAGGAGCTGCCTGGAGAGCAGTCCTAAGGGACCGAAAAGTGAGGAGAAGACATACAACGGCGTCATGGGCGGTGGTGGTTTGCTCCAGCCTCCAACAGGGCTGCTCTTCTGCAGTGATATCAACTGCAGTCACACTCTGACCCCCTCCAAGGGAAGATCCATTTTGCTGTCGGGATCAGCAGAATGCGGAGGGAAAGTTGCATCTCCTGGGCAAACTGTTACGTGGCAGGAAGAAATAGCGGTGGCCTCGTTAACCAAGAGACGTCTCGTGGTACAGGGCACTTTGCCAACAAAGTCTGCTAACAATAAAGCGCTGCTTCTTCTAGCAGGGCAGGAGCTTTGCTAAAGCCCTGGCTTTAGGAATTCTGGCCTCAGCAGAGCTAAGACCGCAGGCAGGAGGAGAGGTGGACTGGGGAAGGGACTCTCAGCAGCCGCTCTGTGACAGAACTGATTCACTTCAGCACATGTTGCCGCTACATCGTCCGCAGCTGATGCTGGGGGTCTGCACGGCCGAAACCCGCTTCACGTTCCTGGTGCCCCCCTGCCGGCCATCGGGGATGTCCCGGGGATGTCCTGGGGCTGTCCCAAAGTCCGGCTGCAGCGCACCTTCCACCCGCTGGCCCCCACAGCCACCAGCGGTGGGGGAACACGCGCCCAGCCCTCGGCACCACGCGGCGCAGGGAGGGCACGGCACAGAGCAAAGTGCCCTGGCTCCCGTCCTCTGCACCTCTGAAGCCACCTACCCCGTCCCTGCGGAGCACCCGAGGGCTGTGTGGCCCAGCACGGCACCCCTGGCTGCAGCACTGCCAGCACCGTGTGCCGCCGGGCGCCCGGCCCTCCCCACTCGCTCCGGGATTCTCCTTTGCTGGCCCCCGAGGAGCCTGCGGTTCGTCACCACCAAACCGCGGCTTCAGTAACACCGCGGGGTCTGTTCGGGCTGGTTGCTGTTAGAGGGCACCCGATTCCCTCCCAAACCCAGCTCTGCGGCCGAGACTCCTCAACGACAGAAATTCGTGTGTCCGTACGTGCTCAACCAGCTCACGCCAGCAAACCGCTTTCAGAAGGATTAAGGCTCTTTGAACTTATTCTGCGCAGAATTTCAAGCCTTGAAATTTTGCTCCCAAGGCTGTACTAATTCATGTAAAACCTGATGTAAATCTCACAGTTTGATGTAGGAGAATTCAATTTTTGAGTTATTTCGGGGTCACTTTTTGCTGACACCGTTACCAACACACATGGTAGCGGCTCCATTCTTCAACGCTCTTGAGGAAAACATTTTGCCAAGTACTGGCTGTGCTCGGGCAAAGGACCTTTTCTACCCCAAACTTCTCACCATTGAAGTACATCAGACAATGTGACATATTGGCTCGTATCGACTCAGAAGATTATATATTAACTAACCCTTTCAAATAGCTGACCTTGTTCAGTAGCACTTTATGAAATAATTTCAATAAACAGAAACTTACTGCAAACTGTGACCGTGCACAGCCAAAAGCAGAAGTAGCTTCACAACGTGCGAAACGATCGGAGATGTCAGAAGGCGGCCACGAGGACAGGGACACGGCTACACCGAGCCGGGGGGTTGAAGGTGGGGCTGAAGAGGCTTACAAAGAACGGGAACTTCATCAGGGCAGGAGCGCTGAAATCACTGGGGTGCGATGGCGGAAGGACCAACCACCCAGCACCCCCGCTCTGCACGCGAGGTCCCCCCATCCTCTGAAGCACGGGGGATTCAGCTCTGGGCTTTCTCACGTGCTGTCGGGTACACTGCATCTGCAATTAACCACCAGCCTAATTTACCATGCCAGAAGGTGCGTCAGCCACGAGCGAGCGAGGAACGAGCAGTTTGTCCGGCTGTGCATTGTGGCCACCCGTCAAAGAGACTGCCCATAGTAATGCTATCGATCACTAAGCCCAAGGAAGGAGGGAAGCAATAAAAAGGCAAGACCCAGATTCCTCTGCCAGCACTGGAGCCACAACAGCCCTGAACCCCAGCAAAATAAAGCCACCTCCTGCCTGTACGCACGGAGAGCGGGCATTGCTCACCCAGATCCTAGGGAACACGTCGCCTGATGGGGGTAAGGAGCAAAGTCCCCCTCAGCCTGGGAGCTTCATCTCCTGCCCCCCCCCCCCTCCCCCCCCCACGGGCTCTCAGCTATTTAGGGACATCCAGCTTTGAAGGAAAGACTTCAAGTGGTAGAGAGCCTGCTACCCGCCCGGGCGAGCTGCAGCGCTGGTTAATCACAGCCAGCCATCAAGACCCGTGCCTTATGTCTGGTCGGGGTTTGTCAGGCTTTAGCTTCCACTGACTGCCTCTTGCTAGACTTTATTTCTGCTAGATTAAAAGAGCTGTTAAGAGATGTTTATATTTCTAGCTGCCAGCTCTGCAAACCTCTCCAAGGCTGACAATTGAGCCAAGTTTCTTCCTGGGGATAGGGGAAGCTCCAAGTAATAGACTTCATACGCTAAACTTAATCTTCAGTGATGCCTGAGCAAACAGAATGCCTTCAAAGGCATCGCTAACATATAATTGACCGGCCATGCAGGCAGAAACCACTGCAGATGCAGAAGGAGATGGCTCAGGCACCGCTCCCACCGCACGGGGTCTGCAGCAGCAGCAGGGTTAAAGCAGCGCAGACAGGTTTGCTGTCATGCGGACATCAGGGAACTGCTCACGGGAAAAGAATGTCTCTCTGAAAAATGCCCTTTTAGCATTTTAGTGCATCCATTTCCCCTGTCAAGAGGCGATCCATGGCTGAGAAGGGCATGGGACCAGCCCTGTGCAGTTGCACCCGAAGGCAATGGCCCTGCAGGGATGGGGCGGTAGCGGTCACCCCCTGCTGAAGGTGAAGGGACAGGGCACTGGACAGTGAGGGCAGTCCTGCCAAGGCAGGTCCCCAGCCCCCTCGCACCAGTTTGGCCCTGGCATCTGGAAGCCAAACCCCAGCATGCCTCTGGGAGGCACCGGGAGGGAAGAGCAGGGAGAGGTTCCTGCCCCGGGGCGCTCACTGCTCTCCCACAGCATCCCCCCAGCAGACCCCGCTTCCCTCCGACACCGGGATTCCCAGGTACCCATGCAGAAACGTGCAGCATAGCCACCTATTTTGTGTGTGTGCCGCTGTGAAGTGCTCTGCTCCATCGACAAATTGGCCAGAAAAACAAGCAAGGCGCTTCCCCCCTTCGCCGTGCCTTTGAGCGCCAGCTCGCCCCGTGCACCGAGCCCTCCCGCTGCGGGGAGAGGAGAGCTTTTGAGCAGGGAGTGAAGTGTTACCCATGCCTGGAAGAAATTTTAATTGGATATAAGAAAAGATTTTGTATATTCAGTGTAAAAGAGACTAAGCCACTTAGAACAGGATCAAACAAATCCTCTGAAGCGGGCCAGTATCATTTGATCAGCACTTGGTGTCTTCACACCGAGAGGAGAATTCTCTCCTCTAGTTGGAGAAGGAGATGCTGTAGGCAAACCGTGGGTTTGAAGCCGGTTGTGCCCGTTTATGTGGGGGGGAGAGTATTACCCCCGCTGCAGGAATCACTGGCCTCGCATGCAATGCCTACGCACGCAAACAAGCGGTGCCGGTGGTTGGGAGCACAGAGCTGGGGCACGCAGAGCAGCCCATCACTGGGGAAGGGCTGGTTTCACCAGGCTCCAGACCTGGGAAATGGGGCAGCGTCCCCAACTTTTGCCAGCCGGACCAGGGCGCTGCTGTTTAGCTTTCAGGGCGACCCACGGGTCTGCAGCCAGCCACAGCAGAGGTGTTCAGCCCCCAAAGCCCCCCATGGCATGCAGCGCTGGAAGGGTGTGCTGCCATCCAGTGGGACCTGGGCAGGCTGGAGAGTTGGGTGCAGAGGAACCTGATGGAGTTCAACACGGGCAAGTGTCAGGTGCTGTCCCTGGGGAGGTCAAACCCCATGCACCAGTACAGGCTGGGGGCTGACCTGCTGGGAAGCAGCTCTGCTGAGAGGGACCTGGGGGTCCTGGTGGACGACAAGCTGACCATGAGCCAGCAGGGTGCCCTGGTGGCCAAGAAGGCCAATGGCACCCTGGGGTGCATTAAGGGGAGCGTGGCCAGCAGGGCGAGGGAGGTTCTGCTCCCCCTCTGCTCTGCCCTACTGAGACCCCACCTGGAGCACTGGGTCCAGTTCTGGGCTCCCCAGTTCAAGAAAGATGAGGAACTCCTGGAGAGAGTCCAGAGGAGGGCAACAAGGGTGATGGGGGGACTGGAGCATCTCCCCTACGAGGAAAGGCTGAGGGAGCTGGGCTTGTTCAGCCTGGAGAAGAGAAGGCTGAGAGGGGATCTCATCACCACCTACAAATATCTCAAGGGTGGGGGTCACGAGGACGGAGCCAGACTCTTCCCAGTGGTGCCCAGCACCAGGACAAGGGGCCATGGGCACAAACTGAAGCAAAAGAGGTTCCAGTTGAACGGGAGGAAGAACTTGTTGACTGTGAGGGTGATGGAGCCCTGGCCCAGGCTGCCCAGGGGGGCTGTGGAGTCTCCTTCTCTGGAGATCTTCAACCCCCGCCTGGCCGCTGTCCTGTGCCCCCTGCTCTGGGTGAGCCTGCTTGGGCAGGGGGGTGGCACTGGGGGAGCTCCGGAGGGCCCTGCCAACCCCCACCATGCTGGGATTCTGGGATTCTGTGACCCCCACCCCAGCCCAGGAGGCAAAGGCGCAGCTCTCCACCCGAGTGCTAAGAGCTCTGCACGGCTGGCACCGCTGCAAAGGGGGGGATGCAGTTCATTCCAGCATCCCTACCTCTGCCTGGGATGTGCCGTGGCAGGAGCCATCCCTCGCCATGCATCCTTCAGCACTGGGCACTGCAGCCCCAGTGCAGAGCCGGCACCGCTCAGCACCCACGGCTTGCGGAGGCGGGCAGGAGGCAGGCAGCGTTCCCTAAAGCAGCTGGGGCTTTGCCCGAGACCTCTGCTCCCTGGCTCAGCGGCTCAGCCTTCCTTCAGCAGGGGCGGTTTCCCCTGAGAAGGCTTAAGCTCTGACCACCACTGCCAGTTACCAGGCTCCACAACCCTGGAAGAGACGGAAATCATCAGCACGGGAGCCAGAAATCTCCTGTGTGGGTTTTGCCATCGTGAAGGTAGCTGCCCGTGCCCTTGTGGAGGGGTGGGCTTTCAAGAAGCAGAACCGAGACAGAACGATACGAGCAGGCTAACCTGTGGGAAACAACGGACTTTCAGCTGGCCAGACAAATGAGCAATTGCGAACACCACAGAAACTCTCTATGCGATTATTAGAGAAAGGTATAAAACTATTACGCTTGTGATTTTCAGTTACCACTCACTGAGGTGATGGCCCAACTGAGCTGTGAATAAACACAAACCCAGAGGAACCCAGAGACTCCTGAAATTCTTTAACACCCACCCCACAGCCACTCCACGTACACAGCCCCACGGCAGCCCCGGCGCGGGGCCAAGGGACCGCGTGTTCCCATGGGCTGTGCCATCGGTTTGTTAATCCCCACTTTTCTTAGGAGCAGAACTCTGCCATTTCTCAGACTGCACCGTGTTTGAGTCACTCTGCCCCCTCCAGCACCCTGGGCAGGTATGAAGGGCACAGATCCGTGCGTTGAAGAGTGGTGCGGTCCAAGCACGGGTTTGACAGCAATAGGTGTGGGCAGTTCTAAAGGACATGCAAAGCATCCGTCCCGGGTCCTGTCCTTACGCGTACCCTGCTCTGCCTCTGCTTTCCCCCTACGAGGAAAGGCTGGGGGAGCTGGGCTTGTTCAGCCTGAAGAAGAGAAGGCTGAGAGGGGATCTCATCAACACCTACAAATATCTCAAGGGTGGGGGTCACCAGGACGGAGCCAGACTCTTCCCAGTGGTGCCCAGCACCAGGACAAGGGGCCATGGGCACAACCTGAAGCAGAAGAGGTTCCAGTGGAACGGGAGGAAGAACTTGTTGACTGTGAGGGTGATGGAGCCCTGGCCCAGGCTGCCCAGGGGGGCTGTGGAGTCTCCTTCTCTGGAGATCTTCAACCCCTGCCTGGCCGCTGTCCTGTGCCCCCTGCTCTGGGTGAGCCTGCTTGGGCAGGGGGGTGGCACTGGGGGAGCTCCCAAGGGCCCTTCCAACCCTTGCGATTCTGTGATTCTGTGAAAACCTTTCAACAAAGACAGGGTAGAAGAAAAGCTCAAGTGACAAGATGGCTTGCCTCAGCTCTTCAGCTGCACGTAAGTGAACATAAATCAGATAGCGAGAATGATTATTCCTACCCTTAAAACATGCTGCACTTTAAATCCTTTCTTCACTGAAATGGCAAGAAGGAGGGAAAAAAAACAAAAGTCACCTGAAAGAAGAGAGATGCCCCCAGTTGGGAGCATGGCTCCACAAACCTGGTTCTCTGTTTACGTATGCCACATGTGCACACAGTCATGTATGGCAATCGCTTTCACGTGCCTGCAGAACAGCCCTAGCGAACAGACGGCAAATTGCCAACCAAAGCTGCGGTGGGCTGAAGGCAACGGCCCCTTCGAGACGGGCTTGGTGCTGCCCTCGGCTCCGTCCCTTCCTGCTGCTGTTTTGGGCTGGTGAGGTTGAACGTTGATCCAGCAACTGGGAAACAGGGAGTTGCTTTTCTACCAGGAGAAGTTCAGAAGACAAGCCCCACTCCAGGCAGGTGACAGTATTAATAATTACCGCCGTACATTAGCAGAAACGAAGGAGGAATGCCAAGATACGAGCATCAGGCTCTGCAATGAGAAGTTCTGGCAGGTCATCGCCGTGGAACGGTCACTCTCCCCACCTAAAAATCTCAGTCAGCTCAAACAACAGCAGAGGGTTCTCTCTATAACAAATTCAAGGACAATTAGCTGGAATCATCCTGTGAAACCCAAGATGCCTCAGAGGAAGTGTTCTGGCCTGCCATGGAATACATCCCCTCCGCTATACTCCACGGCTTGTTACGGGCGACGGGGAGGGCACGTCTGAGGTGCCAGCAATCTACTGCTGGTCTAATTAACGCTTCACCAGCCTCATCAAAATACAAGAAGCAGTTGTTATTAGTCCAGTTACGACAAAATGAACACACTCCAAATGATCTAATGATTATTTTAAAATTCATTAAAATTACAGCTAGAGCCTGCAGAGGTAAAACCCCGGTGTTTCTGCAAGGGGGGGCTGCCCAGCCCCGGGGCTCTGCTCCCACCAGGACCCCAGGCTGCTGGCACCCTCCCGCGCCCCCGCTCCTCCCCGTCACAGTTTCATTAATTACGGGGTCACAGATGTTTCGCACCGACCAGTAGAGCTCCTCGTTAGCACCAGCAGTAATTAACAAACAGCAGCTAAACTACAGCCAACCAAACCCAGGCCACGGGCGCCCAGCCCCCGGGCAGCCGCCGCCCTGGTGCGAACGCGCCAACACCGCGCAAAGCTGACGCAGGGCTCGAGGCCGCCTGCCGGGTACGGAGCCGCCGGCACCTTCTTAGCAATAGCAAAATTAAAATTAATGAGCCACTGGTTAATTAATTTGGTGAGGAAGAACATCAAGCACCGCTGAGCCCTTGGAAGGTACGCAGGAAGGCACTCGGGGAGGAGGCGGCACCCCGGGGCGACGGCCAGCGGGGCCGGCCAGCCCAGAGCCACGCACACCACCTCCATCCCGGTTTTGCTGGAAGTGGAGAAGGGACCCGCACACGGGCGCTCCCCCCGCCGGACGCTGCCGAGCGCGGCCTCACCGAGGGCGGACGCTTCCCACCTCCCCACCGGGGCCGCTTCTCAGAACGGGGCAGGGGGGGAACGCTGGCGCGGCAGGGTGATGGGGACCCGCCAGCCCTCTGCCCCTGGGGTTTATCCACCGCTGACGGTGCAAACCAAATCGTTCCGGACAACCGGCCGAGGGGCGCCAGCGCCGTAAGCGGGAGCTCGGGGAGCTGCACACACCGCGCTTTGCGCTCCAACCTTGTACCTGGCATCCAAGCCGACTGCGGGGCTAACTACGAGTTCTCCTTGATTTGGGGACCTTTTAAATGCAATGCAATAATTTTGGCCCGACTACTTCGGCAGCAGCGTTTCTAACAACACCGTGCACACCGGCTCCTTGCTCCCAAAGCAAAGCCTTCGGAGCTGCCCGCAGGAGCCTGCTCCGGCCTCGGCTCCAGGCTCCGCTCTGGGCTACACGCAATCTCAGACGGAGGGAATACATTCGAATGTTGTCTTTTAAGAAATTCATACGGTCTCGTACCCTTGATATCAAAGCAATGGGATGTAAATTCGATATTCAGTATGTATTTCCCTGTGCAAAATAACTCCAAAGGGATGACTAAATTACTTTTCATTCCAGCTTGGATTCATGACTTTCTCAAACATCACATGGATGCATTTGCCTGCCTCCGGTTTTGGTTTTTTTTTGACTCCTCCAAGGTCAGGAAACATTTTTAGTCCAAGTTTACTCGTAAACAGCCAGGGACATGGGGTTTTAGTATTTTACAACAAAACATCTCTAATAAACAGCATGACTGTCCAAAGTTTCTGAAGAGAACTAGAAGTAAAATATTAAAGCAATCCGTCACCATCTGTTTCCAGCCCAGGAGAACCTTTCACGCAGCTCCACGCGAGGGCTCGGGCCAGGCAATAACCCTGATGCTGCCGCAGCCCAGCCGGGTGCCGCCAGACACACGGCCCCGCAGCCCAGGGGACGCCCCCGCTGCGCTGCCCGCGCTCGCCTGGCTCTGGGACCACGTGGCACCTTGCAGCACTCGGAGCTTCTCGGACTCGAACGCAGCGGGAGGAATGAGCTCGTGCAGGATAAGGGGGCCAGCAGTGCGGGACCTTGCTCGTTGCCATGGGCAGAAGCAAGCCGGTACCTTCCCCAGCAGCGATGAGGAGCACCCAGCAGCCGGCTCATCTCCAGCGTAGCTGAGCCAGGGGATGCGACGGTGCTGGAAACACCGAGAGCGTGAGTGGGTCAGTGCAGGATTCCATGCTGAGGCTCACGTGGTAAAGTGTTTAACGTCACCCTGCAAACACAGCCACATCGCCCTTCTCACCCTGGCCATTTGGCACCGACCACCCTCTCCCCCCAGAGACGCCCAGAGCAGATCCCCCCTCCCGCCCCGCGCCGGGGCAGGACGCTCCCGGCCACCCTGCTCCCCCCCTGGGGCTCACACTGATCAAAGGCCGCTGCCTGGCACCCCGGATCCCGCTTTCCTGGCACCCCAGGGACTGCACACAACACTGAAAGTACAGGTGACAAATTCAATGCCACGGGTGTTTTGTCTCTCCCCTCCATCACCATTTTTGCCTAGTTTGAGTCTCCCATCACCAGAAGAGGTCCTGGGGGAACATCTCACTTCAGCTTGGCGAAGGCACTGAAGGCAAGAGCCCACACATGAAGAAGCACTGCAGCAGTGATTTGTTTCCTTAACACATTTTGATGGGAAAAATGTATTTGCAATGACTTCGATATCAGTGAGAACAACGGTGGGAAACGTAAGAGAATTGAGGAGGTTCCAGCCAGCAAAGGGACTGGAAAAAATCAGATTCTTTTTAAATATATACATATACACACACACAAATGAGCTGGTGATCCCACTTCTGGAGATAACCAGCCCACCATCAGGGGAAGGCTCAAGTACCCTTGCTAAATTACACCAACTGCTGCTCATGCAAATCTCCCTTTTTCACTGCCTCACTGATTCTGAACAGGGTGTAAAGATGAATAATGCCCAGATAAATCTAAAGCAGAGGAAGGCAGACCAAATAGGAAAAACTGCACAACCTTTGGGGGAGTGGGGAAAAAGGAAAGATAAGATGAGATGAAAAAGAGCCGTTAAAGGTGACAATTTCCTTTTCCACATCAAATAGTTACGTTCACCACAGAGATAATCTGGAAAATCAGAAAGAAGCACCGGTTCCTCCTGCTCACGCTGTTATTTCTTAAGTATTTTATTGCTTCAGAGGCAGGCTTGCAGCTGGGGAGAAGGGGGAGAGGCTTGATACGAACAGCGGCAGCAGGAGCTGGAGCCTGTTTGATGGCAGCCACCGGCCGGAAGGGACCACGCAAGGAACCGGCCCCTGGCCCGTGGGCGGTGGGCATGGTGGGGTCTGGCAAGGCATGGCGGGGCATGGCGGGGTCTGGCAGGGCATGGCAGGGTCTGGTGGGGCATGGCGGGGTCTGGCGGGGCATGGGGTCTGGCGGGGCATGGGGGGTCTGGCGGGGCATGGTGGGGTCTGGTGGGGTCGGCGGGGGTCTGGTGGGGCATGGCGGGGCATGGGGGTGCGGGGCATGGCGGGGCATGGGGGGTCTGGTGGGGCATGGCGGGGCATGGCGGGGTCTGGCAGGGCATGGCAGGGTCTGGCGGGGCATGGCGGGGTCGTGGCGGGGCATGTGGCGGGGCATGGCGGGGTCTGGTGGCTGGCGGGGCATGGTGGGGTCTGGCGGGGCATGGGGCATGGCGGGTCTGGTGGGCATGGTGGGGGTCTGGCGGGAGGCATGGCGGGGCATGGCGGGGTTCGGGCTGGCGGGGTCTGGTGGGGTCATGGTGGGGTCTGGTGGGGCATGGCGGGGCATGGTGGGGTCTGGTGGGGCATGGTGGGTCATGGCAGGGTCTGGCGGGGCATGGCGGGGTCTGGCGGGGCATGGTGGGGTCTGGTCGGGGCATGGTGGGGTCTGGCGGGGCATGGTGGGGTCTGGGCGGGCATGGGGGGGTCTGGTGGGGCATGGTGGGACATGGCGGGGTCTGGTGGGGTCTGGCGGGGTCTGGTGGGGCATGGTGGGGTCTGGCGGGGCATGGCGGGGTCTGGCGGGGTCTGGTGGGGCATGGCGGGGCATGGCGGCGTCTCGCTGCCCCAGCTGAGACAGGCAGCAGGGTGATGCTCAGGCAGCGGGGGGGGGGGGGTGCTCTCCCCATCGCCCTCCCTCCCCCGGCGAAGAACAACGATAATGAAGATTTAATGTAAAACCATGTTATTAATGTGTTGCAGATTCCCCCCTCCCCTTTATTTTTTCCCTTTAAAGCATCAGTATGTGCTTGGGAGCTGGAATGCATTTGCCCAGGTCAGAGGTGGGCTGGATTTTACCATTCTACCATGCAAGGATGGAATCTACCAGAAAAAAAACCTCCTTTCCCTACCCCTAGTTCTTCCACAAAAAAAAAATTACCAACATACAATCCCCTACAAACCTCCAATCTGCTCTGCTCTGTTCCCTTTTTAAATCACAGGGATTTGGGTTTTCAAAAAGACCCCTCCATCCCAGCTGCCTGAGCTGCACCTGACGGGCAGAGAAGAGGCACGAATGGGGATCCTGGGGCTGGGAATGCCCCTCGATCCTGGGCTGGGGGCTCCACTCGATCTGGGGCTGGGGGCTCATCTTGGATCCTGGGGCTGGGAACGCCCCTCGGATCCTGGGGCTGGGGGCTCATCTTGGATCCTGGGGCTGGGGGCTCCCCTCGGATCCTGGGGCTGGGGGCTCCCCTCGGATCCTGGGGCTGGGGGCTCCCCTTGGATCCTGGGGCTGGGAACGCCTCGATCCTGGTGTGGGCTCATCTTGGATCCTGGGGCTGGGGGCTCCCCTCGGATCCTGGGGCTGGGGGCTCATCTTGGATCCTGGGGCTGGGAACGCCCCTCGGATCCTGGGGCTGGGGGCTCCCCTCGGATCCTGGGGCTGGGGGCTCCTCTCGGATCCTGGGGCCAGGGGCGCCCCACCAGGGCAAGGCTGTTGCTGGAGCCGGACCGCACTTCCCGCCAGCTGGCGAGAGGATGACGAGCCATTTGGGATTCTTCTTAACGAACCGGCCGAGGGGGGAGCGCAAGGGAGCCTGTCAGAACAGAAATCCCAGGCAACTTCGCTGTGCAAGCTGTTGAGCAAAAGAAACCCACCACGGCTGAGCACCCACTCAGCACCCACCACCTCCTTCACGCGCTTGGCTTCACAGTGGCCAGCTCTGCTGCAATGGCAAGGAGTATTTTACCATAAGTGACAGTCACCGGCTGCTGTTCCATGCCACAGACACTCTATGCAAAGCAAGAGGAAAATGCCTGAAGAATTGCAAATGTCTTTTGATAAGCTTCCCACAAGAGCCTATTAAGGACACTCGATTCTGCTCCGCCGTTATTACTGACATTAGAACCAAGTGGGAAGAACGATGGAAGCGGCAGTGGGTACCGCCCCGGTGGAGCGGACGCATCCCGAGCCCA